>JBANMG010000004.1:20000-1355266 GCA_037126485.1 Daldinia eschscholtzii
CAAACGTTTCTACTTCCCAAATCCCATCGCGCCCGGGAAAATGCCATGTTACCCAACGTAAACGTACAAGATCTTCAACATATCGACCCATGAAAGCCGAGGAGCTGCCGGAGGCCAAGATGGGACAAGAGATCAATCTATTGCCGGTGTAAAACGTGGAGGGGAAATACCATAGATCTCTTTTCGTATCCCCTTCCGTCGATTTCCATATGTAGCATCTCCGACGTCTTCAGTACAGCCCGGAAGCCTTGGGGGGGGGGGGACTTGAATACCCTTCGGACATGTCTTATAAGACTCGTGGGGAGCCCGCAAGGGCTTGGATTACCCTCGCTGTTCCGTACATCTTGTGCTCGGTTTCTAACGATGAGGTCTCCCTTCTTTGCTGCGGCTTTTGCTACGGCCTCCGCGGCCGCGACTCTCGACTGGGCCGCGGCCTACGAGAAAGCCAATGCTTCTCTAGCTAAGCTGTCGCAGAACGACAAGATCAGCATCGTTACCGGAGTAGGCTGGAACAAAGGACCCTGCGTCGGTAACACGGCGCCCGTGAGTTCCATCAACTACCCCCAGTTCTGCTTGCAGGATGGGCCTCTAGGTATTCGATTCGGATCGGGTAATAACGCCTTCGTCCCGGGTATCCAGGTCGCGTCGACTTGGGATCGCGCGTTGATGAGAGAGCGAGGACAGTTCATGGCGGAGGAGACTAAGGGGTGCGGTATTCACGTCTTGCTCGGACCTGTGGCCGGTCCTCTGGGAAAGAATCCAGCAGGCGGTCGTAATTGGGAGGGCTTCGGAGCCGATCCTTACTTGCAAGGGATCGCCATGGCGGAGACGATCGAGGGCATGCAGAGCGTCGGCGTTCAAGCTAACGCGAAGCACTACCTTCTCAACGAGCAGGAGCTTAACCGCGAGACCATTAGCTCCAACATAGACGACCGCACGTTGCATGAGCTGTACCTCTGGCCCTTTGCGGATGCGGTTCACGCCAACGTCGCGTCCGTTATGTGTTCCTACAACAAGATCAACGGGACCTGGGCCTGCGAGCAGTGAGTTCTCGTCTCTTCACGGATTCGGTTTGAGTATATGGTTTAATAACTAATAACAACTCGCAGCCCCTATGCTCTAAACACGCTCCTTAAGAAGGAACTGGGTTTCCAGGGATACGTGATGACGGACTGGAACGCGCAGCACTCTACGGTCGAATCTGCGACTTCCGGCTTGGATATGACCATGCCCGGAACCGATTTTAACGGCGGCTCTCAGTACTGGGGCTCCAAGTTGACCCAGGCCGTGAGCAGCGGCCAGGTGCCTCAGTCGCGTCTCGACGACATGGTGCGCCGCATCCTGGCGGCGTGGTACTTGTTGGGCCAGGATAGCGGCTATCCCGCGATCAACCTCAAAGCTAACGTTCAGGGAACTCACAAGACCAACATCCGTGCTACTGCGAGGGACGGTATCGTTTTGCTAAAGAACGAAGGAAACATTCTCCCTCTAAAGAAGCCCAAGAAGCTCGGATTAGTCGGTTCTGCCGCTGTTGCTAATCCCCAAGGAATCAACTCGTGTACCGATCAGGGATGCAATACGGGCGCTTTGGGGATGGGCTGGGGTTCCGGAACTGCTTCGTATCCCTACTTTAGCGCCCCTGCCGATGCAATCAAAGCCAGGGCCCAGACCGATGGGACGCAGATTGGCCTGTCCGCGTCTGATAGCACCAGTTCTTTCAGATCGGCCGTAGACGGGGCGGATGTCGCTATAGTGTTTATTACGTCGGACAGCGGCGAGGGATATATCACGGTGGAGAATCACGCGGGCGATCGCAATAACCTCGACCCTTGGCATAACGGAAACGATCTCGTCAAAGCCGTAGCGGCCGCGAGCGAAAACGTGATCGTCGTGGTTCACTCTGTCGGTCCTGTCATTCTCGAGACGATCTTAGCGCAACCGAACGTTAAAGCCATCGTCTGGGCCGGTCTTCCCTCTCAAGAGAACGGAAACGCGCTTGTTGACGTGATCTATGGAGACACGAGCCCTTCGGGGAAGCTGCCTTACACTATTGCTAAGTCGGCCGCGGATTACGGAACTAGTAGCGTCCGAGGAGCAAATGACGATTTCAAAGAGGGCTTATACGTGGATTACCGCAGATTTGACAAAGAGGGCATTGTGCCTAGGTACGAATTTGGATTTGGTTTATGTAAGTTTCTCCTTTTCCTCTTGTGCGTCCCGCTTGGCTGAAACCGCGTAGCATACACCAACTTCACTTATTCCAACATCTTCGTTGATGGCCGCCCGACAGCCGGTCCTGCTACAGGAGATATCATCCCTGGAGGTAACGTAGACCTTTGGGAGACGGTCATAACCGTCACGGCCACGATTACCAACTCGGGAGCCGTTCGGGGTGCCGAAGTAGCCCAGTTATACATAAGCTACCCGGAGTCTGCGGCCACACCTCCGAAGCAGCTCCGCGGGTTCGAGAAGCTGACCCTGGAGCCTGGCGCAGAAGATATTGTTGCTTTTGACATCAAAAGGCGAGACATCAGCATCTGGGATACGGCTAAGCAGAGTTGGGTTGTTCCCTCAGGTGTCTTTAACTTTACCGTCGGTGCGAGCAGCCGCGATATACGACTGAGCGGTACACTCGAAGTGCCGTGATCAACGGCAGACAAAGTCTCCTTAAACAAGTGTACATATACCGTTACATGTCGATAGAGATAGGTGCTAGTAAACAGCATCATTACTTTTAAAACCCGACAGTTTTATGTACCAGAATACCTCTTGATATTCTAAAATCACTTATATAGAAATCCCGGCTTCTTGTAGTTGCATGTGAAACAGCAGAACAGAAAATCCATTATATTATAGTCTTCTACACATATCAATACGAGAAGAGTACGTTAAGATTGGAGCTTTCTTTGCTATTCCTAAGCTCTAGACGCTGGCTAATGGTTTTAGAGCTTCTAGGACTCACAAAGCTAGGTACCTAACTAAAAAGGCCTCGGACTCGGGGGTGTTATTTTAAACTTATTTAAAAGGCGTTGGGATTGTTCAATGACGCCCAACGCCTCTTAAAAGGGTTCGTAGGCATTTTGAAAATCGGAAAGTCATGTAAGAAGCGTTGAAGCTACTCAAGTCTACATCATGTACGATATGTCTCAAATAATTCAAAATCTAAGACAACCCCCTAGTCATCGCAAGCATCTTGAAGCGACCTAAAAATCCTCCAAGATTCAAAGGGACTTGAGAAGTTTTAAGGTTATATCAAGAACCATAAAACCATCTGACAGGGTTTAAATTTTTAGAGACAGTGGTTCAAATATCGACTGATGGCGCTTTATTAATTAATACAAACTTACAAGCTATCCGATGAAAACAGGTGGGATGCTGGTCATCGCAGAGTTGGTGCGGATGTGTCAGGGAGCCTGGGACTCCGAGACTTAAATCTATATACGTGCCTTACCCACTTCTAAGCAGTTTATATACATCTATAGGGTGGTTCACGGTGTATTGGGTATGTGGATTGTTACAAAGTGAAAGACCTGGAAAGGAACGACTTTCGTTAATATTAATACCCAAGTAAAATAGGCAAATTTGTAACTAGCTATATGAGAGATGCAATGCGAAGCTGAATACACGAATGATCCCTGTGCCGTACTGCTCGGGTGGCTCCGTGATAGCTACAATGTGCCTCACCTCTGCAAATCACATCTCCTAGACTTCGAAACTACGCCGGTACCCTCATTAACCCGTCCCCTAAACTTCCTCATCTGCGCAAAGAGAAACCACATCACCAAAATCCGTTCCACTGTCATCTACCACGATACATTTGGCGTCTTCATCCGATTTACAATCTAATTTAGGCGACGATCGGCCGTGTGGGCAAGAGCAGCGGCCCATGAGCTGCCATCAGACTGAGAAGGAGAGTTTCCTAGGCTACCATCTTGTTCCGCAGCGTCAGGGAACAAGAGATTTATACTACTCTTCGAGGTAGTCTTAGGAAGACCGCTCAGAGGGTCGGGCTTTGTCCTGAGTATCCGGGTCGAAAGGGGCACCAAACCCGGAGTAAGTGAGTTCATCCATGATTCTTGTAGTGGCCTGGGCGGGAGAGGGTCTCGGGTTGTCGGCCGCGTTGAGCTCTACTTGAGACCCCTTGTAGATGAAGTTAACACGAGGCTTCTCGGTAAGGCGCTTATCCTCTGTCGGCATCTTACGAGAGTCCTTATGAGCGGCGGCAGATCCACAGAGACCAAATTCAGTAGTGTGGTTCGCGCGGCAGTTATCACAGCGAACATCGGCGGGATGAGGACATTCTATCTGTACGTGGGGTCCAGCGCAACGGAAGCAGGCCAAGGGCTTTTGATCGGGACAGTCCTTCGTGAGATATGTGTGCCGAAGATGAGCAGATTCGGCACGTCATGCCTTCGGTGTATTCCTTCACTACATGTCCTTGGACACCACAGTTTCGACAGATGGGCTGCTGCTTCTTGTCGGGACAATCTCTAGCGAAATGACCGGGGGGTGCCGCAGTTTTTGCACGTAGTCTGGTTGTTGTCCGGGCAGTCCGCCGCCAAGTGGCCTTGGAGGTTGCACTTGCGACAGGGGCGGGTTTCCTGGCTACCGGGACACGACAAGGGGCAGGAAGAGGTAACATAGCCCTCCGAATAGTTACACTTAAAGCAACGGTCGGGATTGGTGCAGATGGGGGCGCCGTGATTGAGGCGAAGGCAGTTCCCGCATATCATAGACTTAACCACGTGTTTCTTCTTCTCGAGGTGGCCGTAGACCATGTGAAGGTGTTTGGTAAAGGGGTTAGCCTTGGCATTTCGATGGCGCTCTGGCGCATGAGGATAATTTCGCCCTGGATGCTCCGGGTGGCAGAAACCGTAACGCGCGGGCGATATCATATAAAACCAGAACGTGCTGATCAAGTGTAGTCGATGATGATCAGGACTTCCTGGCCGCTCTGGAATCCGTCCAAAGTTCTTACCTTAACACGCTGGGAGAGATCTTTGGGGGTGGTCTTGAAAGAGGTTCTTGATCAGCTTGCGGTTTTGGAGTAGAGATTCCAGCTCAGTTGCTTGGGCGTCATAGAGAAGGATGACGCCGATGGTTCCGGGGTGGGATCGATCTACAGACATGAAGTTTGGATCGAGGACGAACTTAGCGACAACCTCTAGGATGTACATGATGTGCTGTTCGTTCTTGTAGGAGTAGGCGACCGAGTTGCTCTTTGGAGTCGGTTATATCAATGAGGACGCGCGAGTTTCCGACGTTTGTTAGCTTGGTAATCTTCTCTAGTAGGTGCATAAGGGGGGGGGGGGGAAATAATTATCGATCCCCAATTTTATGATGCTGTTGTAGAACCAAGTGCTGGGATTTTTGTGCAGATTTGCGTATTGGCGATGGTTATGCAGGAGATCAAGAAGCGCGACGGCGGCGCGACATATTCTGTTTAAGAGAGATATGCTTAGCTGCGGATCGAAGGTTGCTCGCTTCTGGCTGTTGTTGGGGTCGGTAGATATAAAGGGTCCCAGGTGTCGAGGATCTCCGAGCAGCCTAGCGAGGCGGACGTCTGGGAACGAATTCATAGCTATAACGGTGGTAAGTTCCCTCATGCGAGCACATTTGTTTATGATGATGAGACTGGGATTGGAGTTTTTTCTGAAGAAGGTTTCCCGAGCGGCGGACGGCGTAGCGAGAATTATATCGGCTTCTTCGAGTATTTCTCATGTATAATTTCTTGATGTCCTGCTTGACATCAGCCTCGAGAGTCGCATTCCCCCGGTATCTCCTTTAGCCATAGTCTCTTAATAATCCAGGATGTTGATGTACTCTTCGGGATATCTCGAACTTCCTTGAGAGCACGCGCGTGAAGAGAAATCTTGTGAAAGTTCTTGCGTCCCTAGTGCTTCGCGTGGTTGTCGTCTTCGTCCTCGAACTCCTGAAGGACGGCTTCGGCGAGGAAAAGGTCATTGAAGCTAAATTCCTTCTGGTTTCTTTGCTGATCTTCGCCATCGGGGAGACCCAGGCCACCGATGGCCGCGTTTACCTCGCTGGCCATCCCGTAAACACGAACAACCTTCGGGAAGTATTCTGGCGGGACAGAGTATATTTGCAGCAACTGATAGAAGCTAGGATCCATGTCGTCAAGGACTTGGCTATGCGGGGCAATGATGAGAATCTTCTCGCGGCGGGCGCCCTGCTCATGATTGCGTGAGAGGACGTCAAGGTGTAAAAGCACCAAATCTGGACTTTCCATAGACAATCGTACCGGGGACGGCCGCGATAGAGCAAGGGATGGCTTTCATGTGGTCCTTGAAGGTGGCCCTTCTTCGATTCGTCCGTGTAGCCAAACATCCGCTGGAGGTGGCGGGGTGCAGCTCCAACGGCTACGGATGCGAGCTGCAGAAAGATCGTGAAGTGGCTAACCATAGAGGGAACGGAAAATTTGAGTCGCGGTAGCCGTCTGTACACCTTACCCGCGAGCTGGCTAGGACGGGGAGTCTCGGCAGGGGTAGAATCGGAGTGCTGAACTTCGGCGTGCGCCTGGATCTCCTGCATTAGGGTCTTGGTAGAGGGATTCACCACGAAACTGCAGAATAATGGGCTAGAAGCTGTCATCCTTTTGATGTAGTTGGAGTACTGCTCGCCGGCCTGCCTTCGGGGGATCCAGACCAAAGTTGCATCTTCTTCTGTCTCCGCTGCAGCTCTCGATATGCGGCTCCAGGGGTACCTTGGCAGGAAAGACCTCGAAGGAGCTGATGAGGAGCAAGGGACGACTGTCGCTCGCTCGGGCGTACCGCTGGGTGAGAGCTTCTTGTTTTTCATCTCGCCGGGGCGAGGGGAGCTTCAAGTGATCCTTGCACTTACCGGCAAACTTCTTCAGACTGTCAAGGTCCGCGTCTCGGATAGTCTTATCTCCGTCACTGTAGACCTTCGACAGGGTGGCGTGTATCTCTGCGATAATGTCTAGGCCCGTAACTCTGTCGTCCTTGATCAGGTCGCAGGAAGCGCTGAAGTCTTCGAAAGACTCGTTATCCTGGAGAGTGGGATCTATCAATCTCTTCAGGAACTCGGGAAGAGGCTCCTGGATGTCGAATTGGTACCGAGGGTTTGCCGCTCGCTCTAGGCCCGCGATACGAATCTAGCACTCCTCGCCCTTTCGCGGGAGGAGAAAAGAGTCTGGCTTCAGAATGACGGCCACGATGACGGAAAAAGGATTTCCCTGTCCATCGGCACCAGCGGGGAGAGCGGGGAGAGCGATAACGCGGCACTCAAAAGAATACTACCTCAAATCGTTAGCCATGGCTTAGGCGCAGATGGAATCATCGAGAGTGCCGTAGGTCTGCGCGATCTTGTACTGACGAATGTCGTAGAATCTCACGCAAGAACCCAGAACCGGAGCGTTGAGTCTCGAATCCATCGTGTTGTCAGCGACCGGGTATTCCCCTCTAGGCATCAAAACAGCTCCCGCATTGATCAACTCTTGGGAGGGATAGCGGGCGAATCAGTCCGCGAGATGATCAGTGCGGTCGTCGTGAAAGGCGAGGATTGCCACGGCGATGTTGAGATTGGTGTCCAAGTAGGTTAATTGGTACTTCTTATGGAGCGCCATAGTCTCGGAAGCGGTACCGGGTTTGGCGGGAGCGGGAAAGTTCTCATTGTCCTTAACGTAGAATGTTACGTTCTGGGGACAACCTCCGTTGACAAGCGAGATGAAATCTTCAATCTGCTTGACCTGGCGCTCGATAGGGGTTCCTTTTACAGCTCTGACCGCGGTACAATCCTGCAAGATATTAAAAGCCTTAAACGAGATGGAAATGGCTCCGGCGCGCAGTTCCAACTCAGAATCTCATCCTTTGAAGTTGCGGGATATGATAGAAGAGGCGTGCTCTTTGGGGATTCTGGCAGCGCAAAGCTTGGTGACGGCCTGGAAGTAGAACTCCATCTTTCCGATGGCGGTGGGGTAACCTTTGATACCGTTCGGATAGAGGAACACACGGAGCTTCTTATAAGCACCAGGCTTGAACATCAAGACGGACCTTGAAGTCGACTTGACTCCTTGATATCCCCTCCAAATTTGGCGAGGTTGTCATCAAGATCAAGGCTCACCGGCTTTCTGCCGAGCATGAGCAAGCAGGAGAATGCGCGCGAAAAGGCGTTTGCTGAACCCTGCGAGAGGTGTGTATGATCATCAAACTCCAGAAGTTTTGCCTCCGTCTTGGCACGATGCTGCATAAGGACAATGTCAGCTAGAACTGGGAGAGAAAAAGCCACTCAAGCACTTACATCTTCGCCAAAGCCAGCAAGGTCGGCATTGTCAAAGCTATCCTCCGTCGCGGCGGAATGACAAGCTTCTACGCGATGAGATGAGCAAATCCATGAGATCGCCACTGAGTCGTCCGGAAATAAAAATATAAAATGGGATAAAGAGCGCATCAGTTACATAGCGGGCGTATTCACTGCCATAAGACATCAAAGCATCCGAGCAGCCGAGCAGCCTAGCTAGGAGACGAGAATACGATATAACATCGTGACACGTCACAGCGAGGACACATGAACACACTACATCACGAAACACGATACAATTCACAGAGGCAGCGACAGGAGGACATTGATGATTAAGCATAATATATTATGAGGGTAAAAAAGAATGGCAGCCTGCGGGGCATGCGTCATAAGGAAAGCGGAGAGAAGAATGAATAGACTTACCTCAAAGTTCGAAACCAAAAAACGGTTCAGGCTATGATGCTAAAGCTAAAGTCAAGATAGGTAATCTTTGAAGATGGATGGCGGAGTTAGCACTTGGTGCCTAAGACGCGTCGGCGTATAAGAGAGGGCGATGATGGGTAAAATAGGTAAAATGTGTGGAACCAAGAGACGATGATAAAGTGTACGAAGAAGATTAGGCTGCTAAGATGAATGTAAAAATGTTAAAGTAATAAAAATAGATTAAATGAATGATGTTTCGCGATGCGAGAAAAACGTTTTAATGGTTGCGCGATTGAAAGAAGATAATGTTGTTGACGTGGGAAAGATTATTGATGTTGGTGCTGGAGATAGATGTAAGTTGGTGGGGGAAAAAAGGTGCCTGGATCAATGCAAGGTACGGTAAGGGGTAACGTGGGGTAGTGGGGGTAGTGGGGGTACCTAGGTGCAGATGGGTAAGGTATGTACATGTGCGACAGTGGATCAGGACCTAAGAGGTACCTAGTATTTCAGGTACCTGTCTCCAGGGTAGCCATCCCCGGGACTTGGGGAATTCAAACATCAATGAGGGGAGAGATAGTAGACGAGCAATCAAGAGAAAACGATGAACGAAATGATGCTAGGATAAGTTTCAAGTCATCCAAGAACTAAATGTTTAATCATATCTACCTAGCTACTTAAAAACAGCCTCGAATAGAACGAAGCATATTAATAATATGCTGATTATCATCAATCTTCTTGTCCTTGTATGACATGACCTACGAGCGCTTAGGTGCAAACCCAAGCTTTGGTGCGGCATCGAAAACGGCAAAGGTTGACTGCAAAGTAGTATCTCCAAGGATAGAAAAGTCGAGATCGGATGCCGGCTGGATCGCGCCGGCGCAAATCGAACCCCCTTTTATAATCTTCCCGTAGTTTAGAGCTTCAGAAGGAATAGTAAGGCGGCTGTCGCCGATGGCAAACGTGAACGAGGGCAGTTTAGCGTCGCAATCGAATGCCTTGATGCCTAGAAACGAATACGTTTTGCCGGGAATGCTGTCGTACCAGACATTAGCCATGTCCTCTGGCAAATAGTTCAACGAGGTGCCGGTATCGACGATGGTTTTCCAGTTTTCCGAGTTGAACTCGTCGTTAATGCCCCAGCCGGAAGAAGTAATTTCCCAAAACCCTCCGCTCGAATCTACATCGCTATAAGCGATATCACCGATGTAAAGGCTCTCATCGATGAAGCCGAAGTTGTACGTGCCCTCTATCTCTTTGTTAATATTTTGATTCCTCAAGCGAAAGGAAGAAAACTAACCTTTGTCGCGATACAGATCGGCCGTGAATAAGGGCGCATCAAGGGACGACTGGATGTTTTCGAACCAGGTCTTCTGCTTTACGGGCTTGATCGTGTTGATTTTACCGAAGCCCAAGCCCACGATTCCTCCGATATCTAAGTTTAGACTGGTATCTTCGGTAACTTGGACACCAATCGCTTGGTTCTCGATCGTGAGACCGCCAATTTTAGCCACTTCTTCGTAAACGACACCCTCATAACCTGTACCGTCGGCGTAATGGATGTTCCACGTGTATCCTTCCTTCAACTTGGCCGTCGTACTGTTTTCCGGATGGAAGCAGTAATAAATTTCGCAGTTGATGCCTCTCGGGTCCGGTCCGAAGATCCAAAAATCGGAAGAGCCGCTGTCCAGGAGCAGATCGAACTCTTGAGCCGGCGTGCCCAATGAGACGCGGACCTTATGCGCGACCGAGTCGGTCCAGGAATTGGTAGGTGCGCTGCCGGTTGAGCGCTTCATCGAAGCAGTTACGTTTCGAACGCCCTCTACCAGTGCTGGGGGCAAGGGTTTGCCGTATTTGCGGTACGTCCTGGCGACGGAAAGCACAGGATGCTCATACCCGGGAGTCCGCGCGATGGAAAACCTACCGGTGCCAGCATTGGCAGCGGTTGAGGTAGGGGCAGCAGTGGCGAGGCCCGCCACCAGTGGTAGAACGGCGAGAGGAAGCATCTTGGAGATACGCAGCGACGGAGCTTGAAGATGCGTCCAAGGATCAGACCAAGGGAGGAGAGGCTAGAAGGGGATGGAGGTGATGTGTACCGTGGAGAAGCTCATTTTTTTTTTTTTTTCAGAAGGCAACAGGCCGCTGTATAAATATTTAGAAATCTTATCTCTCCACTCAAAAGCCTGAATGAGCGTTTTCCCCCTTTGAGCATCTCCAAGTCTCCGAAAAGATAAGAAAAGCTCGTGTTCGCCAAAGCATTCGTCCACGGTGAACAATTCTAGATACTAAAGTCATCTTCATATGGCGCAACCTTTGTGGGCATGTTACGCTGATGTGGATTAGATACCGTCAAAACCGGCCAAATTGGCAGTATACCTCAACAACTACAGTGGTAGCCGACGGTTTCCGTGTAGCTATGCAGATACGAAGTTGCTTCGCGTCTTATTTGGTTCGGTATTCGTCTCCAGCCTGGTTAGGCTGGTGTAAAATCGCGTTATGCACGCAGCTCGAGCGGCGCTTCTAGGTCATCAAGGTACCCAGAGGCTCAGCAGCTCCCTTAAACGGCATGCAGCCTTCCAAGCGAAGTGGATGATGAGCGAGGGAACGTTTCGGCGGACAGTTCTATCCCCAATTTACAAGAGGCGATCGATGAAGAGCGTAAATATCCAAACAGGAAATAAGTCATCCAAGGATCTTGTGCTAATGGTCCATCTTGGCGTCGAGCTCAGTCGGTCCGCTAAAGAACGAACGTCCCATTGACAGTTCCTCAATAGCCATCCGATAATGCAACAACAATAGTCCCTAAGGCTTTGAAATCAATATTCGTTCCTCTGCTGCACCTCTGGATGTCTACTCCTTTTCTCGCTGAGATAATCCCAACACCAGCTCCTATCCGCCCAAATATTTCGAAGAGACCTTAGCAAGGGACTTAATCCCAGAAGCGATGATTTGGGACGCCCCATTCGAAGCTACGATAATGCTACACATAAATACAGACTTCCTTGGCATATGCCTCTCGCACAGGCAACGCTCAAGGGGATACGTAGTGTGGGCACTGACGGGACGGAGTAGACTTTTATTGACACTAGGGGATCGGAACTCACTCAAAAACCCACGAAATTCCTAGTCATTAATGACTCATGTGGTAACCGATTATACCATAACAACCCTCTCTTTGCTTAGCTTCTTGGCACGTTTATCATAAGGACAATCAGGCCACGTATGCCGACGTCCTAGTGGGATCTACGTCCATCAACCTGCTATCTCAGGACATCGCTGCCGACTATACCAATGTCATCGCGCACGTGGAACCGAGTAGTTATGGAAAGAACCGGATCAAGTTGGTTACAAGACTAAGGCTGATGCCCTCCTATTTCTTATTATCAAGCCGCAAGACGTCCCTGCTCGACCCGTGACTATAATGAGCATACATGTGCCTTTTTTGGGGGGGGGGGGGGGGGGGGGGGGGGGGGGGGGGGGAGATGCGATGGGCATTTATTCTTTGCTTCATTATCCATTTTCTCTAATCCAAACGGATCGTTTCATGTGAAAGTTTAGAAAGTTTGCTGAAGCTATTTCAAGGCAAATTCAGGTGAAGTATACTTTTCAAAAATAAGCTAATATTTCGAGCATCCAGGATGCTGGTCCGTTCATACAGGACCTAATTCGTCTTAACAATACGTTAAGTAAATTTTAAGCCTTCTGCTTCCAAACAACGTACAGCTAGCCCTCATTGCCTACCTAGTTACTCATTAGATAGCCTGCGGACACCCCTTACGATCTGCCGCCCTTCTCCCCTTTCACTCTTCTTACCTATATTTAAGTATCTTGAAGGTGTCGTACTTTCGATGGCTCCTAACAAGCATTGTACACTCTTTTTTGCATGCAATCCTCTCTTCGTTCTTTAAATCCGCCCCAACACCCTTGATATACGTCCTGGCCGACACCGAATATTTTCCGCACCCTTAAACTTGCTTCTTCCAACATATGCCTTCATCTCAGACGCTTAGAAGCGGCTATAACATAGCGGAAGCTTCCCCTGAAAATGCCAGCTCGTAGTGACGCCTACATGGTCCTATTTGCAAGTCATGTCGCGTTCTCGCTGCTTTAAATACGCCCTGTAACTGCAAAGCTTGAACTATCGAAAGGCATGAAGAAACATCTCTCTGTTCCGTTTAAAAATCCCTTGGAACCGTGGAAACGAACCTCGTAGCCGTCGTCGTCCGTAGGATCTTGCTTTCTCTGGGTGGCGATCAAATTTTGTAAGCTACCTCGTGCGCACCTTGGGCGTTTGCCTTGTTTTTGCGTATTCTTCACTATTGAGCTATACGTCACGCGCAGAGGACCCGAGGCTGCCTCCCGGTCAGCTTCCCGTTGTTCTAGTGCTGAATTTAGGGTTATCTTGTATTACCCCCTTTTGGCGGTATCGAAGCAAGAAATTTGACTTTTTTAGTAAATCGGTGATTAATCTCAATTGCGATGCTACGGTATTGTCAGACGATGGAACGTGTCGTGAGAGTCTCGTAATACGAAGGAATAAAGGACAAAAGAAGGTTTTACATATCGAGTCGAATACACTCATCTGTTAAAGATCTAAATAAAACCAAAATAATACGGGGAAAGCGTCAGGAGGCAGGTGATGGATGGAGTAGGGTTCTCCTATTGTAGTCGCCCGAAAGCGATAGAGGCCATTCTTTGACAACGTCGAAAATATCACTCGGTTATTTCCCAAATCAATTTACCTTTCAAGTAGCCTACGTGCTTGAATGATTTGGCGACGGCGTCAGGAAGGCTAGCCCATTAATGAAGGACTTCTAGGACGACATGAATGGGCTGGGTGATGGTCTTTACGTGTTCAAGCTTTGAATAACTATACAAGTCCCGAGATGTTTAATTCAGTTAAATAAGTCAGATTCAAGTGCGCTTCGTGCCACGAAATATATGTTTGAATATAAAGCTACCATTCCTAACATCAAAATACATGTTAGAAGCTCCAGATTGAAGCTAATAAACATATCAGCCTATGGGACGCTTGGTATGCCGCTTGGCCTCGCATTATAAAGTCTAGTTTGATTGTTACGATCGGGTAAAATTGCTGGGTGAAAACTGTACTAAAGAACGTAACAGAAGGTGACTACAGCGTGTCCAAGTAGTTTAAGGCATGCCCCAAGTACGTAGATGTACGTGTATCAGTCGATAAACCCATATAGTATCGGTAAAGGCTTGAGAGGCCGTCAGGGGTAGATGGAAGCTTGTACGGAACAGTGGCAGATCTACAATGTAAGAAAGCAGAAGGGAAGCATTGGTGGAGCACTACTTCTAGCATCGATCGTGAGTACTTGTGGCGAGCCATACAGCGGCAGATAGGGCCCCGGTCTCGGTTCGAAACGCATGCCCAGCATCAATTGTTAGCTAAATGGGCTGAAAGGGAATTTGCATTGACTTTTGACGAACCAGGGCACTCCGCCAATGTATCGTCTGCCTTGTGATAACTACCTCTTTAGAATAAACACCTCTCATAGCCGTGAAGTCCTACAAAAGCCTTTGGCGTCTCTAGAGCATAGGTGAGTCAGTCCTACTCTAGAACCCGATGCGACAAACTGATTCAAATCAAGTGGCAACGCAATCGAACTTGATAACAGCCCCAAACCTCCCTAAAGCCTTCCTAGCAGCATAAAGCCGCAGAGGCGGATAAGCCACCTCCTTTTACATTGTGCACTTTATGCGAATGCGTTTTTATCGACTTAGGCCACTTCCCCTATCCATCTAGCCGATAGCGTCTCCTTACACTACGCAAGGCACAATAACGTAATAGGTCGAAGGCTATAAATAATATATATCATCGACTTATCCATATTTCCTTCAGCCAGTCTCGATATATCAAGGGACTGCTTCCTTAAACCCTCAATACATCCTTCGTGGGGCATCATGGCCATTCGGAGAGAAGATCTGGGATGAATATGCGTTAGAGAAGATGTGAGGTTATTCATAGCACACTTCACCCGCTCTACTTGACCCTAATTCTCTGAGATGAAGCCCCTCTTTAACCAGCCTTATATAGACATAGGGCTTTCCTGGAGCCGGTTTTGTTGATCCTTGTGCTGATCATCAAATTTATTTCCTCCCACCGCCCCACACCTCCTGTCTGCTCCAAGGATAAGTTAGCGCAGCGTGCTGCTAAAACAGATGTTAAGGAATCTGCTGTGAGTCTCAAGGCCGTATGCGACTGGTACGTGGAAGCACAACCGCAAGGTCCGCATGCGTAAAAGTCACCATGTTCGAGCTACATGAGGCCTTAAAAGCTTTAGAGCAAGCCTCATCAAGACTCGAGTGGCAATTAGCGCATATACGTTACGAAACTTCGGAACAGTCCGGTTGTTCTCATGCATCACATATATAGAAAATGAGGCTCACACAGCTCTCTTTCAGGTAATTACCTGGTAGGTAGATAACCAAGTACATGGACACATGCTTCTTATGACCTTACCCCCTCATAATGACGAACAAGTCCTGTCATATATGGCGCTCCGCGAAGCTATGTGAGCTTCGATATTCTTTAAGCTCAGTTCAAACCTAGTATAGCCTCGAGACGTAGACTGTATGGCTTAAAAACAGTCTTGGGAGACAACACAGCAGCCAATGAGGTATTTACTTCAAGAGGCCGTCCTCTGTGGCGCAATTGGCTAGCGCGTCGTAAGTCTAGTTCACGAGATGGAGCTTTATCGTCCATACACTAACAAACATAACAGTGACTGTTAATCAGGAGGTTGGAAGTTCGAGCCTTCCCGGGGGAGATGACCTTGTTTTTTTTCCCCCTTTTTCCTCTTTGGATTTTCCCTTCGAGGTTTTAAGGGCAAGCCATTCTCACTTTTTGTTCTTAAGACGTCACTTTCATAAGGTCTCTGTTCGATGTACTACGCATGCTCATAATTATCCTATGCTTGGGATTATCCTTGGTTCTTGATTGTAAGCGTTGATTTAGACGTTTATAGATCTTGTATGATGTTTTGTGCGAGTTGTAGGGTTTGCTGATCCCGCAGTGGGTCGCGAAGCTTCACGATCTACTCTTAATATGAACTTTAAGGCTCACTATATTCTTTCCTAGATAAATTAGAAGCTAATCGGTAGAAATCCAACTGAATTGCTTCCATGCTGCTAAATTCTTATTCGGAGATGTGGAACCAATTATCTTAGTGCGTAGCATCCCAAGATCTCAGTTTAATCTGTCTAATCGTGTCCTCATCCCTTGGTTGAGCATTATACAACGATTCCCGCTGGCTATTATGAGCTTAGAAAACATCACATGTGAGGGCGCCTCTATATAAGAGGTGTATAACAATTTTTTAGTGTTGATGTAGAGACTTGGATATATAAGTGTATATGAAATCACATCTATATGACAGGTAGGAGAGGGTACACATGCGCGAAAGCTCAAACCATTCTCTTTTACGGACTTAGAGTTATAACTGCCATATGGCGGAATACTCGAGGGAATGCATCTTTATTATTTAGGAAATTAGCTCGCAAAAGGTAGAGCATTGTATCGAGTTCTCTTGGTACCATAACAGATACATACGACGTTCCCTGTTGACCTCAACCGACTTCGTTACGAGTTCATACGAACTTGTAACCTTGATATAGAGCTCTACGCTTGAATCAAGTATTCGTCTGGTACGCCTTATACAAAATAAATTTATGAAGGATAATCGATGAAAACAAGCATACATCACTTAAAGCATATTCACCATAGTTCGAAAGACATAAGACCCAGTTGCTGAGCACCTAAGTACGTAGTTCCATTCGATATAGGTTAGATAAAGGACTAATATCGTAGTCCGTAGGTCCGTAGAGGCGTTTATACTCTAGCGTCTAAAAAATATAACTCAGAGCCCGGACAACCACGATATGATGCAAGCCACCACAGCTAGAGAATGCGCTAGAGTAGTTAGCGTCCTAGAGCTGAACGCAAGAATGGAATAAAGAATAAGAAGTGATTCTTAGCACCATCCTAAGAACATGACAGAAGCTACGAGGACATTTCCGCGCGTCTTGTACAAAATCCAGTTATTCGCAGCCTCCAACTCCAACCGCAGCTTGACCTCAAGTTTGGCCGACCATGGTTCATATATATACCTAAGCTTAGCAAGCAGGCCAAGTAATCAAAAGGACGTAGAGAGAATAAGCAACGATTAGGTATACCATATAACTTCATATCGATACTGACAAGACTAATGAATATAAAAGTACCTAATGTAGTAGTACAATAGGCCCGCCTCTCCGTGTGTAGATCCCCCACTATTGACGTCTTCTGGCGCCTCGGGAATCGGGGCGGTCTCAACAAATCTTGCATATATGTAAGTACTAAGGAAATCCTCGGACTTCCTTCTCAACGCGCCGATTTTTATACACGCGTACTTCAACTCGACGGGCCCGATGCCTCATAAAGCTCGTTTAGCCCACCATATCCTTGCAACAACAAAAAGAACTCTCTACTCCAGCACATTTCAGCGCACATTCCAGCACGCTCGTAGTTTTCCAAGGTATTCGTCCGTAGGCACCGACGGTTGGAGAGCCATGTCCGAGTCGGAGATCTCCAAGTATCTTAAACAGACGCACGACCGCGTGTTTGAGCACAACCGCGCCTGGGCGGAGGAGCAAAAAAAGAAGGACCCCGCGTTTTTCGAGAAGCTATCCGCCGGGCAAACCCCCGAGTATCTATGGATAGGATGCAGCGATTCGCGAATCCCGGCTGAGCAGATTACGGGCCTGGGACCGGGAGAGGCCTTTATCCACCGCAACATCGCCAACTTGGTCGTCAATACGGATTTAAACGTCATGAGCGTTATCAACTACGCCGTCCGTCATCTGCAAGTCAAGCACATCGTGGTATGCGGACATTACGGCTGCGGCGGTGTCAAGGCCGCAATGACGCCGAAGGACCTGGGACTGCTTAACCCGTGGCTGAGGAACATCCGTGACGTCTACCGCCTGCACGAAAAAGAGTTGGACGACATTAAGGATGAGAAAGAGCGCTACAATCACCTAGTAGAGTTAAGCGTTATCGAGCAGTGCCGCAACGTCATCAAGACCGCAGCCGTGCAGAAGTCTTACGCCAAGAACCACTTTCCCATCGTCCATGGATGGGTATTCGGATTTGAGGACGGGCTGCTCAAGGATTTGAAGGTCGACCACGAAGAGATGCTGCGCGGTATTCAGAAGATTTATAACCTCACGGAAGAATAGTTGGCTTTTGGTGGATAAACGTGCGGCGTTATCATTATCATTAATAGCTTAAGCACGGCCTCATAGCATTCCCGCTATATAGGTTAGGTAGTTAGAGTTATAAGAGTCCGTAGAGCCCCGCGGCAATCCGAGCAATATTTACCTAGGAATTCCTAGCTACAGCTTGCCCTCAGTATATTTTACGCGTCGCTGAGTCCTCCGCTGAGTCCTCGAATGTGCTGCCTTATATCATCGGCTTATTCATATGCTGGTTTATGCGTCAACGCCGAGCATTCCCCTTCGTTGGGCTCCTGATCAGATCTGCGATGGCGTGCCATGTCAAATGGCCGACGCTTACGCCTAGCGATCTCGAATGAAGCGTGGGAATCTGTCTGATAACTTTTGAAAGCGAAAGGACGGTCTTAAACAGCTTCGTTTGTGTCGCCGCTGTCAGACTCCCAGAATCCGTGTTCGAAGCTCTTGTCTTGTCTAAAGGCGAAGCGTTCCCAGCTTACGCCTCTTCTAACCTTAACCCCATCTTTATTCGTTTCGTATCGTCGCGGTTCAAAATCCATCACTGCTCGCCAGTTGCGAATCATGCGCCTCCAGTAGCAAGCCTCTGCGGCAGGTGTAAGATAGCGGTCTCGAAATACTCTTGTGGACTCTTTGGCGATTCGACGCGCCCGATCGGGATCAGCAACAAGCCCATCCATCTGCGCTTTTAAATCTGACCAGTCCCGTCCTACTTTGACGTAATTCTAGCCAAGGTTAGCCAAGGTTAGCCAAGTTTTGCGACGAAGAGAACAAATAATAAGGAAGCATACCTGATGAGGCCCGCTGTCCTTTAGAAGGGGCTGATAGTGGAAGATATAATTCAGCTTGTGAATGATTGGGACGCTTTCGCAATTCTGCAGGTACCGCAACCGTCCGCTCCACGAATTACCCTCCGTATGGGCGACGTATTTGAAACGACAAAAGTCCTTCATGGCCATGATGTTGGAACGGTTATGCCAGTCGATAGCCTCGACATCGCTCCAATCGTAACCCTTTGAAGCCTCCAACAAGGCGGTTCTCAGCTTACGATTCACAGTTAGGCTTCCTCGCCAGCAAAGCTTGTCTTCCTTATCATCCCACCCGTCGGGGTATTCGGCTTCTACTTCCATCACGTCCTCGCGAAACTGCACGTAAGACCCCACGCCGTCGTCGGGATAGCTCCATCCGTCGAAGTCGGGCATGATCCATAACCATTCGTTATCTTCGTCGCGTGCCCAAGTCCATCGGATACGCTCTTCGTTCTTTTCCCCTTTTGCCGCCCGATCTTCGATATCCATAACGAACTCGACGTTCGGAAGGGATCTGGGGTCGGGGATAGCGTTTATAGCGCGATACATGCTTGCGAGAGCTGCGAGGCCGCGGGAGCGATCCGGTTCGCCTTTCTTCTCCTTGATCACGTAGAGTTCGCCATTCGAAATCATAACGTGGAACTCTCCGTGCGAGAGACCAGTATAATCCTTTTTGGCGTCAACGTGTACGTCCGACTCTCTAACTCGTTTGTTTTGGTTGAGAAGGAAATCTCGGGCGCGATCGAGTTCTTGGTATAGATCGGGAAACGCATTCTATAATATGATGAGCGACGATGTGCTTCGAATTGTTGCAAACGTATTTACCTCGCATTGGCTATCAGAAAGACCGTAGTTTAAACTATCCCTTTTCGCATCGAATGTCCATGCTGCGTCATCAGGCGGAGGGGATATCGCAGGGGTCGGTTGCTCGACGGGTTTTCGAAGCGGTTGATCAATGGGATCTCGAAGAGGCGGTTCGGTAGGCTCGCTGGAATACTCTTCGTCTGGTTCTTCGAACGACTGCTCGATGGGGATCTCGAATGGTTGTCTTACGTGGCTAAGGAGTGTAAAGGCGGTTACGATGAAGATAATCGCTAGAATCGGCCAGCGAAGACGACGCAGGCGCGCCATAGGGGACTCGCCCTGCTGGCTACGCGAAAAGAAGGACTTGCTAATATACATTGTTAAAAACGAACGTAAACGACGAGCTGGAATAGCTGGAATAGTTGGAATAGCAAGAATAGCAAGAGATCGGCAGCCCAAGGCTATGTGGGAATGCGTACCGTCAAGAAACGGAACGAGATGTCAGAAAAGCATCACTTCGAAGGCGAACAAAAAGGAGTCGCTCATTTTAATAGGCTGTTTTTGTTCATCGCTTTGTGTCACCATACCACGATATTATCCTGTTTCTGGCCCGGGCATCAGCAGAAGAGGTGAACACAGAAAAAATAAATAAAAATATGGAGATATGATAAGTAGTGTAGCAGCGCTGATATGGGAATGGTATCATTGCGTACAGCCGCCGCGAGCCTGAGACCAGTAAAAAGAAGTTTTGCGGACACCTTGATCCCTGTCAGCCCTGGCTAGCATATCTAAATAAAAAAGGGGGTCCTTAGCCAAATAGGGGGCGATCGGACGCCGGGAATAAAACAATATGAGACGTCAAGGTTGTAATTGTCTAGAACCTGCTGTTCTACAGAGTAGCAGCTGACATTGTCTCTCAAGATAAGCAGAAGTCTATGAGGCCATCAGATTGTGCTACGGATATATATTAAAAGCAGGCGTTTAGCTGTTTTGTATTTAATTCAGCTGCAGGTATGCGGCCCTTCTTCACATGTCTGGGTAACCCAATCACGTAGGAACATGCAGTAGGAAACATGCATATTGAATCGATGGCAAGGCAACCTGCTCTTCTTGTAATCCTTATATCTGACAAGCTACCAAAAATGAGCTTCTTCGGGTTGAATGCGCGTCATCAAAAGCTTATATCTCAACATGAACATAGCAATGACTTGCGTGGATATTGAGATGACGGCTCACACTAGATACATTGGTTATTGCTTGAAATCGCTACAAAGATAGCAACCGTTACCTTAATCCTCACCCTAACTCAATCAGATTAAGCGAACCTGTTGCAAAGCTCTATCGTGCGAGATTGAAGTGATTAGGTCCAGGTCGGCCTATTTGGTGTAAGCAACGAGATCGCGGCTTATTGGGTGGCTCCGATGAATCGTCACATCCCGTAGTGAGCCAAGCCTATAACGCCCAGTTGGCTGTAACCATCCTATGTTTTTTTTCTTCAGCTGAATGCTATCTATGTCGAGCAAGATTCGGACGGCCGGTTCCAGACCTGGGATAGATACAATAGATACAAGTAAAGGATTAATGTGGTCAATAGATTATCACTCGATAAGCATCTTGATATATCATAGTTATATGACCTAGGTTCCCTAATTCTAGTAGCAATATAAAGTACCCAAATCTCAATTGACGGTCGAATGCGCGCATCAACACCTCAACTCTTTCATTATCCGTTGATTTCAATCTTGCTCAGCGATGCGTCACTTGCTAGCCCTGCTAATCTCGCTTTCTTTCACTGCTGCTCAAACTCGATCATCCAAACGCGGGTTGGTATTCGTCCCGAAGCCTAGCAATCCGGAGGATGATAAGGTATGGGTTCAATCAGGATCCGATTTGACTTGGTACTACAATTACGAGTCGACACCGTCGCCCGCCTTTGATGACATACCGCAGGATCGGTTTGAATTTGTTCCTATGCTTTGGGGTGCCATTGACGACACTTCGTTCCTCGAGTCTGTTCAAGCTCAAATCGACTCCGGTCGTGAAATCGCGCACGTACTGGGTTTCAATGAGCCTGATAGTCAGTACTACGGAGGTAGTAATATCGAGCCCTCAAAAGCCGCGGATGTGTGGATAAAGAACATAGCTCCTCTCGCTGAGAAAGGGGTGAAACTAGGATTGCCGGCATGCACCGGCAGCTGGGGAGGAATATCGTGGCTCGAACAGTTCCTGGGGAATTGTTCCGCTATGATTAGCACCGAGGACGATAAAAAGAATTGCACCTACGACTTCGTCACGATACATTGGTATGGAAACTTTGAAGGCCTGGCGAGTCATATGGGTTCATACGCAGCTGCATTTCCCAACGTAAGTCAGTGGATTACCGAGTATAATTTCGACAATCAAGATCTCGCCACGACGCAAGCGTTCTACAACACATCTTCTGAGTATTTCGATCGGATGGATTCAGTCAGTCGTTACAGCTTATTCGGTTCATTCAGGTCTGAGGATAGTAACGTCGGTCCTAATGCCGTTATGTTGAATAACGACGGACAGTTAACAGATATCGGATCGTGGTATTTGGGTATGAGTGGTACGCACATTGATCCTCAATCGAGAGCGAGACCCCAAGCAGCTGTACCGATTCCTATGATTCTCACGTTGGCGGTTATTTTCTTTGCACTCTAACGCCGAAGCTTTCCTCTGGACTTTTTCCATATTTCACATGAGTAGACGACATTACATAGTTTAGGAAACATGAAGTTAGTTAACTGATGATGCTGGAGTCGAAGCAGACTCGACGATATTTATTATCCGAACATATGATTTAATTGATAAAGAACAAGATGATTGCTGCGCATTCGTAACCTATTGATTCCATATCGGACATAAACGTGTTAGTGAGTAGAATGCCTAGTTAAGCAAAAAACACCTCCGGATCTGCATCTTTACCCCGGACTTTCAGCAATAAGAGGGGCTAAAATAGTGGCATTCAAGTACCTAGGCACGTACCCCACCGACATATCTGCCGATGGCCGAAGTGACCGAATCAGGCCTCGGCAAAATGCAACAAACTAATCCCCTAGAACCCCGTGCTATACCCCCCCCTGTATCCCCTGTAAACTAGCATCGATTAAGCCAATTCGAGCCTCTCGTCTACGGCGCATCCCATCCCATTCATTTGTTCCTTTATCAACTCTAGACAATGCCACTCTCCATCGATTTAAGCTAGCAATACTCCCTTTCCTTCTTTTCCTCATCGTCTTCACGTTTCAATTATCATATAGTATATAATATACCCTCTTCTGTCAAGATGGCTACCGAACGAGTTAATTCCATTTTGAAGCATTTATCGCCCAATTCACCTTTAGCTACCGTGTAAGTAGATGAACCAGAGTTGAATAAACGAAGACAAAGACTTGGTAGCTAACTTTTCTCGCCACTCTAGAACATCGAAAAACCCGGACGATGTAGTCATCACGCTTGCGATCCGAACGCCGCTCTGTAAGGGTAAGAAGGGTGGCTTCAAGGACACCTCCGTCGAATACCTTATGTATGCCATCTTGAAGGCCGCGCGGGAACGTCTAGGTTTCTCTCCGGACCTTGTAGAGGATATATGCATGGGAAATGTATGAGTTACCGTCTTACCGCTTATGAATACCCCTTTTAACTTATCCTTTTCGTGTAGGTGTCGGACGGAAAAGCGGCTTACAAGGCCCGTGCAGCAGCCCTCGCCGCCGGATTCCCCAATACGACGAGCGCCTCGTCCGTGAATAGGTTCTGCTCCTCGGGGTTAAAGGCCACCGCCGACATTGCCCACCAGATCGCTACGGGCTCGATCGAGATTGGTATCGCTGCTGGTACCGAGTCCATGACAGCCGGAGGCGACAGTCTCGAGCGACCTTTCGATGAAGAAGTCACCAAGCACAGTCAAGAGGCGGTTGAGTGCATGATGGCCATGGGTTGGACAAGCGAGAACGTGGCGAGGGATTTTGGCATATCTCGTCAAGCTGTCGATGAGTATGCGGCGGAGAGCTTCAGGCGGGCCGAGCTAGCTCAAAAGGCTGGCTTCTTCGACGATGAGATCGTGCCTATCACTACCAAAGTGAAGGGACCGGACGGCCAGCTACAGACTGTTACGCTGACCAAGGATGAGGGAATTCGGCCGGGCACGACGGCTGCTGCGTTAGGAAAGATCCGCACAGCCTTTCCTCAATGGGGACCCATTACTACCGGAGGCAACGCCAGCCAAGTTACTGACGGCGCCGCAGCCGTAGTGCTTATGAAGCGATCCAAGGCCACCGAACTCGGGTTGCCGATCATGGCCAAGTATGTCGGATCCACTGTCGCTGGTCTGGCTCCTAGGATCATGGGTATCGGCCCAACCGTAGCGATCCCGAAACTGCTCAAGCAGCACAACATCACTCTGGATGATGTCGATGTCGTGGAACTTAACGAGGCATTTGGAACAATGGCTGTCTATTGCAGAGATCATCTCAAACTAGATTGGGCCAAGATGAACCCCCGAGGAGGCGCCATCGCTCTTGGTCACCCTCTCGGCACGACAGGTGCTCGGCAGATTGTGACAGGCTTGAGCGAGCTGAGGAGGACGAAGAAGAAGATCCTATTGACGAGCATGTGTATCGGAACGGGGATGGGCATGGCTGGCCTATTTGTTAACGAGCAATGATATCACGTAACTCGTTCGTAGTTAAGCTGGTTATAGCGCAAGCAGTTGTAAATTAAACGTCCTATTCTCATTGGATGCGCCATGTCAGTTTTCCATGTCTTCTGCAGCCCTTAATTAACATCAGCGGATTTTACCAGCATCAAATCATCGCGGCTAGAACTGCGTCTTATTATTCATTAACAGATAGAAGCACACCAGTCAACCGCTCATCTATTGAGGTTTGCTCTTCGGCAAAATTGTTGAATTACTTACTACGTAGAACGTGATTACAAGCGCCATTATGCCCAAGCCGAAACTATCTACGACTCATATTTTCACCTCATAGATCTCTTATATTAGTATGGCGAAAGCCCAATTGATATCGGCGTCGTGCGGCTTCTTCAAACCTCCCTTTAGCCAACAGGTATGCAGTGTACCCGTATCCCCCTCGATATAGCCCCAGCCGCAACCCGTACATCCAGCAGTTCCCGCGCAGTTTTTCATGCAGTCTAGTATGCTCTCCGTGGGAACCTGCCGTATATTGGTAGACTCGTTGTCGCCATAATCTATGCCGCAAACTCTCAAAAATCGTTTATCTGAACCTGGAACTTGATAAGTAGTTCCGTTAGCTGCCGGACAGTCGATTTTTCCAGCAGCATTACCCGTAGGCGTGGAACTTGGCGAAGTACGGGTCTTGGACGGGCTGGATGTGGACGTTTCTGAGCTACCAGCATTCGCGGTCTTGCTTGAACTCGATTCCGCGGTCGTAGGAGTTGAGCTAAAAGAAGTTAGCGGCAGTCATGCATAAGCCGCGCATATATAAACAACGAATTGACGCATTACAAACCTTGACGGTGAAGCGGCATCGGGACCAGCGCCAGCACCAGCGACAGCAGCCTCATTGGAGCTTTGCGACGCTCCTCTGCTTACGCCGACACCAACACCAACACCAATTGCAACAACCAGCAATAACGATATCAATGCTATCAGCCACCAGAATTGAGTCTTCTTCAATCCTATTATTCTCTTCTCTTCTGGGGGCGTACGACTAGGGAGCGCAGCGGGAAGCCTTTGCTCTCCAGCAGCAGATGGCCTTTCGTCGGAGGGCCGCGGGCTGCTGGGGGGCGTCGCATCACCTAACCACGTGGATGGAAGACGTTGATGCTTTTCGGGGTTGGAAGAAGGCGCAAAATAAGCTCGCGACGCATTCTTCAACTCGTTGAAGTCGCGATTAGCGAAGAAGTCAAACCCGCGGAACTCGAACGGTGGCGATCTGTCCGCTTCCCACTTTCCTGCTCCCGTCGTCCCTCCCGCCCGTTGTGTTTTATCTGCTTCTGTCGCAGCGCCGTATCCATCTAGAGGTAGCTTCGGGCGGCCAGGTACGGTAGTGGCCGGCTGATCGGACGGCGCCATAAGAGTAGTTTATCTTATAAACCGACCATCACCGGGTAGGCATTACAGCTATAGAAAGGACTAGAACTTGAAGCAATTGAAATGATCGGACGGCGGCGAAGACGCTCACCTATTATGACAGAACGCAACGAAGAACGGAAATGGGGGGGAAGAACGGGGGATAAGGTGGGATTCTAAAGGATTGCTATCACCATATTTAGACGTCGCTTCGACATTAAAGGGGGTTAGCCAATAGCACGTTAAAATAGTTACCTACGCCCCATGCATACAGCCAAGAACATCTATCTCGACGTCGCTAGTCGTACGTAGCAGATACGTGACACGACAGTAGGGGTTTGTTATATCTATATTTCTGAGTTTCAATTCCCTTTCGTGTCTTTGTAACCGAGTTCGTCCTTTTTACATCCACAACACGCGCTTCACCTATCCTCGTATCAACGAAGACAACATTCAGGACATGACCGGGATGTATTGCTGTAGCTCATACCTCTACGCAATTATTATACTGAAAAGGACCGGACGAGGACTAGAGCATAGCCGGACTTTGGCGTCAAGTTGCTAAACCCAGATCGAAGAGCTAGCGCCGACTAACTCGGTATAATGCCATGTTACGCTTGATTAGGTCGTCTCGTGCTCGACGAGGGTGTTCTAAACGCCTATGAACTTGGAAGCCCCTTTTGACCATCGTTAGCTGCTTCTATGGTATATCGATGGATTAGACGCTTATTGACATGCTTCTAATACATAAATTGGTTTACGTATTCTAATCACAATGTGCGCTGATGAATGATTCAATATTTAAACAAGTCTTTCAAGGATTGTTGTAGAGTTGCGAGATATCTTAATAAAAGACTATCCGAAGATGCATTTTTGCAGCAAACAAAGTTGAGACCCTCATAGAAGACTGGTCTCTACCTGAATAAGTTCCGAATCTATAAATGCAATTGATAGAGAGCAACCTTCAGCTGAAAGGCATGTGCGTTCCAACGAGCAAAATAGCTGCATATCTATGCCAAAAGCATTACCTTCTGAATTCTATTTGTATTACTTTTCTACTTGTAACCTCCACTCGAATATTGATAAGGTATTTAAATGTTGTACGGAACCCGGGTACCTTAGGTACCTAGTATGCTCTTTTAAAGCATCTAGGTAAGGCCCGGCGCTGTGCACCAGTACCAAGATACATGTGCGTGTAAGGATCTTAGGTACATTGCGCAGGTACATATGTACCTAACCATGCAGGTGTCAGACCCAGTTCAATTGGAGAAATGCCACCTTCAGGCTTCAGCTACGTGTTATTTGATATCGCTATTATCACCATTAACATCATTTGCTATGGTCGCCATCTTTTTTACATGATACATAAATAGTGCGATCTCGGTTTCGATGCTTCGGACAACATACCGCACAGCCTTAACGTAAACCTTATCATATTCTCTCCAAAATGGTATTAAACACTTATTACTTCAAGGCGCATCTCTCGCTAAAAATTTCTTAGAATACGCAATTCAACTCGGCGCTCAAGCAGTCCACCTCCATAAAGCGAGATCTTGCTAGTCTATCTTCATCCGACGCCGTACTTCCGACCCCCGCGGCGCTTGGTTCTCTCTCCGCGTCCCTGACTGCGTTTTCGCGAACTCTCGACGAGTATAATGCGCTGGCGAAGCAGGAACTAAATCCGGCCAAGCAAGAAAAAGCATACGAACGGATTAGGAATTTTCGAGCCGAGCTCTCATCCTTTCGAACGCAGCTAGACGAGCTAAAGACTCGGAGAGAAGATACGCTACATGCGCAAAACCGATCCGAACTGCTTGGTCGAAGGCCCTTTACTACATCTACCCCCGAAAACCCGTACGCGAACACGCCTCCGCTTCCGCCTCCGCAATCTTCATCTTCCCCTTCGATCCCTGCGAATCGCTATGGCAGCGGTGGTCAGCTCAGCATGGGTAGCAATGATTATACGCGGGAAGCGCACGCTTTACGAGAGCAGAACTTTTTCGCGAGTACAAATACGGCGCTGGATGAATACATCGCGCGGGGCCAAGCTGTGCTCGGGGATCTAGGGACGCAGCGCGAGATGTTGAAGAATACGCAGAAGAGGTTGTATAGCGTTGCTAACACGCTCGGCGTAAGCGGGGACACGATACGAATGATCGAGAGAAGGACGAAGCAGGATAAATGGATCTTTGGGGCCGGCGTGGTTATCTTTTTTGCCTTTTGTTGGTTATGTCTACATTTCCTGCGGTAAGATGAACAACCGGATATGCATAGCTAGCTTACATTTTGAAGCATGGGAGCATTGCGGAGGCTTGAGTCGTGAACTGTCCACGCATCATATTTGACATTCAGCATGGAGTTTTAGGCGTTTCTAAAAATATGCAAAGTATTTATGCCCTCAACGGCAAGACTAACCCTTCGTTCTAATTGACTTTGCCGCCGTACTTCAAAAATAGGTGAAGCTTCTTACCTACCTATTTAAATAATGTCTCAGACCAGGGAGGGACTGCATCCTACTATAAACAGCCGCGGGCGAGTACGAAAAGGTTAATCAGGTTTCCTGCTTCAGCGCGATAGTAAAAAGCACATCCTTTGTAGTCTCGATTTCGACAACCGTCGTCTCGGGTAAAAGATGATTGCTCGTGCTCATCCGTCCGCCAAACTGGGTGAGCCAGTCTTCAACATCCCACTCGAGCCCTTTAGTCGTAATGACGCTGGCCTCCTTAATCGGGATGATGCCTACCCACTTGGCGAACGGCTCGCCGCTCATGCGAACAGAATCTCCTATGACGGCATCGGGCTCGCGCACGTGGATACGGTGTTTTCCGGCTTTTAGAAGGAAAGATAAGCTCTCGCCGGAGACGAGATACATCCTCCCATCGGCGTAGGTCGGCGAGGTTTGGAATAAGTATAGATGGTGTAATTGACTCAACCCCTGATCCACACGACCTCCCAATCCCCCCATGCATACGATGTCTCTTTTAGGGAATTCTTTTCGAACAAACACGACAGCTTTGGCAAAGTCTGTAGAGTAGTCATCGACCTCATGAATTATAGTGCAATCCGTAGGCTCTGTAGAGAAGAATTTTCTAGACTCGGCGGATATGGAATCTAAGTCGCCGATTATTGTATTAAGGTTTACCTACGACGTTATATTAGCCGGCGATTAAGGAAGCAATATATTTATTTCGAGAGCTCGAGTTATGCCTCACATAGTTACCAGCAAACGACGTAGGACTCTCCTCGGTCAAGGATTTCCGGTTGAGATCGTAAACCCAGTTGGCTCCTCCATCGGCAGCGACGCGGGTTTCGGCTAAGATAAAAGTCGGTATGGTGGCGAGTAAATTAAATGTAAAGGAAATATACCTCTTCTCCAAAGGTCTCTAAAGAAGCCTTCGTCGCTTATGGGCTGATTCAGAATGATCAGAGCGAAGCCATATCCTGGATAAGATAGGAATTGTCTAATAGGATGCCATTCGGTGCATATGGCAGGGTTTTCTTGTGTCGAACCCATGACGATAGATTTACAAGACTCCAATGCTTTTTTCAAGATGAAAGAGAATCCTTATGTGAGACGTGAAGCCGTGAGATGGTAAGCGAAGGAAAGGAATCTAGTTAAAAATGAATAACGTTAACTACTTGAGATATCATTTCTACTTTACTTTACAACACCATCGATGATGACACTTGAACAACCTAATATAAAACTTATCTACTTGTTTTCATTTATGTACCTACCTACCTAAGGTATCTAATAAACTGAAATTATAACTTGAATAGGTCCAATTGATTGTTTTTATAATATTTTGTCCTTGACGCTTTTTCACATGTGCGTAGTCTCAAAAATCATACTAAATAACGTCATCTCAACTGAGTTTAGGTACTGCATGAGCGCACCGACCATGCTACATGCATCACGTACTTGTAGAGATACTTCAGGCACCTACCACATTTCACACAAAATCAATGTATTGAAGCAGATAAGGTACCTTGATGTAACCCCACCACTAGTAAAGATTTCTCGGTCGTTAATCAATTGATCCCGGTATTTTATGTACGTAGTAGGTAGAGTCAAAAATTTGGAAGCGAGCGGTTCTTAATATCGATGCTTACAAACCAGTCTTCGTTTTTTCTTTTTTTTTTGGTTCCCAGCTTTCCGTACACACACGTCACTTCTTACCAAACCAGCTCAAGAGCTCGTAAGCTCTATATAGCATTCGTTCCTCGTTCTTTTAGTCGTTCCTTTCTACGTATAGCTCGCCGGTAAAAACATGTACAGATCCGCCTTGCGATCCGCGCCGAGAGTCGCAAATAATCTGCGATCAACCATCATCTCACCCGGTGCGCGACGATTTGCCTCGACTTCCCCCGCCGATAGGAGACGAAGTTGGAAGAGCGCGGCGGTGAGATGGGGTCTAGCCGTGGGTGCTGTATATTGGTATAGCACAAGTGCAGTCTTTGCCGAAGAACCATTGCGTATGCGACTCCGATTCTCCCCGGCGTGGTTTAATCTTTTACATCTTGGCTAACTAATGGCTTTGCGTCTATGGTTTAGCTAAAGCGCTACCGCCGCCCCCCGAATTCTCAGATGAAGATCTTCCAACCGTAGAAGCCGTGGTGGCACAGAAGCGCCGGGAAGCCGAAGCACGACTGCAAAAAGCCGCTACGGCTTCCGAACCGCCCACAGCCAACCTACCTTCCGAAACATCCCCTTCGGCACCAGCTAAGGATGTCGAAACGCAAGACCAAGGTAGCCCTCTAGAGGGAAGCCCCGAAGCTTTAGAAGAAGAAGCGGATCAGCAGGGAGCGTTCAACCCCGAGACGGGAGAGATTAATTGGGATTGTCCTTGCTTGGGAGGCATGGCTCACGGACCTTGCGGCGAGGAATTTAAGGCCGCATTTAGCTGTTTCGTCTACTCTAAGGAGGAGCCGAAAGGAATGGACTGCATCGATAAATTCCAGTACGAATTTTTCTTATGAAATCGTACGTTGCATTGTGCTAACAAGTGGACCAGACACATGCAAGACTGCTTCCGACTTCACCCCGAAGTATACGGAGAGGAACTAGATGGTGACGAAGCCCCTAGAGAAGATAATCCCGAAATTGCAACGGAGAAATCGGTTGCTAAGACGTCACCTGGTGAAAACGATGCGGCGGCGAAATTAGATGAAACGACCCCAGCTAAAAAGGAAAAGCCAACTACGACAGACGCGGAGAACGCAGCGGTGGTAAGGGAGACGGAGAAGCAGAACGTTCCTCCTGCACAACCCTAAGCGATGGAATCCTGGGCACTTGGGGGGGGAAGACCTATAACGTACACTAATACGGTCTAATAAGAGAAATGTATGTACCTGGAACCGTGCAATTTTGTACAACATAAAATACCGGTTACGCTATCGTAACTATTAAAGTGTATATTATAAAAGACGCATGAGATACGGCGAAATGAAACCAAGCAGCTCTTTTAACATGATGCTATGCACTTTCTTCTGCTCGTGATATATCCCCCTCCCCCCCTCAGCCTTAATCCGGGGTTGTGGGTTGATCGTTCAAGGATAATGCGGGTTTAGTACGTATTGGAGGTCGGCCCTTGCACCAGGGACCCCTTGGTGTTATTTTGTTCTCGGTCTTTTTATTTTGGATGCGAAGATCAAAGAGGTATGGACTGCGATGACCGCGGCTGACACCTGGGGTAATCCCCACACAGTCTATACGACGTTAATCGATCATGGTATAAGTTCCCCTGCTTACCTCCAACTCTAGCTTCTGAACTCCAATTTGACCTTCAGATCCCTCTCATCCCCTTAAACTCACGATAGATCTTCTATTCTTGCCAAATGCGTACGAGTCTTGAACGTTACTCCTTATAGTGGAACTTAGGTACGTATGGGGACATGACAGCTCTACATGAAGATAAAACTTGCCGGGTTAGCCCTTCGGCCGAGGGCGCACGTCAAACCCGCTCGAGCACCACCGCAGAAGACCGTAGAGCTTCCGTAGCTCCGCCGAGAGCTAAGCGGGCGCAGGTTGCCCGAGCCTGCCAGAGATGCAGGAGATTGCAAAAGGCTTGTAGCGATTCTCGGCCTTGTCGACGATGTACCAAGGCCGGGCTCGCTGATGAATGTAGCGGCTTTCCGGTTCAACCCCGAGTTATCACCCGGGCCCGGCCGGCTAAAGCGTTGAAACTCGCCGGGATGTCGACCGAAGGGGTTGTAAAGGGGTTGGACTTTACTACGTCTTCGTCACTCATTAACATTGGCCTGCCTATGAGCCCTCAGGCGTTTACTAGCTTTGCCAGGGAGTCGTTCGAGAGAAAGGTAGATCTGCTACCGCCTAGGGTAGTCGATTACTGCTCGAAACGCTTCTTCGAACGTCTCGCCCCGACGATCCCGATCGTATCGCCCGAGTACGTTACCAATCTTAGAACTCGACTCGCCTCGGATAGCGAGGCTTACTGCGTTCTTCTCGGCTTGTGCGCTATGGTGACGCTGCAGGTTGAGGAACCTAGCGGCAAGTTCTTCGGGCAGTCTGTGGCGGCCGAGAATAACGCCGCCTACGGTTGGATGCTGCTCGAGGAGGCCCTAGCAGCTCACCGCCATCTTACGCGTAGATCGAACCCGTCCCTAGACTCGGTTCTGCTCGTCTTTTTTATATACGCCTGCCATGCGTGTCTATTTCACCATTCTCAAGCCTTCTTCTTTCTCCGAGAAGCTGCTACGCTCTTTATCCTGATCAAGCCGGAGACGCTAGATGATCTGTCGAGATTGTTGGCCGAGAGGCTATTCTGGGTATTGCTTATTTCGGAAAGATCTCATGCGATTCGTTACCGCCGTCCCGCAACGCTACAAGTAACTACGAATGGGTTTGGTTTATCATTCTCTAGGGATCGCGAGCCCTCGCTGGCTGGTTTCAGGTGCCTAGCTGCTCTATTTCGTGCCCTGGATACCCATTTCATAACTCTTCTTAACCAAGAGTCGGCTCCGGGCGCGGTGCCTCTTAATTCGTTCGACGAAGCCGAGCTAGCCATTAACACGGCACTAAATCACACGTGTCCATCCGACCTTCTCCCAACTCAAAAAGCCAACCTAAGAGTCACGCAGCTCTGGCTACGCATCGTACTTTGGCAGCTGCGGTTACGCCTCGGCCATCTCTCGGAGCAGAACATGAAGAGTAGCCGGACTTATCATTACCCTTTAGATGTGGCGAAGGACCTAGCATTTTCGACTCGCGATTTACCCATACATAGCATCCAAGTACATGGCGTAGGAATAACGGAGAAGCTGTTCGATATATCATGCGCCGTCGTTAATGTTCTCGCTCGCGTACCTATACAGGTAACTAGGACGGCGGCAGAAGAAGACTTGAAGTACTTGAGACGGTTAATTCTACAACTTCCAGGCGGCTCAACGGTCTATGACGCTTTACTCTTAAAACACATCCAGCAGACCTTGCCAACAATGGCAGCTGGGCTCGAAATATAATTATATTAATCAAATCCGTACCATGTTGATGCGGTGGACCATAAAATCTGAAAGCTTCGTCGTACATAGCACATCGAGGTTAAAAAAACATCAGAAAACCTCTCGTAATATATTCATCACGCTATACTGAGTACCTACTTATTGAATCAATCGGACTTATTGTCGGGAGCTAGGCTTGGTCCAACCCCTTCTCCGGCTTTCCATCCGTCGATACCCTCTGGATTGTTTCTCCAACCCTCTGCGAGAACGGATCTATCTTAGTCTTGGAAAACTGACGTGCCGGAACTTTATGTTCGAAGAGCAGATCCAATTCGGCATATGTTCGATCTAGAGTGTGTCAGTCTTGGGGCAATTTAAAGTTATATGGCGTATAGCTCTCGTACCTTTAGGTTCAGGCAGTCGAAAGAAGACCCAGATAGAGGACAGCAAGCAAGTTCCTGCCCAAAAGTACGCTGTCTTGGCGCCCCAGTTCCAAGCCGTGGACGAGAGTTGATAATTTGTCATGACGTTCACGAAGATATTGCTTGCGTTGTAAGCGGCACGGGCGAGAACAATTGTTTTGGCCTTCAATCGTGTCGAGGATAACTCCGAGACCAAAGAATACGTGACTGGGCCGACCGTAAAGTCATAAACGAACGTGAACACGATCAGCATGCCGCCAATCGCCCACACTCCGCCGTTGGTTTTGACGAAGGAGAGAGAACCGACGATGATAAGGATGACGAGCTGAGAGCAAAGCCCGCTGAAGTGGATGGTCCGCCGACCAACACGGGACACTTGAACAAGAGTCAGCAAAACCCGAATTAAAATTACGAAGAAACTATAGGTCCCGAAACAAGCCGCCAGGAAGGGCCGACTATACATACTCAGAAACCAGGAGCCGGCTGTGCCAATCATACCCAGTGCGTATTGTCCCATCGAAAGAGAAAAGGAGTTGGAAGCGTCCAATCCTGCTTGAGTCCTAAGATCTATTAGTTTCGCTCCTTTCCGACCGTGAAGACTAGGAACCTACAAGAAGTACGAAAAATAGCCCATAAGGTTCTGACCTCCAAGTGTTTGCACGAGCCAGATGCCGACGACGATTTCGGTCCTTCGCAAGTCGATTCCCTTGAAGCAATCTCGATAGCCGAGGCCTTGTTTGGTCCGCTTTTCGAGCTCGTTGGTGTATTCGATCATAGCGACGGTCTCGTCGACGTTGAAGGTAGGGTCGTTTCGCGATGTTAATCTTAATAGAGACGCCTTAGCCGCCTCCCGATCGCCGTGCCGAACGTACCACCAGGGTGACCTAATTGCAAGTTAAACATGAATAGGGCCATTCATGATATCTTCGCTAGACTTACTCTGGCGCGAATATTAAGCCGGCAAGAATGGGTATAGGCCAAACCCACTGAACACCGAATGGGATTTTGTACGCCCATTCGTCAAGGCGATTGACGGACCCTCTGTTCACGGCTGCAGCGAAGAACTGACCAATAACCCAGCACATGTTAATAAACGTCGTCAAATACGGCCTAAGAACGACCGGGGCGACTTCAGACGCGTACGCCGGGGTCACAGACTGAAAAGCGCCCCATGGAATGCCTAGCTGCTGTTAATGTTTGATGATTTTTGACCGAGAGCTCTATACTTACCGCATAGGACTTCACCGACAACAAGTACTTGTACATTAGGAGCGAAAAATAATACAAATATGAATAAGATCATCAAGATCAGAAACCCAATCGTTGTCATTCTGTATCCGTAGCGGTCCGATACCCAACCAGCAAGGATAAGGCCGAGGATCTCGCCGGCTCGCGCACCGTTGGATAATCCTGACTGCCACGCCGCGGATACGACCCATTTGTCATGCTCCGCGCTGTAAGTGCCGAATTTCTGGTTAAACGCTGGGGAAGCGTAGAGGCTGCCCAGTAGCACTAAGTCGTAACCTTCCATGATGAGCGTGGATGAAAGCAAAACCGACCAACCGATCGCCTTGGGGTAGAGCTTGATGGCCTTCAGAAGCGACATTTCCTGCTCGACATCCGTAGCGCGCTTAGCATCCGAGACGAGCGTCTCGTCATCGAGCAAGTCCTTGGCTTGGACTTGCCCATGATCCTTTTCCGTAGCAAACTCATCTCCCTTTTCAGCTGCCATATTTTTTACGAATAAACGGAAGATGCTCTAGTCGTAAGTGTAAGGGGTTGGCAGAACTGTGGGAAAGGACACCATCGTGGCTATTTATCTCTTCTCATAAAGGGAAGCTGATCTTACAGCTCCTTTACTGGACGAATCGGCATCTATCCAATTTCGCAACGTCCTAGCCCCGTGCGGAGAATGGAACCGCGGTCAGCTCGCGTGCGGGGTGAAGCCCGGGGGAGCTGGGGGGGAGGGTCTCACGATATCATTCCATTATTATAATGGGATTCTCTAAGGCTGGGGTTATAACATTAAACCACAGGGGAGAGGGTAAAGTGGGTTAGAGTCTGGCGGAGTCCTTGCGTCCTGATTGGGTTAACCAACTTAAGAGACGAGATGAGAAGTCGGAGTTGGGCGGAGTGTTAACAACACCTGACATTAGATCGTCTTGGCGAATGGTCTCCCACCGCCGGGGGGAAAAAAAATAAAGAAATCCCTAATAGGGAACACCGCCATGCCAGGCGGCAAACTTGGACGGGGACGCTGTTCGCTCAAACGTGACCCGACGGCGGACTTGATGCAGGTACAGAAAAGAATTTAAAACTATGCACAACTCCGCCCATATGCTGCAGCGAACCGCAAGCGAATGACTCTCATTTGTCTGATGGACGACCGAACTTACCTAACCTAGGTATCCTATGTGTTCCAGTCTGGCCTATCACTTATCGAGTGGGGTGGGTGTAAACATATCAAGGCAACATGAATGGGTTACATTATGAGAATGGCTGCTTTGGCAAAGAACCGTGGTGGAAAGACGCTACTTTCTACCAAGTATATCCGGCGAGCTTTAAAGACTCCAATGGCGACGGCTGGGGAGATATCCCGGGACTTGTGTCCAAGCTCGACTATCTTCATCAGCTGGGCGTCGACGTGGTATGGCTCTCGCCGGTTTTCGAAAGCCCCCAAGCTGATATGGGTTACGACGTATCAGACTATCAAAAGATTTACGCACCTTATGGCACAATCGAGGACGTGGACGAGCTAACAAAAGCTTGCCACGCTCGGAACATGAAACTGATTCTCGACTTGGTGGTGAATCATACTTCTATCGAGCACAAGTGGTTCAAAGAGTCTCGTTCGTCGAAGACGAACCCGAAGCGGGATTGGTATATTTGGAAACCGGCACGATACGATGACAAGGGACAGCGGATTCCGCCGACGAACTGGCGAGGTTACTTTGCCGGGTCTACTTGGACTTGGGACGAGCATACCCAGGAGTATTATCTTCATTTATACGCGCCAGTTCAGCCTGATTTGAACTGGGAGTCGGAAGCGTGCCGCGAGGCCATCTACCAAGACACCATGCGCTTCTGGCTCGACCGAGGCGTTGACGGGTTTAGGATCGACACCGTTAATAAATATAGCAAGCGTATCGATTACGTTGATGCGCCAATCGTAGATCCGAACTCGCCGTATCAGCCAGCACCGGAGATGTGGTGCAACGGGCCGAGAATCCACGAGTTCATCCACGAGATGCGAACTAAAGCGCTCGCACCTTACGGGGCCGTTTCCGTAGGAGAACTTTCCAATACTCCAAACCCAGATCAGGTTCTACCCTACGTTTCGGCGGCAGCGGAGGAGCTAGACATGGTGTTTGAGTTCTCCATGATTCGATTGGGTACGGGGGGTATGTTCGGACCCAAGTACTTATACGTGCCGTTCACCCTCCCTCAACTAAAAAAGATCGTATCAAAGTGGCAGACTTTCATCGAAGGCACAGACGGCTGGACCACGGTCTTCTGTGAAAACCACGATAACGGACGAGCCGTGAGCAGGTTCGGAGATTGTTCAACGCCCGAACTGTGGCAGGCGAGCGCGAAAACGATAGCTCTCTGGCAAGCCACGTTGACGGGGACGCTGTTCCTATATCAAGGCCAGGAGACTGGCATGACGAACATGCCGACTTCGTGGGGCATCGAAGAATACAAAGACGTTGAAAGCCTTAATTTTTATGCCGAAGCATTAGTTTCCAAAGACGAGAAAAGGATAGCAGATACCATGCAAGGCCTACGTATACTTGCTCGCGATCATTCGCGTATTCCGTTCCAGTGGAACGACTCTCCGAATGCGGGATTTACAGATGCAGGTGTCAAGACGTGGATGCGTGTCCATAACGATTTTCGGGAAGTCAACGTTGAGAAGCAAATATCCGATTCTACGTCCATTTTGAATTTCTACAAGGAAGTCTTGAAGCTTCGTAAGACTTACAAGGATTTATTCGTCTTTGGGACTTTCCGGCTGCTGGAAGAAGACGACGAGGCAATCTTCGCGTACGTGAAGGAAAGCCCGCATCGAATCTCGGATTTGCAAGCCTCAACTAACGGCTATTCCATCCAATGTCGCGAGAAGAATAGGAGGGCGGTAGTTATTATGAACTTCTCTAGAAATGATCGGGATTGTTTAGATGTTAGAAGCATACTGGGCTGCGGTGACGAGGGTATAGCAAAGTTGTTGGTGAGTACGCGATGTCACAAAAGTAAGGGCTCAAGCCTCGGAAAAGGTGTTATACCCACAGCTTTAAAGCCTTGGGAGGGGAGAGTCTATGTAAATTTCAACTTGGACGATGTTGCATAAGCATTATCTAGGTAGTTAGAGGTTTATTAGCCGCGAATTCTCTCACGAGAGCTTCAATCAAAAAGGATGATATTGATATGCGATAATGCGTTATCTAGATATGTATTTAATCAATATTAGATCGTCCCACCTGTTTTCGTGCATATATGCAGATGGATGGAGCCGCGAATACGTCATTCAACTGTAGGCGGACCGGGGTAAGACAGGGCAAGCACAATCGTCACGATCATTTTACTCATATTTAGTATCAACGGAATACATTGAGTTAGGTACATTTAGGTACATACTACTATATTTCCCACTTTCCTTTTCGTCGTCGCATTACTTCTTTTACACTACTACTTCTTCATACATCACATCACATCACATCACATCACATCACATCAACACACTCAACCTAATCGCGAGATTATTACTAGTATTATTTTACCCCTCTATTAAGTCATTTTTTCTCATTTTACCACAAGACAAGAGTAAGGCTCAATGTTTAAAATAGCTCGGCTAGAGCATCGAACTTGAAAACGAAGAGCAAGCTAACCCTTTACCTTCTATTATAGTGTCGTATGCTGAAGCTGCTGCGTCTGGTCCCAGACAAACGCCCGAAGAGGTAAGAAATCTCTCCAATGCGGCCAACTCCGATACCTAGCCCATGATCATTGCCTGCATAAGGTAAAATAGCTAACACAGTCCCTTCAAAGGCTGCGGCTCCTCAACCTCCAGAGATCATCTCTTCCGAGTCCGCAAGCACGGCATCCCTCGTCGATGTCGATACACCCTCTGTGCGCACCGTGCCCTCCGACTTTGGCGAACAGGAAATCCAAACCGAGACTCAAGCCGCTCGTCAAGAGCTAGAGGATGCTGCCGAGCGTGCGCGTGCCGAGGCTCATCTTGCTAAGAAGAAGGGCTCTGGAAAAGCACGAAAAGCCGATAGCTTCCTCACCCAGTGGTTTGCTAATTTGAGCGATGGTGCGAGCAAAGCCCTCGTCGCCTCTAATCTGGCTGCCGTCGTAGGACTCAGCGCGTACTTGGGCTTCAAGGCCTGGGGTTTGTACGAGCGCGGACGTTTAGGTTGGAAGAACGTTGGTATCGGTGCGGGTATTTTGACCGGCGTGGGTCTGATAGAAGGAATTCTAGGAGGGTAAGTGCATTACCCCCCCCCCCCCCCCCCCCAACAATGCGGTTTGCAGGCTGACTATTCACAGATATCTTTACAGGGGAAAGAAGAAGCAGTCGTAAACGAACTCGATATGTTGCGAGTGGCGGTCTTCGCGCGTTGTGAGGCTACAAGGTCATAATTACAGGCGGTCCGATAATTCTCTGCTCGTGATTTCTTGATATTTGGTTGTATCTAGTATACTGCTCTTTGCATAAATTCGAAATACCGACCGGTCTACCAACGCTAATTCAGTATCGCCCCAGCATCAAGTGCTCCTCTTCATCTAGTTCAACCCAGATGTGCTGCCTTTTCGTCCTTAATTGTCTCCGCGAATACAAGAGCTATTCTACAGTTTCTTTGCTTAACTAGGTAGTCGGAGAGTTATGAAGGGAGCATAAATAGAAATAAATGGTAATGTAAGCCCTTTCAAAGCTTAGCTTGGGTGGCCTGGTTGGCACAATCCTCAAGACCGGCGTGAAGCCATACTCGAGCTATTTCTCTCCTCATTCCAGGCTTTCAGGCGGTTTCAGATCACCACCCTTCTTCATAAGTTCGGTTCTCTCGCCATCCTCCACTAGGTGACGATCTACGACCGCTTTCTTCTGTGATTCATTTACTCCAAGCCCTGCACACTTCACGATGAAGTCCAGCAGCATAGCCTCTGCCGTGTGGGCGTTGCCACTGAGTGCGTGGTTATCGTTGTCGAATAGCTTTATTCTTCTGGATCCCTTAATGCCGTACATGTCGTACAACCTCTCGGAGCACGAGGGGCTGAGGGTTGTATCTCCGGTTCCGTGCAGGAGAAGGATCGGCCGCGGCGCTAAACGACGGATCCCGTCTGTCTCGGCCGTTTGACTTGCGATGGCGGCGCACCCGACCACGCGATCATCACTCCCTCCGACGGTAAATACCGGCGCACCCCCGAACGACCATCCTACAAGCACAAATCGGTCCAATCCGTACATATCTTGCAAGAATCCCATTGCTGCTCGCACGTCTGACACGCAATACCTATTTCGTGCTGGATATCGATAATCTAGGCGTAACGTTGGAATTCCAGGTCCTAAAGCCGCCAGCTTCGCACCTAGAGATAAATAAATGGAGCTAGGACCAACAACACCGCCTCCTGCACCTGACAGCAAGATGGCTGCAGTGCGATGATGCGTCTCTGGTGCCGGGGAAATAAAATTTGGCGGCATATGTAGAAACCCCGCCACGAAACCGTCAGGGCCGTCTTCAACCTGTAGGTCGAGCCTCTCCACTTGAGCCTTCGTTTGCGTCTTGGACGGTAGCCTTGACGCGTGGGGTGGTCTTGAAACGCCGCGGTCAAAGTCGCTTACCGCCCTAGGCGGCACGTTTCTTGGTTTGGAGCCGTCGGCGGACAGCGAAGTCATTGTTGTAGCCATCTTGTAGAGGCTATGATTAGAACAAAAGAGCTCCCGTAGATTTCTACGGAACGTGTTCATTTATAAGTAGGTAGCTATGTATTTTTGGTGAATTATCACGTTGATTTACGTTATATTTCTTTTCTTTTCTTCTGTCAGGTGGCGACAGTGAGCTATTGATGATGTCAAGATCCTAGGTCCATCACTTCATCCGCTTTTCATAATTTCCCGTCCTGCCTTTTTCTTATGTTATTATTATGATGGAATATGCAGTTTTCTCGTAAATGTGGCCGCAGATCTAGAGGTTTAGAATGCTCTCAACGTCCGGTATATCTACAGATTCGTTCGGGCCTTTTACAAATAAACTTAAGAAGACTGCGCGAGTAAGAACTTAAGCAAGCTATAGAGGGGCTGTAAACCTCCTGATAAAGTTTTACACATTAAAAAACATATCGCTTCACACCAGCATCCAGGATCTGGAGGCCAATATCTGTATTGAGGATCTTTAGCAAGTAGTAAAGCGTACCTGTTCGACTCAAGTAAACGGCAGAACATCGAGTTCAATAAATTATTGATTGCCTTGTTCTCGGCTTAGATTTTCTAACTTAACCAACGCTTTCATCACGACATCAAAGTAACTAAACGTCAGACTATGCCACAAAACGAACTTGATGTCGATGATACTTAATAGAAACTACATGATATATGTGGCAAACATCTTCATAAGGCCAGGACTTTATTATTTATCTTTGGAAGGTTAGGTCCCACTCTCGACACGTTTTGCTCAGTTTCTCCCTATAAATCTTAATATTTCTCTCATAACATCTCAGCCCTTTCTTCCTCATACGCAGGTATAAGGCATTCAATTATAAGTTAATTCTCTTTGAATGCCAACTAGGACTTTTGAACAGTACAAATTAGGATCCTATTCACAAGCCCATGGTAATTAATACAACAAACGAGCAAACAATCTAGATATTATAGTGTATATCTACTGAGTTTTCTCGGTAACTTAAGTCTTGGAACAACTAAGGTAGACTTTCAAATACCCAGCTAGCTATCTCGCGTATTTATACGTGAAGGATGTAAAAGAGGGACGAGTTAAATTAGCTGAGTTCGTGATGAAAAGTGTCAAGGTCCTGTAGAAATATTGTTCACAAGGAGTGAAGGGAGAAAGGTCGAAGATCCCTCATCTAGCTTATATACATAATGGTGGCCCACCGGAGGGTCTATGTCTACTTGATCAGGCTCAGGTAACTGGCTTGTTATGATCCTGTCCGGTGAATGATCTAAATGGCCGTCAGTTGCGCCATATTTATGCATAGTAAAGAATTATTTCCCTCAGATGTGAGTCTCACCTGTCTCACCATACTCAAAGACCGAGTTTTCGGCGATGCTACGATTTGCGTGCTTGAAATTGTGTCCGAATCGGCCTCAATATTCTCGGCCGATTTCCGGATCATCGCCCTCGTAAGACGGTACTAATATACGACTATCCCGAACCCCTTAAGAACATAAACATCTAGCTATTTTTAATAGACCAAGGAGTGACCGAACGCGATGACTCAATGCTCTACGTGACAAGTTGTGGTTAAACTCCATACTTAATATATTGCCCTCAACCATATAGGAATTATCCGGGAATAAACTGCACATGTGAATGGTTGAACCCGAACCAATTATCCGATCGCCAGGGAACTGATTACGAATTGACATTTATGTGCTAATACGCAGGGCGTATAAGTAAGGTGGAGGTCAGTTTAAGGTCACATTGTTAACGTGTAGGTCTTCAGCAAGTCATTACCGCGCGGCATATAGACGTGGAGTACTTGATATCTAACCCGTACTTGTATGGTATCAGCGGCTGATGCTTATATTCCTAGTCGTAGAAACATGTTCTTGGTGCCTCACGTAATCTCCGTACGAAATAAGGGGCCGGGATTCGTCGATTCGTAAATTTCCCATAGGACTTATTCTTTTAGGTATAAAATGTCAAGTTTAAGAGCCGGTATCAGGTTTAAGAGCTGATATCAAGGCTTTACCCCCGAGTATTACCGCTCAGTAAGAGTGTAAAAGATATATCCCGATTTAAGCATCTTAATTGGAGTTGACGTGAATTTTGAACACGGGAACATATCGCTCCTATGAGGTGATCTCGCAGCCCACCCAGGGCTCATTTAGGATTATTCCATCCCGGGATTCGGATATAGAAGTTTTAACCGTTGCACTCTGTGACGGCCGCGGAAATGTCGGGCACTTATCCCACTATGATTGGGATATTCTATTACCTACGCGGTGTCCTAACCAGCCGAGGTTGCGGTAGATTTTCGCTCGACTATAATAACTCAGGGACTGCTCGCCACCTCTTCGACGTAGGTTGTGGAATTTACATTTACGAGGTCCGCCCGTGACTCAAGCCATTCAAAACCAAACAAATATAAGTGAATTAATATATCTATATTTTACATATCGAGCGAGGAGGAGAGCTTGCTAATAACTTACAAGCTCATAAATAGCAGACATGGTAGCCAAGGATACAAACGGGTCCAACAAGAGGGATCATCATCGCGAATATCGACTAGTTCCCAATATAATTGATGACATCGCGAAGTCGGATCCCGAGAGAGAAGCGTTCCTTGTGCCGCGCTCTGATAACCCCAAAGACGGCTGGAAATCCATTACGTTTAAGGAATATGCCAACGCTGTCAACCGCATCGCGCACAGGATCATCGAGGCATGCGGTACTCCGTCACCGGGATCTTTCCCCACGATAGCCTATGTTGGCCCAAACGATGCTCGCTATGTTGTTCTGCTTGTCGGCGCCGTCAAAGCTGGCTACAAGGTATTATTCCTCACGAAATAAGGCTATCCAGAAATAACCTTATCTTTAGGCCATGTTTATCTCTCCCCGTAATTCTCTAGAGGGGCAGTTAAGTTTATTTGATAAGACCGACTGTCAAATTCTCGCTTTTGCAAAGCCGCTGCGAGGGCTAGTTCGTCCGTGGCTAGAAAAACGCGAAATGAAGGCGATCGAAGTTGGCCCCGTTGAAGCTTGGTTCCCGGAGCAAGAAGTTGAACCTTTTCCTTACGAGAAGACTTTTGAGCAAGCCGAATGGGACCCGTTGGTGGTGCTTCATACCAGTGGAAGCACAGGAATCCCGAAACCGGTTGTCATCAGGCTGGGTTTGATAGCTATCAATGACAGCTACCACGATTTACCTACCTTTGGCGACGGATACGAACCTTGGCTTCGGGGATTTTCAAAAGCATCGCGCAAAACCTTTGTACCGAGTAAGACGGCTTAATCCCTGGAGTTTGTGGTTTGGTTGGTTTGCTGATACGTCTCAAGTGCCCCTTTTCCACGCGGCTGGGATGTACCTCTTCATCTACGGCGTATTGTATTTTGATACCCCGATTGCTTTGGGTATTAGTGGTCGTCCTCTAACTATTGACCTCGTCATCGAGTCTCTTGATAATCTTGATGTCGAAGGAGCCGTACTTCCGCCGGCGATGCTAGAAGAGATGAGTCAGAACGACGAACACATTAGATCGCTAAAGAAGCTAAATGTTGTTGGATTTGGTGGAGGTTAGTAAAATAAAGAGATTCCTACTCCAGTCAACGAAGCTAATTAAGTCCCTAGGCAATCTCAACAAGGAGGCCGGCGATAGGCTAGTCAAGAAAGGCTTGAAACTAGTCAACGTGATCGGTGCCACAGAGTAAGTTACCTGCCGCTGGCGGATTATTCTTTTCTAAGAAAGACTTGGTATCTAACGATATTAGATATACGATACTTCATATGTACTTTCAGCCTAATCCTAAGCTATGGCAATGGTTCATATTTAATTCCGAAATGATCGGAGCAGATTGGCGAAAGGTCGAAGGCAGCGAAGATATTTACCAGCTGGTGATTGTCCGAAAAGACAAGCATCCGGGATTTCAGGGTGTCTTTTATACTTTTCCCGAGTTGGACGAGTTTGATACTAAAGATATGTACAAACCTCATCCAACTCTTCCACATCATTGGATATATTGCGGAAGATCCGACAATATCATTGTATTTTCGAACGGAGAAAAGCTGAACCCGGTGACCATCGAAGAGACTGTTGTCGATCACCCTGGAATCAAGGGCGCTTTGGTAGTCGGCTCGGATCACTTTCAAGCAGGTCTTCTTCTCGAGTCCGTGGTATATCCAAAAGATCATCAAGAAGCCGAGAAGCTGCTTGATAGCGTCTGGCCGTATGTTGCGAAGGCAAACGAGGAGACTGTGGCGCACGGACGCATAGCACGCCAACTCATCATATTTGCTAGTCCAGACAAGCCGTTTCACCGGGCAGGAAAAGGAACCGTACAGCGAGCCAGCACACTAAAGCTATACAAAGAGGAGATCGATAAGCTATACGAAGATGCAGACAAAGCTTTCCAGGAAGCTGCTCCGACTGTCGACGTGAGCTCGGAGAGCGCGCTGGCGGAATCTATAAAGGACATATTTCGAACCAGACTTGAAGCTAAAGGGGAACTCGAACTAGATACCGACTTCTTCTCGGCGGGGATCGACTCTCTACAAGTTATCAACGCCAGCCGGCTCCTCCATGGCGGATTGGAAGCTTCGGGCTTCCACGTTGAGGCGGAAAAGGTATCTGCTCGGTTTATATATGGTAATCCTACGCCGCGAAGGCTTGCTCGGTACATCTATTCCATTGTGAAAGGAGGCGACAATGAAATCGTAGAGAGAAATCAGGACCATGAACTTGAAGCGATGAAACTTCTTTGGAAAAAGTACACGGATAACCTTCCGACCAAGAGAGAAGGAAGACCTGACCCCGAAGACGAGAATCAGACGGTTCTTCTTACCGGATCCACTGGTATGTTGGGATCTTATATGCTGGATCTCCTCGTAAAGACCCCGGCAGTGAAGAAAGTTATATGTTTGAATAGAGCTGAGGACGGTGGTATCCACCGTCAAGGGCAGGCTGCGAGGGACCGAGGTCTCAGTGCTGATTTTTCATCGAAAGCCGAGTTCTACCATGCTGATATATCGCGCCCGGGCTTTGGACTTGCACCCGAAGTATATGACCGGCTTCTAAAGGAAGCGGACCGCTTTATTCATAACGCGTGGCCAGTCAACTTCAACATTCCCGTCGAATCCTTTGAGCCCCATATCCGAGGCGTACGAAACATTGCCGACTTCGCAACCAACTCGTCCAAACGAGTGGCGGTCGTATTTATATCGTCTATTGGGACCGCAGACCATTGGGATAGCAGAAAGGGAACGATACCGGAACAGAGGCTCGAAGACCTAGCGCTGGCGGGCGGTGGCTATGGACGCAGCAAGATGGTAGGAAGTCTCATTCTAGATGACGTTGCAAAAGCAGGGGATTTCCCGGCTGCGATAATCCGAGTTGGACAGATCGCCGGCCCCGAGGCGGACGCAGGTTGTTGGAATAAGCACGAATGGTTCCCTTCGATTATTGCGAGCAGCTTATACCTAGGGGCTCTTCCGGGCCACTTGGGGATTATGGATCGCGTCGATTGGACACCGGCTGAAAGTATCGCAAGTTTGGTTCTGGAGGTTGCCGGTGTGTCTCAAAAGGTTGCGGCTCAAGATATCACCGGATACTATCATGGCGTTAACCCGTCAGCCACGTCGTGGGCAGATCTTGCTCTGGCTGTCCAGGAATTCTACGGGAAAGACCGCATTTCGGAACTAATCAGCTTCAAGGACTGGATTAATCGACTAGAGCAGAGCCAAGCCAGTGGCACTCAAGATCTAGACAAGAACCCAGGTATTAAGCTGATAGACTCGTACCGAGGGATGGCAGAGGCCCACGAAGCAGGTCAGAGGCCTTTTGTTTTCGATATGAAACATACGATAGAGCGCAGCTCAACTATGAAGTCGGCCAAGCCCATTGCACCTGAGTTGATGAAACACTGGTGTAAGCAATGGGGCTTTTAGAAACGTATTTGCTGGGCGGCGAGAATGAAGTCTTTTTATTAGGTCTCTCAAGTATAGGATGGTACCTAATCATCAGAGCTCTGCTAGTAGGATTTATTATTATGAGCTACGGTTGCAGATATTTCACTGTAATTAACTTGGACTCTTTAATTGAAGCATTTGCTTGATCGAGATGACTCGTATGCGTTTGAGTATATAAACTTGTAATTACCATCGATTATATAAAATAAATGATATCTCGTTGTTCGTGATGCTTAGTCCATAACATCGTAGCTTGTTTGAGAGTAAAAGATAGACGGCTGGGTTCAAGTAGACTTCGCCGGAGTTGACAAATCGAATTAAATATTCTCGAGCTCTTCAGGGAAATAAATGTCGCGGCAGTGTACGAAAGAATTATTGATGTAAGATTAATAAAGGGCTGAGATATCGTCGATTGAAGATGGTGGGGTGCCTTTTAGTTCACTAAATGGCGCCAGTCATTCACTAAAAAGTGGGAGATGAGGGGCTTTTTGTGTGGCTGGCTCGGATATCGTACCGGGCTGTTTACTTAACCTGAGGTTAAACTCGCGCGGGTGCCTGGGTGCCTGGTACCCTACCTACATCATAGCAGAATGGCATGAGGCGGGGGGGGGGGGCTGCCTGTGGCTAAGGTGAAAGCAACGCTAATTTTAAGGCTTCACCTGGTTGCGCGACAGCTGGGGGCAAAGAGACACAAGCCACTCGCCAGCTGCCGAGGAAACTATTTGTCCACCCTGAAATTTCGACAAGCGGAACGAAAAAAAAATAAGGAATTTCCAAGTCGTCACCAGAAAAAGAAACTCGACACGCCTTTTACGTCCACCGCATCTCGCACAAGCAACACAAGCAACTTTTATCCTTACTACCGAATAGCTTTACGAAGCAGAATCGGGCTATTGTTACGCAACTTTCGCGGCAGCATTTTCATGCAACGTATTGTTCGTTTGACAGTAAACCGTATTTCGAGTGCATTCATTCATAACCGCATTAACAGCCGCATCCCGAATCCACATTCACATCCACATTCATATCCGTATTCACATATTTGCGTATGCATAATCCCCATGCAACCTGCTTTACAATTTAGTCGCGTTAACGGCGACACTGACCAAGAAATTAGAACGAGAACACGCTTGAATCCTAAATCATCTTCTGAGTCGTCTCGAATTTCCTCAAATTCAACACGCCACTTGCCTCGCCGATTAATACCTTATCGGCTATATTTCTTCGAAAAAAAAGGTTGCAGCCGACCCCGTAACTGTGACAATGCCCTCAAATCTCCCTTCAAGTTTTGCCTCAGCAGCTGCTGGTCAGAACCCGAGCCGCGATACGAGATCAGGTGGGAGAAGCGATGGTCGAGGGAATACCAGCGGGGAATGGTACGTTGTTGTTATTGTCTGCCGTCGCTGCGACTTTTTTTTTTTTTTTTTTTTTGTTTTCTGCTTTTCTGAATTACGTTGACAGCAAGCTGATTGCCCCTTTCTGTTCCCTCCCCTTATAGGCCTAGATCAGGACGATCAACCAACGGCGGTACCCTAACCTTTCGTCGAATATCGACTACGCCCTCGAGCCAGTCGCTTAATAGCCAGATGCAAACCTCCGAACCTATCCAGTCAGCCTCCGCTGATCCCGCTGTTATTTCTGCTTTGCCAGTCGGCTCCACCAGCTTTGAGAACTCGGGTGTCCTTAGATATTCGCGAGAGCAGCTCCTCTCTATTTTCAGCGCGACCCACGAGTCCAATTCTCAACGACCCGACGTTTCGGCTCTGTTCGTGCCCGGGTGGAATCCGGGGCAGATTAACGGCACGGCGTCTAGAGGCTGGGGCAAGACTTCTGATTCTCACGTTGCCCCTCAGGAACCGGACATTTGTTGGGACACGCCAGGATCGACGACGGCCGTCGGCTTGCAGGAGATGAGCGCCGAGGAGAAAGAGGCAAGTCGCGCATTCTCAAGCTTTCACTGTCGAAACAAGCTGCATGGTGTACTAACTTTTAAAATAGCTGTTCGCATCCGACGTGAATTCTAATGTAAAGCCTCCGGCTCAAAATAAAGACGGGAACCACTCGGGAGGAGGCGTGAATGGTCGGAAGGCTTCCCTTTCCCACGGGAGCTCTAGCAATTTCGGACTCGCTTCACCCTCGGCTGCGTCGAGACCCGGTACAAGACGGCGTGAAACTACCGATACGAATCCATATTCTGGTGGCGGCGGCTTAACTTCTCCGGCATCCGCAACGCGCCCATCTCGAGAGGATGCGTCGTTTTGGTTCGGCCGAAAGAATGCGGATCACAAAGATTCTACTTTTGAGGAGCCTGAAGAAGATGCTGGTGCGCGAGAGACCCCCGCTAAATCTCTGCCTTTTGGCAATCTGATGCGCAACAACACGACTCCGAGCGGCTCAGGTTTCGGGGGAGTATCTCCCTGGCAGACGTCGGGCCCGACCACCTTGCCTGGCATAGGTAGCTTCGGCAACTTTGCGCTTCCTGGATCGACGCTCGGGGACAAGAGACCTGGAAACCCGCGTGGAGAAAGTCGTTTGGCGCATTTGATTCCTAAGGAAAGCTCCGATAATATCGCAAGTAAGGAAGGTGGTGGTGCATCGGATCCTAACCGTCCTTGGCGTCCGCGTCAGCGTACCGATACGGACCCCTTCGGCGGCGAAGATAGCGTCTCGGGTAGTGCTGTTCTCGGAGGCGCCCAAGATACGAGCCCTCCTCCAATGTCTCATCCGCCGCTTCATACCACGTACGACACGCCGGTAAAAGGTTCTACTAGCGATTTTGGAATGTCCAGTCTCAACTTGGGAGGCCACCACGAACATGATCAAGCGCCTTTGAGTCCGTCGGAAACGAATCCTTATCGAAGCCCTCCTGGTGAGCGAAATGAGCACGAAGATGTTGGGGACAGGCAGCACGGCTCGACTAATATCGCAGATCATGTCTCGGGTTACGGCGGGGGTTTACCGCGCTCGTTTGCCCATGCGGCGTTTGACGGTAGCGATCGCAGCCAGACATCCAGCGTGGGCGCGAAGGCTTACCCGCCGTTGAGCAATCTGACCGGTTGGCCGTCTTCGAGCACCCCAGACCGCGAGCGGGCTCCCTTCTCGGGATTCGGAGGTTCTCTGTTCGGTCCTGTTGGAGATTTGCAGTCTCCTAGCCTCGGTAATCTTGGTGGCGTATTTGGACCCGCGAGCACGACGGGCTTTGGTGGCTCTGGCTCTTTTGGTCGAGCCAGCAAGCTCGGCTCTCTATTTCCTCCAGCAATGCAGGCGCAGATGCAAGCCCAAGACAACGAGAGTCTTAGCGATTCGGTACCAGACCTTCGCCAGCCTAACCCGTTAGGTGCCATCGGCCGAACTGCTCCAGGCGACCACAGCCGCGAAACGGGCAGCCCTATGAGGAGTGGCCGGGGAATCTTTGGCGACATGTTCGCCCCGGTCGAAACTAGTCGAACGCCAGGCGCTTCGGAAAGTCTTCACGGTATTTCGGCCGCTCCTCATAATCCAGCCTTTACGGCGACTAGCAACGCACCGTCGTATGCGGCCAGCCAGGCGTCCGAGCCCCCCTCTGTCCAGTCCCGTACCATGGTTATGCCGGATCGTATGAGATGGGTGTACCTGGATCCTCAGGGTCAGCAGCAGGGTCCGTTCACCGGGCTAGAAATGAACGACTGGTACAAGGCCAATTTCTTTACGCCTGATCTTCGAGTCAAGAAGCTCGAGGATTCAGAATTTGAGCCTTTGGGCCAACTAATTAGACGAATCGGCAACTCTCGCGAACCTTTCCTCGTGCCTCAGATTGGCATACCTCACGGACCTCCATCCCAGACCGGGCCATTCTCTAACTCGGGTGGCGTGATCCAGCCGCCTCTCGTTAATGCCTTTCCCAGTTTTGGTCGGACCTTGACGGCGGAAGAGCAGAATAATCTTGAGAGACGTAAGCAGGAGGAGCAATATCTGATGGCTCGCCATCGCGAATACTACGCGACCCAGCAGTCGATGGGTAGGGTTCCCATACCCGGCGTCCCGGGATTGCATCACCATTCCAGCGCTCATAGCCTTCAAAGTCAACCGAGCTTTGGCAGCATCACGTCACCCATCACGATGCCCCCTCAGCCCCCGATCGGTGCCATTGGATCCTCGAGCTCTTTTTTCGAGGCGCCAGCTACACATCAAGCCGCCATACCAGGTAGTTCTGGTCAAGGACTAGACATGTTTAGGGAGGACGAGCTAGCTCGTCTATCAGGACCAGAACGCCAGATGTTAGCTGGCCTACACGGCGCCGGGGCGATAGGCGGCAATCTCCCACCACAACCCATCGGTGCACCTACTTCGGAAGCAGGTGTGCGGGGCCAGCTCCCCAGCTCTAACGAACTTAGCGAAGACGCTGAAGGTTTTCGAGGGCGTTTACAAGAATTCGAAAAGCTAAGGGCGCAGCACGACGCCGAAATGGCGGAACGACAAGCCTCACCTCTTCGTGAGAAGTCTAACGAGCAGAGCGCGCAGACGAGCTCTCCCGCCCAGCCTACAGAGCCCGAATCTGTTCCTAAGCAATCTCCAGGGGCAGAGGCCGCTCGCCGCCAAGCTGAAAATGAGCAGTCGACCGCTTTAGCTAAGCAGTATCAACAAGCCCAAGCTGCTGCTGCTGCCGCCAAGATCAGCGGACTTCCGATGCCTTTTCCACCACCTCCTTCCGCTACACCTCTACCCGCACCCGCACCGCAGCGTGTTAAATCTAACCTACCAGACCAATATGCTACGAGTTCCCGATCGGGCACGCCGGAAATCACACCTTCGTCAGCTGCAGCTCAGCCGCCACCGCTCGCGCCATGGGCTAAGGATGGTAATTTAGAATCGCACAAGGGACCCAGTCTCAAAGAGATACAGCAGGCAGAGGCTCAGAAGGCAGCTAAGGCGGAGGAAGCAGCAGCTCTTGCGCGACGCGCTCTACTTGAGCAAGAGGCGGCCCGAGAACGCGAGAAGGCTGCCGCCGCAGCTCCTGGACTACCTACAACCAGCACTTGGGGAACCGCATCTCCTGTCAATCCTAGCGCGGCTAGCAGCCCGTGGGCAAAGCCGGCGCCGGGTAAGACGCCTGCGGCTGGACCCGCGACTCAAGCGCAGACATCAGATAAGAAGAAGACGTTGGCCGAAATTCAGCGCGAAGAGGAGGCTCGCAAGCAGAAAGCTAAAGAGGCGGCCTTACAGACTGGACCACCGGCCAGCGTCGGAAAGAGATATGCTGATCTCGCTAGCAAACCCAACACCGCATCGACGCCTAGTCAAGCATCTAGCAACAACAACAATAACAACAACAACAACAATAGCTCGGGATGGGCTACGGTTGGAGCTGGAGGCAAGGTAAAGGCACCAACCGGTCCGTCTTCGCAAACGCGACCTACGAGTGCCACCAAGCCGGTGGCCACCGCTGCAGCACCTACGTCACGACCTGTTGTCAAGCCGTCGAATTCTACGGCCGGCCCTGCTCATACGGAAGCTATGGAAGAGTTTACGAAATGGCTTCACGGTCAGTTGGCCAAAGGAATCACAGGTGTTACGGACAGTAAGTTTCGACCGTACGGGCCTAATTAAATGATAACACTGCTAACAAGATGTGCGAAATAGTCGAGGCTTTTGCCAACACGCTGATAGGGTTTCCTCTCGTAGGCGATCTGATCTCGGACGCCATCTACGCCAATTCTAAGACGATGGACGGACGTCACTTTGCTGAGGAGTTTATTCGACGCAAGAAGCTAGCTGATAAGGGTGTGGTCGAGAAGCAGCCAGCTAAAAGTCCGTCTGCAGACACACAATCAAGCACCGCAGGGGGATGGAATGAGGTAGCCAAGAAGAGTAGCTATAAGGAACCTACTAATGATGCCAGTTTAATGCAAGGTGCTGGCTTCAAGGTTGTACCTGGTCGGAAGAAGGGAAAGAAATGAAGTAAATTAGTAACAACTACGATATACTAATACCGGCTAGAGAGAGGTGGACTTTTAACGAATGATTTTAATGAAGCTCTTGCGACCTTGTTTCTCGTCTTACAGAAAGTGATGTGAAATCGATGAGTGTTTTCTTAGTTTCACGATCCAAATTTCGATTAATAAATAGCTTTGCTTTAGTCCAATTCAAATACGCATTAGATAAAGTAACATTAAACCTTTGTACCTATTTTCTCTGTAGCCCCTATTCCAGTAGTTTGTTAGGGTAGTTAGGTGTAATAATACCGCACAGACCACCTGACGCCAAATGATAACCTTAGCTAAATAATTCAAGAAAAAAATGAAAAAAAAAAAAAAAAAAAAAAAATTTGATGATTGCCCCTCCCCCGCCATCGATAACATGCGCATCGCATCGCATCGCATCGCATCGCATTCAGCAATTATATTCGTAGACGTCTTAACGATGTTTATCACATGAAATATACCTATTCATCTTGACCGGAACATGAAGGTGATATCGTATAATATAGGTACACTATGACTTTATCATTTTTATCCTAACATTAGGGGAATAAATAAAATTGTTCTATGACATAAAGACTAATACGTCTGGTTAAATTTCAACATGGCCGACAAGTTTACGCCCGATACGATCATCTCAATTGAGAAATCTCTTGAGAACTCGTCTTTCCTCGAACCATTTAACAGTGAGCCAGCGCAGAGTTTAATAACTCAATTTGCTCGATATATCGTGGCACAATCGCAATCGTCTGAAGAGCAGACCAAACCAGATCTCGATGCCAAGACTTGGCTTGAATCTCACGATGCTGTCAAGACAATTCGCCTTGGTTTGGCTTCGTTGGACGCTTTCTTACAGGTAAACGTTACAGGTCCTGTTCTCCAAGGTTGCGGCGAAGTCGAAGCTATTTTTATTTCGGCCTTTAACAACGAAAAGTCGATAAACACAGAGTCGCCCATAGCGGCTTTAAGGAGGTTATGTCTCAGCTGGCTTGACGTGGATGGCGTTTCCCCGTATCCGTACATACCTCATATAGAACTCTTCTGCTTGTCGCGATTCATCTTCACAACAGGTCTTATATTACCGACGGAGCTGCCCGAAATCTGGTCGGACTCGGAGAATTCTATCTCTTTGCATCTCTCCTGGACTCGACTGAGGATTCACCTCTGGCATTATAAACTCATTACTCAACCCTCGCTAGGCCCGGGGTCTTTATTCACCAAAAGCGGTCGCTGGACAGATGTGCCCACCCTCCAGGAGATTATCGAGAAGAGTCTTCTTGACGCCGGAACTTCTGTGGCGGGGTCAATAGGGGCGGACCAAGGCTCGGAGAATTCCCAATGGCCTTCAGAGTCTCGCATCCAGTATCTTCTAGAAGAAGCAGCCTGCCACATCCTGCTTGGCAACGACACAAAAGCTCGACAGGCCTTGAGCTTAGCCACAAAGATCAGCGGCTTTTTATATGCTCTTTCGGGTGCGCCTGGAAAGCGTACAAGGTTTCAAGAGAAGAACATCAGTCAACTCGTGGTGCTTGCAAAAAGCCACGCTCTACCTCAAGGGACATCCGAGCACCAAGCCCCCAGTGCCGCTCCCGTCGCGCTTCCATTAAACGACGACACTTTGTTAGAAAATATCAAGTTCGACAACCAAGACACCGGTAGTCAAGCCTCGCTTCTTCCAGCAGAGCTGCAAGATATTAAACCGGACGATCAACCACAGCTTCTTCCGGAGGACCACATCATTCTTTTAACAGAAGCAACAATAAGGGATACATTTTCTCCTGCTGATTCGCTGACCTCGGAAGAGATTTTACCCTTCGCTCTGCGGGTCATTGACGATAAATCAACCAACTGGCAAATATACACTCAAGCCCTACTCGTAAGATCGAGGATCGAGCTGAGTAGAAGTCGGACGGTTGAACGCGCCGTCTTGCAGATGCAGGCGCTTGTAGATCAGGTTATTGTGGACACGCAGGAGGCCAACGGTTCGGACGAGACGCGACATAAAGATATAAACGGGTCGGAAGCTCAGCCTGACGTTCCTACCATCCAAGTGACCCCCGAGAACGGTCAGGACCATCCTGAAGACTCCCAAAAGCCAACATCGTTTCTTCCTGCTCCTAAACCTACCGAGTCGGCATCGCCGCAGGAGAGGCTACGATATGTTAACGCGTTGTCCTCTCCGCCTCGTTGGCACCTTGAATCCGAGCTCGCCTACGCTTGGACGACGGTTGGGTCTCTCGTATCCGCTTTGGAGATATTCAAGCGTCTACGGCTGTGGGCGGAAGTTGCTCTTTGTCTGGCAAGCAGTGCGGCGGCTGACGATCAGGAGGGTCGGGGCAGCGGAGGTGAAGAAAAAGCGCGGGCTATCATACGATGGAGGTTATTTAATCGCACTTCCGATACTGATGATGCTACGAACCTGAAAGATAAACAGGATATGGACGATGCTAAATTCGACATCACATCCTTGAAAGCATCCGATTTTTACGGCTCGGAACGCTCTCCGCCGCCTCCAAACGCCCCTCGCCTATTTTGTATATTAGGAGATATCGAAGATAATCCTAAACACTATCAACGCGCATGGGAAATCTCCAACGGACGCTTTGCAAGAGCGCAGAGGTCTCTCGGAGAGCTCTATCTCAGGAAGCAGGAATGGGAAAAGGCTCGAGAAGCGTACAAGCTCGCTGTTGGGGTTAACCGGCTCAGCCCGGAGATGTGGAGCAGACTTGGAGATATCGAATTACGTCTTGGAAACTTTGCCGACGCGGCTGAGGCGTTTCAGAGAGCTATCTCGAGCGCAAATAACACTTCGGGTGGTGAAGATGCAAGGACTTGGAGCAACCTTGGAACCGCGCTCCTAAGTTGGTACCGTCAGATCCTCTCAGAGACGCGAGACCGAAAGCAAAAGCTGGATAATGACGATTCCGAGTCTCTAGACGGGATGGTTAACACGAAGCGCGCCGCCGAAATTGGAAAGTCGGCGCATAATTTGTTATACGACTCCCTGGTGGCCTTTAAGCGTGGTGCGACGCTTGCGGACTCGAACTGGAGAATTTGGGATAACGTAATTACTCTGGCTGCAAGTATGAAGCCGAACCCGGACTTGGAGGATGTTGTTCTCGGAGTTCGAAACGTAATTCGAATTCGTAAGAGCGAAGAAGCCTTGGATCTCGATGTCCTAGCCCTCCTAGTTAGGGAGGCGACCAAGACACCAGTCCCCGCTAGTGTCAAAGAAGGGGAAATCTACGAACCAGCAAGGGGTACGATCGAAAGCAAGATTGCTTCACTCTTCGAGAATGACATCGTTGCCCTTATAACGACAAACTCAGCATCTTGGTCTCTAGTATCACGCCTTCGCGCCTGGAGGAAAGATTGGGCCGGAGCACTGGACGCAGCCGAGAAGGCTTGGAGGACGGCGGTCGGTGGCGTTGGCAGTTCTTTGTCGGCATCTAGCGGCGTACAGAACGAACAGGGGAGCTGGTTAGTAGATGTAGACGCGTGGGATGCCGTAGTTCAAAGGACGTCTGAGTTGGTAGCGGCGTACGAGAATTACGGATCGCGTATAGAATCTGTTGGCACCAAGTGGAAGGGCAAGGCAAGGAGCGCGGTTAGGAGCGTGATGGGGAAAGCTAAAGAGTCCTGGGAAGGTGATTCTAGATGGCAGACGTTAACGGGTATTATGGAGGACTTGAAGTTATAAGGAAATAAACCGTCCTAAGTGAAAATTAGGAGGTACACACGATACTTTGTAGCTTGAGCAATACCCCCCTATATTAGGATTTCTTTGCTTGATGAAAATATAGCATAAGTTCAAACTACCTAAGACAATAAAAATATTCCTAAAACGCCTTCCATCATCTAACCCTTGGCATGCATTTCTTATCTCCCGTTTGCCGTGATGAATTATTCCAGTTGACCTTATCTAAACTCCCACAAGGCACCAGTTCCTGGAGGTGCCCGTCCGTAAAATAGACACGCACCCTGTAAAATGCATTTCTGACTTGAAACTATTGGTCTAGTAAAGCAGGTAGAGCGAAAGTAGAAGGCGGAATAGCGAGCTAAAGTTACAAGAATTGTGAAAAACAGGGTATAAAATGCTCTAAACAGAAAGGAAACCCAACCGATCAAACCGTCATAAGTGTGCCTATATTATGTCCTATCCATCCCCTCCCGTCTCTTAGTCAAATCCGCACGTTGTCGGTCCGCCTGGATACCCAGTAAGGGCCTAGCCGCTATGGCTCGAGTCCAAAATTAATATTAGAAACGGACATAGAATAAAGGAGGTGTATTGGTTGACAATGTTAGCGACCAAACGCCTAACAAGAGGTGTTCGGCTTGAATAAGAGGAAAAAGTGATTGCCGGTTCACTCGTAATTTAATCCGGCTCGTAAAAAGTCGACTGACGAAAGAATAGAACCACAATCGGCGAACAATCCGAGCTCCAGAATGAAGACAACCGAAGGAACGAAACGAATCGTGAAAGGCAGAGGGTTAGTTAGTAAAGCTCGAAGATAGCACAAAACTTGAATCTCGAGTCCCAGGCTCACCAGGCTCTTGGCGGGGCGGGGCGGGGAGATGTAGGCAGCAATTAGAAAGTATGGTCGAAGTATTGCGAAAGGGTGGGGGGTGGTAAAAGCAGGTCGTCCTTGGGCTATGGCGGCAGACTTCCTTATCATCATGACCTGCGCGCAGGCATCACCAGACGTCCAACTTCGGTGAAGACTGGGGTCGTATATGGAGTATTTGTTTATTTGGTATCCGCAACGACGTCCCCACTACTCCAATTACTGCTGGAGCCTGATAACGAAAAATGCATTTGTGCGTAGGTCATATGCAGAACCAAGAGTGCGGGAGAAGCCTCGAGACCAGGTAACTGTTGTGAAACGATTAAATCTTGAGGGACAATACGACCCAAGTTAATTCGAGGTATCGAAAACACACAAACTCCTAAATGATTCCTGTGAGGGACGAAGATGATTACCCAAGGAGGAAGTAAGGACGGCGTGACGCAGATGGCATGCATCATGCAAGCGGCAGCGGCGCGCACCCGATAGACATACATCTAGACACATACATAATGATCCATGCCGCCCACATGGGTGCGTCTGCATGTAAATAAGCTTGTGACCAATCAGTCACTGAAGGCTAGCCATGCAAAGTCGATCATGAACCATCAAAGCTAAACCTGGGAAGGGAGGTTATGGTCGTGACTGAGATAATCCACCTCCATAAAGCAAGCTTAAGAGATGTAAGACTGTGCTTGAGGTATGGGAAGGGGGGGCGGGGGCGAGGGGGTTGAAGTTATCACGGGAACGATAGCTCCCACAGTGGGATATAAACCTAGGAGATGAGGCAAGGATGTCGGAAGATAAACAAGGGAGTCGAAGTCGTTTGGTATCGTGCGATCGAGTTGGAGTGCCGGGTTGAATTGTGATTGGTCGACCTTATAACAGCTGACCTTGGCCGAACTCACCCCCTTTTTTGATTCTTCCCCCCACACACAATTTACATAGACCTTTACACCATCTCCCAAGGCGAACTCCCCACTAGTCCTCAACAAATTGGACCATATGCCACCATACGAATGGCCTCTTCTGCGTTTTGAACCAAACATGGATCTCCATCACGAACCATACACACCATCTTTCTTTCTCCTCTTGACTTTCTAAAAGTTCGACCGCCCCAAACGCAGAACCATCTCCCGCTTCACACCATACTAATGCCGTATAAGTTCACAGCGACATAAAAGCTTAGCTGACAGAGGGAGGGGTGGATGGTACGCGCAGGGAGGTATGATACGGATGTCTGGGGCTAGATTCCGTGCTGTAGGCTATTGTTGATCTTGTTTATTTTCCTAGTGGCGGGATAATGGATGGCAAATCATGCAACCTCCGTGTTTGTCGCGGAAACACGCCCGGAGGCACACACAAATTCCCCCATCCCTAGAAGTACGAGGCACGCCGCTATTCCCGATGGCTGACATCACCATACGCTCCAGTGCCGTACACATGACTTTGGTGATGCTGGTGACTTGTGGTATAGGTGGGAGCCGCCGTTGGGGCATCGCCGTAACCGCTCGAAACGGAAATGGGGTCCCAGCGCTGCGTCTGGGGCGTCATACCGTAGCTTGGCGGCGCCGGTAAGTGCTGCTGCGGCCTCGTATCTGTATGTCTGTACGAAGGAGTCAAACTAGGGATGTGGATACCTTGAGGTGAATGAGATTTGATTCCGGGGGATATCGTCCGTCCAGGATAAGTGTTCCATGCTGAAGATGCTCCTGTAAGAGAGCGCGGCGACGGCATCGAATGCGAGTCGTGATGGGAATAACCACCGTCGGATACTGTTGGTGTGTGCGGTGGCCCATAGAGACCTGGACTTGTGCTGCTAACAGGCGTAAGTAGAGTCGGACCCGGTCCTGGGGGTATCGTAGATGAAGGTGATGCAGACTGGATCATGGAGTTAGCGGTGAAGCTCTAGAGTAAGAATGTCTTTTGTTTTTTGTTTATAAAAAAAAAAAAAAAAGAAAAAAGAAAAAAGGAATTAAAAATTGCAAGCGCTCACATATTTGGAGATAATCTTCTTAAGAGCCGAGCCCAAGATCTTCCAGGGGAACACCTTGACATCTTTCTCGATGTTGCGCGGTTTTGGAATCGGATACCCCATGATGATCTTGAAAAACTCCTCGGTCTCTGGCTTGGCCTTGCTGACCGTCAGGGGACGAAATCCCTCCAGGTTTCGCCGGATACGGTTCTTCTCTTCCACGGTGAACCGGTTCGGCGAAGCGACGAGCTGCTCCAACAAGGATATCGTATCTACGCTCGTCACATAGCACTCGTCCTTCTCGGCCCAATATATGCAGCTGACGCAGATGCTATTTTGCGGCCGCTCGTTGACCGGCACGGGTTTAAACGACGTCGACAAGGTCGAACCTTGCTGCTTCTTGCTGAACATCACAATCCGCCTCCGATCTTCCCACTCCTCTTGTGTCCATCCCGATACCATCGATTCGAGATCCCCATTTATCTTCAGCACTGCTTTAGTCGAGTAGAGAGCATACGGATTTAGCTGCCCGCTCCCCGACGGCCCAGAAGCCTGTAGCGTGCTCGTCCGGATTAGCTGCGGTGCGCTGGACGTTGGCACGGGTAACGTCGTGATGCTACTTGGTCGACTGACCGTGGTATGGTTAACGCCCGTAACCGGACTTCGCGCGGACAGGGAATGGCCATATGGGCTCCACGAAGGGGTTTTCAGGGGCGGCGGCGGCGGAGGCCGGGGGTAGTCGATTGCGTAGGACGAGCGATGATAAGTACCGATCATGTTTTCGTTATTTGAATAGCTCGTGTCGTAGTTGGACGCAACGCTCTGGGATGCGCTGGGAGCGTAGCCGTATGTATTTGTAGCAGAATCCGTTCCCATCTGGTCCGGCTCTTGTTGTTTTGTATGGACTTCCCTCTGCTCAGGTGATCTAGACCCCCTTTTTGCCCGCGTGACATCCTCAGGCGGGCCCTCTGCATTTCCCGCTGGAGTGTCATGATAAGTGAACGTGCCGACTTCGATCGTGGCCAAAGTCTGCCCGGCTGCGCTTTCGATCAGGAGTGATAAAGGCACGTTGGGACTGGGACTCCTCGTGTCTTCTAGCTGGGGCGCGTCTCCGCTGACTGCGTAGCCGTAGCCGTTGGCATCACTTGAATCCCTAACGGCGTGCGCCGGACTCTTGTGGGTACCAAAAGCGAGGTAGAAGTGACTTGTGATCGAGATCAGATCGTAAGGAGCAGATATCTTGATCAAAACCTTGGTCCCAAATACGCCTGCTGCCGGTTGATACGAGATCAGCGTTGGTACGACTGGCGTCATGTACTGGCTGGCGGACCCGTTTGCCGCGAAGGCCATCTGGTTGATCTGTGCGGCAGCATTTTCAGGTTGCTGAGTAGCAAATGACTGAGCCGAGTATTGGTAGTGAGGATCTTGATACGATCTCGGAGAATCAAACGCTACGGCTCGAATCAAATTAGCTTCATCGTAGCGGATAGCATTCTTATTTGATTCCGACAGTCAAGTACTTACCATGCATCTGGGGCGGTTGTGGTTTTGAATACGTAGACATAGACAGGAGACCAGGCGGGGAATCCCCACGAAGGTCTCCTCCGTTCGCTCTAGCTGCGGCCTCTTCCTCGTACCTAAGAATCACCGTCTCGGGGGAGTCAAGCGCGTCAGGTTCGACGATGATTGGCCTCTGAGGTTGGTACTGAGGCTGTATAGCGCCTTGTCAATATGCTTTCGAGAGTAATTCCTCTATTCGGATTTGACTCACCTCGAACAGCTTGTAGGAAGGATACTCAAACTTGACGGCAGACATGAAGCTGCCTGTTTCGAGCAAGTCTGGGGGACTATCGTGGTCGGATACGTTCCAAATGGGAACGGAGCAAACACCTGTTTCGGGAGCGGTGTAGCAAAAAAAAACTCGAAGGACCCTCGTAGGTTGAGACTTTTTTTAATGTAACTTCTTCCCCGGATTCTGCACTTGTAGCGTCTGTGAGTTGCTGTTGGGATGGTTAATGGTTACTTGCTCCTTATGCGATGCCGAACCTATGGGGAAAGCTAATATGACCGTTTTCCTGTTGGCGAGCCAGTGAAACAGGCACCCGAGAAAGATATGCGAGCGGGATAGGAACCCGTATTTGCTAAAAGCTCCAGAAACAGGCCACTGTAAGAACTGACTGGTTTTAATCTCAAGGGACTAGAACCGCAGGATGCTCCGCCGACTTATTCGTGGGCGAATTAATATGAAAAACCCTTCTTTCTTCCTTGCGGTTAGGTCTAGCAGTCTTTGACAGCCTAGCTCGCAGGAGTAGATATGAGTCTAGAGCCACTCATTGGTCGAAACAAGCTGTTGGCAAACTGTTCTGAGTCGAGTCTCGGAAACTGGAAGCATCCAAAACTTTTCCCCACCTCCAAAAAGGATGCTGAACTCCCTTGCTATCCTGTCCCGTCCGACTACCTTATCAGGTACTTTTTGCTTTCTTGTTATTTGTTAGCTAAGAAGGAACGGGCGCTTGTTTGATATTACAGTGCCCGGTCGCTAGAACGATTTCTGGGGATCAGGTCAGGAGATTGTATCGAAGAGGAACGATAGCTAAGCCGGCGGGATAGGGATCACGACAAGCTTATAACTATAACGTACCATGTACACTCAAGTTGGTTGAGTGTGGATACCCAGCTCGTTCGTATGCAGCCTGCCCGAACGTGTTCGCATGAAGGTAAGTTAGAAGGCTACAATCAGAAGTAGGCGGCTATCCGAGAGGTTCGCGTGTCCCGCGTGGTTCGTGTCGTAGCTTGAACCAAGAAACGCGAGCTGCCAACAACGAATAGGTAAACGGGCTAAAGAACTGCGAGTTGTCGGAGAACCTGTCAGCAAACGAACGGGCTTCAGAGAGAAAGTCTCTGAAATATGTGTGTGTGAGACGCTGTTCCTAAAGCTGGGACAGAATGGGGGGAAGTTCTTCGAAGGGAATAGGAACTGATAAAGAGACGAGAAGAATAGGTTACGAGACACATTTCTCGGATCGCCGTTGTGAAGCGATGGGGCTGTTGTTAAGATTCCTATGCTGTGGCGGGCCAAACCATTTTTGCATTACACAGGAATATACTATTGATGTACCTTTTTTTTCTCGGTTGTTCGTCTCAAGCCTCCCCCTGCTTTACTTTTATTATTATTTCTTTCCTTTCTATTCCTGTACCTCGCTTCGAATTTTTCAGGTAGCTCGGATAGGTTAAGTCGTAACTAGTAATTCTTTTTTGATATCCCCCCGAGAGGTGTATATTTTTCCTTTTATTCAGAAATCTCCGTGCTTGTATTGTTGAGTCGATAAGTAACTTGTGTATGCAGAGACGATGATGCCAAACCCCAGTAGGAGTATAGAGGGTGGAGGAAGTAATGAACAGGGATGCTGGCCGTTGAAATGCGAGATCCAATTGTCTTAAAAATACTGCAAATCATGCAAGGGTCTGTGATCGGGGAGAGAAGACTTTGGGGTCGTGCACTAGAATCAGAACTAAGTAGATGATAGATATGGAACCCCCCGCATTAGTTGGTTGAAAGGGATGGATGCCAGAGGTAGACTACTACTGGAAAGGTCTTCTAGCAGCACGTAATGGGACGAGCGTGGGAGAGGTAAAAAAAAAAAAAAAAATTATTTGAAAAAAAAACAAAAACACCCAAGAGGAAAAAGCATGGTGTATGTGGTGGAGGAGACGTACCAAAGGAGCAATGAACCGACAGGAATGACAAGACAAGGATGAGTAAACCTACACAACTTAGAAGGGGGTGTATGTGAAAGATGGCGCAACTCCGTGTCAGCGTACGTAGGCTAGACTGCACTACGTTGTATGATTTAGGACTGGGAACAGTTGAGAGAAGATGTACCTACTTGGAAGCTTCCAGTCAGTTGACGGGAAGTGCCAGTTAGTATTGCAAGTACGGAGATATTGCGCATGAAGCACATGTAAATAGGTATGCTGATATAACTACATAATTTCTACCTACACATAATTCTGTTAGCTTCAACCAACCGTTAACTATCGGCTTGGAAACAAAATAAAAATAATAGTTGGGCAAATATAAAGCCGACATTGCAACTTGCGAATAAGTATTAGACTACCTGATAAGTATACATATTGGTGATAATAGAGCCGGGTTGGCAGAATCGCTAAATTCTCCCGCTGTCAAAATGCTTTTTTTTTCTTGGTCAATCTTGGTCAAGTCGATCTATCAATAGACGCCTGTTGTCTGGGAGCTTGGAGATGGGTACGCGAGTGTAAGTCATGTATGGATCGACAAGTGGGAATTACCAAAAAAGGGTAAGAGACTGGGAATATTATTGGACGGCTACTCATTCCGCTAACTCATGCAGCTATTGGACGATCTCCGCAAGTAAATGGAAGATGTGGGCAGCCATCTGAGAGAACCTAAGCCTGCTTGGGATGGTGGGATGACCTGGGAGTTCGCAGTAGGCCGCCGCTCCCATAACCTCGTGAACTAATACTCCGTGGGAGTGCTCGATACATACATTACAATCGATACGTGTACTACTCGGCGAGATTTGCTCATCTCATAGTGTTAGGTTCCAAAATAGAAGGGGGAGAGAATAGACGACGGCATCAGCCGCCTCTAGTGGAACCCCAACCCTTGAGTTTAAGAGCCGAATCAGGGAAGATGGTCAAGGGGGATACTGTACACTACGTTGGTACTTGAAAGATGGTTGAGAAGCGGGCCACCCTTGTTCACCTTGGCAGCATCTTTCTTCTCTCTATTTTTTTCTTCTTCCCGTCAGTTTCGGGGCTAAGAAATTCGCAAAGCATATCGGCGAACAGTTGCGAGGGCTTACACATGCTGGATCTCTCCAAAAGAAGAAAGAAATTGGTTTAATTCGGTCCGTTCGCCCTCGGGTAGGAATGCTGACAACGATTCTCCGGCGCGCGACTTTAACAGAAAAAAAAAAAAAAAAAAAAAGCAACATACCAGGGAACAGCGATTAAGACGTTGCAGAGAGAGGCTGGCACGATAATTTAGGTTGTCAGGTCATAACATGCGGGAATCTCTTTACGTAGAGCTTTTTAGAATGATGATCATGTACTTCTAACGTATACAAGAGAAAGAATCACTTCGGAGTTCGTGTACAAACAGGTTTATATTATTCTCTTCAGATATTTGTTTATCGCGGATTTTGATAGAATCGATTTCAATTTCATTTTCTATTTCGACGCAAGTGAATTGCTATCTCTTGTCCACAGCACGAAGGCTATGTTGGAAATATTGAAAGAAAAAAAATCATCACACAGCTCAAATTCAACAGCAACCCTTGATATCAAGGGCATCAACTAGAATAAGGAAAGGCATAGTCATCCCTAATAGACGTACAGTTTCGTAAAGTCCGACTCACGCAACGCCATTCTTTGCTACTACATAGATTGCGTATGTATCACAACGTAGGAGGCGTTATCCTCAACTATTCAAGCTGTTTACAAGAGCTAAGGCCATCTGTTCAAGGATATCCAAGGAAGAATTTTTCAAGTTGTCTGCCTCTTTCGATAGTGAGGCTTCGGGGGGAGCACTTGTTACGCAGACGCTTCTATGTTTCGAGTCGTCCTCATCAGAAGTACGCATGACAACCCTCTTTCTCTCCAGATATCACCAAGCCTCTCTCCACAACCAGTATGGAGTGTACCAGTATCGCATAATCTACGGGATCTATGGTTAGGAAAAGTGTACACACGATCTATGTACAATTTACTACATGTAGGTAGCTTCGTAAGTGGTTTTTAGATTAAATAGGTACATACGGTCCATGTAATGTACTCTCGTATGATGATCGCCCTTGGCAGTGGGGGAGACCATGTCGCAGGGATTCTGATGATGCTGCGGCGCATCTACAGTGATGTAGAAAAGGCAGTCATACGGTAAAGACTTGCTTCACCTAACAACCGCAAATGGCATCAAATCTAGATCATGTAAGGCTTACTCTTCCGGCTTACCAAATTCGTACGCAGCAGTATAATGAATACAGTACGTATGACTACTTTCGTGTGCTACTGTAACTTGCGAGTTACAGGAAGGCCATTTACATGAGTCTCGTACGGCTCGCCCACGATGTACCTTCATATAGGTATGTATAATTGCTATCACGCCGACTCATAGCTTCAACGACCGTGAGGCCCCCAAATCCCAACTGGGTAAATCGAAGAGCACGCTTAAAATTACGCATAAATGTTCATATTCCGCCAACTTAATACCTTGAATACCTAGCGACGAAGTTTCTGCCGCGGACAAACGTCAGTGATAAGTACAAAATTGTATCTTCGTGAGATTAGTGACACCCTCGCACGAAGGCCTAAGGTTCTTATTCTAGGCACGCCAGGACTCGATCGTCATACCTCCGCTAAGATCTTAGATACGGCCGTACATACCTAACCTAACCTAGAGCTAGGTGAATCGCGTAGGGGACCGACAAATTCGTCGCCGCCAAACTAATATGCAAGGTAAACTAGTTAGTTAGTTACCATTTCCAAGTATTACTTTCATGTTGTACGGAGGGCGTTCAAGGGTGCCGTACCGACCCAACGACGAGTAAATAATGAGAACAGACATCGTAAATGTTAAGCATTCAAAAGCCAAGACAACGATCAAGATAGACCGACGTGCTGATAAAGTCGCGATGAGCGAATGTGTATGTAATCCCTCTTGCAGTAGTGCTCAGAATATATGATATCTACTTTTCCGGGTCAAGTATACGATGCCCCGAGTCGTACACGGGCTCTGCAAGCGTGGTCCATTTACGTCCCAATAGTTTGGGCCAAAGTCCGGTTGGTTCCTTGTCTCGCACATGCTAGACGGCTATGGACGTCTCTCAGTGTCTCTACTTTGCTACCCAGAGAGCTGTTTACCAGTTGGCCTAAAGTCGAGGTTCCTGGATGTCGGGAACAGATATCTGGCCCTGTCACACCCTAAGGTTTGTCGCAGATTCGCGATAGACACCCCTTGTAGGTAGCACGTCCCCGTCTCTTGGGACCAAGTTATGTATCGAAGAGATTCGCTTGTGCAACTAGACGGTTCCTTACTACCTAACCTAGACTTCCTCTTTTCTTTTTCTTTTGTTCGTAATTTTATTAGCATCTTTTTTTTTCCCTGTGGCGTTGCTACCGAACTACTTTATTAAAGACGAACGGAGTTCGATGAAGGTACTTACAGTCCGACATCGAGGGCTCTCTTGTAGACTCCCGACCTGGTAACGGAAAATAATGTGCCTCGAACTAGAAACCTGCAGGCACGGCAATATCAGCAACATAGAATCATGTAAGGGCTAAAGCCATTGAACGATAGCCTCGGATATTATTATCACCGATCTTCTCTCCGCCGATCCCTGCCTACGCTCATCACGCCCCAAGGTTAGTAATAGCGAACCAGAAACTACCCCATGACGGCGATCAGCCGCTCTTCTTGACGTAAGCCTCTTCCGATCTTGACAAGGGAAATTGATGACCTGCGTACTGTGGGTCTCGAGGAGGGAGGGAGACTAGTGGTAAGCTGTATGAGAAAAATGCAAATGCCTAAATGTGTGAGTGTATGTATGTACCTAATGTATGCAAGGATCTCAGGTTCGTGCGTATGTACCTGGGTAGGATACAATACAAGAAGACCTCTACGCAGCTATTCTGCTATTGTAGGCGTCAGTGTCAGTGGAATTATACCGCTCACATGCTCTATTCTCGATGCATGGATGCAGCCACATAAACCTGGAGGAGACCATACCATTCGGCTCAGGCCGAGAATGGACAAGCCATAGTACCGGCAGGGTTTCAGAGCTTATTTGGCCGGCCAGGGGAAAAGCCTTGAAGATCTATCCCTCCTCCTGGCAACCCTTCTCCACCTTTTCCGTTCAGTAATATAGCAGGTTGGTTGATACAGCATACGGCAAGATCTATCACATGCGGTGGTATTCGAGCATACACCCACCTCCTACTGCTCAAGTTACCTACCCACCTAAGGTCTACTGGAGAAAGTCAGGCCATAAACAATCGTCGCACGGGGCCACTGCAAAGTCCCGCACGAGGGGAGCTATTGGGTAAACGGTATCAGCACCCCGAAGGTCACTCGGTGGTCCCCCTCGTAGTGGGTGGTGAAGGGAAGATGCGTGTAAACATGTGCGTTATGCTGTAAGTAGGCGACACCAGGAGCATCACTCTCATTTATCGCCAACAACGGCTTGGCCAAGAACAGTAACGGGAAACGAGGAACACGCTTAGGCGCGCAGAGATTATGCAGCGAGATATTGTTTCCTCCAGATCTCGCGCACTCCCTTTCCTTGGGTGCCCCCCGATCCTGGCGCTTGGAAAAAAAAGGCGTAACACGGGGAGCCACTTATGCCGTACGACTAGCACAGCATCAGCTAGGAATAGCTAGAGCAGGGCGCCCGCTGTCATTTGCCCTGATAAGTTAGAGAGGGAGCCGACGATCTGGCTACCATCTTTTTTTGCCTTCTTAGTGCTGTTACTCAAACCACTACCATTACCACCTATGGAAAGCTCGGGGGGTTCCCACGGTTCACAACGTTACATCTTCCTGAGGCCTCTCCAGGCCAGATGCCATTACCCTTAAAAGTATATTAGGAGGTATGGATATGCCTTGTGCTTTCGGCCTATGACTGCTGGTGTTAATATTGGTCGTGTCATCGTCGACGGGGATCTCATGACTCATTATTAATGCGACAGGGGAAAACGTGGCCGAGTAGAGAACGCAGCCATCTCTTCGGGGTCTCCTCAACGGCTATGTCTTTCGCTTCGATGATATCGCAAGGTTGAGACCAGACATCCCAACGTCTAATAGAAGATGTTTCGAGCCCTTGCAGTATCTGCTACGCTGAGACGTGATATATCACCTAGTCTATATTATCGTCAATATCCTTACAGAAACGTGGTGTTCCAAGCCACGCGGTTTTGACAGCTGGTTCATATACGTCCTTTGCATATTCTAATAGGTCAATTGCTTCTGAAAGAAACTTGCTAGGTGTGCGTTCCTTTAAGCAAGCAGCCTAGTATCGTCGTAAACTGCTTATAACTTATAACCCCTATATATCTTACGAACATGGAATTAAAGATGAACGAGTGATTTAAGCCATCGGCTCCAGAGTCATCTTTCATTCGATTTGCTCTACTCTAATGCTAAGCGTCGCACGCGTAGTGATCACAAACATGGGATTTGTATTTGTACAGAATCATGTTAATATCAACTGCATGGATCCACGGGCCAACTCTGAATATGCGACGCAAGTGTCATCAGATTCTCGCGCCTATACCCCCTTTCCCGTCGCTACCAACGTCACCCCGTAACTAACCAGCGGCATAGGCACCTTTCAAGCTTCCCGCTTTAGCTTCTCCATTAAGATGGTTCGGTTACAACTTCGATAGCATCTCAGCCGACTTGGAATATTAGTGCGCCCGTGGCGAGAGCAGCTATCCGTCCCTAGGTACCTCATCTCCGTGTGTGCCTCGATCCTGCAGCAATGCGTGTGCTCCGACCTGGACGAAATTTACGCCCGTAAAACAGATGTGCATGACCTGCAGTGTAACAAACAGATGAGCTTATGCTTTGTATTCGGTCGTCTTGTGAAGCCTAACATCTTGGTCTTCACATTGAGCGACGTCGTAGAATAATGATATTATATATGGCTACCTCTTTGTAAGCTAGACGTCTAGAGGGTAGGGCGAGTTGCTCGACATGTTTGACGACGCGTTGAGTTATCAGGCCCGGGAGCGTCAGGCTTGTTGGCGTCGGCTAACACATAGGACCCTCGTTCTAGCTTAAGGCTTTTCCATGACGTGAAGATTTATTGCAGTGCTCTCGCCAACAAAAATAACTGGATACAGTTGCTTTAGTTCAGTATGTGCCCGAAGTGCAATGCATTCAGCCGGTCTAAAGGCTCCCATAAGTAATAAAAAGCTATTACGACTTATCCAGGAAGCTCGTTTTCCGGACGCTGGATGATACGGTCTAATTGCCGCTGTATTAAGATCTGTGTTACTCTTTAGTTCTTTCAGAACCCGGTAGGAGGGAGCAAAGTGACTAGGTCTCCCCAGTTCCAGGCAGTCATCTAGCAAGGGTTTAGGAAAAGTGTGTGATCTGATAATACTATACGTGGAACTGTTACCGGGCTCCTGGGACCCAATAACCTGTAACAGCTTGTCGATTTCTATTGCATGCAGCCTCCCGTCTCTCCACCGGTCTTATGATACAGTAAGTCCTAAAGGGTCGATCAGTTGGCTCCTAGTAATTTATAAACATGGCCTGTTTCTGTAGCGGCAACGCTCGTTTGTCGCGTATTTCAACGAAGGGATTTCATTCGGGCAAGGAGAGATGAAACTCATGGCTAGATCTATACTGGAATTCCGTGCCAATGAACCTGACCCGGAAAGCTGCCTACCTACCCATCTTCAGAGGCTGGGGTAAGTTATTCTATATCGTTTGGGATAACTACCTACGTGATGAGTTACTTGTCTCAGTTTCCCGTGAACGAGCCGCACGTGGGTTTTGTGCTCACCGTCGTCGATCTGGACGCGGGTTAGATATGCTGTTTGCCAACATATCATGCCTTTTTTTTTCTCGTTCCAGGAAGACGAGGGCTTCGTTCGGGTTCTGGGCTGCGTCCGGACGTACAGCCATTTCAGCCACAAGTAATGTATTTCAGGGCTCGTGCGTAAAAGAGGAACGTGGATGGATATAGACGAATGGCTGCGAGGTGCTTGTCCATCGTATGTTTACTCTATCTGTAAGCACCCGTCTCCTGGGCTCCTAGTACCCAATCCCAAGCACTGAATGTACCTAACCACGGGCGAGAAATACCTCTACTATTCGATTTCACTAGTCATGCTGGATAGATGCCCCTAGCCCGGGTACGTGATAATCGTATCTTGTATTTTTATAACATGTACTTAGACTTTGCGTGCCGGTTTTGCCGTTTCGGGGAAGCTAGAATTGCACTAGGCGAGTAAAGAGTCGGCGAGGTAAGAAGAGGGAAGTCGGGGTATGGCTCAGAGCAACGATATCTTAACTCTTCTACGACTGTATACTATTAAGCGAAATAGCTGCATCTGGCCCCCAAGGTACAAATATTTTACAGGGAAACCCCGAACAAATCCTAGAGAACTGATTCGCTTAGCAGCTCTCGGTGGGCATTTCTTTGCTTCTTCCACCAGTTCTTACCAGAGTAGTCTCCCTCAGCCTTAGATACTCTCGGGCCTACGCGGAGATGAGTCCATCCATTAGAAACTAATCACCGCTCCTTTTTTTTTTAGCAGGCATTGAATCTTCAGAGAAGTATTGGCTACACTCCTTTGCTGGTGGCTTTGATCGTCATGCCACCCGGAACGCCATCTACCATTAGAAAGGACTGACCGCCTCTTTTTTCTTCTCGTACTGTGAATGCGCTATACCCGGAAAAGCTCAGGATCTTACATCGTTCTAGACCAATCTCAACTGACATGCCGGAACGAAAATTCCTGCATTCCGCACTAGGTACGAGTGTGTAGGTAATTATTGAGCTTCAAGGTTATTGTGATATATTTGCATAAGTCACTACCTACTCGATATGTTTCAACGGTTAGCCATATAGACCGACTTGATATAAGAAAACAAATTGCAGACATAAAATACGCACAGTAGTCCCCCTGATTAAGTTTTTATCTGATTAGACCTGTGACCGAGACTCGGCCGACTACTTTTAGACCGACTTCATATCGACTCGTTCTGACTTGATATTAGATATTTAGCCTCAGAGTCCGAAGTCAATCTACAAAACGAGCGTATGCCCGAGCTAACCTTGTCGAGATTCACATGCTATCGTGACCCGTCATTAGCTGCCACATATGTAGGGTTATAACAACCTACCTTAGCGAGGTGCTTTTACCCTCAGTCATTATATGTTCAAGACGCATATCTTTATGTTAAATTTGGTGTCATGGTAGCAACACGCTTATGATTAATGCATAATTAGGTGCTTGAGTTAGTGTATGCCTTCGGGGATACTGGATGAAGCCAAGATCACGGCGACTCCGATAGAGTAGAACGCGTATATGGCTTCGATTTGTAAGCTTTACTCACTACTGACTAATTTGGACGCTTTTCTGCTCTCAATTATTGAGATGGAGACGCTTATGTTGGACAGATACTCAACTCAACGTTGCCGTTGCATTCATTTATGCTAAGAGGCTTTTAGATCTAGTAGATATGTGATAGTAAAACACATCACTGGCACTATGGGACGTCGAGAATACCTCCTTTTGGGGGCGATAGAATTAGCATTATCTAGCTTATAAGATCCTACATTTCCTGCTTACACCACTACTCTACCTAATTAGTATTCGGCTCTAGGCGACTTGATATCAGGGCAAACCAGTCGAGTAATCTTTCTAGCAGGCAAGGGCCATCCCCATCAGCGCCAGAACTAAAGGTGGGATTCCTTTTGGCTAGCCAGCGGGATTAGTTCTTATTTGAAGATATCTAACGACCATACAAAGAATATCCAGAATGAGCAGGGAGTAGACAGGAAGAGCGTGCTAGATAATCTAATCTGTACTTTGTATAATGTAAGGCCTCTTGATTCTACGAGTATCATGTGAGCGAGGTGATTGTCCTCAATGTTTATTAAACACTCATATGGAAGTTATCGATCGTTAGAAGGAACAAAACGCATCTCTTACGCATACTTTTCCCTGCTCTAAACGGAAAATATACGTCAAAGGTAGAGCAGCCTCTATGATGATTGTAAAATTCCCATTTCTCGGTGGTCATGAAGATCCAAACTACTTTACCAAATGATATATCAGCACCAGCCGCCTCGGTTCAATGGCTCGCCCTGTTACTGATATAGTCTCTTGATTTATATTTACGACACTGCAACTAGCTATAACAACATTAGAAAGGCTCTGGCTTTGATTTCACTTCCAAAATCTTGGTTGGTAAATAAGCTAGAAGCTATAACTATATGGTTACTCAATGCAAAGTATTTGTTCTTGTCTTGTGAGTGATGGGCTAGGTGAAGACTGATAACATGAAACGACATTAACTACCTAGCTTCTAGCCTCCAAAAGCATCCTGCTATATCAATTTATATAAGGTGCTCGATGTCTGGGTTGTCTTTGACTCTGGAGCCCAGTATTAACTCGGCTCAAGCTGATCTGATGGGTGACTGATGTAAGCTGATAGGAACGTGTGTCGTTGTAGAAATACCAAGCTTTAAGGCTAAAATGGAAGGATGACAGTGACCAGAAACTACAAATTCAAGCCAGCTCAGACCCAAGTCTGATACAACTAATGGGAACGACCTCAAATCCGTGAGAGCAATAGGACCATTTATGACGGGGCATATACACTGTTCGAAGTTGTCTCAGGAGAGCAACCATAGTTCAGTCAACGAATTGAGCACTTGTTTATTTATCTTGTATTTCTGACAGGATTGATCTTCTCTACTCAAACCGTTCCGAGCGGCAGTTGACATACGGCGCTATATGGAGAAACAGATCAGATACGGGTAGTCTATATCTCCCCGATTGATATAATATCGCTGTTGGACCCTTGAGGCATCCTAGAAAGCATCCAAGGGGAGCGCCTGGCCTTTTCAATTTGATTGGCTTCACGCAACAACACTAAAGCCAAACGAACCATCAAAGATGTCGATATCTTCTGGCTCTCTTCCACCTCGCATAGCCTTGAGCATGTCTAACTGGGGAACATCGTTGGGAGGATAAAACTTTAAAAGGTTATCTATATCCTCGTCGGTGAGCCCGCACATCTCGTCCCAACTATAGGCGTCGCTAACGCTCGTCATCCAACGCATCCTCTTGGGACCCTCGTCGGGGTTTGGGGCTATCTGGCGTAACCTAGCGCGTAGTTCGCCTATTCTCTCGATAGCATCACCGATATTTGTGGGCAACTGGCTTCCGATCCACTTCCTAATACTGGAAGCAAGTCTCGGTCCCTTCCCGTTGGTGCTAACCATGATCTGTAGGGGTCCGTCGCGATGTACGCTTCCAAAATAGAAGTCGCATTCGGGCGGTACGTCGGCAATGTTAGCCGGAATACGATGCTCTTTGCATAGCTTCCAGATCTGGGTCGAAGCAGCAGGGTCGTCTATAGCGACGAGTACCATGTCGGGAGGGCCGTTATTTAGAGGTAATGATTCTAGATCTGAAGGCTGGAATACGCGGTCGATATGGGTGACTTCATCGTTGGCAATACGATGGCGTACTTCGGGGTTAAGACCGGAAGAAGGGCTCACGACGGTGACTTTGGCATCGGCGTTAAGGACGTTGAGGATGCGACCAGCTGCGACCTAAATAAGACAATTCAATGTCAGTAAGGGCATCTTTCCAAAAGCATTAAAAAGCATTAAATTCATATAAATTCCTTACCTCGCCGCCTCCAACCACTAGGACATGTTTGTTCTTGATCTGCCAGGCCAGAATCAAACTACCACCGCCTTGGACTGGAGGGAAGTTGTCCTTGGTATCACTCGTCATTCTATCATTCAACTGGTTTCGAGCTCCGGTAAAATTACTGCATGATCGTCACGTACGAACTTCGAAGCTCAAGGAGAAAGGAATTTAGAATTTTTGAAGCACAGGAAAAAGGGGGATGAAGTAGGTTGCAGTAGTTAGATCAAAGCATGTTTATTTTAATTGAATTACCTACAAGTATTTCTCCGAAGGGCTTGAATCGGAGAAGTGAACGAATAATGAGTGTTAAGAGTTCTGATACGCTGCGATAAAAAATAATAATGTGATGACGAGGAAGAAAGGATCCATTTAAACCTCAAGTGTTATAGCAATGTGGGGGAGATTGACGATAAGACATCAGGTACTGGGCTGAGTTACCTAATGTATTGTACTTTGTGAATGGGCCATTTCAACTCAAATTATTGTACGCTGATTCGGCCGCGCCAAGTACAGATACATACCTTACGTACGTCATATCGATAAACCAGTCCTACGGATTCTAATGTTACTAGCCGTACCTATTTAGGAGGCATAGAGCCTTAGCATACGCGCTAAAACATTAAACATTGCGCTTGTACCACATCCCTAAGGAGGTACCCCAGCGTTACTTTTACTTTGCATCCTTCTGCCTTGCGCCGCAATTCTCCAACTACCAACATTTATAATAACGAAACACATATCGAACCTTCGACCGCGAGCTGACAACTAGGAGCCTTCACAAGTGAACTCTAATGGGTAGATTGGAATTACCAGCTGCCTCCGATATATTCAGCGTGACACATTCTCGACATCCTCTTTCGCAAGTTTCAAAGACGGTTACCGGTATCCAGCGTCCTCATGGTCATGGCTTTGGAAGTACGGGAATTTTAGAAGAAGCCCAATATGTCCGGCCGAAGACTTGGTGGAGGTAGAATACTTGGCAGCGGGAAGGGACTGGCTCCTCCTGCGCCTCCAGCCATTCAAAGGGAGAGAGCTGCCAGTCCCTCCGCTCCGTCCGACAGCACGTTGTCCATCGGCTCTCCTGCTACGTCCATCTCCCCGGGCACGCCGAGCCCCTTGGCCAGGTTTGCGCAGGATGTGACCTCCAACATAAGTCTGGGAGGCCCGAGTACCGGCAGTCAGTCGGGCTCCAAGCTCGTATGTCCCATATGCGACGAGGAAATGTTAACCCTGTTGCAATTAAATCGTCATATCGATGATGTCCATCAGGAGCTCCCCGAGTTCGAGCAGGACGAAGTCAAGTCTTGGATAGACAAGCAAGTACTCAAGGCCAAGAAATTTCAGCCCCTTTCTCTTATCAATCAGAAGCTTCGCGGCCTTGAAGTCTTCGAATCCAACGAATCGCTCCCGCCCCCTGCGCCCGCCGCCGCTGGAAGGGCAAGCAAGGGCCCCATTTCCGATTCGCCGCTAGATCCCGACGATATAATTACAAAAGCTCACTGGCAGCGGCAAGGTTTAAATGATCTATGTACCGATCCGGCCTGTGGGAAGAGACTAGGCGCTGTCAATGGCAGCATAAATTGTAGGCAGTGCGGGAGACTATTCTGCGAGGAGCATACGATGTACCAGATGAAATTGTCAAGGTCAGCCTCTCACGAACCGGTGAGGGGCTACTGGTATCGAGTATGTGAAACGTGCTACAAGTCGAGAGAAGGATATAATGATCACAACGGGCTGATAAGGGATCACATGCAAGAATTTGCAGCGATACGGAGAAAGAAAGTCGATAGACAAACCTTGGAGATATCACGACTGGAAAAGAGGCTTACCAAGCTGACTCAACTGCTTGCTCACCTACCTGAAGACGCCGGGGTAAGTAGTGGGGGTGCCAGTCTGCTATCTCCTCTAGCCGCTCAGAGGAATCAGCGGAAGGCGATCGAACAGTCGATCGTGACGTGGGAGGAGGACGGGAAGGTCCCCAAATGTCGTTTCTGCAAGCAGGAATTCACCTGGACATTCAGGAGGCACCATTGTCGAATATGCGGTCGGGTAGTGTGCGCAGATCCCCAAACCAATTGTTCGTCCGAGGTAGGCCTCAACGTCGCAAATTCGTCCGTTCCTTCGTCGGAAAAGCCTGGAGCAGGAAGCTCGATAAGAGTTGATGTCCGCATGTGCCGTGATTGCAAATCTACAATATTTTCGAAGCGAGACTTTATGGAGTCCGTTGTGCACAAACCGCCCGACCAACGGGCATACGAAACTCTAAAACAGTTTGAACGAGGCATCCAGCTCATATTACCTACTTTCCAGAAGGCTCTGCTGCCTCTACAGGACGAAAACAATCCGCCGAGCCATGCGCAGATCCAAGAAGCATCCAAAATCAGGAAGCGGCTCACAGACAGCTTCACCAAATACGACGTGGCAGCGCGGCGCATCCGTGATATGAAAACCGACAGCCCAACCCAGCGACAGTTGCAAAAGGCTATTCACCAAGCAGCCTCGGCGTTCCTACACATGCACATGCTGCCGCTTAAGAATCTGCCGCGGATGCTGAAGCATAACAGCTCAAGTTCTAGCTCAGCGAAGAGCCGCCTGATTGCCAACGGCCACGTAGCGAGCCCGCTGCGTAACGGTACCGATAGGCTTGAGACGGCTAGCCAGACCAGCGAAGCCAGCACGGCGGTGTCCGCGCTAGAAACGGAGGAAAAGGAGCTACGTGAGCGCTTAATAGTTCTAGAAGAGCAGAAGTACATGGTGCAAACCATGATTAGCGGGGCGCACGGCGCAAGGCGGTTCGAGGAAGTTAGCGCTCTAACGCGGAACGTTGAAGAGCTAGAGACAGAGATCGAGAGCGTCAAGCGTAAGGTCGCGGCTGTGGAGGAGAAGTGGCAGGACGTCTACGCGAACGGCGGACCCGGGTTGGTCATGTAAGGTGTATTTGTGTTCGAATCGATGGTTAAGGAGTCCGTTAAGGAGCAGTGAATACGTCCAGCCTCAGGGCTGGATGTGAAAACATGGCTTCCTTTCTGAACTTGAATTACTGCATAGCATTGGCATGGCGTTGGTTGGATAGGAGCCGCTTAGTATCTATCTACGAAGGTGCTGTTCTTGAATATTGGTAAAAAACGCTGTAATAATATTCCACGAGGGTTTTATTTTCAAGTCCTATGCATTAGGTAGGTAATCATTTTCATTCATATTAATTACATACAACCCTAGTTTACTAGTTGGTAGCTTCATGTTCAAGGTATTGTGAAATGAAATAGCCTTACCGTTTGGCCTTTTCGTACGCGGACGTTACTACTTGAATTCATTATGTACGTGCGTGATACTATTCATACCGCAATACATTGAGAAGGTGAATACATGCTAAGACGGACCATTAGCAGGGCGCTTCGGCGACGGGAACACCGCGGACTGCAGATATCGGACCCTGATGTCGTTAATCTCGGGCCACACTTTAGTGAGTTTGTAATCAGCACGCAGGTCTGTCGAACTCCAGGGGAGCGCGACGTAGCGGTCTCCGTGCCGGTCCCAAAACACCTCGTCCCAAGGGGTAAGTTCCTCAACGCGACGTTTACCCAGTTCCTGCTTCAAGGCGTCAAACATGACTAGAGGCAACTGATCCAGCATATCGCACGGCTTCGGATTCCGGTCCTGAGAGAACGATAACAGATCCCGGAGTATCTCATCGGCGAATTGGAGAGCGATCCGGTCGCCGCGAGCCATCTCGACGCACATCCTCGACCGTCTAATGGCAGGTGGGAGGGCAGGCGTCAGCTGCGGGTCGTAAGTCCATCCTAAATCGTCATCATCGTCGTCTGGCAAGCTATTATAATAAGGAAATGTGTCACCGACGGATTCACCGCCGTTGATCTCTTCGAATGGAAGGTTGAAGCTGCAATTCTCGACGGAAAGACAGAGCAAGTCATCGATATGAACACGAACGGTCCGGTGCTCCAACGGTTCCAGATGAACAATCTGCTGTTCGTCAGACTGATCTGGCTGAACGTCTGTGAGATTGGAACGGCGACTTGCAGGGGTCAGCTCCCGCAGCTGTCCATCCGCCGCTCTCACAAATAAGCCGCGCCGAGGACGAGTTAGCGTGATAGTTGTGGCCTCGGCTGGAGAGAGAGCACAGACATCGCGAGCTTCTCGACATGTGCGACGTAGTATCTCTCGAGCTTGCCATGCCGAAGGGTCATACTCGGAGACCGTTTCATCGTCATCATCGATAGATAAGCGTCGTAAGTCCAAATACAACCAGGAAGGAGATGTACTCCGATTGGTACCGGGATGGTCGTTAGGTATGCAGTGGACGTTGAAGAAATTGATGCCAGGTACGGGAAGGGCCATGCGCCAGATATGATGCCGTAGCTCAGGTGGGAGCTCAGGAAACTTGGTGAACAGACATGGAACAGATGGCTCCGGAGGCTGAGATTCTAGCGAACTCATCGATGAGGTGAGTTGATCGTATAGGTGGCTGCCCTCAATCGGCGCCATTTGTTTTGAGAAGTCCCGAGTATTTAGAGGGGGTTGGATTAATATTATTCTCAAAACCACAGTTTATTCTTTCCTTAAAATCAGTATTTGCACAACCTGAGAAGCTCTCTATTTTTAGATGTTGAAGTTCTGTGAAATTAGGAACATGTTTAAGTTGGAAAGATGACGAAAGGGGGAAGAAAGAACGTAAGGTTGAGCCAATGGCAGCGGACGTACCTAGGTAACCTAACGTTACCTTACCTGTACCTGTACCTGTAAAATAATGCCCCGCATTAAAGCTGCAGCGGCACAGCTCGTGGGGAATCTACCTAGGTACCTAAACACATGGGAATTGTGCATGTATGAACAAGTATCTCGAACCCCTGCGACATCAAAGTACAACTTCGAAAAGATTGAATTCCGATAACTACCTAAGGTACCTATCGTTTACATTTAACCTACGCGCCATAAAGTCGAAGAAACGCAGCAATATATATACCTTGCTACGCGTCAATTCGTTCAGTAATTTTAATCTGTGCGTAATATCAAAATAAAAGTCAATACCGACTCTATTCGGACGCGACTAGCATCTCGACTTGTATCGCTTACCATCGCAATCGCATCGTTGCGGCATCGTTGCGGCATCGTTGCGGCATAGTGTCATTTATATTCATATCAACGGGAGAAAACACAATTCGATGCCTCCCCGGAAACGAAAGCATCAAGAAGCAGCAGAGCCTGTTGCTGAATCCGGCCCGCCTTCACCAGCCTCACAGCAGCGCTCCCCTCCAGGATCTGATGCTTCGCCCACTTCACCCGTGTCGCTAAATGCCGAATTGTCCCACAACGATTCGGAGCCACCGCGCTTTTTCAACACCACATTCACCACATATCGTGTGTCGCCTCTCTACGTAGGTAAACAAAACCTGAATGCCGCGCGCTTGCAACTCTTATCCAAGCGCCTACGAGACGCCCTCGTCGGCGATGTGGTGCGCGGCGTACAAGTCGGGTTGGAAAGCGATGCGGCGTTGGGGCGTACAGGCGCCTTGTACGCCGTAGAATGGTACCGGATTGACACCGAAAGGTTACTCGGAGGGGCCAATCGACGCGACGGTAGTATAGAGCTTGGAAACGATGCTGACGAGCGAGCGCAAGGGGGAAAGCAACAGATTATGTGCATAGATCTGAGATACGAGAACGCCCGGTTTAGCGCCTTACTCTTGCCCGATCTTTCTGAGGATGGAGGCGTCTCGAGTCGTCAGCAGCAGCAATCTTGGACGTGGCAAAGGGATAATAACAATTCTCGGCCGAAAGAGGAGGACCAAACTACATTTCTACATTTTCCGTTACTCCTGTTTCGGATGCCCGCGCCCCTCAAATCTGTCCTTAGCGATTTCCTGTCTAGTACCTTTGACTGTCGCATCAGTCCCCTTGCGCTAGGTACTCAGACGATCGTAAGTAGCTGGGAGGCCTGGTTGTCCGACAGTCATTCTAGGAGGAATAGGCACGTGTTGAGTAAGGATGTTCTAATAACGCTTGGCTTTCATATTGAGCCAGGGGAGGCGACAACGAATAATAGTAATGAGCTTGACGATACGAATGAACAGGAACGAGGCCAGAAGCCAGACCCGCCTCGTTCAGGCATAAAAAGTATTGACGTAACTATTCCTGCCGCAGATGCGTACCGCTTCCTCCTCGCGGGTAAGAAGCTCGGCAGTGAACCCACGGCCGCAAGGAAGAGGAAAGCGGACGCGAAAACCACGTTATCAGATGAACAGCAGAATAGGAGGCGGCGGAAATTAGCAGGCGGCAAAGATGAAGAGGGATGGGCATGGCGCAAGCAATATCAGGACACTACGAGGGGAAAAGAAGCAGAAGAAAACGTTATTGAACAGCCCTTTACAGACGCCCTAGCCGCGTACATGTGGCATCACTTTGGCCTGGACGTCTTCCACCCGGGCGTCCGCGTCCAGCGGGTTGCCTGCGACGGCTTTGCGCTGTCCGAGGGAAGATTAAAAGTGTTTGCCCCGGCTCGTGGGGTTAGCAGCGATGACGAGGATCAGGAATCATCTACGTGGAAGCTGGTGCGAGGACTAGTGCAGAGAGCTCAGAGAACGCCAAGCTGGGCTTCTAAAGCAGCAGCAACAAAGATATTAGTGCAACGGTAAATCGTAAATAGGGGTACGAAATGTGCCACGAAGTGTAGTTTATGACCTAGCATATCAATGATACCCAGTTAACTGAGATACTTCGAGCGGGAAACATTTCGTGAGGGCGTGGATGAACAACGTCACTCCTTAGATGAAGCACAAAAAGTCAAAGCAAGTCAAATAAAAATTATTCATTTTCAAAGATCGGGTATCTGCCTATTCAGTTCATAGCATAGAGTGCCCTATTTCCACCCCAGTATCAAAAAAATTCCAATTATAAGAGCTCAAGTAAATCTCAAGCTGATGGTGAATAACCAATCCGTTAGTCAATCCATTATCAAGTAAGCCATGAGGAAATCATGGGATGGAAACCTGATTATATCGTGTGTGTTTGAGAATTTGGCTCCTCGCGTGCAACTCGCGATGCTTTGCATGTATGTATATACAATCGGCCGCAGCAAGTGAAATCATGGGCAACCCTCCCTACAAACCTGCCAACGGCTGCCGTGAATATGGCCAACACGTGGTCTTTGTATCAAAGATGTACAGAATCCAATAATGCCCGTACGTCATACAAGACCTAAGTATAAAACTCCTTACGCCAAAAGCCGTTACGCAATATCAACCCATCAATGCACACCATCAACACCGCCAAGAAATCTTCGTATACGACCGATCTCAAGTTCTCCTTTTTCACTCTCCACAGCCCGTAATAAGCCGTCTACGACGGCGTCAACTTCGCTTTCTGATACACCGGTACATAGCGCTACCACACGTCGGTATTTTACCTCGACATCTTTGCTGCGGCCTTTGAGCGAGCCTATGCTCTTCATCATAGCGTCTTTCCTGTTCCTAAGCGCTTGTATACGTGCGCGGAGGACCACAGAGTTAGGTAATAAGGCTGGATTCGGCGACTCTCCCTCCGCGGCCTCCAAAGCTGCGTTGAGTTCCGTCTCCCACGAGTTATTCATATCCATGCGACCATAGCTTTGCTCCAGTCGTATTAAATGTTTCTGCTCCTCGTCGCGACCGCGGCTAAGGTTGGTTATCTTCTGGCGCGCGAGAGACTGTGATTTAGCAGCTGTCTGTAAAGTCTCAAGCTGGCGTCGCGCATCTCCCAACTGAGTAGATGTCGTCCGCAGAGAGACATGGAGTGAATCGACATCTTGTTGCTTCTTCTTGAGCTCTGTTTGGAAGCTATTTGAAGTTTCATTTAGGAGGTGTGTAATGGCTAAGACGAGTTAGAATTAGCACATAAAAAGGGTAACTTCTCCGTAAAACTCACAAGTAATAATCTCGGCACTGCTCTCGCGGGTCTTCTGGCAGTTGCCGGCAATATTCGCCTTGTCGCTCGGTAACAAATCACCGTTGGTCCCGTCTTCCCCGGCGTCACCGCCCACTCCAAAATCGACGGGTCTGAGACCTGCCTTGTTGGCAATGCTGGGATCTGCACCTACTTCGAGTAGCTGAGAGATAATGCTCCTATTTCCAATCCGCGCCGCGATATTTAGCGCTGTGTCGCCGGACTTGTCTTGCGCGTTTACGATCTCGCTCATAAATCGACCGATTCCCATTTTGGGTTGGCTCGAGTTACCGTTTGCCGTTGTGGTTTGGCTACTCGGCGCGCTCCCTTGTCTCACAACCCACTCCAGAAGACTCTCGAGATAATATCTGCTAGAATGGCTCCTACCCTTCACAGCACTTGTAACGGCGATATGGTGCAAGACGGTTCGGCCCTTGTTATCTCGAACATCGATGGTATTGCCTAAGACGTCCAGTAATTCGGGGAAAGAAACTTGGTCCGAGTTATTCGTCACGGCGGATGCTCTCATCAAAGCGGTTTCACCTGACGCGTTGACCCGATAAGGATTCGCGCCGGCCGATATTAACGCTCGCAGAAGAGGTATTCGAGCTAGCGTAGCAGCCCAGTGAAGGGCGGTATGGCTCGACGCATCTATCGGCGCATCGAGATCTAAAGGCGAAAGGGTCTGGAGAGCTTCGTTTTGCGAGTAATCGGAAGCGTTGGCATTAGGATCTAAGAAGAGCCCCATGAGTAAGTTGCGCTTCTGGTCCGCCTCCGGTGAGAGTTCGAATGGTAAGGGAGGCAGCGGCATAGTATCGTTCTCCTGCACGTCGAGGCCGGCTTGGGAGTATTGGAAGGATTCGTTAGGTTCCGTAGGCGAACCGGGGAAGTTATTGGCGTACATGTCCATAGAATGAGAAGCGTACCCAAAACTGTCTGCGGGAGTGACGACTTTTTGACGCTTTCGCGACGGCTCGTCGCCGTTGAAGATCTGCGTATTTTGGGTCGAATATGCCGAATCGACATTGTGGCCGTAATCCGAGGCAAAGCTCTGCTGAGAATTTCCCGGGAAATCATCGATATTCTGCATCGAAGACTGCCGGCTGAAACTAGGTGGTCTCGTCGGGCCATTACGACCCCTCGGGCCGGGGGAATCGAAACGAGCCTTGCTGATAGCAGCGACAGCGTTGGATGCCGTACTCGAAATGTTCTTGAAGAAAGTCCCGGATAACCCGTTGGCGCGGCCGTCGTTTCCAGCGCTGTACATGCGCTTTCTTTGCGCAGCCATAGCCTGCTCTTTAGTCGGCGTGTTGATATCCCCCCTACCTGCGACGCCACCGTCCTGACCCATGTCGTAGATCAGAAGAGGTCGAAGTAATTCTTCGACGCCGTATTGGCGACATACTTCGACGCCCCTTTCGAATTTAATCCAGGTGCCCTGATATTTCCCGTAACCGCCTTGTACTTTCTCGTGTTCGCCAGTCTGTATCTCCTTTTCGAGAATTTTCGTTCGCTTCCCCTTATCGATGTTGGCGACCTTAAGGATCTGGGTAGCATTTAACCAACTATCCGCGCGGCGGCGCATAACGGCGACACCATTTACTTCCATCTCGTAGACATCTGTTCCAGAATAGACGGCCTATATATTTGGGAAGTTAGTAGGTCAAGATATTGCCAAGAAAGGGGGGAACGAATAGAAGGCGACTGACGGAATATATTTGCGGTGCATTGTGGTCGTGACCAATGCCATTTCCTAACCTCATATTCGAATCGGAAAAGGGTCTATACTGTTGAGGAGGCTGGCTCATGGTAAAAGACTGCTGTGACGAAGGTTGCGATTGCGACATTTTGACGCTGTCTACAGCAGCGCCTATGCCGCCGCTTCTCTCAGTTGAGGCTGGAAATTGCGATGACGATAGAATGGAGGATTGTGATTGGTGTTGAGAACTCGGGCGAGCTTGAAGGGGGCTATTAGCTGGTTCGGTAGTAGTACGTGGGACGTCAAGCTGTTGATAATGATGCGAGATAGCGGTTGTTGCCGAGGCCATCAGTAGCAAGATAAAGTCACTTTTGGTGTAGCAAGCCGGGCAAGCAAGCAAATGATAGTATGTATGCAGTAGCGGGTCGAGGTGGATTCTCCAGGGCGTGCAGAAATCGAATCGGGGAACTCGTCAATAAGATTAAAGGCAGAAAAAAAATTAAATCTGCGATAATGTGGAGCGTTGATGGGGAGGGGACAATGCGCCGGTAGCGTTAAGGATAGCATTCGCTCCGCTCTGATTTCTTGTCGTTGTTCGTTGTTCGTTGTTGCTGTTCGTATCTCCAAGTACCCAAATTGAGAAGTCGTGTGATTCGTTTAATGGGTTGCAAGGAGGTACGTATAAAGGTACCTAACCTAACTTTTTTTTCTTTCCCACAGAATAGGCAGGGGCCGAGGTGGAAATGTTGAATGGATGTTGCCAATAGGAAGAGGTACTTTTAAAAATGATGCTAGGGTACCTAACTATGACAAGCTTACGATACGTTTTTGAGGCGGTGATAATTGGTGGTCGACAAGATAATAATAGAATTATTCCCCAATCCTCGGAAAAGTCGGCGTAAGGATGGAAAATAAAAAAAAGAGAGATATATATTTTTTATAGTTAATAGGAGGGTATATTGATATAATGCCGGGGGTAAAAAGATTTAGAGATTGCAAAGATGCAGCGATGCAAAGATGCAGTGATGCGAAAGACACGGGGGGGGGTTCAGATCAATCAGATCACATTGACGCGCTTTTTTCGCATGCACTTCCCGTTGGATAAGCCCCTTTGGTCTTTTTTAACCCGTAGGGTTACTCTCTCGCGACTATTTTATTAATCCCCGTTCCAGGCCCCCAAAGATGCCAAAATTGGAATTCAATTAAAAGGTAGGAATTAGGAATAGTGCATTGCCGCGCGAAAGAAGGGCGACCATAAAGGGACGTGTCAGTTTCGTGTAATCGTGGAAAGTCGTGACTTCGTGCCAGAGAAATTGGGGGTGCAGACGTAATAAAAAAAAATAAGATAAAATAAAATAAAATAAAAACGGCACGTAGGCGAGACACGCGCGTGTGTGTCCATTAAAATTGTAGAAATAAGGGAACGTGATGCACAGACCGCCTCTTCAGATAATTAAAGTGAGGGGTGATAGCGCCAAAATAGGGTACACTAGGCTAGCTGACTTGACCTGTAGCGACTTGGTACATCGAAGGTGGGGTACATGTACCTATCGTACCTACCCGTATGTATCTAGCACGGATTACGTACAGCATCATGTATGTATGTATGTATGTACCTACCTATGTACCTTAGTAGGTATGGCAGGAACATGAATTATGCATACATACCTAGTGGACTTGCTTAGGTATTCATATCTAATCGCTAACCTTATCTCCTTCTGCATGTATTTACGTATCTTAAATATTCTACTTTTCCACCTTCATCTTTTCTCAAGATGCCTTTACAGATCCCCCACCCGAACTCTCCTCGACATCTGTACCGACACCTACTTCGAGAAGCTACATACCTTCCTCTTCTTTGTCGGCCTTGGATAACCGAACGTATTCAAGCGCGATTTCGCGATTGTAACGAAAAACCAGACCCCAAACCCTATATCAAAGATGCTCACCACTACCTCCGATACCTTCGTTCCGCGAACACCGGTCACGTCAACCGGATGTTGCGCCTATGCTACCTAGCTACCGGCAGGGTTGGCAAGCGACGCCGTATTTTAGGCAGGACTGAGCTGGCCAGTAGCCCTCCCAGCAACTCTGATAAACTAGAAGAGAGAGTCGCCCTGATCAAGGACCCGCCGCGAGAGCCAGACTGGTTAGACAACTGGTCGGTAGGTAAGATTATGGCCGTCGCTGCTTCGCAAATTCAGCAGCAAGGCAAAAACTTGCCTTTTAGCATGCGCCGAACGATCGATCCCAAACGAGTCATTCCGAAAGAGAATTGTTTCGGCCGCCCGCTCACCGCGAAGTTGGTAAGGAACAAGCTCAAAAAGCACTGGGTCGCGACTCTCCGCCAGTTGCTACCTCCGATGCCCCGTGGAGAGTGGGAACAGCTAGGTACTATCGCAAGAGGCGAAGCCGATGCTCAGTATTATCAGATGCCTCCGAGAAGAAAGGTCGCGCAACCTCTTTTGATAGATGATTCCACCCGGAAGTCAACATGGACAGACTTCGTGACGAAACCGATACGGGCTCTGGAGCGGGGAAACTCGCGGAAGATGAAGAGTCTTAGCGGACGCGAAGACGAAGATCCCCGGGGACATGGGCGACCCATTGGCGTCAAAGTATTAAGTCGAAGAAGGCTTCGTCGTATTCTATACGTTGGCGTATGGCAAGCATCACCAACCATAGAAGAGAATCCTCGGTCAGGCAAGTGGTCTGTGACCTGGGGTAATAGCGAGCGGCCGCTTGCGCGTCCCAAGAAAAAGCATCTTCAGTTCTTCCAAGGTATAGATAAAACTGGCGCACCTATATAGCCCGCGACTACTACTTAATCCCTCGGTTAACCTTGCTTCGCCAAATCTACGCTTCCATACGGTGCTGTTGAACAACAGGTCATACATAAGATGGATTTGTATTTCTTTTCATCATCTGCGGTACTCAGTCTAAGAGGCCGGCTAACTTGGTTAAGCCTTCGCGATCAACTCGCATGCCTACCCAGTCGTCCATCTTCTTAGCTCCGATAGATTCGTAAAATTGAATGCTCGGCTCGTTCCACTTCAACACGCTCCACTCAAGCCTACCGCCGTTTGTGGCTACGACCTCCTTAGCCAACTCAACAAGGAGTCTCTTCCCGTAGCCCTTTTTCCGGTCCGTAGGCCGAACAAATAAATCCTCGAGGTAAATACCCGGCTTTGATCGCCACGTGCTGTAGTTGTAGAAGTACAGCGCCATACCAGCTGGTTTATCTTCTTCGTTGAATAGAATAAGGCATCGCGCCGGTCTCGAAGGCGATGTGGGCTCTGTGTTTGGCGCAGTAGTAGTCGATTCAACATTATCAGGCGCGAAAGCTATGGTAGCTAGGAGCGTGTCCTCGGTTGCCTCAACTGAATCGAGTTCATGTTCGTAGTCAGCCAACTCACGAATCTGTTGAAGAATGGCGGGTACATCTGCCAGAAGAATTAGCTTGTGTGTTCTACCATTATGTAGATTTAGATTTAACATACCTTCTCGGCGAGCGTGCCGAACCTTGCAGGGCGCCGGTGCCATTGTGGAACGTTAAGTCGAGAATACAGATTAGTACAACACAAGTTTGATGCAAGCTAGTTCTTAGGACGAACTTCGTGTCGAAATACTTGTGGGAATTTATACATAAATACCGCCAATATCAACACGCCCTTAATGTAGTGCGGGAGCAAAAACGAGGGGTAAAAAAAAGGCACAGCCCCGAGTTTCGGGAAACCAAACCCTCCACATCCCCACAACATATTATCATTTTACGGTCTCGATTTTACTTTTAACTAAGGAAATGGGAAGGTCGATTGTGGATACGCGTATTTCTTTCTACATAGTATGTGCCTCTCAGCCGCAGATGTGACGCTACCGGGGAATATTGAGAATTTGTAGGTTAGATAGGTACCTACACCTAAATCAAGACGAATATGAACCACGCCCTCCATTCGTTTACGTTTAGCACGCGCTTGTCTCTAAAGGGACTGATTATAAAAAGACGTTTTGCGGCTGTTGATATCTTCCGCCAATGCTTATACGCAAATGGTCAAAAGTATATACATTTAGATTACACCAAAGAAGACTTGGACGTAAAACTGCTTTAGGAGAACGCCATAGAAACGAGTTTCTTGAGCAGTTCAAATAAAAATACCGTTACGAACAATAACCTACGATAATTAATAAAGGAATAAGTTATCCAAGGATAGTCAGCTTTTATTAAAGTTAAGTTGCATTTTGAAAGTATGTTGCACCCTGTCAACTAAAAACTAAGAGATATGACTTATGACGGGCTGCAATTGGGCAGGTAGACAACTCTATATACAGGCTAGCAGTCGACCCTTCAAGCCATATACTACAATTGTCAATACACCAATGACTTTAAAAACTCCTCTGATGCTTTAGCACGTAACTGAGAATTGGTAAACACCTAAACCTAAATTAGACAATGTTCCTGATCTTCAACGCTTGTTCTAATTGTAGTGAAGGCTAAAGATTCTAAATACCTAGGTAGCTGTGAAGTTGTCACGTCAGACCGGGTTGATATGTCGTGATCCACCAGATCTAGAGCTCTCGCCAATCACGAATCTTGACAGGGTTACAGACTCGGCCTGAATCTCTCTAAAAGCACCCTTTGCACCGTCTATAGATATATTTACTCAGTTATTGCTATGATGATGCCATGGGCCGGGGGTCGTGGGTCTCGTCATCGATATGCTCGCAAATCTTTCAAAGTAGCTAAATTTCGCGCTTCAGACGGGTTGGGACGAAGAAACTTTTCTCGTTTCTATCCGCCTTGATCACGCTGAGAAGACTACTTCCTTAAGCTTTGCGGTACGGTCACCTGTGTGTAAGATGGGTGAAAAGACTTCAGACGACGCTCCAGGAGGGAGTGCTAATGTCTCTGACTCTGAGGCTACAGTCTCTGGAATCAACGAACGCGCGCTGCTGAGAAAATTGGATTTACGACTCTTGCCCGCGGTTGGGATATTGTATTTGTTGTCTTTTCTCGACCGAAGCAACGGTATAGCTTAGAGCTTTTTTTTTTTTTTCTATGTACCGTATTCGCTAATATCTTATATAGTGGGAAATGCCCGGATCGAGGGCTTGCTTGATGACGTTCATATAAGTAGGCGTGCATGAGAAACCATTAGCCGGTATACTGCTAACATTCACGAAGCTGGAAATCAGTATCTTACAGGACTTACCCTTTACTTTGTTGGATATGTATTATTCGAGGTGAGGGATTCGATAAACGTCCTGAATTGAGAGGACAACATACTGATCAGATAGATCCCCTGCAATATTATACTTAAACGCACGACGCCACGGATTTGGTTGCCGACGTTAACGATAGTATGGGGTATCGTGGCAACTCTGATGGGTATAGTCCATAATCTAGCGGGTTTCCTCGTGAGCAGGTTCTTTCTCGGTGTTGGTGAGTGAATCCTAGATCTTATAACAGCTTCATGGCTTCTCAAAAGCTAACATGATGATAGTACGTATGGCATTTCTCACAGACATCCCCGTTCAAACGTTTCGTACTAGTTTCAGTAGAGCTTCGTTCTAGACTTACGCGCACAAATGCTCACATGAAATAGGCGGAAAGTGGTTTGTTTCCGGGTGTAGTATTCTATTTTTCTATGTGGTACAAGAGGCGAGAGAGGCAATACCGCATATCCCTCTTCTTCAGTGCCGCATCCCTCGCCGGCGCGTTCGGTGGCATATTAGCTTATGTTGGTATATTCCTAGCGTAATTAATCTAGGCGAATTTGATGTCTGATTTGGGCTTAGGGAATCGGAAGAATGGGAGGCATTGTCTGGGAAAACGGGTGGCGTTGGATTTTTATTTTGGTTTGTTATATCAACACTCGGCGGTTCTGTTCTGCAAGCGTTGCTAATCTTATATGCGTAGGAAGGCATCCTGACGGTCGTTGTGGCGGCTGCGGCGTATGGGTTTATTCACAACTACCCGGATACGTCCAAGTTCTTAACCGAAGATGAACGGAAGTTTATCCATCAGCGCTTGGCGGCGGATAGCGATTCTACGCACGACGAGCGCTTTAGTTGGAAGGCTGTAGTGGAAGCACTGAAGGATCCAAACTGCTGGCTTTACGGCTTGGGTTTTCATACCATGAGTTTACCTCTTTATACGTTGTCTTTATTCTTAGTATGAACCACCTCAACTTCTGCAGCATTGGTGTAAGCAACTAATCTTCTTGTAGCCAACCATTATATCTAACCTTGGATATACGGCGGCGACAGCGCAGTTGCTTACCGTCCCGCCGTATGCATTTGCATTTATAACGACGGCCACTGTGGCCGTTTTATCCGAGCGACTTGGACAAAGAGCCATCTTCATCGGTGGTTCTGCTATCTTCGCCGCGATCGGTTACGCTATCCTGCTAGGGAACAGCGATCCGGTTGCAAGGCCCGGAGTTAGTTATGTTGGCGTGTTTTTCTCCGCTGGCGGTATATATCCGGCGAGCGCCCTCGTGCTGTCTTGGCCTGCTATCAACGTGTCAGGGCAGACAAAGCGAGCCATTGCGAATGCTATGCAAATTAGCATTGGGAACCTCGGTGCCGTACTAGGTACACAGCTGTACCGCGCAACGGATGGACCTAGGTTCATCGTGGGTCACTCCGTTGCTCTTGGATATCTCGTTGCCAATGCAGTTGTAGTGACGGTATTAGGGATAAGATTAAAACGAGAAAATAAGAGACGGGAAGAGATAGCAGAAGAAATTAAACACGTGGGGGAAGTAGCTGACTGGCGGGGAGATTCGGATCCGAGGTGGCGTTTTGAATATTAATAAACGCCAAATTTCCGATACTTACGGCTAGATGGGGCGTATTTAGGAGAGAGAGAGAGATCGACTCGTCGTCTTGATACGAGGAGGAAGAAATGGCTAGGTATATGCTGGGGCTGGTCGCCAAGCTCCCCATATCTATACAATTTAAGAGTGACCATCTACCCGTAGGTTATCTTAATTATAGTAGTACAATATCGTCTATAAACCTAAACGCCTCATCGTCAAAGCAGCTAATCCGGCACCTTTTCACTAACGGCTGAGGCCTGATAGTCGCCTGAACGCCGAATTCTCTAGTATTGGGAAATCGCCCTCCATCTGTATGTCCTTTGCCTTCAACCGATCCTTATAGCGTCCCATGGCCATCTCTGTCAAGAAACGTCCCAGGTCTTGAGTAGGGCTCCAGTACGACTTCATAGCATATTTTATTGGTATCCCCATAAACACCTCGGCAGCCTTGAGAAGTGGTAGCTTGGCTGGAATATAAGGCTTGATGGCATCGTGACTGGAGGCATCGACGTAACCCGGACGGACCGAACTAGCATGAAAAGACGGATTTGTTTTGCGCATCTCAGCCAGTGCCAGTTCCGTCTCGCCTTTCACTCGGGCGAAAATAGCGGAGAACCGACCTGGCTGCGTCGTAGCACCCATCCCTGAGACATACACGAAGTTAAACGGCTTCTCATCCGAGCCTAGAGTCTCGAACGCTTCCGATGCTACTAACGTGTAATCCTTGGTGATCTTAACGTATTCCCTGGGCGAATTCGTTAACACCATAAGGGTAATAGTTAAGAGAGTGCTGCTGATAACTTACTCGGGGCCAACTTGGGTCTGACTAATGCCTAGAGCCCAAACACAACCTGAAGCTCCCTTGAGTTGAGACAGAAGTTCGGAATCATACTTCTCGAAGTCTTTATGGAGGATTACGTTTACTCGAGGGTCCTTTGCGTCCTCGGCCATCTTGACAGGCCGACGACTAAGGATAGAGATCTTGCTGACGTCCTTCATTTTTATCATGGCGTCGAGGACGCCAGAGCCTACTAGACCCGTGGCTCCAGTCAGTATTAGATGCATGATGATTAGCTGTTTGATGAACGTTTGGCAGAAAAAAAGGTTGCAATGTCAAACGTGACGAAGTCGAGATTGCTATCGGGAGCGTGGAGCTAATTCAAAGTTTAATCATTGAACCTCACGCTGAGTATTTCTACGACGACAGCGGCTTTACTTATATTCAAATGTCTAGCCGTCATCCACTAACTAATTTCTACGTGCTTACCTCACTGGTCATTGAATTTCACGACTTTCAAAACTATGGAGGCAGCTCTGAGGTGACGCCAGCAGGCTTAGACCCAAAGCAAACGGGTGTAAAGCGGACTTAGGGCACGTCGACTTTGGCTGTGCATTAATTCCGCAGTCCCCGCGGACGCCGTTATTCTGGTGGGGTTAACCCCGGTAGGGTCCGATGGCTTGTTTAATAAAAGAAATTTGTTTCGGGGATGAAATCTTATTGTATATATAGGTAGGTAAGCTTGCTAGGTCCATGCAATCGACATGATCATGACAGGTATTGCCTATATTATGAACGCCTTCACCCCATAAGGATAGCGGCAATAGCCGTCTAGGGATAGTGTATACTGACTAAAAGTCGTCCGCCGCTAGGACGTGATATACATAGTATAGCATTATTTTGAGCCCCGCTAGAAGAGAGGTAGCTTGGGTAGAGACATGTATTGGTTGAGTCTTCGTGTATAGATTATTCGAATCTTGCTACGCTAAGAAAAATAAGCAAAGATCGAGGAAGTAAGATTGAAAGACAGGCATCTATAGATATCAACGCAATTATGAGATAATTTAACACTTCGATTAAGCATGAGATGCTATCTACGGACTTACTACCACGATAAGTAGGTAGCTGATAAACCTGCAGACTTCGTTATTGAAGTTTCTGGCACACGTGGCTCTAGCTTGTGCTGAATTATCCTGGTGCTCAAAGCAAAGGCACATAAGCTGCGTGGTGCTTGTCTAGTAATGCAGGTTAGAGAACTGGCATAGAGTCGAGTCTGGGACCGCTGATTCGCCAGCCGGTCTGTGTAAGAGCTGGTAGTATTACTATTACTGCATAGGTAGGTAAAGTAGCAAACTCGAAAACCTACTAAGACATAGGTAAGTACCTACTTATCAGCTGCAATGGCATGCGTTCTGGCCACTTAGACGTGATGGTTCAGCCCCGGATTCGCAGCTGTATTACATACATTAGTTTAGTCGAGGGCACATGTGTATCCCGACCGAGTACGGACTGGGACCCTTGTTGCCTCAGATGGTTATTATCTAGATGCTAGATGCGAGATGCGTCTTTTGCCCAGGTAGTTATACGGGAACTACGATCGACACGAGCGGCTTCAACTCACCGATTACGTCTTATAGTTCGTCGTAACTTGAGTCTACTCGTATTTATAAGCTAGATAGCGCTCTCAAAAAGCTATTGACGAGTCTCCCTGACTATGAATCGTAAGGATCGTAAGGCCAGATGAGGAATGTGTCAAGTAAGCTGCCGTCAAGCGACGCGCGATTACAGGACCCTGACTAACTCTGATCGACCGTGCGGCCAATCGATCTGCGAAACTTGGTAGAACGGTAGCATTGCCTAGTGAAGTCTAGTGAAGTCTAGTGGACCTTGCAGGACTTAGTAATTCTTAAAAGTCCAACAGATTGAGGTTCTCGAGCTGCATGAGACGCTGTGATGTAAGTAGACGCTAGTTTTCGCAGCAATTCTGCTACCTTTACCCACCTTATCGCATAATAGTTGGAATATATCTAGAATATCTGTTAAGGATGGTTGAGGACGGGGTGGGTGGTAATGGTAGGTAGCGTACCTTTGTTCCGGGTTGTTCCCATAAATCGTGTCTTTTTCCTTCCAAGCTTTCCCGACTGCGGGATATCTCTGTTGATCAAAGAAAACGAGAGGAACAATATGAGAGAACCTATAAGAAGGGCCCATACGAAATATCTAATATCTAATATCTAATATCTAGTAAATAGTAAGATCTAATAGGACCAATTACCGTCACGCGATTCCGATCTCCTTCAATAACGGAAACCCTTTTTCGAACTCTTCGATTAATTATCAGAACCCCTGACACCATTGAACACCTTTGAACACCCTTGAGCACCCTTGACACCCCTGGCAGCCTTAGACAAGAAACTAAAAACAAGGTGCGGGGGGGCCCCAAGACAACTTCTGCCGACCCAACAACCTTGGAACTTTTTGGACCCTCCCAAGAAACTTCCAAGACTTCCGAGACTCCACGATTCCATGACAACTCCCGGAGATTAAAAAAAACAGTTGGTACTGTGTTAGACGCGCCTAGGTAGTCTTTCACTCTGTCATTATCTCCGCAACTTCTATGGCCTCCTCTTGTCTGCCGTGTCCCCATGTCGGATCGAATGGCGCCGAAATCAGATACTGATACGAGAGAAGAGGAGCGCCTCGCCGCCTGCTTCAACTGTAAGAAATCCAAGTTAAAGTGCGTCCGGCCTAGCGGGTCTTCAACATGTACTCGATGCACTCAGCGCTCAATTCAATGTTCCGCACCGCTCTTTCACGTAGGTCGGCATAAGGGGGTTAAAAAGTGAGTCGTAGCTATTCGTAAATTGCATGTGCATGGCATGGCGCAAGACCCGGCTGACAAGCTATGATAGCAAGCATTCGGGATTAGAAAAGGCCGTCTTCCAGATTGAGCAAGCATTAAGAAGGTCTAGCTCTGGCGCCTTAGATCAAATCCAAACAGCTGAGCAAGCTACCGAATTGCGATTTCTGCTCGAGAGGAGCAGAGAACTGTTGGGAAATGACCACGGGTTCCCCAGGCGCATATCGTCTCAGAATGGCGTGGAACACATGGAACACGATCAAGTATCCGTGTCTCCTCAGCAGACTTCGACTTCATTAGGAACATCGCCTTCCCAGACTTGTTCGCGTGACGACTCGGCAGCGCATACCAAAGTTGAAGAAGATCAGCTAAGTTTAGACGACGCCGAGAACCCGTTGCAATTGCTTGCTCGAACGTCCGAGCTTCTATCATCCATAACGCCGCAGCTTCGAGGGAACGGGGCAGGACGACTACTTTCAAAATCTACGTCCAATCGCGGCGTTGTTGGAGAGAACGACGACCTACAAAAATTCTTTGGTCGTTTCCAAGCTCGACTGGATGTCGGCGAAGACCTTGACCCTATTGAATTGGGACTTATCACCCTCTCAGAGGCCGAATCGCTATTTTCTTAGTATGGATTTCTTATCTATATAGTATCGCATTGCCAAATTAACAATCTTTCTAGCTTCTACGAGAAACTTGCCCATACGCGTTGGGGCATCGACCCCGTCATACATACGGTAGAATTTGTTCGAGGTCGTTCAGCTTTTCTGTTGACCTCGATAGCTGCTGCATCGGCGCTCTTTTCGCCGTCAATGGAGTCATTATATAAAAGGCTCTCAAATCATCGGCAAAAGCTTGCTGGCCTCATCATGGCTAAACGCTACAAGTCCGTAGAGATTATCCTAGCCTTCATGGTAAACATACCGTGGATATCGGCCGGCGAGCATTGGGCCGATGATGAAACCTCTACTTACCTTTCCATGGCCCTGACGATCGCCCTGGACTTGTCCCTCAATAAGGTTATCCTGCCTCCATCTACGGAGCCACGGAGTCCGAGGGATACCATTGCTATATCCGATTGCATCTCTAGTCGAAAAGCTCTCAGCGTAGACGGGTTTGGCGATGTCGATCCAGAGTCTCCGAAGGGCCGCAGGCTTTTGAGAAGAAGAGAGAGGACTTGGCTGTCTTTATTCGTTCTTGAAAGAGGGTACGAAGCATCAATATTTCTTTTTCAAGTTGACTAACTGCTGCTGACTTTATATTACTGCAGAGTATGTCTCGCGAGAGGAAGGAATTATGTTTTACCAATGTCGCCTCTCATCGAGAATTGCGATCAATGGCATCTAAGCGATCTAGCTGATAGATGGGATGGGTCAATCGTCTCGGTGGCGGTTTTGAGAAGAGACTTGGTAATGGCCGCCGCCCCTATATAACCACACAAGACAGGAGACTTACACTGATTCATAGGCAAATCTGATCTCGAAAGTAAGATCAATATGCGATAGTTACGTCAATGGTAATAGCGAAGTATCGGTTGTCGATAGGTACGTTTTTCTCACTCTGGCGGTTGAGAATGAAACTTACGCGTTGGTCGTTTAGAGTAAAGAATGAGATTACCCTATTCTTCGATAGGTGGTACCAGACTTGGCCTTTACAGTTGGGCGATCGCGAGCGTCAGTTATTGATCCCAAAAGCCGTTACGTTACCCGTAGGCCGACACGCTAACTTCCATCGTTATAGAACTTTCATTACCTCCATACGTGGAAATTCTTGCGTCCCATACGCGGTTATCCCTATATAGTTCTGTGATTAATCACGGCACTGCGCCTGTGGGAGCACGCCATTTCTTCCGCGCTGCTGGCCTCTCGTCTGCCCTAAACGTCTTGCGAGTAGCCGTTCAAGGCGAAGGGCAACTTAGGTCGATGCCGAATAACACGGCCATCATGATATCCTTCGCTGCTTGCTTTGCCCTCAGAGTCAGTACCGTCGCTGATGGTCGAAGCTCGAGTCTAGCCCCTAGCATCAGGGCTCTCATTGCGGAGACCATAGACGTGCTAGAGAGGATAGGATCAACTCCGATCCAACGAAAGGGCCTTTCTTGCTTATTCGCAGGACAGCTGAGACAGATACTCAAGTACGCGTCACGGGCGTCAGAAGCAGCACAGACTCTACCGGAGCCCAACGGAGACGTTACGAAGCATGCTTCTATTTATACGGATTTGAATGCCGCTCATATGACGAACCACCAAGGGGCGATGCAAATGCCGGTAACAGCGTCAAATCTACCGCCGGACTACTTATTATTTTCCACAATGTCTAACGAAAATCAGCTAGACGAGGCCATCCACAGCACCGACATTGGGCTCAACGCATTCTGGGAGGATTTCCAGTTCCAAAGCGCTGACTTAGACTGGATGGACTGGTCAACGTTTAGCACTTAGATGTACAACTTTTCAAGTCTATCGTTTGGGCAGCAGGGCGTTTAGGTGTTCGCGAATTAAAGGGAGGGGCATTACCGCGAATGGTGTTGGATACGGGACGGGACGGGACGGGAGGGCACTTGGATAATATCGGTTCAATGCATTCGTCTATTAGGTATGATAGCTTTAGTCTCTCCGAAATTTCAAAGATAAGAGACGACCGAATCACACCCTTACTAGGACCCTTCTCGCATGAGATACCACAGAGGGTTGCAAGGCTATGTTGAATAAAAATAACGACTATCTCGCATACGACGGTGTTTACTAAAGAGATTTGGAAATTTCCAACCCAATCGGTCAGAATAAGTTTCTAGAATAGTATTCGAAGATCCGCCACGATGCGGCCTAGTAGGAAGATGTTTTTAATATTCCGGTATTTGTATCTGCCCCGATGTGACAGCACCTATCACAACATACACCCGACAGGCCTTGTTGAGGCCAAGGTTACGATACCACGAGAACCCTGAAATTGTGAGATGTCGAATTGGGACAAAGCTATTGGCTACCTACCTAGGTTAACGACTATTTGTCTATCATTCCCTTGCCTTCGAATCCAACACAAATCCCGGGGGGGCTTATCGTTGCAGCAAGTCCCCGAGCAATCACACCTTTGGGCCAGCCCTTTAAGACTTTACTATACTTTGGGCTTGCAGAATCTGTCTAGTAATGAATAACCCGGGTTGCCTTGCTACTCAAAACTAGGGCGGGAAAAACTAAAGAGCCCTATCGGTCGTATATCAAACTCCGCACATCGATACTTGTTCCCCCGCAGCAACGCCTCCTTGCCCTTGCTAGTTCTGCTAGTGTTAGTACCATCTCTCTTGAGTTACGACTTATTCAGTATGATCGGCTTACTCTCTACCAAGACAAAGGCTTACCCCACACGCCAATTTGAAATGGATTCAACGCCCTGTCGAACCCCTGGCCTCTTCCCCAACTCTCACCAAGAGTACTAATGTAGTAGTAATCTAAACCCCCCGCAATCTAACTGGCTAGGTATCCCGTTCGGGTCCGCCAGCTTGTCTTACCAACGCCCCTAGTTCACCGTATTTAGCTGTTGGGCGCGAAGCTTTAAAGGGTTGGTCTTATACAGGCATTCCAAACAAAGGGCAAACCACCTAGCTAGCTGTATTCTTCTTCTACTTCTGTCTCTGACTTTTTCGCTTTTCCTCTTCACCCCTTCCCCCCTTTCGATTTGTAACTTGGAAAGGAAGGAGAAAAGAAATAGGAGGAAACGCTTAACGATGTCGTCTTCGGACAGTGGCGATTTACCTAACAAGGCGACGGTGGAGGAGATCGAGAAGGGGAGCACGGTACACGTCAGTTCCACGAGCAAGGACTTGACGCGCAAAGTCCTATGGAAATTAGACACGAGGTTCCGTCAAACCCTCCCTTTTCGCATTAAACCCGTTTTCTAAGCAAAAAGGGATATTAATATGCCAATCGCATACACATACGATTCACCTGTCTAACTGTAATTCATTAGGATCTTGCCCATCCTCGCCGTTCTGTTCCTGTGCTCGTTCTTGGACAGGACTAACGTGGGCAATGCGAAGTTGTACAACCTCGAGGCAGACCTAGGCATAACAAACCACCAGTATGACCAGGGACTTGCCGTCTTCTATGCGACCTACATCTTGAGCGAGATTCCAAGCAATCTCATTCTCAAGAAGCTGACGCCTCAGATATGGTTGCCATGCCTGACCTTCTTGTGGGGTGTGTCCGCTATGTGTCTTGGGTTTGTCCAGAACTTTGCGGGCTTCGTAGGCGTTCGTGCGCTACTTGGGTTAGTCAATTCTTCTTATGCCCTCCAATGTTTCGGTGAAGCCTCCTCTGCAATTCAATCGTTACGACCCGCGGGATCTTTATCGTATCCGTATCCAAATATCTCTTATTTCGAATAGACAATGCTAACCCTAGGCGACGCAGATTGACGGAAGGCGGCTTGCTACCAGGAATCGTGAGTTGAATGACCTTTGTCATAGGAAGATCATAGCTCATGAGACGTAACAGGTTCTTTACTTGTCCACTGTCTATACCCGAGGTGAACTCGCCTTGCGCATTGGTATCTTTTATACGGCCGCGTCTTTATCCGGTGCTTTTGGAGGTATGCACCCCGTACCATTACCATTTTATACGATGAGCACATCTGACAACGTTCTAGGACTTCTAGCTCGTGGAATAGCGGAGATAGGAACCCGAGGTGGCCTCAACAAGTGGAGATGGATTTTCGTAATCGAGGGTTTATTTGTAAGTGATCCGCGGCCTCACAAGAAGAATTGACGATGCTGACCCTTCTGTAGACTGCCATTGTCGGAATTGCTGCATATTTCATCCTCCCTAACGGCGTTGGTACGGCGAGATTTCTCAATGAAGAGGAGCGCGAATTCGCTGTCAATCGTCTCAACGCTGCTAGCCAAGGCGATGGCAGCAACCGCGAAAAGTACGTTTGTTTTTGGCTATCAAGTCTCGTACGGCATGATACTGATGAATTTCTAGGGAGGTCACCGAAAGGTTCTCCTGGTCCGAAGTAGGTCGCGGTGTCTTTAGCTTGCAGACCTGGTTCACAGCCGCCGCATACTTTGGTATTCTCAGTGGACTTTACAGCTTTGGGCTCTTCGTAAGCAGCCACTACATCTTTTGTTTCCGAGAGAGCAATTCTAACGAGTAACTGTTAGCTCCCAACAATTATTACGGGTTTGGGATATACGGCAGATGAAGCCCAACTGTGGTCCGTCATTCCATATGCGGTAGCGTCCGTGGTTACAGGTATGTTTATTGCATGCGGTTCAAGGTGCTCTGATGTGAAACTTACAGAAGATAGTGATAACTGCGTTTATCTCCGATCGCTTCCGCGTTAGAGGGATTGTTATGCTTTGTTCATTGCCGTTGGCCATTATCGGGTATGGCGTTATTGCGAACATTGACAACAACAAAGTCAAGTACGGCATGACATTCCTTATGGCCACCGGTCTGTACAGCAGTGTACCACCTGTCCTCGGTTGGCTTTCCAACGTAAGTCTCGCCCTAGTTTAAGACAAGCGTCTTCTCTTTCACAGCACGCCATTCAAGGGCCTGTGACCATGTATGTTATCGTCGTTCTCATACTGACAATAATATAGAACTCTGCTGGTCATTATAAACGAGCGACGACGAGTGCCTTGCAGCTTGCTATCGCAAATTGCGGTGGATTCGTCGCTGTATTCATCTATCCGAAAGCCCAAGAACCGGCATACCACAAGGGCCATACCGTTATTCTAGGAGTATTGTGCGCTGGGTGGTTTTTGTAAGTGCTTGAACCTTTATATAAATCAAGGGTTACCATCTAACGAATTCCTAGGATTCTTTGCAACGTACTGTACTGCTGGAAGATCAACCGGGATAAGGCAAACGGCAAATATGATAAATACCGCGGCTTCGGTGATGACCGTGATCCTACATTCAAGCTAGTGCTATAGACAGCCAACAACCGGCAAACTCGGTTAAGGGTGGAAGGGCGGTGTTGGCATATATGATTTTTTTTTTCGTGAGAAGCGGGTGACAATGGTCGCCATGGCGAGTGTCTGCCTTACAGAGCAAAATCAAATCAACTCGGTTCAAGTTAAGTATGAAGGGAACACGGTCTTTTTTTCGGGGGCTTCATGGTATTTTATACCCAATTATTAACGGGATATGCGTATAAAGATGTCGATATGAAACTAGGCGGCGGGTTTCCTTGGTAACTAGCCTTGAAGAAATATCGTGAATAGCGAAAATGAGGATATAAATTTCTACGAGTTTGGAACTTCGAATCAAAGGTCGGCATGTTTGTTGGGTAATTTTGAGTTCTTAACGTTAGGATAACATTAAATGTCCATGTTTAGGTAGGTACCTAGGTATCCAATACGACTGATAAAAGGTATAAGTGATAACTACAAAGGAAGAAAAAAAACAAAAAAAAAAACAATCGCACGATGCTCTCACGAGAGCACATGTATAAACAAATCCGGCATCACGAGTATTACCCGAGAGTTGAAGGCTAGGACCAATGGATGAAACATAGGTACAGTTAATTCATTAGACCCTTGTCCTTGAATTAGCTTGTCCGATATACGGTGGGATACCATAAAAACTAGCCTCTGTGGCTAAGATATTCGGGGTCTCGTTGTCGGCGGTTCTTGAATTACCGAATCCATTTCTTCCCAGGATCATTGCCGCGGCATTCTTTCGGAAGACCCTAAATAAAGCTTACCTTGCTAAACCCGCGCATCTAAAGTCACCCGAAATGTTGGCTAAAATTCCTAATTCGAAAGCTAATGACGTCGGATTCGTCCCCTGTTCCTTGCAAGCTTTTAAGAAGACGAGTGCGAAAAAACGGGCGACAGACGATATCGATCGGATATTATTAGGCCGAAGAAAGAATACCGATCGGAATTACCTAGATTTGCTTGTGTAGAATTGAATACTAGCCGTCCCTTTCTTTCTAGCTTGATTCTCTTGTTTTATTTTTGCGCAATTACGAAAATATGTCAAAACTCTCATCAACGGTCAAGGCGCTCATCAATGCCAGCCATGCGCGACCCGGTTATACTCCCTCGTCCGCAGGCGTGCAGACTGCCTTGACCAAGTTCGCAAAAGATGCGGCCGAGAAGAAGGTTGGATTGCCGGCGTGGGTGACTTTATCGGTACGTCTTAACCCCTTTCTTTTTAACTACCTTAGGTACACTAAAGACGAGGAAAGATGGGAAGAAGAAAAGAGAACATTACAAGTCAATGAAGAACTACTTGCTAAAGATGAAAGGTCGTAGACAGCCGTTTCGGCGACGTTGAACTGCCCTGAAGCCATGACCCAGATCTTCCACCTGGCCAACTCGACCGCGACCCCTAACGAGCAGCGCACACACGTTCAGAACGCCGAGCTAATTCGCGAAATCGGGCTCAAGTGTATCTCGTTCAACGGCATCCCGCGTAGCATCAACACGTTAGGCGCATTCCGTAATAGCCTACCCGCGGATGTAGCCTCGTCGTTAAGCACGACTCCGACGCGCGAGTTGACGCCATCTAACCTCGAAATTCGTAAACGCGACGGCCTCGCCCTTTGGGACAGCGTCTACGTAGGCTTCGAGCGTAAACTACTCGACAAACTCGCTCAATCGCACCCGGATTTACCCGTCCACATTCTCAACGGCCACTACTCCAACTTGCTATCAAACCCACGCGGCGTAGATGCTCCCGCCAAGGTCGGTCGTGTGCTCACGTCGCTCGTAGCTATTGCGTGCTTGCGTGCACAGACTGGTGTCGGGCCCCAGGTCGTCTCTCACATTTTTGGTCTGCGGAAGGCGTACGAGAACGGCGACGCGCACGCTGAAGGTGAAGAGCCTGTCGAGGGCGGGACATGGCTGGCTACCGAAGACGGCAACATCTGGATATTGGAGAGCATTGATAAGTTGGTCGACGTGATTAGCAGCGGCGAAGGAACTACATTTGCGCCAGGATTACGAGCTAAATTATAAGGGAATGGCATCTAGTTAATAAACTGGTTAATGTTACTATGGCCGGGGAGGGTTAGGATGTGTAGAGATGTGTAAATGAATTTACGACCTTGTATAAGAATAAGAACTTGAAGTCAATAAGTCTAAGATCGATGCTGAAGTTATACATCTTCACCGTACGTATAAGGGTCAAAGTTGTACTAAATATGTGCTCATAATTCTTATTTCTATGCGCAGATAAGCGCTAACGTATATACAATCCTTCAATATAAACACTCCCGGTGCGAACCATATTCCATCTTGACTTGTCCCGTCTGGTATCATGTTGGTATCTCGTCTTCTCGCGCCCCTAGTCTTAGAACGTCTTCAAATCGTCCGCAACCGCAAATTCAGCGTCGGTCTTAGCCTTGACAGTCTCAACGTCTACGCCTTCCGCAACCTCTGTAAGCGTTAGGCCACCCTTGGTACGATCAACTTGAAAGACGGCAAGGTCGGTGATAATAGTGCTGACGACACCCTTGCCAGTTAGGGGCAGTTTGCAGTCCTGCACGATCTTGCTGCGACCCTTTTTGTCGACATGCTCCGTGGCTACAACGATTTTTGTTTGTTCCGGGTTCGACACGAGGTCCATGGCGCCGCCCATACCTTTAAAGACGCGACCGGGGATCATGTAATTAGCTAGATCTCCAGACGCGGAAACCTGAAAAGCGCCGAGAATCGACACGTCAACGTGACCGCCCCGAATCATGCCGAACGACTCAGCCGAGTCGAAAGTTGCTGCTCCCGGTAGCAATGTTACCGTTTCCTTGCCCGCGTTGATCAGATCTGGGTCCGCCTCTTCCTCTGTTGCTGGATAACCTCCCATACCAAGGATCCCATTTTCCGATTGTAACCAGACTTTTGTATTCTCAGGGAGGTACGAGGCAGCCAGAGTAGGAATTCCCACGCCCAAATTAACGTAATAACCATCGCGTAACTCCTTAGCCGCACGCCTAGCGATGCGATTTCGAGCGTCAAGCGTACTCGGTTTACCCGAAGTCGGATCTTCCTTGGGCGGTGCTATCTTGAGCACTTCGAAGTGCTTGGCCGCCGTGGCTGGCACGATGCGGTCGATGAAGATGCCCGGGAGGTTGACGCTATCCGGATCGATAGATCCGATCGGCACGATATTTTCAGCTTCGACGATGGCGATGCGTGCCGCTTTGGCCATAAGGCCCGCGTACGTCTTTGTAGTATATCTAGTTATAGGACGTACGTAGGTAAGTATTTATATAGGTAGGCACGTTTAAAAGGCAAACCGGCTTCAGGTGTAAAACTCACTTGAACACGCAGTTCCCTGCCTCATCAACCTTCCACGCGCGTAGGATCGCTACGTCACCGGGAAGAGCTGTTTCCATGATGTAGGATTTCCCATTGAATATCCTTGTCTCTTTTGGATTCCCTTTTTCGAGGATAGCTTCTGGGGTAAATCTTACGGGTATCTCGCCGGTCTCAACAAACGTCTTCCCGCCCGTCGCCGTATAAAATGCCGGAATGCCAGCCCCGGCGGCTCTCAGCCTCTCTGCTAATGTACCTTGCGGACATAGCTCGACGGCTATTTTTCCTGTCAAATACTGCTTCTCAAGCTCCTTGTTCGATCCCAGATAAGAGAGAATAATGCGACTTAATCGCCCATCTCTAGTAAGTAGAGCTAAACCGTGGTCGCCTGAGCCCGCATTATTCGACACTGCTGTGAGATCCTTGAGACCCTTTTTATGTATAGCCTGGATGAGAGTTTCTACGCGTATTACTAGTTAGCTAGCTGCTTAAAGGTTGAGCAAGTCGATTATTCCATTTCGTACGTACCAGCAACGCCACATAACCCAAACCCGGCGCTTAGGACCACGTCACCGTCCTTCAAGTCCGCGACAGCCTCATCTGCAGACTTGAAGACCTTGGAGCCGCCTCGCGCCGCCTTAGCAGCCGCTTCAGTCGCATAGCACCGGTATGACCTCCGGAGGTACGGTGTAAGCCTAGCGCTAGCAATTGCAGCAGTAGCAACGCTATATTGTCGTCGCGCATGAGGCACTGCCCATCGATGTGAGAGTTGGACCGAAGCACTGAGGATAGCGCTCCGGGGCCGCGCCATCTTGAGAGAGGGGTGGAGGGGTATATAAGAGGACTACTAAAAGAGCCAAAATTCAAAAGACTATTCGCGTCCACGCGAAACCAAGGATTGGGGATCTCTATTCTTATAATCTATTTACGGAGGCTTATGATAATGTATGAATAAGTGGTCTATCAGTCGGTTAATTAGATTTATTTTATTTTATCATGACGAAATGCTCTTACGCCGAGGTTCGTTTTCGGTGCTCGCAGATTAATTGCTCTTACGCTTTCGTCGGTCATTGATTTAAGTCCGTAGCCTTTGTTCTCTCTTGCTCCAACTTTCCGGATATAAGTCCCGCGCAAAAGTGGATAGGGGGAGGTAAGAGAAATTGGGTAGACTTGTAGAAAACTCTTGAGATCTTACCTAGGTACCTACCTATGTATGGCTCCTTTACGTGGAGCCAAAGTGCATTTTTACTAAATACAAAGACTTGAACGTATTATTGATATAGTTGTAAACGAGAATCTGACTACATAAATCTTTTCTATTCGACTATATTATAATTAGGTGCTTATAAGCTTGACATGATGATACGCAGTGGTAAAAACAACTTCTTGTAAAAATTCCTCTTTGATGAACTTCCCTTGATGAGAAAGTCCCCGTTCGCGCATAAACTCGCAAGACCCAACAACTCCAGCATCGACAACTAAACCAACAGGACTCTATCCAGTTCCGGTGCATCTCAATGATGGAAACCATTTCTAGTTTATCTTTCCATGATATGCAATGCGGCACAGCGTAACCAGAGACCATACATGCTAAAAAGGACTTTGAAAGGAGAACAGAAAAAAGCAAAAGCAAAAGAAGAGAGAAGCATCCCAACTCACTAGCGTCCAACGCTTTCCACATGGATACCCAACAGGGCGAGTTCACTCGCATCGATGATGCCCTTACCGTCAAACAACAATTTGGGTTTCTTCATACAAGAGGAGATTCTCCTCCAGTCTAACTTCTCTCGAAGTCTGTTCTCATCCGAGTTCCCAGCCGCGGGCAAGCCACTTGTGCGGATAAGGCTGCAGTCGGGACAGCTGCTCGGACAGCCCGGTTCTGGCAGGTAACGCTTAAAAGGGTCGTCGTTAGGATAACGTCCCGCCGGCGCGGTACTTAAAAGGTACTTTTGAAGCAAGAATATATCCATCGGCGAAGGTTGATCATAAAATGGCCGGGGATCAACTAGTCTTGATGACTGCGAAGAAGGATGAGACTCGTTCGACTCGGCCGGGGTGCTTCGAAACTCGTCGAATTCAGTTGTTATTAATATGGCGTCGCTGTGATCGCAGGCATTATATACGTTGGGATGAATCGCGATCGGCCCTCCGTCTTCCTCGAGAGCAGTCCGATCCTTGAGAAGCTGCTTGATTTCGGTCTTCACAACCTCGGGATTACAGCAGGGATCATATACTGCAATCTGCCTAGGACCCTCCTCTAGGAAAGTTTTGATGATTTCGAACGCGGGTGATTCTCTCGTATCCGAAGTATTAGCCTTAAATGCGTAACCAAGCAAGGTAATCTTCTTTCCAGCTAGAGTGTTGTTCAGGCGCTGAATTACGCGCCTAGAGAAGCGATCGCGCTGGTACTCGTTCATCTTTACTACTTGTCTCCAGTATTCGCCGACTTCGTCTAAACCAAGAGACTCGGCCAAATATACGAGGCTGAGAATGTCCTTTTTGAAGCAGCTTCCGCCGAAGCCTATTCCAGCCTTAAGGAACTTATCGCCAATGCGGGGGTCACAGCCTATGGATTCTGCTATCTCGCTAACGTCTGCTCCTGTCTTCTCGCATATCGCAGAGATTGAGTTGATGCTGCTGATGCGCTGTGCTAGCATGGAGTTTGCTACAAGCTTTGCCAACTCCGACGAGTAGACATTGGTCTTGATGATGCGGGATCGCGGGACCCATGCCTCATAAATGCGCGCTAGAGTGTCAGCAGCTCTAAGACCAGAAGGGGTCTTGGAAGAGCCGATAAGTATTCGATCAGGATGCATGAGGTCCTTGACGGCTGTACCCGCGGATAAGAATTCTGGATTCGAGAGTATTTCAAAGTACACCCCGGGGCGCTGGTTTGTCATCTGTGAAGTCATTAGCTGGCCAGGTTCCTCCTCTCGCAGACTCTTGGGTGATAATAACTGCCAACTTACAGTCTTCTGGATGAACTCTGCTGTCCTACAAGGGACAGTAGATTTTTCCACAATGATGGCTCCAGGCATAGCATGCCGCGCGACCTCCTTAGTCACCGCCTCGAAGGCTGTCATATCGGTGGCGCTTCCCGCTCCGACTCCCCTTGATTTCGTTGGTGTGTTGACGGCGATGAGAACTATATCAGCCGCGCTAATGGATTCTGACACCTTATCAGAAAATATTAAGTTAGGTATTCTATAATGCACATGCTTCTCTGTGCTATAAGGCCCGTTACGACGATTATACGCGCCGTGAGGAGTTCTCGAGTCAGCATTATCATTCTCGGCTGGTTCATTGGGGAGACGGAATCCCTTCGACCCGTCACGAGCGATGCGGACAATCTCAGCCAAGCCTGGCTCGTAAATTGGCAGGTGTTTCGAATTCCATCGCCGTATTCGCTCCTCATTCTTGTCAACGACAGTAACAAGGATGTCTGGGTTATGATAAGCGATTACAGCAGCTGTCGGTCCACCTAAGCAACCACTTAGCTTCCAAGTACAATAGGGCGTAGTCATGGCGATATATATCTGCCTTAAAAACTGTCTTGACAGAGAAAGGGAGAGTTACTAACCAACATAGCCAGCGCCAACACAACATATCCTGCTAACATACTGCTTTTTTACCGGCGACACGTGGGCACGATCGAGGGGGAGTGGCTTTTCATAGTCTGGAGCCAATGTAGCGCTGAGCGCCATACTATACGATAGGTCTCGATCTGGGGTGGTGGGAGCTGTTGAAGCAACATCGGTGAATAAGCCACTATCTTCGACTCCAGTCGTTAAAATAAGCGACGATGGCAGAAAAGAAGTCGCCATGGTAGCTAGGTAAGTATAGTCCAGTATAGGCTACGATTCTTGAGTGCTGCTTCCTAGGGGGTGAAAACTAGAGCGTCCAAATGAAACCCCAAAATAAACCAATATGGAGAATATTCTTTTTTTTTACTTGTCTTACGAGCTCTTAATCTGACGCGCAAGACGAATGAAATATGAGATTGTGCAAGACGATTTCCAAAAAACTGGATCGAGAGAACTTGTAAATCTGCTTCGGAAGGTTTGCGAATTGAGTAAGCTGTAAGGCTGATGAGGTTTGTAGTAAAGCGGTTGGGTAACGTAAGGCACGTAGATAGGTATATATGCCTGATAAGTAGAAGCTGGTTAAGCAGTGCAAGAGGTGGCTACTGAAGGAATCGGTAGACGAAAAGCTAGAAGGAAACTAATGATTACACGGGAAGATGTGTTCAAGGTAGCCACGGAAGGGTATGTTTGGGTGAGTGGAAGGATAGGTAGGATTTATATATGGAAGAGCTGACCTATACATACGTCCCCAAGCACCGGGCTAAGTTTAGTATGTATAGAGATTTTAGCACAACTACACCTGAACCTAAGCAGATCTCGAACACGGCTTGACTTGAAACAAACGAGAAACTCACTCTTTGGGCGGTAGGTAAGTTATATTTACACCCCACGTCGACCAAAAGATCTGTGATCGCGTTAACCTTCTATGAGAACCCATGCTATAGCCCCAAAGTGGCGAGCATGAGCAGGAACTTAGAGCTAGTGCTCTGTTCAGCTCTATATCACGGGCCCTCACTGTACCGGGTAGATGTAGATGGGAGGGGGCAACAGATATGAAGCTCGGGGTACGTATTGCCTGGTCAAGAGTCAAGCGCTAGCCTGTCGCTGTGAGTTGAATAGAGGTATAAGCCGACGCACGTATAATGTCGCTGACGGGTGAAGTATAAGTAGCAATACCTTATACTACCTGCGTCGCGTATGTACCTGATATACATGGAGATAACTAGTGCGTGGCATTATACCTATATGTAGCTTAGACAAGAACACCCTGCATGCACATACTTATGTCCAAGTCTACTCAGGGTTCAATGGAAGCAGTGTTGCAATGGTTGCAATATAATGAACTTTAAACAAATATGTCAGGTACGTGCTAGCCTGCCACCTACAGCAGGCAGGATTGAATATAGGAGTGAGAGGCTTGAGAGAGAGGAAGAAAGTTTCTAAAAGTTTTTGAGCCAAGTTATAAAGGCAGATGAAATTATACCGGCCCATGGTTTGGGTTAAGTGTATCTCTATAGTATAGGCATCTTCGAAAAGAAGAAACTCCGGTAAGTAAATCATGAGCGGTATTTCCTCCGTACACATAAATAAAGACCTAATGTAAAGAAGGATACAACGTAGAAGAAAAATAGATAACATCTACACGTTATGGTAGAAGTGGCAAGCACGCAGTATGCAGCTCGGACGAATCTGTGAGGCACCTACTAATGTAAACAGGCCTTGGGTACGTGAAGAGGCGTTATGCTTTACCGTATAAATAAGGTACCTAACTGTAAGCAAATATCTCTCTAGATGGATTTAGAGTCTGGTGATGTCAATGATGCGACAAGCTAGGACTGGAACCAGATATCCAACCGCCTCGAACAATGGAGGAGGCGAACGAATCAGCCGGGGGATATCAAAAGTTCGCACTATTCTCCAAGTACGATAGTGCAAGTATTACCAAGAGATAGATAGCCAACGGATAAGCATGCAAGATACACGAGGGTCCGAGGTAGGGTGTTAATTCGTAAACGATGGTACGCTCGAACAAACTGGATAACCTCAGAAGCAGATTGTGTTGAACGTGCATGTGACATCAACCCTCCTTAAGGCTAAAAAAGCCGGTCCGCTGCCCCTTGCTGAACGAATATTAATCCAGATATCGCTTAGGCACGATGTCGATATGCCGGGAGGATCTATATTTACGGGCTATAAGGTTCACAGGACCCCGGATTCCCTCTCAGGGCTTGCAGGTCTTGCATGTCTTGCTGTTTGGCGAGTCTAGTGTGGATTTAAGTTGATCTAAAGTTGTTCCGTTTGAGAAAATGTGCCGCCAATGCGCCAAATGATTGGTGCATTGACTCTTTGGTGTGTGCTTTCAACAGAGCTTATCATTGGGCGAAGATACTAAAGACATAGACAAACCGGCAGACGAAAATGAAAGCATACTTAAGAAAAGAAAAAGCTAACTAAATATAGGTACCTACCTAGGTATGTTTGGCGTAGGTTGGGAAATAAGTTGAGTTACTAAGTACTGTTGGGTATATAGACTTTTTTCACTTTTGAGAGCGTTTGGATACTAAATACTACTATACCTACTAATGGATATCATATAGTTACGTGTTTTGAATCTTGACATTGACCAATACTCCCTAAAGCAAAGGCTACGCTATGGGCAACAGCGATATCAATTTAACTCTGTTACATCCTGCTTACGTGGTATCAAGGCTCTAGGTGCGTCATTCAACTATAACAAGTGATCTTGTGCCCTCCTAAGACCTTGACCAGAAAAGTGACGAAGGTGGCTCTAAGTTCTTGGGTCACGATCTACTCCGAGACCTCCCAACCCGGCCTACAGCGAATATCCTACTTACATCTACCATATTATATATCACGTGTGTCCATGAACAAGGTATCTATATGGCTATTGAAACAAGATGACCCTTTGAGGTAAGCCAGGCTTCACGCATCTTACCTCCCTATGCCCACCAGATCAACCTGTGCCAAAGCCATGAGAACGCTTCACACCTTCTTGCTAACTGAAGCGACCAAGTAAACATCTCTCATCGCTGTTGACTGGCACGAGGCTTAATCCTCCCCAAAAGAGAGCATGTGTCATCTGCCCGGAGTTTAACGTCGTCTCTTTCAGTTGGCGGGCATATCTCGACCATCCCTTAGAAAATACCTATCTTCTAGGTACGCATGCAACCTGACAGCGGCTTATATGACAGTATTTCGATTAGCCCAGTAGCCAACATCACAGAAGAGTTACTCCAGCATAGCTTTGATTTTATTTTTTTTCTTTTATTCTTTTGGATATAAAAGTTACCTAGTGAAGTCAAGGAGGAACAAACATTCCCGCTCTGTAACTGCATTACGTTAACCCGACCAATTTCGAAATTTTCACTATGGCGGGAGGGCATATACCTCACGATTTGGACGGTTTCCCGCCTAGTTTGAGGGGGAAACGCATCCTGCTATGCACCGAGAGCCTCGGCCCGGTGAACGGTGTGTCGCGCACCACTAAGATGCTGGTAGACCAGCTACGATCTCACGGAGCACTCGTCTCGGTAGTTGCACCGTATAACCATACTAAAGTTAACACATTTAACCCGATTAGACCTTCTAGCGACGTGGACCGGTTGTATCACGAAGAAGTACGACTAAAAGGCTATCCTCTGCCTTTTAATCCCGAGCTCTCAGTGGCATATCCTGTACGAGTCTCTGAGATATATAGACGAACGTTTGGAAGACCACCGGACGTCATCTATCTGGCAAGTCCTGCATCATTGGGATTTCAGGTGATGCTTCAGGTGCGACAGCATACCGATGAGTTGCGAGTGCCTCTGATATGCAATTTCCAGACTGATCTGGCCGGGTACTGCACTGTCCTGTTTCCCTGGCCGCTAGGCAAGATCGCGAACCGAATTTTTGGCTTCGTCCAGGGAAACCTTTTCCGAGACAACTCCGTCAAGACTATCTTTTACCCAAGCACGTTCGTTAGGACATATCTCAATAAGGTCGCAAATGTGCCAACTGATAAACTAGAGGTATTGACAAGGGGGGTCGATACCGAGGACTTCAATCCTACCAAGAAAAGCCTCGCGTTAAGAAACGAATGGGCGCCGAATGGAGAACTTATCCTATTCACTTGTTCGCGAATAGCAGGCGAGAAGGGGTTCGGGTTTCTCGCAAAAGCAGCAACGGAGCTAGATAAGAAGGGGTTGAACTTCAAACTCGTCATCGTCGGCGGAAATCGCAATCCCGTCGTCTTCCAGGAAGTTAAGAACATGTTTCAACCACTACTTGAAAAAGACAAGGTCATATTTCTCGGTTTTAAGGTAGGGGAGGATCTAATGACGCATTTTGCCTCGGCCGATATTTTCCTCCACTGCTCCATCACTGAGACGTTTGGGTTAGTAGTCTTGGAAGCGATGGCGAGCGGCGTGCCGGTGATCGCACGAGATGAAGGCGGACCTAGCGATATCATCGAGCACGGAAAGACCGGGTTTCTCACAGCGCCTGATGATCTGAACGGTTTTGTGTCGAAGGTGTTGCTTCTTGCTCGAGAGCCGACACTCCGCGAACAATTCTCCCTAGAGGCGCGCACATTCGCCTGTGATGCGACTTGGGAACAAATCAGCAACAAGGTCGCTTGGCAGATGTCTGATGCGATCGAGCAGTTCGGACGGAACAAGGAGTTGGGCGTTTTGATGGCGCAAAGACCCATCTTTGGCCGGCTACACCTGAATACTTCTGTGAGACGGGGTTTTCTCTCGACGATTACTCGTTTGAAGATAGCCTTTACGCTTTTTATTATTACTGGGCTTTGGGCAGTTGTTGGTGGCTACCTCATCTTCGCCAAAATTGGACATCTAGTCAAGACTTATGCGCCGCGGATCTCTACGCTGAGGAAGATCATCGGTCGTTCATAAAAGGCTAAATGTTACAGCTAAGAAGTTCTAAGTTGAGGTCATTAAATAGGTTATTTGGTTTTATCACATCCATACTTCCCCTGGATAGTCTGCTTTCCTTTTATACCCGGTTGATCGAACTCGTTTCGGCATAGATCGCAGAATCTCTTTGCAGTATTCGCATTACACATCTTGCAAGGGACCGGATGTACGCGGCGTTCAACATATGTACTGTAATTAACTGGGATATTGGGATACAAGACTGCATAGGGAGATGGAGTTGCATTGTTGATTGGTCTACTTCCGGAGAGCGCATGTATCTAGCCGCTCTTTGAGTAACAAATAAATGGAAGCATTAAATCGTAGGCGGTCTAGTACCCAAATACGCCGTGCAGGACATCTTTCGTGTTTACAACCTCGGCGAACTCTTCGTTTAAACTAGCGAGGCTCACTTTATGTACTGTTTCTGCGTCAAACCCGCCCTTTGAAAACGTAGCACATGCATCATCAACGAGGACAATGTCGCCTTCGTCGAGCTCTCCAGTTGGACTTGTCACGGATACGACTCTCAGGTTGCTAGCCATTCGCGTAGTTGTGCTAACGCAATGATCCGTCGTAAGGCCCATAATGATGAGTTGCCGAACGCCTTTGCTTTTTATATAGGCTTCCAATTCGGTGCCGATAAAGGAAGAGTTAACATCCTTGATGAAGACTGGTTCGAGTGGTTCCGGCTGCGCAAACGACTGAGGCTGAACGGCTTCAACTACCTTGCCGTCTATTTCAAGTCTGGCATCGGGGTGAAGTAATGAGTCGGGATAGATGCTGTGATGGTGGACGTGGCAGATGATTATTGCATTTGACTTGTCCTCCGCGTCTTCGCCCTGCTTTTTGTTGTACTCCCGTGCCGCTTTCAATAGGTGTTCGATATTCTCTTCGCATTCAGGTGTGCTTCGACTAGCGCCCCAATGTGTCGGGTGTCGAAAGCCATTCTGGACGTCAATGACGATTAAGGCTGTTTTTGCGGCGTTGGCGGGCTTCATTTTTTTTTTTTTTTTTTTTTTTTTCAATCTTAGCTTATTTTTATCTTCCCGAGTTCCAAATCGAAAGCGCTTATTTTGAATGATGACTTGGACTCGGTATGGCGCCAGATGTGTTAGATGTATTGATTAAAACATGCCACGGGCTTCTACCATGGATTATGGTAGAGCACAGCGATGGCGCAACGACGTAAAACTTCCATGAGTCACAAAAATCTGGAATTGATTAATAATATTTATTACGTCTTTTGGATCCTAGATACGATATATTCTGTATGATCACCACACCTACTTGATCGTTATAATGAAACCGGTGAAAGTAGCTTAGCCGACAAGTATAGCCTCATCTGTCTTTGGTATTTAAAGGAGGCTTTGCGTGTGGTTCAGAACACTGGCTTGATTAAAATTTGGAAATTGTTGCTACCTAAGTACCTAGTAGTATATAAGAGACGCTGGCGTAAATGGTCATCGGCTGGAGAGAATAGCTGACTTGCCTATAATAGCAGGTAATTGACCTTTGCAATCGAGTGTTTTTTTTTTTTTTTTTTTTTTTTCTAAAGGATCCAATCAACCTTAAAATACTCGTATACTTGGACATATTTAGACAGAGGAGGATCAGACTATGAGCAAACAGTTTTTAGGCTGCGCTCTCCGTTTGCTGGAAAATGTTCAAATAAATCAGCAGTTCTGGCATCCTACATCATCAGCAGCTTAGATTGTGGTTTACGACGGATGAGAATATTTGCGATTCCTTTTTTTTTTTTTTTTTTTTTTTTTTTTTCCTTCTCAGTTCCTTAGGCACGTAGCACAACCCCGTAAATCTTGTCGTCCTGATGGAAGCAAATTCGAATAAATCGAAATGGGTTCGGTAAATTCAACGATCCTTTTTCTCTTCGCTGTAATATTTGTTAGGTTAGTTAACCTACCTAGGTACCTACCTAGGTACTAACCTTTTAATGTAGGTAAGCCTTCACCACCTGCAGGTAATATGATAGGTACCACTAGGCTTGAAACTGGATGTCTTCGGCTAACCTAAAAGCAAAGCACAACATATGATAGGTCCAAGCTGAGCTTACGGAGGTCAATTCGGTGCTTGGCTGCAAGGGTCTGTGACACGAGACCAGGGGGTCGCTTAGGGGAAGTTTGGGGGGCTTTTAAAGCTTTAAGATGCGGCCGACCCAGACGTGGTTCAGGGATGTTAGGGGATGTTTATTAGGGATGTTCCTAACCCAGCCAAAAGCCCGTTAAAGAATGAAGGTTAGGGAATGGCTGATTGGTTAGAATTATAGGGTACCTAAAGTACCTACCTAAAGTACCTCTACGGTCAATAATATCTGAAGCGTAGCGCTTTGTCTCACTGACGCTGACCTCTTCGAAACTTCTTCCTACTTCATCGTTGTCGCATCATCAGCCGATCTAACATTGTCGGAAACCGATAGAGCGTCAAAGTTAGCAACCATTTTGTTGAACGATATGTATTAACTTTTTCTATGTTGTATAGTTATAGGTCGCACCTTTGGATAGTCGAATCTCATCTCGTTTCTATCCCTACGATGGTAATCTACTTGTTAGGTACATGATGTTATTAGGTATTATTATTATTATTATTGTTGTTGTTGTTATTGTACCTCTAACAGGTCTAGGTCGGCTTCACATTTAATTCGTTGGCTTCGCGCCGGCGCACTACTTTTGATGCTACTATGCTTTTTTACAAGTCTCAGGTCCACATGAACATTGACCATTGACCTTCTTGGCCTTTTAATCATTACCTACCATACGTAGCATATTTTTTTTTTTCTCTATCGTACCACCCGCTTCTCTTATACGTAATATCTGTGTCTTAAGGGGACCCCTTCGTTGCCGCAGAAGGAGTATGATAATCAACAAGGGCTACGATTCCTCGTGTTTTCAACTCCTCCTTAAGTTATTAGTTGGTTGTCTTGGTTGTCTTAGTCGGACAGCTTAGGACAGCCAAGGACAGCCAAAAAAGATCTTTCCCATACCCTGCAACTTGGATCTGTTCTAGCCCGCCGAGCAAGATCGCTTCAAACGACCCACCGTCATGCCATGCCATGCCATGACATTAGTCGTGTCTACTAGGGTCTGTTTTCGTTGCGGGTCCCTTGTCATATTGCATCTATTCTAAGCTATCGAGTTGATATCCGCCTCTTTCTTCCATTTCTCTCCTTTCCTCGGATTACTACTCTTGTCCATACCAAACAAAACATAGCCGCCTTTCCGTTCTTGTGGGCAGGTCCCTTTTTCCCTCTTTTTTACCCTTCTACTCTGTTGGATCTCCAATCTGATCGGCGCCACTTTGGTCTCCGCTCCTAACCAAAGTCGAAATACGTACATACATACAATACGGACAGGTTCCACACGATCTTTCCCACACGGTCTTTACAGATATAGCACATTCTTCAACCGCCGGCCGGCTTATTTATTGTTCGACAAAGAATTACATTGGTTCAATACGCATAATCGAAAGCGAAGGACATATTGCTAAGATGGTTTGGTTGGGTGCTGCTGTAGCTTCGCTACTCGCCTCGTCGGCATTAGCCAGCATGGAGCCTGCGGTGGGAGGTATGTTGGGTCCGCGTGCGGCGATATTAGACGCAACGTTCGACGATGCCGATATCAACCCCGATAGCGATTCGCTAGAAAGGCGACAGTCGACGACACCGAATCTTGCGAAGATGAACATGACTCAGTGGGACAAGGATACTACAGCGGCTTGCAAGACCGCTCTGTCTCAGCTTGTGGCCGCGTCGAACCCTTCAGGAACGGCCGTTTGCTACAATCTGTACAGCCTCGACACAAACGCCGGCAAATTTATGGCCGATTTGCGCCTCTTCCAGGTATCGACACCCTTTGGAGACTTTGAAGGCATACCCCCAGAGGATATCTCCGTTGGACTGAAATACAACGGAGCTTCCGTCTCGCCTGTCGGTCAGGGCAAGCAAACCACAAACGATTCCGACTCTGAGGATTCGTCGCCTACGATCCTCCAGGCGTATATGTTCGTTGGTCAAATAGATAAGGAACAAATGGCTCAACCTATGACCATGTAAGTAACCTAATTTAAAAATCGCATGCCATATTATAGGCTCTGCGAATGCTTACATTTGAAAATAGGGGTGTTCTAGAGGCCTTGGTGATGCCGACTGTTACGTTGACGGGAAAGAACTTGGCGGGCCAGCAAGTCAGCACGAACGTCTCTTCCAACGAGGCGGCCTTCGTTAATGGAATCTTTTCGACCGATGTCGTTATGTCGGATTTCAACCTCGCTGCGCTAGCGGTCGATAACATCACAGCCCAACTGCACGAGGGTACTGTCGCATTTGTCTTACCTGGTGTCAATATCCTAATTTTCCCCGTGGGTCTGGTTCTTACTAGCATCTGGTTGGTGATCGGACTTGGATTTTACGGTTTCGGTACCTACGAACGATACAACTATCGAGATGCGTATAGGAGGAGGAAGGCAAGAGCTGAAGGCAAGCCTGCTAACGCGAGAATATAATCGACCGCAACGTCAAGGTGTATAGATGTCTGTACTGGCGTTTCAGTGGGGGGTTTGCCGTCGGAGTGAGTAGATTAATGTTTAAATGACGGACAGATTTTTTTTTGGATTTCGGCAGCAAGTTTTAGAACAATCAATCTCTGAGCAGGTGTTGGTTTAGTATTTGGTCGATATTTGTATCAACTTCAGTCGTGGGCAGATTAAACTGTTTAATATTGCCTAGTATATATATACCAATTTCATAAAAGATGCGTTGTTAAAAGTCGAGTCGCAGGATCTAGCTGGTATAATATCTAATACGGTTGTTATGTTGAAGTTTTATTTACTGCCTCGACTTGTTCGACGGCATGAGCCGGGATATCAACGAAAGCTTGAAATAAAAGTGACTACCACCTACCTAGGTAGGGGATGAGGCTTCGTTAGCAAGGGGGTTTATATCAGTATACGTATATCAAGTAAATACCTAGGTAGCTACAGTCAAGGAGTAGCACTACACTTATTTAATAACTAAAAGTGAACAGTGAATATAGCAAGAAGGTGAGTAACTCGCAGTTTTATGCATATCGCTCACGCTTTACCCTCGACTAGAAGAGTCGCTCATCCGGCTTCCTCACCAACATTCCCATAATCTCCTCCAACTCGTCCAGCAACTCTGCCGCAACGGCTATCCAATCCTGGAACGTAACGAGCTCGAGCGTCAACTTGTCCCCGTCGACGAACGCCTGTACCTTCCACTCGCGCAACGGCTCCAAGTGCGGATACACGGTCTCGAAACGGCACGTCGCTCCGCCCTTGTCCTGGTTGTTATCCCCGAATCCGAAATTTAGCTCCTCTACGTGAACTACGTCCTGGTGCACCACCGAATCAAACCAATCCGCTCCGTCTGGCCAGCCCGGAAGAGGTCCGCACTCTCGCATGATTTCCGTTAGACCCATGCACTCGTGAAGCGCGCTGGCAACGTGTTGATGTTGTACGTAGCGCAGCAGGTCTGCAACTCTCCAGTCGTCTTCGAAGCGCACTCTCACGGGGACGTATTGCCATGTCGGCCCCATGACGGTATCCGCATGTGGCAAATCTGTGTTGCGGCCGCTGACAACCTCGCCGAAAACGACGTCTCTTAGACGAAGCCGTCGCGCGAGGCACAGAGCCCAGCCGGCCGTCGGCAGCGTCGCCACTGTTATGTCCCTCAGTCGCGCTGAGATATCGACAGTCCGACTGATCGCGGCTGGGGTTTTAGACGTCAGTGGTAGATCTGGCCGGAGGATCGTGAGCGAGCTGCCTTGAAGTAGGTCTCGCCAGTAAGGGATGCTTCGAGGGATGCACTTATTCACGACGTGGTAAACGAAGGAAGAGAACGGAACGGGATCTACTGCGGCCTTTCCGTCGTATAGATCTCCGAGCTGGTGTATGAGGCCCGGGAGGCAGACCTCGTCGTACTGCGCGTGAGAGATGCGGAAGATGAGGCAGCTCTTATTAGCATCGCCTTGGACGAATATGAACTTTACAAAGGCCGAACCTAAGGGCATCTTTGTTTGAACGTCGACGTCGCATATTTTATGGGCAAACGAATCCAAGTCTCCTTCAATGTCGTATTGTTCGATCGAGACGTCCAGCTTTTCAAGGACCACCCCGAAGCACTTCTCGTCGCTCTCTACGAAAACGGTCCGCAGAATCTCGTTACGATCAACCAGCTCCCGACAGCTTTTGAAGAGTCGCTCCTTGTCCAGGTGTCCGTCGAAATGGAATAGTTCATACCGTGCGGAAAACCGAGGGAGTTGGGTCGTGCCTCGTACCGCAACTTGCTGGAGCGGACGTGCCGGAACAATATCTTTGATTATATGATTGTCTTGGAGGAGTTGTGGCTTGACTGTTCCGGTGATGAAGCTTTCTACATCTGGGATATCGAGTAGCGAAAAAGGAGACGGCGGTGGCTCAGCTGAGTCGGCTGTCGCCTGCTTTTCTTCTCTCAAAACCTTGGCCATATCGTATAATGTCCTATGCTTAAATATCTCGGGTACCGTCAATTCCATCCCATTAGCTCGAAGCTCTGATACAAGTTTCATAGCCCCAATGGAATCACCTCCAAGTTGAAAGAAGCTGTCGTTCAAGCTAATCTCGTCTTCGTCAATAGCTAATATTTGACTCCAAGCTCGTCGGAGGCTCTTCTGCTTCGCGGAGGTAGCCGAAACGCGCTTTTCCCGCGGGCCACCAGAGACTATTCCGTTAGAGCTCTTCCTTTCGATGAAGACAATCTCACTATTGGCGTCGTACTTCGCGAGCCTATGGGTTCTGTAAAACTGACCAGCCCGATTCGGGTCAGCCCACTGGGGAGATGGTACCGACTCCAGACCAGGTTCGCCCGAGCACCTTATTAAAAGTTCCCCAACAGCACCTAGGGGGAGTAATCGCTCTGGATCGACGGGGTCGACAACCCACGTCTCGAATACTTCGCAGCCAGCAGGAATCAAAGCAGTGACAGTCGGGCTTTTGGGACCAATCTGGCTTAGGCGGGTGAGCTCAGACATATCTTCCTCAGATAGTAGCTGGAGCTGATCACATCTAGCATCTGAGTTCTCGATGAGCTGCTGTGTAATCTTCTCGAGTTGACGTAACATTCTCTCCATCTGTAGACTCGTTACGGTTTTCGAGTCGAAGCTCGCCATGATTAAAAAGCCCCGCGGGTCTAAGGAGCATACCAGCATCAAAGCGTACGTGTTAAATTTCAGCGCTTCCTGCGCCGCCTCCTCGTCGCCGGCAGGAACAAAGCCATCCGCCGGTTGTCTCTCGTTTAAATTTGATGCGTCGGCGTCAGCGTCAGCGCTAGGATGCAATACCAAGCCGGTTCTTAGCTCGCAGGCCTCCCGAGCATCTGGACTTAGACGTCTGATATGTTGCAGGCCGAAGTGCTCATGGGGGATCCCGAGGACCGATTGATCATGAATTTCCTGCAAATACTCCCTCGCGGTCATGTTGGGGTTAATGGCTACTCGAACTGGTATTGTAGCGATCATAGGTCCTTCAATCTGTTCGACCCCTGCAATGGGAGCGTTACGCCCAGTGAGCGTCTCTCCAAACACTACGTCATTAAATGAAGTATATTTCGAGACAAGAAGTGCCCAGGCACCACGAATAACCGTAGCAATCGTTATCCCGGTATTGGGCTTGCTGGTATGCACATAGTGTTCTAGAAGAGAGTCGGCTTGTTGCTGATAACCCGGATAAGGGAGAGGGGGGAATTGCTCGTTATTAGCACCATCTAATCGCTCTCGCCAATAAGACTCTGACTCCTTTCGGTCCATATTAGTGAGATATTTAATAAAGTGCTTAAACTCCGCCGGTCGTTTGGTTGCGAGGCCGATATATGCTCGATTAACTCGCTCGACGACTAGAGGCATCGACCATCCATCATAGAGAGCGTGGTGCATCGTCAAGACGAAATGCGACTTTCCCGTAGACTTCTCGTTCACCACTACGCCGTATCTAACCAAGGGCTTGCCTAGCTGAATCGGATCGCTCCTGTCTTGCACCAGATAATCGTTGAGGTTCTCTCCAGATAGCCACTTGCAGTTGAAATCGTCTTTAACGACCACCTGCATCAATCCGTGGCCTGTGATTTGGACTATCCTCGTCCGGAGGATTGCACAATCTGCAGAAGCTACCTCGAATGCTTTCGCAAGGTCCCGAGCCGCTGTCTCGTCCGCAAGTTCGACTACTCGCTGCGCAACATAGGCTTCGCTGACCTTAGCAGACAAAGCCATGAGTCCTTCTTGCAGCGGCGTGCAGGGATAGATGTCTTCAATCTTTGAAGGATCGACGTCGCAGACGATGGCGCAGTCTCGTCGTGCCGAGTCTTCTGGCCACTGGCTACTAAGGAGGGAGAAAGGGGGGACCTCAACGGTAGTTTCATTGGATGCTGTCCTCGCAACAAGAGCCATGTCTGAGAGCACAGGATTGGCAAATATATCGGCAACCGTAAGCGCGACGTCCTGCGTTCGTGCTTGGGCCACCAGCTTCATCGCACGTAGCGAGTCGCCTCCCAGGTTGAAGAAGTTATCATGAGCGCCAATATCGACATCCTCCTGACCGAGAACTTGGGCCCATAGCTGGGCTAGTTTCTTTTCCATTTCGGTCGAGGGTTCTTTTCTAGGAACTGTCGCAGCGGCGAACCCGGCTATATCTTTTCTACTAAGCGTATGCCCCAACTCTCGAAGACGTTTGCGGTCCGTCTTCGCAGAAACTAATAACGGCATAGTCCGTAGAGGAATATATGCCGCCGGTACCATATATATTGGTAAGTGTTCCGATATAGCCTCATTCATCCCCGCGAGCGAATCTTTGACTTGAGGCGATAATGATCCCAAGAGAGGTTCAGATTCAGATATAAGCCCAGCTCGCTCTGCGATGAACGCAACTAATGTTGGTTCGCCAGCAGGCCCTCCAGGTCTAATAACTTCAGCAGCAACACGTGTCCCTGGTGGTAGTTTATCGAGCATATTGTACTCGATCTCCGCAAGTTCGATCCGCTGACCGCGTAGCTTCACCTGCTGGTCTCCTCGGCCGACGAAAATTATCGTCCCGTCCTGTTCGTACCTTACTAGGTCGCCGGTTTTATATAGTCGCCCCCTACGGCCTGGGTGCTGTGCACTCCCATCTAGAAGCCATTTTGGATCGTTAATAAACGAAATAGCAGTTCTTTCGGGATCGTTCAAGTAGCCTGGTCCCACTATAGGACCTTCAACTAGAAGCTCACCAACTGAACCTATGGGCACGAGTCGGTGGTGATTAGAAGGATCGACAATCCACAGAGTTCCTCCAACTCCTCTGCCGATGCTGACATGCGCCTTGTGACTTTCGGCGCCGACGTCTCCGTTCACAGCACAGCCTACAGTACACTCCGAAGGGCCATAGGCGTTGATCACTTTTGTATTTCGACTCCAAGCAGCTGCATCACCCGCGGATATGGCCTCTCCTCCCAACCCGAGAACTTCAAGCGAAGGGATGATATCAGCATCCAAGACACGAGCGACAGAGGGTGTCATATGAGCCATGTTGACGTTCATCTTCCGTATAGCACCACTGAGATCGTTCACACGATCGGCGTCTGAAGGTATGCAAAGGCAGCCTCCTACGGATAACGTACATAGCATGCAGTCGATGCAGACGTCAAAGGCGTACGAGGCAAAGTCGAGAACACGCGAGTGCGAACGGTATCCGACTATATCCGCGCGTGGTATCGCGCCGCTAGAATAATTCTGGTGCGTTATTATAACCCCCTTCGGCTTTCCCGTACTGCCCGACGTAAATTGTATGTAAAGATTCGCGCTCGGTGGCACGGAGGGCAAGCTTGGAGATGTGTCAAAGCTGTCAAAGTGTTCATCAGAGAGGGTAACGCGAGTCGCGCTCGGTGCAATGCGACAGCCGAGATCCTCTTGCAATTTAGAGGTTATGATAGTAGAAGCACCGGTCTGCTCGACAATGGTGCGTAGTCTGCCTTCGGGTTGGCTCGGGTCCATCAGCGCGAATGTCGCGCCTGATTTCATGACGGCAAGTACCGCTACAACCGTCCATCTCGATTTCTCGAAACACAACGGCACGATCGATCCTATCTTGACACCTATAGATAGGAGATGAGCTGCTAGTTGGTCCGATTTCGAGCTAACGTCTTGATATGTGAATGCGCCATCCCATGATATAACAGCGGATCGACCGGGATCTTCTTTTGCTTGCTTTTCCACCAGCTCATGCATACAGATCTCTAAGGTAGGGGGAACTGGCGTGTTCCAGCTCCATATCTGTTCCAACTGCTCTGGCGTTAAGCCGTCTTCTTCAAGATCTGTGGGTGGAGTTGTGAGATGGTCGCTTGAGATACCCTCGTCCGTGCAGACGGAGTCTATGCACGAGCTATCTACATCCTTTTGGCCCATTGTTGAGGTTTTTTTGATGACGATAAACTGATCCTAAGTCGATAACCAGGACTTACAGTTGGATTTACAAATTTTTCATGGGGACAGAATGAAGAGCGAATAGACTCTAAAAAGGCTGGTCAAGTGCCGTACGGGATGCAGAGTATAAAAATCTGCTGATCCTGAATTCGAAAAATTTCAGAGACCGAGTGCCTAGAAGGCCAAGTGCCTAAGTAGGAAAAAGGCCGCAACAGGTACATGATATTTTCATACCTGTCTCCATTCTTGCCGACAACGGCAAGGTGTTTCTTGTATGATTTACTAACACTGGTACGAGAGGACGGTCACTAATGGAGCTGACTTGGTAGCAACTTTCCTCTTCGGCATTAGACGTTATTTTATGGAGGCTGCTAGAGCCGAACCAAGATGGCCGGGATGGCACCGACGTGCGTCTTTCTCCACAGAAGACGGATCAGATAACTTTAAATGGATCAGATAAACTCGTTAGCAATTTCGGAAACCTGGTTAAAGCAAAGGTGAACATGAGAGGGTCCATGAGAAGGTCCATGAGAGGGTCCAAGAAAGGGTGGAGTTCTCGGCTGTATGGCGACCGCTGTAACGGTATTAGTCTCTCTTTAAGTCTTGGTCGTTGTAGTGAACTAACAAGATCCCCGCACACTCTTTTAGACCACATTATTCTCCTACTATGTATGTAGTTTCTTCGAGGTGCGTACTATGATAGGTTGATAGGTTGTTGGAGTTACGTATGCGTCAATTTCAGAAAGCCACTCAACCCCACGCCCTCACAACTACGAACAGTTCTAACTCAAGGTGATAGCAAGTTACAAGCTGAGCGGATATAATGCATTAGGTAGGAATTTATATATTATAATAGTAATTAATATATATACCTATATATATATATATATATATATACATATATATATATGTTCTTTTCTGTTAGACTTGGATGCGATATAAAAGAGATATGTCGCGCGTGGATATTCGTTATCACATGCTTCGCATATTTCAAAGTCGCAAATCTCAGCTGAAGCACCGCTTAGAGCTTTGACGAGAACCAGGTTCGCCACATGGTGAATCGCATTAACCTGAATATAGCATAGAATATGTAAGGTACTACATAACGTAAAGGGAATTAGAACGGGAGTGGATTGCATAATACCTAGTGTTTCTAAGATACAATGAGGTGTCATTCATGAGCCAATGGTTTTGTCCGACTTCGGACGAAGCGAGCGCTGGAATCGATCGCATTGAGTCCCGCTTAAACATCAAGAACATCAAGCCATGAAGAAGAATATTTCCTTATTATGCTTCACGGTTATTGATAAACTTCCAAACCTCTGTAATGAAATACAGCAAGCCTCTAGCTATATCAACACGTATAAGATAACTACTAGGTAGTTAGAAGTAGTTGTTTACCTACAATACACCTAAGAAACTAGCTTGGCGTTAAGGAATGCGACCGAGCAATTCTATCCAAAATAGTAGAAGAACTCTAATGCTGATCTTCGGCTACCTGCAACTTTCTCCTCTATATACGCCTACAAGAATAGCTTAGTAGCTATTCCAATACTGTTTCTCGCAATAGAATATGATAGACCACCGTCTACATCTTAACTATGCGAATTCCTATAACTTCGGAAGGATCATCTTCCGACAATTCCAGTTTCGCCGAAAGGAAGCACATCAAAGTACGTTGAGATACGGAACAAGATATCCGTTACTAGAAATAGAGTACCAGAAATAGAGAGACGTGGCTAATCCGGACGTTTGAATATGAGCATAGCATCCATCTAAGCAGCGCAGCTTGTCACCCCCAGACGCCACAGCCGCACAAGAGACATCCTCAGTAAGGGCAGGGCAGGCAGCACAAACATTTGCCATTCGACCAATTATAATTACCTACACAAATGTCTCTACCGTGTGACCGCGTTTCCAGAAGAGTCTCAAACAGCTAACCAGGTTTCACAGGACATCCATTGCAAGTCATAGTAATCCGCCATGTTGCCGTTTCAGTTCCTTCACTTAAGGATACTCGATTGGCTATGATATTGGCGCTCCTCCAACTTCATTGCATGATGCATTACAGATGTAAATAATCTTTTTAGATTGTACAGGTATGTACCAGTAACTACGTCAACCAGGCCCGTTGAATTCTACGGCATCCAATAAATTCCCCAAGTCTAACTGTATCCCGACACATGCCCTTTGCGAATCAAAATCTCACATATATACAGTTTTTGCTTAAAGCTCACATGTAAGGAAATAGTATACATATGTTTACATGTTAGAGGCATATCTATACGTGCTGGGCGAAGCCAAGAGTGTTGTTGCCGCCGTTGAATGCGACGAAGTTGCTCTTGAAGAAGATATCACCGTAGATCTGGAGGCCCGCGGGGCTAGCTTGCAGACCACCGAAGCAAGCTGTTACTTATTAGCATATGCATCCTCGTAACGGAAATGGGGTATAGGACTTACTCTGATCGTCGACTTGAGCGAAGTTGATGTCGGTGCCCTTGACAGTAGCCATAGTGCCGCCAACATCTAGCTGAAGATCGGGAAGCTGCGCATTGCAAGGGAACGTAAAACCACCTTGCTGTTCGTCATCGACAGCGCCATCGACTTGCGCATAGTAGGCCTGAGCCACAGCGGGATCGGCCAGAAGGAGGGTAGTACCGGTGTCAGCGATGGCCTGTGCCCCGGCGGTAGAAGTCTGAGGAGCTCCACCGTCGATTGAGAACTTCTCGCTTGTGAATTGCCAGAAACCATCTGTTGTGTTGACGGGAACCCATGTCATTTCACCTGTAAATTTGCTCGTATCCACGCGCCCGAACTCGTACGCGCCAGCTGCTTGCGCGCGGAGATCGGCGGTGAAAAGAGGCTCGGCAAGCGACGACTTGACATTATCAAAGAACGTTTTCTGAGGGGCGGGCTGGATGGTATTGAGCTGACTGAATGCAAGACCGAGTAGACCGTTGTTATTGGTATCCTCGACGAAAGATCGAGAGACGGCGGTGGCCAACTCTACAGCTTGCTGGGTAACGGTAGCGCCACCAATATCCACGGTGTCAGTTCCAACGTTACCCGCAGCACCGGAGCCGTCACCGTAAGAAATTTGGAATGAGGCGCCTTGCATGAGAGCAAAGGTCTTAGATTTAGTCGGGTCGTAGATCGTATGACCCTGAGTCGCGGCTCTGCTAAGTTGAGTGTTAAAAACCCACAAATCAGAAGAGCCGGAATCGAAATCGAGGTTCAGAGTTTGACCACCGATAGTGACAGGGGATAAATATTCGACATCGTTAGCCTCGGGGGTTGCCGTGACGAGACCAGTTCCATTACTAGCTCCAGCAGCAGCATCGCCATTGGTGGCGGCTGCACCTCCCTTTTGCCCTTTTCGGCCCTTACGACCCCTTCCCCTTCCCCTCCCCCTCTTGGGTTCTCTCTTCGAGATCATCTCGGTCTGCTGCTGAGCAGCGCTTGCAACGGATGCCGGTATAGGCATCCTATATTTGCGGAGCGTCTTTAGCAGAGCTCGGGGGCCATTACGACCGGTGAAACTTGGGTTCGGGACTCGTTCAACCTTGTATACACCTCGCTTGTTGATCCTGGCCGGAGAGGCGGAGGCCAAGGCTAATAGCCCGAAGAGGAGCAACAACTTAGCGAAAGACTGCATCTTCCTAAAATGGCGAAAGAAATAAAATGTAAAGGGATGACGTAAATAATAAAACTATAACCACACCAGGTGGGTTTAAACGAAAGAAACGACTTGGAAGAGACCTGGCCTTTGGTTGGCTGGTGGACCAGGAAAAAGTCGGTTAAGAAGCAAGAAAAATTTACAAAGAAGGGGTGATGAAGCCAAGAAGAAAAGACTGAATGGAAAAGAAACGGAAAATAAGCAGCTGCCGAATAGAAGTTGTCTCAGACAACGAGCTTCATGAGAGTTGAAGCACAAGAAAGATATTGAGACGAGAGCCAAGAGCTCTGCTTTTGAAGACCCAACGAAAGCCAAGAGAAAAGGAAAGGGGTGCTGTGGAGATTGACCCCGGTCGGCCATCATTCGATCTGCATGGAAGTCAGAAACAAGCTCTAGCCAAGCTAGCCAAGGTCGATCCCGGACGTGATGCGCAGTGTGTCTCGAGTGCCAGGTGGGCGGCGGAGCTGTTGACTAGAATAGGATCTGCGTCGTCATACTCTTCGTTCGCCAGTCGAAACGGGATCCACTACGACTCTTCCCAGACAGACGGTGTGGCATAACCAGTGGGGGCTGTTAAATAACGGATAGGTAGAGAAATCTTAGTGGATATGGGAACCCCGGAAACTAATGCAGGGGCTTTGAAGGCCCCTCGTAACGGTTCCTTAGAGATTTCCAGCGCCTTGATACCTCCATATAAACCATATGATATTTGCCGACAGGGCCTGGGAGCCCCCAAAATGTTGTTGGATAGGCGAACCATCATAGTTTCCGCAGCTAGTTTGCTGTAGTCTGTTCAGGTTGATGGTTAAGCACGATTATTATAAGTCCATAGAGAGAAATGAACAAGAATGATGAAGGGCCGCATCAAAATTGAAGATCTAGAAACTTGGGTTAACGGTTATGAAGTCCCTAAGAAAATAACGTATTTAAAAGAGAAAAAAAGAAACGTTTAGAGAGCCATTATGACGGCATCTCCTGTGATCAACAGAGAGATCAACAAGACTTATAGATCATAACTGCAATCGTACGTGTGTATTAAGTAGAGATATTCGACAAGAGTTACGAATAACCCCCCAGACAAAGTCCAGACAAAAAGGACAGGACACCACCCGGTCTCGAACATCTGAGGAGCCAATCGCTAAGCCTTGAACGGAGATTCCAAAGTGTTTCAAGAAGGAGGCAGGGTTCAAGCCAGATATGAGAGATCAGAAAGCCGATCGTAATGAGAGTACGATTTCATTTTAAAAAGGAATAAGAGATGTCAAAGAAGCTTTCGATACAAATACCTTGACGCTAGAAGAAGCTTGTTTACGATAAGACTTTTCTTGTCCGAAGCTGCGGAGAGAGAAGTTGAGATGAAAGTTCTTGGGTTTGCGGGGACAATTGAAAATGTATTAGGTATGTTCTATTATTTTATCGATAGGGAGCATAATGTACGAGTGGTACATAACGTACAGTACATGTACCGGACATGAAAGAACATTACCGTACCTTCCATATACGTTAGGTACCTACATACCTACAATGTAGGTACATGTATAGACCTCGGCACTGTATAAGTACCTAAGTAAAATTAATAAAGCCACACTTAACACGTGACGTCACCAGCCACGAAATCATTCTGTTTTCATAACCGTTTGAAACTGGCAAAGCTCTCGACCTTCCCAGCCTCGAATTTCCCACCGTATTAGTCTGTTTCTCCCCCCCCGTTCCAAACCCCGGAAGAGCTTCAGCGATAAGCACATCGCATCAAGGGCTCCCACCCCGTGGTAGCGATAAAGCTTTTCCGTCTAATCGGAACAGCTCATCCCATAATCGCTACGGCATCCTGCAGTCGATCGTCATCGACGTCGTTATCCTTAGTCAGAAACTGCCGTCATCATGTCGGACGACGATATTGAAATCACGGCGTCGCGAAGTTCGCGTCGCAATGCCGACAGACGAACCCCGCGATTCAGCTGGAATTTGGCTTATGAGGAAACATTCTTCAGGTCGCTATGCGAGTCCATGCAGATGGGATATAAAGAAAACCACAGCTTCAAGTCGGGTGCTTGGGAGCGCGCCGCCATCGCTCTTCGCGACAAGCACGGAGCGTATCCCGAAAAGAGCCACCTAATCAACAAAGCCGACAACGCGCGCAAGAAATTCCGTATGTGGAGGGGGTTAAGAGAGGATCCCGAATTTTTATACAACCCCACCACCAGAATGGTTACGGCGAGCGAGGAGGCATGGAGAAGACATTTCGAGGTAGGTAGAGAGAGTGAAGAGTGAAGAGTGAAGAGTAAAGAGAAAGTAAAGGTGGTTGGTTATAAGTTGTCCAATGACGCTGACCCGGCTTTGATTTTATAGAAAGAACCCTTATCCAAAGCGCTAAGGGGTCGCCCCTTTGACCACGAAGAATATATGGAGATTCTATTCCCCGATGTTGTCGGTTCCGGTGGTGCCCCGAAACGCATCATGAAGCCGAGACGGAGGAACCCCGACGGTACTTTATCAGGTAGACCGAGTACCGCAGACCAGACTGTCATCGATCCTTCTCTCGACTCCAACATATACGCTCAGACTCCGACACAACCTCAACCTCAACCTCAACCTCAGCAAACCCAACAACCTCTGAGCCAGCCAGTACCGACCCCTCCCGTCCCACAACCTATGCAGAGACCTTCATCAACTACAATCCCGCCCCGTACATCCATAACCGCAAATCCAAGTGCACTTACACCACCAGATGAGCACGTCCCGAATACCCAAGCGCAAAAACGACCAAATCCTAACCCAACGCCCAGTTACCCAGAGAAGCGTCGCGGACGACCCTCGCGCTTTTCTTCCAACTTTTATACTCAGCAGTCTACTAATACGGCATCTTCATCTTCTTCCGCACTCCCTCCGGCTGCCGCACCTTCTGCGCCGGCTGGACTTCATTCTTCCTTCACCTCTACTAATCTTGTTGAAGACGGCATTCTGTCTCTAGCTGAAGCCCTCAGAACCCGTAGCCCGCCCAAATGGTCCGAGCAGGCGGTTGAGATATTCTTCCGCGAATTTGCAGAAGAGGATGCTGACTTGCAGCTCAAAATAGCCGAGAAGGCTCTAACGGATGAGAATAAAGCGATGGTATTCGTCAAGATGACACCGGTCCTCAGGCGACATTGGGTAGGCAGGCTCAGAGAAGTCCACATGCGAAATTTGGGCGGTGGACTCGGCCTAGGAGGACGAGTCGGGGAGGAAGCTACTTAAGATTTTTACTTACCTTCTATACTAACGGAAAGCGTTGTCGAATCCGGTCTTTACCTTAGGCGGAGTTCGGCGCACGGGCGTTGTTCAGTTCAGTAGCAAGTTGAAAGCGGCGGAGGGTGTATGGTCAAAAGGCTAAAAACTGTGCATGAAAAAAGAGCCTTGAAAAGTCCAATATTACCCTGGTGGAAGATCTCACAACTTTGTATTTGAGATTCATTGGCAGCCGGATTTGTGCCAATTTGCCTCGAGCGGCTCCTTGCCGCTTAGTTTCGCGACTACATTATGATCCGAGCACGTATATACCTCCTATACTGCTTTACGAAACTTAATGGTATTTATTAAAAGGGGGGCATTATTTTCTCCTTGGCTCAAACTAGCTATTTCTCTCTTGTTGGCTTCATTCTTTATATGGGTTTAAAACAAGATTGGCACGTTTGAGGAAGACCGTGGAATCTTCCATCGTCATCATATATACCTCTATCTATTATATCCCGATGCTAAATTCATTGGTGGGTTAATGGTATATTATTATCATGCCGCGAGTAGTGCGTTCTATGCTACTGTACTCTTTGATTCTTGTGTAGGTGCCTATAGAAAGTTTCAATTAGGTACTGCTCTAGTAGCAAAATATCTTATTTCGGTGGACAAGACCGACGTACGTATTCTAGAAGCTGATAAGCCCAAGACCCTATTGCTTCTAGACTTGACGCAACGTAATTACTCATAAGCCGAAGGAGACGGCGTGGCTGTTGTGTTTCAACGACATCCAATAAGAAGCTCCATGAGCCAATAATTACAACTGCCCTTCTATCTTAGGTAGATTCCATATTCCAAATAACTTAATATGTGCGTCGTCTATTAATGTTCTCTACAACAATGTGCCTCTTTGGGTTTCACAGAATTAGGAATGGAAAGTCCGTGGTAAGATCTGGCTTTTTGAGTTACAATGCCCCTGTTACCTGGGTTTATTATGACCACTGTAATTGTTCGGGAGATAGCTATCAAACCGCTACACTACCAAAAGGTAGAACGTTGTCGACTTGAGGGGTTGACATTGCTATCTCGACCTGTAAGGACCGTACTGTGACAATCATAGATATTTCCAAAACGGTAGGATTCGAGACAATGCGTCCAAAGCAAACAATATCTCTATCAACTACATGAAGTAGATATGACTTCCCAGAATTACTTAAGAGGATACATCTTGTTATATTAGAATAGTAAGGCTTCTGATACGCTTTTGATAAGATCGGTTTACTGCTTCTCATTCATTTACGAGTCTCCTTACCCTATTCCGGTGTTTTATCATCCCCCGCCCCTTTTATAATTTTCACTACTTCGCCTTTATTATCTAAAGTATGAATATAATGGGAAATCTTTGGTGCGTAACGTAAGGTACCTATACTTGCATTCGAATTTGAAGTTGTATATGATAATGTATACGCTTAACACTTGATTCCCTAATCACCGCAGTTTGATATCCCCGTGACTACGCCCTAAGATAATGCGTACGGAGTCCGAGGCCGTTATACGCAAGTCAGCTTAACTAGTCTGTCATTGTAGTTAGCGCCAACTCGATATATAAGGGGTTGGCTAACGAAAAGACGATGAGGCATCCCTGATATGCTATGATGGAGATAATGATAATTATCCCCGGCAGAAACGAGCGGTGAATAGATTTGTCAAGACCAAGAATATCGAGGTGGAAATGCTGATGTGGGCCATGATATACTTAGATTAGAAGGTAAGCTTAGTTCTCTTCCCACGAGTTCATACATGCCGGCCTAACCCGAGTGCGTTACTAACAAGTTAGATGTTATTTTGATCAAAGAGTTGTAATCTTGAGAGTGCTCATATTCTCTCCTAACCGAGTGGGATGGGCTGTGATGAAGTTACTAACTAGTGCTTATGCGTAACACCATAATATCACTATACCTTTCATATTTTCGCATTTTTGATTGTTAATGTTATATACAAAGGCACCTGAACTTACTCGTGTTCAAAAGATAAATATTGACAATGATGAATCCACTGTAACTTTTTCTAAACGCGGTATACCTGTGTACTATAGCTGAACTGGCCTTTTTTTTCTTCCTTTTTTTGTCATATTTGTCGGATATTGGACAAGATATCACGTATACCGTGCATCTAGTCTTTAGGAAACTACACATAAGCCGGATATGTCGCGACCTTTAGTGTAGATGAGATTCTAAGCACGACCACCTTCTTTAAGAAGAGTTAGACTGCCTATATAAGGTGTTGGTTCCTCGGGTATAAGCACAGGCTGTAAATTCGGGTTGATAAGACTAACCCTAAGACGGTTACCATCGCATAACTCGGTCAAGTCTCGTGTAACGACAATAGTAATTCTAACTCGGTTACGGCCGCAACAGTTTGGCGGTTCACGTATATCGCTGGTTTCCCCTTTTACACTCACGGGTTGTGCGTAGGCTTTGTAATATCTTTCCGCTTTCTGGAGGCTAAGAGAGACCTTATTTATACTACTTTCTGTTTGATAGTGACGCACTACGAAACAAGGTAAACTTGAAAGAGTTGTTTAAAGATGGAATACCTAAGAGCAAGTTATGATAACGTTGGCAGTTAGTGGCAACCAAAAAGATTCATTAGCCTACCCAAATAGCATAGCTTAATCCGGACAGCTCTGTCTTACAGGTTCGTAGCTGTTTGATGTAACCTACCTAGTCTGTTTAGCCGCTGACCTGAATAAGATCTTACAGATGTAATACGAAGAACCGAGTTATTGGCCCTGTTACACAGTGGCGTATGATAAAACATGTAATTATTCCGCCGCCCATATTGTGTTACGTTTCTTGGCTAAACCAAGCCGAGAGACGAGAAGAGGGTGTTGTGCCACCACATTTATTGACCCCCCCCCCCCGTATTACTGCGACCGCTTAATACCACGGCGGCACATTGCACGAGTGACGCTCGGAACGAAATAGGATGGCGAATAGGGTGTTATTTACGAGATCTAATGACGGTACGACAGAAGCATGTGGACGATTCAGTTCGAACTACCTACTTTTACGAACCCATCCCTAGTTCGATCCAGTTGGACAACTCATCCGACAAGTGAGTTGTCTAAGCCTGAATATTATTGTTGGGATGGTGTCGGTAAGGAAATCTGTATTAGGATATCGCGCTGATTCCTTATATCCACTAGAGGGCTTTAATCGACATGAGATTTAACCCTTTCCAGTCCCTTCGCCTCGTTTAGAACAAGTCCAGCAAATAGGGATTGGGGATTCGCCTGACTGTCCTATCAAGAGTAATGAAACAGTGGTTCTGTTGACCTTTTTTATGCGTCTTCCACCCAAACCGTTCCACATCACCCGGAGTAAATTGCCAGTACCTCAAAGGAGGGCGGCGTACCACTTTGAATGGTAGCTCCTCGTGGGAATCAAGATCTTGCATGTTGGGAGTATGCGTCTTGATAGGTAGCGAAGGCGGTAGCTCTACGGTAAAGTTTCCCAACACCTCGAGGTCTCTTAGTTGTGCGGTAACGCCCCGCTCTGGAATCTTCCGCCACGGGCCGTGGTCGTAGATGTCCAAGGATACGCGTAAACTGTGTAGACATGAGATACGCTCTAAAGCTTCCCACAACTCTCGAACTCTGCTCCTGGGCCTATCCACAATGAACGGGGCATATTCGTAGAAGGGGAGACTAAGAGATAAATCAAGATGGCGGATACTTGTGATATATGGCGATGGATTATAGGTGAAAAACCTGTGCGCCGAGAAAAAGTCGTTGAAGATGAACTGGTGAGATTCGAGGATAGACTCCATAACCTCAGGAAACCTACGCGGGGGGGCGGGTCAGTTTAATAATGTCGGGCTATGGTTGTAACATGGAGGTATGGCGTAAAAGTAAGCGAGGATGTAGGTAGACTTACATTCGCTTACAAACGAGCATCATGGACATGAAGTTTGTACCATCTACGGGTTTTTGTGTACCGTACTGGACCCTTTCCTCGCACCGCCAATGACGGCCGCCCCAGGTCGATGCAAGCCTCTTTTGCCACATCAATAGGTTTCCATGTCCTGTGTTATGAACTATATCCACTGTAGCAAAGAATTAGTCTTAGCGACGATAGGGGAATTATTGGCATCTTGAAAAGGGGCGGGCTTTTCATAATCTCCAGATGAAATATAAGTAGGTACGTACTGTTTTTCTGGATGAAGTCTAGATCCTCGTCGTCCTTATACATAACACATCTCATGTTGACCCAGTGGCCATCTACGAAGTGGATATGCCGTCCACGTAGCGTGTGATATTTGTGATCATGAGGATTGCTCCAGACGAGGTCGTATATCATCCGCCTAATCTCAATAGGTAATTGGCGGAAGAAGGGACTTGCGAGCTGAAGATCAAGTTTAGGGCCGCCATCATCCCCGACTGTCGACGTCGATGTATTCTTTAGCTTCTTGTGTTCATACTCCGGAGACGGGCTACTTAATCTTCTCCTTCTCTTGTGGTTTGAGTGGAAAAAAGATTTAACCTTTAACTGGATCGTGCCAACAGCCATCTTGACCGAGTGTCACACGAATACTAAGGAGTGGGAGACAAGGAGAAGAAAGTAAACTACGCCGGTGTATGAAAACTTAGGGCACATGGGTCAGTTTAAATACTAGTACACGCGCGTATGATAGGAGGTACAGTCACAAGCAAGCGAACGAGTAACCACTGCAGGCATCATCAATATGCGCCTGGGAGGCGTCTATCATCGCGCCTCAGTTGTGTGTGTTAAAGCTAACATATGCTATGTCCATGTCACCAGCTAGACGAGAATGACATGTCTTACGGCATGATAACGACAAATAGACTAAGCCACCAGTAAGAAAGACCCAGACTGAGCCATCGTGACTAAGTTGGCTCTAATGCTCAGAAGATGCATCCAGTGTGGACTGTCATGCCGAAGCTGTGCTTCATCAAGGTTGTCCGTTGAAGTGATGGGGAATTTCCACCGCCCCGTCTTGATTGGTCGTTTCGAAGCAGCTTCTTTATACAAGTTGAAGTTGTACAGCGTACGTTTACGAAGGTTGTTACAGTCGTGTTGCCACGAGCGCGGTAACCAATCAACGTGAGATTTATACCCGATCTGAGCTAATAGCACCCAATAAGGAACATGAGTTCTTCAAGGATCGTTCAACCTTAATGGTAAGGCTAAGTATCAGGGTACGTAGGCAGCAAGGGTAAGGTCAATCCTTACCAACCGTGCGTTAGGTAGAAGAGGGCACATAGAGTAGCAACAAGAGAGATGCCGGCCGGGTATCCCGACCCAGATTTTTTATTATTTTTACATTCTCACATATCACCGCCTGTGATCAAAAAGTTGAAGAGTCAACCGGCTCCGGTCAGCCATACCCTGATCACAAGAATAGTCCTATCGCCCGATGCTATTGGGGATCCTGTAGGATGACTCTTTTCTGGACTTCCAGGTGATCTGACGCACTGTACATTGCGTGGCTGGAGCTGGCGAATGGAACTGAACATCGGGCGATGGATTCGAAACCCCTCAGGCCACACCTCTTGAAAAGAAAAGGGGGTATGGTGCTATACCTACACTACCTCAACTCTAATACCACTACTAATGTGCCACCTGGAGAGAAAAAAAAAAAAAAGGACAAAAGGGGACCTATGTACTATCCAAAAGGGTCCTATCGAAATCGATAGACGTTTCTGGTTCTCTTACCACTCACTGTTCTTCTTACCCCACGTTCTTTTTCTCTTAGATTGGCCAACGAACGTATCGTATTTTAAGAGGAGCACAAACCAACCAACCTGATATCGTCGCATCATTTCACCAGTTTACTTACGTACCTATCGACGTTATTTCCCAACCCAACTTCCTGTGCGAGGTTTTACTAGATGCTTAGTCTAACAATCCTGTCTCTTTTTTTCACCGGTCGTAGTAGGACACTTTCATAGTCCTTCGGCGTAGATCTCGCATAGCCAAACACAAATGTTTCTCATCAGATAGCTGATAGCTGATAGTAGAGTCAATATCAAGAATCTGCGTCGCCATTCGTCAGCGAAATGATGGGGGAATCATTTATCCAAGCAGGATTTAACTCAGTAATACTTGAAAAAGGCTACTAGTAGCATCTATCTATCGGCTGCGGATATCGCCAAGCTGATTATCCCACGAGCTACATGTAACCCTGATTCAACCCACTTATAGTACGGACGTACTTGACGCGATGCAATGCAATGCACGCCCGTCAATCCCGAATAACAGACGAACCATTAAGCCTTGGATTCTGGTAGCTATGTTGCCCAAGGATTTTGTATGAACTGTTTCTTGACATTATCTAGGTAGGTACTTTTTCCCGGGGCATCCTAGAGTACTACTAACTAGATCATATCGATCTGATAGTTTCTTTTTCCATAGTTAGTATATTTGATCGCCCTGTCGATCCCTAGGATAAGTACTGTGTTTTAACTACCTACCTTGGTAACTATGAGTTCTATATAATTTAGAACTATAAACCATCCCGTACGGTCGGTAATCCCTCAAACCTACTGTCATAACTCAATCTTGTTGGTGTTAGGTACGATCAACGAAAATAGAGTTAACGAGCAGAGCTAATATTGATGTGCGTCGTGGCCTCGGATCCCTTGGTGGTGTCGTCCTTATCCAGTAAGCGGCGTCTTTTGGGGGTGTTTATCCATTTGCCATCGGCGATAACCTGTGACTTGATCGAGCGAGCGTGTCTTTCTTATAAAAAAAAAAAAAAAAAAAAAAAAAAAGTCAAGTCAAGATTCATCATCATACCGGATACCTGCGGGTCCGTTCAAGTTTACCGAATTAGAATGCGATATTTTATCAGTCTTTGGGTTCTTCTCTGAGTGGGTGGCACGGGCGTGGGAGTGGGAGGACCACCACCCAAGGAAGAAGAAGAGGGTCATCAGCACTAATGCGCGAGATCGACTGGGGAAGGCATGGCGAAATCTGTTGGCGTAGGTATTCGAACGAGACCTTATGTACGTACCATGTCATACCATGTTACGTGCTTAATGCTGTGGAATCGCAAACTAGATCATGCTCGGCCTCTTCCATCTGATATGAATGAACGAACGAATAACCCATATATGACGAAACGGGGGAAATATCAGGTCATCATCCTCTACTAATGTCTCAACTTGATGATAGATCAGATAACTACTTACTACTATTTCTTCGATAGATGATGCTGTACTTTCTAACAGGTTAGGCTCTCTACTTGTCCCCAACGCACGTCTCAGCCAGCCACGTACGCCATCGTGGGTTGACGGCTGCAGTATCCATGGATGCGGGTTCTCATCTTGCTTACACACACGTGGGTGTCCCCATGTTTTCTGTCACTTTTTCCCCGTGGAGACGACTAGCCCTGCAAATAATTGCCGCAAAAAAAACATGGGCGTCGTGGGACACTTTTGGTCTAATCTATTTACCTTCCTCTTCCGTGGGCTGAGCTGTCGGAAATAAGTAAAAAAGTGATAGCCACTCCGTTCGGTAGGGAAACCAATAGGAATCAAACCACATCTTGTAGCTATAGGATCTGCTCTTTAGATGTAAAGTGTGTACGCGTAGAATATAAAAAGCAAAAATGTCGTCAAGCATCTTGTCAGATATGTCAGATATAATATGTACACACCATCTCGTCCTTTTCTGTGGTCGCCTTGTATTACATATGCTGTATGAAGGCGACATGATACCTTTCTTTCGCGCAGTCAAATCCTCCCGGGTTCAAACTGGGCACAGGCCGGTCAAGGTTGAGCACCAGGGTCGGCACTAATAATGCCGAGAGGAGACGATGCCGTCCTCGTTGGTATATCCGACTGGCAAGCTCGGCTAGATAATATTATCATGAAGCATAATGGTTTGCGTAGGGATCTCGCCAAACGTTGGTGAAGCATCTTGTTGAACTCCGCTATCTAGATGGACGCCACGCGGACCCTTTCCGGCGTAGCACAGCACAAGCGACGTCGCTGTCCTATTCACCCCCTGTCTATCTCCGGATGCGACCTTTTCTCACTCATGTCTCGGCTAGAACATACGATATACCCTTTCGAAACCTATGGACCTTTATTATGAACCACGTAATGGCATAGCTTCCTTTGAGTCAATCAAGCCGCGAGTAAGTGGTAGTTAAGCCTGTCGTTATATCACGTTATTAACTAACAACGAGGCACATTTTATCCCTGGGAACGGACATCGGGTTCGGCACCAGGGAGAAGCGTAGCATGGGAATGAATATTCACATAACATCGCCCCGGACATTACGAATAGGATAAAGTCTATCATCTTCCCTTTCCTTTTCACAACTTCTGCCAAATCCATATAACACACTGGCCATTTTTTGGCGTATCCTATTTTATGCGTCTCTCCTAAATCTTAATGCATCATAGCACCATCTCCACGTAGATATACAAGAAGACCGAGCCGGAAGAGAATCTTCATCAATTCATTAATAAGCTACTTACCCTGTCAAGCAGCTATGCACTTGTGTACGCCGTCCTGGTTTATTACCCTTTTGCTCACCAGAGCACAAATCCAACCCGTTCCTATCTCCGGGCTGGTGGCAGTGCCCGATCCAAACAGTCATGAACCTGAAGATAGCTGATTAGCAAACATCTTATAAAATTGGGATAGACAAATACTCACTTCAGGACCCCAAACTCCTTGGTTTACCAGATATCTGCTCACCCCCTTAATTAATTCTATCTGCTCCTCTGGTGCCAATCCCGTAATGGCCAACTCCATTACATTTCCAACGTTGACTTTGTGCTGCGCGATAAAAGTTTGGTAGTAGATGAAGGCGAAGAAGCCCATAATAAATTGGCAATCCATCCTGTCGGTCATGCCACCGTGCCCAGGGATCGAATCGCCAAAATCCTTGATCTTGAAGGTACGCTTGAGTCCCGAAGCAAAAAATCCACCAAAGGGTGCGATCAAGGACGCAAAAGTCGCCAAGACGATAGCATGGAATTGCATGGGCTCGGTAGTGAAGGAAAAGCTAGTGCCTTCCGGAAGGAAGAATAGATAAGGTAACGTGTATGTGTGCGGGAGGAATACAGGGTTCGGATCGCACTCGAGACCGGTGAAGATGCTGGCTCCAAGGTCGTTAACGGGGCAGATGAAATACTTGGAGCGCATCAGCACGTTGGTCAAGAAAACAGCCCAGATGATGGTCATAATCCAAGCGCCTATAAAGCCCTCCACAGTCTTCTTGGGGGAAAGCTTGATCAGCTGCGTTCGGCCAAAAGTGATACCGCAGATGTAAGCAAAGATATCATTAGTGATGACGAGAGCGGCGGGTAGGAAGAACCAGATCATGCCCTCGAAGACGTTGTTCATGACAAAATGGGCTTGCACGACGATCAAGTACAGCGCCATGTGCGTCCAGGCGAAATTGGTGAACTGAAACTTCAAATGGCCGGCCTTGAGGTTGGCGACGAAGAATACGAAACCGATGACATATAAGACGAAGCTAATGAAGCGATGATGCGTAGCTAGGGGAAGTAAAACCTTGTCGACTAATACGATATGTTTGAAGTAGTAGATGACAGTCTCGCCGTAGAGAAAATACATGGTAGTGGCAAGCCAATACCAGTTCAAGCTTTTGGTAGGACGTAGCTGTCGAGCTCGGCTTGGGACACTTGCAATGGCAATGACTTCCTTGAAGGAGACAATCTGTACAGCAGTAATGCAGGCGATAATATAGATATGGCCTGAGAACAGAGCTGCGAAGAAGCCTCCGATCATAACGAATGTCCAAAAGGTTCGCGTGAGGAAATTGGCCTTTTTCTTCTCGTAGTCAGACATCTGAGGCCGTTCAGGCGCTTTCTGTAGACCATGACATATACGTTAGCTCTGGAAGCATAAAAGGAGTCTGCAATAATAACAATAATAATAACAATAATACATACTTCGTTAATATCATCTAGCTGCGGCGAGCTTTTGGTTTTGACGGGAGACCCCGATCCATCCTCGCTTATTTCGCTGAAGCTGGATCTTCTGCCGTCGGAAGAGACGTGGCCATTGACGCCTCGGCCAGGGAAGCGAACACCACGACGCGGTTTCGTCATGGCGGTTTTATCACCTGTACGTATGTTTGTCTATACGTAGAGGTAGAGGAGAGCGAAATATGAATTGGCGCCGATTTTATTAGCTCGGAAGGATCTTGTTTTGCGAACGCGACAACTATTTAGAGAGGGTTTTCAGCTGAGCTGACGAAAGGCTACGTTGGTAGAGGTGTAAGAATCGGTAGGCCGAGGCTGTTGAGCTGAAGAAGATGCCGCAACAGTAGAGAATATAAAAGGGTTTTCTTTTTTTCTTTTTTTTTTCTCTTCCGATCTAACAATTCTATGGCAACGGCTTGGTAGAACAAAGGGCGAGGCGAGGCGTTGAGAATCGAAGGAGTGGGGGTGAAATATCGGATCGTCGGCTGGTGGAAACTTGAGAGGTTCAACAAGTTTGTTAGTTACTTCAAAAATCTTGAGATTGTATCGTAGATGGAGAAAAAAAAAGAGGTGATTAGAACAACAATTAGTTAAAATTGATTGTAAAGAGAAATTATATTTATTTTTTTCCTCCTTTTCTCTCCTGATTGTATGATGCTTGTCGCTGCGGTCTGTAATAAACCCCGAGAATCCGTATTGTTGAGCGACAATATGAGATAGTTAGAGGTACACTCTTCTTTTTTTTTTCTTGGTGATTTTTCTTGATTTTGGGGCCGCGGTTTTCGATGAACGGGCTGAGCTTTAGCACCAGATTTTGCCTTGGCTCGCTGCTGCTTTGCCCATGCTTACCAGGTACATACCTACCTAGGCATGCTTGGCTACGTCAAAATGTGGCTCAGACAGTTAAAGGTAAAGTAATTCTGTGTGGCATAGCAATGACATAGCAATGTGGCACATTCACTACGGATCCGTACAGAGGTGGACAGCGTCTAAAGGACGGCCCACTCTTAAAGCCGAATAGTGTCGTCATCCCGGTCCCTTGAGACTTCAGTCGACGTTATCAACTCTTCACATGTCAATATGTCATTGGATACCTCTTAGCTACGCCAAAAATTGTTGAACGCATATGCGGGTAATAAACTTCCACTACACCAACAATTCCCATTCATTAGCTTACCTCTTAGCTGAAAATCCACCATGAAACTCATAAAAGAGCCTCAATTATTATCTACCTATATAAATTACCCAATAAGATGAATCAGAACCTTTAGTGATATCCATACCAAAAGGCACAAGTTGAATAAGCTCGTTTGCTCTCTTGGAATGAAGAATCCGAATCTCATTCGTTCATAGTGCTAATTATTTCAGGTCCCTTAAGTTAGGTACGCATTGTTGTCGGAATTCATATAGTTATTGTCAGGCGGTATGGTTACTATGTGCTTGCAAACATCTCGTACTAAATAAACCGTCCTCGAGGAAGCGAATAGGGCTACGACGACGCCGCTATCCCACATCCTTCAAATTTGACCATACACATGTTTCTAGGTCTTCCAACTACATTTCGAACATTCTAACCTAGCGTCACAGGAGAGTAAAATAAACCGCGTCGATCACACAACCTTGGTACATTTGCCGGCTGGATGGCTAACGTTCTTCAAAGGCAAGGCGCGACCAAAATGCTCACCCCCCAAAGAACCGACCTAGCTCTTCACCTTCTTCCGGTGTCACTGCCAGTTCCAATAGCTCGTGCGCAAGCTCTGCCGTTTCTTCTGATACCAAGTCCTCTGAAAAGTTGAGCCGCCCTAGGCTGAGCAGGTACTTCTGCGATACGCCCGGTGGCTTGGCTAGTTTCCCTGACACATTCACTAAGTCGGCAGTCAGGGGGTTGGTAATAATTGTGTGCAGTAGCAATACTGTGCGCGCCACTAGCGTCTGCAATTCCTTTTGTGAATCGTCATCCTCCGAAGATTCATACCGCATATCTCCATCGTACAGCTCGTCTATACACGAAGAGAGCAAGGTTACGAGGCGCGGTATAGCATAGTCGTTGATGGCCAATTGCGCAAGCCCAAACGGAGATCTCGCGAAGGCGGCCAGCGTTCGAAGCACTGCATTTCGAATAACTCGTTGCTTGTACTGGTCGATTTCCCAACGGGGCTTCTCGACAAGCTGATGCGAAATGCGCTCGATCAAGGCGCCCGCTACGACCTCTACCGTCCTATCGGGGCTAATAGGTCCGATGCTATCGGGAAATACGGATGTGCATAACCACCTCAGGATGGTCAGATAGTCCTCTACGGGATGCTTTTGACTTAGATGTAAGAGAACAAATTCCACCTGTACCTGGCTCCAGAAATCGACTGCGGGGTCCGTGATACCGTCAACAGGCGGCGAAGCTGCGCAGCCCAAGGCGGTTAGATATAACAAAGAAAGTATCTTTGTGGTCGAGATATTCTTGTTGAAATTCCTCCATGCCTCTTCAGAGGGATCGCCAGGACCCTCGTGATAAAATCTAGGAATCCCTACCTCAAAGCACGAGTCCATGGCAACTGGTAGAAGGGAGGGTGCGATGTAAGGAGAAACAGCTACGGTGTACAGCTGTACGGTTAGATATATTAAAGATACAAGCTCCATTAGGGGCTCCAACTATAAAAGTGGTCAGTTAATAATGCTCTTCTTGCTGCCCAGAGAGAATAAATCGGACACCCACAACACCCTCTTTATGACAGCTTCGCCACAGTTCGATAACCTGCTCACAGAATTCGGTCGGTAGGCGCATAGGATCCTGAGGATCTCCGATAACCGCCAATTTCTGGAACAGGATAGAAGCAAGGCTTTCTGTAGGTCTCGACGGAAGTCGGTAATTAGCAAGGGACTCGAAAGCAAGTGGACCGCCGCGGGTAGAACTGTGATTGAGTATCACCTTCATATACTGGTAGCTATTAGCATTTGATAGAGATTATGTATTGGCTACCCAGGTATTTCCAGAGGTAACGTACATCAAATGAAGCTGTCCTAGGCGTCCCATTTACGGGTATGACTTGCGTGCTATTGGTATTGTTTACGTTAGTATCATCCAACATGACAGCATCTTCCGAGTGTGTTTCTAGCGCTGCTATAGGGCTATCGGCGGCTAGTCTTTTCCTCTTTCCTTTAGTTGGTGTTCTCGTCAGTCTCGCAGGCGGTTCAACCATGGCGCCGGCTATAGCACCAGTACTTCTACCACGGCGTCCCTTGCTAGGGCTACCAGCCATTTCGACATCCTCAAATCCATCCGCAATACCCCTCGACTTGGCTATGGCATTCTTCTTGGGCGTCGCGGGTCCATCTTTCCGCTTCACACGATCTAGCTCGTCCTTGAGATCCCGCCTCGTAAATTCGAGCTCCGTAGAAGCAGCCTGTTCGGCCGCCTTAGCAGCTTCGAGCGCCCTCTCATGCTTTGCTACCTGCTCCGCAGCCTGTTTTTTAATTGTTTGAAGCTCTCGCTCGTAATCCTCCCGCGTCTTCTCCAGACGTTTTCGAACAATGCCTATCTCTCCGTCTTTGGTTGTGAGTCTAGTTTTTAGATCTAATATCTGAGCCTGTAAGGCGGCAATTTCGTGATTCGACGGGGCATTGGGTCTTTGAGCTTGTGAGGCTTGGTACCTCTGAGGAAGAGAAGGAGTTGGTCGGGGTAGAGGAGGCGGTGGGCGAATTTGACTATACGATGGAGGCGGAGCACGAGAAATAGGCTGCTGTTGCGGTTGGCGCGAGCTGCTAGGAGCTGGTAATGGATTTCGAGAGGACGCTTGAACGGGCTGAGGGCGAAAGCGACTGGCCGGGACAGGTACTGGACCACCCCATTGTTGTTGGTATTGTTGTTGGTATTGCTGTTGAGGAACTATTCTAGACGGTAATTCGGTCGTTTCTTGAGGGAGGACGGGATTTCCGCGCAGCTCGTCTTGTACGACGGCATCATCGAGATCGTCATCTTCGAAGTCATCTACAAACTGAGTTTGCGATTGTGATTGTGATTGTGATTGTTCGTATTTCTTCTGGGCTTGAGTGAATTGAATTGCATTATTCTCGAGCTCTTCTAGGACGTTCGCATTGAGGGTGTCGAAGTCATCGTCGGAAAATTCGTCCATGGCGACTCGAAGAGTCAGGGATGGCTATATATAAGCCCATTGGCGAAATCTTGAAGCTTACGGTGTTATTCAATTTTTAGGGATTAGGCTTGCCATTGACACAGATCGTTGTATTTATTTATTTATTTTTTTTTTTTGTCATTTGTCAAAGGGAGAATAGAATTGGTTATCTCAGCTTATTATCTTATCGACTATCAATCAATTCGTGATGGCGCGTAAGCGTGCAGGCGCGTTAAGTGGTGGGTACATGTACCGGCGGATACTATGTATGTCAGGAGGTACCTGCATGTATTGCCTGATTTAGGCACATACATGTGAAATTTAGGTACCTACTAACGCTGGATTTCAAACATGTAGGTACATTATTAAGCTTTCTTCAATCCTTTCACTTGCAACTTAAAGTCTTATTATAACTAATTACCGCTTCTCATATAAGCGCGACTGTAACAAGGCTCGACATTTATACACTCTCTAATTATCGTACTATCTATAACCAGGTAGTTGAGTTCTTATCCTTCTAAATTTGATCTCTTATAATTGCCCCCGGAAGGCCGCAGCAGCTTCCCGCTTCCCGCTTCCAGTTAATAATACGCCCATGGACTGGCTAAACAGGCATAGCAACACTGCCCTAGACCACAATCAGCTGGTTCTCTCTGCAAGACAACCCTAAAGCTGACTTTTTATCTCTATGCGGTAGCCATGTCTGTCTTGGCAGAGGTGAGAATCGTGCTGTAGCCTGAGAAGGATTTTCCGATCTTCAAATCTATTGGATAAGAAAATGTGGCTGAATGATATGAAGGTAGCACAACGAGCAGCAGTAAGATTTCGAACCTTTCTGGAGGCCTCTTCGTTATATTAGCATCTCGGGATTAAGTTCTAGGTACTATGTATGGTTTTAATAAACCTATTTCAGCCTTGATCAACTGCTTTAGGAACGTCTAAGGGGATATATATCTTCCTCATTCCCCTTTGCCTTATATACTGCTCCCATTGTCTTAAGACACATACTTCGGAGAGCCTTGTGAACTTCATACCCTGCAAGAGAAGTAAAATACATAATATACCTACCTACTTATTGAGATCATGAATCTTCCAAACCAGCAATATTATAATCAATACCCCCCTACCGGTGGACCTTCTCCAGGCCAGCCGGGACAGCCTCAAGCAGGATATCAGCAGCCTCCGCCGGGGGCCTCATATTATCCTCCCACTGGTCCCGTCGAGTTACCTGCTCCTGGACAACCCCCTTACCAACAACAGCCCTATTCTGCTTACAATACCCCTCAGGGTCCCCCTCAAGGTCCCCCTCAGACTAGCCAATATCAATATCAGCCCCAGCAGTATCCACCTGGCCCGCCTCAGGCCCCGGGACGATATCCTCCAGCTCAACCGGGGCAATATCAAAGCCAGCCTTACCCATCCCAGCAGCCGCAACAGGGCCAGTACGGGCAACAACCAGCTCCATATGGACAATGGGGTCCTGGCTCCCAGCAAGGTCCTCCCCCTCCCCCTAATGCTTATTCTCAAGCCCCGGCCCCGGCCCTGGCCCCTTATCCTTCACAACCGCAACCGCAACCGCAACAATACGGAGGCCCTGTAAGTTTAACGCTAGAACCTTCATCTACTATAAGTCACTCACACTTTAAAGCAGCCAGGCGCGCCGCAATGGTCGCAACCTCAACATCCCGCACCAGGTTATGGCTACGGCGTACCGCCGACCCCTGCGTCACCTGGTTATGACCCAGCTCAGAGAGCGTTCGTAGGTCCCATCAACACGTCTGCCGACGTTGAAACTCTTCGCAAGGCCATGAAAGGAATGGGATGTGATGAGTCAACGTTGATACACATACTCGTCTCCCCCAAATACGAGAATCCCTGGGCGATGGCTCAGCTCGTAGGTGATTATAACAAGCGCTTCATCCGTGATTTAGCCAAGGATATCGAGAGCGAGACACGTGGGGGCGTGGAAACTGCTCTCCTTGCTTTGATTCGAGGGCCGCTTGAGCAAGATGCGCGAGTCCTCATCAAGGCTCTCGACCGGGCCGGCACGGACGAAGACGCTCTTATGGATGTTCTTTTGTGCCGGTCGAATGCGGATATTCGTGCAATCAGCGCCGAGTACAAGCGAATTAAGGGCACTGAACTCCTAGTAGATATCAAAGACGACGTAGATGATACGTTATTCCGGCTCTATAGCATGGTGCTGTCCGCCACGCGTGCCGAAGATGCAGCGCCTGTGATCGCTGCGGACATCGACCACAAAGTGACAGAGCTACAGCGCGCTACAGAAGGGACAATCGGCGCCAACGCCATCGCCGTGGCGCAGATCTTCACAAATTCCAACGCTGCACAGCTGCACGCCCTCTGTGAGGCGTACCAGCGGAAGTACCACCGCTCACTCGAGGAAGTCATCGAGAAGGAGTTCCGCGGTGACATGGAGGATGCGCTGCTTTACATGTTGGAGAACGCGGTCGACCGAGCGCGCTTCGATGCTAAACGACTAGAGAAGCCTCTATACCGAACCCCGCGCAAGGACCGATTATTGATCAATAGGGTCGTCAGCCTATACTGGGACCGACCACGTCAGGAAGCGGCCAAGGCTGCGTACCAAAGATACTCTTCGGCCAGGACCTCATTACGTGCTGCTTTTAGGGCCATGCTGAGCGGAGACTACGAGGATCTGATGATTGCGTTGATTCGCGAGAGAAAATAATGGAGAATTGCACAAAACGTTCTGGAATCTACATAGTAGAGAGAGAATTGTTTCTCATTGGTCAATGTGGAAGTGGAATAGCTACATTACATAGTATGAATAGTATGAATTATGTCTCAAAAAGTGGAAGATTTACGACTCATGTATCTCATCTCATCTTGCCTTTATGTCTTGAAAACGAATATTATGAAAGGATATCAGACTTGAAACTAACTCTCATATAGCACAGAGAGTTATAATATTATAGTTAGTAATCCAAGTCCTATAGTAGTTGGTCTATTGAATGGTTATCATTTCGTATAGCTAATGTGAAGTGACATCACTATTTGTGCCAACGCATGTTATGGCCCAGGTATTAATTATGCTGTAATTCTCATCCAGAGCCTACTATTCCTCTTCGTCGTACTCACTAAGATTATTCAATTCATACTGAAGCCATATAGGAACATGTATATAGCATTAGGTACCTATGCGTTAGAGGAGAGAGGAGCTACATAAGAATTAAACCGCTTCCTGGGTTAATAGATAGTACCAAGTAAGTCTCTGTTTAGAGAAATGTCTCATACCTAGGTATACATGCGGATAGGTACCGAGGTATGTTATGCACATGCAGACTGGATTCTCTTGAAGCTAAGTGGGGGGTAGCATAAAATGGTATACATAGTAGGGGTCCCTTGATTGCTTCGTTTATAGAGTGGCCTATTTCAATATTTTGTTAGTTACTCGTAGTTCTTAGGTTCTTATAGTTATAAGTCCTGTCACACTAAGAAGTATTCAAACAGAGTTTCCTATATTCCAATCCTACTTGAATATTAGTTATATCGATACTTGTTTAGGTATACATAGGTATACGTAGGTATACGTACCTAGGTATATTACTTGTAGAGTATTTTGTGTGGGATGAGTTCAAGAGGGGTGTGGGGGATCGTGGATTCAGAATTCCGCGATTATGGTGCCACGTGATTTCGTGTTAAATTGGCTCGGGCGCTTTGTGCGATCCGTGCTTGGGTTGGACATTGGACCGAGCCAAGCCGGTCGGTAAACCTAGGGTAGAGAAGCGCGCCATTTTTTTTGAATTTTGCTTTTTTAACTTTCCCGCTTTATTTGCTGCAGTGGTTCTGACAGGGGACAAGTAGATCTTAAAACCACTTTTATTTTTTGACTTACCTAGATACCTTAGTACTAACCTACCTACCTAGGTAGGTATCTAAAGGTCAGATATTATGGAAGCCTTGGGAGGCAGCAGAATAACTTGTACCAATTGGTTTCACTATTGGGCTGTCTTTCAAAAATTCTATCTATTCCTTTCTTCTGGTAAGAATATTTCTTCAAAAAAATTAATTTTTTTATTTGCTCAAAACTAAATCAAATCCTATATTCCAAGGAAAAGGGTTGGCTCCATAGAATTTGCTGCAGGGACAGCGTGTACGTATGTACGTATGTACCATGTACGTATGGGTATACCATTAAAAAAGATCTGCCTACAAGGTGTTAGTTGGCTGCGAGACGCTGGGACCAAGCGCAGAAGCGTAAAAGGGTAAAAGCGCAAAGCTAGGTACCTAGTATACATGCATAGGTACAATTTTTAGCGCACATGATCCCCCGACGAAGCCCTGTAGATGCACCTTAGGTGTACCAAGGAACCCCCCGTAACCCCCCAAGTAACCCCCAGCAAAAAATAGGTGCAAGTCGCGCGACCTGACCGCGTAATAAACGGCCAATGGCTTCCCGCCATTTCTTCCCCTCCTAATATTGGAACCCATTTGATACTTTGGATACTTTGCCTGAGTTGACTTGTTCCTAACTATTATTCCCTTAGATCCAAGTCCATATTCGGATGTCAACTTCAACGCCAACCTCAAACCCTTTCCACCAACCTTTGAAGATATCTACGGGAATATCTATGGATCTATGGATCTATGGAGGGTTTACTTGACTACCTGAATTAAGCTAAACTGACACCTCCGCCATCGAACTCGTGTCGCGTCTACTCTCAACTGGATTTCAATTCGAGCTTTTTTTTTTTTTTTTTTTTTTCTTTCTTCTTTACCTTATTGATTTCCTCGTGGTCGCACTTATTTCGCAATCCTCACTTCGCCCTATATCTATACCTCTTATACCTATACTTATATCCCATGTCTCAGTCTCGGTTCTCGTTCGAATGTTAACCGCTGAGTGTCTCATTGGTTCAACGCGACTATACTAATCCAAGTATTATATTGTCTTGGTCTATGCTTCTGCGATATCGCGACTCTACCCGGCGGCATAACGCGTATACACCTCGCTAAGCAGCGTCAGCGCCCACAAAGGAAATCCTACATCTTCTAGACCCGAAATCCTATCACTTTCTACAACATCTATCTACCTTCAAAGGCGGGCTAGTTTGAAGACATTGCTCCATGTGAAAACGCGATTGATAGCTTCTAATCAGTTGAATTGCGTCTACATCATACCTAACAAGACGCGATAACCTCATATCTCTAGCCGCTGGACTTCCTCTCACTTTATATCTAACTCGGCTAGCTAGCCGTTATACTGAATCATGTCTCCGGTTAATACCTCAGGTCCTATAACGGACCTCGACCATTCGTCACAATCTCAAATTATACCAAATTCTCAAAGTCAACCGCTCAATTATTCAAGCAACGATTCCCAAGATACTACAGCTTCCAATGATACAGATCGCGTCTTCACCCCACCCGAAAGCGATAGCGAGGCTAGCAATGGAATAGGAAAGAGTCATGACTCGAGTCAAGAATCTCAGCTCCTACAGCTCTCTCAGCTTGCTGCAGCACAGCAGAGGATGGGCGAGGTAGATGGGACCGCCGCAGCTGGAGGTCAATCAAAAAAGCGAATGGCCGACGGCGTGGTTAAACACACGAGGAATAGCTCAAGTGTATCTCCAGTTCGTCCCGGCCATTCCAGAAATACTAGCACCGTGAGCATGGCTTCTACCTCAAGTCGCATCGGAGAGGTAATTTGCCAACATCTATAATAACTCATTGCTGAGGTCTCTGCTAACTCATTGTAGCTATCGGCCGAGCTGAAGACTAAATTGTCTTATGCTATGGTCAAGGTTAACAACGGGTGGCAAGGGCATTCCATTGACGAGGTCGAGTCGCTTGCGTCGCAAGTTGCCTCACCTACCTCCAGCACGTCTACTTTACATGGTAGATATGGGGCATCTGCAAGCCCTCGAGTTGCGGTTGCACCACCTATGAGACACAGGGCTTCGAGTATGGTTACTAGTCCTACGTCGCAGCATCTAACCCAAGGTCGCCCATATGATCCGTCATGGCGGGAGGGCAACATGAAGTCACCTCCTTCGACATCACCTATTACCCAAGTGCCTTCTTTAGCCCCGCCTGCCCCTATACAACCGCGACAACCGAATCAAGTTCATCCTCGTCGCAGCTCCAACGCAAGATTTACGCCAGCTTACTTGTCCCATCCGCATCACGTTTCTCCCCACACTCCGGCTCAACCGAGCCCATTGCAAGCTACGCCTGGTCACGGAAATATCAGAACACCCAATGTCGACCCCATTCTCTTTTCTCCTCACCAGAACGTGCGGGAGCAGGAGGCGTTAGAGACGCTGATGTTTATGAGTAGCCCTGGAAACTCAGCAAACGTAAAGCACGCATTCCCTTCATCTCTCCCCTCATCACAAGGCTCCCAAACAGCGCAGCCGCTACATCCGCCGCAAACGCGCAACGGCGGGCGGACTGCCCTCCCTACCTCACGATTAGGCTCGGGAGCTGAGGCCGGTAGCCAGGGACGCAAAAGTTTACCGACGGCGCGGCCGCAACATCATCACGCGCCTCAGGTCAAGCGGGTAGGATTTGAGAAGTCGCCAGGCGGCTACGGTGGGATGGATATCGATGACCCGCACGTATCTCCGCGAAGCAGAGGTACCCCTCGTCGTCGTACGAACGGTTCGGCCCCGCGACCATCTCTGTCCATCCCTGCTGGGTTAAGTGGACCGTCCCGGCCAAGAACAGCGCTACGGGGTGACGACATAGAACGGATGCTCGACCGGGTAGCCGCAGACGACAGCTCTGATTCGGAAGGCGAGATTCATATTCCCCAGAACAGAAGGGTGAATGGTTCTGCGGTCGGAGCTTAATGCATATTCCTTCCATTTACAGGGTTGCTATACGGCGTACTAAGGCGACTGAGTTTGTCATTTTTTATCAGTTGTCTCGCGTATATACGTGTTTTTTCTTTTCACATTGTCGAAAAAAAGGATGTAATTTTTTTTTCTCGATGTCGCATTCACGACCATGATGCATTAAGCTACTGGGGCTTTTTACGAGATGATACTTGAGGTTTTCAGGAGCAACGGGCCGCATTTACGGGAGATTTATGAGCATGATTACCGGAGGGGTGCAGAATCTCGTTTGGATGTATATGTTGGGAGTGGAATGGTAGTTTTGTTCAAGCGTAGCCTCTCTTGTTTAAGTAGGGTTATCTTTCGAGCGGTTGAAATGCATGTGTCGAATCATTCACCATCAAATCAAAATGCTCTAGTGGGTGTGTGTATACGTACCTAAGGTATCTATCAAAGGGGGAAGGATGGTTATGACATGGGGAACGAGTCATGTCTTACCCCTGATATGGCCATTGGGGTACTAGGTAGTATGTCCGCGGTATATGGTATATGGTATATGGTATATGGATGAAGGGCGTACATGTTATGCGAAGGGGCGTATTAGGTGGATGAGAATAGGTGTGTGTACAGGTTAGGGGTTGGGGGTTGGGGGTTGGGGGTTGGGAGTTGGGAGTTCTGGGATGATATTTGTATGACGAAGGCCAGCGCATTTTAAGAAGGTTGTTCGAATTAATGAGAATACCTAAGGTACCTAAAACCCGACTTTGTGAAGATTTATATGTATAAGAAAAATCAATAAGGCTCCCCACGTGTTCATCCCACCTGTCAGCCTTTTTTTACATGCAGATATGTCTTACAAGGGGGGGGGGGGGGGGGGGGTACCTGAAATTGGAAAAGGAGGGTGGAAAGGGGTGGCAAGGGGTGGCAGCCGACAGCTCCGCAACCTTGAAAACCAGATCAGCCTCATTCAAATCCGACCTTAGGTACAGCCAGTACATATGTACCTACATTATATACCACACAACATTACTAAGGTTCAATGTTGCATAGGTAGGTAGGTACAGGTATGTATGTAGCTCTGTCTAATGAGGCGCAGCCATCTTTCCCCGCTTGAATTAAAGCTTAGTATCTTTGCTTGAGCCTCCGCCACAGTAAAGAAGCAAACCAGCCAATGCATTCGCCTAGATGATCTCCCGTCTTCTTTTTGCCGCCAAGGCTTTTTTCCTTCCTTCCTTCAAGCCACATTCACTTACCTCTAGGTAGTCTCCGTCTTCGGTATTCCTCATGGCCGCGTGTAAGTTGTTTCTCAGTTAATCAGCTGCGAGGCGAAATGACTGCTCCTCCTTAATCAGACGTACGTGTAATTACCTAGTAATGTCCATATGATTTGATTGATCGATTGATAGAATGTACTTAATAACTAAGTACTGTAAGTACCTTAAAAGGCCTCGTGATACATTCTACATACATGTAGGCATTTACATTCTGCTTACGTATAAAATAGGATATATCAGTTTTTTTCTCTCTATTTTTTGGTAGACTTTCTACTTTTCTTTTCCTTCCTTTTTTTTCGTCTTTCTCACTTTCTTCCAATCTTCCATTCCTAAAATAAGATTACTTACTTTCCAATAACTGACTACCTCTAACGAATAACTTCACCCCGCGCCCCTAGAAACATTACTTCATAGCATACATAACGTTCGTTATAAAAGCTTTTTTAGATAATTTTTCTACTTTCGACTTGGGATCCTATAATTTCTAAGAAAGTTACAATTATAAAATTAAGGCAATCATGTCAGCAGCCGACTATTACGGTAACAGTGGAGGTGGTGGTGGTGGTGGTGGTGGTTATCAACGGCAACAACAACACCAGCAAAGCTCGTCGCCTTATCCCCCACAACCTCAATACGCCCAGACGCCCTCGCATTCCCCATACCCCTCTCAACCAAATTACACCAACCAGCCTTACCCCGCTCAGCCCACTTACGCCCAGTCGCCGGCCCCATCTCACCAACAGCAGCACCAGCACCAGCAGCACGGTGGTTACCTCACTCCCTACCAATCCCAGCACTCGCGTCCCGGCTCCGCCCATTCGGATGCCGGTTATGCGCCGCCTTCCTACCCACAAAGCGACAACCAATATGCGGGATCGCGCCCTCACTCGGCGGATCCCTACGCTGCTGCTCAGAATGACCGAGACCCCAACTATAACCAAGGCCAGGCCGGCGAGGATGGTGAGCGCGGCCTAGGCGCGACTCTGCTCGGAGGCGGAGCGGGCGGCTTTCTCGGTCATAAGCTTGGTAAGGGCAAGCTAGGCACCATGCTAGGTAGTGCCGTCGGCGCGGTGGCAGCGAATATCATCGAGAATAAGCTAGAGAAGAGGCATTCGAATCATGGTCATGATCAAGCGTACGGACAGGGACATGGGCATGGGCATGGACACGGACATCACGGACATCATGGGTCATCACATCACGGGTCATCGCATCACGGAGGGTCGTATTACGGTGGATATCAGGGACATCAAGGTCACGGCCACCATGGGCACCATGGGCACCACGGTCACCACGGTCAAGGTTGGTAGAGTTCAACGAAACGACCGAAGTAATATAACTACAACTACCTAGCGGATGGCTAGAGACTTTTTTTTTCTTTTTCTCTCTCTCATGTATAGGCCCCGGGGGATATTAAGCAACGGCGCACTGGTCGATATTGGTATAGACTTTGGTGAGGTTTCCCGTCTCTCTCAGATTCGGGTTCTGGTAAAGAAACGATGGAATGACGTTTACGGTTCATCATGCGGTTACCACAATGAGGTAAAAGGGTTGGTTATGGCGAAACTCTACACTTGGTATCCCTAGGTAGCTATCACACCTTGTTGACGAGGACAATCATAAACAACTCCCAGCTATGTGTTATCAAACAATCCTATCTTGCTTCACGGCAATGTTACCCCCCCATCAAGATGTCAAGTAAAGTAATAAATAGAAGGCTAAGAAGCTGATTGTTCACCCATAGCAGGTAGGCAGTAGGCTCATCAACACTATCTACTTGGAAGTGTACGTAACGCGTGATTATGGTACGTAGGACGGCGGGAGTGAAATGACAGCTGGTATACGGCCTGAACCAAGACACCTACTTGCGCATTTCATGCTTACACTGAACACAATGATAATTATTCACCCTTTTAGGCCGCTTAATAGGAGATTCGGGCATGAAAAATTGTCTAAACAAGTAATTTTCTCTTCTTGCTAGAGATATTATGGACATGGTTCGAATGGACAACTACTTGCCTAACGACTGGCTATCCCATAGTAATTTTCGTGACGATGAGTTCCTAATTAATGAAACGTTCGGCAGGGGGTCTGCCATAAGCACAAATAGGTTGTAGACAAGTATAGAACAATCACAGGTGGTCTGCTCTACCGCTAAGATGGGTATGATCCGTCTCAATTATGCCAACTATCTGTCTACTAACAGACAAGCCATTTCGAGTTACCACTCTACTAGTATATACCTAGGTATATTGAAGCCCTGCCATCAGACCATTCCTCCCGACCATATTATCAAGCTAGGTCGCCAAATATTGACCCCTTTGAATGAAATATCTATGACTGATTGTTAGATTCGTTCCATTAGCAGTTCGGCTTTTAATTGCACATACCTCGTATATTCCGGACAAATTTGGAAGCGAAGCGACAGATAGAACGAGGGAGAGACCAGAAGAGGTGCGTGAAGGGGACGGGAAGGGGAGAAGGGAAGACTTGCGTAGTTGAAGAAGACAGCTGGCCCAAGCAAGATTAAGATAAAGAAAACAACCAACCCGCCCGGTTTATCGCTCCAGGAGGGCAAGAGAACTGACGTCAAGCAGCCAGGTTACTCCAGTCCTCCAGTAATAGAAGTTAGTACAAAGACCCTATACCAAGCCAAAAATCTCGAGCGAAGATCTCAACCTCCAAATGACATATTCCCTTAGATCAGCACCAATCAAAGATTGGTATGCATCCCATAAAATGCATGATACATGTTAGCCTGCTTGCGAGGCAAGGCCAGTGCCAATCCGGCGAAGGATGACCATGGGATGCAGAAGGGAATTATGACAAATGAAGGAAGTGAAAGCTTACAGCTTCAAGACCTTTGGTTTGGGGATGGGGCTAAGAGTAATTTCATATAACCAAAATCCTGGGAGTAGCCTGCTGTTTATCCGTCGGCTTTCTTGCCTCTCTTCGGAGGAATAAACCAGGTTGACAAGTCGCTCCTTTAATCTCATCAGTACTTGATAGTCAGCGTCGTTCTTCTTCCATCGCCACTCTTCCTTCAACCTCTTCTCGGCTTCAGCAACCTCAACGTTCGTCTTGTCCTGTTCATCTCTGGGCTGTTCCTAATGGCCATCTCCCTATGGTGCATCACCCATGGACTCTTCGTCCTCGTACTCTTCGACTTCGTGAGCATCGCCCATAGGCTCCTTACACTCAAGTTCCTCATTCGTTGGACCTTGACCATCCTTGAGCATCCATTTCTAGCTCGATGCCAAGCTGCTGTGCTATATCAAGCAACTCTGTATCGAGATAAGGCACCTCAATCGTCGAGGTCCAGCTTTCATCATTTGCTGGCTCACCGGCGTTGTTCTGCTGGTGTGAGGGCCCCTCAGCAGCTTGGCTGTGCTCGGCGTAGGAAGGCTGAAGTGGATTGCCAACTGAGCTGTATGAGGAAGCTATATTAAGAGCGGCCTCGCCGTCAACCTGCTCCGCTACTAAGTTGTCAAAGAAATCGTTGAACTCATCCTCCTCGACACCCGCCGTCTGAACAGCACTCTGTGAGCTGCCGTCGTAGTGCTCTAGGAGGCGAACCCGTCCATCTTGCGCAGATTCTTCAGTGGCGGGGTAGGAGGCGGCCATAGACTGTTCAAACTGGGTAGGCCGCCCACTACTGAAAGAAAAGCTGGGCGCATTTTCGCCACCACCAAAGGTAAAGATGGATGAATGGTTGGCGAAAGAAGGCGCAGGAGTAGGCTGCTCACCACTGAAGTTGAAAGTGGGAGCCGGTCGTTCAGCCTCGGCGGACTGCTAATTACCAAAGGAGAACGTCGCCGTTGGCTGTGAAGCCTGGACGGGTTGTTCGACGGGTGGAGAGGGGGAGGAGGAGGAGGAGGAGGAGGAGGAGGAGGAGGATGGAGGCGTGGGCGTATAGGTAGGTTGTTCGGGCTGAACCGGCTGTTCAGCCCCGAAGTTGAAGATAGGAGCAGGCAACTCAGCTTCCCTTGATTGCTCATTGCCAAAGGTGAACAATGGCATTGGTTGGGAAGCCTGAGTTGCCTGCTCGGCTGGGAGGGAGAAGGTAAATGTAGGCTGTTCGGGCTGAACAGATTGTTCAGCACCGAAAGTAAAGGTGGAAGTAGGCTGTCCACCTTCTGTGGACTGCCCATTGCCGGTGGGTGTAGGTGTGGACTCTTCAAGATTAAAGTTGGAGGTAGAGACTGCCTGCTCAGCGTTAGGGAGTTGCTCACGATTGAGCATGGGCGTCTGTTCTCCTAAGTCGAAGGTAAAATCAAATTCGTTTCCTTCAGAGCTAGAAGTCTGTTCACCACCGAAGCTGAACGCAGGCGGAGGCTGAGCTTGAGGAAGTGGACCGTTATCGAAAAGATGGAAATCCTCCATACCCTGCTCCATATTGATGTAGTCCTGGTCTTGCATGTCAAAGTCAAAATCTAGTGGTGTGATGGTATTGAACAGCTCTTCAATTTGCTGCTCACTGGTAAACTGGCTGAGGTCAAACTCTATTGGCGTCTGCTCATTGGGAAATAGGTTGAAGTCAAACTCTATTGGAGTGGTGATAGTGGACGGCTCTTGATTTGGCGTCTGCCCACTGGGGAACTGGTTGAAGTTAAACTCTACCGGCGTGATGGTCTCTTGAATTGGCGTCTGCTCATTGGGGAGCTGGCTGAAGTCATTCTGCTGTGGAAGGTCCAGGGAAATCAGATTGTTCAGTATCTCGTCAAGAAACCTTTCGCCCTCAGCCTCCCAGTTATCCGGTAGCCTAAAGTCGGCGGATCCTTCGGCAGCATGTCCCTGGGCAATAAAATCGTCGATCGCCTTGATACCATCCTCGGTACTGAATGGTTCAGCAGCAGGCTGTCCAGTGTAATGCTCCCCAAGGTTACCGTGCCACTCAGGAGGATCTTGAGCGGGTGGTTCTTCGGTAGCGTTGGTCGGCTCGACAGCATCCTGGCTAGAGGCAGGAAGTTCGTCAGCATCCTGCTCAACCATTGGCTCCTCGACCGAGTATCCCTCCATACTGAGATACGAAGTGGGGGGTTCCTCGGTGGTGTGTGTCTCGTTCAAGGACCCGTGGGTGGGAAGCACCTCGGGAGAAGGCAGACTATCGTTAAGCTTCTCATCCAACTGTTCAGGGATAAATTCCTCTGCGATTATTTTTTCGGCAACGGCCTCTTCAGCGGCAGGAACTTCGAGGATATATTCGTCTTGAGTAGGTTCACCGAAGAGGGTGGGATCCTCAAGGAGTACTTCGTCAGAGATGGGCTCTTCAGGAGCTAGCTCTCTAGGAATGGGTTCCTCCAGTCTAATTTCCTCTTCAATGTTCTGTTTAGCAATAGTTTCTTCGGCGGCAGAGACCTCGAGAATATATTCGTCTTGAGTAGGTTCACCGAAAAGAGTAGGATCCTCACGGAGCGCTTCGTCGGAGATAGGCTCTTCGGGAACAAGCTCACCAAGAATAGGTTCCTCCAGTGTGGTTTGCTCTTCAACTTTCTGCTTGACTATAGTTTCTTCGGCAGCAGAAGCCTCGAGGACATATTCATCTGAAGTAGGTTCACCGAAAAGAGTAGGATCCTCAAGGGGTGCTTCGTCAGAGATGGGCTCTTCAGGAGCAAGTTCTCCAGGAATAGGTTCCTCTAGTGTAGTTTCTTCTTCTGTAACGTTCTGCTTAGCCATGGTTTCTTCGGCGGCAGAGTCCTTCAGGATATATTCATCTGAAGTAGGTTCACCGAAGAGAGAACCTTCAAGCGAAGACCCGTCAGAGATAGATTCTTCAGCCGCAAGTTCATCAACAATAGGCTCTTCCGGGGTAAATATTTCCGGGGTAGCTTCTTCCGTAGTAGGCTCCTCAAGAGAATGTCCTTCGGGGACAGGGTCTTCGACTACAAGTGCTTGGAGACTATTTTCCTCTAGTATAGGAGCCTCAGCAACAGGTGCCTCAAATATGGGCTCTTCGGGGATGGACTCCTCGGTTGTAGATGCCTCAGGGGTAAGTTCCTGAGTAATGGGTTCCTCTGGGACAGGTTCCTCTGGGACAGGTTCCTCAGAGGTTGGCGCTTCAGGAGTGGACGGCTTGATCACAGACTTCTCAGGGACAGGCTGTTCAGTAGCGCGCTGGTCAATAGGGAGCTTTTCCATAAGAGCTCGCCGAGTACTGGGATGGTTATTGACAGGTTCCTCAGTCTTGGGCGTCTCCTCAACCGGCTTGGGCTGATAAATTTGCTTGGTCATAGCCCATCTTTTCCGAAGGTATTCCCGCGAAGAGACCGTTTGTCCGGGAACCTGTAGGGTCTCCTCAACAAGCTCGGCTGTAGCGCCATCTTCTCTCAGGATCGACGATCTTCGGAGAAATGTGATTCTCGGCTTGGCCTTTCGAAAAATCTCCATAACAGCTTCGTGAGAGTAGACTTCTGGCTTAGATGGCTCAGGGGGGTCGACAGGATGTATGTCTGCGACAGTCATAATATTAGAGAAGGTAAGAGTAGGCTGAGGCTGGCTTTGAGCGCCTGTCTGCGTGCCGGCGTCAACCATATTGGGCTTTCTCAAAACTCGGCAGAGCTGGCGCCAAAGAGTAATAGGAGACTTGTAGAGGGACACAATATTGTGCTTAATCTCAACCAAGAGGCGACATAAGAGTGGATAAACGCGGCAGAATAGAGCGAGGAGTGTGGCCAGTCCCTGCAATAATACGTCAAAAACTATGAAGCATGTAAGGGCCGGGAAGAGAATTACCTTTAGAGCGATATGACGGAGAGGGAGGGTTGCCACGCAGACAATCATCAGGAAGTCGAGATAGAACATGTGCTTGTCGCAAGTAAGGAGCTTATGCATTATCATCGTTAATGCCACGGTTATGGCGCTGGGGTACTCGGGTCCCCAAGAATCTTTACACGCGGTCATGAGTACGATGCCGTGGATTTCCCGGAGCACTCCTCCTCCAAAGGCGTACTTCACCCCGATAGCGGCGACGGTGTTCGCTGCGAGTGCGGCGGCATTGACGATGGGATCGCTGTTGTCGTAGCCGGGGAGACAAGAGATCATGAGAAGGCCGAAGATTCCTCCAAAGGGGGCGGCGAACATGGCATCAAGGGCCAGAAGAAAAGGGATGAGGATAGTAAAAGCGTACATTTTAAAAGACTTGGTCAATCGATGTACTGGTAAAGAGAAGAGGAGAAGAAGGGGGTGGATGGGTAGATGGGTAGATGATAGATGGATGGATGAATGAATTGATGAATGGATCAAAGAGTCGAAAGAGTCAATGATCAAGATGATAATAAGATAAATCGATTGATGAATCGGTAAGTCAAATGAGACGATCGATTGATTGGTTGACTTGTATTGATCGAAGGATCGAAGGATAAATGAATCAATGAATCGAATGAGTAGTTGTAAAGTGTAACAAATGGTAACGTTATGTCAAAGGCGAATACGATTGTTGTTGTTGTTGCACTTGAACTTGTGGAAGGGAAAAAAAGAAGGAAGAGGAAAAAAGTCAGTTTGGGTCGCAGGTCTGTGGAATAAAATAGATGCCTAGTTTCCAGCAGTGGTTGCTGGTGAATCAGTCGCAACTATGGCAACTGCCTGATTTAAAAAATCATGGAAGGAAAGTACGATTTTGGATTTTTAGGGACGTACCTCAAGTATCATATCATGACTTAAATCGATTATCTTAGGCAGGTGTACATCCCACCTCATACCGGTTGCAACTGCAATTTATTAAAACTGTCTGTACATCTCCCACTACCGCAGTTTCCAGGCATCAAGGTACGCATAAAAAATTAAAAACCTTCTGCAAGTGGTTCTTTCCATATACCTACATGTTGTAGATTATTATTTGTTTTGATCATGGAACGCCTTAGGAAGACAGGTAATTATTTTTTCTTGCATACAAGCCTAACCCTATCATCAATAATTACCTAGGTACCTAGCCAGCATAACAAAGCAACCAATAGATATCAACATCTGTTCGGCGTTAGGTCCATGCAACAATATTAAAGTCTTACTGAGATATTAAGTTCTTATTAGTAAAGATAGAATCTATTCTAATTTTACGTAGTTATGAATTTACTTGACTACCTACCTATGCTGCGAGCATGGAATACATCGAATATCGTACGAAAGATTACCATCGTAGATGTTTCGTGTTAGTTCCAATATTAGAAGTTAAGCTATGTTTGATTCAATAATTTGATAGCTCAGGAGGTGGGAATATTGGGAGGTAAATGTGCGCTTGAAGATACGTAGGTATATTTATATTTAATCCTACATCACGCAATAGAACTGGTCTGTACAAACAGCACCTCCATATGATATCTAGAAGACTGTGACTCATTAATTACCTATGATTGCTTGACGCAGGAGATGGTTGTGTAGTGACTCTGGTGGTTGTCGAAGTTGGTTTGATTATGTAATGTGAAGTTGAGGTGGACCCCTTGTTGATTTGCGTGCGACCATAATATGATTGGCTGATCTTACAACCCACTTTCCCAAAATAGGTAGTATCCATATCAGTTCAGGGTTCCCCGGATTTTGATCGCGAATCAACTGATTCAATTCTAGCAAGGGAAGTGCGTACCAAGATTACTTGATTTAGGTACATGTGTTTTTTTTTTTTTTTTCTCTTTAAGGAAAAGGAAATACGATGGAAGAGGTACCAAGCTGCGTACCTATGTACCTAGGCAAACATCAATTGATCGAGGTCGTTGCCCAGGTTGTTGCATATCAATTTGATTTAAATAGGTACCTACGTGGTACGCCTATAAGATACCTACTAGTAGGTACCTACCAATGGTACCTAGGTACATGTACGTATCTCCTTGATGCTGGACAGTTATTTCTAAAGAGATGTAGCGCATATCTCCACGCGACAGATGAATTAAAATTGTACGTAAAGTATCGTAACAAACGCCCTTAACCACCAATTCCTCTGGTTTTGGATATACAAATAGCAACCGTGACGTTTGCTTTGTGCAGTTTAATATGTCATATCCACATCCAATTGTTTCGATACCTACCAGTCTATATCAGATTACGTAGTCCTTGGTTCAAAATATCTTATATCGTGAAATTATCATTCATGTCTATTCCCCGAAATACCTAGGTAAATGCGTTGCAAAGCGATAGCGTACTCCAAGTCCACCAATTTTTTATCCTCTGCAAGCATTCACCCGAATGCGTAAATGCATTAATAAAATCCAAATATAGCCGCTAAATGTCATAACTATGTTCTATCTAGTATACAAGTAAATACCCAAGCCTGTATATATATTCTATCTCCTTCCCTGTTCTAAATCCCCCATTATTTGTATCTCAGGGGTGGTGTTCGAGAGAACGCCCTCCGACACCACAATCTCGGGAGCTGCTTCTTTTTCTTTTGCTGCATCATCTTCCTGTTTCTCTTCCGAAGATGATGCCTTGGTCTTCGGCTTCCACATCCTACTAATGACAGAGCCGATCTTAGAGAAGACTTTGGCCAAGGCATTATATACAGCGACGACAGGTGTGCCTACGACCTCGGTGATCCGAGCGAACAGGGCGTCTGGGAATAATCGTATAACAATTGCCCACGGGAGCGAAATGGCTGCCGCCACCAAGCAGATAGCCCATTGGGTGCCGTTGATGGCGGTAATTTCGAATGCAGCGCCTCCCACGAAGATAATGGCGATCTGAGCGCCAACCATAACGAAATTAATTAAAATGAAAAATCTGTTACGATGAACGCCCTCAAATATGTTGAATTTGTTGTCTAGGCGTCGGTTGTTGAATTCGTTGAAGATTTGCATCCATACAAATGTGTTGAAGACCATGGTGTTAAGCTCCGTCTTCTGTGTTTGGTTATTGGGGTCATAGCCTAGAATAGAAGCGCCGGCAAAGTGTAGGACTAATGTGACAGCAAGCTGATAGATTGCCTGCCCGACAATCATTTTCCACATATTGGTAGTGATGAGGGGTGCGCTCTTCGGTTGAGGTTTGCGGTCGAGGACCTTTTCGGTCGGAGGATCCGTTGCCAGGGCGAGAGCTGCAAAGGTATCCATAATGAGATTCACCCAGAGTAGCTGCACAGCAGTGAGGACAGAATGCATATCGGGATCGGCAACGGCGGATACGAAGGCAAGGAGAACGGCAGTAATGTTGACGGTGATTTGAAACTAGAAAAATGTTAGTATTACGAAGTTATTCGCAGCTATATTCAGCTATATTCAGCTCAAACTCACCTGAAGGAACTTCTGAACGGAATCGTTAACTGCTCTTCCCCATTTGAGGGCAGTTAAGATAGAAGCAAAATTGTCGTCCATCAGTACAATTTCCGAGGCCTCCTTAGCCACTTCGGTACCACAGATGCCCATGGAAAAACCAACGTCGGCAGTCTTAAGAGCTGGGGCATCGTTGGTGCCGTCTCCAGTAACGGCTACTGTTTCTCCAAGAGCCTTGAGTCTTGCAACCAGAATCCTCTTGTCCTCAGGTGACGAGCGCGCAAGTACTTGTAGCTTTGGTAACTTGACATCCATCTCTTCTTCGCTTAGCCTCCTGAAATCAGGTCCTTCCATGATAATGCCATCGGTATAAATACCACACTCGGTCGCGATCGCTTGAGCAGTAACGGCATTGTCTCCAGTAACCATGCGAACGACAACACCAGCATGTTGGGCCTTTCGAACGGCTTCGGGAACACCCGGTCTCACAGGATCCTGGATACCAACCAGACCGAGCCAAACCAAGTTCTTTAGCACCGACCCGAATTGTACATGGCCATCTTCTATCTCGGCTTCGGCAGGAGGCCAACTCTCAAAATCTCCGTATATGATGCCGATGGTCCTCAGCGATCCCTTGGCATAAGAATCAATGATAGATTTCAGGCTGTCGCGATCGCTTTCTGATAGATCGCTGGTAGAAAGTGATTGGACATCTGCCTTGGCGCTGCAATAACCCAAGAGAATTTCCGAGGCGCCCTTTACCAAGAGCCTATACCCAGAACCGTCTCGTAGCTTGATGACTGCGCCCATGCACTTCTTGTCCGAGAGGAAAGGCATCATTTGAATTACCTGTTCATTGTCGCGGGTCTGGGCCAATGATTGCATTCCTAAATAATCCCTGGCGAGCTGAAGAAGTGCCGTTTCGGTCTTGGAGCCAATGAACGCGAATTGTCCAGCCTCTTCGCCTTCGAAAGCGGTGGAGTTGATAGCCACCGATTGGACGATAGCGTCCTTAGTCTTTTGGGGAAGACTGGCCGCCCATTGGGAGATGGTCTGGGTGCCTGGCTTTTCGCTTTCGGATTTGGCAAAGCTTGATTGGCCAAACGTTCCCGCGACGACGGTCATCTTGTTGGTTGTCAATGTACCTGTCTTGTCGGAACAAATTGCGGTGGCGTTTCCCATCGTCTCACAGGCGCGTAACACACGGACGAGGTTGTTCTCCTTGAGCAATCGGGTGGTGGCGAAGGCCAACGCTAGGGTAACAGCCAGGGGTAGACCTTCGGGTACAGCCACAACGATAATGGTTACGGCCACGATTAGGATGTCCAAGAAGGCGGAGGCCTTCCCTGAGCTAGAACGCGTGTCTGTCGAGAGGCCGCCGAGGAAGCGGAATAGCAGGACGAAGAAGAGAAGACAAGCTGCTGTACCTCCTAGTTTTGCGATCGCAACTGCGAGCCTTTCAAGTTTCTTCTGAAGAGGAGTTGCTTCGACGTCTGTTCGAACGGACATCATAATCTTTCCGAAGCTTGAATGCACGCCGACCGAAGTGCAGAGGAATGTACCAACGCCTTCAAGGACCTTTGAACCCGAAATGATAAAAGGGTCAAGTCCTTTTTGGTTGGTTCCCGATTCTAGAATTTCCATGGCTTGACCAGCCGGTGTCTTTTTGATAGCGTCAGATTCGCCCGTAGCTGAAGATTCATCGCACTTTAAGTCGTGCCCGTTGATGTAAATTCCGTCGACGGGGATGAGATCACCCGGCTCGAGGTGAATAACATCTCCCACCAGGATATCATGAACGTTAATCATAAACGATTTTCCTGATCGAACCACTTTGATCTCGCGGTCTTCCTTCTTGGCGTTGAGCCTCACAAAAGCCCGTTCCTTCTGCCAGTCGTTCAGGGATCCTACCAGTGTGACGATAAGTATAGCAATGATGATTGCGACACCTTCGACCCAGTCTACGGACGGTGGCCCGCCGGGTTCAGGCACCGTGCCGAAAGTTTCGTAAAGGCCAAGTGCTAGCGATATAATGGCGGCTACTGTTAATAGGATAATGACCTTATCGTTATAGGCATTCCACATAAGCACCCATATCGGCGTGGCTGTCTTAGCAGGTAGGATGTTCCTTCCGAAAACTCTGACTCGGTCAACAAAGGAGTCGGATCCGGGTTGTGGCGCTCGCTCGGGTGACTCTATAAATTTATCGGACGTTCTCCTTACGGCCTGTTCAAACGTAATAGATGTCCGTACTGTTGCCTCGTCAACGCTGAGACCGGCGTTGATATCAGACTGTAAACCGCATGCTATTCCAGTGATGCCTCCCAACGCCCGAAATGCGAGTAATGATTTTGGATTTATTAGTTTGTTTAGCTGACCCGGACTGAACGCGAACGGGTTATTTTCAACCTGGAAATCTGCTTCTGTACCGGGATCCGGACGGAGAGCCGCTTCGGGCTCTACTGATAAAACACTTGCTCCGCAATCAGACGGAGCTGGCGTTTGGAAGGGGTTAGAGTGAGCTGGAGTTAGAAAAGGATTCGAGATATTGGAAATGTTCGAGACAAAGGACCCAGCCGGGGTCACCACTCTGGTCTCATTAGTGTCGCTCCTCGGACGTGTTCGCGTATCGATCGCCAACGTTGGCGGCGCTAAACTATTGCCCGCCATGATTATGAAGGTATATAACTATCAGGTATTATGTTGATAGAGGAATGGTTCTAAGGTAGGTGGTCATGGGCTGGCAGTAGGTATCATTCCTAAGATAGGGTAAAAGTATGATGAGGTAGATCCTAAGAACCGAACCATTCGGTGAGGAAGTATCATATAAGAAAACAAACCTGGCGGCTGTGAGGCCTTAGAAAAGGCACATGCTGACGTCCGTCAAGGCTCACCGGTTGGAATTTCCACTTTTTACCGAGGCCGAAGAGAGGTAGTCGTAGTATGTCGCCTCAGGCCAAGCTGAGTAGTAGACTGTGCTAAATGGTAAGGAGTTCTTGGGTCAGGCTGTGCAAAAGCGGAGTATACGATGGCGAAAGCGATGGGTTGAAAAGTACCGATGTTTGATATCGCAGATGGTGGGCCCCCTTGTCGTAACTCAGACCGCAGCTTGGTCTAGGTTCTGATATATTAGTTGTTTGGTAGGCACCCAAGATAGTAAGCGTTGGGAAAGTTGATAGCAAAGAAAGACTCGACGTTTTTTTTTTTTTTTTAAAGAGGTTGAGCCTTTCTACACTATCTAGACTGGGCGCAGTCTTGGGAATCTGTCTTGAAATGTGTTATAAAGTAGGCTGTGTTCTTAGGCGTATGACGCAGAAAGAGGCAAAATGCTGTGTTGGAGGCCGCATTTGTTTAAGCATATAAAGACGCTTCGACCTCCCTCGAAACTACTAGTGACTAGATCATGACACCTAAAACATGGCGGTAGATAATACATACGACCTCTGATTCTAGCGATTGATAGATACCAATACAACGGGGGTCGAAGGATTAACCATGAAAAGAAGAGAAATTTCTGACGTTCCTCCCTTATGCCAAGAGGGGGTCGATTGAGGCTGTGTAGATATCCAACTGACCAATTAGAAGTTTGGCGATACGCACTTTGAACATGAACTCTATATTCGACCTGTTTATTGGCTTTGCCCCGATCTAGATTTCCTAGTAATGATTTGTATTAAAAAATTCGGACCCATGGCCTGTTTTTCTCAGACCGTGTCGCGATTCATGAGCGAAAATCGCTTGGGCCAATTACATGTGGAAACCATCCGAATTATACTAACGACGACGACCATAATTATCAAAATATACCCGACTAGACCAACTTCAACAACAACGACTACTATTTGTCTAACATTGACATGGGAAACTTGAATGCACAGTTTGATTTTTCTAACTCCTTTCTAACTACTTCTTACTATCATGGACACGTTCCCTTGCTTTAATCCGCGCTTGATGACCTGGCACGCCAACCACCAACAGAATGGCGGAGTCACCTACGTAGCAACCAAGAACGCCTAGCTTTTTTAGACAAACGATACAAAAGCACGGCATCAACACTTGGCTCAAATAGTACACTAGGCATGACGTATATAATTCTTGCTTTATCATCACGAAAGCTTTGTTAGATCTTCTTGTCATGTCCACATATGTGGCTCAATGAACTACAATCTAACTAAGTTGATGCATAATTCACGTAATGCAGTCTATATACTTTCCTTACTACGCCTCTGAGGGAAATAAGAAAAGAAATACTTCCAATGTCGCGCTAGTGGTGTCTATAGAGTGACTAACCAGCTTGATAGTTATTCATAGAATACTTACCTGGCATTGACTTGTAATCCCCGTGTTTTGGTACATAGCTTCAGTTTACCCCTTTTCAAATGGCCCCTAGGTGACGCCGATTATAGACGCCCTTAGCCCCTGATTCGGTATAAGAAGTATGCAAAATGTTATTTCATGGCATTAGATCCCGTAGATAGAGTAGACAAAGTACCGAAGTCGTCATCAGAAGAGCTAGGGAAGTCAATATATTGACAACGCCCGTCCCGAGTTTACCAGGCTGATTCAATATGATAGCAATACCAAGATTCTTGTCCATGAGTTTGCAGCGATCACATCGGGATGCTGCTGAAATTACAATGCAATGCATCGTAAGACCTGCCCCACGATAGGCTACTAATCAGGTAAGTGAGAATGAAGAATGTGGTTCACAAGGACTATCTTGTATCATTTAATTAAGATTTGCTCCTTCTCGCAAGGCTGACTCGGGGGGGGAGAAAACTCAATACACGATAATAGCATGGTAGATTGTATTCAACAGCGCCTTGAGCTTACATTCATCTTCAGGCGAACTTCGGAATTAAGCGTGTCAGACTAAACTACTTCACCTCGGAAAGTCGTTGAGAAAGCCAGGTGAAACCGTGATGATGAAACATCACGAAATGCACCAACATAAGAAATGATATTAGCATCTCGGTAGCAATTATGATTTACACAAATATACAGCTGACAAGTTCCTAAATGTATCCTAGGAGTAGACTAAATAAGTACCTAATGTAAGCTATTGATTACAATATCACTGCCTGACTATATGTAGTGCAATCGTTTGACAAGATTGTGTCACTACTTTGTCATCAATAGAGACTTTCTGCTAACACGTCCAAGTACCTAGATAGCCAAACAAGACAAGGATGAACAGGTTAATAACAAAAATGTACAGCGCCTAATGTAAAGTTCTTTGATTTCAATACCGAGAACATCATTGATGTGACACCTAAGATAACCAAGACAAATCCCGGGCTAACCTAATTCTGAACTACCATGCACAGCCTCATTCTATATACTCAAGTGGGCAAGCCGAAGAGAAGGTGGAGAGAACTAATCAATATATGGCTTAATTGGAGATTGAAAATCCAATGAAATTTAGGCCTCTAAAGCACCTACATATCTTCGTGTGTAGTTGTGATTTTGGTTTCTTGTTTGACAGTGATAAATCGAAGCATATATATATTTATTTGCTACAGCGCCCCAAGTTTACTTCGGTGGGAGTGGTTGTTAAGGTTGTCTGTATTTGGAGACGGTCATTAAAGACTTCTCTAAAGCTCCAACTCCAAAAGAGGAGAAATAATGCAAACCAATATACCAAGAAAATGCCTCATATCATGTAATACCAAAGTCACATCCAGTGTGGCTATGCCCTCCATCGGAGAGAAAGTCTGTAACTTGTAGAACGGTGAATATGCAGTCGTCTTAAATCGGCTTGACGAAAACTGATAAATCAGGCACAGATGTGTAGCTGAAGGTACTTCACTTCCTACCTCAGTATACCATAAGGTATACATGCATTTGTACGCACGACTCACAATATTTACATGCTTGGAATTGTTGTCTTAAGTCATAGTTCAACTCACAATACGTCTTTTGGTAGGTAGAGTTGGATATACGACCCTAGAAGCATGTCATTTGACTATGGATTATCAGCATCGTCAACTACGAAGCCATTCTTGTACGATCAAAGTAAGAAAGTTTCGCCCTATTGTGTAATGACGACACGACGTTATATATGTGACTTTTAACGCTCGTCTACCCATTAGGCCAGGATATTGAATAGAATATCAAATTCCCATGGATGATATTTGTACTACTTTGATATTTCGTCCAAGATGTTTTCATTAGAACTAAATAAAGCAATGATAAAGCCTTCGTCTCGAGACCAACTCCCCACACAACACTTTATTCAAGTGTCTATCAAAACATAAATTGCTTTTCTGGTTCGGCCAAGGATACGCTTCGATATCTAACTGCGTTCGAGTTGTGCGACTGCCGTATATGGAAGTTGACTATATGAGGGTGTACTAATTAGATTACATTCGCACAAGGCAGATTTTGAAGAACAGGTAAGGCTGATATTATCTAATCGTGGGATCACACCCTTATTTGGAATCATCACGGTATAAGCCTCGAAACTAGAACCATCTCCGAAGTCTTTCGGAAATTCTGGGGCAAAGCATCTGATAAGATAGAACGTTGGAACATAAAGTGCCAACATCATTGTTGCCTGTGCATGAAGATCCCTGTACGCTTCTGGAACTACTATGGTATGTATTCTTTAACCTCCTGCAAGTCGCATGGGTGTGGAAAATTCGGAAATCATCAGCGTAAATCGCATTTCAACAGAAAATAGCTGCTTTAGGTAACTGAGCTACCGGAAAGCCCCACGATAACTACGAACGGACTTCATTCTCTTCTCATATTCTCCGGTCGATCCACAGGACGGGTCCCATTACATAGTAAGCATATTATTGGAATGCGCCCGGGATTATTCCCAAGTCGCGCCACGACGCAGGTTGTAAGTCCTATGAGGCTTTCAGGCAGAGATATAAAGAAAAAGGCTATTTTATCTGACGTAGCAGGAATAATAGAGTTTTAGAGTACATAACGAGATGGTTTGCATGATATTCGCCTTGTCCTGCATTGTAACGATAAACAGTTGGCTATCATAACTTCTGTCTAAATAGCCGGCGTTGGACACCAGATGCGGGAAGAATGTTCACCTATATAATTTGAAAAGCAGACTTGAGGCTAAATGGAGTCCCTGTGATTTCTACCTGGGCTATTCGACGTGCAAGTCGTGTAGCGAATTATTCTGAACATGGACTAACATTAAGTGGCATTCAATAGAGCAAAGATCGCGGAGTGCCTTGGGAGTGCCTTGGACCCAGGTCCCTAGTAAATCAAAGAGGATTTACAACGGTAGCAGCGTATGTAGTGAAAGAATATATCAGCTCCAAATAGGACAATGAAGAACTTACTATGGCCGATCACGCTACTATCATACCACCGCGTCGAGGCAGGCTCTTCAGTCCAGACCAAAAGGCAGATTCCAGCCAACGCCTATCCACCCTGCACACAGGGCGGGTATAAAAATTTCCTGATCAGGAACTGGTACAGCATAACCTACAGCAGCAACAGCACGGAGGTCTTCAGTTTCGAGCTGCAGGCCAATTTCAGCGGGTACGCGGCGCCGTGCCACGGTACACGAAAGGGCGACGCAAGCAGCAGCGGATGGACGTCGTGCGACAATGACGACGAAGATGACGATAATGCGGAGTCGAACCCCCCTAGATTTGCCGCGTACTTTGACTTCTCGTCCAACGACTACATAGGCATCAACCACACGTTTGTGTGCGACCGCGGCGAGGTAGAGACAGATCCGCATAACCGCCTTGCGAACGCGGTCGCCACGGGAGACGGGCGATTGCAGATTGGGCTGGTCGATACGCCTGAGGGCCATTTCACGGGCACAGAGGGGGATAACTTGACCATCGCGGCGTACATGAAAGTCGCGCATCGGCTGCCGAAGCCAGACTGCGCGGCCGCGTTTGATTTCGCCGAGTGGGAGGTCCGGGACTTCAAATTCGGCGCTCAGGTCCAGGCCGGCAACCCGTGGATTATTGGATCGACAGTCGCCAGCGTTGATTACGACTTGTATAATGAGGCGATCGAGTACCTGATCAATTGCCACGGCGTTAATGACTCGGTTGCCGCGTTCCCGAATAACCCGGACCTGATCAACCCGGACGCGCGATTTCCGTGTCCGATCAATTATCGTGATGACTTGATGCCTCCAGAGGCATATCCCGAGACTGGATTCAAGTTTAATAGACGCTCAAACGAGATATCTATCGAGCAGAAATGGGATTGTGAGGACGACGACGGAAATGAGTAAGTAATAGGATCAATTCGATTTCGAAGCCGGAATTGCTAATGGGGATTTTCACTTACCTACAGAACTACACTTTTGGCGGTGGGCAGTGCAATTCTACCGCTAGAATGCCACGAGACGCCAACTTCGGATGATAACCCGATCTCTCAGGCACTGGATTGTGACCCTGTGACTATAAGGGTGAAAGGGAAATTAGCGACTTGAGTAAAATTCTTAATGCTATGTAATATCGTGGTTTGTTTTTACTTTCGATAATACCCTGTTGATGCCTCTGCTCGACTACCCAATGGATGGAATATGGAATCGCGTGGGGCAAGTTCAATTTGAATCTGAAGCCAATGTGATAGCATTATCATTGTGTCATGCCGTTAAGCTCATGAGGACTTCTAATTTGTTGCTAGAGTTAACATAAAATAATCAAGCAAGACTCCCGCTGTGCTTTTCTACAAATCTGAGTATCCAAACGCCACCCTCGAATGCTCAGCATAAGTGCTATGCGATATTTATCGTGAATTACATTTTGTCGAATCCAGTACCGAGTTTGCAACTGGTTCGGGATGGTGCTGGTGAATGGCCACTCCCTGCTATTCGGTAGGGGTATATAATGAAAGAGTGAATTGTGATGTCGGCGATGGGAAAACGGTACCCGTGATATACTTTTGAAACAATGGCCATATAGAACTTCTTTTCGATCATCTAGGAAAGGATACGGTTCTCATTGGACCAAGTGGTTCCTAATGCGTTGGTTCTTTGAAAGTTTATAGCTGAAACGCTGGTAATAGACAGTCGGTATGAGTCGCGGGTCTTAGCTTTAACCCCTTTCGGAGTCCGCTCCCCTCTTCCTCTAAGAGAGATCATCGCTCGCAGCCGCGCAAGCTCCTGTTTCTTCAAAATCTTCCACTTCTGTCATACGTATGGCCTCTCCTACGTCGTCGACGAACCGGTGTCTTCCACCAACGAGTTCAACAATCCCGCTTCGTTCCATCAATTGCCATACTTCGTTCTGTCGACTGACTGGTCGGCTGAAGAATACCCTCACGCCACGATCCCGATAGTTACGTACTATCTCCTCCAGCACCTGGGTACCGGAGCCATCCATCGAGGTGACTCCGTGGATGTCAAAGATGATATTCCTGTTACTGGCCTGTGGACGAAGACGTGGCAATGCTGGATGTGCATTTCCCGTACCATAAAGCTCAAGTCGTCGAAGCCGATTCTTTAATTCTCCCGTATTTGCAAAGGTTAGGGGTTCGGGAATCTTCACGATGAGGCAGCCTTCTACAAACTCAAGATCCTCCGGGTGCTCTTCGGCATTGGCGAAGCGATCACTATTGGGGATCCTACCCAAAATCTGTATACGAGGGCGAGTTGCATGGCGAATGACTTGCAAAAGCGAAAGGCCGATACCAATCGCAATGCCCAGATTGAGAGAGAAGAAGACTGTGACAGCCAGAATGACGGCCATGAGGGCAAGCTCGGTCCAGCCCTTGATTCGCAGAAAAAATGATATATCATGTGGCGCTTCCTCGATCAGAGACCATGCGACTGCCATGATCAATGCAGAGAGGACGGGTTTCTGCTTCATAGTTAGTTTGATATCCAACAGGGGCGCTTGTTTTGGAGCGGAAGCTTAAACAAGATCCGAGAATGGCTAATGGAGGGGCGTCACTTACAGGAAGATAATAGAACCACGGCAGGAGAAACAGGATACATATAACGGTGAGGACGCTCAGTATAAGAGAACTCATGGGACTTTTCCCGCCTGTGCTCTTATTCACCTTGCTTCGACCATAGCCTCCAAACGCTGGGATGGCCATAAAGCACGCGCCGACCAGGTTAGCTGACCCGAGAGCTACAAGTTCTCGATTAGGACTCAACTGCATCCCTTCGATAATTTCTTCGCCTCCTAGACTCTTGGCGGCAACCGAAGACTCGAAAAACCCAAGCATGCCGATCAAGAACGATGTGCCCATAGCCTCTCGGATATGGGTCAGATGCGATAACTGGAAAGGATTATGAAAAGTGAAGACGTGACCAGACGCTGCTTCAACTTTACCCAGCACCGGAACGCCTTTTTGTTCCCAGTCCATGTGCCAGGCCATGACTGCAGAGAATACAACTACGATAAGTCTATCAGGGAAATACGCCACTCCTGGATATCTTGGCTGCAGGCGCCTCTTGGCCTCTCTACACATATGATTAGCCGAGATAAGCTCTACAAACGCAAACGGCGGGGGTATCCCTTGACTTACCGTAATACCATGATAACGACAAACCCCACGATGCCGACAATAGCAGTAAGCTTGTGTCTGTCACCAAGATGTGTAAGTACGAACTCAAGCTTCTGCACAGTGCTTCCATGAGTTACACCTGGAGTAACCTTAGCGGTGCGATGAAGTCCCAAAACGGGGATCAATTGGTCAATAAAGATGACGACGCCAATGGCGGAAATAAAACCTCGCAGGAATGGTCGGCTCAAAACGCTATCAAGAAACCCCAGGCGAAACACGCCCATCAAGAAAACGGTTGCACCGGCTATGCCAACGGCCACACCAGCCACCCTCGCTTGCAAAACGGCATTATCGTCTTCGCCGCCTCCGAGGTCGATGCTATTCTTCACAATAGACCCGACGAGTAGGGAACCGGCTGCTTCTGGTCCCACCACCATTAATGGGCAACTTCCTAGCAGCGCATATATGAACGGATTTATGGCAAAGGCATATAAGCCGTTGATCGGAGGGACGTGTGCGAGGTTGTCGGCATACGAGAGGGCCATGGGCAGATACATTGAAGCAATGGTGATGGCAGCCGTAAAATCGCCTTTCAACCACGACCACCTATACTGCTTAATCCATATGAGAAATGGCACGTAGTATGACAGGTACATCCCCCACGAGTCCTTAACACCATGTTGTTTTGCCAATGTGCTCGAATCCGTCATCTTCTTGCTCTTTACCTTGCTCGAGAACGTCTTTCTCCAGTTCCCCTTAAGTTGAGTCTCACTAGACGGTAAGGAACCATCTGAATCTGCCATAGATCCTATATCGTTATCGAAATTACCTGTTCTAGGTGGCGGGCTAGATACACGAGGGGAGAATGTGCCGTGGTCGCAAGATCCATCATGGACGCGGTCATGATGGAGGAGAGAAGTAGTCTCGTTGGTATCGTCATGAGAGTGGCCGCGGCGTGTGCTGGGACCGGCAGAATTTGTCTCTTCTAAATTATCGCCTGCCGAAGAGGACGAAATAGTGCGACTATGGCGTAGGCCACTCGGAGTTGGTGGAGCATGATCGTGAGGATAGGGTCGACCTGTCGTGATAGACGGAGGTCTTGACGAAGACGACATGCTTTTGGTTTTGACTACCAGATACTAACTCAAGAACGGAAGAACAAAAGGAGGTAGTTCAAGTCTTTGGCAGCTTAGAACTGCAATGTGGTTAAGGGAAATTGAGCTTTCGTCTACGATCCAGCCGTGTTATGTTTGCGACGCAGCAAGCAGTAAGAGATTATTTATCACCAGAAAAAGCTAATTGATTGGATTTAGGGACCAACAGGTCAACTAGAAAAGCGGGAGAATGCAGATTAGAGGAAGGCTAGACGATCTACATTATGCATAGAACTGGAGCTGCTAGAGGTAGAAACGATATGGTGGATTATTTGGAGACTTGGAAATATTGCGGACGATATGCGAAGATAAAAAGTACGAAGGGAAAAAAAAATTAACATGTATTTAATTGGTTCGTTGACAAAAGACATCACCCAAAAGTACCAAAAGTATCAAGGTACTGTTCCAAGGGTTCAGCAGGACAAGAGTGGATACGGCGGGGACATTTAGTACATCTAGCTTAGTAGCTCCTTAGTACCATTTTTGTCTTAAGAAGTTGTTACTTCTTAGTTGCCAATAGTTATAAATTCAGTTTGCTAGCTTCAAAATTTGAAAAGAAATGAAATTTCATCAACTATAACTACCTATCTACTAAGATAAACATTTTATTAAGCTTCTTTATTTTTAAATATATGCATATGGCGTGGTAACAAAGGAGAAAAGGTTAGTTACATACATGTATTACACGAGATACGTTACCTGAAGTACATGATAACTCTACATAGTACATAGTATGGTAAGCAGCCCCATGCATCCTGCAGCCCACCGAAACGCGAGATCCAGACCCCTCATCAGTGGAGATTTACCTAATGTACCACGCCAGCCGCAGGAAGTGGAAAGGCTTGCATAGAGCCCGGAGAGTTGGGGTTACCTAATAGATTAGATACTTTACCTAACTTTACCATACGTTTTTCGCCTTTCGCTTTTTTAACCATGTAGCTTCGCCTATATAAATAAAGATTAAGAAATAATTAGGTAAGTTCCAAGTTTTGCCGCTTCAAAATTACTTGGAAGTTTCTTGGTATTCACTTGGTGTTCACTTGGTGTTCACTTGGTATTCGCTTGGTATATGCTTACCAACTTGGGACGAAATGGGTTATAAATCAGAACGTTGCAAATTTGGTTAACTACCTCCTATGGACCTATTTATCTAGCATCGTCCAATCCGAACGAAAATAGCTCATCGCGGACTCGTATCGTGAAACGGCAGCGAAATTCCCCCGTCATGACGTCCTACCATATATCGGCTTGATGATAGAAAGGATGCTATATGATGCGAAGCAAGCTATCGGAATAGAAAACGAGATATCGACGGCGATATGTGTAATAGATAATCAGCGATAGCCGAAATGAGTGTACCATCCGGAGGTGGTGAAGGACGAAGGCGGATCTGCATTACCGTGTCATCGTGATAACGTATCAGTCCTGTTCAATAAATGCGTTATTGCATGTGGCGATATCATTAAGCCAATCCTTCAGCATCCTCATTCTCTTCCGCTTCCATATCAGCCTTGATATTGGCTTTGATCTTTGCATGGGTCACATCTTCATCATCATTATCATCCTCGAAACCAGAATGAATCTTGCTGGAGGCCTTGGCCTTCTTTCCTGAACGGGGTGTCTTCTCGGCGCCTGCCTTTCGCTTTCCGCTGCCTTTGGTGGGTGTGCTTGGCTCGCCGGTCTGGGCTGCCGCCAACTCTCCCGAGGCCAAAGCAAGCTTCTTCTTGATGGGTGTGAAACAGGCACGGGCAGTTGTGACGTTCTTGAAAGGTGCAAGCTTGGCAAGCTTGTCATAGTTGATCTAGAAATACAGTTAGCGGATACCTAATTCATTCACGTGGTTCCATTCAGGAAGCAGTGGGATGTGAAAGCCTCAAGGTAAAGGGCTTCAAATAGCATGTCAAAAGTTTCTTTGGCAGGTGCAGATGAAAGGTGGTTGGATCTTACCTTGGGGCCTCCTTCGATGCATTGCCAAGCCATTGCGAGGATTTCCATCTCTCGAGCGGTTAGCTGGGGCTGAGCCTCCCTGTTAGGTGTTGCCTTCGATGACATAGCGATGGATAGTAATGAGTACTACTCGCAATATGCTTTGCAGAGGGATTGCCTAAGCCTCTGAAGGTGAGTGGAGGAGAAAGGAAATGAATATGTAGTGCGTACGAGAAGAGTTGTAGAGTTTGGTGATATTTTGATTGTGGACAATCTAGACTACTTGAAAATATGCAATAGTCAGGGTAAGTTGGCTGCTGCCTCAGATAATGTATTCAGATGGGATATTCGTAAGTGTGAAGATTCGTTGTCGGGTGAGCAGGTAAGATGAGTATGGCTTGAAGGTTTAGGTTAGGAGTGAGAGATGGTGGTGGAAGGAAAGCGAAAGAAGTCTGACTGATTGCCTGAGTAATTATATTGTATTTTGGGAAGCGTGGGTAGGTACCTACCTTAGGTATGTAAGTTGAAGTAGGAAAGAACACTTGTTTTCACGAAATGGCATTCACATTCACGTTCACGTTCACGTTCACGTTCACAGTATATAACTCGGGCCAGTACTTCCTTTTAACCACCAAACAGGCTTGGCATGGTAACAAGTCAGAATTCCTGGCGACTTATCAGGCTGAGAAAGTCCTAGGTTATAGAGTAGCTGCTGATGCCTGGTTGATTTGGTGTTAATATGAATATAAGTTACCTTCGGTATTTACTAGGTTTTCGTACTGTTAAATTTGTGTTGCACAGAAGAGAGATGTGGTAGCCCAAGCTGGAGGTGACTCTTTAGAATGTACGAGTCATATTCTCAACTTAATATAGGTATCTTGGAATATCCTACAATATAAACCAAAAACTGCTGGAATGATGAGATATTGAGATATTGAGAGAAGTTCAATGTTAGCTATAAGTTTCGGGGAATTCATGCCAAGCCTCGGAGTAAATTTACCTGTGAGAGCTAAGCTATATGCGTCAAAGCGGAATATATACCCCAATAATGCAATTAACGCGCAATGGATTAATACGGATAAATCAGTTCGGGGATTACTGGTAACTTCGGCCGATCATCAACATCAAGTCGGATTTGTCCCTGATTCTAACTTCACCACTGATTGATTAGATTAGATCCAAGACTGAACCACATCGCCTAAGCTTTTTTTTGTAAATTTTTTTTTCTCATTTCCTATTTGTACCACTGTAGGCTTATTATTATGGACGAGTCACAGAGCATAAAGACCGACCGTCGACGTCGCCGCCCAGCTCTTTCATGCGTTAGTTGTCGAAGGTCTAAGATCCGTTGTGACCGCAACTTACCCTGTGGCGCCTGCGTTCGCTCCAAGCATAAGACATGCGTATATGAGCCTCAAGGCCGGCATTCGGAAGTAACTTCTGCTCCGGTCGGCCCATCTCATCCGGCCGATCCCTTATCTGCCGTAGACTCCGAACCCGCTGTCTCACCGGTAACCAGCGGGTCTAACCACACGCACCGCGGCGATGCTTTACACGAGGATCACTCAACTCTTTCCTTGAACGGCTCTACTCCTGTCGACTCAACTTCTTCTCAAAGTCATGGTCCTTCTTTCGATGTTAGGTCACTACTAGACCGAATCAAGGATCTTGAGCGCCGCCTGGAAGACTCCACTGGCAACCACTCACCTCAGAAGAACGTCGGACAGCCACCAACCGCCGAGCCGGACCTTGTGGCTACCTATCCAAGTTACCTAGCGGGAGAACTACATACCATGAGTAGAAGTGTCATGACTAAGACCAGGTATCTAGGCCAGAGCCACTGGATGAATCAAATAGGAAGCGTACGCTACTCTCATATCTTCTTTTTCTATTTCATTCTTGCTAGTTACGTGGTGTAAAAGTGTAGATGCCTTGTATTGATAATTCACTTACCCATCCTTAGTTTAAATACATACTAGAAATATTTGACCAACAGCGTCGAGAAAAGAAGTCAGAACCCATTGCGATGGTAAACCGATGCAAGGCACTGGCTCGGACCGTTAAGGCCCAAAGGATGCCTGTACAAAACGTCAAATTTGGGACTAATATACCACCACGAGAAGTCACGGATCAGCTCATAGATGGATATCTTCGAACATCAGAAACAGTCTTCCGAATATTACACATCCCGTCATTTAGAAGGGAATATGAAAATTTCTGGCTGTCGCCCGATTCTGCCGACCTCCCCTTCTTAATCCAACTTCAGCTCGTCATGGCGATCGGTGCTTCGGTCTATGATGATCACTATACCATGCGCAAGTCGGCTATGCAATGGGTGTATGAGGCGCAATGTTGGCTCATATCCCCGGTCCCCAAGACAAGGCTGACCATTAGTGGCCTGCAGGTTATGCTGCTGCTCTGCCTCGCGCAAGAGACTGCATCCGTGGGCCAGGACCTAGTTTGGATCTCCGTAGGACAAGTAATGCGTACAGCAATCTATATGGGTCTTCATAGGGACCCAAAGAAATTACCCAAGATGAATCAGTTCCGTTCTGAGATTCGTCGACGGTTATGGAATACCATCCTAGAAATCGCGCTGCAGACTAGCGTTGACTCCGGCGGGCCGCCCCTAATCTATGCTGAACAGTACGATACTTGTGTGCCGGCTAATTTTAACGACGATCAATTAAAAGATGACGACACCCCGGTTGCAGTTAGCCCTCCAGAGAAGTTCACAGACATGTCGGTGGCTATAGCATTTCGTGCTAGCTTTCCAGCGCGCTTAGCCATCGCGCGGCTCCTGAACGAAATTGGGACGCAGAACACATACGACGATACCATTCGGCTTCATAACCAGCTCAGTGCCGCGTATAAGTCTCTTTCACAACAGCTCCAGCGATTCACGCTCGGCGACAGACAACCGACGGGGTTTCAGCGACGCCTTGTGGACCTTCTCGTCCGCCGTTACTTCATGGCGCTTCATCTTCCCTACTTTGGCCCCGCCATGAGTGAGCCGGCTTACGCTTTTTCGAGAAAGACTGTAGTGGAGATAAGTGCGAAACTATATTCTACTGTTTTCCCAGCAGCAGCTTTTAGTCCTCGACCACTACAGTCTCAAATAAATGACCTAAGTCAAATGTCCATCGTCCCAGATGGGGACGACCTAGCTCGATTTACTACTTGTGCAGCAGGTTTTGCTCGCAGTATCCTTTCGCAGGCATCGATGGCTATTGGTCTCGACATTCAAAACCAATTACAAGAGGACGATAGCTTAGGACCACCAACCCCTCGAGCGGATCTGCTTAATATTTTCAGAGATTCTGCTGCGTGGGTTTACCGCCGCATCTATGTTGGGGAAACCAATGTGAAAGGGTACTTATTTTCGTTGGCACTATTGACGCATATTGAAGGGTTAGTAAAGGGGCTGAAACGAGCAGAAATCGCAGATTCTATTATTGAGGTCGGCACAAAATCAATGCGCGACTGCGTTGAATTGCTCAAGCGACAGACCGTCCCACAGCCCGATGAAGCTGATACTACGAATAATGCACAGCTGGATTTCGACGCCATGATGGCGGTAGACCAAGACTGGGAGTACGATAGCACAGTAAGCTGTTCATGCCAAAACCGGTTGTAGTTATACGATAAACTAACCGATAATGACCAGATGCAGAACGTCCTCTTTAATTTTACCAATATCGAATCCGTTTTAGGCATGCAGACAGGTTCTGATATGATGGGAGCCGACTTTTCCCAGTGGTAGTTGTAGTCGACAACATCGCTACCTCCCACACAATGTAATCAACTAACGTGCTATGAATATGGTATTATTCTACTAAGCACCCGGGCGAGATCTGGGTACATCTATATACCCATCATCTGAGCCTCATATCGTGGAGGTTTGGTTTTTTACGCAGACGAAAACGCCCCCTTATTTCATACTTCACCTCCCTCCTCGATCGACGGGTGTCTTGCACCATCGGAATACGAAAGAATCTCGAAATATTCTGTCCCATCTATTACTGAGACAGCCGGTACTGCTTGTGCACTCAGTTGATTGCTGGCTATAACTTAGCCTATCGCGCGTACGTTAGGCATATAGAACTGCGTGGTTCCCTTGTCGAATATTTCACCAGCGAGGACTAAAACAAAAGTGAGATATTGGGACTCACACGTATTGCTCTTATCAGTTATCAAAGCGATTTCCCAGCCCAAGTGATTGCTTATATATCCATTCATGGGCAGTTAGCCCTTCATCCTCGCTTTTTTTCACTTCGTCAGGGACGCCTTTCCCTTTGATTGGTTTCATTATACATTTGTCTTCTGGTCGGACGAAGTAGACGATGCTATATCGCGGATATCGACCTTGGGCTCCAGGAGATGGAATTACTCGATGACGCCCAGAACATAACACCCCGTTTGTGAATCTGACGGCGGCGTCGCCTAGGTTAATTATAGCGCAACCTCTTTTTGGTTTGACCCAGAGCCACTCGCCGGGTACATCTGGCTGGAAGTCGCCTAGCCGGGCCTTTCTCGCCGACTCGGACCATACCTGGAGTCCGCCAAGCCAATTCATTAAGATTGTGATGCTATTGGTATTGCAGATTAGCGAAGACCGGTGCAAAAAACCAGCCGAAGGAAGAAATTCGACAGTCACAAAAACTTACGTTCCGAAGTCGGTGTGCGAAGGGGTCTGTATCTCGGGCATCTCATCTGTTTCTCGGGGCGGACCCCTTGTGATGCGAACATGATCGCCCGAGGGTTCTTCTATTCTGTGGCGGTTCGCCATTTCAGACGGATCGATACCGAGCTTCTCTGCAAGGATTTTCAGGATCATCAACCCGACAGAATGTGCGGTTTTGATGTAATTAGCGAAGAGAGGCTTCGAGTCCAGAATGGCCGGTGGCCACGGGCGGGCCATATGGTCGTTGGGCACGATCATGTCATTCTTTCCCACGTTAAAGAATTCGGCCGTATCTGGGGTCCCAGCCTTATCCGTGATGGTTGCACCTGCGTACTTGTACCCGAACAATGACTTGGCCATCTTATAGTTCATTTTCTCAGCTAACGGCAACCGGAAGACGCGTTCTCCCGCCAGCGCAATCTGCTCGGCGCCTTGGCGGATGATGTGGCCCTCGGTACAGCCGTCGAGTTCTAAGTAGAAAAAGCCGCGTCCGACACATGAGTCAAACACGCGATCCTGCTCAGTGGCGTCGCCACCTAGAAGTTTAGATAGAGTAATTGTCTCTAGTGAGACCGTCGGCACATCTGAAGGGAACGGCGGGTATAGTTCTGGGGTGAATTCGGTGTGTTCTTCTTCCTTATGAGGCATGATGGCTGGCTACTTGCGAATTATTCGGAATCGGTTGTATGATGACCTTGAGATAATATCGAGGGAGGTTGCAGTTTCTATATACTTAGGGGGCAACCGAGACTCTATTCCGTGTCAATCTGGAAATAAGACGGGAGCCTCGGGTAGCGGTGTGGAGGTGAAGCGGGGTGAAGCTCCAACGATAAATCATATAAAGGTATCGAAGACGGAAGGTTGTAAAGGAGGGATTCCTATTGTGGTAGTCCTGCAGCAAACGTCACGCCGATCGCAGTGCCGATAGAGCTCTCCAAGCTTCTCCGCATGCTTTTCTTAGCCGGTGTTGTCCCGCTTCTCGAGGTATATATAACTTGTGTGTCTGTATTGTAGGTTATCAAAGGGGTTCTGGATAAAGAGATCGAGATATCAAAGAGGCGTCGGGTCTTGTGTACATCAATTGATGGGGTGTGTTTGTTAAGAGTTTCTGCTCTAATTTATATTATGTATGTCAGGTAGATACCCAGTAGATGAATAGATTACATCTGTATACCTTAGGTAGTTTTGTTGATAATTATGATGAGCACCTAAAGGTTACCTAGGTACCCATTGCCTTGTATTCTAGAAATTTAAGTGAAAATGCGACATGAAGCCAGAGCTTATTCTGAATGTTTTCCGGTAATAATCAGTTGTGCTTCTAATAGTACATATTAAGTACGCCCTAAACAATGCCCTTCGCCCATAAACTAATTTTGTTCTTCCAGGTTTTCCACATCAAGACAGCTTCTTCTTCATAGGATTGGCCCTCCCCAGGCTCGTACCGACTTCGACCGAGACCTGTATCTTCTGCCGACTGAGATCTAACAGGTCCTGGTCGAACTTGATTGAGCCCTGTTGAAAAGCGACGATGATGGAAGACCCGCCGAATTGGAAGTACCCGATCTCGTCGCCCTTCTTAATCTCGGTCCCGGGTTTTTGGAACTTGTCGTGGATGCTTTATTTTTGTCGCTTATATTAGTATCGCGTGGTTGTAAGATTGAGATTAAGATTGAGATTGAACGAATCGCGAATCGCGCGAAACTTACCGTACGGTGCCGACGTCCGTCGCGCCGATAGCTACGAATAACACGTCACCGAATTGTTCGGTTTCGATGACGAGGTAACTGCGCGCATTAGAAGTAAGGATGTTCACGCCGCTCTGAAGCGCGATGGGATCGACTTGGTAATAATCCCCCGGAATACTGCGAAAAGCCTTGATCGCACCCGTTACGGGAGAGTGATAGCGATGGTAATCCTGCGGCGACAAGCGGAAGCTAGCTACGGCCGCATCGGAAAAGTGCTCCCCAAGCTGCGTGTCCATAACTAAGTTGGTGAGGGTGAAGTCGGTGCCCTTGATCCACAACTTCTTAGTCTCGGCCACGGAGTCGTACGTCACGACACGGGAGTCGGCAACTACCACGGCACCTGAGGGATCATCAGGGCCATCGATGGGTCGCGACCCGGGTCGGTGCGCGCGTATGAAAAAGTCCTCGAAGGTGCGGTACTTCTCTATGTCCGAGGGCTCGAAGTCGGCCATGTCGATGCCGTACGTGTCGACGAAAGTCCGGATCTGGCTGTGCGAGGCCCGAGTTCCTTCTTCCTCGCCTTTCCGGACGGACTTGTTGTGGATCCAGAGCCGCATCAGGTGCGTGGTGTCGATCCATTCCGTCACCGGGTTAAAGAGCAGTAGCAGCTTGATCTTTTTGGTCAGGGGCTGCTGCTCACGCATGAGCTTACCGGTCTTAGTTTTAAGAAAGAGCGTGGTTAGCTGAGTGAAGTTGACGAGTTGAGTTGGTTCGGGTTTTGGATTTACCTTGCGGTCAAAGGACTTCCATCCATATTCTCCATTTGCAGACTATATATGTGTTGCGTGTCAGTGTATATACTTCACCATCCAAGGATGAGCCGAGCAATGCCTAGACACTCTGCTTACCAAGTGACATCTTGCCAGCAGATGGTTCAGAAAGGAATCGATAAAACGATATAGGTACTGGAAAAATCCGACGAGGCCCATAATCAGGCGCAAATAGTGAATTTGGTTGGGTCGCGTTTGATGTGGTTTTTATCTTGCCCCTTTTACTGCGCTTATGATGCGAACTGGTACTATCTAAGCCGTCTAGGTAGTAGCTATTAAACTCCTCAATGCGCAAAGAATATGAGTTTATATCTTTTAATTTTCCGTTACATTTATTCTATCTCTATCAATGTCGTGAGCCTTACAATTCCTAGATATGAGTGTTCCTGAAGCTAGAATCTCTGACAGCACCGTATATCATATTACTCTTAAGTGACGTCATCGTGACCTCAAATGCTAAGGTCTCGTCACCAAAAAAAAAAAAAAAAAAAAAAAAAAATCCATCCACTTGGCTGAGAGAATAGCAAAAGAGAAAACAGGCTTTGACTTGGCGAACCTCATATTTTATTTCATTTTTTTTCATTAGTCAATAATCACATTCTAAGTCGTGTAGACTTGTTTCGTATGTATCTTTTAGTCTTAAAGACGTAGAATCGACGTGAACGGCAGACAATGCCGGCAGAGAAAAAAAAAAAATAGAACGGGATCGGGTAATTATCATGTGGTCCGGGGCAAAGGAGCGATCTCATTTTAAGTGAGAGTCTCTAGTCCTTTCGAGACAAACTGAGCCTGGACCTTATTGTGCCACTTGCTTTTTCACTAGGTTAAGTCGGCGGTCAAGCCGTCAAGGCGGTTCGAGAGGCTTGACTTTCTAGAAGATCAAGAGAAATGCCTGAGATTCGGCAAAACCCTAACCTTGTTTGACAACTTCAACTTAACTTTCGGATAAGTCAAGATCTATTAGTTAGTTCAGATAAATAAATCTTTTTGTGGTTGAGATATGTCAGTAATACCAGAAAGGCTAAAAGGAGGTCTATCCAACTCCCAAGTTCCGTCGCATTGACTCTTTATACTATTAATCATTAGTTAGTCTAATAATCCACTTGTCTTGGTTTTTTTCATTACTGTTGAGAAACCAAAAAAAAAAAAAAAAAAAAAAAAAAAAAAAAAAAAAAAAAAAAAAAGAGACGATGCCTTAATTCTAATTTGGATGTCTTCTCCGCGTTGTCCAAGGTTCCACAACCAAAAACCTCGTCCTTTGGGGGTCAAAGTTGGAGAAAAGATGGGGGAACGGTCCCCGCTCTTCGGTCGCTCGTTTGCGCAATTAACGAGCGAGCCATCACCGCTCGAGCCGACAATAAAGGTTTTTCTATACACTAATCTCGACAAGGCTTACGGCTTTTTCAAAGAGGTCATCTGCTCCTCTGGAACACGGTCTCCTAATATCGCAAGATACGAAGTCGAGCGGTTGGTGCTTAGGAAATTTGAAGAATTCTCTACCCCTTTTCGCTGGTAACTTAGGAAAAACTAAAAGTTGAATAAATATATTTTTTTTTCTCCATCCCCTAAGGTTGATTGGGGTTTGAATTTGGAGACCCCAGATAGTACGACTACCTTTTTCTCAAGACCGTTTAGTTCATCACACGGGACGCATCCGGGGGGTGAAGCCGCTACTTTTATAAGTCGCGCTTATGCGGAGGATGCCTTCTAAAGTTCTTTTCTCGAACAAGATAAATTCCCGAGTCTAAGAAACGGTGAATGATTTTATGAGGTCCATGTATGTAATAGCTTTGTGGGGGTCGATGCGCTTCCTGACACTTCCGACTCATTGGTAATAGGTATCAGCTTCCAAGTCTATGGTTGGAACCATGATCAGCAATATGTACATAGTAGGTCGAGGCTCGGTCCTATTACGACATCGCCTATCTGTTGTTCCTCGATTCAATGTTGGTCGTTCAATTTAGCTATCAGTTTACCCGGCGGTGGGCTGACTAGGATATATTCCTACGGCTCTCATTCAGCCCAGGATTCTGATTGAAAATATCGTCAACCTTGAATAACTGCTAGGTAGTAAAAGTCTAGCATCATTTCCTTCACAGTTAGTAGGTTATTTCTTTCGTGTGAACTTTCAATGATCAGACGAGGATCGTCTACCGACATCTCCCCCTGGGACCTCGCGCTACGTAAGTAGCTAAACCCTAATGGCTTCAAAGTCCGGCCCTTGTTCGTGATGTTGGCTTCATAGGCTACATAGGCTAGACTATTTTCTCCTCAACATACACCCCTGACAACCCCGTTTTCCCCCCATACCCCAAGCGCCAAGACACCGAGGAAGAGCCTCGTCTCCCCCCCCAAAATCTTTTCCTCGCTATGATTTCTCTCACGTAGTTTGCCCCGCATTATGGGGTGTTCGAATGGAGAAACGGAGATTGGGAGAGTGGCAAGCCATCCCCTGCCTTGGCCTTTAGTTAAGCTTCTGCAGCTCACATGGCGCTTGCATGAGCCCGGCCGGTACACGGGCGTGGTACCACAAAGCTCGTGTCTAACCGGGACGAGCTACCACGATGCTGGTCAGATAAAAACCTCGCCATCGCCCAACCTGACATTCCTTCTTTTCTTCCCTGTGCCGGTCGTTCTTCTGTCATTCTTCCCGGTTTCGCCCAAAGTTGGTTGGATAATCCCTTTGTTTGGATTTCTTCCAAAGAGAAAGACTTTTACACTCAACCAACCATTGGGATAAAGAAGCTAGGGGAATCAGTCAGTACTTTGAATATATCATTCATCATGGCCGACGAGATAACAAGAGTCGAGCCTTCACAAGGCCTCGGTGGGAAGCAGGATGTGGAAACGCTGGAGCATACTACAGCACCAGTATCTGCTCCTCCTAATTTACTGGCTGCCGCTTCGATGGACCCGGCGCATCGTGCGCGCGTAGAGAAGTCGTTGTTGCGCAAGCTCGATGCACGGTGCTCTCTCTTCGTCCTCATCTACATCCTCAACTACCTTGATCGCAATAATATCGCGGCCGCGCGGCTTCAAAAGCTTCAGTCAGACCTGAATCTCGATGATGTACGTACCCATATTTGTCACAATTGGTGGTCTTGTGACCAATATCCATCTATATCTTCTTGGAACAATCTGTACTAACTGCCGATAGACGCAATATGCAACCTGCCTTAGTATCTTGTACGTCGGGTACATCTTGATGCAGGTCCCGTCGAACATGTTCATCAACCGGATACAACGCCCGTCTCTTTATATTGCATGCGCTATGCTTCTCTGGGGTCTCATCTCTACACTCAGCGGAAGCACACACAACTTTACTGGCATGGTCCTTGTGCGGTTCTTCCTTGGATTTGTCGAAGCTGCTTTCCTGCCGGGAGCTCTCTTGATCCAGTCTAAGTGGTACACGCGAAAGGAGCTTACTACGAGGAACGCGATCCTGTTCTGCGGTAACATTATCTCCAACGCCTTCTCAGCCCTTGTGGCAGCCGGTGTGTTGTCGAATATGGATGGCGTTCTAGACCATGCTGCTTGGCGATGGCTTTTCTGGATTGAGGGTGCGATTACCATGGCCATTGCCATCGTTTCAGGATTCGTTCTTCCAGACCTGCCTCACAACTCTCGCGGATTTACCGAGGAAGAGCTCCAGGTTGCGCAGCTGAGAATGATTGAAGATGTGGGCGAGGCTGATGTTGATGAGGCCAACCAAGGTATCTTTGACGGGTTGATCATGGCCGTCAAGGATATGAAGATTTACCTTATGATGCTTACCTTTACGGCCTACGTTGTTGGCCTGTCCTTCAATGCCTTCTTCGTAAGTAACGGCTTTATAAGACTGCTAGAGATCAAATCGACTAACCAATACCAATTTTTATAGCCCACGCTTACTGGTACACTTGGATTCGACTACGTGCCGACGTTACTCATGAGCTCGCCGCCCTGGGTCTTCTCGTGTATTGTCTCACTCATCAATGCCTGGCACGCTGACCGAACTCAAGAAAAGGTGTGTACATGCGTTTTACTGTCGCGTTAGCAAAATGTGACTGACCCAATATCTAGTTCTGGCACATTGTCGGTCCCATTATTGGTGGACTTGTCGGTTTCGTCATCAGCATGTCGACCCTGAACGTAGCCGCCCGATACGTGGCTCTGTTCCTCCAAGCAAGCTCCTACGCTGGCTTCATCGTCTTCTACTCGTGGATTAGCTCTTCGTTCCCTCGACCGCCGGCTAAGCGTGCTGTCGCGATCGCGTTGATTAATGCCTTCTCGCAGCTAGGCAACGTGGCTGGCAGTTACGTATGGAACCTGAAGGACAACGGATACCGCAAGAGTTATGGTATCGTCACGGCCATGTTTGGTATCACGATCTTCGGCTGCTGGGCCTTCCGTGCCATCTTAGCAGACCTGAACAAGAAGCTGGAAGAGAGCGAGCGTGCTTGGGAGACGCAGCCCGACGATGCGACGCGCGTATCTGACGCGAACGCCCCTGACGAGGCAGTGCGATTGCATAAGGGATACCGGTACATACTATAAGGGAATGAGTTACGTGTATTTATATATGAAGCAAGCTACGAAGGATTTTAGATACCCCCCTTTATCGCTTTGTCACTTCTTAGATGAAGATGTTGATATTAGAAAATGATTAAATGAAACAAAAACTATAGCATTTAAATGATCCAGAGAGAAGTGCTTAAATGAAGTACCTACTTACCTAAGGTACCTACCTAAGGTACCTACCTAAGTAGGTACCTGTAGCAGGCTTGCGAAATGGCATCGGCGTGTAGAATTAAATGCCTTAATTACTAGCACCGGTATGGATAGAGAAATATCTGTTTACTGATTATATTACTAACTATACCTAAACCATGAGAAAGTAAAACGAAGATTCAAACTATAAAAACGTCATAACTACCAACCCGGATGGCCGATCGGGTCGGTCAATTCCCGAAAGATTTGATCCTCGGTCGGATGCAATGTCCCGCCGGGTTCTCAATACCTACCTACAATCCATATCTATCTCGTATAGACGGAACCCTTGTTAATTTCGCTTCTCTTACAATATCGAGGCAAGGTCAGCTGATACGAAGCTACTTCATAGGAGTCCATATCCATACAGCAATCAATTATTATCTCTACTAACCCTAGGTAACCTATTGTAAATATATTCGGCTTAAGTCTATTACGAAATAGGCGAGGCGAGATGGGACGTACCGAACCCTCAGTCGGTAGGCCACCTGCCGGCTTCCGTCGCGATGCCCGTGCGAAGCGGGCCAAAGCTACCGTTAATAAGGTCATACCGCCTCTGCTGGCAGCGCATCCACGGGCCCGGAGAGGGATCGAAGCTTCAGAGTTGATATTCGATCCCCCTCCTTCATCAGTACCTTCTGCACTAGCTTCTCAGGGTCAGGGGAAAACGCAACAACGCGTTCGTCCGACGTCTACTGAAGACGAAGGCTACGATGCTAGGGGCAAAAGCACACGTCCTCGCATATCGTTACGGGTAGCTGATACCTTAGAAGCAGCTTACTCGCTTCTTCTCGTGCCGGATCATACACAGTCTTCTCCGGATCAGCGGCGAGATCTATCCAACACGACGGCTCGTGTAGGTGTGCTGAATATGGCGTCGCCGTTATCTGCTGGCGGTGGATTTATTAACGGCGCATCGAGTCAGGAGGAATCGCTGTGCATGCGCACAACGCTGCTACCCTCCCTGCGCGATGACTTTTACCGTCTGCCCGAGCTCGGCGTTGTCTTCACGCCAGATGTGTTAGTGTTCCGTGGTTTCGGTAACGAGTCTTCGAGTAAGAAAAAAAGGAGGGGTGATGAGGAGGAAGATGAGGCAAAGGAGGAAGGCGAAAGTGGTGTAAGGGGTAAAGATACCGGGGTAGGAAAGGGAGGCGAAGAAGAAGAATTACTGCCGAAGCGTGACCGCTGGTTCGTCGACGTTGCGTCAGCGGCTATGATACGAATTCCCGAAATCGACGTCGATGCGGAATCTGGGTTTGCTCGGTACGCCAGCGCGGCGGACCGTGAGCTCGCCGTGCGCAAGGTCCGGGCCGTGCTGCGCGTATTCGCGGCCAAAGGAGTGCGTCGAGTTGTATTAGGTGCGTGGGGATGCGGTGCGTACGGCAATCCAGTTAGAGAGATTGCAGAGGCGTGGCGGAAGGTTTTGGTTAATAGGAATAAAGGAGAGAATGGACAGCAAAAGAAGAAAGGAAAAGGGAAGAAAAAGGAATCTGACTCGGATTCATGGGAGTGCTTTGAGCATGTCGTCTTCGCGATCAAGGACCCGGGAATGGCACAGGCGTTCGCAACGGCGTTTGGTGAAGAGTTGCTCGAGGTGGATAATTCTGATGGGGGTGAAAGTAGCATAGGAAGTGGGGACGACGATGACGAGGAAGAAAATGCGAGTGTGAAGGAACTTCGCAATAAGATTCGGGAGTTAGAGTTGCGTGCCGAACAGGCGCAGAACCCCCAGCTCAAAGCCGGGCTTAGTTCCGTGCTTGCCGGCCTGAGAAGTCAGTTACCAGACTCTAATCAGATTTCTGCCCGGGCGGACCCTGTAGGAACTACAGGTGGTAGGGATCATGGAAGCACGAGTGAAGAGGATGATGATTCTACCGAACAAGAGTCGGGGAGCGACGACGAACCCCGAAGCGGGCATGATGAGGAGAGTTAAAAATTCAAATAAGCCATCTACATTCCTGCACTTGTTATATATAAATGCCTTATGGAACGGCCAATGTACAAGCAAATTAAATATTGCTCACGTGGATCACAAGGAGAAATAAAAACCAATCTGAGGAGGTTAACAAAATCTCTGGAATTCCACGTAGCTTGCTCAAGGGTATTAAATCGCTAATCCTCTACCCAGAATAGAGCAGAGATTTGGGCTTCTCTCAATATTCACTTTTGTAAGATTTATTATTACAGTTCATGCGGCGTAATGCTACAAATGGATCTCATCCCGTGTCTATGACCAATCATTTCCCTGACGCCCCTAGGTACGTAATTTTTGTTCACTCACAGCAATAGCTCAAGAGGGTTCTCAACAACCTTCTTGAACTCCTTGATCCATTCAGCACCGACCGCACCGTCAACTACCTTGTGGTCAAAGCTTCCAGTAACAGTGATTTGGTCATCCCATTCGACGCCGGTACCATCGTTGGCGGGGATGGCAACCTTCTTTGTGGTACCAACGGCAAGGATAGCAGCCTGCGGGGGGTTAATGACGGCGGTGAAGTTGTCAACGGCAGCGTTCATGCCCATGTTGGAGATGGAGATAGTACCACCCTGGTATTCCTCGGGCTTGAGCTTGTTATCACGGGCCTTCTTAGCGAGTTCCTTAACCTTGGACGAGATGGACTCTAGACCACGAGCCTCGACACCAGTAACGATAGGAGTAATTAGACCGTTAGGAGTAGCGACAGCGACGGAAACGTCGACACTGTTGAACTGGCGGATAGCATCGCCTATCCAGGCGGAGTTGGCGGCAGGGACCTTCTTAGACGCAACAGCAATAGCCTTGATAAGGAAGTCGTTGACAGAAAGCTTGTACTTGCCCTCGGACGAGCTGTTTAGAGCTTGTCGGAGCTTTAGAAGCTTGGTAACGGAGATCTGGCTGCTGACGAAGAAGTGAGGGTTCTCCCTGACAGACTCTTGCAGGCGCTTGGCGATGGTCTTACGCATGTTGGACAGGGGGGTATCTTCGTAAGAGGCAGCGGGAGAGACGGAGGGACCGGCAGTCGAGGTAGCCTTCTTGACATCGTCTTCCGTGATCTTACCACCGGGGCCGGTACCCTTAAGAGAGGAGATAACGACACCTTTCTCCTTGGCCAATCGCTGGGCTGCGGGAGTGATATTAGGTAGTCGGTCAAGAGAGGGCTCGATCTTTCCTTCGTGAGTGTATTGTTCCGGCTCCTGGGCGGGTGTCGGGGCCGGAGCGGAGGCCGCACCAGACGGCGCATCCGACTTCTTCTCCTCCTTGGCTGCCGGTGCTGCGGCGTCGCCGCCTGCATCTGAAAGACTGAAGGACTCGAAAGCAGAGACATCGGTACCCTCTTCGACGAGAACAGCAATTGGCTAAAAAGGAAATGTCAGCATTTCGGAGTACGGAATGGGGAAGCGCAAAAAGTCACGCACGTTTCCAACGGGGACGTCTTTCTCGCCGGCTTCCTTTAGAATCTTAGCAATAACACCTTCCTCTTGGAACTCGAAGTCCATCTGAGCCTTGTCCGTTTCGATTTCTACCAGAACCTCTCCGGGGGCAATGGTATCACCGGGCTTCTTCTGCCATGCGCCAATGTTACCGGCCGTCATCGTGGGCGACAGCGCAGGCATCTTGACGATTGTGTGCGGCGGAAATGATGCATAGTATCTGGCCAAGGGCATAAAGCCCGATCTGAGGGTTGAGGTCCTTAGAAGGCCTTGCCTTCTTAATACGGCGCCGAACATTTTGGTGATGGAAGAAAATAGCTCTCCCCCCGGATAAAAAAAAAGTTATATAGGAAAAAAAAAAAAGAGACGAAGTCCGGTGCAATTCTATACGGGCAAATTCAAAGAAAAGAATAGGACAGGTCGGGGTATCTCAGAGCAGACAAGTTGCCAGCACCTGGAATTGATTGACCGAGTCCAATTGAGTTGAGGTGTGGAAGTTTGGGGGAGGGTAGACGGCGCAAGACGGGGACGTTGAAGAGAAAAAAAGATTAGACCTAAAGAAGTTGAGGTCTGGAAGTTGTTGATTGGCGGCGGGTTATTTTCGTGACGGGGTTCTTTCTCAGCAAAGTACGGAAGTACTGTCCGTTTTGCGGTGCAGCAAATAAGCAGCCATAGGCCATGGGTCAGCCTTGCCCCAAAACTTTTTTTTCCAGGGACGTTGAGAGAAGCTCCGAACCGCTAACCTTTTGCACCAAAAATCACTACGGTGTTTTTTTTTTTTTTTTCTTGGGTTATGATGTATCGGTACCTTTTCCGGACAGATTACCTGATAACTCGTAAGCCACGTTGTATGTCCACCAGGTAACAAATGCTCTTTTGATAACAATATGTTTTATTCTCCATTTCACTTCATGCACTAAAGAAAAAAAAATAGATAGAGTAAGTACGTGGAACTTACACTATTAACTACTCTAATCTCGACTTTGGCCTTTAGAATTTTCTATACCCTACGCAACTATGCACTTAGGTACCTATATATTGTTGATACTTATTTAGGTACGGATAAGAAAGTAGAGATACACCGTTCCCCTCGGAATCCGTAGGAATATTGAAATGGGTCTCCCCAATGGATTCCGCCGTGCGATCCATTCCTGATTGGTCCAAAGGTGCAGGCTAAGCCAGACTAATAGAGCTCTAGTCAAAAATGAAGTTTAAAAAGTACGTCTATCTCACCAGCTCGCCTTTATTCTAGTCGTTCAAAGGAGAGCTTCGTTACTAAAGAATTACCTATATCCGTTGATATTTGACAATAACCAAGAATAATCACTAGCCTATCAGCAGAAATGGCTCTCGAAACCGGGAATATCTTTAACAACCGAAATAAGACTGTCTTGACCAAATCTCGACACGTCTAAAAGGTTGTAAATGATTATGAGATATTAAAAAAAAGGTTGGTGAAAATGGCTGAGTGAGCTCTTGTCAGCAAGCTGAGATATCACAAAGCTTATCTATGGAGTAGATAAAGCAATAAAACAAAAGGTAGGTGTGGCTGATGGAAGTTTCCATTAAGGCTGAATTAGGTCAGGTGTGGCTAGAAGCTACCTATACAAACGGTATAGCTGACGCCGGTGGCTCTGATTTACCCGCCGTATTTCGTACTTTCCAGTGTACACCCAAGTTTAGCGTGTAGGTAGGTAGGTATGCAACTCCCCACCCACCCCTTGCCGCGGTTTTGGACCTTGGGCCTTGTCATCAATTAAATCTACAGTGGAGAGCAAACCCTTGTTCAGGGAACTTTGCCAGCTTGGCCAGACCAAAAACCTCCCAAAAGTAATAAAAGTGCCTACGAAGCTCGTCATTTACTACGACTGCGCCATCTTTTCCCCTGGCGGCATTAGTTGTCAGTTTGCGCTATATATTCGTAGTGAGCGAGGCGACGAGGTCATATCGCATTGAAAAAAACCGAGTGTTAAGTTCCAACTAAAAAAAAAAAGGACAGACTGACGAAACTGTCCATACCCAAAAAGCCATCCCTGGATCACGATCAAGTCGCGAATTCGAACTCGAACTCGAACTCAACCTAAACCTCTCGAACTGAACTCGTGTTTTTTTTTCTTTCCAGCAGTCGACCCTCCTCGAATGGCCGCTACTCCTTTTCTTTAAGCTCGGCAAATCATGAGCTCCTTAGTTTTCGTGGTGTCCTCTCTTGAGGCCATCGCTGCATCCAAAGAAGCACAGAGAAATAAACAGCTCGCCGAACTTACCGAGAAGGCCCTCAAGGCCATCAAGGAAGGGGGAACTCAGCTGCCCGATCCTCAAGTTATCTTTGCGCCCTTACAATTAGCTACCAAAACTGGAAGTAGTCAATTGATTAATACCGCTCTCGACTGCATACAGAAACTTACATCTTCCTCGTATTTCTCCGTAAATGTCTCCACAGGTAGCGCGCAGGAGGATGGTACTGAGCAGGCTCCTATGATAGATCGTGCTATCGATACGATATGCGATTGCTTCCAGGGCGAGACCACACCCGTTGACGTCCAACGGCACATCGTCCAGGCGCTGTTGGCCGCCGTGTTGAATGACAAGATCGTCGTGCATGGAGCTGGGTTGCTAAAGGCGGTACGCCAGGTATACAATGTCTTTTTACTATCGCGAAGCCCGGAAAATCAACAGGCCGCGCAAGGAACTCTTACCCAGATGGTTGGCATGGTATTCGAGAGGGTTAAAACGAGATTGCATATGAAAGAAGCTCGCATTAATCTGGGAAGACTAAAGAACAGCTCTAGTAATGTCACCGTCGAACAAGGAGATTCCGCCGCCAACGGAAATGATGATGCTGCCGAAGAAGAACAGGAGACACCCGACGAAGCGTCTATTCGGGACCTACCCGAGCTCGCCCGCTCCCAGTCAGCGATCGAAGGCGGGCCTAAGCTAACCTTAAAGGACCTTGAACACCGAAAGAGTTTTGACGATTCGAATCTAGGCGACGGCCCGACCATGGTCACACAGTTAAAACCGCCGAAGAAGATCGCGAGAAGGGTTTCCGAACAGACGCAGAGCGATACCGGTACCGAGGCCGAAGAAACCGCCGAGTCCCTCGAAGCCGAGGACGAGGTATACATCCGGGATGCATATCTCGTTTTTCGGTCTTTCTGCAACTTATCAACTAAGATCTTACCCCCGGACCAGCTATACGATTACCGAGGCCAACATATGCGATCTAAACTCATATCCCTCCACCTTATCCGCACCCTTTTGAATAATCACATGCTGGTTTTTACCTCGCCCCTATGTACCATCACCAACACGAAAACCAATGAAGCGACCAGTTTTCTACAAGCCATCAAATTCTATCTCTGCCTTAGCATCACGCGAAATGGGGCCAGCTCAGTTGACAGGGTATTTGAAGTTTGCTGTGAAATTTTCTGGTTGATGTTCAAATTCATGCGCGCACCGTTTAAGGTAAGACTAGGATTTTGTTTGTAGATCTCGACTTGTCTAACAGTGTGACTATAGAAAGAGATAGAAGTGTTTCTCAACGAGGTTTACTTGGCGCTTTTGGCCAGAAGGACCGCGCCGCCTTCCCAAAAGCTCTATTTCATCAACATACTCACCAGGTTCTGTGGCGACCCTAGAGGGTTGGTAGAAACATATCTTAATTATGATTGCGACTCTCAACTCGACAATATCTTCCAAACCATCATAGAAGATCTCTCGAAGCTTGCGATAAACCCTGTGTCTATCACTGCTGCCCAGGAACAACTATACGAGGAGAAAAATTCGAACCCGAACAACGGCTCGGATTGGCAACTGAAAGGGGTATTGCCACCACCTCTAAACGTGAGGGATATTGTACCTCCAAACGAACCTGAACCCGAGATACCGCGGGAGTATGTCATTAAGAGGGCTGCCTTAGATTCTCTTGTTGAGGCTTTGCGATCACTTGTCAATTGGTCTGTTGTCGGCCGTCCGGATGTGAATGGTACGCCACGCGATAATGATACACGTCCTTCGGCGGATGATATCCGGGAATCTATCGACCCCTCGGCTTTCGATAGTAATTCGCGTCTCGAAACGCCTTTACCTCCTTCTACCCCCGTTGTTGACGACGACCCGGCTCAGTTAGAAAAGGAGAAGGCTCGAAAGACAGCGCTGGCCAATGCGATTCGTCAATTTAACTTCAAACCGAAAAAAGGAATCAAGCTTCTAATCCAGGAAGGCTTCATTCCAAGCGATAGCCCTCAAGACATTGCCAAGTTTTTGATCTCTGACGATCGGCTCGATAAGGCACAGATTGGTGAATATCTTGGTGAGGGTGATGCGAAGAATATCGAAATCATGCATGCTTTCGTCGACACTATGGACTTCACTCAAAGGCGTTTCGTAGACGCCTTGCGACAATTTCTACAGTCGTTCCGTCTTCCTGGAGAAGCACAGAAAATCGATCGATTCATGTTGAAGTTTGCTAATCGCTATGTCATGGGTAATCCGAATGCTTTTGCCAACGCGGATACGGCCTACGTTCTGGCTTATTCGGTGATCTTGCTTAATACGGACCTGCACAGTAGCAAAATAGCTAGGCGTATGACTAAGGAAGACTTCATCAAGAACAATAGGGGTATTAATGACAATGCTGATCTTCCGGACGAGTACCTGATCGGCATTTACGATGAGATTGCGGGTAACGAGATTGTTCTTAAAAGTGAGCGCGAAGCCGCTGCGGCTGCAGGGAGTTTGCCTGTGCAGTCATCAGGTTTCGCTGCCGGACTTGGACAAGCTCTTTCGAATGTTGGTCGTGATCTCCAGCGAGAAGCATATGTACAACAATCCGAGGAAATCTCCCTCCGCTCGGAGCAACTTTTCAAGAACTTATTTAAGAATCAACGGAAGAATGCCGCGCGGGCTGGAGTCAAATTTATACCAGCGACATCTTTTAGGCATGTCGGGCCCATGTTTGATGTCACCTGGATGTCATTCTTCTCTGCCTTTTCAAACCAGATGCAAAAGGCGCAAAATTTAGAAGTGAATAAATTGTGCTTAGAAGGGATGAAGCAAGCCATAAAGATCGCATGCCTTTTCGACCTGGCAACTGCGCGAGAAGCGTTCATGTCGGCTTTGAAGAACGCCACTAACCTGAACAACCCTCAACAGATTCTCGCCAAGAACGTGGAGGCATTGCGAGTCATCCTGGAGTTAGGACAAACAGAAGGTAATTACTTGAAGGAGTCTTGGAAGGATATCCTTATGTGCATAAGTCAGCTAGACCGGTTGCAACTTATTACCGGCGGTGTCGATGAGGGTGCTATCCCCGACGTGTCCAAGGCGCGCTTCATCCCACCCGAGAGGACGAGTACGAACGAATCGCGTAAATCAACAGCCTCTGCTCGACGCCGAAATAGGTCCAACCCTGGAGCGAGGGGCTTTTCCATGGAAATTGCACTCGAGAGCAGGTCGGACGATGTCATTAAGAGTGTAGACCGGATTTTCAGCAACACTGCAAATCTAAATGGGGAGGCGATCGTGCATTTCGCCAAAGCCCTAACCGAGGTGAGCTGGGACGAGATCAAAGTATCGGGCTCTAACGACTCGCCGCGAACGTACAGTTTGCAAAAGATTGTTGAAATCAGTTACTACAACATGACCCGTGTTCGATTCGAATGGACTAATATTTGGGCTGTTCTTGGCGAGCATTTCAACAAGGTAGGATGTCATAACAATACAGCGATCGTCTATTTTGCGCTCGACTCCCTGCGACAATTATCAATGCGTTTCATGGAGCTTGAAGAGCTTCCCGGTTTCAAGTTTCAGAAGGACTTTCTCAAGCCTTTTGAGCATGTCATCGCCAATTCGAGCAACTTAACTGTCAAAGACATGGCCCTGCGTTGCCTAGTTCAGATGATCCAAGCCCGAGGCGAGAATATCCGGTCAGGTTGGAGGACCATGTTCGGCGTATTTACCGTTGCAGCGCGGGATCCTAACGAGACTATCGTCAATTTGGCTTACGAAAACGTTACTCTTGTTTATAAGACACGGTTCGGCGTTGTCATCTCCCAAGGAGCTTTTACAGACCTAATAGTCTGTCTCACGGAATTCTCAAAGAATATCAGATTCCAGAAGAAGAGCCTGCAGGCAATGGAGACGCTCAAATCGATAATACCAAAAATGCTCAAGACTCCAGAATGCCCGCTGTCGCAAAAGTCCAACCAAACGCCAACGGCAGATGGCACTTCTCCAGAGTCGCCTAGCACTCTGTCTAGACAGCAGGGTGGCACTTCGATTGAGGAAGGCTTCTGGTTCCCGGTTTTATTCGCGTTCCACGATGTTCTAATGACAGGGGAGGACTTAGAAGTAAGGTCAAATGCCTTGAATTACTTCTTTGAGGCCTTGCTTCGATACGGTGGTGATTTTCCGTCTGACTTCTGGGATATACTATGGAGACAGCAACTATACCCGATCTTCATGGTACTACGGTCCAGACCGGAGATGACCAATGCTCTTAATCACGAGGAATTATCTGTGTGGCTCTCGACCACTATGATCCAGGCACTTCGTAACATGATTGTCCTCTTTACGCACTACTTCGATGCCCTCGAGTACATGTTAGACCGCTTCCTCGAGTTGCTGGCACTTTGCATATGCCAAGAAAACGATACAATTGCCAGGATAGGCAGTAATTGCCTTCAGCAACTAATCCTGCAGAACGTGACCAAATTCACCAGCAGTCATTGGGCCCAGATTGTCGGTTCATTCTGCGAGCTATTCGAGAGGACGACAGCTTACCAATTATTCTCGGCTACAACAATCAACGCACCATCTGCACTGTCACCGCCTCCCAACGGATTGGGTTTCGAAGTGCCTCTTACACCCACGAGTGACTCTCCCACAGACGAAAAGTCGCTGAAGATTAACGGCACGGATAAGGGTAGCATCTCATCTGGGATTGAATCTGCTTCAAGTATCAGTACTCATATTCCTCATACCGAAGACTCCCGCTCGACAAATGGTAACGCCTCAACCCGTCTTGAGGACTACAAACCAGCTTCCTCGCTCCAGCAGCAACCTGTAGTAGTAACAGCAGCTCGCCGACGATTCTTTAATCGCATAATATCCCGCTGTGTTCTCCAGCTCCTCATGATCGAGACGGTTAATGAACTCTTCTCCAATGATACTGTCTATGCTCAAATACCATCTACAGAATTATTACGTCTAATGGCGCTCCTGAAGAAATCGTTCCTTTTCGCCAGGCGGTTTAACGAGGATAAGGACTTGCGTATGCGCCTATGGCGGGAAGGCTTCATGAAGCAGCCGCCGAACCTGCTGAAGCAAGAGAGTGGCTCGGCTGCGACCTATATCCAAATTCTATTCAGGATGTTCGCCGATACTTCGCCGTCACGCGCAGAGAGTCGGCCTGAAGTTGAGAAGGCCCTAGTACCCCTGTGCAAAGATGTTATTAGGGGATATCTAGCACTCGAAGAGGAATCACAACAAAGAAACATCGTAGCATGGCGTCCGGTTGTGGTTGACGTGCTAGAGGGGTACTCAACTTGGCCGGAAAAGGAGTTCAGCGAGCATATACCTTCGTTCTATCCTCTAATGATTGAACTGTTGGGCAAGGAACTTAGTTCCGACCTGAGAGTTGCTCTACTCGCCGTGCTTAGAAAAGTTGGCGAAGTAGGTCTTGGAATTGAAGGGTTGTCCGGCGGCCGACGAGAGAGTGTCGCCAGCGTCGCCATGGGCGGTGAGGTGCCAACTACTGAGTTAGAAGTCGGCGAGGTTGGAATGGGTGGTATAAAGGCGTGAGACGTCGGTTGACTCTACCACGGCGCTGATTACTAGCGGTTGCTCGACATATCCCAAGACACGACGGAAGCGAAGCTGTCGCGAAAATTGATTTGTCATAAAAGGGGCATTGGAACAAAAAAAAAAGAAATGGACGCGATTAATAGAAGACTACGGTCACATGCGGTGTTCGGTTCGGGCGGGATGGTCCATAAGCAGGCAAGCTAAGCTCCTGTATGATAGATACAAATTTTGTCGTTGTTCTTTTTATATTCTTGGTGTCTTGTTGCGTATGTAGGCATAGTATATGCGCATGATGTCTTAGCAATGGTGTCTCGTATTGTACAATTTAAACCCATTTTCCCCGCGGAAGAGGATGGATTAAGTGAGGCCTCATGTCTGGTAACTATGTCGACTCCTAACCCAGAGTAGGCACCTAGATAGATAGGTAGGTACACTAGTAACTGTAACTACCTAGGTTCTACATTTGGAAACCCGTATTGACTTGGCGGAGGTAGTCTATTTTGGTCTCTCGCGGTTTGTTTCTGGTGCATGTAATATTCAGATCGTACATTCCCAGATGCCAAGTGTAGATAGATGAAAGTGTAATATCCCCCGTGCATACCTTAAGTGAGTATCCATCTGAGACATCTGCACGTCACAGCGAATCCCCCAAACAAGCTTTCTCTGCTCCCATGCAAGCTCGCGGCGTCTCTACGTAATAAGCGTTTTGGTTCCTGTCTTGGAAGAGCTCTGTGTGCCGATTGGTTGATTGCCTCTAAGTAGTTCTAGATAGGGGACTTATGTATATCTATTCCTAATACGGCTGCTATTCACAATGGGTTCGCCAGTCATCCGCTGTATTAACTATATCCTTATGCTAGGTGGGGGAAGTACGCAGAGTTAAGGAGTTAGGGGAATTCAAGTCAAGGACTTCCGCGAAGAGCGAAAGGAGTGTTACGAGTTACGTACACAAACGACATAACTGGAGTTCTTCCGCGCGGGTAAAGGTTTGTTAAAGGATTAGGGAATAGGCTTAGATCGCGCCCTTCCTTTCTTAGATCCTAGACATTGGTTATCAATTATATCTCATCGCTCGCGCTGTCGCTTCCGGGGAAAGTCCCCAGTGTAACACCTCGCGCTGTGTACGGGGCCCGAGATGCTTATACCCCAGGTACCATATCTACGCCCAAGTTGATACTAATAAGAGCCTGGAGACTTACGAAAGGGGTGCCGTAGGTGTAGGACGGAGTCTACAGCCTTGGATGACATGGGACTGCATGAGCTTGCAAGAGATTGCGATATGCGCAGGCCATAGTTTACTTAATATAACGAAACGTCAAAGTCTCGGGTGAAAGACAAATAGGAGAGTGGCATATCAAGGCATGGATGGAGGCATGTCAAAGAAGATAGAGTCTTATCTAAGTCTAATGTATCTCGTTAGACCGGCGTGGAATTTTGCGTTCGGTATCCTTCCGTAGAGCTGCTAAATGATGTGAACGCGTGGAGTGAATACATGGATTGGTTGGCGAATGGGTTTAAGGATTCCGTAGCTGAGGGGCCTTATTCTATATATTGGTACAGTTATGCATTTAGACGCTGAACAACCGGGACCTGGAGACGCCGAGAAGTCGGAGCGTAGCCTCTTCTTCCGGAGGTTGTCGTTCATTGGATAGGATCCCGCATTACTCTTCTTGGTTTGCGTTCTCTTGCTTATCTTTATGCTACCTATATGACTCGAGCTAACAAGGTAGCGAGTGTGATAAGTGACAGATCCTTCATGTAGATGGGAACGGGAAAATAATACACCGTATACTGAGAATATCCGTTGGCAGACGATGTTCTGTTTACGCGGGAAGGCTACACGCTACACACGTGTGCTTATGTTAGAGATGGCCGATGAACTGGCAGAGGGCGCAACTCTGTAATATTCACTATTCACTCGTAGACCTAAAGTTGGCTTGAGTTGAGTTGAATTATATTATGTTTATCTAAGACGCAGGGGGGAGGGGGGAAGCATGGCAGTGCGTCTACCGCTTTAATCTTCCACAAACAGTAGGGGATTTCGCATAGTTGCCATGTCTAGGTATTGTTATATAATATTTTCTACCCACCACATTAGGTTAGGTGGGTTATCTCATGTAGGTAAGGTACCTATATATCTTACTCTAGCTGATCCACGAATTTCTTTGTGATGTCACACCAGGAGTTCCTCTTTGCATCTCCTATTCGTACATCTTGAACCAGTTTTGCAAGAGACTTGGAGACGAGCGTCCTCCAAGGTATATGATATATGATTGGTTCAAGGGGTCCAATCAGAGTCCACTCAGGGGTCAAGGCATGTGTATAAATTTCCTCTTTTGGGACGTTGTTGCGTTCGCCTCCTTATTGGCCAATTCATACACCAAGGAGAATCCGCTTCTCCCCTTCTGAGCCATCGGCAATTCTGTAAACCTTTTCCTCAACGGGAAATCAAAGGCAAATAGATATTTGATTTCGTTAGTTTCTAGAATACAATACTTTGACAAGAACTTGTTGCGAGGAGAAAATACACTAAGCTATCAAAGTATACGAATAGTCTGCCTTGGATGTGGATTGCACATTGCACTTGGAGACTTAGAATCTTAGTTACCTATGACGACTCTTTCGTGTTCACGACAGGGTACAGGTCATCAACCGTACGAAGCCACTGTCCGGACATGTCCGAGCTTCTCGTTTACTAACTGAAGTTTCCTGTCTTTGCCCCTTGGCCCCTTGGCCCCTTGGCTAGAACCCGCATGCTAGGATGCCTAGTCAGCCTTACCACGACGTAGTTCAAGGTATCCAGCTACGTAACTTGTTGCATATGAAAACTAAGTGATTACGTGAGAGCGTTATCGTGGACTCTGGAAGGTGTCGTTAATCCCCACCGCAACGGAATGGGACCTTTGTACTCATCTAGAAGCCTAACATTCATTTAACATTTTCCTACGACTCAGCTTCTCGACAGCAGTCGTTTCTCGTGACTCGCTGTAGTTCGAACGGATGTAATCCGCGGCTCAAGGCTTCCATTTCATGCTTTTATGACTCAGCCCTAACTGGCGAGTAACAAGGCCTAATGCTCATGGCCTTATAGCCACCGCTTTAAGGTGCCCTATTTAGTATTTAGTCAATCATCAATAACTCCCTCGCATCGTCAACGAAGTCGTCTCGAGATCTAATTTAGCTCAGCTGAGCCCAACCGTGGTGAATTCGGACGTGGGGGCAAAGGAATCGAGACCCTGATCCCGACCGCCCTCTGAAGATAAACGGTTGCAGAGCCCCAAGCTTACCAGGCTGTACCTTACTTCAACCCCTGATGACACCCTCGTATCGTGGCTATCGGGACCAAAGATTCTATGTTAATATCCACCAAACCGCCAGCTAGGACAATACAAACTGAGACAACTACGTAGCATAGCATCAGATACGACTCTCCGCTTTTGAGGGTCTGGGAATCTTGGTGTGTTTAATAAACTGCAGACCTCTCCGAGTCGGAATGTTGGTATGAGATATTTCTTCGAATACAACGCCACGTTATTGCACCAAGCACCACGAGAACGCCAGAGTCAAGAGATTTTCCAAATCATCTCGCGTAGCCTGCGCACCGGTATAAGACGAATCGTGGTAGTTGCTTTGATCATGGTCGGGATACCAAAAAGTAACCGTTGTACGTTCTGTAAACTGCGAAAGACAAAAGTAAGTCATTGGAATTATTCTATTTCCTCTGTTCCCACTAACTGAAACTAATATTCCTGAACAGTGCGACGAGAACTGGCCGACGTGTGGTGCATGTGCCCGGGCCGGTAAGGTATGCTCTGGGGCACGGAACAATTACAAGTTCGTGATTAACGGTTGCCATAACGAATCGGCCAGCTCGGATAGCGTTGGTGCAGCTTCCGATGACGGTAGTCAGATTCAAACCCAACAGCCGCGGGGAGCTGGTCCAAGTGGCACAATGATCGTCGACATGAAGGAGTATACGGCCGCTGCAGGCCCCGGCGTGTTCCACCGGATGCGGCTTACACGTCCGCACCGTCCCCGGATTGCTAAATATAATCCGCCTACACCTTCGCCAACATCATCACCAACGCTACCACTAACTATGTGTGCTTCAGATCGACTAGCGGCCCAATTGGTGTATTGTCTTGAGTCTGCGTCAGGCACAGGCCGCGATATGCTGATATGGGGGCCTTCAATATGGATGATACCGCGAAGACTAGGATCCGAAAGTCCAGTACTACGAGACACCGTCAAGTTAGTAGTCGCATCTTGGGCTAACAGTCAACGTGTCGCATTATCACCAGAGGCGTGGCTGGATTTACGACTGCATACGCAGGCTTTAGGAAGTCTACGGAAGGCTCTTCAGGAGCCTGGGCAGGATCTGGTAACAGACACGATAGCAGCGCAGTGGCTACTACAAAAACTCGAGGTGAGTTAGTTAGGGACACTTCTGTGGATTTCCGTTAGCAGCTCGATTAACACTTGTTGTAATAACTAGTTTACTTACGACTTCGAGCGGGGCGCAAACCAAGAACGTCACGCTGCTGGGCTGACCGCCGTCATCAGTAGAGGAGGCCCCTGGCAAAGCTTCGATGAACTGGGAATCCATGCTGCTTTTGACAGCTTTTTCAACATCGTAAGTTAACCTGCTAAAAAGTATATTGGAATAGAATAATTGATGACGGCTCGTTAGCTACAAGAAGACGTACGTTTAGGGAGAGATTGCGTCTTCATGAACTCTGAGTGGGCAGCCGCTTTCAGGCAAGCGATAGATGCTTACACAAAGAGGCCTGTTCTTAAGGCTATGTATTATCTATGGGTTGAGATGACAGCTTGGCCAACCTTAGTGCGACTCGTCCGAGTGCTATGTCAAGACCCTTCGGATACTATGACTGCAGCTGAGCTTGTACTAAGAGCCACGCCGGTTATAGAATACTTGGAGCATGATAATGAAACGACATTGAACTCGCTGATGGAGGCGGGAGACATAATCGAGAGAGAGAACCTCCTAAACCCGGACTTATTTCCAACTTGTTACCAATTTCGCGATATCGACACGGCGAAACTGTTCTATACTCATGCCATGTACACCATCATTGTTTATCGAACTCTGCAAGAAGCAAACCTTGTGTTAGGAAGTTATAATCCGAGTGTAATGAAGCGCTGCAGAGAATACAGCAAACGGATATGGATGACTTACGCTTGGATGAGAGCGCAGATACCGCTCGCCGTCGAATATACCGCCGCGCTGGTATTTTCTTACGAATCCGCGAATGAAGAAGAACGACAATTCTGTACAAGAAGTCTAGGGGATCTGGAATATTATAGAAGGCCACCGCCGGTGGGCCAGTGGATAGATGCAACGATCATGGCTAACGTAAAGGGCTACACTGGTCGCCTGCCATTTCTTAAGAGTCGGGACATAAGTATCGAAATCTGTAGCTTGGGTTGCCGGAGCTAACGAAGAACGCGGATAAAAATATTCATACGAGGCTAGGCTAACGAAAGAAAATGAGTAAATGAAGTGTTGGTAATGGGCTATTATCGCGTATTTCATGGATCATCTCCCCGTCTTCGCAAGTCAAACACGAGTTGGGCACTGATATAAATAACAAAAGCATATCCATTACTTCAGACATAATTTCCTAATTATTAAGTCCGGGGTATTATGAGTTTGAATACTAGACACTTTGTCAGGCTTAGTTGTATACGTCAGAAGAATTAGAGCGCGGGGGCTTACATGACAGCGCCTGTCCTTGTAGACAACGCATTTCTTTAAGCTATAATGCTAATTGTCCCATGGGCCCTAAATGCCAGAAGTAACAAAGCAGGTACTGAGATGAATCCATTGGCCTTCATCAAGAATTCAAGATTTCTTGGATGAACTGGCGTAGCTCGTCAGCTTCTTCGGGCACTGTTCGCTCGGGTAAAGTTAGGATTGCTGCCTTTAGGACGTTATCCTGTGCAGTAGCATCTTTGACAAGACTTTTAAGGGTGTCGATCTTGTGGGTAGAAAACGGCGCGATCCGCTGAATGCTGATGAGAGCCTCAAAGAAATCAATGAGGTTGAGGTGCATTAGCATATCCTCTTTATCGATCATGGAGAGGGCAGCAAAATGCAAGATCCCACCATTGCTATTTGTATTGGCATATTTCAGGTTTAGCTCCGTGAAATCAGTCCAGGTAACAGCACGGAAGTTCAAAGCAGCCAGACGAGGCAAGATGCGAAGCAAACGACCTTGGGCGAGCGACTGCTGTTTGGTGCCGAGAGGATGACTTGTGCAAAGTGATAGTATCAGGTCATATACGTCGCGATCATAGAAAATTCTCCTCCATAGTAGCCCTTGACCAGGTGGCTTCCTAATCGCGATTTCCGTGCCGTTAACTGATAAGCCATCAGGTGGTCGAGTGTCACAGTCAACATCCAGAAGATCTCCTAATACTTTGGACCCCTTCTCGCCGACTTCAACTTGAGGCGCACTCAGCCACTGTGTAAGAAAGTTTGTGATGATGTTGTTCATCATGGCCAAAATGGCAGCGTCACCAGGTGACTTGGCTGCTTTCTCAAGCACGGTCATAGCAAGGATATTTGCCGAGGGAGCAGGAGACCGTAGAGCTTGCATTAGAGCTTCTTCCGAAGCCAGGGATAATATTTGGGTGAAGTTAAGGGGACCAAGGAGCTTGATAGCTAAGCTACATAGAACCTTGGGATCCTTGGGGTACTGCTTGAGTACTTCTGTGATTTTTGGGAGAAGCCTCGGAATAAGAGGAGGTATATTGGCATCTATCAAACGTATTGATATTAATATGCCTGCATGGGTTGTCCGGGTTGGATGGATTTAATCAAGTACTTACCGGTAAGTTGAAGCTCCACATCGTCGAATAGCTTAGGATTTAGTTCTAGATTCGGATCTTCGATGAGATCATCAAGATGCTTCTCTAATTCTTCAACGCCGGTGACTGGGATCGTATCTGTATCCATTTTAACGGCAATCCGACTCATCGCAATCGGGAAGATATGATGGATTTCTGCTGCTCAGTGTTTGCGTGCGTGCGTGCGAAAGGCAGAAAGAGTATCAGGATATATGGAAATGTCGTGTAAGCCCAGGCAGTCGAACGACGCGTAGTATTAGTCAAAGTTGTCTTTCTCAAAGTTGTCTTTCAGGGATAGGGATAAAGTTAGATGGATGGATCCCCTAAAGGTTCGGATCTGAAAGAAAGCTATAGTGGGGGCGGGGCTATCGTGGCTGAAGCTACTAAGGTATGTACCTTACGGTCCTTACCTTGCAGACGCGGGGGAGGACGATCCCGGTACATGAAGGAGGTACCTTATGTACCTAGTACCGAAGCCCGGGTCCCCGCCGAAATTTTGAGAGCTTAACTCTAAAATCGTATTTCCAAAAAATAGTCACATTTTTACAGTCGTCGCCGCCAACACCCCATTCTTCTACACCAACTACCCCCCAAAAGACTGACGGCCACCATATAAACAAATATGTCTGGTCGCGGCGGTAGAGGAGGCCGAGGCGGTCGGGGTGGTCGTGGTGGATTTGGAGCTGGTCGTAAGGCCGCGCCGCAAGGTATGCCAGGCGCCGACGAGCCTGGGCTGATGTTTAATGAGAAACCCCAAGACACATATCCGGTAAGCAAATACATACCAAAAGCCTATTGATATTCTCTATAAACAAGCAATATTATTTAACACCAATTCCGTACAGAAATCCTACCATCCTCCCCTAGCCCCTCCCCTCGACGACTCCGAAGCCCGCGCTGTCGCCTCCTTCGTCGCGTTCCGGCGCGCCTTTCACAGCACCCCCTTCTACACCCACCGGCACCTAGCCAGCACGACCGGCGGCGACGCTGCCACCTCCAAACCCTCCGACCCCGTGCGCCGCGCCTACGGCCAACCGCAGATCAACGCGCGCTTCGCCGTCAAGAACCGAGCCACCTTGGACCCCTTCCACGCCGTCCCCATGTACAGCCACAAATTCGCCGACGAGACCCGCACCCTGCCCGACCTCAAGGCTCGTGAACACCAGTACGTTCGCGCCCTGTTTCCCGAGGAGCTCTGGGCCACCCTCGACGGAAAGGATACGGGCGGTCCCCGGGGCGGGTACCTCGCGAGCAAAGCATCGTCGTCCCACGGCAAGAGGGGGGGGCTCAAGCGCAAGGCGGTGGTAGTAGACGGCGACCCGTTCGCTAGCGATGACGAGGGCGGTCTACACAAGAAGGCGCACGAGGACGAGACGGAGGAAGAGCGCAAGGCGCGCATCGAGGCTGCGATAAAGGACGGCGATAACGAGGATGCTGGGAACGAGGACGTGGACTTAGATGAAGAGGAAGAAGAAATGTCGCAAGAAGACGATGACTACGGCGATGATGAGGGCGGAGACTACGATGCGGAGGCCTACTTCGATGCGGGAGATAACGATGACTACGGGGAGGACGAAGGTGTTGGGGAGAGCGCTATGGATTTCTAATTACTTGCTTCCAAAGAATGATTGATATCTAATTGCATTTGGGGTCGGCGTTCACAAGGAAAGGACTTTGTACTAGGTATTAGGTATACCACAAGGCCTATGATACCATGGCATTTTCAGCATCTTCAGCACTGCTATTTGTAAAAAACCAATAGAAATCATGCTTCAGTAGATCTACCCTTTTTAATTTATTCTACCGGCCTATCTAGTACCGTGCGCGCAACTTACGCAGGTAGATATAAATACCTACCTAGGTACCTATAGCATATTTATTGGCGAACTGTACCTATTGACGGCTTCTCATGGTGCGATTTGGCCATACGGTCCAAGGTAGACGGGATACAGCCTTACTAAACTACTATGCATAATACACATCATATAAGCTGTATCTTGCCATGCTATTTCATAGGAGAGTTATTAATTAACTATCTAGAAAAGATGAGGCCCTTTTCTCTTCTCCCGCAATGCTCGCTGACCCATAACGTAAATGACAGAGAAAAAAGGAAAACAAAAAAACGCGCAATGAGACCGGTAAAGAATACGATCGATCTGACCTAGGCGAAATGAAATTAATGAAAGACCATGGAAATAGTATCCTGCAAGCTGCCCTATGTTGCTTTAGAAGCCGCTTTTTGCCTGTATCCTCATAGCCGCAGTCTTCATGTATTATTACTCTCTCCCTGTTAATATAAGGGAAAAAAAAAAAAAAAAAAAAAACCTCTGTTCCGTCCCATCAAACTGGCTAAGCGGCTCACAACGTCCGATCAAGAACTGCGCTGAATGAACGTGGTTTCCTACCTCCTGGCTAGGTACGACAATCATCGAACCATGCATTGAGTAAACCACAGAAAGAAATAGATAAGACCGAGATGAGAGAGGACTTCAGGAGGAAGACTGTCCCAATGCATCGTCCTTTCTCCCTTTGCTCGGGTTTCTTGTGGCACCCTCCCCGGCCTTACTCCTCTGCGACCTTTGCCTCTCGCTCGGAAAGGAGTGCGATATTGGATATGCCATTTATGCATTAAAAGTAGCTACGCATGGCATCTTGATATCCGGTGCCACCTTTCAGGTCTTGCTCAAAGTTTTGCTGAACATTGAGGACCTCGCGAATATGGCGCATGCTGAGAGGCTCTCCCTTATTGACAGCAAGTGCTTGGGCGGTGCCAACCGTGTTCTTGATCTGTCGTCCATTCAGGTTATGTCGTGCCAAACTTGTGTAATCATCTTCATCGAACGGCATCAGGTCGATGCCTGCGACAACTCGAGCACGTTCAATAAAAATTTTGAATATGGCCTTCTTAGCCTTCATGTCTAAATCGTCATATCTCAGCGCAATATGGATCCGGGACTGGAATGCGTCATCAAAAGTCTACAGACGGTAATTTCAAATTAGTCTCCTTTTATTTAATATGGTCGAGGAATGCCTTCAAGAATACATACCTGAACGCGGTTCGTCGTAAGAAACAATATCCCTTGGAAGTACTCTAGCTGCCTGAGGAAAATGCTAACTAGAGCGTTCCGGTGGATATCGTGCATATTTCGCTTCTCTAGGAATACATCAGCCTCATCAAGTAGGAGAATGGCACCCCAAGCGTGACAGATATCGAGGATCTTCTGTAGTTCCGCTTCAAGATAACGCGAGTCGGTTCCGAGGTCGCCGGCTGATACCATATAGAGGGGGCATTTGAGGAGTTCGCTGATACCCTCCGCTGTCAACGTCTTGCCTGTGCCCGGTGGTCCATGAAGGACAGCTACCAAGCCCTTCCCTTTGCCTTGGATAACATCATCGATGCTAGCAGCCGGGTGGTATTTATGGGACTCCACAAGAGCCTTGAGATTCCAAGTTAGCAGAAAATTCAACAATTCCCGACGCAAACTTGGCATCTAGTGCTCCACGCGTAACAATAGGCGAAGAAAAGGTAAAGACTTTGTCACTTACTTTGACTATTTCCTTGGTGTTAGATTGTAGGACTAATGAGTCATAAGCGTGTTCGTTCCACGAAATCTCCTTGATGCCAGACACGGTGAATTCTAGCCAAAGCTTCTCCGCAAAGGCAAATCCTAAGACGACAGGTGAAGCAATTAGGTATTCCTCGTCAGTAAAGACTGGCGGAACGTTATCGTTGCTGTCTTCTCCATTGTTCAAGTCATCGGCCTTAACATTCTCATCTTTACTCTCCCCGCCCTGGCTAGGAACTTGATCGAGCTTCTCCTTAGGTGCCTCTGTCTCGACAAAATCCTTAGGTACGCGGACAGTTCGCACATTCCCCTTATTATCTTTATACACCTTGGTGACGAATTTAGCCTTGCTGCCGCTGTCTCCATCGACACCTTCGAGGTCGGCGTCACCAGCATCTCCTGCGTCATCTTCCGAGTCGCAAGCGCAACCGCACTCTTCACCTTCGTCATCGCTATTCTCATCGTCGCTGAGGACGTCATGATCTTTGGGTCGTACGAGGGAAACAGGATAATTGGGATTTATACGACGATGAATGGCTGGGTCAACCATGACCCGGCCATTGATGTTCACCTTAATCACGGACTTTTTCTTTTTATGATATGCCATACCCTGGTGGCTCTTATAGTGCACCCCACCAAGGCTGACGAATTTCTTACCACGCTCAATAAGGTCTTTGCGCAACTGAGCTTCGTTCTTGTGGTATTTTAGAGGGTAGCAACCCAAGCTGGTGATTTTACGAGCACCGCGGAACTCGGTTATCTCCTCTGACATGCTGCCGTATCCGAATTGCTTGCCGTCATATTCGAAGTACTGTGTTCGGGATGTTAGTAATCGGGCCTACAACTCAGACGTAACACTTCACAACAGGGGACCTACCTTGCCCTCTACGTAATAAAATTCGCCCCTCACGAGACTATAGTGCTTTTCTGCAACTTCGACTTTGAAGACGCGCGGTTCATCGACGGAACCATATGTTGTGGTGTATGCAAGCGTGTTTGGCTTCCAGAGAGCCCACAGAAGATCGAATGTAATGAGGCCATTCTCTAGCATAGGATATAGACTAGCGACCGCGTAAATAAAGAATTGTCCTCAACTGCACAGATAGCAATTTCGTAACTTACCTCTTTTTAGTTTCCGCATGGTCTACATCTAGGTACTTGATAAGAACTCGGAGATGGCGCCGCTTTTCATCAATCCATTTCTGAACTTTCCTACGCTCTTTTCGTGACTCCCCTTCTGGCTCAAGCTCTTTGAGGTTATGCATATATGTCCGCATATCTTCGAGATACCTGTGGATGTGGTTAGCGATGGAGTAACAATGGGGAAAAACAAGTAACTTGCAAGAAAAGCATCTTGGGGTCTAGTTTGGGAGTCTCTTCAACTAAGCTGACGCCCTTGACGCTTCCAATAATGTCCCGCAGGGCCTCTCGTAACTGTTTGCTTTTGATGTCGACTATAGTCGTCTTATACTTACCCTCCCAATCAAAAGTTCTTCTGACGTGGAAGAGATATTCATCATATTGCGAGTTGCTAGCATTCTCGGCCGTATCCTGGAGCTTATAATTATGGATCTGCGAGTCCCAGACTTGATCCACACGCTTAAACTCGAGGCGTTGGACCACCGGCTTCCCGTCACGGGTATTTCTTGATTTAGATCTCTTGTTGTTGCGGCTTTTGCTATCGTCGAGTGTGTCCCCTGAGCGGAGTCGCTTTCCCTGATTTGCAGTTGGCATATTGTTGCCACGGCCTCTATTGATATATTGCATAGCTCTAGACAGGCTTTCCCATGGTTCGTTTCGTGCGTCGTTAATCACTCCCGGTAGAGGACCGTTAGTGAAAAGCTGGTGGTACCCGTCGACTCCCCCTTGAGAAGCTAACCTAAGAGCACCCTGGTTCAACGAAGCAGAGGAAGGATTGCCAGAAAGGCCGAGAGATGCAAGTTGTCGCTGTAGTTGTTGCACCTGTAATCGCATTTGGACAAGCTCTTGTTCCATGGAGGCCTTGCCAATTTCCCCCTTGGAGTCGATATTTGACTCATCTTCAGTTCCAGCGTCGGTATCGCTGATATCGGCTTCTGGGGTTTTTGTTTGCGATTTTGCCTGTTTGGTGGCCACCTTGGATGATTTGGATGGCTTCTTGGTCCTTCGAATATCTTGGCGCTTCTTCTGGAGCTTCTTCTTTTTCGTACGCTCCTCGCCGTCAGATGCGGACTCAGCCTCTGTAGACTCATCTGATGATGAGTTGGTAAATTCGTCCTCACTACTACCAGAAGAGCTCTCGCTGATGGGAGACCCCTTCTTCGACTTACTATTCTTTACTTTCTTGCCTTTCCTATCGGAATTAGCACTGGCCTTCTTTTCGCTTTTTAATCCTTTGGCTTTGTTACCACCGTCGGGTAGTGCGGTTGAAGGGGCATCCTCTATTGGGGGAGCTTTGGTGTCATCATTGTCAGCAAAACTGCCTTCGTGACGGTCCGCCGAATGGCTGGTCTTCGTTTCCTGCGGCTCTATTTCCAAGTCCATGTTGGAAGCCATACCGGCTAGATAGCTCTAGCGCTGAAATCTGAGAACACTATAAGGGACCAGAGATAAAGGTGCTCAAGAACAGTGGGCAAGTAAATAGATGTTCTTTTAGAGCCGACTTATAAAGCCCAATGCAATATAAAATGTTGACCTGAAGCTGTAAGGCGGGGAAAATTCCTGCTTTTGTTTGCTGTGCGCACAATCAAAATATCTAATAGTCGTCGTGGGTGATCATGACTGGCTGGTCTGTAACCGAAACACACTGTGTCAGCAAAGAATGAAAAGCGCAAAATAAAACAAAATAGAAATTAAAGGGTGCGAAGTAAGTAAGTCGTGTAATTGACAGTGCCAAATGTTCAATTCTCTTTGGGTCGTCTTTTTCTCCCAGTGTCGAGTCCAACAGCAGTCGCCACGCTGTACACGGCAGTACAGATAACTATTTTTCTTTCTCGCCCAATAATATGGTCAATAACATCATACGCACCTATCGCACAGTGGAAATTGCCAGTGGCCTTCTGCAAGCCACCGAGGAGCGAGAGCGATATGAACAATGGACAAGCAGATGATATTGTATGATATTGCAACGAGACCAGGCCAGATATAAAGACAGTCTCGCAAGCAAGGATAACTTACCATGAACCAAGTTGTCTAGGGTTTATATCTCTGTATAGAACCTTTAAGAATAGGGGATAATGTGATGAACGAATACCAAAGGTTAAAAACAAAGAGAGACTGAGACGAAGAATAATACGGCAGAGGCGTGTATGGGGAGTGTATGGGGAATATATGTAGAAACGGAAGGGCGTAAGATTATTGGCGAATGATAGGCAGAACAAGTCGGGAGGGAATGCAAGGATGGTGCTTCACGGATGACGATGCCTACTATGTACGTACATAGATGTAGCCTTGAGACGACGGGACCTACCTTAATGTAGGTATGTGATATGAAGAAGAGAAAGCACGGATGGCGGTGTATCCGTTAGCTTGGGAAGGAGACATTCACACGTGCACATAAAGACACGGACAAATTAGAGCCAAGGACGGCAATAGCGACCTTATTGTAATAGCAAGAAAGGGCGTCTCCCGATGCTTACCTAGGTAGGTACGGGTCTAGCTATGCTACATGTACTTAGGGTAATATTTGATATAATTTGAAGTAGGCAGCGGCGCTGGCGCCTACGGTAGCATAAGACATGCAGGAGCTAAATACATTATGTACTTTTTTGTTGGATACACGACAGTATGTAGCGCCACTGCAGCCTGTTCCAATCTGCGATTCTCCAGAAAAAAAAAATCATATAAGGAGATTGAAGTAGTGCTGACGCAGTACTGCGGTCGGCTACCGTTAACAAGGTTTTGTAGGTAGTTGTGTACGACATCCCGATATCCATCTGTATACTATTACATTCTAGCCTGAGCCCTTTTTTTTTTTTTTTTTTTTTTTTCTTTTCTAGTAGATTATATCCAATCATATATGGAAGCTCGTATATACCTACTTAACTACGGGTATTAAACCTGTCAGCTAGCTGTACGACATACCCAAGGTTAGTTAGAACTTTATGACTCAACTCATTTTCTTCCCACGTATTTCATGTTCAAGATAGATCCCTCATATCATAACCTCCACCCAAATCCCCTCCACTTACATACAACAACCAAGGAAATAAATCTAGGCCCTCGATTCACCCCACTACTCGTTCCCACGTTCACATCATCCACATACGTAAGTGCGTCCAAGATAATTGCTTAAATAACATGATATAAAATACCATTGGATGCACCCTAACAAACTACCACATCTAACCACATGTAATTAAGGCAGAAAAGGGGCCTTGGCTTCAACTTAACCCCACTCCCCAAGCGTATAGGGCTACATAACGAGGATTACATGATGGCGCTTACACTTAAGCATTCATATATGTATATCCACATCAGGAGCTAACAAACATTCAATGTAACCGTAGCAATTATATGCAGTAGTACAAGGGTGCTATTCAATGTGCTTGTAAGTTGTTGGTGGCCGTGTCCGCGTGGTTGCCTTGCGCGCCTGTAGATCACTCCGGTAAGCCTGTCCGCCCTGCTATGCTGGTCACTAATAGTTCCAGAGGCTCATTCTATACTGCTACCCTGCTACCGGCTCTGCCGCTTGGAACTAGTTGGTAGGTATGTAATGGATGTTAGCCACGTTAGCTTACAAACAGCTGCTGCCGCATGACCAAGATTACACAGGACCAATGAAGTGACCGAGGAACCAACAAATACATCTGTATGGCCCTCTGTTGAACCGCAATGCCATAAGATCTATAATACGGCATGGAAGTAAACGGTGAGTTGAAAGCATGCGGCACGCGCTAGGCACGGTAGACATGCTAGACACGCATATGATATGATCGACCGATAGACGCTGATAATGGTGATTTATTGCATATAGTTAGTCCGCATGTAGTACAAAAGTAGCTTTGGTTTGCTGCGCCGCCAGCAGCCTATTAGCCAGGTAGGCGTCACGGCGCCGCCATGCAGTCTCGGTGCGTAGCCACATCGGTTGCTTCCTATCACGTCTCTCTAGACTTGGGAGGAATTAAAGAATACCTCGGAGGCGTCTACGTCCAGGCCGCATATTGGAAACCCGTGGTGAGAAGACGAGTATATGAGGCTGAAACCATGCCGTGGATAAAATTGAAACTAATAGGTCACGTACTTACCTAGGTATGTACGGCTCGGGGCAGACTTTTGGTTTCCGGAGTTGCCGGGAATTAAACGCCGCTTGAAGAGAACCTTGGCTCACCACCGTCTACAGCATCTGTCCGAGGCGGTTGTTACATTCTGTTCAAGTAGCCTTCCAAGTAGAGTACTATGTATTCTCGTAGCCGGTACCCCCTCACCGAACGCGGCATTGCCTCCTTTATAATTACTTATGAGATGAGTCGGGATGAGTCGGGAGTGGTTGAATGGTGGGAATATAATTACCCTTTCAATCCTACGTTCTTCACCAGGTTAGGAGCTCCAAAAGGGGTCGGTATGCAAGGCGGTACATTGAATTTGTCTGCAGCATTGCAGCGCTACACCGACATTATTATCCAATCAACTGTGCAATCCCACGAGGCCTCACCCCCAACAAACTCCAAAGTCAGCGGAATCGTACGCATACAGCAGTCTACTAGCGCTTAACGGGATGACCTAGACCTGTAGCTTGGAAAGGCAGAATGTGATTGCGACGTGTTTATAGTCGTTTAGATTGTCGAAGCCACCCTTTCGAGTTCATCGTCACTGCACCGGGACTCTACGTGAAGGAAGACCTCGGCGCTATGAGACGGTTAAACGGCCGAGGCTTGTTATTCGGGAGGTGAAACTCATCGCCTAGGAGTTAAGCGCTTCATCTAGGCTTTTACACCTATTCTGTAGGTCAAGTGACGTCTTTGCGACAGGTAGGTTGGCATGCGAAGAATCCGCCGCTACAGAACGTAATAGGTATAATGAGGGAACTCTCGTATTGCAAAAATACTATTGAGATAATCCTAACATGCGCAAAGGGTATTCGCATACTCTAAGGTTATATCCTTCTTGATGATACCTTAGGTAATTATAAACATAGGATACGAATGAAATAAGAGGCGAGTAATGGTTCAAAATTCTAAAATAAAGCATCTAACCTTAGATGAAGACATCAGGAATCGTGAGCGGAATAAATTAGTCGGAGCTGGGAATTTACAAGCGGGCTCCTGCCAATAGCGGGGGAATACATAAAGTACCTAGGTACCTACCTACTACCTTAGTAATAAGGTAATGTACCTTAAGGCATTTGGACTAGTGCGAGTTACTGGATCCTATGGTACGGTATCACGGTACAATACTAGTACCTAATGGACTTAGCCCGGTGGACCTGTGCAGCATAACGTCATGACGATTTGCGAAACGGCTTCTATTTCTCCAACCAAAAAACATCACGGACCGTAGGTACGGGTGCAGATGGTCAGAATAAAATCAAGGAATCCTAATTTTGGCATTGCTTTTTGAAAGACCTCGACTAAGCCCTGTCTGCATTCTTATCGGCAAATTACCTAGGAAATACTATGTATTAGCTTTGCATAACTACATCCCTTTTTTCCTTTTCTTCCTGCCTCCTTTCTCTCTTTGTTCGCATAACCTCTCCGACGAGCGATTGTCGCAATCAACTTGCGCTTTCCTGTAGCCGTAACCAGCCCCAACCAGCCCCAAATTCTAGTTGCGACTACCTTGAGACGAGGGGGACGCTTCCCGGATAGCTGTATCTTTGCGCAATCACGCATTAACGCTTTAAAAACAAGTATGGGAAGGTTCAGTTGGAGGAAGCTCCTGGGTTGGGATCGACACCCATCGCACAATCATCACGACTGGTCCATTCATGAAACTCGTCGTCGACGTAAGTCAATTTCATCCAACCCCGACCCGGCTAGCTACATTCTCGTTTTCTTGGAACCTCACACATAATTGATCAGAAATGAATTTCTGGGCTAACACACGTCGGGCTATCCGATATCAAGTCCTCCCAGTTCACCGGGGAGAAGACTCGGTCGAATCCGCCATTCCCGCTCCCCAAGTTACCAAGGTTGCCCTCCGTTTACGATACCTTATCGAACAATGCGTACCATGCGAACTTGAGGAGTTGCAAGTTACCCAACCTCATAGCAAGATCATTACACCCAAAGTCATTAAAGCTGCCAAAGAGGCGGGCGGGCCCGAGAATCGTTCGTGTGTGGTGTTCTGCCTCCTTGTAGTCAAGCGCTGGTTTAAGCACCAAGCTGAAGTTGAGTTATGGGATGCGGATCTACATCAAGTCCGGGCTATCGCTTGCGAGGTCATAGCGAAGCAGATCATCGAGTCGGAAGATGATATGGCTTATTTATTGCAGTCGGTCCTACTAAAACGCTACTCCATCGTCATCGACGGCGAGGCCACCCCACCTGTCAATGTTATCGAGAAAGCTGTCGACCTCCACGCCCTGCGCGTCATTGGCTCGTCGGGTTACCAGAAATGTATCAATTATCTCTGGAGAGGTTGGCTCGTCCAGGATGAAAACGATCCCGCGAGCTTCGTCGACTACAAGGATCGCGACAACACTACATTCCTACCCCATTTGGATCCCGACCGTATGCGAGCACCAATGTATCAGAACGCCTTCCAGCTAATTATTTCACTTATATACTTGGCTCTCTACACTGGTGCCATCAACACCATTAACCCTGGTGGTGACCTGGACTTTGTCGAAGTTACGCTCTACGCTTTCACGTTTGGCTTCATCTTCGATGAACTTGCCAAGTTTTATAAAGCCGGATACCACATTTTTAGCTTTTGGAATGCGTTCAACAATGTTCTATACTCGCTACTACTGGTCTCGCTTGCTATGCGTATAGTTGCATTTACCCACTCACCGGATGATGATTCTCGCCAGAAGTTCAACCAACTTTCCTATAACTTCCTCGCGTTCACGGCGCCTATGTTCTGGATTCGTCTTCTGCTCTATCTGGACTCATTCCGCTTCTTCGGCGCGATGCTGGTTGTGCTTAAGGTGATGATGAAAGAGAGCATCATTTTCTTTGCTTTGCTAATCGTCGTCGTTATCGGTTTCTTGCAAGCCTTCATAGGGATGGACTACGCAGACGACATGGCGGGCGAGGATACAATTTTCATTCTTCAGGCTATGGCTAATGCTATTATGCAGAGCCCGGACTTCAGCGGGTTCGAACGTTTCAGTCCGCCGTTTGGAATAATTCTCTACTATCTCTTTACATTCGTCGTCATGGTTATCCTCTTGAACATACTTATTGCACTTTACAATAGTGCTTACGAAGATATCTACGATAACGCCGACGATGAGTTTTTGGCGCTCTTCTCGCAGAAGACGATGCAATTCGTGCGTGCGCCAGATGAGAATGTCTTCATCGCTCCGTTCAATCTGATCGAAATATTTCTTCTGATTATTCCCTTTGAGTGGTGGATGCCCAAGAAGCAATACGAACGCCTCAATGACATTGTGATGGGCATAATATACTCTCCTTTACTCTTCTGCTCCGCATTGTTCGAAGTCAAAACAGCCAAGGAGATCCGTCGAAACAGGAGAAGGGGCGAGGAAGACGATGATACAGAGGAAGAATGGGAGCAGATGGCGAACGAGATTGACTTTGAAAGCGAGGGTTGGGCGAAGAAGGTCGCAGATAGCAAAGCTAACATCGAAGAGGATCCCACAATGCTCGAGGTCAAGAAGCTGAGAGCGGACGTTGAGCAACTCAAAGCATTGCTAGAAAATGTTAGCAAGAATCTTAACGACAAGGTCGGAGGCGATGGTTTAATTTAATGACGAATACCCTAAGCAAGGAGAGGGTCTATGTATGTTGCGGACGGAGTCAGTCACATTATTAGTCGAGATTCTGTATCGATATACTAGGGCGATACTTTGGTTGTATGCAAGCTATGAATAGGCGAGCCAAAGGGATACCTAACAATGTATTCTTTAGGTACCTAGTTACGATGTAATGAAATTAGATGATTAAACACGTCGAGGTAACTCAGATCGAGAGCCTTGATCTCTGCCGTGCTGGCTTAGCCCCTTTAACTTTTAACGCTTACCTCCTATGTAGGTAGGTAGGTAGGTAGGTAGTTTTTGTACCTCGCTGAGATGCTGTCTACCACGTTGTTACCTCTGGAAGCTTCGTAGAAACCAAGGGCGAAAGATCATTTCGATGATTTTTAAGATTACATATAACGTCCTCTCCTAGCCTGATGTAACCCAAGAAGTTACCTTGCCTCAGGGGCGTCCGCAACACGTGGTCTAAAAGGAGGTTGGTTTTAGGTTAAGCATAAGCTCTCAAGCATGTTCTCAAAACTTTCCTAATGACTAAAACTATGGAACTGGCCATGACGACTTGATGGTAACAAAATCTCAACCTATTTTCGATCGAGATCCTTAGTATGCTTAGGTCATATTTTCGGTATAAATATTTGGCCATGAAAGACTCTCAGTGTCGTACTTATCGATCTGATTCCTAGAAGATTCTTTTCGTCTCCAGTCAAATAAAATACTTCCGCGCCAATAACAATAAAATCACCCACGACAGACTAATCTAGGAAACCCTCAAAAATACCTATCGTCTATTTACTTCAATATACAAAAACAAGAGAACTCAGCAACAAGAAAAAAAATTAAGCCATTTCGAATCCACTGTAGTCGATAAAACTTCAACCCCAACCAAGGGTTCCGAAGAACGGCGGTCTATTCACAAGTCCCCTCAATAGAGCCTTGAGGGAGAATGCACTAGTACGCCACGCCGCGAATGGCAACTCCTGCTCTCTCAAACACCTGACCAAGTGAGGCGGTGAAGTACCACAGACGCAACTGCCGCTAACACGATGGCCTACGCCAGCAAGTTGGGCTCTACATCAGTGGCGCTATAGCCTACTCTCCGCCTAAGATGAAACAGTTGTTCCAGTTCACACTTGTTAAATATTCGAGTACCTAGTTGCTCTTATTACAGGACTTGTCCCAGAGATAGGTCCTAGGTATATGGATATACCGTTTTACTATCAATTTTGCCAAGTACTTACTATTTATACGATAGAATATAACCAAAACGACACTATTCGCGTTCTTGCCTTATTACTTCGACGGTTTGATAACTATTACTTACCGGGTTAGCACTGATGGGAGATAGACGACATACCTCAGCACGTTAATGCAATCCCTTATGAAAGCGATGTTTGTCTCCTAGCTTGCTAGGATTAGATTGGCTAATACGTATACCAATACACCTTTTTCACGACAAAGGACTACTTTCGGCCAGCCGTTCGCATCACATCGTCCGTCTCCCATGGCCTTCGAGGTACAGGATTGCTTTAAACCAGCCGTCAACAATGTCCTAGACAATACAAGCGTGGATCCCACGTAGAATAGAAAATATTTCATGCTGTTGTTGCATCATTCAAATCTTGGTTGCCCATTCACTCCTCGCCACCCAGCTCCTTAGTCTCTTGCCATAGACGTAACTAGGGATAGTAAGGAGACTAATTCCCAAGTTTAGCAACGCGATTCCAATAAATAGGTTCTTAGGTCCGTGCTTAGCGAGCATTCCGTTCGCAACGGTCGAAGCAACGAAACTCATAACTGCCTTGACGAAGTTAATAGTGACGAATGCTTGATTGGCGTCCTTGGTATGGCAGTCAATAACGTAACTGATGGATGCTTGGGAAGCGAAAGGTACAGCTACCGAATGCATCGTGATCCACACCAAGCACCAAGCCAAGGGTAAACCTTTAGAAGCCGCGAACCCGAACCCGATGAATCCCGCTGTGCTAAAAGGAATAGCAATAAGCATAAGAATCAAGCGGAACTCGGGTTCAAAGACTCCCCCGTTCCGCTTGGCCATCCAAACAGGGACTGCGTCGGCCATCCATCCAGAAATCGGCGAGAAGATTAACGTGCCAAGGGCTAGAGGGATATTGGTGAGTCCGACCTGTGCTGGAGTAAGGTTATACGGAGGCGCGGAAAAGATGTTAACGGACAAGACACCAATCATCAAGAGCCAGCAAAAGAATGATGCATAGACCAGAGTTGAAAAGATGACGGCGGGGAAACAGATGAGGGGGGAACGGCTTAATCACGCCTTTCCAAAAAGAGTCATCGGACAATCTGCCGCGGAAGATTCGAAGTTGGCTCTTGTAGCTTTCCCTGGGCTCACTGGCTGGATCATCTCCCTTGAAGTCCATACTCCCGATTGAGGATGCTCGCGAACTTGGGCGTTTTTCATCCATCTTGTTAGTGCGCGACTTCGTGTACGTGGTCTCGACGATTAGAAAATACATAAGCGGTAGTATCACGCAGAAGATGAGCGCGCTGATAGCAAAGGTACCAGAGATACCCAACGCCTCGATGATATAGCCGGAAATGATCTGACCTAGTAGAACACCCGTCCCTAACATGACTCCCCACAGCGACAGGCGTAGTCCTCGTTGGTGAACGAAGAACAAATCGGAAACTGTCGATGTAACCAACGTCTCAAGAGGAGCGGATGCGATTCCTTGGAAGATACGCATAGCTGCCAACGAGGGGAAGGACTATAGGGTCTCAGCATTAGGGGGATAAAATTGAGGATATTGCGGCTTGACATACGTCTGCGAAAGTACCCCAGATATTCGATATCAACAGCAATAGTGTGGATATTACGAAGAACGGCCTCTTGCCCCATATATTTGCCCCTGAGGCCGTGAAAAATGTGACTGCACCAGTAAACAAGAGGATAGACCCGACCATGAAAGTAGATACCATATCAGGACTAACATGGTACTGTTTACTGATCAAGACCAAACCTGGTGATATCATTGGACCAAGCCTGTTTACGTTAGACCTCCTGCGCAGCCCAACGTTATAGTTTTGAGTCTACTTACGAAGTCGTAACGCCGGAGCTAAAGGCAAGAATGAGCATGATGGAGTTCTTCTGAACCATCGACCACTGTGTCCTCCCTGATTAGTTCTCAGCCACCCGAGCGTCGCATATCAAGAATACTGACGTTGAGAGGATCATTAGGCGAGTCGCTCGGCTGGGGAACCAGGATGATGTAGCCATCTTTCTTTAAATCGCCGGTGCTCGCTAGGTTTTTATCTTCTTTAGAATCATAATGACGGAAAGTTGAGCGGAGCTCTCATAACTAACCTGCATCGAAGGACGGACCCTGTTCTTCGCCAAGCTTCGATGTCCCCGGCGGCCGGGTCATATGTCTATCCTCTAATACTCCGACACCCATTTTGAAAGAGAAAGAAGAAGAGAAGAGAAAAGAGAGAATACAAAATAAGGAGTGTTTTACGAAAGACAGCAACCGAAGAGAAAACGAAGTGAGGGAAATGAAAGGTTGAAAAGACACTGCCGGCAGCGCCTGGTTGGATGATGAGCTAGAAATGGAATGAGGAAAAGAGATAGTGAGAAAGGAAACAAGTCATCGTAAAACACACGGCAGTACTTGTCTTACTTATCTTCTAAGGACGACCTTGGGATGATCATGTCTCACAGATGGCGGTTGGTACATGGTGTAGTGTAATACATGTAGCCCATCGTGTGTTCGTGGTGGATTCGACCTGGGCTCGACCTGGGCTCGTCCCTGCGTCAAGAGATTGATCGCCATTCAAACGGAGGCATGTCCAGATTGTGCCAGATTGTGCCAGATTGTACATTGAGGTACATGACATATCGTATTGGATTAGTTATCGAGAAAGCATGAATGTGAAGCAGGAACAAGGGAAGCTCGCGTCGTTTCGCCTATAGCCAACGATTCTCGTACAAGCGCAAAAAAGCACGAGGGGGAGAAGCACAGAAAAAACGTAAGGAACGCAGAGAGGACCGGGCTGGATGCATGTTGTAGGAGTGCCGTCAGATAATCCATGGCCTATCAAGAAGGCCTATTAAGAAGGCCAATGCGATTGATCTTCATCTTGACTGTTCCGGTCCTACCACAGATTCGTATGTTAACTAATTTAGCTAACTCAGTTAATTAACTAACTTGGCGGGTAACTACCCAACTAAGGTAGTTAACTTAACAAACATACTATGTAGAACAAGACGTCAACGGGGGGGGGGGGCCGAGAAGCGCGGATCATCCAGGGTTGTAAAACAAATATCCCTTTCACAACCCCGTCAGAAACAGCCACGCCCCTGCCGATCCGGCACGATTCATCGCGGTAGTTGAGATAGTTGGTCTGATATTTGCAGCCTTGTAAGCCACTATGCTTTCGCATTCGTTTCGATAAACGCCCGATTCGGTGTTGAAGGCCCCTCTCTCTCTCGACGATGGGATGGGGGGGGGGAAGAAGTCAGGTTTGGGTCAGTACCTACATGTAAGCATACATATAAGTATACATGTAGGTAGTTAACCCTTATTTTTATCACTTATTACATTAGTAGGTATGCCCAATCATAGGCTAGTAACGGGTAGCTAAAGATGTACCGCGTTTTACAACTGTGCTTGCTTACGAATCTCGTAGCTTACATACATGTACTTGTCCATCAAAATGAGAGACTCCAATAAGTAAGTCATGCATACCTAGGTACCGTACCTACCTGTGCTTCGTCGTGGATTTTACAAACTTGAAACGAATCGGTAGATATGAATACCGATATCCCGACTTATAATAAAATCTCCGAGGGCGCGTTGCGGCTGATAGATTTTTCTTTATTTATCACCCCACATTCCAATACCAAGGTACCTCATATCATAGGTAAGGTAGGAGGTAGGTACAATCTCAAAACCCGTACTAACCTACTCTAAAACAATGCAGGTACGGGTCATGATCTACATCAAAGCCATCTCTGCATAACCCGTGAAAACAGTAGGCTAGTTTAGGTAGGTTAGCGACTAACTACCTTAGTTAGTTGCTTCGTTTCAGATCCACCGTCTTGTTAACTAAAAAACTCCCTAAAAGCAAGTCCATCTAATCTAATGTCTCTATCTCAAGAATGTCTCAGCAAGAAACGGTATTATCATTATTATTATTATTATTATAGACAACCTCATTACGGTAAGCTTAACGACAGGTCTCCAGAAATCGCTACGAATTATTATTAATAACAATAATCTTCAGTCTGACGTGATTTGAGACGAACTGCTAACCTCGAAAGATTCCAACAAAAACAAAAACAAAATCAAAATCATAATCAACCGAGGCACTTATTCAAACACACGGCAACCACCGTTAGTCTCCGTCTACTTTAGCATCTTCATGCTTTTCTTGACTTGGTGTAGATTGTTCAGGTTCCTCCTTCTCCAGTCCGTCTCTCTTCTTCTTCTTATTCTCATCCTCTTCTGTCTCCTTAGTCTTGGCGTCGTTCCTCTTGTCGCCCTCACCTGCTGTGCTACCAACGTCGTCATCAGCTTCGTCATCCCATTCGGGTATCAATTCGTTCGTGGCCTCGCCTTCATCACTCTCGTCGTAGCCCACAAGTACGCTTCTAGCCGCTCGCCTCCCAATTACTGGTAACCGCTTGACTCCTGAGTCGCTAGCATTCCTCGGCACTGCCTTGGGATCCAATAGACCTACTTGCACGAGCACGCTGGCTTGGTCCCAGTAGATGTGTTCGTGATATAACTTGCCGCCGCGCAAGGTCACTATGCTTACGACAAGAATCTCGACTTTCTTATTAGTCGATGGTACCCCTGGAAGTATCCAAGGCATGTCTTGCGTGTGCTTGAAAGCAACGTGCAGCTCATCGACAACACGGTCGGAACCGATGGTACGCGAGAGCAATGTGAGTTTGATGGATTGTGGATTCTTGTCGATGAAGAACTCGGAGTAAAATCTCTGGAGTTCTTCGCTGCCAATGGCCCCTGTCAAGGTAGGGACGTAGGTTACATGTGGACTCTTCTGAGTCGAATAAGTTGATATGGCCCGCTGCAAATGGCGATTATAAAATTTGCCTAATCGATGTCAATGATATTGAACTCACCATCCTTTCTCTTTGGTTCGGACTACCAGGTGATGGAGGGGTAAGGGGTGAGATTCTCACATACTCTCAATATTCTGCTCGAGAACCTTCTCCAGGTCCACGTCTCTTCGGAATGCTCTACGTGCCGTTGCCAAACTCCTGCTCCAACTAAGCTCTGCGCTGACCCTGTCGAACTCGTCCAGGTCGTGTTCCGCGAAACCGGGCACCGCATTGTACGTGTAGCTCGGGTATGACACCTGCATCGTCCCTCCAGCGCCAATGCCACGATCAATCTTCCTGTTAACGGTCCTTTTTTTCCCCTGGATACCTACCATTTGAGTCTGCTTCACGATGCCGACTTCTTCGCCGGTTGTAAGGTGAACAAGTACATGGATGCCACCCGGGAACTTAGTACGCGTGTCTGGAATGCGTGTGGGATAGTATGCGATAAGACAGCAGAGCTTGAACTCGGGATTATTATCAAGAATATGGAAGTGCTCTAAACAGAAACTGGCGGCATCGCCGTACGCTAAACGTCGTGTCAGAATATAATGCCTAGGCGCCTTATACTTCCCAGGGAATAAAACCTTAGGAACCAGAAGAAGGTATTTTCATTCGTGTAAATTGCAAACATACCAATGATGCCGTAAGTTTCACAGGGACCCAAGTTGGTCCTACTTAACGATTCTAGCTTCATGCGATACTCATTACCGCCGTCTCCCATAGGGATGTACTCGACGTTGAACCCCTCGTCCTTCCATTCACTCAGAGTGACTAAATCAAACTCGTCGCTCTCAGCAGTGATGTATAACTTTGGGGCAGAATGGGGGAAATCGCTAGAGAGAAACCCCGGGTCATTATGGTTCGGTCCAAGGTTAGACGAGATGATTCCTACGTTCCCGTTACCACGATTTGGCATGGCGGCGTTTACGATGTTGGGTAAGTTGATTTCCATATCTCATATAACTACCTAGGTAGTTAAAGGGAGATGCACTTTTTCAGAACACTGAGATTTGAGTAATTAACTACAAATATAATTACGTCTATATTCCCTTGATCTCATATTCAACTCAGAAGTGATTATTGATTCCCCGATCCGTGACAAAACCGGGCATAGACAAGTTGATAGCAAAAGGTTGGTTTGATTATGACGTCAACGCCGAGTCCAAAAACCTGTCTCTCAGCCAAGGTGGCTAAATACGTACCTATTCCAAACTGAGAGTATTAGTACCTAGGTAAGTTGAAGCCAATCATAAAACGTTATAGGTAGGTACCTACACAATGAAACTAAGAAAAACTTCATAAAGCCAGATAGACTAAAATATAGAGTTACACCTATAGCTTAAACGGTTCTATTGTCGTACCCGAGGATAACGAATCTCTCAAGGTTGCTTGTCCCCGGGTCTTATTAGGCCGACTTCTAATTTTATTGCAGTGGGACGCCGGAACTATAATGTGAGAGATACACGACGACAACTCTCCCTGTTCGACGACACCGCTCATATGCAGATCATCGAGTACCGAGCTAACTGATCTATAATTACATCTGTTAAGGCATGCACAGGATTATATATATTACATATTAGCTAATGTAAATACCAGTTATGCAGTTTGCAAGTTTGACCATCCCTATTCCCTCCGACCACCAGGATGCCTAGGCCTAGGACGACGCGAAGAAGCTACTCCCTGGCCGCCGAGATTTGACTTAGGACAGCCAAGCCGGACAAGACCGGGTTGACCAACTCGGTATCTATGTCGGGTAACTCTTACCATCTTGGAGCTTTGCTTTCGGGCGAATAACTACACCCGTCATATGACAGCGGCCACCTTCGGAACTCGAAGCCAAGGGATCGCCAGTCATACAATTACACCTAATCTTCCTGCTATCCAAGACAAAATGGTCGTACCAATGACAAAAAGACATCACGCAGATATCGTACATGCAACCCAAACTCACATCTAGTAGTATATCGCCGGAGAACATGCCGGCTTGGTTGTAACACTTCAACGATAATACAAAGGACGGGCTAGCTCCAGAGTAATAACGAACAGAATCAATCAGTTAATATCGTAAAGAAATGCATACAAAACGACTATTTTTGCTGTCGCATATCCTATAACTATCATCCGGTAAACTAATATGGTATCAAAGCTATTCCCGGCCTTATCCATCCAAATACAATATCCTGTAAAATCTCAACCGTGAGAAACCGATGTCCAAAGTTCTAGAGACGACCATCCTTCATCTGTATCACCAGGCAGTGATGGTTGCTCGTGGTCTCTGCTGTAAAGATCCAACCGACCGCGAGCAGGCGTCTGCTTGAAACTTCTCCTTCTCGACGTGAACCCGCGCCATTTTAACCAGATCGATCCATTCCGAATTTAACCCTAAGCTGCATGAGTGACAGTTCCTTTCTCTGGGTCGCCATCCTCGCTTGCTGAGGCCTCGCGTCCGGGAATACCATGTCCAATGGCCTTGCTAACGTTCTCCTGACCGGCTGCTTCGACTGCATCGGCATCATGGCCTACGTCCATGCTCCTGTTCAAATGCTCGGGACCGAGTAGCGTTAATAGGATAACATAAGCGTAAACGCAGCCCATGAAGATACAGATGACGATGCCATAATTGTATCGCTTTACATCGTTCTTAGGCGGTAGCGGGAAACGCTCTCCAATTGTCGCCTCAATCGTGGAACTGGCTGACGAGACTAGGTTACCGAGTTGGTAACTGGTACCGACGACGAATGTTCGGAATGCACCGGGTGATAATTCCATTAGATGTACGGGAATAACACCCCAAGCACCCTGGACGCAAAACTGCTCGAAGAATGCGGCAGCGATAATCCTTTCGTTGGAGACGAATGTGTAGGGGTATAGGAGAGCACCCCCGATGATGCACATTACAATGATACTAAGGCGACGGCCGAATATTTGCGAGCAGAAACCTACAACGGCACCTCCACTCATGGCTCCCAGATTCGCGACGACCTGGGTGACGGTCACTTGGTTAGAGTTGAAATTGAACTGGTTTCTCAACATGGTGGGATACAAGTCCTGAGAACCATGAGACATGAAATTGAAACCAGCCATGAGGAGGACTAAGTAGGTGAGTAGCATCCAGTGGTGCTTCAAAGCGACCTTGCCCTCTGTTATAAATGTCTTGCCGATGCTTCCATTAGCGCGTCGCACTGCCTGGTGTTGTTTGTACGTCTCGGTCTCAGGCAAAAAGAATCGCCAGATGATGAAGATAACAGGGGGTCCGGCACCGAACCAAAACAGTGGGCGCCAGCCGTGAGATGTGGTATTGACAAGACCACGGGCGAAGGCCGTAGCGAGCAGATAACCGAAAGCGTATCCCTGTTGGAGGATACCGCTCATCAAACCCCTCGACTCGTTTGGCAGATCCTCCAGGGCGGTTGCGGCAGCATTTCCGTAGAGACCGCCCATAGCGACTCCGAAAAGGGCACGGCAAGCCAGGAATTGTCCGTACGTATTACAAAAACCAGTTCCCTACATTTCAAAAAAGTTAGCGATCCAATTTTACTGTTCAAGATTCCAAGCGGAGAAGCGAATCAGCTCAGATACGACGAGGGAACCACAAAAAATGAAGCTTTGCCAACGCTGCGCCAAGCGACGCCAAGCTGTGGGAGAGTGATTGGCATCCCGAGCTTAAGGAACCGCCACGCTACGAGGTAACTTCTGGGGTGTATTCTTGTGGGTGGAACCCTCCATTGCATTTTCTGGTTTTCTGGGGAACATGAAGCATGATGTAAGTGATGTGCAATATGCGACATACCAATTCGAGTGCGATGAACAGCAAGTTATTTACGATGAAGGGCCATTTCCGACCGTAGCGATCAGACGCGATACCAAAGAGGATGGACCCTACGGATCGGAACATAAGAACGAGCGTGATGCCCCATGTTATATCCGTGTTGGACCTGTCGAACGTTTCGGCCAAGTCGTCGACTGTTAAAGATACAGTGAAGAAATCGAAAGCATCCCATGTCTATATTCGTAGAACCAATCGTCGAACACGGTCAGCAAAAAAACATGGATCCCGAGAAAGCGGAAAGCGAAAAGGGGAAAAGGGGAAAGGAAAGAAAGCAGTGAGACGTACCCAAGCCCAAAATGCGACACCGAAGAAAGCCCATTGGTGTCGATTCAGCATTCTAACCAAGCGAATTGGGTTGGGGGCTTTCGCCATTGGAGGCTTTAGCGTAGAGATACGCGTAGCCAAATATTCTGTTGCCGACATGCCATGCCAAGGAGGATAGATGTTGGACTCATCTATGATTGCATTTCCATGAGAGTTGTGAGGCGCTGATGCGCCTTCGTTCTTGATTGTTGCCATTGCTGAGCTAAATCAGGCAAATGAGGCTCTTGTCTGTGTGATGTTCACTGCTGTGAAAGAGCACACAATGACCAGAGTCGGGAGGGACTCGGTCGTATTTAAAGGAAGGCCGGGATGAGAAAAAAAAAAGATATTAAGATGGCTTACGGCAAGATATGCAATGGAGATAATACGGGATACTCAACAGGTTATTATAATGTGAGCTTCCCTCAACTAATGACTAAAACTACCTACCTAACATAAGGTACAGTAACCTTGGTCATCACCCCAATTCCGAGGAGTCTTCTAGCTTCTAGGCGGTCTAACCTAGGGGATTAATCTTGGGGTGGTGCGGGGGAAGGGAATGGGATCCCTGAAGCTACCGGGATGATATATGCAAGTTAAGAAGATGATGATTGGACAGATATCCGGGAGGATAGCTGACGTTATGTTGGTTAGTAGTCATGAGAATAAGAAGAAAAAACAACCTGCAACCTGAGAGCGGTACGGCCACGGCCTCTACAGGCTTGGCCTATCGAACACTCTTACCATATTTCTTTGTGAGATCCGAGCCAAGAACAAAAGGACCCCAAGACTGCGTTCATCTTGGGCTAGACTATCCGACGATCGGTAGTATACGGGAAGCTATGATATAAACGTTGCGTTGCGTTAAAGGAGGAGGAAAGCAAGGGCATTTACTAACCCTACTAGGTTAAATTAGAGCTTCCGCGAACTGTTGCTCCTCACCCCTGATGACTGTGGAGATGGTGAGGAGGAGGAAGAGGAGGAGGAAGAGGAGTTTTTTTTTTTTTTTTTTTTTCGTTCGTTTGCTTCAATCCCGGGACGTGCTTTTCTTCTGGGTAAAACAGAATAGTTACTGGATTTTCTATCATTAGCTATTCCACTCTCCCGTATCTTATGACAGTCCCTCTCCCATTACTACCTTACTACATACCTATGATGTATGTAGCTCTCCGTGTATGCATATCGAGCAAACCATGATACCTGGTAGGTAGGTAAGGTAGGTAAGGTAGGTAAGGTATGTATCGTTACGAATTCTAATTCGATACCTGCTTTAAGGTCGTGCATTACCTATCATCAAGTTACATCATTACCCGAAGGCGAGAATAGCGCAACCATACCGAGAGAAGCCGAATGGTCAGCCGCAACAGGCGAGTCCTAACGGAGCAGGGGAAACCCTAGGAAGATGGCCGGGTAACAAACTAGATGTGAAGGGCGCTTTCTCGAACGCGGACATTATTATACTTTGGTACACAGCTCGTACGATTCCTTTCTCAGACTCGTCCCCTCATTTCCCCACGCTGGGATAGAGATCCCACTGTAAGGTCTAGTTAATACATAGGTACTCACTTCCAGACCTTGCCCACACGCACATACGTACTTCAGGTATGGGGAGGCTTAAGATCCCCAATCCAATTAAACTCGAGACCTTGAGACATATAAGACGTGACCTCGACCAAAGAGAAAGACACGTCTATTGAGTCTCATTAACGCCACAATACTTGTTGAGACATGGATGGATTCGATGTCTTGATAGGTACCTAGGTAGGTAGGTATGTAATGCTAACCTTTGAAGGACTTATTTACTTACCCTTGAGTTGTGTGGAGAGAAATGGGGACTCTCCCCCCCAAAATATATGGACATCACCGGCGATTCTGACCGTCGCAAAATTCTATTGTGGACCGACCAGGTTATATTAACAAGCTATGTCACTAGAGAGCCATGTCCGTCTAAAAATGGCGTCAAGCAGGTACAATTTCAATACCACGTTTAATCTAACACCGCGTTAAGTAACGAGTTTAGTTAGGTCTAGAGAAACGCGACTCGAGCAAAAAAAAAAAAACAAGACCAATCTACCTATCATGTCTAACTACCTAGGTAGTAAATGAGGACGTACGTAACCTATCCCACGAGTTTCCAGATCTATCATTCTTGCTGCGAAGATGATGCGATACGACACAGATGTCGTGGCACCAGCGAAAGCTACCCTATGGATTGTAGGCTCAAAGTCCCACTGATAAAGCCGGATGCGACTTAACACAAGATCCGGGAGGACAAGATGGGTATTATTCGCTTAGTCCTGAGGACTGCGATCTGGACCTTTGGGGCCAAGACATGAACCATTCATTCATTCATTAACCCATTGAGCGATTTCGCGCGGAACCGATTCTTGTCGCATACCTATCAAGTAGCTACATTATGAAGAAGAAAAGAAAGAAAATGAATTGGAATCTCCCATACGTCAATTGTTTGCTTACACGAGCCTAAACTATGAATTATTCCCTCAAAGTTGTGTGCGTCCCACGATATCGAATGGCCTCGTTTGTCTAAGTACCTAAGTTTCGCGCAGCCGACCCTGGGCCAGCCTAACTTGACACGTTCATTGCGATAATGAGATTAAGCTAGATGGGTCAACTACGCGAAATCTACAAGAAGATTCTCGTCGTCGCTGTTTTCGGGATATTATCGGGTTTGATTCGGCTGTGAGCCGCTTCTTTGCCACCCCGTCCGAAGGTCCGAGAAGCAAGTGTTCACGATGATGAGAGATTCTACGTCTGACTAGAGAACCAAAAAAAATCTCTCTCTTTCCCTCTCTTTCTCTCTCTCTTTTTTTTTTTTTTTTTTTTTTTTTTTCTCAATATAAATATTACCATATCCCCCTATTGTCATGCTTAGTCTAATACGAATTGTGATATAGTGGACCTGTTACGAATGCGTATGTCGGTGTGCTTATTCCTATTCCTTCAAAGAGGTCCTCATCTTCAAAACACCAAGTACCTACCTTAGGTAGGTAGGTAGGTATCTAATATGGATCCATGATGATGGAAGTTCAAATCGGACCAAGGATGTAGTTCTCATCAACTACATGTTATCCACACGTGGATTTCGGCTTTCCTCTAATAGCAATAGCTCTTGTGTTGTTGAAATTGAAATCTAAGCTTTGGACAAGACGCTACGAGACTTGGGTTTATATTGGCATCGATAGTGCCGAAGACAAAAGCCGGCAAAAGCAACGGCTTCGGCCCGTGAGCTTCTACAAGTAGTTAAAAGTGCCGCCGCTTAGTCGATCCTTATCCGCACACTAAAGGTATTGGCATCCAGTCGCGGAGGTTAGGAGATTATTTTACTTACTCGCCTTATCTCTTACCGAATTAGTCCAACGGTTTGGATGGCATGATTACCTAGGTACCTAACCTAATATTTTGAAATCAAAACAAAGAATTCGGTACTGATGATCACGAAGGAAATTGTTCCGTGGTCGTTGGTTAGGTAGCTTGTTGTTAGTAGGTTTCCAATGCAACCGTGGAGCCTTGGAGCCTTGGAGCCTTGGTGATGACACCTGTAGGAAAGCCAAATGCACGAAGGAGAGAAATTGAAGAAAATTGAAATGTAAATCTCACGATGATTTCCCCTTTGGAGAAGTGAAATTTTGATATTCCAAGACGGAGAAGGGTATAAATAAGGACTAGGAAGCACGCTACGTTCTGGGCGTCTCAATGCGTTACGAGGTGATTACGTGTCAAAACTTCGCGACTTATACCAACTTCATCATGATTGGCATAGTAAAATTATTAGAAAATTGTCGCCCTATATCTTTCCTTGTTGGTTTATGTTGTTCGAACCATGTAAGCCTTCTTATCCCCTTACCTTCTTTTTGCCCAGGCCCTTATGTATGTCTCCTTGCGCTTCGGGCTAGTGTCAAATGGCCAAGTTATCGGGAAGGCCAAGGAAAAAAACAAAATACTACTACTACTGTACCTAGTTATTAGGTACGATATTGTTGGATTTCCTCCCCCCCTCTGTCTCCCCCATACCCACATATCTCGCTGGATCCCTAACACCGAGAATGAGGAGAATCCAAACGCGGGGTCCCCAAGGTGAGTGGCAGAATGGACAGGTTCATACAGGGATTATAACTCTTGGCTCTTGCTACACAAAGCATGGGGTCTTTTCTTTTCTTTCTTTGTCAGTCGTGTGCTTTTTTTTTTTTTTTTTTTAGGTCACGCTGGATTCTTGTACCCCTGTGAGACTCGGGTGTTGCTGAAGTCAGCGTAACTACGTAGTAGATGGAATGATGAAAGAGGAACTGGGCTTATCCTAGATTACCTACACGTAGGTAGGTTTGGTATATAAGCTAAACAATCTCCCGAGGAGAAGTGAGTTACTTGCCCGTAATAGTAGGCCCTCCTTCGTAGAGTCCAGAGTATCTCCATAGGAACGACGTCGCGACAATGGCTGGAGGTGTTAAGAAGCCCGTCAATATCTTCAAGTTGAAGAACCTGGGTGAGCCTAAGAACGTCTTCAATTGGCGACTATGGTTCGCCGTCATCTCTTTCGGGCTCCTCGGCGCTGCCCGTGGCGTTGACGAGGGTCTCATCTCCGGCGCATTCAACTCCAAAGACTTCCAACGAACAATCAACTATTCTTCGTATGGCGACGTCGAGAAGACCAATATCAAGGCCAACGTGTCTGCCATGGTCCAGATCGGATCCGTTGGCGGTGCCTTGTTCGCCTTTATCATTTGCGATCGTATCGGTAGAATCTGGGCTACTCGACAGCTGTGCCTGCTATGGATTTTGGGCATTGGAATCTTCATGGGCAACGGTGGCAGTCTCGGGGCTGTTTACGCTGGACGGTTCATTGCAGGACTCGGGGTTGGCCAGACCCCTGTCGTCGGTCCCATTTATGGTATGTGTTGAAATAGGATCCAAAAGATTATAATAAATAAGCCTTGTTTGATATAGTTATGCTAACTTGTCCATAGTATGTCGGAACTTGATTTCATCATCTCTCATCTATCATCTATCATCTTTCATCTTACGTCTTACGTCTTAAATTCTACATCTTACATCTTCTGAAGGGGTCTTCTCGAACCCTCTTTATACTTTCTAGAATCGTTACGATAGGCCCACGGCTTTAGCACGGAATGTTGACTTTGAAATAGATCGCCGAGATTGCACCAGCCTCCATCCGTGGCTTGTGCACTTGTATCTTCACAGGATTCGTGTACGTCGGTATTGTACTCGCTTATTTTACCAACTACGGCGCTCAGATTAACCTCGGTGACTCGACTCACGTCCGTTGGGTATGTATTACTCGGTCTATTATTTCCTTACCCTAGGTTAGGTTAGGCAGTTATCTCATTATGTACGTGGTTCACGGAACTAACGACGACGATTATTACTAGCTCGCACCGACAAGCTTACACGTTATTTTTGCCGGGCTCATTTTCATCTTGACCTTCTTCCAGTATGAGTCCCCACGCTTCCTCATCAAGCAGGGGAAACATGACAAGGCTACTGAGACGATGGCCCACATCCGCCACTTACCAGTGGATGACCCCTATGTTCTCTCAGAGATCAATGCCATTAGGACCGCACACGAGGAAGAGCTTGAAGCTACTATGGGATCTAGCTGGTACGGAGTGTTAAAGGAGATGTTTCTAATTCCTAGCAACCTCTACCGCCTGTATCTTAGCGCCATGGTTCAGTTCTTGTCCCAATGGTCCGGTGCTGGGTCTATTACCTTGTACGCGCCTGACCTTTTCAAGATCCTCGGTATCACAGGCCAAGATGAGTCCCTCCTGGTCACCGGTGTATTCGGTATAGTCAAATTTGTGTCCGCGGTCATCTGTGCCCTCTTCCTTGTTGACGTCATCGGACGCAAACGTGCCTTACTCCTTGGTATCACGTTGCAGGCAATCGCTATGATCTATGTAGCTGGCTTCCTGACTGCAGTGCCGGAGCTTGGAGTAGACGAGGATTATGTATTGCCGAAGGCTGAAGCAAGTGCTAGCCGTGGTGCTATCGCTATGATCTACATATCCGGGTGCGGTTGGGCTCTTGGCTGGAATTCGATGCGTAGGTAACATTCATACCTATCCTCGAGACGACTGCTAACTATAACTCCAGAATATCTCTTGACCGCCGAGCTTTTCCCTCTACGGATCCGTGCTCTTTCTACCTCTATAGTGATGACACTACATTTCGTGAACCAATATGGTAACTCGCGCGCTGTGCCTAATATGCTGTTGCCTGCTAGTCAGGGTGGCATTTCGCCCATGGGAACGTTCTGGTTCTTCGCTGCCATTACTATTGTCGGTGGCCTATGGGTATGGTTTTTCGTCCCAGAGACCAGTGGTCGTTCACTAGAAAGCATGGATCGTCTATTTGAACTACCATGGTATAAGATTGGACGCCGCGGTAACGAGGACGCGGAACGCAAGGACGAGGCCTTTAACGAGAAGGCCGGTATGGGTGCAGAGGCAGAACAAGTCGAAATTGCCGGTACAAAGAGAGCAGACGGAGATTTACGTATTTAACACGGCAGAAAGTCCTCCTTCACATTTTAAGAGTTTCGCCGCGAATACTAGTAAATTTTAGAGGACAAACGCAACCGAACCTTTCTAATATACGAATGCTTCGCAGAGACGTCGTACGCATAGATACCTATGGTTCCAATCAGGGGGATAATAATACCTGATCAAGATGTGTTTTATTTCATAAGCTCTAGATGCTTGAATGTCTTCTCCATAAGACACCGTAAATACCCTGACTGGTAGTAACCTACCTAGGCAAGATTGCTCCGTCTCAGCAACACATCACTCTCCTTTCCTACTGCCATCACACTTCCCTCATTCTTTAAAGTCCTTTCAAGGGCTATATATAAGCTTAAAAACTTCACCGGAGGTGTCGCTTGACATGTATAACTGTCCAGCTTGGTCGAAAACTAAACCAACCGGTCGCGTGCAATTTGATGACGAGCACTTTCCTTCGTCAGGCGGGTAGAATATATCTACATACCCGGTTTTGCTGTTTTCTGGTGCGACTGGGGCATAGGCTCCACCGTCAACGGGATCGCGCTCGAAGGGAACTGCTACAAGCTTGTATCCCACTGGAGGATCGCGGTCCCAACTACCATGCAATGTGACGAACAGATTGGTATACTTGGGCGCGTTGAATTTGGCATCCAGGGGTGCGGTGTGGGCTTGGAACGTAAGACGCGGGGGTCTCGACAACTGCGCACACGTATTGTCATCAAACGTCTGGTTCGGAGCTAGGACGAACTGTTGACCGACGTCTAGCTGATTCCCGCCAGTAGCATTGGCGAGGACTACCTCAGGTTGCCATACAGTAAAACATGTCGGATACCCATACCACTATAACAGCAAAGAGTTAAAACTTTCTTCGCTAAAAAAAGGTGTGCACATCAGGTAATATCGATGATGAGCCTAAAAATTACTTACAGCATCATTAGACACATTGATGTCTCCAAGGTAATTAAGCTCCTCAGCTGGATTGTCATTGTGGATATCTGTCGATACTCCGTTGAGGTTGCGAGTCAGTTGGTCGGCGCTATTCTCTACGCCCCAGAGCCTATGTACAATTAGCCAGATTATTCTCTCCTTTCCCGAGAGAATGATAGAGTGAGGAGGGTTTTGTCGTACATATTATTACCATCAAAGACAAGCCCTACTTCGTTCCGTAGGCCGTATCCAGCGCGCCAACCATCTTTGACAAAGTCGTAACCACCGTTAGGTGCAGCCGAAATATTGAATACCTTGACTGTAGCTCTCGCCGTTCCCGGATCAACAGCCGCGTAGTCGACATTGCCCTTGGAGCCGTGAGAAACAACTAGAAGGTCTGGGCAGTGAGGTGAGATGATCAAGGTTCTGGTGACGTGGTCGTCGGGAGACATGCCCGAGACAACAATAGTTGGTGGTCCATCTATGTCGCCAGTTTTGGGGTTATATGACCATCTGAAAACCGTGGTGGCGGAGCTGGCATACAAGGTATTACCGTCGATTCCAAGGTAGATACCATGGTTCAAGGCAGACATTGGGATAAGAAGGCGGGAGGAGTAGATGCATCCACTAATATCAAGTTTGTGCTGGCTAATGCCAACCCCCCTTTCCACAACCAAAAGCCGATCGGCACTATCAATGACTAGGCCACGAGGCAAAGTCAGTCCATCTCCCACCTTTTTGGCTATCCAGCCTGGAGCAAGATTGAACGGATATCGAGCAGGCGGAATACCACGACAAGGGTCGGCAAAGGTGCCAACTATAACAGAGCGTATTTTTCTCTCGTCAGAATAGATGTTCTGATTAACAAAGCATAGCGTTTCTCTTATAGGTGCTTACCGGTGAAAAGTAGCACCCCAATGGCGCTTGTGAAAAGATTAGACCACATTGTTGCTGGGTTTTGCTTTGAAAGATACCCAGATATGTAGTATATATGGTGATGCAGTGGAAAAGAGGGTTTGAAGAAGAAAGGGGGACAGGTCCTTATAAAGAAGTCAAGTTTATGAGTGAAGCACAAGCCTTCTTAGCGTTAAATGTGTAAGTTGCCGAAGGCAACTACAATGCTGCAAAACCCACGTGGAATCCTGAAACAGGTACCTAAGTGAATACCTAGTAGAGATATAGAAGGCGAGTACAAGAATAGCGTGCATGCAAACTTACTTATGTAAGTAACTACCTACCTACCTACATAATATTACGACCAGTCTCTAGGTAAGGTAGGCACGGAGTAGGTACCTAGAATCATCAGATGCCAGAACCAATAGGGAGGTACCAAGATGTTATCATAAGCAGAGTCAACACTTATCTGGCAGGAGTGAACAAAGTGAATTGCCTGCTCTTTCGTTTTATACTGGAACAGGAACTTGGGTACATGGACCTTGTACGAAGATGTCCTCAAGCACCTAGGCCACTAACCTAGGTAGGTACCTTAGTACCTTTATGGAACCAGAGACCGGCCTCAGACTCCCCTATTCTACTTATGCAAGCCATTATTAAAACATTAGCTACACCTTGAGAAATCGAAATTTACATACCTACCGATATGTCTGTGGCATGCAATACACCCGGTTGACCAGCCCCTTGGACGGGTATATGGTGAGATTATCCTAACAACCTATTCGTGAATGAATTATCGTATAGGTTAATGGGATGAGGGAAATAATAATCAATAATTGTAACTTCTTCGGAGTCTGGCACGTGGGATGAGACGAAATATTTAAGAGATATAAAAATTTGTGACGTAGTTATTTGGGTTTATAAGTTAGGAAAAAAAGGGGGGGGGGGGGGAAAGGGGCAACTATTTCGGGTCCCAAAGTTAACACGACATAACAAATTCCTGTATTGATATGCTTCCAAAATACAAATAGCTTGCTGAAGATATCTGCTCGTCATACCAGAGAAACTTTCTAATAATGATATAATACTGACGTCATGTACGCTACCCAGGAATTAAAAGGGGATGTTCACATCACTTGATAATTGAAAAGAATACAAGTAACATGTCGTGAGAGTTCCGTGCGAATACCCGTATAAAATTATATACAGCTATATCGTCAATATTGAAACCGTTCAAATGTCGGGGATAAAACAATATACCGCCGAAGAATGGCTGCCGTCTAGGTCACTCTTAGGTGAAAGTCCTCTATACCGTGCTCACGACGACACATTCTTCTTCGTCGACATTAAAAATAAATTGGTACACACGGTACCGCTTTCCAAAGGCTGGAGCGGAAAACACACGCTCGAATTAGACGAGCCCATTACTAGGCTCGATGTCGTGGATGGGAGGTTGGACTTGCTAGCCGCGCAAACGAGACTGGGATTCGCTTTGCTTGATCCGATCAAAGGGGGACTAGATCCGATCGCGGACGTCCAACATGCGGAAGACTCAACACTAAACGATAAGGTCCGGATGAATGACGGCGCCATCGACGCCCGAGGGAGATGGTGGGCCGGCACAATGGCTTGGGATGAAGAGAGCAAGATTGGTCGTCTCTGGTGTTTAAAAGGTGAAAAGGCCGATGATGTGTCCGCTGGAGATCGATCGCCCGTGTTCAACGGCCCTGTTTGGTCTCCCGATAATAAGACCATGTATCTTTGCGACACGCCAGCAGGAAAGATTTATCGGTACGACTACGACGTGGAGAGTGGAAAAGCCACCGATAAAAGACTTTTTGCCCAGCTTGACGGTGGAGGTATGCCGGACGGTTTAGCGGTAGACGTCGAAGGACATGTTTGGGTCGCTGCAAACTCTCAGGGTGAGACCGTTAGGTTGTCGCCCGAGGGGAAAGTGACAGCGACATGTGTTATACCTGGCGCGAAGATGTGCTCATGCCCTGCATTTGGCGGGAAGGATATGAAGACGATGTTTATTACTTCCATTCGAGATGACGACGAGGGATCTACTGGTAATGTTTACCGGGTAAGGGTTGACGTTGCAGGTATTAGAAGACATTCTTATAGGCAGAATCGAACTTGAAGTCTAGTAGCAACATTCTCTCTTTCTTCTCTTTTTTCCTTTTGTATCTACCTAGTACCTACCTACATAGGTACCTAGGCAAGGTACATAAACGGTCTAACATAGAACCCAAGGCTATCTTGTTTAGGAACTCTTGAGTCGTTACCCGATTTCAAAACCATAACCCCCCGAAATTCTGAGGTCAGGTAATTACCTAGATAATTCGCATCTCTATCTAAGCTACTCTTAAAAGATACCTAGATAATTGGGAGCTAACTCTTTCACAGTCATGGATAGACGACCTGCGCCTTGCTACTTTCCCCCTTTTCAGCTCTTTCGCAGAGCTCACGAAGCACCTTGCCAGCCCACTCGAAATCTTCAACATCCAGATAGGCTTGCGCACTTATTCTCGCCCATATACGGCCATTATGTGTGAACAGAGGGATGAAAGTCTTATACTCGAAGATCATTCTCTCCATCATCCACCCAGAGGCGTGAGATGCCTTCTCAAGTGTTAACGGCAAGGCCACGTTGGTCGTTGCGCACCGCGACATTGTGCCGGACTTGTTATCCAAGACCTCAGTTCCAAGAATCTGGGCGACCCTGTTGCCCCCCTCTCTTGCCAAGCCGTGGGTATATTTGATTATCTGGTCTTCGCCCCCGAACGTCTTCTCCCGCCATGCTATCGCATCCTTAACGCAGAGGTATGCACTTGTGTCCAATGTCCCCATAAATTGGAAGTTGTTGACGAAAGGTGACGGATGACTCCTTGGTAGCGGGTTGAACCTTTCCCCTGACTTGGAGATGTATCCATGAGAAGTAGGCACTGTTGATGCTATCAAGGCTTGGTTTCGAAATGGCACATATAGAACAGCACAGCTTCTCGGTACGTAGAGCCATTTGTGACAATTTGAAACAAAGAAATCGGGATCCAGAGTCTCGAGATCGAGATGAAGCATCCCGACACCCTGAGCGCCATCTACTAAGCTTAGGATCCCTTTCTCTTTGCAGACTTTCACAATATCCTCGAAGGGAAACCGAACGGCTGGGAGGCTGGATACTGTGTCGAAGAGACAAACTTTTGCGCGTTTTCCATCCTTTTTGGAGTCTTCGATTGCATCCGTGAAAGAAGAGACAATGTCATTGTCTCCGCATGGATAATTTATCGGTATTTCCCGTGATGAAATCCGGCCACGGCCTGAATCAACGAGATAGTCAATCGTCTTTCCACATGCGCCGTATATAGTACTGAAATAGAGAATCTCATCCCGGCCGTCATCGTCCCAGTCAATATTTCGAAGGACAGTGTTCACTCCGGCCGTAGCGTTCGGCACAAACACTACTGTATCTGTCGGCGCCCCAAGTAATTTTGCTATGGCTTCTCGACAGTTGTTAAGTATGTCGGGTAGTTCGTAACGAATGAAGGTGTCGGGTATTGCTTCGGAACGATCTTGGTATTGTCGTAATCTGTTTCTGATTTCGCGTGGGCTTGCCCCAAAAGAGCCCATCGATGGTTCAGCGGGCATGTATAACCGGTAAATGAGAATCACTTACCATGATTCAAATTACGATAGCTTGGATCAAAGTCGAAATGTTGAAGAGCTCTCTTGCCGAATATATGCAGGTCACCTTCTAGCCCACTTAGAGCAATATGGCCCGCTGTTGTAGCGCCCAAGCTGTTGCCGTCCACAGGCGTATCGAGCATATCGTGTGAAGATTTCGCCGACTCTCAGAATCAAGTACCTATAGATGGCCTCGATAAATCACTCTCCGAGTGAGCCACAGAACAGGTATTAGTATGAGACCTGCAGCGACTTCAAGACTTATATAGACTTCGTCAGTTAAGCAGCCCCTATAATTAGAGACATCTCATATGGCAATAGGTATTAGTTAGTCGCTGCTAAACAGGACCAGGCCACACCTACAGATGGAAGGGCGCGAGGAATGCACTTGTCAAGCCATACTCCGATATCGAATACGTCCAGATCCAGGATGGCTAGGCCGATCGCGGGAACATGCCTCGGGTATTTGCGGGTTAAAGCAGAGTATGTCGCTATAGTCGCCGAGACTCTTGATATGATAAGTCTGACCTTTCTATATCGGTAGTGCGGGGAGAAGAGATTGCCGGGTATACTACTCATAGGACTAGGGGTGGATATTAGCCACGAGCTATCTTGGCTATCTCTGTATTAGACATATCAGAATCGTTATAAATTCCAAGTTTGGCATTGTTGATTGAACCCCTTTTAGACTTACTGTGACAAGTCTTTCCATATATTTGTAGCTCGTTCCAAATGGCAACCCAGGGCAAGCCGCGTATAATCCTTGGCCTCATGGTAATTGGTCCCGAGGGAAGCCCTGGAGCACGCATAACAGACCTGGGTGATTTCAAAGAAGCCCTTGATATATTTCAGGGGCGAGGCTACCATGAACTTGATACGGCACGGCTGTATATCGGCGGAAAACAAGAGGCATTTACAAGACAAGCTGGATGGAAGGAGAGGGGTCTATCAATAGGGACGAAGATCTGGCCATTACCGCTAGGATCGCACAAGCCAGACGCACTTACGAGCACCTTCAACACATGCCTGAAGGAGCTTGGGACGGATTCTGTAGACGTATGTACCCTCCTTAAACAAACATGCAAACAGACAAACAAACCAAAACACAACATAAGTCTCTCTGCTATCAAAAGATAAAGGTGATATAGGAAACGGGACTAACATAAAAATCAGATACTCTACCTTCACGCACCTGTAATGAACCCATTTGCTAAGCAATAAAAAACTGGTGTCCCGTAAATCCTACATAGCTCTCTAACTAACCTGACAATAGGATCGATCAGTCCCTTTCGCAGATACGCTTGAAGCTGTGGACAGGCTACATAAAGCGGGCAAATTTTCACGACTGGGTCTTAGCAACTACGCGTCATTCGAGGTAGCCGAGATTGTCATGACATGTAAGCACAATGGATGGGTAAGACCAACGGTATATCAAGCTATATACAACTGTTTATTTAGGACCATCGAAGACGAATTGATTCCAACCTGTCGGCGGTTTGGAATTGCTATCGATGCGTATAGTCCGACTGGTGGTGGCTTCCTTCTCGGTCGTATCACGTCCAAGAGCGATGATCCGAAGGAAGGGAGATATGCAGCGGGGCCATTCCAGCATTTGACACGAGGGAGGTACTTCAGAGACGGCATAATCGAGGGAGGGCAACTGATCCGTAAAGCCGCCGAGACAAGAGGCTTGAATCCCCTTGAGGTAGCTATGCGCTGGCTAGTGCACCACTCGATGCTGCAAGTTGGGGAAGGTCATGACGGGGTCGTGATTGGTTTCTCTACTCTGCAGCAACTGAAGGACAATCTAGAATACCTGGAAAAAGGGCCACTAGATGCAGAACTACTCCTAGTGCTACAGCAAGCATGGAAGGTAGCCAAGGGGGATATGGAGACATATTGGCAATTACCAATGGAATACACTTATGATACGGAAGAAGCACTTTTTGGATCTAATAACAAGCGAAGTCTATACACGTAATTTGAGCCAAGTCATTAAATCCTACTAGCTTACATTGACAGAGCCGGGTGTTAAAGTGAAGGGACTCGTACATAACAACGTCTTGACCTCGGTTCAACGTGGCTCTTTGGAAGATGACTACTCTAATAATTAGGAAATATCACTCCGAAGCCATCTAGTCACTTGGGACCGGTAGCCTATTACTTCGTTAGGAACATGGATGAGATTTTGGCAGCATATCTCGTTTCCTTACCGGATGCTATCGCCAAACTTAGGTAGTTAAGCACTCTAGGTAGTACTAGGTAATTATCGTTTCTCGACTCAAAAACGTAAGCCTATTCTCTATAAGAATATTAAACATCGCCACACGTTTCTGCTTCGTTGGCACGCATACCAATGGGTCGCAGGATTGCTGGTAGGCGCCTCGGGAAGCTGGATGGTATTAGTCCCCGCATCTTCAGTGCGCTTCTAAGTAGCGTCGTCGCCAGTGCTAGAAGCAGGAGGGAAGTGACGCCTGTATGTGATCTCATGTGTTAGCAAATCTATTATCAAACCCATAGCTAGATGGTACGAGGAAGGGGAATGAAGGACTTACGGTATAATTTCCATGTATGCTCTGAGGTCCTTGGATTCAAACGTTACGAAGACGACTTTATCTAGCTTCTGACCATCATCACTGTTCATGAACTTTCTTACAGTGTCACAGGCGATGTGGGCAGCCCCATCGCTCGGGTAGCCGTAAACGCCGGTGCTGATTGCGCTAAAGGCGATAGTCTTCAGTTCATTCTGCACGGCGAGGTCCAAGCTCGATCTATAACAGCTACGGAGGGCAGCTTCGCTCTTGGCCGGGTTGGTATGATTATAGACGGGGCCGACGGTATGTATGACCTTCCTACAAGGAAGCTCGTATGCGTCGGTAATCTTAGACGAGCCGGTAGAACAACCACCCAAAGTGCGACACTCGTCACGTAGCTTGGGACCAGCAGCACGGTGGATAGCACCATCAACACCACCGCCACCAAGTAAAGAGGTATTGGCAGCATTTACGATGGCATCGACGGACAATGTGGTGATGTCACCATGAAACAACCCGATGCGATCATTGTACGCCGAGGACGCACCGTTGAGAGGAGCGTGGTTTGGAGCTTTTAATTTGTTGTTGCGGTAGAAAGAAGTAAGAGAGGGGATATCTGATGCAGAGGTGTGAGCCATCCTCGAGGCGGTGATACGAGGAATTTGTGTTTTGGAATGCCACATAATACCCCGTAGGGCCGTAGGCGTAGAGCGTTGAAGTTTGGGGGTTGAAAGGATAAAGCAAAGAGTGCTTAAAACGTTGCGAACCGGGAAGTTTTGGTAACAACTGAGAGCTGCCATGTATAATTTGAGAATTTGAGGATTTGAGGGTTTGAAGATTTGAGGATTCGACTAAGTTAGGGGATGACGTTTACGTTGGTATAGGTACTTTCCCGGTTGGAATTTTGCTACATTAGTACCTACCTAGGTAGGTACCTTCATACCTAGTACATGTAACTTGCGAAAAATAATTCGGCCCTGCCCCTCCCCCGCGGGAGTGTACATCTGCATGTATCTTGGGTTATGTAAGCACCTAGGTATGGTCCGGATGCGTCCCACGTTGGCTTTGTCGTCAACAACCGTCTTTTACCAGGAAAACGAGGTTATTGAAAGCAAAGGTCGAAAGCAGCAGTGGAAAATAATTATCTGAAACAGATACGATATAGCTAATATCTGTCAATTATAGGTGCCATCATAGATCAATAACACATCGTGTTTCTCTTCTTTTTCTTTTTTTTTGTAGTCTCGCTCCAAATATCAACACCGTATAGTGACACCCGTGATAGTTGAGTACTTAGTCTATCGCTTCAAGTCAAGCTTAGTGGTATTATCCTGGGAAGATTTCGCTATCTGGCACAATGTCGGGTTCAGGTTGGAATCCATTTCTGCCGGGCAATCGATCAAGACCGGCTCCAGCTCCACCTCCTCCTCCTCCGAATCCAAATCCGAATCCGAATCCGAATCAGGGCAATAATCCATTTCTAGATCCTTCTCCCCCCCCCTGTTCTCTATCCGGTTCCAACTCCCCATGAATATTCCCACCCGAATCCAAATCCGCCCAAAATTCCGCCTGAGACTCAATATATACCTCCCATTCAAAACTTAACTATAAGTAAACAGCCAACTCAACAACCAAACCGTCCAGCTGTAGTTTCAAAACAGCCTCAGACGAGACCTCATTTCTACCATGTTGACGTACTTCCACCTGAAACCATCCCTCTTGACCCAACAAGACCTTTAAGTCCATTCGCAAGGAAGCATGGAGTCTCACCATATCCATATCACCGTCTCAACAGATCTGACGGCCGGGCTCATTCCGGCTTGAGGCCAGAGTATCCCGGCACCGTACCCCCAGATATATCAGATCCGTTACCAAAACCAGATCCTGACACGTTAAATAGGATTTTTAGGTTGGAACGTGAGCAGGTCCGTAGCAGGAATCCCACTGTCAAGTCGTGGAGAATCCCTTCTTTTAGCTCTGGACTTGCTGGTGGATGGCCGTCCGAGGAGGTGCTTTTGAAGAGCACCTGGGACCAATGGGAAACCTTCAGGACACGACTATGTGTTGTCGACGAGAGTCGGTGGTTTTCATGCTTTCGAAAGGACCACTGGTATGATTCGAGGTATAATGTTTTAAATGCCCTGAGCGATCCTATTCCTGGGGTCAATATGTGGCCTGATGAGACGTGGTATACCGTCGACAACCCTGTCATCTGGGATTATACCAGCCAAGCGATAGAAATATCCTGCCGTATTCTCCGGCTGCTGTGCGAAGAACAAAATGCATGGCAAGTAGTGTAGCCCTTTTATTAGTCCGGCCTTGTCCATTTAAATAAATCGCCTTATCTCATTTCTAGCCTGGCCTTTGGCATGCCACATAGCTAACATTTGAACAAGGCTCGACGCGCTCCTTTTTACAAGACCGATACCCATCGGACACCTCTCAACTCATGACTTCCCAGACGACGCTAGGCCCTTTAAATCGAAACTGGTTCCTCGTCCAAAAGAATCGAGAGCATCTAGTGGGGAGCTTCTTGAAATGATTGAGGGGCTGACAAAAGACAATCTTATGCATTCCTTCTGCGATGAGACAACTCTCGAAAACGACGCCCACGCCATCACAATGAGACGGCCTAATCAAAATTTCCTCAGGGCGACGATATTGTACCACGCCTCTTCTACCATACGCCCCCTACTTGAAATGGAGACCACGGTCCCCGAGAGATGCATGCAACTACTCGAATTCGTCCATCTAGTATGAGACCTCTTCCCTATAGCGCTATGGTATTCGTTAACTAATTACTTCGCAAATTTTGTAGATCCTACATGAATTTATGGTAAGCATTGGGATAGTCGCTCCGTCCTTTATTCTAGTAAAAGAGGCTAAATGATAAAAATAGCACGCGATTTGGAAGTGTTCATTTGGCATGGGGGACAAAGCCCTTGATGAGCCAGTAAGATGTATTTCATTAGATTTCTGTCCATTACCGATAGGCTTACCACTCAACTAGTTCTACGACGATGAATGGATCGCAGAGCTGGGCCACTCCTTCACTCAGCAGCTTTGGGGTGGTTCATTGCAGCCTTGTCCTAATCGGCAATATACACACAGAAGATTCAGGGGCTTCACAACCTTCTTTGATATGACAACTTTCCCATGTCTTGGCTATGCCACAAATAAGAGAGCGTTCGATAACAATGTTGCCCAACTGTATCGGGAAGGTAAAAAGATTAGCCTTCATATATCAATACCAGCCGCATGGGCCTCAGCTATCATATCTGAGAAATTCTGGACCAAGATCATACCTCAGCGCGGTAGTAGCGCGCTCCGGGCGCCTGTAATATTTGCCTCTCCCGTCGTCGGAAGCATCCGTTACGAGACCCATACATTGAGGAGTTATGCCTTCTGGGTTCCCGAGTTGAGAAGCGATTACGAATTAGCCATGAAACGGTGGGCAGATGCCGGCGCTCATATAGCGCATGCAAGAGCTCCGTGGTATGATACGGCTTACGAAGAATGGAAGTTGTTACCTTGGGCCAATATAACTCTAGTCCAAGTAGTCGATCAATTTCGCTATCACCACGCAAATCGGAACTTGGCCGTCTGTCGAGAATTATCAGGCACGGCTCTTCGTCACACAAGGCCGTCCGATGGGGCCCAGGTTAACAATAGCACGGCTTTACCCTATCTAATATCATTACTTATGCTACTTTCTCGTATGATAACCTCTTCACTACTCCCAGTCTATATTTCTTCAATAAAATCGAGATGATCTCATCTCTTCCAATCACACCATGAAGCTACCATCGAAACACTAGCCAGAGTTTACTAACCCGCATATATACAGTCCCAATGAACCCTGTCGGCAATCTCATAAAGCCTAAGATACCAAGACAAAGCTCATACTACCCAAGCCGTGCAGCAGAGCCTAGGTTTAAGGCTTTAGGGATTGGAGACCGTCTCGGGCCTTACAACGTCTTGGATACTGTCGCACCGGAATTTGTGATAACCTATAGAGGGTTCGAGAATTATAGCGATATGGTAAGGCATTTTTATCGTGCTTTCGAGTTCAGCGAGTATGAAATAGGTGCCCCACTGTGAGTCGAGCTATACGCATTTCCATTATCTATACCTACCTACCTACCTACCTACCTGAATACTTATATATCGCCGAGTTACCACTCTAACAAGATATATCCATTATAGCGGGTGGCTGGTGGGTATTATTGACTGTTTTATTCAATTATACGCGGAACGCTCCTCTCACCCGAATCCTGATAGCTGGGGATCCTTCTCCTTCAAGGTACCGCCATATGAGCCAGGTTGGGTCACAGCACAGTCGTATCAACAACCCTTTGCCGTACCCATACAGCAACGATTTAAGGCCGTTGTACCTTGGACTAGGGGGAATATCCCACCACGACCTCGTTCACCACAAAGTCCTGCCAACTTAACAATAAACTTTGGCAAGCAACGTATTCACCCCGTTAGTTATGCCGCTCGGCATTCATCCTTCAAGAGAAACTATCCTAAACACTTTTATATCGGCGATGTGGCAAATCATAGGGCTCTCAATGATGCCTGGGTGGTCGAAGGAGACGGGGAGGGAGGGTTTGATGTGTTCGATATAACGGGCGAGTTAACCTTGACTTCTCCTTTGGCTTTTTACTGTGTCCGCTAATGGTTCTCTAGACGAATTGAGCAATGTAGGTGCCACGGAAAGTGATTATAGCGCCATGGTAGTTACCAGATATCAAGGTCCAACATTAGATGAAGACGTAAGAGCAGACGCAGTCCGTGCAAAGCTCAACACCAGCATAAAACCACTTGGCAAGCTGATTCTACAAAAACGTATAGAGGAGCTTGCAGAGTGCAATGGCCAGAATGGACGACCTGCCTGGACTAGTTGGGGTCCGCTTATCTACGACATAACGAGTACGTAGTAGACATTATATTCATTACCATTGCCTCGCTAACCTTGCCCAAGACTTCCCTACATCGTCCTCCACGGAAAAAGAAGCGTTAGCTGAGAGTTGCGGTGGTCCGTTGCCCCAAATTCTGATAAGGACAGAAGATGAAACAAAGCAACTACTAGAGCGCCTCAACCCCTATACTTGCGCATATCTTTACGTACCACAGCCGGCGCGTAATATGAGATATTTCACCCAAGACATGCTGCGGTGGTACGACAATCCCTCTTGTGGGATATATATTGCACTGGGAGGTGGTGTCTACGATATTTCCGGTGAGCCATTCTTCGATGCTAAAAGTTATAGCGAGCTCAGTACTCATTTCGTTTAGATTATCTGCATTTCCATCCCGGGGGTTCCAGGTTGTTCATGCATTGCACGGGACGTGACGCTACTCACCAGTTCACACAGTACCACAACCCCGAGATATTGAAAGTTAGTATCCCCCGACCACATATTCTTCCCTTACACGATGAAAGCCTTCTCAGCCATTAAAATCGATTATGAGAAGCCTACACGTCCCAATCACAAACTACACCTAGAAAAGGAACTATGCGAGTTGTTAACTAACCCCGGTTTCTACACAGTCCTACGGGTTCATGCAAGTTGGCTATCTCGTTCCGGAGTATACCTGGGAAGAGTTGCAAGAAAACCATGTTGTAGTTCATGATTGGGTGTTCAATATAAGCTGTATTAACCCCCTTAACCCCCCCTAGTCTTTTATTGTATTGTTGGTTGCTAACCCATCATGTATCTTAAAAGCGCTCCAGCAAGAGGATCCTAGTCTCTTTCACACCCTCCAAAAATACACCCGCCAGGATACTACAGCTGCCGTGGCTAGGTATGATAGCGATGCGGCGGCTTTGATCAAGTTATTCCTTGATAATAAAGATCTGATTGTCGCCGGTTTAACAAGGAATAGACTATTAGATATACCCAGATGGGAGTTTCTACAATATGATGATTATGAGAGTCCGCAGGGCGCGTGGGTTGCTGTCAATGGTTACATCTACAACGTTGGACGTACGTTTATTATACTCAGATTTCCCACTGCGATGATTCCTTGTTTTGGGCAATACACATACTAATTCATCTTCAGATCTCATGAAGCATCCGGAGTACTATGAACATCAGATAGGGTTTAACTGGGCTGCGAGGGAATTGACAGATCCGAACCTAGCCCAGTGGCTAACGACAAACTTCCCGGCTCGATGTATAGGTAGGCTCGTTGAGGGACCTATACCACCACAGAGAAAGGCAGAGCCAGATCTTGAACCCGAAGACTCTGATTTCCTTGGCGAAATCGAAGACATACTAATATGAAGAAAGAACAACCTAGATGTGGAGTAAATGTGTTCAGTTATACGGGTATATGACGATATTTGTATCTAAGGTACCTATCTAGCATCCCAGCCTTATTTTCATACCATAACTAGAAATCCTATATTATCAACGCTATTTTATCCAAACAATATAGGCCAGTTGCAGGGTCCGGTTTAGAAGTTCTGATAAAGGAAATTATATCTCGACCTTTTGTGAAATCCATCATTATATACAAGGTCATTCGCTAAGAAGAGCCTTCCAAATGAGACCAGATATGTTTGTTGCTAAGCCGTTTTATGCCATTCCCTAGTCCTTTCTAAGCCCGTCCTGGGACCTGGCAGCAGTGATAACGTATCCCCTCTTATAAGAGAGACTTTTTTCTTACCATGATCTCATGTATATCTTCTTCCGGGTCAGCTCATCAATCAGAGACGACTGTAGTGATGTTATTTGGCGCTAGTGACTGTCACTGCTGTCCTTTATCATGCACCCAGGTGTGTTTAGACCGGTAAGCGCTAGGTATTTGATCCCATTTTACTTGAGGAAGTCGTCTAGCCAAGGAGATCGAAGTGCAGGAAGATGGCCGGGCTTGCGAGCCAAGATGAAATCGTTGAGATTACCTTGTGATAACTCAATGTTGTTATCCCTGCCACTCAATCTCGTGCTTTCAACCGCCCCCATAGGCTTGTCGACATCTTGACATGTTTCCTCCGTGTTTACAGGTGGCTCGTTAACGTATCATCGGATTCTATTGAAACTTGCCATGTAATTCAACGCTATTCCCACCGTGATAAATCCCTGGTACTAAATAGGCACTCAATTGTCTACCGGGTTGCATCGAAGAGTTATCTTATCTGTATCTCATCCGGCAACATTGTTTACAGTGAAGCCGTGGCGTCACACACATGCTATTCTCAAGCTAGAAGCCTTCGTGGGCGATACTTCCCTAGAGGTGTAGAGACTCGAACTGGCTAGATCATGAATTATCATATGCCGTGGCAACTACACGTCATGTAATTGGTTCGTTTGGGTTGATATTTATCTTGCCTCTATTGATCATAATAAAAGACTTATACCAGCTACGTCGTATCCGGCATAGGGTAGGTAGTCTTAATATTCTACATGTAACGCTCAAGTTACCGCATTTAACATCTAGATCTATTACAGACCTGGGGTATCTCCGTGCAGCCACAAACATCCATATCGCCTCGGCCCCTCTCGTCCGTCCTGTAGCTAGGATTGACATCAACTCCAGAATGGGGTTACAGTGAATTAGCCGGCGATACTACGCCACCCATAATTGCTGTGATAGTGTGGGGAAAGGGGGGGCGATCAGCCCCAAGAGGTCTGCTGAATACTGGGGTAACAGGGGGGGGTCGCTTAGCACTTATGGACTACGTGTGCTTCGATATGTGCCCTTTTAACGGCAATTCCAGGCCACGAGTTGATATGCGCTGGTATGCAGATTCCTTGTTCGAAATTTCCGGGACTGTCATCATGCATAGAGCATGGGTGCTGGCTCCCTAAGGAAGTCAATATAATATATCTAGCCAACGTCTGTCTGTCTGGACGAGTGACCCTCAAGCAAGATCCCTTCTTCCCTCGCGCGACTTGCCGCTTCTTTATTCACCGTCAAAATGTCGACAGAACAAGAAAAGGCCTTAGGGCTCAAGGACCACTGGAAAGCAATAATTGCGATGACTTTGGTTTCTTTAAGTTCCTTCCAGTATGGGCTTGACTTCGGTATTATCGGCGGCCTTCAAGCCATGGTCCCATTCCTTGAGGTAAGTATGCGCGTCCTGGAGAGGGAAAAAGAAAATGGAAAAATGGTAGTATCTCACGCTTTATTCTCAAGGTCTTTGGGCAAGAAGACCCGTCAATCCCGCTCGGATGGAATATCTCTTCCGACAGACAACAGCTGATCGCGTCTTTGATGGTCCTCGGTGCCTTTGTATCATCTTCATCTGCTGGGTTTACTGCTAAGTACATTGGCCGTAAACTATCCCTGTGGATAGCATGTATTGGTGTTTTTGCGTCAACCGCCCTCATGCAAGCTACTACAAGCATAGGGGGTTTGTACGCGGGAAGATTGATAATAGGCCTTGCTAATGGACTACTCATGACACACTCCCAGCTCTATGGTATGTTACATATCTCACTTCGTGAATATTGAAGCTCTCTCCTTCAGGCTGACCAGAGTCATAGTAAGCTATTCAATTGGTTCCGTTCGTTAGATACTAGCCTATATGTATAATTATATCGGACGCGGAATGGTGCGCTTGGAGAGCCCGTGGCGGGCAGTAAGAAAAACGAAGATTATGAGCACCGGGGATGGTTGGAAATTGTGAAAAGGAAGACTTCATATTCCCCTATTGTGCAAGCTAACAGGTAGCAGATCCAGGTATGCAGTCGCTAAATTAACAGCCACTTAGAATAACTTACACTCCAGTGCAGGAAAGTGTCCCCAGCCGTTACAGGGGATTGGGCATATCGTTTCTCTCGTACTGGATCGCATTTGGTAAGATCCGAATCCAGGATTGATGATATATATATATATAAGCCGTGCCCTCCCTGACTTTCTTAGGATCCCTCATTGGAACTATCGTCGACAACTTTGCAGCCAAGATCGCAAGCAAGAACGCTTACATTATCCCATTGGGCATCGTCCATATTATACCCGGAATCTTGTTTATCGGATTGTTCTTCATTCCCGAATCTCCTCGCTGGTTAGCCGCACAGGGCAGATTGGATGAAGCGGAACGGTCGTTACAACGACTGAGACCTTCACAGTGGCCTGTTTCGCAAGAACTAGCAGACATGAAAATCACTCTCGAAGCTGAGGCCAGACTACAGTCGAGCACTGGATACCTCGAGCTAGTCAGAAACCCCATTGACCGCCGTAGGACGACCATCGCCATACTTGCTCTTACAAGTCAAGCGGCATCAGGCTCGATGTTTGTTATATGTTCGTATATCCATCCTCTCCAGACCACTGATCTGCAGCTGACAGCTACAGCTTATGGAACTTACTTCTTCGAGATGGCGAATGTCGGAAATGCTTTTGAGAACTCATGCATCCTCACCGGAGTCGGTGTTGCCGCCCTAGGAGCCACCTCCATTTTGATTACCAAGTTCGGACGTCGACGACTGATGATGATCTCGGGCTTTATCTCATGTGGAATTTCCCAGCTTATTATAGCTATAGTATATACGGTTCATCCCAATACCGAAAGCTCCGGAAAAGCTCTTGTCGGTATGAGCGTCCTCTACATCGTTGCCTACAATGCCATGGTTGCCCCTTACGCGTGGTTATCCGGAGGCGAGCTCTCCTCGCAACGTCTGCGCTCCCACACGTTTGGCCTAGCTACGGGTGTTGGGTTTTTCTTCGCTGTAAGTCCGTCAGAGCCTGCGATCTAAGCCTTTAACTACCTAGGTAACTAATTACCTATGTGAACTAGTGGCTTACGAGTATGTTTCAATTATTTACAAATGGCACGTATATTGTTTAGTATTGACCAAAATAGCTTTCACGGCGCCCTATTTCATCAATCCCGACTCTCTAAACTGGGGGCCGAAGTATGGTTATATCTGGACTGGTTCCTGTGCTATTGCCGGAACATGGATCTTTTTCTTTTTACCTGAAGCAAAGGATCGTACGCTAGAAGAGTTAGATGAAATGGTACGTCCTTCAACTTAAATGCCTCATATAAAGGGACTACTAACTCTCGAGAAATAGTTCGAGGCTCAGGTCCCTGCACGGAAATTTCGCAAATATCGTTGCACGGGAAAACACGCCGCCCTTGGCGAGAAGGCTCAGACGGAGTACATCGAGGAGAGTGTTGTCCAAGGCAAGTGAAGTACTTGAGCGGTTTTCATCGCATGGGGCCTCATGCAAACGGGTACGAACCTTGCTATCCAAGCTAGGTACTTATCTTTAAAGCCTTTCTGTCTTTCTTTTTGAATCGACGAACAGTGCTCTCAGACTACCTAGGTAGGTAGTTTTAGACCATTTGGGAAACCTTTCTAGGAAATGAAATATCGCTATTGATTGAAAGAAAAGGCAGATATAACGTTGTTACCTACTACGAAAATATGCTACAATAAATCGTTATGATGTCTTAAGCATGTTAGATTCACAGTCTAGACTCTAGGCCGCAAGAATTTCTTTAACGACATTATCGTATATCTCCTCGGCATTCTTCTCCGCGTCAAAATCGAAGATCCATTCTTGCCTCGGGAACTGAATGATCTCTGGGTTCTTCTTAACTTCGTCCCAATTAGTCTTATGCCACATATCTCGTGTACTCTCGCCAGTCTTTTGGGTTTGGCGAACACGATCATATCTGATCTTCTCATGAGCCCTGACAGAAGTCGGTACGTTCTCCTTACCACCACGGCGAAGGCATACTGCAATAACCACGCCATCCTCGAGGGCCTGGGTTGCTCCTTGCGCACTGGTGGGGAGGAACGGGTGCGCTGAGTCTCCCAGAAGCAGGATTCGCCCAGAGGGACTGACCCAAGTGGGTAAAGGATCTCGATATACCAATTTCCAATCGACTAGCATATCCTCCGGTGTTTTTGAGATGATTCGAGTGCACATAGGATCCCACTCCTTTAGCGCCTGTTTGACTTCCGAGAGCTTTCCAGGGAAACTCCATGACTCGTCAATATCATGTTCATCGGGATGAGTTAAGACCCAGCAACAGTCGGAGCCGTTCTTGATGGTGCTGAACAAAAAATGCATGTCCGGACCAATCCATCCGTTGAAAGTATCGCCGTTGTTGCAGAAGTGGGCGGTCTCCGGGTCGGCGAGCATGTCCTTGTTTGGAAACCTAGGTAGGTGCGTTTTCTTAGTTATCATACTCCTAACTACCTAGGTACCTAGGCTTAACGGGATGATGCCCTTACCATGCACGCCAAACAGCATATCCGCTACTCTTCGGCTTATCCTCGTAGCCCAGCACGGATTTTCGTGCCTTGGATCGTACTCCGTCCGATGCAATGACTACGTCGGCAGCGATCTTTCTATATGATTAGCGAATTGTAATAGCAAGCTACCGTTCTAACGTGCTACTGACTCTTCTGCCGTCTTCGAGTACGATTCCGGACTGCTTATCATCTTCAAAATATGTCTGGATTTTATGCCCTAAGTGGATTGGTATTTTGAGATCGTCCCTGGCGTAGTTGAAAACTACCTCATGTAGCTCGCCTCTGTGACCATTGAAGTTTGGTGCATCCTCGGCATATTGGGGTGTTTTCTGGTTGATAACAATCTCGCCTGTGTCGTATTTGTGAATATTGAAGCCGTACTTCCTCAGATCAATGCTCAGGGGCCGCATTCGGCGGACTACTTCTCCATTGGACCAGCGATAGAAAATTCTCCCCGCATTTGGCCCAAACGAGATGATATCACCAAGTGTCTTAAGCTCAGGAAAAGCCTCATATATCTCGACGTCGTGCCCCTGACGGTGACATTCTATCGCCGCTCCTAGACCACCGAACCCTATAGAATAGAGAGATTAGAGATTGCCAACCAGACACTCGATTCAGAGGCTTTATACGACTTGCATGGTGTACATACCAGCCCCGACTACGATTACCTTTATACCCGTCTTGGGTCGCTCTGCTGCCCCATTCGTATGGCCGTTAACTGTCATATTGCCTTGATAATTAATGTGCGAGATAATCTCCCGGTATGTGAGAAGATAGGAGTCCTCTTTGTAGCAGGATTTGGACAACCGGAATTGCGACTGGATAATCAAACCATTTTAGGTGCATGCCGACGGCCCAATAATGTGTTGATACCGTTGACGTTTAAATATGCCGGCTGCTCCTAATCCTAAACGACTCCATAGTCCTAACGTGCGATGCGGGGGTGGGGATGTTAACATGGGGGTTTCTCCAAGACGGTGGAGCGAGGACCCTTTCCAGTCACGCTGCCATGTTCCCGAGGTCTAAGGTAAGAGGAATCGGCTTGCCAAGGGGGTTATAGTGCTCTGTGGCCTAGATGGAACGTCGGATAGTTTGTCCGAAGGCTACAGACGAGTGTTGGGTAGATGGATAGTAGATAGTATCCTGGATGTATACTACTTCCCCCGACCTTAGCCTATACTTGACTGTCAATCCTCGGCCCAATACGCCCAGAACGCCCAGAACGGCCGATTCACGAGTTACAAACAATGCCGATGTCCTTTGAGAACCCCAAGCCGTAGGAATGCGGTTTAGTCTAGCACAACGGGAGTCGGGTTCGGTTACTATGAAATAATGATCATAGGGGACTCTGCTTGCTACCTTCATCTACGGAGCGGGTTAGCGGGCTGGAAGGTTGGAGGGTTGAATAAAATATAAGGTAGTCATTAAATGTTATAGCATCATCTTTCACATCCCATCCATTCCGTCCACGAATGTTGATTATGTCGTAAGATCCAAGGTGTTAAAATGACGTCGAATCAAGAGTGGGGAGAAAAGACTTCCGGATTGGAGGTGGCCAGGATTTACGCCCAGCACATTGAAGGTCGGAATGGTAGGTGCATCGCTTGCCCAAGACATGTCCACGATTCTGACGAAAGCAAATAGTCTTAATTACAGGCGTGTCACCAATAAGTGTTGGTGAAGGAACCGCCATCGCCTTCGCTTCCCAGAAACCTGCGACGCTAATTCTAGTGTCAAGGACGAAAGAAAAGCTCGACAACGTAGCATCACAGATTCGTAGATTATATCCGGATGTGAATGTGAGGGTTATCACGATAGATTTGGCTTCTCAGGCCTCAATTCGCAAAGCGGCTGCTGAAGTTTCCGGCATAATCTCGAAGTTGGATATACTAGTGAACAATGCTGGTGCTACTTACAATTCCCGCCGTTGGACGTCCGAGGGTATTGAGATGCAATTTGGCGCAAACCATATCGGTCCTTTCTTGTTCACAAAGCTTCTGTTCCCTCTGTTAAGAGAAGCAGCTCGACACTCTCCTGCTGGGACGACCCGAATAGTTAACGTGTCCAGTCATGGTCATCGACTATCTCCCATTCGATTCCACGACTACAATGTTGAAAACAAAGAGATACCAGAGGAAGAGAAGCCTTTTAATCTTCTGCCGCCTGTCTTCGGAAGGACTCAAGAAGATGGCTATATGCCTACTATTGCCTATGCCCAGAGCAAAACAGCCAACATACTATTCACACTTTACCTTCAGGAGCACCTGCGAAATGGGATCATGTCGTACGCTGTACACCCAGGCGGTACGTGATGGCATTGTACCTTTATCACGTAGAACAGATTTGCTTATTGCTCGCGTAGGTGTGGATAGCCAACTCGGCCGAGAGCACGATGACGAAATGGCCGATGCTATTGCGAAGACGTCAACGTTCTGGAAGAACTGTGACCAAGGCGCGTCAACGACGCTTGTGGCGGCATTAGATCCGGCCTTGAACAGCGAGTCTCCCTACCCATTAGCTGCCTAAGCATGCCTTCTAATGTGTAATGCCAGCTCCCGGCGGTCTCTACTTGTCCGATTGTCAATTCTTTCCCTGCGCGGGCTTTGCTAAGGACCCCACCATAGCCCAGCGTCTTTGGCACTTGAGCGAAGATCTAATCGGGGAGAAGTTCAATCTCGAGTGAGCGTCGTATCATCACGTAGTATTGCAAAGTGACGATCTGTCTTAAGATAGATTGGTAGGCAGAAGTCAAGGTAACAAAAAACATGTGTTATAAACGTCATCTAGCGTGATAACTATGAACATAGCTTAGGTACTTACCTATCTACGTTTCGATGAACCCATGTTCTAGTCTCCTGGGCAAGCGTATTTATAGGTCAGACCTCCCAAAGAAATCTTTATACATATTCGCTCCGAGACGCCATTTCTATTTTAAGCTTAGCCATGAGGAAATATTGATTAATCTCCTTAATAAAATCACAGAAATGTGTCCATCGAAAACTTGGATGACACCAGAAGGGTCCGCCCATTCGTCAGATCTATCAATAGGCGTACCGTCTAACCCGGCTAAACCGGTTGTATATGTTAGCATGATCGATCTTTAAGCGAGTACCTGCTCTGGCGATAAGTTTTTCTTGGAGGCCTTATGTTGATAAACGTGGATTTCGTTTCAATCATTCTTCGGGTAGGTGATCTTTCGCTCTCTTCGTAACTAAAGTAAAGCCTGTAATTTTGGTGAATAGGAAGCTGCTTAATTTCTTTACACCAAGTGGCTCTCGGTTCTTAGGCAAGTTCATCACCATGAGGCTGACCTTCGCAATTGCTCTAATAGGAGCATGGGCAAGCTATGTGGCCGGGGAAACGTTGGTTACTCGAGAAGCGGTAACCAATCTCCCGATGGGTTGGATGTTCGAGAAGCCAGTGAAGGCAGAAGAGCCTATACAACTGTCGGTCGCGCTCAAACAGCCCAGAATCAACGAACTAAAAGCCCGCCTTGACCGCATAAGCGATCCGCGGCAAGCTGAATACGGACACCACCTCACGAGGGATGAAGTGAAAGCCTACCAAGCACCCGACCAGAAGGCACTGAACCTGGTCCACTCCTGGCTCAAGTCGAACGGAATTACAAACGTAACCAATGAAGGCTCCATGGTGAAATTTACTTCAACCGCTGCGAAAGTGAATAGGATCCTTCGTACCAATCTAGGTTATTATTCCTTTCAGGGCTCTCCATCATTTATGCGTGCTCAATCGTATGCGCTGCCTCGGATACTTGACGGAAATGTTGAGTTCATATATCCAATCTCCAACTTCATGCCGCCACTTCAGCCCAGGCTGAAGCACCGCACTTCCCGAAAAGCTGCTTTCAAGGCAAGCGACGACGAGCAGCCTTGTCTATCAGGCGTTACTCCAGCGTGTCTCAAGAAGCTATACAACATAACATACGCCAACACCACGACGCCGATAGAATCACCCGTCCGTTTTGGGATAGCTGGCTTCCTTGAGCAGTGGATCAAATACGACGACGTTTCTGAGTTCCTTGAAAGGTACTCACCGGAACTCGGGCCCCTCAATTATAACTTTACAGTGGTTACGCTAAATAACGGCACGAATCCCCAACCTAACGAGCCAGAATCGAGAGCGGGACTAGAGGCAAGCTTGGATGTAGAATACGCCATGGCCCTTGCCTATCCTGCAAATGTGATATATTACTCAACAGGAGGACGAGGGGAGAAGATAGATCGGGAAGGAAAGGTGATGCCATCCAATAGGAGCGACAACGAACCATACCTCGAGTTCTTCCAATATCTTCTCGAACTTGAAGACGATAAAATACCCCATGTAATGAGTATCTCATATGCTGACGATGAGCAGTCGGTACCAGCTCCATGTACGTGATATCAAGAGGCTTCGTCTCCCCATTAAGCTCATTTGGAATTTGATGTTTTGCTTCTAAGCTGACCGAGGAGCTGCCACTTCCGGGAAATGTCCCAAAGGTTAGGTTCTAGCCCGAAATAGTCGCTAACTAAGGTTGTTAACAGATGCTACTCGCGTGTGCGACCTTCTAGCTCTTGTTGCAGCTCGCGGTATTACAGTCCTGTCAGGCTCCGGCGATGGCGGCGCCGGTGGTATCGGGCAGAACCAGTGTTACAGTAACGATGGTAGAAGGCGGAAAATATTCCTTCCAACATTCCCGGCTAGTTGCCCGTACGTGACGGCCGTGGGCGCAACAGGAAACACTCTGCCTTTAGAGGGAGCCGACTTCAGTACTGGTGGCTTCAGCAACTACTTCTCCAGGCCAGAGTGGCAGAAGGGTGTGGTGGACCAGTATATATCTGCCCTCAATGGGTCCCACCGGGAACTATACAACGCCTCCGGCCGAGCATTTCCAGATATCAGTGCTACCGGCACAAACTACGTTATCCAAGTGGGAGGGTACCAGACCGACGTGCTGGGGACGAGTGCCAGTACGCCAGTCGTAGCCGCTCTAGTGGCGCTGATCAATGATTCAAGGTTGAAGGCGGGAAAGAATAGTACCGGATGGCTTAATCCAGCACTTTATTCGCAGCCTGTCAGGGAAGCGCTACAAGACATCACGACGGGCGTCAGTCAGAACTGCGTGTTTGGAGATGCTAAGGAGCCTGGGTGGGAGAGTGTAAAGGGATACGACTGTGTGACTGGCCTTGGATCTGTGGGCGACTTCACAAGGTTGTTGGACGTATTAGGATAAAATAAAATGTTGTGATGAGAGATGAGAGATGAGAGACGATAGGAACTTGGTGTATGTAGGTACCTGATAGGTTAGGTAGGTACCTAGGTACCTTACATAGGTTTATCTGAGGTATGTAGTACCAGGCATTTGGGTAACTTCAGGGTATGTATTTCGTACCTAAGCGTCCACTCAGATAACACGCGTGCATGCTACTAGTAACAAAAAAGATCTCCGCATTTTAAGGTACGAGGTATCAAACTAGTGGGGTAAATTTAGCAACTTACTAGGTTGCCTACCCAGTACCTTAGTATGTGTGTAGCACGCGTTACTTCCATCTCCGTCAGCTCAGTTCAGTGTTTACTAACTCCACACCAGCTAAAGATGATTCGCGCTTTTCCTATATATGTACGATTATGTACCCAAGATCAAAGGTTAATTACTATTATCGGCCTCGTACTTACCCGTACATTTTCACACTTAGTTACTCAACTAACCTAAGTCACTGACCTCTTACCTAGTACCAACCTACCTACCTACATCAACCTTGCAGCTTTTAGATTATACTTTTTTTTTTCGCCTTTTGTGGTTTAGGACTTTACTTTCTTCTCTAACCTGCCTACCTACCTACCTATGTACCTAACTAAACTACCTCCTACTTACATTACCTACTTCTCTTTATTCACAATTCCATCCTCTTATTTCTAGGTACCTACCGTCTTGTCCTCGAAACCCGCCGTTCGACTATCCGATTAGATTCTTGTACTTTCCCTCTCCACGAACAACAGCTTGCTCATCGCCTCTACCTCCCCATCTCGTACACAATCAACGTGTCTTGAAATCGTCCCCATACCATAAATATATCATACCCCCCCCCCCCCTCTTCAATCTAGCAACCCATGTCCTATAGTCTTTCATTACCTCTAGGAATTAAGACCGAACTCCAAGCAGCTTAAATAGCCCGAAATAACACGCGTACTGACGCGTCTTTGTTTTCAATCTTAACTCATGCGCCCGCCCCGAAGCCTCAGGTGGAAGAGAAATCCGCGAGCCCGTAGATACGTGTAAATTTGAAAGTTTTATCAACCATTGTCGCGCGATGACTCCTTTACGCGCTTCTTAGACGACAATCCCTTCCGAATTCACGACCGGCCTCGGACATTTAATTCCTTAATATCCAGCATGACGATACTCCAGGTCACACCTACTTCTTCGGAATTACTCCAACACGTCGCTGACTCACTTGGGAAAGCTAAAAGGGTTGTCTTAATTACTGGTGCTGGGATAAGTACTAATTCCGGCATCCCAGTATGACCCCGTCCCCCGCTATGCTACGAGATATCCTTATACTAACTCGTTGCGCAGGATTTTCGCTCGGAAAATGGGCTTTATTCACTCATACAGGCCCAATTCGAACGAGCAGAGGCCGGCAATGGCAAATATAGCGAAGAACAGGCAGTCGGCTTTGCCATAAGCGGACGCCCGACGAAAAGAAGGAGAATATCACGTGTGGCTGAAAGGATAACAGAACTGCGTGGGCCTGCGGGAGCGGCAGGTGTCTCAGACGGCCGCAAAGGCCAGATCCAGGCAAATACGCTAGATAAAACCACTGGGGAGAATGTAGAAACCCCTAATCGATCTCCGAGAGATGACGCCGTAAAACAGGAAGCAGGGACTTCTGAATCATCGGTACAGCGGCTTACTAGGTCACAAACTGGATTGCGGCCGCCATTACCTCGATACACCTCGCAGTATTCTGTACAGTCGTCTGCATCCCAAGAGTCATTATTCTCGGGCGCTCGCCTTTCAGGAACCTCGTCCCAGACGGAAGACTCGCTTCTCTCCGTGGGGCAAGCTTCTCGTAGTGTTCCGACGAGGGATACTACTCCAAGAGCTATTTTGGGCAAAGCATTTAGCTCATCTCCCCTCTCTTCGCCTCCGCCTATTCTGTTTGACCCGTACGAAAATGTAAATTCATCCACTGATGGCAGTTCTAGAGAAAGTGTGGAAAATTCTGAGGATTCTGATACGGAAGACACGCATAATTCCCTAGACCTCCTGTCTTCCCAAACCTCTAATTCTAGCCTACGTAATATGAAAGGTCGAGATTTATTCGACTGTAATATCTGGGCAGATCCGCTTAAGACATCCGTATTCTATCGATTCGCCACCACACTAAGGCAAAAGGTAAAGGAAGTCGAGCCGACCAGAACCCACCGATTTATCGCACAACTGCGCGACGTCGGGAAGCTTGCGAGAGTCTATACCCAAAATATCGACGAAATTGAGAAGAAAATTGGTCTTTCCACAGACCTGAAGAATGGTGCGGGTAATCGAAGGAGGAAGTCTGCTAAACAACAACTAGCAGACTGGGAAAGAGATTCCAAGGAGAACTTGGAAGCACCAAAGGACGAGGATGATCCTAGTACGGATATTGGACAGGCCTCCCAAGGTTCTGAGACCTCAGGGCGAAGTACTGCCCGATCCATCTTAGCCCAAGACAGAGGCGTCGAATGTGTATTCCTTCATGGCTCTTTACATGCCCTCCGTTGCTTTGTATGCGGGAAACTTTGCGACTGGGATGAAGATGGCCGCGAGTCCTGCACAATGTCAGGTGAACAGCCTGAATGTCCCCATTGCGCGGGAGCAACCGCCGCGCGCCAGGAAAAGGGAAAGAGAGCTTTAGGCATCGGTAAGCTTAGGCCAGACATTGTCCTCTATGGAGAAGAGCATCCGCAATCCGATCTTATATCTCCTATTGTTCAGCACGATCTTTCCGTCGGCCCAGATCTCCTCTTGATATTAGGAACTAGTCTCAAGGTGCACGGTTTAAAGGTGATGGTGAAAGAGTTTGCTAAAGCCGTGCATACCAAAGGAGGTAAAGTCATTTTCATCAATCTGACGAGGCCATCTGATAGTGTTTGGGGCGACATCATAGATTACTGGATTGAGTGGGATTGTGATGCTTGGGTCGACGATTTAAAAGATAGGAAGCCGCACCTATGGCTATCTCCCGATGAGATTTTACAATCCGAAAAACAGAGGCGCGATGCTCTGGCCGAAAAGAAGAGAGAGACAACATTGAGGAAGCGCGAAAGCTTGGGCGAGAAGAGGCGCCACACAATCGAGTCTGCCAAACCTCGACCACCACCCAAAAACCCTTCTTCTATGAGAAACGATTATCAATGTGGCGCATATGTAGTCTGGGAGATCTTCCAAACCCTAGCCAAGATTGGTAATCGCCCTTTCGATAATCTCGGATACGCACCTCCTTGTCGACCTCCGTCGGCTGTCCCGACTCCCATTCCGAATCCTGCTTCGATGGCCCAGACTACTATACCGGCAGCCAAGACAAAGAGAACGAGGAAATCTGCACCAGCAGCCTTGGTCCCTTCGACTGATCTAGGGCCTCGTCTAGAGATCAAGTCTGAGCCTCCCGCCAAAGCTAAATTCTTAGCTAATTGCAATAGCCGGAAGCAATACGCAAAGGCTGCCCAAGAGCTCGCGCGCTCTGGTAAATCCCCAACTCCGGTCAGATTAGCAGAATTAAACCGCAGCGCAACGTCCCATGTAAACAGCGCGATGCCTCCGTATAACCCGCCCAGCTCCATTACTGCAGCTGTCAAACTTCATCCCCGCCGGCGTAAACGAAAGATGATAGAAGGAGTTCCAGTCGGCGTGACGATTTCAAGGGTTAAGAAGCCCTCACGTCCGCCCCCTTTTCCAGGCCGAAGCCTCGATGGAGAAACTAGAATTGGAAACGGATTTGTTACTTCATCAACCTGTAGGTCGCTCCCCCCGAAGGGTCCAGTTTTACCTCCCTTCCACCCTGGGTGGGAACGTTCGCCCCCCGCGAGAATCAAACCTCTGGAGCCGAATTTGAACGTGTCGCCAGGGAGTCCGCTATCTGACCGACCACCAATAGCGCGACCCCAGATTTTTGCCATTAGACAGGCGACGCATCCTATGTTGTTTAGTGATCCGCTAGTTAAATTGCGCTACGAGACGACAAATTACAGAAGGCCGGCGAAGGAATCCAGTGTAGGCGCTTCCGATAAACCTCCTAGCCCGTCAGACCAACTTCGATGGGAATTAGCCCAGCAGGAAGCCATCGAAGGAGCCCAGGTACTCGAAGGACTGAAATATTCGAGATGAAGCGTGGCCTAATCACTGCGACCTTTGTCGGGCTAAATTTGTAGTAGAATATCCCGTGTATACAAGCCTATCCGAGGCCCTTCGAAATAAGTAATGGAAAGAAAACTATATACTATACGTTTTGTCCTGCAGGGTTTTCCCATAAGTTTATAGCATGTGACATACACTTAGGTTCTCGCTCTATTTTGAAAATCCTTCATTGGTCTTATTCTTTTTGAGGGTCGCTCAAAGCTTCACATCTACCAGCCCTTACAAGTCAATCCAAAAGATTGTTACTTAGTAAGTCATGCCAAGTACTCAAGTACGGTGATACACAACGAATCCGCTAAAGAGTAACAGGACGCCTTTATGGATTTCCAAAGCAAATTACGGATCATTAACCGTAAAAGCAAAGGAAGATTTCGAACACTAACTAACCAATTCACTCAGTTTAACGCAGTAGTCGCTATTGTAAGTCGTTAATTCACGCTCTACTCGTCTCTATCTTATTATACATACCTCTCGTCGTTGCCTTTCATAGTGTCAACCGCCTAAAAGGAATTGAGAATATTCACGATATGCTTCCGAAGCTTGCCCTAAACAACTTAAGAAATTATATTAATAGATAACAAAAAGCCCCACTAAACATAAGCGAAATCAATCATAGGGTGGGAACGGGGTTGGAGACGAGCCTTGGGAGTTTTGGTCGTCGGCGTTGTCAAAACCCATAGCTCGAGCGTCTCTAAAGGGTTCTGTCGTCTCAAAGAATCTATTCCTTTGTTCTTGCAGCCGCTGTGCCTCCTGGGCACTGCGCTCCCAGTCGTACACCATGGCATCATCCGTTGTGATCAAAGGATTTGCGAACGCATTAGGGAAAAGGGTTGGCTGGAGCCCGGTTCTAGCCCTACCAGTTTGTGTGCCGAAGATGGTGTCTCCCCCACCAGTTGGGAAAGCCCCTCCTGTTCCGAAGGAGCCTGGCGAAATAGTATTCTGGATGGTTGAAGTGTCCAGACTATTCAACTTCTGCGCGGATAAGAGAAACTTGGCGCCGTCTCGATCCTTGTTCCAGTGTCCGAAGCCCCTTTGCGACTGGCGCCGGTTCTTTTGGATTCCCCCTTTATTTGTACCCAAAACTCCACCACCCCGCGATGCTCCACCACCTATATCCAAGCCCGTTAGGTTAAGCCGCCGAGGCGCGCGTGTTCCGATTACTCTTGGGTCGCGCGGTACTCCGAAGATATCCTTTATTGTCTCCGTAGGAGTGGGGGGAGCCCTAAGTCGGGTATTTTGATGGGGATATCGGGAACGCTAGGCGACGGCTCTGGCGTGAAGCTATGGGTCTTGGGTAGTATAGGCTGCCGCACTGGACGGGGGGCGGTCCAGTTATAGACCCTGTCAGGCTGAGGTGGAGGCCGGCCTAGGTTCGTCACACTTATATTCTGTTGTAAGCTATCAATGGTTTGCTCGCTGTCCTTAAACGGAGTGGGAAGTTGGTTATGTCGGTATGCACGTTCCATGATGATTTCGCATTCGTCAAAAACATGGCGAATACGTGGATCGAGCTGGACGTACACTTTATGCGCAAGAACACGTAATCGATCTATGCGATTTTTCCAGTAGGAGGACGGCACCGTTGCAAAACGTCTTTTCCAGCTCATGTCATCCGGATCCCACAGGTCCGGATTCCCCAGCATCTCTTGGAGGTCCTGGTAGGCCAAATGACAAGAGCGAAAACGTGTTTCCCACGATAGCCAGGTGTGCTGGACTGCTTGGTGGGCTCCCGATAGATTGGACAAGATGTTTAATGTGAGTACAAAGTGCTGGTTCCACGAAGCGGCTTCTTCAATGTGCCGGTACATGACCCCGACGGGACCTGGGTCGGCAGCGCCGTTGTTCGTGTAAATAAAGGCTCGGGCATGATAATTCATGCTAAGGAAATCCAAGACCATACGCTGCAGGTACGAGATGTCTCTCATGAAAGCTCTATATGCTGCGGACACTTCTCGCATGATAAGTCCACCTTCAGAGAAATACCTATCCCAGTCATTATCTACCCTTTGCACCCATTGCGCAAAAGGCATTACTCTGGTATCTACAGCGCCTAGAATGTTACGATTATTTCGGTTTATATACGCGTGGAGTTTCCCGTGGTTGTCCAAAGACAGTATCCGATTGATCTCGAACCCATTCTCCGCTACGTCGTTCAACTTCTTGATTTGGTCGTTCAGGGGCATGATGGCCTTGACGTCCCAGTGCCTGGAATCATATTCCCAGCGGAGCGAATATATATTAGGCATGATTACGTTCCACGCCTTTCGTTTAAGATACTCTCCCAGCACGAGGTGGTTGTTCCTCGTCAGCGTCCGGTACACAAAGGATATAAACCACCATTCGGACTGGCCGTACACCTGCTCGCCCATGGTTCCATTTACCCAACTAGGTTCCATTGAAGTCTTCAACAGACGATCCCTGGGGCTTAGCTTTAGGGCTTCGGGACCCCATACCGGATAGACATTAGTCCAGAAGGACTGTCTGAAGAACTGGGCCATATAATCAATAGGGATCGGGTGACAGTAATTCTCGGTGGGATACTCGACTTCCAGGAGCGGTCCGGAGTAATCATAACCCTGCGGAGGCGGATGCTTCGCAATGGGCCACGGATTGGCCTCTCCTACTATCGGTAAAGTGGCTATTTGCCGGGAAGGTTTAATAAACGCGCCACCCATCATGGTGTTGGTAAGAAAGCCCCAAACCGACTTCTCGAGATCAAAACCGAACTCGGCCATACCCAGACCCTCCCAGAAATGATCCCCTCCTTCAATCTCCATATCCCAGAGATTATTTGACAGTTGACTGAGAAGCATTGCTACCATTGGATCTTGGCCTGGAACGATCATGAAGTATGGATCGGTCGCCAGCATGAAGTGGGCACAGTTGACGGCATGCTAAATATACGCAAAAGCGGACGCGGGTCTTATTAGTAAACGAAACTCTCAGCGACGAGGATTTGATATGCGCGAGAAACCAGAGCCTTTTGGAAAAAGAAGGAAGAAGAAAATAAAAGGAATAAAAAAAAATAAAAAGGGGGGGGGGGGGGGGTGGGGGGTATTATCTTACAGCAAACTCGTGCATCAACGTCGATGCAACCAGGAAAGACGCTGTCAACTTCTCGCTCTCACTGTACTGGGGCATCAGCAACGGCCATATCAACTCAGCCGCTACCCATATTTGTATTCTCGCGTCCCGACCGCGGCCACTCGGCTGAGTTACACCGTATGTCAGGGTGCTCGTCTCCCTTACTCCGTCGACGGCATTGGCATCATCGACCTCCATGGGATCAAACCACGCGCTACTGATTTCTAAAGTGAGGCACTGGGCGAGGACTCTCCATGTATTGCCGACGAAATCGTATCCCATAGCGCTTAAGTCTATTATCTCCTGCCACGAGTTTTCCAAGTCCAACTTCATCTCAGAATAGGGCCTGTACCCAATGAGCGTCGGTGTCCTAGGATTTTCCCGGTCAGAAGTTACATCTAATGGAATCTTGTATCGCGTCCTTAGATCCATCAAATCCTGCAAGCCGGGATGGTCGCTGTCGAGAAGCCGTGTTAAAAGTTGCAATGCCGGTTGCACCGCATCCCACAGGGCGTCGTTTGTATTCTATCAAGGAAACAAGTCAGCCAATCCCTCCTCCTTCTCCTCCTCCTCCCCAATCGATTTCCATCTCGTCACGCTCGTTCGTGACCATTCGTACCCGGGAATAACAATGGAGAAACTTACCATGTCCCACTCCGCTCTCTCGCCATTAAGGTTATACAATAGTCGAGGATCGAACCTCTCAGCCCCTTTGGCCGAAGTATTTTTCCATCTATCCCGTTGAAAAAGACTGAGGTAATCAAACGTTGGTTAGCTGGTTAAACAGAGCACGTATCGCTACCAAATCCTAATATCGAGTACTTACAAATGGATCGGTCCTGTAAGATCGCATTCTACATCATTGGACTGCGTGTAAATATTGTTATACACCATCTCATCGGACGTCATATCGTGGAACATGACCCGTTGGTAATCTTGGTCGTCCAAGGCCTTCTGGAAATACGTTCTGTGCGCCTCTAATATATGCGGATAATTCGTTCGGAGATCGTCTACGAACTCTTCCAGGGTTGTGGGAGGCTGTACTTGTAGGTTCACAGGAACGTAGTCGTTGGATAGATAAGATGTCATCTTTGCTCGTAGCTGTTCGCCCGTCATCCTCTGTTCGGCATTCATCAAGTTCTCAAGAGCGTCCTTATCGACGTAGCCTTCAGGGGGCGTAGCTTTTCCCGCTCGCGCGGCCGCGTTTCTCGTCTCTTCGGAGAGTTGTTTCCTGGCATCGTCCGAAAGCAAGTTCAACTGGTTCGCATAGTCCTCCCACGGATCACGGGTCGCAGCCAAGGTCGGGCTCAGGCGGCTTCGACCTCCAAGTTCCCCAGGATAGATACCGAAGCGTTTTGCCCACTCCGTCGGCAGTCTTATGACGTCTTGGGGCCTCAGCGCTGGGTGCAACCTCGCAACCGGATCTCTAGAGCCCAGAGCGCGAAATCCCTTGGTATATGATACGATAAATTCCGGGTCGAAGTCAGGATGCGACCACTCAGGAATGTACCATGTGTAGTTCCATGATCCGCTGCCAGGAGGTTTCGGTACCTTTCCCACCGGTGCCACCTGGCTGTCGCGCTGCCGTTCTTCGCTCCCACCGCCCATTTGATCCCCCTCGTCGGGCGGGAACACAACGCTGACGCCATTAACGGCTATATTTCCTTCGACTAGCGCTTCGAAAAAAGGCTGCCAGTCCCATGCATGTCCGGAAGGTAATTTATTCCTATACGACTGCAACCATGCCTTAGCCACTCCTTGGATAGTCTCCCCAGGCTTCAGTACCGGGGGGTTGGCACCTCTTGCGGTTTTACTCGTAAAGAAGCCGCTCTCGTCCGCCATAGAGACTATCTGTGTCTACTACCCCCTATTTAATATATGGCACTAGTGACTTTATGAATCGCCGTATATATATATATATATGCGTGCGCGCGCGTGTCTGTGCGTGTGCGTGTGCGTGTCTGTGTATCAAAGGTACACCTAATATGTATGAAAATATCCAATATAGAGATGCGAACTCGTAGATATGCTTATGCGATGCCGCTATTACTCTCTCTTCCTACCACTACTGTTATCATTCTATGTTGCTAAAGGTGCAGTCCTAGGTCGCGAAATGCTAATGGTCAGATAAGTTTACTGTATTGTTCGTATAGGCTTCTTGTTTTTTTCTTTTTTTCTTTCTCTTTTCTTCCTATACCCATCTCCCAATCCATACTCTGAAAGCCTTTGTAGACATGCCATGCGTCTGTCTCACCGTTCTCGGAAAGTCGACTAGGGGTACGAACGGGACAAAGGTTACCATAAAGGATGTCTCACATAGACAACACTACAAGCTGACCCGGATCCGATGATTTGTAGAATACATATTTTTAAAGCTTGAAAATGAATCCAAAGAAAGGGCATCAGTAGAATTGGCGGGGAGTTCAGGTCTAGGTTCTTCAATGAAAAACCTCCAGCATGAACAAAAATACGTAATGAAGTCTACAGCCAGATGGTTTAGTCATTGTTAAACTAGAATTATCACAGGCCTCTAGATGCACTACACACCAAGTAGTATATAGATAGATAGAATACTACGTGTATTTTCATGCTATAATCCATTTGACATTTAGTACCCAGGCCCTTCGTTTTCAACTTAAAAGACGCACACTAAAACGAGACGAGGTAGAGATACAATTTCACAACATTACATCAACTACTACAGGCACGAATCACGGAAGAAACTTAGAACTCTATATCAAGTCTATTCAGCGACCTGCTTATCTATCTATGGTATCCTCGCAGTTATGAATTCGAAAGGCTAACCCCCCTGGGCCTCCAATCCAGTGGCATTGTGCCTTTCCTAGTTCATCCTGCTCGACCATGCGATGAAACGCCCCCCCTGTAGTTGCAATGAACATTCGGCAACCTTGGCGCGCAAGAAACAGAGATAATGCCTAACCATGCAAATCCGAACTTTTCTGTTCATATCAGACAAAGGAAAAAAAGGGGATCATATTCGTGAATCAGAAGTAAGTCATAAGGATGCGTGTATGTGAGAATTGTCGTAGAATGTCTACTCATCCTCGTCGGAGAAAACCTCCTCACCACGCTTTCGGCGGGCCATACGCTCTATAATGATATTAGTAACGGTCTTAAACTAAAGAGGCCAGATGAACGTGTTAAACTTACCCTTCTTCTTCTTTCGGGCTTCAGAGCTAGTCAACTTAGCCTTCTTCTTCGTCGTCACAATCTTATTGCCCATGGCGTCGAACTTTTCCTCTTCGTCGTCATCGCCTTGCTTTAGCCTAGGGCCGGAACCTTGACCTTGGACCCAGTTGTGGCCCGAAGGCGTCATCTTACCATCCATGACGGCCCAAACTTCTTCAGTCAAGTCTCTAGTGAACTCAGCACTGTGAGTGATGATGATGACACCACCCTCGAACTTCTTGAGGGCCTTAGACAAGGCACCTAGGGAGTCACGGTCGAGATAGTTGGTAGGCTCGTCGAGAACGATTAAGTGAGGTCGTTGCCACGAGCAAGCAGCGAGGACAACCTTGACACGCTGACCACCGGAGAGACCGCGCATACGCGAGTGAGAAACAAGTTCGGCATCGAGGCCGAAGTTGGCACAGTGGGACTCGATCTCCTTTCGTACCAGAGGTCGGAACTGACCGGAAGCCAAGGCTTCCCTCATATCAACTTCAGCGACCATCTTCTGATGAGAAGCGAGAAGTTCAGTTCGCGGAAGCCAAGCGTTGTCAGCTGTCATCATAGGAACCCAACGCTCGTTCTTCATGCCCACGTTCTCTCCAAGAGCAAACGAGCACTCGTATTCGTAGCTGTTCTTGAACTTTCTGCGGCTGTGGATACCAATGATGCGTCGTTGTGAGCCTTCAATCTTGAAGATCTTGTCCATGGCCTTCTCATCCTCTTCGGTGATGACCTTGTTGGCACGGTCCATGGTCTCACGATCCTCACCAGTCTGGAATCGCCACTGGATGTATTCTGAAGGAGTCTTATCAAGATGGTTATCGATATGGGCGAATGCGTGCTGCTTGATGTAGGCAATACGAATGTTCTCGTGCTGGTAGATCTCACCAGCAGTGGGGATGAGCTCACCAGTGAGTACATTGATGAGGGTTGATTTTCCAGCACCGTTGGGACCAATGACAGCAATACGGGAACCGAGAGAGCACTGGAATGTGATGTCGGTGATCTGGGGCTTGGGGGTACCAGGGTACTGGAAGCTCATCTTGTTGGCACGCAGAATAGCCTTAGCCTTGGTCTTGACACCTTCCAAGAAACCGGGTTCAGGGAAAGTGAACTCGAGCTCGGATTCTCCAAGCTCATAGTATGACTTGGCATGCGGGTTCTTACGGACAAACTCCTTCAGGTTACCCTTGTACTTCTTGAGCTTGAATCGCTCGTAGTGGATGATGTACTGGGTGACGTTGTCCAAGAAGCTGCTGTCGTGGGAGACGATGATAGAGGTACAAGGGGAGTTGATTAAGTAGTCCTCAAGCCATTTGACGTTCTTCACGTCGAGATGATTGGTAGGCTCGTCGAGTAGCAGGATATCCGGAGCTTCAAAGACAGCACGGCACAAGGCCAGCTTCATCTTCCAACCACCAGACAGAGCAGTGATCTCACCCGAAGTCATTTGCGGTGTAAAACCGAACTCCTCAAGGCGCTTCTCGACGTCTTCCTTGCTAGTTTGGACGCCCGCCTCGGCCAGCTTCTTCATAGTCCAGTCAATGGTAGTCATCTCAGTGTCGGCAGAATCTAGGTCGTGCTCGACGAAGACAGTCTTGACTTCGCTCTGCTTGGGGAAACCTTCGACCTGCTCGTTGTTGATGGCACGCATAAGGGTAGATTTACCGGATCCATTGGGACCGCAAAGACCGTAGCGGCGACCACGCTTAAGACGTAGGTGGGTCTGGTTAAGAAGGATCTTGGCACCGTAGGCAAGGGAGAAGGTACAGTTGCAGAGGTCCTCACCCTCATCATCGTCCTCCTCTTCCTCAGCTTCGTCAGCCGCACCGGAAGCAGCACGTCTTCTGAGGCTGTCGACGACCTTTTCGGCATCAACATCGCCAACAACAACTGTGACAAAAGGCTTTACAGCAGCAGCCCAGGTCGAGGCCTCAGTTTCCTTCTCATCAACGAGCTGGCCACCAATGGCGGAGATGTATTCCAGAACAGGAGTGAGCTTCTCAGCTGTCTTGGCATGCTTGCTGGGGATGACAGCTTGGAGGTGGGCCAGGACAGTGGCAACATCGCCGTCGTGGCGAACCTCAGGAATCTTGCCATCCTTGATATCACCAACACGGATGAGAGTGTCCAGAGCCTGCTTAGTCTTCTCACGGGCTTCAGGGTCGGCCAAGTTGTCGTAGTTCTTCTGGAGACCTGGCATCATCTTGGGCAAGAAAGGAGCAACAATGTTAGGGTCGTCGACAAGTTTGCACATGTTGTCAACGATAACAGCAGCCTTTCGCTTGATGGCAGTGTCTCGCTCAGCCAGACCACGGTCCAGCAGAGGAACCATCAGAGCCAAAGTAGGTTCCTGAACCTCAGTGACGAAGGTTGTAGCACCAAGTAAGTGGACAGTCTCGGGGACATTCTCAGGTTTTGCGATACACTTAATAAGTTCAGGAATGAATCGCTCAATATCCTTGTTGACGATCAACTCGCAGATCTTCTCCATCGTCTTGTAAGCACGATCCTTGACTTCCTTCTTAGTATCCCACATGGACTCGGAAATAACAGGGATCAGCTCAGGAACGCGGTAGGCGAGCTGGGCGGGAGCAGTTCGGACAAGGATATCAATGCACTCAAGAGCAGTGATCTTCTCCGGCCACTTCTGGGCCTCGAGAATGGACTTGACGATGACGGGAAGGACGGCCTTGACGGCGTTAGGGTTGATAGCTTCAACGATAGCGGTGGTAGCGGCAATAGCAGCATTCTTGACACCGGTGATCTTGTCGCCAATAGCGGCCAGAGTGAGAGGCAGTAGGAGGACTAGGTAAGGTTCGACATTGGGGGCAATCTCAGAGTGCTGAGCAATAGCCTGGATGGCATTGGCAGCCTTCTCACGGGCCGTCGCATCCTTCTTGTTGGAAATCTGCTTCTTCAGAGCTTCCACGGTTCTGTAAAATTAACCTCAGGTTAGCATATAATATTCGATAGAGGAAATTAAAATGATAGTCAAGGCTATGTTTTCGACAAAAGCTATATGGTGGGAGTGTGCTTTTCTTTTCTTCTTTTTTTTTTTTTTTTTCTTAGCCCTTTCCTTTTTCCTCAAATTCACCCCTCAACACCAATTTTAGTGAGTGGGGGGAGGGGCTGACATAACGCCAATGCAACGGGCATCTTAAGGCACGTGCATTTGGTGGGGGGTAGAGAATGGGAAATCGTCGGAGGGGAACAGCCAAAATTCCAAACTAAGGTAAAAACGAAAATGAAAATTGAACAAGGAGCCAGAATATTAGTGGCAACAGGGAGAAGGGGGAGAAGGACCACACACAACAAAACCATCATAAATTACAAAATATGTCGAACGTAATAATAAACTCGTGCAAAAAGAAGCGTGTGTATAGATTTGATAGCGTCAAGATTTTCTTACCTGGTGGGGGCTTCCTGATCCTCAATGCGACCGTTGATGAAAGAAGCCAGAGAGTGGGATGCATCCTTAATAGAAGCAGCATCCTTGGAAAGGGTGAGCTTTTGCATCAGATCATCCAAGATCTTGATGGACTCAGCATTTTCCTGTGCCGTAGACATTTTGATTATTTTCGTTCGGAGGGTAAACGATTAGGATATCTTGATCGGATGTCGTCGAGTATGATATTATCCCGAGTCGAAGAACTCGCTCGGTCGCAAATGTGGTGATGGGAATCGGCGATGAAAAAAAAAATCTAGAGACACACCCAAGTCTAGGAAGTGGCCTTCGTCTGGGAGCCCGTAGAACTTCTGACAAACGTCGTTCAGAATCTACTCTATCGTGGCTCGTCTAATTCAGTCTAAGCCCAGTCGCGCGGCAAAGAACCAAGATCTCTTTTTTTGGTCTCGAGAAGAGGATAAACCCGAATCTGAGTTGGAGAGGCTCAGATGGTCACTCTTCAAGAAAAGAGAGTAAAATGGAAAAGGAAAAAGGAGAGATGTATGTGGGATAAGGAAGAAAAAAAAAGGAGGATTTGGGAAAAGGTGGAATTTGGGTTGGGAGAGGTTGTGGACGAGGTTTTATGTGAATTTATGTCAACCTCTAGTAGAAAAATATTATGTAGGCCACGGTACCAAATCCTAACTGCTGAAAATTTTGGCGGCCAAAATAAATTTTTTTTTTTTTTCTTTTCTGCCCGCGGAGGGGCAACACTGATAGGTGGGCCGCCGCACAAGATTGCAGGGTTGTCTGACCGTAATCGATTAGGTTTGTGGGGCCAATACCCCGATAAGCCCAAGAACTTGCTAAAAACGCCACTGCTAGCCCTGGTGGGATTGGCTATGACCAGTACGCGTGTACATGTGTACATGTACATAGTATGTACCAAAGGACAGCCGAGCGTAATGTACTTGAGTTACAGCTGTCTTTTCATCAAGTAGATCCACTTAGGACAAAACGACCAATGGCAAGCGAGCCGGGGTCAGCATGATTCATGCTTATCGCAGTTTATCGCAATCTACCTTTCCTCAAAGCTCTCTCAGGCATCTAAACCTAGTCCCATTTAGGCATCAAAACAAGTGGATAGATTAAGTGCTTAAAAGGGACCTCCGGAGGGCAGGGGCAATGAAGCAGGGACATACGCTGATGCAGTGATATTTCAGGGTACATACATGTATTTAGTGCACCTATCAGGGAATGCAGGGTACCTAGACCACATTTCCATATGAACACCTAATAATATAAGATAGTGCATGTACAATATACATCTCATAAGCCTTAAGGCGGTCAGGCGGTGAAGGCGAAATCTTCCTCCAACTTTTGAACATGTCCTTCCCCGCCAAAATCTTTGCCCGTCACCCACATCGAGACCAGGATACAATTTCGAAAGTCTGGAGAATATGTTATCTGTCAGTCTGTAGTCTGTAGTGTATTGTATCATTTGTATGCCTTCTTGCCCCTGTGCGAGGCCCGAGCTGACATCCGTCCCGTCCGCCACCTCAACGCTTACACGCGGAGCTTGCGTTTAATTCATCTCAGGTAACTTACGTCTTTTGCATTCAATTTCCGTCAAGGTGTTAATTTTTCAAATCGTTAGTTGGCCAGGTGGCTAATCCCTTTGACAAACCTAGAGCTCAAGATCATCCTCCAAATCTTAGTGCCTGGACCCTTGGGGCTTGGATCCATATCCATCCAATGCAATGGAACGGTGTTCCCGATTTGGAACTCTAGCTGATTGATATCTTGTTTGATACTATCATTATCCTGCTAACTACCTAGGCAAGGTACCTAACAGATTATTCCCCCCAGAGGCGGTTCGTAGGGCCAGTTCGAAGGATTTGTTGGCCATCCGTCTGGTGAGTGCGGTAGATCGTCATTCTCCCCCTCCATTCAGATCAGTTACAATACTTATACCTACTACCTAGGAGATATCCAATAGAACTTTTACCGAGTAGTATCCTTTCGTGTTAACAGCAACTATCTTTCCTGGCTCAGTAATTGTGCCGTTGATGGGAGTAGAGACTCCCCCTGATGTAGTTACATAAAGGATATCCCCCCAATCAATCGACGTTCTACCAAAAGCGAGAGACGTACCTTCTGCAACCGTGTGTTCTGCGAGTGAGCCCACGGCTACGAACTGACGACCATCTCTCCTAATCGTAGCCACCGTGTTATGGGTGTTCGTCGTAACCCGTATGTTTGTTTCCATTCCTATCAATGGTAAAGTCGTCCACGAACGAAACATCGTCGACCGTTGCGACTTTCTCCACCTCGGCACTTCGTATAGAGTATCCCTGCTCCTCAATCCGAAATCGATAAATTGAGAAGAGATCCGAGTTAGAAAAATACGCATACCCGTGTCGAATCTCGCAGTCAATATATGTTAAATCCTACAATGTCCGCAACATGGTAGATAGTATATTCAAAGCGCCCTTCGTTATAAATCGAACAACGACTAAGACTAGAACTTCGGATTTATGAAGATTCCTTCGGTGCGGCTCATAGCTTCTTTGAAAGGTGCCATATGATTTAGAGAATAGTACTATCATTAACGGCGGCAAATAGTGTACTGCTCCGAAGTGTTAATATCGCCTCTTACGAGAGAGTTACTCTACTCTAGCTTCACCTGGCCAAACGTTGGTGTTTTCAACACGAAGATCAAAACAGCCAAATGCCGAAAGGGACGAGGCCGTAAAGATAAGTCTATTTACTAAAGACATAGCGATTATATAATATAATAGTAAAAGTGTCTAAGTTGAAGGATTGTTAGATGGAACACTAGAGAACAGTTTAATCCAATTTGTGGCTTCGGAAGAACTCCATAATGGACGTGCTAGCGTTGAAAGCAGCCAGATCCTTTCCATCATTATCACTGTTCGGCTGGGTGGATGGCCAGGCGTGACCAATGTTGTCGCCATCGTATACGAGCGAGACCAGACCACCCCCATAGCTCATCTTGACACCATTCTGCGCACCGGTGATCGTCGTGTTAGCCGGCGTCTGATCCAAGTGATCCCTCGCCGCCCATTGCTTGGCCCAGGAGCTGATGGCCGGTAAGCAGGCTCCTGAACGGAAACCTCCGTTATAGTTGATCGTAGCATCGGCGCCGCCGTGGAAGGCCAGGATGGGGATGTTAGAACGGCCTGCATCGCAAGGCACTTTAACGCTCTCCGGGTGACAGTCCGCCTTCACGTCGATCTCCTTGATATAGTAGGCTCCCGAGACCGGCGCGAACGCTGCAATTCTCTTTGACAGGCCAGCATCGCACGCAAGTCGGCCAACGAAACCACCACCTTGAGACTTGCCCGTCGCGTATATGCGCTTCTCGTCCACGCATATTTCCTTGCTCACCGCTTCGAGCACATCGGCTGTGAACCCAATATCGTCAGATGTGCTGTCTGGCGCGCCCTCCCATACGGTGTGGCCAGGTCGAGAAGCCTTTCCGGATATTAGCGGTAACATGATGATATATATAATGTACTCACCTCTAGACCTTGTAGATACACCACGATGTGATCCTTGTTGAAGAAGGGATCGGACAACTTATCCAACGCAACTTGTTCATCAATGACCCTGTTGGCACCGTGGTAGCTGAGAATGAGCGGTGTCGCTTTGCTGGAGTCGTAGCTGGCCGGTAGCCATACGCGATACTCACGACCCTCGGAGGTAGTGAAGTCCTTGAAGTTGCCAGCCGCAAAAGACGGCTTCTGGTCACAGCCGGCGGCTTTACCCTGCGCCGTGCTGGCGAGGGAGACCAGAGCGATAGAAGCAAGCGAAAGAGAGTGCATCCTGTAAGTTTGTGGGGGGGTCTTAGAAGAACTGATCTGATGTCTTGTTGATCTTGTCGAGTAATGCCGGCGAGCTTTATATATATACTAGCAAAGACAACAAGGATCCGTCGAGTTTTACGACGCCGCTAATTGTGCGCCGTGGTATGAATACAACATGTTCATTTCGCCGGACAACCAGCCTATCACCATCAGACATCTTCCCCAGTTATTCGGTTTACGAAGACGGCAAAGCGGGTATCATTGCATTCGTGCAGATACTAATCGAGCCACGGTTCCACCATGGCCGGCATGGTAGAAGGTAAGTTTCTATTTTGAACTGCTAAATGTGCACTATAGGCGTCGATCATAGTTGTGATCCTGGTTATGTTCCATAAATGTCTCCGACGCCTGGGCGGTCTCAGCCACCATTGCTACTTTCCAGCCTTGTTCGGTGCTGACGACTTGCAAGCGAAATTCGGCACCGCCATACCGATTGTGGAGGTCAGCACTTATTCTCTATTATACTACTCAGGGGCTAGCAAGACTACAATGTGTTATTCACTTCTGATGGATGACGCCATGGTATATTTCATATATATTACTTAGAAATGCTAAGCATACGATAGACATCGTAACCGGGTACCCGACGTGGTCAACTCCCGAACGACTCGGCGCATGATATCGTTTCCAATCAGGCACTTTTCCAGTCAAGCCTCCTCAGCCGAAACGACATAGCCTTATTTAGGCAGCTATGGAAATCGAGGGAGTCCTTATTATTTAGACAGGATGTTGAATATATCTGCGCAATCATGATCCCGTTTTCTTCGGGTAGCATCTGCGGATTCGTAGTCTCCAGCTTCGAGATACCAACTTTCAAGAAGCGTTAGAGTTTCGTAATAATTCTTTCCAGGGGGCCAAGCTTTCCCCTGAAGGTTTGCAGCCGACTCCAAATATTCCCTCGCTGTTTTATGGTCGGCGCTGGTTGTGGGATCGTCTCCGGCAGAGCGCGTCTTGTTATAGCGGGCCATGCAGTACTCGGCGACGAATTGGAGATAGTCCGAAGGTTTAGGAGACAACCGATTCTGTTCTAGAACTTTCAAAGCGACTTTGGGGAGTCGATCGTCGGACCAACTACACTGATTCCCAAATATAAGTAATAAATCTGCTCTCAGATTTGAAGGGTCCTGAACGGTGTCCAGCTTCGGCAAGGTTGCTGTCGGTATATTATCGACTTCCCAATGATTCAAACAGAGATAGTAGCGATGGTATGTATCCCATATAGGACCAAGATCCCAAGGCTTGAGCAGAGTATAGTCAAACGGTTTACCATCAAAGGAACTATTAAATCTACCCGAGGCCCACTGCAGAGCCCAGTCCAATAAGTTGACATTGTGTTCTAAGCTGTGCTGTTGCGAGAACTTGGCGAAGGACACCAATACCCGATGCAGGGGTTGGTTTACCCCATCAATAGCAGCAGCATACCTCGAGAGATAGCTCCAAAGTTCTCTTATGATCTCCGCGTTCGGATACCTTTGGATGGCCATCATCATCTCGAAGAACGACAGGGACGCAGATGTCTCCAGTATATGATGCAGAAGAGCAAACGCTCCCCGACAGAACCAACCACCCTCCATATTACGGCCTTCCGAAAAGAGCCAGCATCCGTGAGTTAACAACTGAACAGAAAGAAGAGCCTTGCTCGTATGGTGAGCGTCTAGCTTTTTCAGATAGTCTGTATCTAACGGGCGGGGTTTGATGAACTTCTGAGAGGTCCATTGGAAGAACCTCTCTTTGATACACAGTTCGCCAGGGGGGTCTAGGAGCCTCGGGACTGAAGGCGGTGTCCGGCATCTTACAGTTGGCGGCAAGTCGCCCAAGTCGGCCACTTCGACGAGATCGAACGCGCTGACCCCTCTTCTCCTCATGTAAGCCTCTACATCGATTAATTTACCATTTCTACGAAAAGTAGTCTCTTTTCCGATCGCCAGGCGATGACGCTGTAAGTAAAGAAGGTTTGCTACGTCAGCTTGGCGATTGTTCTTGAAGAATTTCCACTGGGTGAGCTTCGTCTTGTACATCTTTTGACTTGAAGGCTGGCTTAGTTAATGGACAAAGCAAAATAAAATTAGACAAAAAAAGGATGAGAGACTCGTAGGCAAGCTTACGATGCGCGAAAACCCCACCGGTCCTCCATAATTTCCATCACATCTTTCAGGCGTTTATTCTCGTCAAGGTAGAGGCGGCCAATCTCTGCCTTGTGTGTTTCCCAGACTTCGGGACTATGCGTTCGCTTACGATGACCGCGATTAGAACTTGTCGACGTCGGCTTCAGCTTCGAGATCTGTTCCGGACTACTGGATGGCCCGGCCTCCTCGGGTGTTCCCATAAGCATAAACTTGCCGCTAGCCGTCCTTGACGACGCTTCTTGTCCATATTCGGTAGAGTCTGATCCCGACTCCACGGAATCGGGAGACAGCTGGGGCTTACGAGTCAAGTGTACGAGGTCGCGGCTCATCGCGTTCGACATCTGGACTTTTCGCCTCAGGTTTGGCCCATGTATTAAGGGCCGGTATCCTGGAACTTCACCGTGTGCCAATATACGCGTGGTCAGAAAGCAAGGGGCCCATGATCCTGAATGAGGGAGCGAGGCTCAACAAAATATTTCTCCTAGGCTTTTAGTCTATCTGTCGCACTGCAGCAAGGACGCGTTGGTGGATGCGATATAATCGAAAGGCTTAGGATGATTAAGGTACCTAACATAGCAAAGGCGATATATACTAAGATAAGTCTAGGAAAAAGAGGGACAATTTGCATGGGTTGAGGGGAATATGTAGGATTTACGAGTGGGTTGCGCGCGGCGCCTAACCTCTTTCTTGCTTCCGCCCCCAAAGCTCTGCATAATTCGGGTATGCATTTATATCGATTAGGTATGTGAAAGCCGATTGAAGGATGAGCGTTAAGGCTGCAAGGGTCTATCTATGTTGGTTAAGATGTATGGTTGGAAGCAGCAGTATAACAAGCCATCATCGATTCCAGAACTACTAGATCTTATAAGTAAGACATCCATAGCTCGAATCCTTACCAGAGCGATAGTCTATAGTTTGTAGATAATTTATCCAGGTTGATAATACCAATACCAACAAATGCTAGGCAAAGGAATCCCAAATCTGAGGGGGGGCCTATTCAATCATCCTTGTCGGCTGCTTAATGCCGGATATTGTATTAACTCCGAAATACGCCGTGATGAAGATGCCATTGAAATGCATAAACCTTTTCTTCTTACTATCTCCTGGAGGTTACATCAATATCCAGAGCTTGATAACATACATAACATACATAACATATAACTCTACCTTTTTAGATTCCATAACTAGGCTTCATATATTGTATTGTATCAAGCCCGTCACTTGTGTACCTAGGTATTTACACGCCAGGTCCCTGTGATGATCTTCCATACATACCACCTTGTCCTGGGTAGCCTAATAATATAACTGCAATCAACCAAATCAAATCTAGGTTATAAGACCTCGAGCTCATTGCGATTTCTATAAACGCAACTCTTTTCAAAGTAGGTTCAAACAGCTGAGACAAGTTGTCACGAGTATATAACATACAAGTATCTATTCAAGCACTGATACCTATTCTTTGTATAAATGCGGATTGGATTGGATAGGTGAGGTAGGTACCTTAGTAGGTAGTTAGTTAATGGGCTCATTCTCATAAAACCACGCACACCACGCACACCCTGAAACAAGTGGCCAAGAATCTTCACTGCGATAACATGGATACTTTCAAGCGGCTCGTAGTTTGGCTAGCCTCTCCTTAGCACTTGCTACAATTTCTTCTTCGTTGTATATTCCCGTCACACTAGGATGCTTGGAAACAGCTTGTCCCCATTTGTAGAAGTTAGGGGCCTTGGCAGAAATATCGGTGAGTATGTGCGCAGGCAAAATGCCATGATTTGGTAGTGTGAAAAGTCGAACGATGAAGCTCCCTGTCAAAACCTAGAGTTGATTTAGCCCATGTTTTCCTCTAACCTACTATATATACTATGTAGGCTGTAGGACCTAATCAGGGAGGGGGGTAGTATGAGCAAAAAGGAAAAGAAAAAAAAAAGAGCAAAGAATTACCTCGGCCTGCGTAAGTTTATCGCTGCCGTTAAAGAAGGGGGTAGCATTGACGAGGAGCGGTTCAACTTCCTTCACGATTGCGTCAACATACTCCTTAACAAACCCTTCTACTTCGCCGTCGGTCTTGGCGAATTGCGCTTTGTAAAAGTTGCTGTTCGCCTTGGAGATGAAGGTATCAACAAAGAAAGCGATCTTAGCACGAAGCAAAGCCCCTCCAGGAGCGTTCGAAGCTGGTAAAAGATGAGACGGGTGGGCATCGGCTAAGAAGTTGGAGATGATAGCCGACTCCGTGAGGATCTCTCCGTTATATTCGATGGACGGGACTAGACCTCGGGGGTTGACCTTCAGATACTCGGGGGTACGTGGGGTGCTCAGGTCAATAATCTCCTCTTCGAACGGCAACCCGAGCTCAGCGAGAGAGATGTGCACTCGGTGAGCCCCTGGTGAAATACGTTTATCAGCACCTTTCTCACCAGACTCGAGACAAGGGGGGGGGGGGTTCTCGCACATGGGCAGCGATGGTTCGTATATAACTTAATCTTTGGTATTGGCGCCGCCATTTTACTGAAGGGGTTTCGGACAAGGAGGTCAAGGAGGTCAAGGCAAAAAAAAAAGTAAATAAGATGGCTAACCTAGAAGATTAACTAGAAGATAGCCAAAAGCATAAGAATACTCCCACCTCCGACTTCCAACTTCCAACCGCCCGGCTTCAACTTATATCTACTTCCTAACCTAACGGACCTAAGCTTTCCACCGGCATCGACGGGCGCTGCTTACCAATATGCGGGGTTTTATCCAGCGCGCAATCCGACGCCATCACCCAATAATAGGAAGAACGGGCATATAGAGGATTGCGCAATTCGTCTCGGAGAATGTCTCACCTTGGACATTCTGGAGTTAAGCAATTCCAATGAGTTAACATTCCGTGACGAACTTGCTACATGGGTAGGTAGGTAGGTAGGTATATTACGTCGATTGAATGTGAGTTGAAAATAATAACATCTCTACTTGAATAGTGAATGGGTACCTACATAGACGCTTAGGTATTTAAGGGTATCATTAGACATTATACATTAGACATTAGACATTACATTGGATCCGTGTCCCTTGTTCCATGTTCTAGATTCGTCAAGGTAGGAAAGTCGCGAATAGCTTCGTTATGAGCTGACTAATAAATTTTATACGGCTTTTATCATTGTAATTAACAGCCACTCTGACAAGTGTGGCTTGTAGATAGATCACCTAACTAGAAGCCACCGGAATGTTCACTATCAATCATTCCGTACTGTTTATGTTCGCCATGACGTATAGCTGACCTCATACAAAATTTATGGGGTTTGACCAGTCTTCAATGACGTCAGATACCTCGTAGGCTTTAACTTAAATATCGAAGCTACCAGCTACACAGTTCTTTTTATCTTCAAACTTAAGACCAGACTAAATCAACAATTGCAATAATCACATTACTCTCAAGTCAAACCAACAAGATTTAAAAGTCTTATCATTACACAAATTCACCAAACAACTACACATCCAATCCAATCCAACATGCCTCGTGACGGAAGCGGTCGTGCTCACAACGCCCAAGATCTCTACCCCGAAACCGACCACAACATCATCCACGGTGCCGGCAACGAGCCCAACGTAAGTTAAAACCCACTACTAAGTACTAGGTAATAGTTACTTGAGCTGGTCTGTAACTAACGATACCTTCTAAAAAGGAACACGTTGCACGAGCCGATAAGACTGCAGAATTGCCCGAACACGAAGATGGTGCAGGATTAAAAGACGTCAGCGCCAGCGGTGGTCAAAGTCAAGGTCTAACACATGGCCCCGAGAGCGGACAGGGGGGCCGCGGAAGCACGAATTAAGATATAAGATGTGACAACCATCTAAATGCGTATATAAATAATGTTCATCTCGGGTAGAAGTACTTATAAATGAATGAATGAAAAAGCAGATATCCAAAAAAAAAAAAAAAAAAAAAAGACATCCAGCTATACCTCCTCATGGAATACCTCAAATCGATTACCTCATGGGTTACATCAATAGTGTGTTCTTGCCGGCGCCGTCAGGGAGCTTGGACCTCAGTATCAAACCCGGATGAACCCGTACGTCGACACCATTGTTCCAATTAGGTTGGTACGGTAGCTGGTTAATCGTAACGTAGAGGTATCCATCCCATCCAACGTTGGCGCTGTCAGGCCAGACGATACGTGGATCTCTGATATACGGTACTGTCAACTGAGTCGTGTAACTGAGAAGAGACGTTAGTTTTTTCCCTCCAAATACAAAGTTCAATTAGCCCTGGACGATCCGCGCGTACTTGTATATGAATATCGCATTGTGCTCCGGCATCAGCATGTACACGTTTCCGAGACTGTCTCCCGTGAATCCGTTGGCGTTTCCGCCCCTCTGACCTAAATTTCTAACCTTATCGAAGGCATTCTTATTGGCGAGCGGATCACTGTTAGGGTTTGCCCGTAGATATCGAGTCTCTATAGAGTAGAGGTAATTCGTCGTTAGCGCAGAGTAATACATTACCTACTACATATTAGTCTCGGGTTCCATGATCTCCCCGGGGGTGATATGACTTACCTCTCCATATTGGTCCAGTTCAGCTCCATCGAGACCCTCCTCTTGAAATCCTAGCGGATGCCCCTGTTGGCGCAGGTAAAACGGAATCCCGTTGTAACTAGGAACGTCCTCTGAGATAGCCTGGGTGCTAGGATGTTGGTTCAACTGCCTCCAGCTCTCCCCCGTCGCTAGGTCAATCATGATGAACCCTGTCCTCCCTTCGTTACTGCTGTCTACAATATACGCGATGCCGCCTCCCGACTCGGTGACATTGGGGCGAAGGTCAAAACGCAGGTCGTTCATGTAAGAGTCTGGATAATGTACCGTCGGAGGCAAGGTATAAGTCTTGTTGATGCTATTCGTAGTTAAGTTTATAGCTACCAGCTTCGGGCCACCTGGTGCTGCGTATGGCATACTAATCTTCTCCTCTTGGGTGATAGTCGGACGTCCAGTGTCTAGCACCCAAAGTGTGTCGTCAGGGGTCACGTACAATGCTTGCACGCTGATAAAGTGGCTCTCATCGTTGCTACCGAATGTGATACCGTTGCTAACGTTGGAAAGTCCCCGAGGGGGCGTGTTCAGTTCTAAACTAGGGTATGCCGCCTCGGCCGTCTCGCTAATCACTTCACCCAACGTATATGCGTACGTCCCTCGAGTATAGCAGGTGAACACCCGTCCTTCTTTCGATACAGCGAGTCCGATGGGCCACTGGTCGTAAAAATAATGATATTCTTCCACTGGTGGACCGTATGTCCCTGTATCAATGCGAACATTCCGTGACCCAGCGGTCCCGAAGGTGCTATTGAGTGCTACAGGGAAGTTGGCTTGTGCCACCGCGTGGCTAAGGAGGCCAATTTCAATGCATAAGGTCAACTTCATGTTTTATATACGGCGATATCAAATCAACGTGCGATGAGAATGCCTAGAAATTACAGTTCAATTCTAAATAATTAGACAGCTTAGTATAGCCAAGTATGTAATATGGAAAGCCTTGATGCCATTATGTGCATCAAGTGCCGAGCTATGAAGAGCCCGAATACGAAGTAGACGTCAACCGAATTGTTACATGTTCCGGAACCAACTAACTACGTACAGTATTGTGTTGTAGTTATGTGTGGTTAGTACTTGGTTACCTCATATTGTATGTATTCTTTGGAATGCATGATGCTGAGATATCGTCCAATTCGGGGGTAATGCAATGCGGGGAACTTTATAAATACAACGGAGCGGGATATTCATTCTACCATCTAGGTTACATAGGTTACATATATAGCGTAGTGGACGTAGGTAGGTATGTATGTATGGTAGTATTGTCAATAGCAGCGTTGAGTATTTCCGATGGGCTGTTGAGCTGATTCATACAAAGGTCTCGTCCGTGGATTTGCTTGGTGCTCTCCCGTACGCCTGTCTAAGGGAAGAGAGACAGAAGTTCGACATGTGATCGAGCGTACCTATTTGACAGTTCCATTAGTACCCAGGATTGAAACGAACAAATTAACATAGCGCTTTATAACGCTATCAAACCACGTTTTGTATAGTGTCATAGCTTGCACTGAGGCTGACGCTATTAATAGACCCTTAGACTACTAGAGGCTCTAACATCATGGCGATTCTTAGGTTATGTTGAGGATAGTGTATTACAACTTTAGCCATTGCTCGGACCCCAGAGAGTGAGGTATACAGTCTAGAATAGTTCATATCGGAATCTATGCACAGCTCTTCCAGTCATAGCGAGAACCTTAAGGGAGACTAAGTCTTCATCTTCTTAGCTCTCAATCGCCGAACAGTTCACTAGCTCTCTATTCACACACACTCTCTCTATCTCTCCCTCCCTCCCTACGCGTTGATAAAGTCCTGGTAGCCCACTAGATTCTGCTATCCACATTCCTTCCTTTTCTATCTCTTATGCCGACTACCCATGTCATTGCATTTTCTTCCAAATCATGTACAAGTCCCGTAGTATATTTTTTCTTTTTTTCTCTACTTGGACTTGGTATGATCGACTATAATGCCAGCTAAGCGTCTTAATATGCACCTTACACGCGTTGTCGCGCGACAAGGGAACGATCCGTCTAAGCCCAAAGAAGCCATGCCTATACCGCCATCGCGAAGAATTACTGGCGGCATACGGAACTTTTTGCGCCAAATATGGTCAAAACGGCATTTGACAAAATGGAAGTTCAAGAAGTCACCGTCTAAGAAGGAAGATACGGCAGTAGAAGTAGATGGATTAGGTGAACTATCTATCCCACCACGGGGTTCTTTCTCCGAAATGCTACAGCTGTCTTTACTTGACAGCAGCGTACCACGCCTTAGTCTCCTAGAGGAATGTCGCAGGTCTCTCGGTCGCTCAATTTCCATAGATCTACCCTCGGAGCCGAGTGAGCCAGAAGGAGAGACTGATGTGATAAGCGAAAGGGAGAAAACACTACGCATAATCGAACAGCCTAGAGAAGAGCCGGTGATGGGAAGCTTTGATTTTCAGCATTCGACATGGGGGCGCAGGCGACCTTTCCAGTTGTATACTGAGTCTTTGGCTGAGGCTCGGAGGTTTGCGGAATTTCAGCGCCAACTTGAGGATAGATTAGCTGTGAATCTAGCCCTTTGCTTCGGCGTCTGGCAGAATATAACTAGTCAGCTGATAACCGAAGCTTGTGAGCCCGCCGATGACGAACGTCCAACGAAACCGTTTATTCCCGAAGCTTTGGCTTCTGTGAAGGAGCCATCCAGAAATGGGGACATAACCGTCCGTTCCGCTTTACAGAAGAGTGCTACCTCTCAAAGCTCAGGGGCGGGTGTCGGGACCAGCTTGAGAGTGGAAGAGCAAGACTACCCAGATAGATGGCAAATCGCGTCTAGTCATGGGAATCCGGCAATCAAGGATCCGAGACCACCAGTCGGATACGATATAGATTTTCTACGACTTCAACGTCCACCAAGACCCCAGAGCAGCCAATCTACGGGTGAGAAATACCCTCCCATAGCTTCAGTTAAAGGACATCACCAGGAAAGGCGCGCATCGGCTCCGTGCCCGACACGCTCCGGTGCTGGGGGCATCAAAGTAGGAACGTCCTCGGATTCTCACTTGAGACCTGATGGCGCGCGGCGCGCAGAAAAGTTTGGGTATAAACTCAAACCGATGAGTGGATATTATTAATTACCCGAAGATTGTTACTACGCGTAGAGGATCCTCTACGGAAGCTGATGCTTGTGACATTCCTAGGGTGGATTATGGCACGACGGTCTAAGAAATGTTATATCCTTTTTTTTTTTTTTTTTCATGCTTTAAAGGGGGCTGTGGCAGTGTAAGGGAAACACGGATTAATATGCTATTTTGTTTCAATTTTTATTTTTATTTTTTTTTTTAAAAAAAAAGAAAAAAACAAGGAAAAACAAAAAAAGAAGAAAAAAAGAAAAGAAAAGAAATTTGAGGTGTGGCTGGTATATGGTACTCTATTATTCTTAGCCTCACTGGCTTAGACATTATGAATACCTTAGGCAGTTATTAGAGATCATCTTGTTAGAAAATACTTTGTTAGTTGATAACTAGGCCCTTGGGCGTATGTGTCGTCTCTCCTGGATACGGCTCAAGACTCAACAAAGCGCACATATCCTCGGTGAAAAGGTCTCGCATTGACTTCATGCTTTAAATCTCATCATGGCATCATTTTAATAAATGGAAGCCTCGTAAATTAGGCCAAGTAACTTCAGCAAGTAACCATTCGAGCTAGGAGACCCCCTGCGTCAGTGGCTGGATGCATGCCTCTCGATGGCCGCGGGGGGATACACGAGTAACTTACGAGTATCAACGTGCGGATACAGCTATCGTGCAGCCCGATGAGCATCGTGATTGGACCGGCCACGGCTTTCCCGCGTAGTACGATGCAAAAGCCCCTCGCGATGCCGCATCCTTGTGCTTCGTGAACATTAACTACTCCTCACGCGCACGTTACAAGATAGCCGACTAGGTGGTGTGAGAGATAACCCCAAAAAGATTTGGTCTCTTAGGGATATGCGTCTTATTCACTTACCCCAAAGGCAATTATAAGGGAAAGACACACGATTAGAGTGGTATACAACTAAAATACTTTGACTGGGATAGTGGCTATAGGATATCCCCCATTCTCATGAGTTGGCTTTCAGAAGCTTTGCTCCCGCAAAACGTCGCCAGTCCGAACTTGGATTAGATACGCATTATGGCAGCCAGCAAGGCAATCCCGTGGGAACGGCTCATCGCTCTGCAACAGGCCTACGACACTCTGTGCTTATATCTTGGCTTTCACGACCACGAAAAGCACTTTGTGCGGCAGATCCTAGATGGGGAGTTCGTAGCGCCCTTTTTCGCCGAGTATCGACGCGATTATCTCGAAGCCGAAGCAGAGCTCGAGGATATAGACTGTGATGAGCTATTCAGATGGTGCAGGTCAAAGGACGCGTTTGCTCTGCGCAGATATGTAACCTCTAAGACACCGAGAAAAGGAAATTGGACAGCGCTTGATCATGCGACTCGCTTTCTCGTACGCGTGTTACGATTTAGTTGGGATAACGGCGGCGAGTGGAACCATGGAAGCTTTGAACCTGATAACGACCAAGATTTGGAAAGCGACAGGGAATTTCATCAGGTCTGGGCCATCCTGCGATACTTACAGATGGAATGGGAGGTCGTTAACATCGAGGAATGGGAAGGAGATGGCTTAAGCGAGACTCTGGCGGATATGCTATCTAGCAGGTTATAATTTAGGACTGAGGTCAATGTCGGGTAGTGTCATTCTCCCTCTATAGCTGCTGGTATGGTGCAGAGCAGTTCATATGAGTTTTAAGAGATTCTTTAAGAGATTTAAAGCAGATAGTATACATTTATTACCTACCTACTTAAATAGATAGGTAGGTATACATATTAGGAACGTCCAAGTCTTGCCATAAATTAGGGGATATGTATTGCCGTTCTATAGGGTATCATCGCATTCATCTCAAAATGTACTCCCCAGAATCAAAATAGATAGCCCCCCAAAAAAATATCCCTAGGTAATCAAGCATCATTCAAAATCGCGTCCTCCTGTCGACGTTCCTTTTCGGCAGATATCTCCCTAACGCTTCCCGATGAAGATTCAACGCGACCCGAGTAGTGGCCTGGTTCCCTGCTTCCGTCCGGTATGTGGAATCTTTTATCAATTCTTGCTAAGGTTAATATGCACAAGATCAATATCTCCACGGCGAAGTTGAAGACATAGAATGGAGCCTTTCCATGATACCAGGCAGGGTTATTAAGCGGCCGTGGCGGCGAGTAAGCGGTCCCGAGCTTGAAGCCCGAGGTCAACATACATAAGCATGCTGTCGCGATAACTATCACGGCTTTGGTCCTCATTTTGCCGTATCCGAACATTTCTTGGCTGGGGGGTCGAGGTAGCAGATAAGCGGCGGCGGTGAGGAAGACGGGCATGGTAGTGAAAACGAGAAGGTAGGTTCCGGATGTCAGTTGAACATCTCGACAAGCTCGTAGGGTATAGGGATCCAAGCTATACATGGATAATACCACAGCAGTAATGACCATGATAAGGGCACAGGCGATACCGACGTAGAGAACTTTGTAAGCGATTCGAAGCGCGGTATTCCAACCAAGAGATGGCTGTTTTGCTCGTAGAATGCGCTGGGCGAATATGAGGTTGACGACATAGACGATGAGGATACCAGCGTTGACGAATATACTAGCTGCGATAGCAAGACGAACATTGGTCTGTCGATTTGCCCAGGCTATTCGTAAGGTAAGGGTGACTATACGGGCCATGCAGAAGCCGAACAGTGCGACTGAGGGGACGAATTTATGAGCTCTCCGATTGTTAAGTTGGAATATTATCATGTTGGTCGCCGCAAATATCATGTATATGGCGATAAAGAGGGCGGAGATGGGAACGTCGGGTATAACAGAAGGGACGCCGCCAACGGCCGCTATGGTGGGTGCATAAGGCGGACCCGGACGATGTTGTTGTTGTTGCTGCTGCTGTTGTGACATCGCAAGGTTGTTATGATTACGATACTATATTACCATTAGACGTATCCAAATTGGAATATTGGTAACAATATAGGTAATATAATATTAAATCGAGTAACGTAGATGATAACCAAGATTGGGTTGAAGGATGCAGATCTGACAGATGTGGTAAAATCTGACAGGAGAATGCATGCAATGCAAAGTATAAGAGTTGTGATGGTGTATGCAGGGTATGAAGATGTGATGTGCCAAGGAGGAATCGAAGGAAAAAAAAAAAGAAGGATGTGAATGTTTAGGTTAACTAGATACACAGGTAGGTTAGTAGGTAGGTACTAAGGTAGAGTTACCTTAGGTTAGGTAGTTTTAAGTGTTTCGGAATATAGAAGCTTGAAAAGCTTAGGAAGGTAGCACTTATAGCTCGATGTCTTAGTATAAAGGTTAAAAAGATTGGTTACCTGTACCTACCTTAAATACCAGGTAAGATGTAAAAGTGTAGGTGTAAGTATCTACCTTTTGGAGTCGCAGGTGGAATATAAGTAGAAAAAAAGAAGAAAATAGTATAGTTAAAAAAAATATTCATCAACCAAGGTTTAATCAAAGGTCATATATATCGTCGTCTCATATTCATTCGGTGCATTACCGTGCATATCTCGCGATCCCGAGAACACGAAATCGAGCCACAAGATCTAATCATTTATTGTTCTACTACAGCTCTTAGACCTTGGAGCTGCCTTGGAGCTGCCTTGGAACTCTCATCGTACCATCCTTGTTGCGGATCCGCGCTGGTGGATCAACACATAAGTACCGGCAGATCGGCGCTGACGAAATTCCCAAAGGAGCAAATCAAACAAGATTTGTCCAATAATATCCTATCATTCCCCGCTACTAGATTGTTAGGAGACCCGCGGACGATAAAGTAGCGGCGACTGGGAATGCCGATGACCGACTTCCTGGTCAAAGCAATGAAAAGCTTCATAGCGATGACCTCGCCCGAATTCTTTGTATACCGACAATACCATTGTCACACTTGTCAGCATCGCCTTGGTAAACATTTACATAGGTAACTAACTAAACGTCTGAAACCCGGGTTAAAACATGCACGCGTAAGGACGAGTAACTGCCTAGTTTAAACTAACTAACTACCTAACTACCCAACTACCTAACTAACTAACTAACTAGTTAAAACAAAACATGACAAAACATTTATAATACATTAATTACAAACATGGCACCAACTCTCAACTCTCCATCTTCTTTTTTTTCTTTTAGTGAAGCTGTAATTTTTCAACACCTACAAACTAATCACTCCCCCTTAACTCCCGTCCTCCTATGCGATCATGAATTCGTTAAATCCATACCTTGTATCGCAACCGTTACGTATTATTTAACTATAACTAGTAATAACTAGTAATAACTAGTAATAACTAGTAATAACTAGCAATATGTCGAATGAAGCATACGTCGTGATAAATACCTAAAGGGTAGACAAACTTGCAGATACTTACAGAGACCATCCGCAGTCTCGAGCATTCTGATCCTGTTTCCTTCGCATATATCTCGAACGCAAGTTGGATGGCCAAGATTGCACCACCTTCTCGAACTCCCTCTCCGCATTCACATCAGCTCCGGTAGAGACACAGACCCGGTGTGCTGCGCTGCAGAAAGGGTGTAGACCCTGGTTGTTATCATCCACGATGGAGTTACAGTCTTTGCACAGACCTTCTAGCTGTTGCTGTTGAAGGTTATCACAACATTTCGGGAACGTTGCCCGTCTAGCATGGAGCTTTCCGTTCACAGCCTTGCGGGCCTCGGGACAGAGAGTCTGCCACTCATACTGCTCAAGCACTTTCGTCTTGCAGCCTTTGCCTCGCTCAGCACAAAATTTGTACTCGCTACCCTTCCAGGTAAGGCAGCCGCAGGGAAATCTGGTGATGGCGAAGTAACACATCTTTCCGCTAGCTCCGATAAAAAGGGTTACAACTTACTCGGATGTCTTCTCTCTCTCTCTCTCCACTGCTTGCTTCCTTCGAGATCGTACAAAAAGCTTGTGCTGAATGCTTTGAGCCGAGAAATAGGGAGAACATAGGAAGGGGTGAATGCCACTTTAATATGCCCTCGTGTGAGACATATTATCACCTTCTTTATATACAATACCTTCCTGCTGTCTATCTGTTTCCTACTTGTTGTCCACCTGTTGTCTGCCATGGAAGAATAGCTTCATTCACCCGAGAACTACTCCATCTACGAAATGTGGAACCCTCACGTATACGAGTTACAAACGTCGCTGTTGTTTTCCAACAGTACTACTATCATCCTCTTCTCGCTCTCATGCGGTTCTAATTGGTTACAATATGTTGCTTGACAACAACCCAGTAGCCCCTGTAACTACTTGTACCTATATGGAGTTGTTCTCTCCTCTATATGATAGGTATTCTCTGTATAGGTAGTTCCATCAAGTTACATTCCGACATATCACCTTTCGACACAACAACCTCTTTGCAACTTGAACAATCACCTATACCATATCTCCATCCAGATGTATTCCCCGACAGAAAATAAAGTTTACTACGCGTGCATATAAATAAGACTTTCCAGGAACTATCGCAGGATATCCTGAAAGCTAAGTGCTTTCATAACCATCAGGAGTTGTGGCGAACTCATAAATAAAGAAATTGATCGAGATCCCAAACCTACAGCTCACTGGGCAACTAGACTCTACATCTATATTGGCGTTAAAGATGGACCAGGCCCGTGGCGGGTTTTATTCAGGTAGCTTCGAAGCCAACATCTAAATTCGACGAGAAGCTGCAGTCAAGTTCAAACGAATATGAAAAAAATGACACGCGAATAGAAGCAGCACGGTCGACATATGACATTCGGCAAACTACATAGCAGGGTCATAGCGATCAGCTTCTGCATCGGCCATTCACTCTTCTTTGAATTTTGGTTCTTATGGGTGTTGGGCTACTCGGGACAAAGGAAACAAGGAGAGAGGCTAAGATCGAGAATATAGAAAAACACTGAGAGACATAGCCTATAACTTGTATCAAAACACCCTCTTGGCTCGTGCATGGTAGACAATGCTTCATTGTATTCCAAACAACTGCGTAATTAACCAAGTCCTTGTTTTTTCCACCCTAATCTTGATGAACAATGCCGAGTGCCTTACGATAAAATCACGTCCATCGCCAGTTTATAGGAAACTTGATTCGATTTCACCTCATAGCAAGCTTCATCTCAAAAGACATTAAAGCCCTAGGTGACTTAGATAGAAGCAGAGGGTCTACAAGTGACGAAGGTAGGCTAGGTAAATCCACATACATCCAGCCATTGAAGACATCCTTCGGGCAAGCAGGCTTGCTGACCAAGATGTCGAATCAACCGCCGCCGACCCCATCATTCTATTCAGCTCAGACCCCCACGGGATATCTCTGGCCTGCTCGAAAGAGCGCCACGGAGAAACCGCAAGACACGGGGGGGAGTTGCCAATTTATAACATTCTATCACATATGCGGGTGCAGGTCTTACAAAGACTCTGTTTATCTCTGCAGCACTGATACATGCCAACATACCATGTCAACTGTAGTGCTAGGGGAGCTGCCTTTTGCATGCGGATTATACCCAGGACAGTCAACAGCATGCGGCGTTGAAGACCCAGCTAAGAAAGAGTTCGTCCGGGAAGTAGACACAGCGGACAGACTTGAAAAGTTATTGGTCCTCCCGGACTGCACCAGAGCCGACATTGATGCTTTGATCCCGCCATTCCATAATCCCGATTGGGATTACGAGATCTCCAGCCGCTATCATCAAAGGCCTTCCCAGAACAGTATCTACTCCAGCCCACAAGTCCATTCGAATAACGGCCGAGGTATCAATAGAAAAAGCGTCGAAGTCGAAGAGGTTGTACAAAGACTCCTATCAAAATATGAAACCCAAGAAGAGTATAGAGAGAGCATGGTGGAGAGATACGTGGAGGAGCAGCAACAGCTTAACTATCTAGAAACACAAGATATGCTTATTGATGAAGAGGCTAGGGGAAGATCAGATCTCCCTCCGGTAGGTCATCGTTGGGGTGATGTATCATACCCCAAGGGCCCTCAGAACGATGGTCTGCCTGATGCGGCGTGCTACGATGAAACCCCCGCCGGCGCCGTCATGTTTAACTTCGAGGGAAATACCAAGGGATCTCCGTACCGCCATGAGGTAGGTTACATAAATCTTGAGACCAATAATAAAAGTGTGGATAATACATATTATGGGCAACAACCCCAGGGCAATAATCACTTAGACAACACCCCTAGATTGGAGACTCATATTACTCATATTACTCACAAATATTCGGAAGACGGATTCAGCGGGTCGGATGAGGTGACGGATGATTTTATTGATTTCCTCGCCGAAAAAGATAAAAAGCCTCAGGGAGTGAACCTCTCGGTGAGAAAGCTTCTGTCATACTTGACAGGATATTGAAGGGTTTCTGGCTTGGTGGAGATCTCGGCTTAAGGGAGTAGGATATCTAGAATTCATGGTGCGCTTTGGTTATGTTATGAATATTAGAAAGAAAACAAAGAATATATATATATATATATAGGTATATATATATTGTACCTAAATGCATTTGCACGTCATTGCTAGTCGTCTTTGTGAGCTCCAACTTTTTGAATGATGCTATAGAACACCCCTAGTCAGGCCGTAGTATCACAGACGTATTACATCTTACAGTAGCCCGTTTTATCTTATGAGGCACTGCTGAAGTGACCAAACTGACTTATTATGATCGAAGTTTTCCTCCACGGCACCCACCCATTCCTCGACGACCTTATACGCAAACTCATTATCGCAATTTTGCACAGCAACTTCGTAATCTCTTCGAGTTCCTTGTCTGTGAAATACGTCGACCCATCCAGGACATTGCTGCATCATCTCATCAATAAAAATCCGACGGAGGAGGGTCAGATGATGCTGTCTTAGCTCCACATCGTACTTGACGATATCCCCTTCGCTTTCTAAATGTGTTCGGGTAACCCTATACGGAGTCCGTGGCTCGATAGGCCGGTCCCATGCCTGGTGCAGAAAGGCCGGGAATTGGCAAGCGTCATATAAAGGGAGGCATGAGACACATGACCAGCCGATGACGCCTTGGAGCACACCATTCTCATCAACAAGAATATTGTCAAGAGATATGTCATCATGCCATAGCATAGTGCGTTCATACGGGTTTCCCCTCTCATTGATAGTCTCTGTGTCTTCCTCGTCAGCCGGCTCATCTTCGTAAATCGACTGTCCACTATCCCTAAACGGCTCAGGAGTTAGGAAGAACTTGTCTTCCAGTTTGCGGAGACGGTCGACGAGATCCAGCATATCGGATATGGTTCTGCAATGGCCCTCATTTGTCGCTTCATCCAGTTTTGATCGAAGCTTAGCTGAAATGAGACAGAGACGGCTCTTTGTCCACCTATATGCGGTCCGAAAAGATGTCATGAAAGGGCGTATACTGACGCACTCGCCCTAAAAGAACGCCATTGAGGCCATTTCGCCCACAAAAGGATGAGAGTTCGACTGACGAGGTTCCAAGGGGTAGTATATGTTGCCAATTCCTCTAAATTGCCTCGTGAAGCAGATGGCAGCGTATTCTGCGATTTGCTTAACGATGCGCTCCTTAGCACCTTGGGTGGTGGACTTCCAGCACTCAAAAAGAGGCGCCCCATCTATCCGGTCCATCAGGATCCATTCGAAGCCCATTGGGTTATTCAGCGAGGAATCATAGCAGTGAACCTTAGGAACGGGTAAACGGGTATGTTCGTCGACCCATCGCAATGTTGCAACTTCACTCTCTGTCATGAACTTGGGACAAACTGGGAGATATATCTTTAGGATGAGGCGTATTCCGTCGTATGAGACATGGTAAATCTTACTGTATACTCCATTCCAATGGTGTTGAACTACGTATTGCTTATGTGAGTCGATAGCTTTTCGGAGGGTTAGAATAATGGAGTCTATCGTGGGTTCAACGGTCCATTTGGGTTTTAATGAAATAAAATCGCCGTTCTTGGTCCACTGGAGGCCGTATGCCGGGTCGCCTTGGCAAGGAAAGGCGTCAGCAGAGTCCATAGGCTTGATCCCGCCACTGTCGCTATTGACGGATTCGACTGGATCGCCAAATAAAGAATCTAGGTCCTGCGAAAGAGCGCGAGAAAGCTCGGTATGTCCTGAGACGAGATCCTGATGCGGCTCTTCATATAGCGCCTGTTCATTGTTAAGCTGCATTTTAGGTCAACTAAACCGACGCGTTAGATAGGTAGGTAGGTAGATATATATGTCCTTGGCCCTTTTCGACGACTTTGGAATATCACGGAAATTACGAGGAAGACGCTGCTGATATTTTATATTGATTTGATTTGGTAGGGTCGGTGTGATAAACCTATGTGAGATTCAGGTGTTATCTCATCCGCTGTCGCATCTACATCCATAATGGCCATACTCGAATCTTTGAATAAATGAAACTTGTTGTTGTAATTGCAATTGCAATTGCAATTGTTGCAATTGTCTGTAGGGAGTTTGATGGTAAAGACGAACGGCGGTTATGGCGGGTTGCCGCGATAGGTACTTTGGGCAGTTACATTAGGTAGAAAACACCTACATACCTAAGATTACCAGGTACTACAGGTACCTACCAGCAGGTACTTATATTAGTATGAAGTACTTACATGTAGGTACCTAACTCAAAAGCGTACGGATTACACTGCCCTATGTCGTATAATTCAATATTTAGGTATTTATGCGGGTAAGCGCGTGGTAGTTAACAGAATACCGAACTTACGCCGATCCAGTTAGGTAGGCCATATGTACTTCGATATACTAAGATGCATCAAAGGTTACCTAGTAAGGTATCTGCATACAACAAGGACGTAAGGACAAAAGGTAGGAAGTATGTGGTTAGGTTGTACTACAACCCCGGCATTGCCCGGGCCGACAGTGGAAGCATACCTAGGTAGTGGAAGTTCCAGTGTCCATGTTTCCAATGTTCCTATGTTCCTTCCCCAGAATCTTACGGTCGATCGGCGAAAAAAAAAGCAAAATGCTCGCACGTATTTTCTTTCTTTAACTCCTACGCCATTTTTTTTTCCTCTCAAATTATTCACCTCAACCTATTTTACCACACCTCCTCTCCTACCTCCCACCGTCGACTTTGCGTACCCTTGGTCGTATAACCACCTTCTCTTTCTTGTCCTTATTTTCTCCTTACCTATCGTAGCACATAGTTAATACTTTTAGAGACCCTATAGCTTCAAAATGGTTCTCGCACGAGCTGTTTTCGGTGGTGTTCAGCGCCGAGCTTTCTCTGCCTCGGCGCGAAACGTAAGTAGTCCTTTCTAAGCTTCAAATTGTAGACGTCAATGCTGTCTAGAGTGTCAATTGCTAACTTACTTGTCTCTAGCTTTCCAAGGTTACCGTTCTTGGTGCTGCCGGTGGTATTGGCCAGCCGCTCTCTCTTCTGCTGAAGCTCAACCCCAGAGTCACTGAGCTTGCTCTCTACGATATCCGCGGCGCTCCCGGTACGTTCTACTGTCCAATTAGCAGACTTGCAGGCACAGAGCTGGAGTCTAACTTTCCCGCCATGTCCGGGTGAAATCATACCCAACTAACATATAATTGGCGCATAGGTGTTGCTGCTGATGTCTCCCACATTAACACAAAGAGCACCGTAAAGGGTTATGACCCCACCCCCACCGGCCTCGCCAACGCCTTGAAGGGCAGCGACATCGTGCTCATCCCCGCTGGTGTACCTCGAAAGCCCGGCATGACCCGTGACGATCTCTTCAACACTAACGCTTCCATTGTCCGCGATCTTGCTAAGGCCGCCGCCGAGTCTTGCCCGGAAGCTAACCTCCTCATCATCTCCAACCCTGTTAACTCTACCGTCCCCATCTGCGCCGAAGTTTTCAAGGCCCGTGGCGTCTACAACCCCAAGCGCCTCTTCGGTGTCACCACCCTCGATGTCGTTCGCGCCAGCCGATTCGTCAGCGAGCTCAAGGGAACCGACCCCAAGGATGAGAACATCACTGTTGTTGGTGGCCACTCCGGTGTCACCATTGTCCCTCTCTTCAGCCAGAGCGGCCACCCCGACCTGACCTCCAACGCTGAGCTCGTGAAGCGCGTCCAGTTCGGTGGTGACGAGGTTGTCAAGGCCAAGGATGGTGCTGGTTCCGCTACTCTGTCCATGGCTATGGCTGGTGCCCGCATGGCCGAGTCTCTTCTCCGCGCCTCTCAGGGTGAGAAGGGCGTCATTGAGCCCACTTTTGTCGACAGCCCTCTTTACAAGGACCAGGGCATCAATTTCTTCGCCTCCCGCGTCGAGCTCGGCCCCAACGGTGTCGAGAAGGTCCTCCCCGTTGGCGAGATAGACGCCAACGAGGAGAAGCTCCTAGAGGCGTGCTTGGGCGACCTGAAGAAGAACATCGAGAAGGGTGTTGCTTTCGTCGCCGCTAACCCTCCCAAATAAATAAAAGCAATCTAGAGCAATCTAGATACCTAGAACCCGGCGTTAGTTAACGTGCGCACAAATAATTACGAAGGAGAAGCAAAGTCCGGTGGGTATGCTTGAATGATGTAGACTATGTTTGGTCATATGCTCATATGCACCCGCGGCTGGCTTGGCCTCGGCTACTTGTCTCATGGGAAAACGCGATAGACTTAGTACCTAGAGATGTACGATAGTTAAATGATAAGACATGATATCATGATATCCCCCCTCCTATTGTAGCTTCGAAGAAGATATTTACTGTAATATATGATGTACAATCCCTGGTCCGTGTATTGAAGCCGATACGAACAGACTCGCTCACTGTCCGCTGGTATTTCTACGACTTCTAGCCATCTCCGGTTTCCCTATCACAGCTTCAAGAGCCCTTGTTAGACCCGCCTCGTCGTACTTGAGCGTGCCGTCCACTCTCCTCCCGTAGACCCGGATGCAATCTAGGCCTAAATTGTTTAGCTCCTCTCTGTCCACCTTGGGTGCGCCCTCGTCCTCGAGATATATCAGATGAGTGACATATTTGTGCACTTCCCCCTTTCCAGTAGCCTTCTCGTCACCTACAGCAAAGTCCCCCTGACTCTGTGCCGCCGCCCGCGCAATCGCCTTGACGAAATCAGTCGCTGTTAACGGCGCCGTACTCGGCCCTGTCTCCCGATCTACACTCGAGTTCAAAATCATCACCTTATAACGCACTGCTGGATCGGCGAGCACAGCACCCACCCCGCGCAACACCAGGCTCGGCACGATAGACGTGTACAAACTGCCGATACTGTAGATTACAGCGCCGGCGCGACGCACAGCATCTAGGACCTTGGGGTTTGCTAGAGGCCAGATCTCGTGCCCGTACGGATTGATGTACCAGATGCGCTCTATGCGGGCGGGCAAGTCCTCCTCGTCTGCCTTGCTGAAGTTGATATACTGCTTGCGCAGCGTAGGTAGCGAACCGGGTAACGTCGCGTCTTCGATGCGGTCGTGTTCTTCCATTTCCCGCCGAGTGCTGAGGCTGCTGAGTTCGTCGTCTGGAAGGGAGGTGGGTGCTGAAGGGTGAGAGATGGAGTTCTGCCCGGTGATTTGCGTGCCGTCTGCTAAACCAGCAGAGATGTGGTGGGTGAAATTGCTGTTGATAGCTGGGAGGGCGGAGACGGTAGGCGGGATACTACAGATGGTGGAGAGCAGGTAGATGGCTGATTCGAGGGAGCCGGTGAAGACGCGACCTCTACAAAAGGGGGAGAAATGAGGAAAGTGATTAGTAGCATAATCCATGATTATAATCATATGCCATGTTTTGATAGGCAGTAAGAAACGTCTACGTACCCAGTCAAGAATAAATTCCCGATGCTAGCCTTGGAGAAATTAAACACCGAACTTGGTCTCGCCCGTTTTACTATCTCCAAGTTGACGAGATTAAAGATAGATCGAATAAGCTCTCGTTTCTCACTGGAAATGTTATTCCATAGCTCAGCTCGGCCCTCGACTATGTCGAGCCATTGCAGCCGCGCCTGTGTCGGGTCAGACGACAGCCTGTGGTTGAACAACTCCTTAAGCGATGCTCGCTCCGCGTCTGTTTCCGACCCGGGGATCAGACGTACTAGACGACCTTATAGTGGTCGACGATGGAGCTATCAGTCAGAGAATTATATTTACATAAGTGACGTCCATCACTCACTGCGGATATCACCAATACCTGTTATCATCATTCGTTAGCCTCCAAGACAAAGACGTGAGACTAAGCACTAAGGGGCAGAATAAGGGGAGATATATGTATATATAACGTTATGGTATATATGTATGTATGTACCAGGGCCACCGAACACGCGTATCAACTCGGATGAGCTTCCACCATTGTCGCTTATAGGTATGACGTAACTAAGCCAGCAACGTCGGCTTTGCCTGATGTTCTCGAACACATCGACGAGGCTATTGGTCGCAGTACCGCCTCCAAAGACTACGATGCCTCTGGAACGTGCATCCATGATGCATGCACTATCGAGTGCTAAAGGAGGCGGGTATATGAGGGTTTTCCTTTATATTTATATCAGGTGGTGAAAAAGAACACGTAGTAAAAATAAAAATAAAAATGAAAATGAAATCAAAACAAAAATAAAGAATAGCCGTCTCCCAAGTCGGTGTCACGCTACTATTTCAATGATGAGTGGAGCGAAAGGAAGATATCCATACGACGTGATAGTCTCGCTTCGTCAGCCGTCGGAATGCCCAGATTGGGTTAAAGCAGGATTCGCGTCGATCGCTAACAGCTAGAAATTATAGGCACTTTGCGTATATAATTCGGTAATTCGTGATTCCCCCTTAAAGACGAAAGAAAGAAGAATCATCCAGCGAAAGGGAAAAAAGAAAAAAAAATAACAATCATTGATAAAAGGAGCGGAGGCAGATAGATATTGATTGAATTCAACACGTTTCCTCCCGAGGTTTGCCCGGCCCCGTATTATACACACCACTATAACATACCTTCGGACTTTGACGATAATACAACTGGAGAGAATAGAGGTGGGTTTGTCTATGGATCAAAACTTCTTTCTATGTATAATTCTGTCTACTATGTCATAACTGCCTAATGACCCAAACAGCCCATCCATCCCCTACGTAGAAACGATAAGTTTCCGCGAGAAAGGGGGCATAAAGCTAATATTACCTCGCGACCCGAGCAGCTCGGGTCGCCTCTCGGAGCTTCTGCTTTCGTTCTGCTAACTTTCTCTCAAACGCTGCTATCTTCTCCGCCTGCTTCCTTTCCTCCTCTGCATCTTTTAGTGCCTTCTCTGCTTCCTTTCTCGCCCTCTCACGCTCGTTCTGATCTGGCCGGCGTATTGCGATGTCACGAGGGCGGAAGTCGCTGAAGAGCCGTTTGAGGATCACCTCAATGACATAACAAGCAGCGTAATCGATTATCATGGTCGCAGTCATCGTGGTCTTGAACTCCTCCGTGAATTTTACGAGCTTCATCTGCTCATTGAGCTCCGGGAAGAATTCGGTCGAGCAGGCGAACGCAATGCCAGTAACCGAGATGATGCCCCAATACATACCTCGATTCTCAGATAGTGACTCTCTGAATGGCCTTCCTTGATAATTAACTGCAAAGGTAGAGATCTGCTGAATCAGTTGCAAGAGGTATACCGCGCTGTTCAATAGCGATGGTTTGAACTCAGCCTCCAGATCGACCAATTCAGATCGTCTAAAATACTGTTAGCAGCACGTTCCAAGCAAAATTCATTTTCAACAACTTACGGTTCTAGCCTGTCGCAGAATCGGGCGATGTAGATCAGCGTCACAATGTGCACAGCAAACTGGCCTAAGATCGAGCCGATGATATAAAAGTTGAATATGTTAGGCTGTGGTCTCTCTTTGGACAATCCCTCGACGGATTTTGCGCGGGAAATCGACAGGAAGCAGACGCTCATGAGCATTCCACTAATAGTAATCTGCCCATCGCCAAACTTGATACCTTCGAGGTAAAGGACACTAAGACTGTAGGCGCTAATGAGACAGTTGAGGGCCAAGATCTTGTACATCTGGATTGTGGCAACCAGGGTGCAACGACCTTGTCGAATGATGTTAGGTACGGCAATAACATTTCGTAATTTGCTAGTAAATGGTGCAGCGACGGAAGCATCGCCTAGCTTCAGGGTTGGTGGCTCATCATCGCCGCCCAACTCCTGCTCCATCATTGCCGTTGTCATCTTATCGGCGAAACCGGCAGCCTTGTTAGCCGCCTCTCGTTGCTTAGCTGTTCTAGGATCATGATTTAGCAGCTGCTGAGCTGCTGGACTAGTTACTGTCTCAATGTTTGTACCATTAAGCTTCGCCAGTTCTTCGACAGTGATACCTCGCTTCTGTGCTTCTCTTTCCATCGCCTTTTCGTAGTGAGGGTTAGAAGGGCCGGGTGGGTACAGATGAGCAATAATGGGTGGAACAGGAGGCGTGGGCTGGTTGAATCGTTTCATAAGGTCGACCTGCTTCTGGTAAAGCTCTTTCATCTTCGTGTTGCGTGAATGCTCAGCGATCCTTGTCAAGTCTTCCTGCGTACCGTTGAGAAGAGCAACGCCAATGTGAGCTTGCTTTAGAGCCCCAACGTCATTGGTGCCATCGCCAGCCATCAGCGTAAAGTAGCCCATATCCTTCAAACCCAAGAGGATTTCTTCCTTTTGCTTCGGGGACACGCGAGCATAGACCCAGGTATGACGGAGCAGCGAACGCCAGGCATCTTTATTGTCCTTAAACTTAGCCAGCGCATATCCGGTAACGCAAATGTCCTTGGACTCGATGATATCAGGGTCGATTGGTTTTGATGCATCAACTTCAATATTTGTCTTGTCATCGACGCTACGCCAAACTAGCTTCTTCCCTCCGTCGTTTTGTTCTGGAGCGTCCAAAATGAGAACATCACGATCCACAATTTCGACCTCTCTGGCGACATGTACAGCCGTAAGCGGATTGTCTCCAGTGATCATGACGACACGGTGGCTGCTCTCATTCAACATTTGTACAGCTTGCTTTGCATCATCTTTCAAGGGACACTGAAGAACCAAGAAACCAGCAAAGGTAAGGTCAGCCTCCACTTGTTCACGCTTCAGATCGTTGATTTTGCCGGAGCCGAGCTCGTGGTCAGATGTCAACTGTTTGTAAGCGAGAGCAAGAACTCGAGAACCCCGCCGCGTAAAGTATTTAAATGTCTCTTCGTAATCCTTGGGAACAGAAACAAGCATCCTCATTATGGTTTCTGGGGCGCCCTTCACACTTACGAAGGTACCGCGTATCTTGTTGCCAGTCTTAGGATCGGCGGCGTTCACCGTAGCGACAGAGCTCTGGCGCTTTAAAGCAGAGGAGAATTGAAAACGGCGCTTAATCTGAACAACACCTGAAGTGCCCCCCACGGCCGTGACAGAAGGCTTCGCAGCCAGAGTATCGTTTTCCCCTAGACCCCAGCCCAGAGCCGCGAGCGTAGCTTTCTCCATAGGATCACCCACAATTTCACCATCTTCAAGCTTAACGAGAGCATGAGCGCTGGCAAGCACGAGGGTTGTTTCCATTCCAGCGTCTTTGACAGATGTTAAATGGCTATGGGCACCGTCAGGCTCCTGAGGCGTATCTGTGCCAGTATGGCCAAGTCCAAGTCCCGCGATACCTTCGACAACAAGGTCCTCTCCAGTCAAAGTACCGGTTTTGTCAAAGCAGGCTACGTCGATACGGCCAGCAAAAGGGATACGGAAAGGTTCAGTACAGAAGATGGCAAACTTGGCCAGGGCTGCCAGACTAGTATTGACTGCCAAGCTGAGTTCCATGGGAAGCTCGGGGGGCACAACGCTGGTAACGATCAAAACGCAGTCGAGAAGCAGCTTCGACCTCTTGCGGTCCTTTTTGACACCCTCGTCCCAGACATACCACGAGGCAGCCAACGCAAAGATAAGGAGGAACAGAATAAAAAACAAGGCCTCGGCATTGTTCGCAGAAACACGCTCCGTCGAGTAAATCATAGTGCGAACCAGGCTGCCCTGTGATGTTTCAAAGCCAGTCTTCATAACAATTGCCATAGCGCCATTATCAGGAGGCGGCGGGACACCCGAAGCAAGCTTAGGCTTCTCCTCATCGGGGTTACCATGCGTGATCTGCAAGACTTTGGTGCCACCCCAGAGGAAGGCATTTTTGTCGAGTCCCTCAGTGTCAATTGAAGCATCGGCGGGTCTAAGCTGTATCGAGTCCTTCAATAAGGGTGTGCTCTCTCCGGAAAGCATAGCTTCGTTAACGATAGCCGTGCCCTCGACCAGAAGCATATCACATGCCACACCGCTATCCTCTTTAGTTCGGCCAACAGAAACAAGATCTCCCGGAAGCAGTTTATCGCTCTCGAGCTCAATCCACTTGCCCAATCGGTACACCCACATGTCGTACGGCTTGATGCTCATGCCCCGGAATTCGGTCAAGGTACGCTGTCGCTGCCAAACCACGGTGCTCTCAAATGCGACAAGCATAAAGAGGGTAAATAGAGAGTAGTACCAGTACTCATCTAGCATCCAAAGACCAACGCAAAACACCTGGAAGACGAAGAAGGGAGCAACCGCATGCTCCTTGAAGAGCTCGGTGAAGGTAGGGACGGGAATGTCAAAAGTATTAGAGCCATAATATTGCTCAAGTTTGGTGAGCTCTGCCAGAGAAGAGATACCGGTTGACTTCTGATATTTGCCGATCTTCGGCTTGGGCTCAGCATCAATCTCGTAGGCCAAGGGACTAAAAGATTGCTTAACAGGATCGTAGAGAAAACGGCGCTTCTGGAACAGAAAAGAGAGGTTCGTCTTGTCGCCAACCTAGAACACGCAAAACGGTTAGCAAAGGTAGGAGGAAAAACGCGAACAGGAAGAGGATATGTAATTATATATACCTTGTCGCGATTAAGCTTGCAGATGTCGGCTGAGCCGGCATTGGCGATGGGAATGACCTTTATCAGCTCCGCATCTTCGATTCTGCTCGCTTTCCTTGCAGTGAAGAGAGCCCTAAGGTTGACGCTCCAGTTTGTACTAAGCCAGACCAAGCTTTGTAGGGTAATGATGGTACCACACCAGACGAAAGTCCATTCAGATGAACCAATGTGCTTGTCGTATAGTTCGGGAGTGAAAAAATAGCGGGCGAATACTGGCCATATTATAGCAAACGGCGCGATATATGTGTGAAGATATAGAGGGAGCGGCTTAAGCAGTTCGGCGCTCTGAATCTGGGAATTATCCACGAGAGCCATTATAACACCGGGCCTCTCGGTGATCCCATAAGTCCCAAGAGACTTAAAGAGACCCAAGAAGAATATAACCCGTTATTCGTTCTCCTTGCCCTTTATTGTCAATGATACGTGGGTTACCGGGGCAGATAGAAGTAACACTACCACGTCCGACGTTGTGTGGACATAAAAAAAAAGAGCGAAAGTGGAAAGGACAGCAATATTTCGAATATTTGTGATGTACTATGGACGGAAATTGTTGAACTCGGAAAATCAAGATGACGTGTGGCAACAATCGATTATGACAAGTGTTGACAACTGATTGAGTGCTCCTTCCGTTTGCTTAAAAGTTAGTTTAACATGAGTTACCTATGTACCTCTAGTTGGTACACAAACCTACCTACACATGCATATTATGCATACATATTGTTTGAGTTACCCGCTACTGCACATGCACTGTGTATACAAGGTTCCCTACAGGGTTAAGGTTCCTTCGCTCCAGCGCACGGACATGCGAATGAGGTACCTAGCTGAACCTCAAGTATTTTAGGCCCCCAATCGCGGCGGAATGCAATTCTTGTAAGATTTAACTACCTAGGTACCTTTCCTTTCTTTACCGGTAACTACCGGGAAGCGCATGCTGTACACTAGTTAGGTGATAACTTCCATTTCAACTCAAATAACTACCTTAGGTAACAAAGTTAATATAACTGTAGGTATCATAAAACTTGCCTGTTTAATTATCATTTTGTTCATTTCGAACCTTCCCTATTATATTTTATACTATTTACTACTTTTTTAACTTTTTTTTTTTTTTCGGTTCAAACCCATCGTTAAAAAATAATGAAACTACTTGATCTCTCTGCCGTCGGGCTCCTTTATCAACATGTCCTCATTATTTTCGATGATGATATCCGTTTGGTACCTATGTTTAGCGATGAACTCATTGTTTAGACCATCAGACTCGTCGTATTGTTTCAAGGCTTCTTCTCTCGTTTTACAGATACCCTTGTCTGTCCTTCTAGTAGCAACCCTTTCCCTACTTAACTCTGGTCGCACGTAGACAAACCACTTCTCGTCCACCAGCTCTTCGATACCACTCCACGGCTCTCTATCTGCTAGGAGGTATATGCCTTCAAAGATGATAGCTTCGGTATCCGCCTCGATAAGTTGGTCATCCGGTACCGGATCGAGCTTTTCTTCGTCGAAGCTAGGCGCACGGAGCTCGTGTCCCGGTCCTCGCTCCCGCAGAGTTCTGAACATATCTAACACCGCCTGACCATCGAATGTCTCGATAGCTCCTCTTCTCTTCATCTGCTCCTCGGAAAGCTGGGACTTTGGCTTCATGAAGCCTTCAATAGATCTTACTTGGCATTTAACGTGTTGTGCCGATACCTTGTCAGCGACAGCCGCCGCGAGGGTTGATTTACCACTGCCAGGTCCGCCGGCGAGCGCAACGATACAGCGCTTCGCTCGCTGCTTGCCATTCTTCGTAAAAGGTATTTTCTTGTGGTGGTGTACGATACGGTTTGCAAGATGCTGTGAAAGTTCGTCTTGGCGCATTTCTACTATCCACCTGATTTAAGAGATTACAGATAATAGGTAGGTATGAAAGGATACGAGTGGTGTTGCTATTAAATTTTTGTTCTTACGCCCTTCTATTCATCCTCCTCCATATCTTAAATATCCGTCAACTTCCGCACGATCACGTCTCCATGACGCTAAGTAGGAGGAAGCGCTTTGCATCATGACCTCACCACTACGGAGCGAACCCAAATACCCACATCCTAGAAGGGAATTAGGGATAGAAAATATCGTTATATCAGTTTGCCCTTCCGTGGCTCCTTCAGAATTGCCTAGATCCGGACTTCGAGGGGACCTTGACGTTTTGCCCAAAGTCTAGTAAGATGGATCGACATAATATAGAGATACATGTACCGGTATTCAAGTCGTTGATACCCTGTTGGATAGATGGCTTAGTTCCAGGCATTCATTGAACTGGGCAATCATGTAAGTCTCACTGCTACAGTTACAGCTAGGCAGGTAGATACACTCCAGCATGCAGATATACTCTAGCTTAAATTTCTTTTGGGGGTATCATAGCACGTTCAATGTCTCCAACCTTACGTCTGCATCCTCTGAACCTCCTCTCAAGCTAACGTAGTTCTTCCCTAAAGCCAATAACACAATTGCTGTGGTATTGACATATTTCCCTGCGCTAGGGGGGAGACTCAGGCTCGCCCGCGGCACCTGATTAACCTCGACGCTTAGCTTAACAGTTGTATTCCCCATATTCGAGTAGGTGAGGACCAAAGAAGTCCAACCACCACTAGACCGCACTCCAGAAAAGGCCACATTGCTGTCCGTACTTAATCCACCCACAACTGCCCCATTGGCCGTAGCAGACGAGCTATTATCAAATAGGACACGCGTAGCTTGCCCTGTAAGGTAAGCATCGACTGCGTGATAGTTCGGACCAGAACCAGGCGGCGTCCAAACTTCTACTTCGCAGATGCCGACCCAGAGGTGCGAAGACTTTCGGTAAAGGTTAACTGCTAAGAATTGTGTTTCAACTTGGTCAAACGTTATTTCGTTACGGTCATTGGGCAATAGACTGGAGGAGTCATTGACCGCAGCTAACAAACCGGTGGCTCCGTATATCTCTATACGAGCCGGTACATCTACGCCTCCGCCTCTTGCAACATCCGAGAATAGGGCGAGGGTTATAGAAGATATGTTTCTCGGCCGAGCAAATGTAATCGTAAGTGTGTCATTTCGATTTGGCGATCCGTAGTTTGTCCATCGATTATCGGGAATTGAGTCGTAAAACAGAACACCGTCAATAGCCTTAAACTGGAAATCACCGGAATTGGTGTACGTCGCATCAGCTGTTGGGTACTGGCCAGGTCCGGTAGGGTTCGCTGTATCAATCAGTTACTGTCTTAACCCTGATCGCTGGAAGAAAAAAAATCCAGGCTATGGTCAATTTGTAAACAGCCCGGCAAGGGGGCGAAAGGTCAAAGAAACCACTAATACTAACCTGCAATATTAACCAACGCATCGCCTGGTGGTATCGGCGGAGGTATATGTATTGTAGCACGCTTCCCAGCGCCGTTGTATACTTTTTTGCCATCGACATAAACAATCAAGCCATGTCCAGCTTTATATCTCGACCCATATTTGTCGTAGAGGACGGTTATTAGGTGCCCATGATATGCCAGGTTTTCAAGAGCAAAGTAAGTCCAGTTTTTCGGTACGATAGGGAAAATCTTCAGTTTATCATCTTGCTGAGGTACAATCCCAAGCAAGCCAGTTATAACGTCATCATTATTAGTCGAGTGATCATAATGCTCTGAATGATTCCAACCATCGGCACTCCAAGCATCCAAGAAGGGATAATGAGATTCCGCAACATAGGGATGCCCGTCTTTCTGCTGAGTCCTCGCGTAATTCCGAAGATATTGCAGGTACTGCTCTGCGGTAACATTTGTAGTTCCGGAGCGATATATTGCCGCGAGTGACTTGAGAGTATGTCCCGTTGAATACGGCCAAGACATACCATTCCAGTAGCAGCCTATGAACAGTCAGTAAGTTGTATAATGCTCACTCGGAGGTCATAACATCGGGCAAAGCCTCAGCGTACAGTAATTGTCTGGCCTAGTAGCCATGAACCACGGATCTCGTATCTCTAACGTTGTTGGGCCATACGGGGCTAAGAATCCTTCTGGATCAAACATAGCGTCGATGGCCGGCTGTGCGTACGATTTATTCAGACCAATACCGAACCGATACGGGAATAAGCCGACTTGTTCCCTTCCGGTGAGACGTGTCAAGTTGGGATTATTAGGTCTAATAATGTCCATGAAAAACTTCTGCTCCGGAGCCCACATCCTCTCGTACATGGCCTCTTCGAGGCTGTCGGCCAAAATAGAAAACTCAACTTCACGAAAACCGTCGCGGGCTAGGTGAGCAGCTCGAGCTATCGCCCTAGCATTTGCCACCATATAAGCGTTATGGCTAGGCCTGAAGGTGTCAGGCCCGTCCTTCCTGAGGGTCCAATCAGTCCCATTGGGATCAGCAATAAAACCTGGCAAAGACAATTCCTGCGCATCCCAGACTGGTTGGTAGTAATATAAGCCTGCTGCCCCGTCATAGACCTGATCCCATTCATGCCATATGCGGATCATGTCGTCGAGCTGGGCAGCAAGAAATTGTGTGTCGCCAGTCACCATAGCGCGGCGACTCGCGGCGTCGAGGATCCATTGGGTGTACTGTAGCGCATCGGCCGGGCCACGAGTATAGAGATGAATATAGTCATCGCCATAGAATGTGTCTCTCAACCATCGTGATTCGTCAATCTGGTGGCCAGCTGCGGCATCGATAGAACCGAAAGCCTTGGCGTAGCCTACTGGTTGAACAAACTCGGTACACATATAACCCGTCCCAGCCTTAATGTAGCGAAGATTACGCTGAATAGACGTCCACCTATAGTAGTAGACATCCTGGATAAGCGAATCAGGGATATCTATAAAAGGGATGTTATGCCTTAAGAACGATTTGCCAGCAAACGCGCTGATAGGGGTCTCATGATCTAAGAATGAAGTACCCCTGACATTTTGAAACCCAGGTTGGAGAGGTACTCGCTGTACGGCGAGGGTATAGGCGAGCACACAAAATACCCCAATGGCCGAGATGAGAGCAGAAACCTTGAGGAGGAAGTAATCAGCAGCGGACGGCTGGGCGTTCTGCTTCCTCCTCAGTGGGCGCTCCTTGCCGTAATGTGAAAGTAACGAATCAGCATCGTCCTTAAATTCAGAGCCCTTTGAATCAGCTGGCTCAAAGGTATTATAAGACTGCCTTGTCATTTCGAGAAGGATACCTAGATATAACTTGTTAGACTCTAGCTTGGGTAGCTTGGGTAGCGTAGCGTACCAAGGTAGGGTTACCTTGCGATGCGACTTATCGAAGCTGCATGGATTGGAGCAATACCAATTGGTAGCAGTAAGAGGTCCGACCGGCTGGGCACGATCTATATTAAGTGAGTATTGACGTACTATTAATCTATCTGATTGCCCGGAAGATAGGGCTGCAGGTGGTGCGAGTGTAGTATATGAGTGTATAAGTGTATTAGGTAGTTGTATACCTACCTACCTAACCTAGGTAGTTTACCCAGTTGTATATTTGTATAAGTGGTGTGTGAACTTGTATGTAACGTACCTAGGCGGCAGACACCGGTAAGCGACGGACTTGCGACGTCACTGAATCCAGGGGGGGAGGAATTTCTCCACTCAGATTGAGGTCCCCGCAACGGTTAAGACGTCGGGAGGAACCTTGAACCGGGTTATGCGGATATAGGATACCTAACCTTATTGGTGCGAGACCAATACCCTTAAAAGTGAGGTGCCCAAAGGGTTTGAAAACGTACCTTGTACCTTGTAAAGTACATCAACAAAGTACATCAACATTCGATTCGTCTTTCTATTCGGTTATCAGTCGTATGCCCCTCGACAGGATTTATTAGGTCGAATATATTTTTATATGAAAGTCAGACAGATACCAACCTTTTAATGATTAATATAGAAAGATCGACGTGAAGTGAGCCGCTTCTGCGTTAATTCATTGACGATCATCCTGGGGTATGTTTAATAAGAATACCAACGCCATCTTTATGTATATTTCCCCGCCTATCCGCTCAGCGCTTTCTCTTCATCTAAACTGCTTAAGTAGGTAGGTAGTTAAGAAAAGGATCCCATGTGGTCGAAATATGATAGTCATGCGCATAACGTCATAGGCATGACTCTTCCGCATGTCTAGGAAATACGGCCAACGTAAACCTCGGGTAGCTTGTGATATGTCGATAGCTAGGTCTCTCACCTCGAAGTTCAACGGCGGTCATCATGACCTAGGTCAGGTACACTTTGAGGGGTCTTTGTCGTTGTATCTTCGTTACAAGTTCAAGTCTGTCGGCCTTTAGGGGACCCGTCCGGTGATATTATTAGTAGCGGAGACGAGTCTAGAGTTGTTCCTTGACTAAACCGTGATCAAGGCAAGGTTACATGGTTCCAGGCCCTTTGTGCGATCATAGTACATTGATTGTGTGTGTAAATGAAACTTAGGACTTAGGTATTATTATCACTTGGGTCCCTTATTTGTAATATAATGCTTTGATGTTATGTGTAAAGTCCACTTGCACAAAAAAAAAAAAAAAAAAAAAAAAAAGTGTTTGTAAGAAAGAGCATATGTACCTAGGTACTTTGGAAAAAGATGGTGGGGAAGCATGCAGTGGCCAACAAGACAACCCATTGGCAAGTCGATACCCACGCACACCTTAAAAAGTACCTAGGTAATCTAGGTACCTCAATACATCGGTACCATGTACTTCGGCATGCGTCATCTCTCAATTTCCAAATATTTGGGATCTTTTTGGCCTTTGAGAACAACCACATTTTTATATCTGTCCTAACAAACAGCCTCGTCACGAGAGGGGTTTCATATCTCTAACTCACCAACCCCCCCCCCCCTTTTCTCCGTTTATTCCAAGTAGCTTGCTATGTCAGTGTTCCAACTGTCAAAGCTCTTACCTCTACCCGAGGCTGAACTGAAGCAAGTCATAGACTATGCGGCTACTCTCTCCAAGTCAGAAGCTGCCGAGCATTTCCGGAACTTACTCGGGGAGTCTCCTGAAGCTATCGATTTCATAGCTTCCTTCAATTCGAAGAGACAAGACCCCAAAGCTTCTAGTACATCATCAAGCAGATCATCTTCACAAATCGAACCAGTACCAAAGCCGGTGAGAGCACCTAAGAAGCCAAAGCCTCAGTTACACACGCCCGCTCCTCGTCAAGTCATCAACCATGGCCCTGTCCCAGGAACCGTGTATAACAAGGATGTTGAAAGTGATTATATCGCTCGACGTTCCAGCCCGGCCGCAACCTCAGCCTCAGCCGGCTCAGGGTCCGGAAAGAAGCCTCCGCATCAGAAATCCGCTACTCCCCCACCACCAAAATTACCTCCCTCTGCTGCAGGTCAATTAATATCAGATGTCCGGAAGCCCAAGCCAAAATCCACGCCTGCTTCACGTTCTTCAACCCCAGCTCCAAAGGCCAAGGTTCATATTTCTGGTGGTACTGCTATGCATGGCGCATCTACAGCTCTGTCAGACCTAGACAATGCCATTCGACTTCTTGAAACGGCCACCAATCCTACAATAGGGACAGATGACTCGGCACGGAAGTGCAATTGTGTCGCCGCTAGACATCCTCTGCTAGCTGCCGCACCGAACTGCATGAATTGTGGCAAGGTCATATGTGTAAAGGAGGGCCTCGGACCTTGTACCTTCTGTGGTACACCCCTTCTGAGCCCGACCGAGATACAGCTAATGATACGAGAACTGCGCGATGAGAGGGGCCGAGAAAAAATGGCTGTAGATCGTGAGGCTCACAAAAAGGCCGACGTGTCAAGGACTCCTGCCCCTTTCTCAAGACCCAAAGAAACCTCCGAGGAGACTAGCGAGGCACAAGCAAGGGCTCTGGAGCATAGGGACCGCCTCCTAGGATTCCAAGCTCAAAATGCACGTCGAACAACCGTCAGGGACGAAGCCGCTGACTTCGATGTGAGCGGGGCAATGACAGGGTTCGGTGGTAATATCTGGGCCACACCCGAAGAGCGAGCTCGAGAATTGAAACGCCAACAAAAGATACTGAGAGAGATAGAATGGAATGCGCGTCCAGACTATGAAAGGCGACGTCAAGTGGTCAGTATTGATGTGGTAGGTGGCAAGGTAGTCAGGAAGATGGCTGCCGTCGAGCGACCAGAGAGTCCTGAAGGCGACCGACAGACAGATACAGCCCTACAGGAGGTTAATAATATGAACCTTGACAATACTAACAAAGGAAACGGTGTTGGCGGTGCTTTCAGCAAGAACCCATTATTAGGTTCTTTAATCAAGCCGGTTTTCGATGTTAAGGGTAAAGGGGCTAAGTTGGAAGGTCGTGATCCTAAAGCGACTCGGTGGAGGAGAGTGCAGGATGATCTAGACGACAACGAGACTATTATCCTTGATGGTGGAGCATACGGAAGTAGACCCAGCCAAGGAACGAGTAGTGATACTGTTGTAGATGAGCCTACCTGCGACTAACATCGCCCCGAGTTAGGACATTCAATCAAAAATGAAATCTAGCCTGACGCCCAAATCGATCATTATTAAGCCATGAATATTGCAAAGGAATGTCAAATATCTTCATTGGTATAGTATCACCTCGAACGACCATTGCTACGCCTAACTTGAATAACGAAGACTAGTCCTTATACGGATCTGCGACCATATTTCCATTGGTATCTCCCTAAGCCTCATCAATACGTCTCCGTCAACCCAAACATTACCTCCTTGAAGGTCTACTAGGTAGTACGCCCCAAGGCATGTTTCCCTCTGATGCTTGTAACTGAAGCCAGTATGCTCAAGCATGGCATTAAGAAACCAGCAGTCGCCATGCATCTATAGAACGATTGGCGCAGCGCTACAAAAATGTACTGAGCGGTATTAGAATTATAGCTCCTTCGTCATAACGGGCGTTATCGACAATGTCGTCCGCGTCCAAGTCGTCATAATTAAGCCGCGATTGCGTCCTAGGACGATGGTAGAAACTAAGCGGCGGTTTTCTCCGGCTCCTTGCCCTCGGTGATACCATTTTCGGTAGTACCGTTCTCAGTGGCTGTGCCGTTCACCTTAGGTGCCGCAGCGGCCGCCGCCTTCAGCTGCTCAATTTCCCCTTCGAGGCTCTCGACCTTTCCGGTGGCCTGTTTCTTCTCGGATTCTAAGCGAGAGACGGCGGCCTGAGCCTCTTCCAGCTTGGTATTCAGATCGGACCGGGTCTTCTCGTCTTCCTGCTTTTCGGACTGGAGTTCACTGATCTTGGTTTCGAGAGCATCCTTCTCCTGTAATGAAAAAATTAGCTTACATTATCCCTGGGAAATAACTTGGAAACGTGAGTGTTGCCTACAGATCGAGCTGTCTTGAGGTCCTCTTCAGCTTTAGCGGCCTTAGCATTAGCCTCCTCGGCCTTAGCTTCGAGACTAGTGATCTCGCCAGCTTGTTCATCATGCTGCTTCTGCAGTTGTTCCCGTTCGCTCTGGGCAGATTCTAGCTTGCTCTGCAATTCAGCTGCTTCTTGTTTTTGTTTTTCAAACGCAGCAGCCTGTTCATCATGTTGTGCTTGAAGCTTCTCACGTTCATCAACGGCAGCTTGGATCTTCCCTTGTAACTCGGCTGCGTCTTGTTTCGCCTTTTCAAGCGAAGAAACCTGTTCGTCGTGCTGTGCTTGTAACCTCTGGCGCTCATCCTCGGTGGCCTTGAACTTGTCTTGCAACTCAGCTGCTTCTTGCTTCGCCTTTTCAAGCTCAGCCGCTTGGGCCTCCAGCTGCTTCTGCAGCGTCTCGGCCTCCTCCTGAGTGGATTTTAATTTAGTCTCTAATTCACCTGCCTCTTTCTGGACGTTCTCAAGCTCAGCAGCGTGTTCTGCCTTTAGCTTATTCTGGCCCTCTTCCAGAGCAGCAATATTCTGCTGCAGCTTTTCTGCATCGTCGCGTAGTCGTGCCAACTCGGCTTCGTGGGCTTGCTCAAGCAATTGCCTTTTCTCTTCAGCATCAGCTAAGTTCGCCTTGGCATCTTCTATTTCCTTGCCGAGGCTTTCGTATTGCTCCTGCAGAGATTCGTGCTTTTGCTTCCATTCGGCCGCATCCTTTTCTACCCCAGCAACCTTCTCGCTGGATTCTGCCTGTAACTGGCCATGGGCTTGTTGCAATTCATCGTGCTTCTGTTGCGTCTCAGTCAAAGTCTTCTTTGCTAAAGCAATTTCTTCATCGGATGCCTTCTTCAGCTCGTCGTGGGTTTGCTCGAGAGCCTTGAGATCGTTGAGGGATTTGGTAAGGCTCTCCTCCAATTCATCTCTGCGAGCTTTTATGGATTCGAGCTCTTCGGTAAGCTTGCTGTGATCGTTCTGAAGAGACTCATGCTTTTTGGTTGAGGCAAGTAGTTCCTCCTTCGCGCTGGCCAATTCCTCTTTTAGCGAAGCCTCGAGGGAATTACGCTGCTCGATAGCATCAGCCAGTTCCCTCTTGACAGCTGACAGTTCCTCGCTTAGGGAATTCTTTTCCTGCTGTAAGGCATTGACCTCCTCCTGTTTCTTGGCCAATTCGGCGCGTTTCTCCTCGAGCTCTTGGGCCTTGGCAGAGGCAGACTCCTCAAGAGTGCGACGAACCGAAGCTGAGTCGTCGGAGGTCTGCTTTAGCTCATTTTGGAGTTTGTCGGCCTGTTCTTGATTTTCTTGCTTCAGCGACGTGGACTGCGCTTCCAACTCGTCGACCTTCTTGCGTAGAGTCTCTGCTTCCTCGGTGGCCTTGTTGAGCTCTTCTTTAGCCTCCGAGAGCTCCTCCTCTTTCTTGGCCAAGTCCTTTTCGAGTTTGGTAATGTTCTCGTCTCTCTCGGTAATTTTCTTCTCTATGGCTTCTCTTTCTTCTTTGGCAAGAGCAGCGGCACTAGAGAACGTGGAGAGTATGTTACCCATCTCGTACTAAGATGCTTATTTGGGTCCTCTTGACACGTGAGGCGAAAAGAATTGAGTTTGCAAATGGCTATGTCGTTGCAAAACGTGCTGCAAATGAGAACGAAAGTTGGGACGAACTGCAACGGCTTTCTACCAAATGAATGCTTGCTTTGTTGGGGGTATCCGACAGCAATCAATCAAGTAACAGAATTGGAATGCTAGGTATCAATTCGACAAATCGTTCATTCATTCATTGCGTCGCATGCATAAAATGAGATGTTGAGAGGGGAAGGGTAAAAAAAAAAAAAAAAAAAAAAGGAAAGATACGATAGGTTGTGGTTGTAATGGGGAAAGTATTTGGTAGAGACTCGGCTGACTGGCTGACCGGCTGGACTAGGTAGGTAGAGAAAGCTCTTGCCCTTGGTTGCTACTTCCAATTACCTAGAAAAATATTTTCATGCCAACAAGGATCCGATGTCCCGCGGTCCCGCACCAAACGCTACATACATACACTACTTTACGCTACTTTACGTTATTTACTATATCTAGCGGTCAAAAAGCTACATATGGTTGGTCGATGCACTAGTTAAAATGTTGGGTGCTTTGCAGGTGACAACTCACGTACAAGGCAGCACCCAATCACCCCGCTTAGACTTACTTAAGCGCCGGATCAAAATTCGCAAATGTGCGAATCTACTTTATCTCAATGAACTCAAACCTCATTAGCCACTTGCGCCATTGGACCGTTAGTCCGTGTGTTCGTTTATCTCAGTTCCTCAGACCTTATCAGCCACCTGCGGTAGCTGCGCCACCGGACCGCTAGTCTGTGTGTTCGTACCTGTGGGGTACGAAATGCGCAGCTGGCTAAATAAGGTTTGAGACCATTGTGCGCGAAAAAAAGTCTCATTAATTTATCTGAATGATTATCTCAGTGTTCTCAGACCTTATCAGCCACCTGCGGTAGTTGCGCCACCGGACTGCTAGTCTGTGTGTTTGTATATGTGGGGTACGAAAAGTGCAGCTGGTTAAATAAAGTTTAAGAATTTTATACGGAAAAAAAGGTTTTGTTTATATATTTTTATTATTATATTGATGATATATTAAATAATTAATAATAATATTGAAAATAATTTTTATTTTATTATTTAAAATTAAATAAATGGTTTTTAAATTTTTATATTTTTTTTTAATTAAATACGATATTATATTATTATATTATAAATTTTAATATAAAAATATTAAAAATTAAATATTTATATTTTTATTAAAAAATTTTATATATTTAAATATATATTTTTATAATAATATTTAAAAATTAATAATATTTTATTATTATAAAATAAAATAATAATTTATTATTATTTTTAATTTTTTTTAATTTTTATAAAATTTTATATTATTAAATAATAAATTTTAAAAAATTATAATTTTTTATTTAAAATATAATTATTATAATAAAAATGTAATTGTAATTTTTATTATATAAAAAATTATTATATAATATTTTTTTAAATTTATAATTATATTAATAATTATTTTAATATATTATTTATTTATTATAATGTTTTATTTAATAAATTTATTTGATTTTAAATTATATTTTTAATTAAAAAAAATTAATTTTATATATTTAATTTTTAAATTATATTTATATTTAATATTTTTGTTTTTTTTAAAATATATAATTAATTAAAAAAAATTTATAATAAAAAAAATATAAAAAAACAAATATAAAATATGGTTTAAATTTATTAAAATAATTAAATGAATTTAAACCACATTTTACGTTCGTTTTTTTGTATTTCATTTATTATAAACGTTTTTAACCAATTAAACATTTCAAAAAAAACAAAAACATTAAATGTAAATTTATTTTAATAAATTTAAATTTTATCAATTAAATAATAGTTACGCCACCGCGCCACCGAATTGTTAATTCGTATGTTTATATTTATAAAATATAAAAATCATTTTTAATTAAATAAAAATTAAAAATTAAATATAAAAAAAAATTTTTTTATTAATATATTTTTATTATAAATTTAAAAAATTTTAATAATAATATATAAATAATATATAATTATTTAATAATAATATTAAATATAATTTTTATTTTATTATTTAAAATTAAATAAATTATTTTTAAATTTTTATATTTTTTTTAATTAAATATAATATTATATTATTAATTTTTTATTATTTAAAATTAAATATATAATTTTTAAATTTATATATTTTTTTAATTAAATATAATATTATATTATTATAAAATTATAATAAAATAATTACGCGTAATTATTAAATTTATAACGATTATTTTATTAATTAAATTTTTTATTAATTATTTTATTAATTATTTTATTAATTATTTTATTAATTATTTTATTAATTATTTTATTAATTATTTTATTAATTATTTTATTAATTATTTTATTAATTATTTTATTAATTATTTTATTAATTATTTTATTAATTATTTTATTAATTATTTTATTAATTATTTTATTAATTTTTTATAATAATTTTTATTTTAAATAATATAAATTTTATAATGTTATTATAAATTATAAATTTTAATGTTAAAAAATATAAAAAATAAATAAAAAATATATATTTATATTTTTTTAAAAAATTTTATATAATTTTATATATATTTTTATAATAATGTTTAAAATTATTAATATTTTATTATTATAAAATAAAATAATAATTTATTATTATTTTTAATTTTTTTTAAATTTTATAAAATTTTATATTATTAAATAATAAATTTTAAAAAATTATATTTTTTATTAAAAATATAATTATTTTTAAAATATAATTTTTTAAAATTTTTATTATTAATATATTTTCAAATTATTATTAAATATTTATCAATATATTTAATATATAAAATATATTTTATTTATATATTTTATTTATTTTAATTTAAATATAAATTTTTTTAAATTTTATATATTTTAATAATATAAATTAAAAAAATTATATTATTATATTTATTTTAATTAAATTTTTTAAATAATATAAATTTTATTTTAATATACATTTCATTTTAAAAATTATTTAAAAATATATTTAATTAATTAATATAATGAAAAAATTTATAATTATAAAAACGTTTTTAATTTTAAAATAAATTACATGGTTTTTTTTAAAATTATTATTATTATTATATATAATATATTTATACGTTTATAATATTTAAAATAAAATTTAAATAATTGTTATTAATATTTTTTCGTTTTATTATTAAATTTATTTATATTTTTTAATACATGAAATATATTTTATTTATTTTAATTTAAATTTAAATTTTATTAAATTTTATATTTTTTTAATAATTTAAATATTAAAAATTATATTATCGTATTTATTTTAATTAAATTTTTCAAATAATATAAATTTTATTTTAATATAAATTTTATTTTAAAAATTATTTAAAAATATATTTAATTAATTAATATAATAAAAAAATTTACAACCGTAAAAACATTTTTAATTTTTAAACGAATTATGTATTTTTTTTTAAAACCATTATTATTACCATATATAATATATTTACACATTTATAACATTTATAATAAAATTTACACCAAATAAATAAAAATAATAAAAAAAAACTTTAATTAAAACAAAAATAATAATATATTTAATAAGATTTAAATTATTAAATTATATAAATTATATTAATTTTTATAATAATTGTAATAATAATGGTTTTAAAAAAAAAATAACACATAACCAATTTAAAAATTAAAAACATTTTTATAATCACAAACTTTTTCATTACATTAATCAATTAAATATATTTTCAAATAATTATTAAAATAAAATTTATATTAAAATAAAATTTATATCATTTAAAAAATTTAATTAAAATAAATATAATAATATAATTTTTTTAATTTAAATTATTAAAATATATAAAATTTAAAAACATTTATTATAATTAATTTAAAATAAATGAAATATATTTTATATATTAAAAAATACAAATAAATTTTAATAATAAAATGAAAAAATATTAATAATAATTATTAAAATTTATATTAAATCAATAAAATTATTTATAAAAAATTTTAATTAAAATAAAAATAACGATATAATTAATAATATTTAAAATATTAAAATATATAAATTATAATAATTTTTTTAAAATTTATAGTAATAATAATTTTAAAAAAATTACGTAATTTATTTTCGTAATTATAAATATTTTTATTATATTAATTAATTAAATATATTTTTAAATAATTTTTAAAATAAAATTTATATTTATATAAAATTTATATTATTTAAAAAAATTAATTAAAATAAATATAATAATATAATTATTTTAATTTAAATTGTTAAAATATATAAAATTCAAAAAAATTCATTATATTTAATTCAAAATAAGTAAAATGTATGTTATATATTAAATATATTAATAAATTTTTAATAATAATTTGAAAATGTGTTAATAATGAAAATTATTTTTAAAATGTAATTATAGTTATTATTATTTATTTTAATATAAAAAAAATTATTATATAATGTTTTTTTCAAATATTAATAATTATTTTAATATATCATTTATTTATTATAATATTTTATTTAATAAATTTAATTAATTTAATTAATTTAATTAATTTAATTAATTTAATTATTTTTAATTATTGTTTAATAAAAATAAAATTAATTTTATAAAATTAATTTTTAAATTATATTTATATTTATTTTTTTTATTTTTTTTAAAATATTTAATTAATTAAAAACATGTATGGTAAATGAAATATAAAAAAAATAAATGTAAAATGTAATTTAAATTCAATGAAATAAATGTAAATGTGGTTTAAAAATTAAATATATAAAATTAATTTCATTTTTATTAAAATCAATTAAATTAATTAAATTCATTAAATAAAATATTATAATAAATAAATAATATATTAAAATAATTATTAATATTTAAAAAAATATTATATAATATTTTTTTTATATTAAAATAAATAATAATAATTATAATTACGTTTTCAAAAATCATATTTTAAAAATAATTATATTTTTAATAAAAAAATTATAATTTTTTAAAATTTATTATTTAATAACGTAAAATTGTATAAAGTTTAAAAAAAATTAAAAATGATAATAAATTATTATTTTATTTTATAATAATAAAATATTAATAATTTTAAATATTATTTTAAAAATGCATGTAAAATTATATAAAATTTTTTAAAAAAATGTAAACGTTTATTTTAATGAATTTAAATTACATTTTACGGTTATTTTTTTATATTTCATTTATTATAAACATTTTTAATTAATTAAACATTTTAAAAAAAATAATAATATTAAATATAAATATAATTTAAAAACCAAATATATAAAATTAATTTTATTTTTATTAAAAAATGATTAAAATTAATTAAATTTATTAAATTTATTAAATAAAATATTATAATAAATAAATAATATATTTAAATAATTATTAATATTTAAAAAAAATATTATATAATAATTTTTTTTTACATTAAAATAAATAATAATAATTACAATTACATTTTAAAAAATTACATTTTAAAAAATTATATTTTAAAAATAATTATATTTTATTTATATATATAATTTTATTTAAATATAATATTATATTATTATAAAATTATAATAAAATAATTATATATAATTATTAAATTTATAATAATTGTTTTATTAATTAAATTATTTATTTATTAATTATTTACGTAATATTTATTAATTATTTTTTTAATTATTTTATTAATTATTTTATTAATTATTTTATTAATTATTTTATTAATTTTTTATAATAATTTTTATTTTAAATAATATAAAATTTTATAATTTCGTTATAAATTATAAATTTCAACGTTAAAAAACGTAAAAAAAATCGTAAAAAAAAAACATACGTTTATATTTTTTCAAAAAACTTTATATAATTTTACATGTAATTTTATAATAATACCCGAAATTATTAATATTTTATGATTATAAAATAAAATAATAATTTATTATTATTTTTATTTTTTTTAAAAAAATTTTATATAATTTTATATTATTAAATAATAAATTTTAAAAAATTATAATTTTTTATTTAAAATGTAATCACTTTTAAAACGTCATTATAAATATTATGATTTTAATATAAAAAATCAAATTTATTACGTAACGTTGTTTTTAATTTATAATAACATTAATAATTATTTTAATATATCATTTATTTATTATAATATTTTATTTAATAAATTTAATTAATTTAATTAATTTTAATTATTTTTTAATAAAAATAAAATAAAGTTTATATATTTAATTTTCAAATTATATTTATATTTAATATTTTTATTTTTTTTTAAAATATTTAATTAATTAAAAATATTTATAATAAATAAAATATGAAAAAACAAATATATAATATAATTTAAATTCGTTAAAATAAATGTTTATATATATAAAATAATAATGTATAATAAATTAAATAAAATTTAAAAATTATAAAAAATATATTTTAAATATATATTATTATTATTATATTAATAATAATATAAAAAATGATTTTTATTTTATTATTTAAAATTAAATATATATTTTTATAATAATATTTAAAAATTATTAATATTTATTTTTTTTATTATAAAATAAAATAATAATTTATTATTATTATTATTTGTATTTTTAAATTTTATTTATAATAAAATTATAAAATTTTATATTATTTAAAAATAATATTTATTATAAAAATTTATAAAATAGTTAATAAAATAATTAATAAATATTATATAAATAATTAATAAAAACATTAATTAATAAAATAATGATTATAAATTTAATAATTATATATAATTATTTTATTATGATTTTTAAAATTTTATATTATTAAATAATAAATTTTAAAAAATTATAATTTTTTTAAAAAATATGATTATTTTTAAAATACAATTATTTTTAAAATATAATTTTTTAAAACGTAATTATAAACGTTATTATTTTAATATAAAAAAATTATTTTAATATATTATTTATTTATTATGATATATTATTTAATAAATTTAATTAATTTAATTAATATTAATTATTTTTTAATATAATTGAAATTAATTTTACGTATTTAAAATTTGAATTATATTTATATTTATTTTTTTATTTTTTTGATTTTTTTTAAAAAATATTTAATCAATTAAAAACATTTATAATAAATAAAATATTAAAAAAACAAATAATAAATATAATTTAAATTCGTAAAATTAAATAAAATTATAAAATTATAATAAAATAATTATATATAATTATTAAATTTATAATAATTATTTTATTAATTAAATATTTATTAATTATTTATATAAAATTTATTAATTATTTTATTATTTTTTTATAATAATTTTTATTTTAAATATTATAAAATTTTATAATTTTATTAAAAATAAAATTAAAAAAAAATTAAAAATAATAATAAATTATTATTTTATTTTATAATAATTAAAAATAAAATTTTATTAATTGAAAATTATGAATTTAAATTTATTTAAAATCATTTATTAAATAAATAATTTTTTTAATTTATAAATTAAAAAATTTTAAAAAAAAATTTATTAATTATAAAAATTAATTATTTTATTTATTTATAATAATTAAATAATAAAATATATATATTTAATTTATTATATATTATATAAAAAAAATTTATATATTTTTATTATATATAAACACATTTCCGCATTTATATTTAAATAAATAAATTTTTTTTAAATATTAATAATAAATTAATTTTAATTTTATTATTTTATTATTATTTATTTTTATTATTATTTTATTTAATTTTATTTGTATATATTTTTATAAATATTAATTAATATTATTAAATATTTAAAAATATAAATTAATAACATTAAAAAAATCATTATTATAATAATTTTAAAAGTTTTATTATAATAATATATATAATATTAATTACATTTTTTTTCATATATAACAAATTATTATTTTATATTATTATTTAATTTTATTAAATTTATATTTTTATATTAATATTTTATTTTTTAATTTAATATATTATTATCATTTATTATATAAATATATAATAATATATTTTAAAAAATTAAAAAAAAATTAATATAAATATAAATTTATATTATTAATAAAAATTTGATTAAATTAAAAAAAATAATAAAATTTTATTTTAAATAAATTAAAAATTTAATTAAATATTTTAATTATTTATAATAAAATTATAAAATTTTATATTATTTAAAATAAAATTTATTTTAAAAAATTAATAAAATAATTAATAAAATAATTAATAAAATAATTAATAAATTTTATATAAATAATTAATAAAAATTTTAATTAATAAAATAATTATTATAAATTTAATAATTATATATAATTATTTTATTATAATTTTATAATTATAAAATAAAAAATAATTAATTTATAAATAATTATAATAAAATAAAAAATAATTTAAATATTTATTAATTATTTTATTAATTATTTTGTTAATTTTTTATAATATTTTTCATTTTAAATAATATAAAATTTCATAATTTCATTATAAATTAAATAATTTTAAATTATTATTTAGAGTTTTACTATTGGCACACCCTCAAATTGCTATCGGGGGGCTTGTTGGCACACCCAATACATGTGGTACATCCCACCCATTTTGAATGAAATACAAGTCCTTTTGAATCCCACGTATTTCAACGATTCAAATTAGAAAAATTACATCGTCGTTTTCGCTTCAATTAGAGCTTTCTGCACATAGTTTTATCTATTTGGTGCAGGCCTTATTCCAAATGTTATAGACCTGTAGATGTGTTGTGTATGGTGGTGGTGGTGGCCCTGGGGTGGCCTTGGGGGGGCCACGTGACCCACTTTGAGGCTGAAAACGCTTTTGCGGTCGCAAGCCCTTTCGCCGCATCAATCAATTAAATATATCCTCAAATAACTTTCAAAATAGGGCCTGCATCAAGATGGGACTTATATCGTTCGAAAGGTCTAATTGAGGCAAATACGGCGATATAATCTTTCTAATTTGAATCGTTGAAATACGTGGGATTCAAAAGGACTTGTATTTGAATCAAAATGGGTGGGATGTATGGATGGGATGTACCCCATATATTAGGTGTGCCAATAAGCTCCCGATAGCAATTTAAAGGTGTGCCAATAGCAGGACTCATTATTTAATAAAATATAATTAAAATTAAAATTTATATTAATTAAAAAATATTAATCATTTTAAAATATTAATTAATTTATTAATAATATATAATATTTTAATATAAAATATTAATAAATTGAAATTTATTAAATTTAAATAATTAAATATATTTATTTAAAAAATATTAATATAATAACAATTCCACATGTGGGTTTAATTTTAAAATAAGCAATTATTCCGTAATTCCCATTTATATTTATTCCCACATATGTTTTATTATGTAATTAATTTTTTTTTTCATTTCATAATAAATATATAATAATCAATTAAATTATAATTTTATTTCGTTATAATTATGTTTACCGTAATTAATATATTAAATAATTAAAAAATTAATTTATTTAAAAACATTTAAATTAATAATTTTAAAAATTTAATTATAAATAAAATAATTAATGATTTTTTAATTTTAAACATTAATTTATAATTTTATATTTATATAAATTTTATAAAATTTAAAATTTTTTACGTATTATTAATTTTTAATTTTTTAATTAAAATTATAATAAAACGGTTATACATAACCGTTGAATTTATAACGATTATTATATCAATTAAATTTTTTATTAATTATTTACATATTATTTATTAATTATTTTATTAATTATTTTATTAATTTTTTATAATAAATTCCATTTTGAATAATATAAAATTTCATGATTTTAATATGGATTAATATAATTTATATTTTAAATAATTTTATAATAAATTTTTTTTAATAATTTATTATAAATTTTTTAAAATTTTTTATTTTTTTTAACATTTATTATATAATTATTTTTAATAAATATTTAAATTATAATAAATTTTAATTTTTTTAACGTTATAAAATAATTAAATTTATTAATAATTATTAATTATATCATTTTTTTCATTTTATAAATAAAATTTATATTTTTTAAATTATAATATTTAATATTTATTTTAATATTTTATTTTTAATAAATTAATAAAAATATTATATAATATATAATTTTATATATATTAATATTTAATTAAAATAAAATTTTTATTATTTATTAATTTTAAAAAAAAATTTAATTTTTTTTAAATTATTATTAAATAATTTATATATAATATTAATAATATTATAAAATAATAAAATAAAAAAAATTAAATTTATTAAAAATTTTAATTTTTTTTTAAATAATTTTATTATTTATATTAATAAATAATATATAAATAATTTTTAAAATAATATTTATTATAATATTATTTTAATATAAATTATTAATAAAATATATTTTTTAATAATAATTAAAATAATTATATTAATAAAATATATAATATTTTTAAAAATAAATTTAATTTTTTTAAATATATATTATATAATTAAATTTAAATAAATATAATTTTACGTAATATTTTTAATTATTTTAATAAAAAAAATAAAAATAAATTTAATTTTAAAATATTAAAAATTATATTAAATAAATTATTATTATATTAAAAATATTTAAAAAAATTTTTAAAAACGAATAATAATTTATTATAATAATATAATAAATTTATTATTTTATGTTATAATTTTCATATGTTTTATTTATTTTTTTATATAAATATTAAAATTTAATAAATAAATTTTAAATATTTATTAATATATATAAAAATTTTAAAAATGTTTAATAATTCATAATTAATAATAATAATAATAATGATAATAAATAATTTTATATTAAATAAAAATAAATAATATTAATTAAAAATAATAATGAAAAATTAAAAATATTATTATTAAAAATTACGATAAATAAAATTATAATAAAATAATTACGCGTAACCGTTAAATTTATAACGATTATTTTATCAATTAAATTTCTTATCAATTATTTACGTAATATTTATCAATTATTTTATCAATTATTTTATCAATTATTTTATCAATTATTTTATTAATTATTTTATTAATTATTTTATCAATTATTTTATCAATTATTTTATCAATTATTTTATCAATTATTTTATTAATTTTTTATAATAATTTTTATTTTAAACAATATAAATTTCATAATTTCATCATAAATAATTATAACAAAATAAAATTATAATTTAATTAATTATTATATATTTATTATAATATAAAAAAATTAACAAATAATAAAAAATTAATAAAAAATAAAATAAAAATAAATATATTATTTATAACAAAATTATAAAATTTTATTTATAATAAAATTATAAAATTTTATATTATTTAAAATAAAAATTATTATAAACAATTAATAAAATAATTAATAAAATAATTATCATAAATTTAACAATTATACATAACCATTTTATTATAATTTTATTTTTAATAAAATATAAAAAAATAAAATAAAATAATTTAAAATTAAAAAAAATAATAATTTTATATATAATATAAAAAAAATAAATATTAAATAATATATAAAATAATTATTATTAATATTTTTTAATTTTATTATTAAAATTCATTTATATTTTTTAATATATATAATAATAATTCCATATATAAATTTAATTTTAAAATAAATAATTATTCCGTAATTCCCATTTATATTTATTCCCATATATATTCCATTATATAATTAATTTTTTTTTTTATTTTATAATAAATATATAAAAATCAATTAAATTATAATTTTATTTTATTATAATTATATTTATTGTAATTTATAAAATATATTTTATTTAAATTATATTAATTATAATAAATTTTATTATATTTTATATATTTTAATATTTTAAATTAAAAATATTATATTAATATATTTATTTTAATTAAATTTTTTAAATAAAAAATTTTTTATTTTAATATAAATTTTATTTTAAAAATTATTTAAAAATATATTTAATTTATTAATAAAATAAAAAACTTTATAATTATAAAAAAATTACGTAATTTTCCCATAACCATTATATTTAATATATTTACAATACATTAACAAAAAAATCACACACTTTATTATTATACTTTTACATTTCAAAATTCAATAACTTTATAATAAATTTCAATAATTATTTTTAATTTTTTTATAAATATTATATAATAAATTAATAATATAAATATTATTTTTAATTTATTTAATAAATAAATATAATATATAAAATAATGGAATTAAAAAATAATAAATTTTATAAATATTTAATTATAATTTATATAATAAATTTCATATTTAAAATTTTCTAAAAATCATAAATAAATATTTTATATATTTATTAAAATATAAATAAAAATTATATATTTTTAAAATTTAATTTAATTAAATTATAAAATTTTAAATATATTAACTTTTTTTTGAAAAATATGGTTTTTTTTAAAATATTTCACAAAACTCATACTTTTCAAAAACTCATAATTTATTTAAAATAAATTATAAAAATATTTAATTATATAATTAAAATAATTAAATTATTAAAATTTTAAAAAATAAAAAATAAAAAAATTATAATATTTTTTTATATTTTTAAAATAATTTTTAAAATAATTTTTAAAATATTATAAAAAATATTTTTTTAATTTTGAATTTTTATATTTTTAATATTTTTTTTTTAAAAAAACTTTTATTATATATATAAATAAAAATTTCAAAATAAATTATAATTTATATAAATTTAAAAATTTAATAATTAAATTAAATATATTATATAAAAATTAAAATATTCAATTTTTTTATTAATTTATTATATATATTTATAACATTTTAAATAAAATTTACATTAAATAAATAAAAATATTATTAAAAAATTTTAATTAAAACAAAAATAATAATTAAATTAATAAAATTTAAATCATTAAAATATATAAATTATATTAATTTTTATAACCATTATAATAATAATGGTTTTATTAAAAAAAATATTATATAAATAATTTTAAAATTAAAAACATTTTTATAATTATAAATTTTTTTATTATATTAAATAATTAAATATATTTTAAAATAATTTTTAAAATAAAATTTATATTAAAATAAAATTTATATTAAAATAAAATTTATATTAAAATAAAATTTATATTAAAATAAAATTTATATTATTCAAAAAATTTAATTAAAATAAATATAAAAATATAATATTTTTAATTTAATTTATTAAAATATATAAAATTTAAAAAAATTTATATTTAATTTAAAATAAATAAAATATATTTTATATATTAAAAAATATAAATTAACTTTAATAATAAAATAAAAAAATATTAATAAAAATTATCATATATAATTATAATATATTTATTAAATTAAATATTTTATTATTATATTATATTATTTATTTTTTTAAAAAATAAAAATTTTAATATAATTTTTATTTTAAATTAATATTTAAAAAATATTTTTTAAAAAATTATATTTAATATAAAAATAATTAAAATATTTTCAATTGAAAAAATAATATTTTATTTTTATTAAAAAATATTTTAATAAATAATTAAAAATAAATAAAATTTAAATAAAAAAATTAATATTAAATTTAATAATAATTTATTTATTAAATTTTTAAAAATAATTATAATTAATATTTTATTTAATTAAATTAATTTTTATATTATAAAAATTAATATATTATATTTTTTATTATTTAATAATATAAATTAATTAAAAATATATTTTAATAATATTATTAATTAATTAATTTATAAAAATAAAATTATTATATTTATATATTTATTTTCATTATTTATTAATTAATAAATTTTATAATTCATTAAATAAAATTAAATATAATATTAATATAAATAATAATAAAAAAATTAATAAATTTTATTATTATTATAAATTTAAAAATAAAACATTATAAAAAATTAAATTTAATTTAATAAATTTAAATATAAATTTTAATTATAAAATTATTATTAATATTAATTATTTAAAATTATATTATATATTATATATAATTAATATAATAATAAAATTTCAAATAACACATTTTATAAAATTTATTTCCATTAAAAAAATATATAAAATATTTAAATAATATTAAATTAATATTTATTTAAAATTTTTAAAATTATTATTTATAAAATTAATATTAATTTTAATAATATTAAATTTAAAAATAAAATTTATATTAATAATATTATTTTTTATTAAATATTAATAAAAATATATTAATTTATTAATAAAATTAAAAAATATTATAATTTTAAATAATAATTAAAATAATTAATAATATAATAAATTTAAATAATTTTATATTTATTTTTTTAATTTTTATAATTTATTTTTAAATTAATATAAAAATATTATTTATTTTTTATAAATATAATAAATATAAATAATTTAAAAAATAATAATAAAAATTAAAAAAATTAAAATATAATATTTAATTAAATATATATTAAATATAAAAAATAAATTTAAAATTTTATTTATAATGAAATTATGAAGTTTTATATTATTTAAAATAAAAATTATTATAAAAAATTAATAAAATAATTAATAAAATAATTAATAAATATTATGTAAATAATTAATAAGAAATTTAATTAATAAAATAATCATCATAGATTTTACGGTTATGCGTGATTGTTTTATTATAATTTTAAATATTTTTTAAATTTTTATTGATAAATAATGAAATATTAATATTTTTTAAAAAAAATGAAAAAATTTTTATAAAATTATTATTATTATTAATAAAAATATAATTATGATTTTTAATATATTAAATAATATATTTTTATTTTAAAATTTATATATTATAATATATATTTAATTAAAAAAATTTTTATATTTATTAAATTATTTAAAATTAAATTATTGAAATTAATGTTTAAATTAAATAAATATAAAATTATTTTTGAATTTTTTTTAATGATTAATTAATTTTTATTACATTATTATATTATATATTATTATTAAAAAATATAATAATTTTATATTAATAATTAAATTATAAATAAATAATAAAATATTAAATATAAAAAAATTTAATATATTATTTATAAATAATATTATATAATTTAAAATATATAATTTTTTAATTTATAAAGATATAATAATATTTTAATTTTAAATAATTTATAAAATTAAAATTAAAAATATTTTTTTATTATATAAAAATTATAATTAATAATTTAAAATTATAAAAATTTTAATAAAAAATTTATTATAATATATATAATTATTATTTAAAAAATAAAATAATAATTTATTTTAATTTTAATTTTTATATTATATTATTAAAATATAAAAATTATAATAAAAAATATTATTATAATATATATTTAATTAAAAATTTTAATATAAAAAATAAATATTTTAAAAAAATAATATTATAAATTATTAAATTATTACATAATTTAATAAAATTAAATACATATCAATTTAAAATTTATTTATAATATTATTAATAAAATTTATATAATAAATTATTAATATTTAATTTATATTTATTAATAATAAAATTAAAACCATTTAAAATTATTAATTTATAAATAAATAATAATTTTAATATTAATATTAAAATTATAATAAAATGGTTATATATAATCATTAAATTTATAATAATTATTTTATCAATTAAACTTTTTATTAATTATTTATATAATATTTATGAATTATTTTATGAATTATTTTATTAATTTTTTATAATAATTTCCATTTTGAATAATATAAAATTTCATGATTCCGTCATGGATTAAATTTATTATTATTACAAATAAAATATTAAATAAAATTAAAATTAAAATATAATTTTAAAAAATATTTAATAAAAAAATTAAAATTTTTAATAATTTATATAATAAAATATATTAAAAAAATAAAAAATAATAATAAATTTTAATTTATTTCAAAATTATATTAATATATAAAATCGTTATGATTATATTATTGTATAAAAAAATTATTAAATATAATAATTAATTAATAAAATAATTATTTATTTTACCATATATATATTATATTTAATTAATTCACAAATTATGTTTATTATTATATTTGTTAAAATTTATAAATTTAAAAATATTTAAAAATTAAAAAATAAATATCAATTATATATAAAATTAAATTAATAATTAAAAAAATTAAATTTTATTTTATCTATAATAAAATTATGAAATTTTATGTTATTCAAAATGGAAATTATTATAAAAAATTAATAAAATAATTGATAAAATAATTGATAAATATTATATAAATAATTGATAAAAAATTTAATTAATAATATAATCGTTATAAATTTAACGGTTACGCGTGATCGTTTTATTATAATTTTATATAAAATAATATTAAATTATGATTATATTTATTAAAAATATATGAAAAATATTAAAAAAAAATCACGTTATAAATAAATATTAAATAATAAAATTTTTTATTATAATTATAATAAAAAATAAATATTTTAATTTTTATAAATTGTAAAATTAAAAATTATATTATATAAAATAATTTTAACAAATTCAAATCATATTTTAAAATGATTTTTTTACATTTAATATAATATCATTAATTTTAATTAATTTAATAAATTAAATAAAATATTATAATAAATAAATAATATATTAAAATAAATAATATATTAAAATAAATATTAATATTATTAAAGTTTTTTTTAAAAAAATATATAATATTATAATTTTATATGAAAATAAAACATTTATGATTATATATTTAATTAAAATTAAAATTTTTTAATATTTATTATTTATTAATGTTAAAATTATATAAAATTTAAATAAATTTTTAAGAATAATAATAAATTATTATTATAAATTTTAATTATAAAATATTAATATTTTTAATAAAATATAAATTAACGGTTTTATGAATAAATATAATTTTAAAATAATTATGAATATAATTATAAAATAAAAAATATATTATATAATAATTTTTTATATATTAATAATTAAAGTTATATTTTTATTTTAATAATTAATTTTTAAATGAAAAATTATAATTTTTGGAAATTAATTATTTAATAATATAAAATATTATAATAAAATAAAAAAAATAAAAATAATAATAAATTATTATTATATTTTATAATAAAAAAATATATTTAATTTTAAACGTTATTATATTAAAATACATTTTTAATTATATAAATTATTTTAATTAAAATATAAATATAAATTTTTTAATAATTTTTATATTAAAATTTATAAAATAATAATATAATAAAATTATAACAAAACAATCATGCGTAACCGTTAAATTTATAATAATCATTTTATTAATTCAATTTTTTATCAATTATTTATATAATATTTAACAATTATTTTATTAATTTTTATAATAATTTTTATTTTAAATAATATAAAATTTCATAATGTCATTTTAAATTATGTTAAATTAAAAAAATATATAAAAATATAAAAATTTTTATTTATTTTTAAATGATAAAATAAAAATTATTTTCAATATTATCATTAAATATTTATTATAACGTAATCCACGTGTTAATCGCCCACACGGGTTAATCGTTCAATCGAAATATCATTTAAAATCAACATTTTCAAAAATTCATAATTTTACGGATTTTTAATTTGAAATTCCCGGATTTGAAAAATATATAATTTAATCATAAATATAATTTATAAAAAAATTAAAAAAAAATAACGTGTTATTATAATATAAATTATAAAAATTTTAAATCCATTTTTACGTTTTATATTTTTTATTAATTTAAAAAAATAATACATAAATTGAAAAAATTATTATATTTATTTTCATTTAAATATTTATTTGTATTTAAAAACTTATTTTTAATAAAAATTCTTTTGATTAAAATTTACAATTACGCGTAATTGTATTTTATATGTATTTTTGTTAAACGATTAACCCGTGGATTATGTTATTATTAATATAATAATAAAAACATATATAAAAGTTTTTTTTCAAATTGTTTTTATTTTTTTTAATTGATTACGCATTTTTATTTCGCATATACGAACAAATAAATAAATTATTTAATAACGTAATTGTTATTGTAAAAAATTAATAAAATTTAAATTCATTAAATTAAAATTTATAATAATTAATTAAATTTTAATTTATTATAATTATATTTATTATTATTTTATGTAAAATAAAATCATGAAATTTTATATTATTAAAAATGGAACTTATTATAAAAAATTAATTAAATGATTAATAAAATAATTGATAAATATTATATAAATAATTGATAAAATATTTAATTAATAACATAATTGTTATAAATTTAACGGTTACGTATAACCGTTTTATTATAATTTTATATATTTTATTTCATATTTAATATTATTTATTTAATATTATTTATTTAACATTTATAATTTTTTAATTCATTTAATCCATGACGAAATCATGAAGTTTTATATTATTTAAACTGGAAATTATTATAAAAAATTAATAAAATAATTGATAAAGTAATTGATAAGTATTACGTAAATAATTGATAAGAAATTTAATTAATAAAATAATTATCATGGATTTAACGGTTATACGTGACCGTTTTGTTATAATTTTATTTTTAATTATATATATATAATTATTATATATATAAATATAATTAAATAATAATTTAATTTAATTAATTATCACATATTTATTATAAACTAAAATAAAATATTTAATTTTATAATGAAATATATATAAAAATAAAAATAAATAATAAATATATAATAAATATTTATTTAAAAAAATTTATATATAAAACCATAATTTATATTATAAATTTAATATCATTAATTAATTAATTCTTTTAATAATAATAATATTATAATAAATTTTTAATAAAAAATAAATTAATTATTATTTTTTTAATTTAAATTTATTCATTAAATAATATAATATTTATAATTATTAAATGATATAATATATATATTTATTAAATAAAATAATATATATATTTATTAATTTAATAACATTTATTAATAATTATATTTTATTTTATTATTAAAATTCATTTATATTTTTTAATATATAAAAATTTTTTATTTATTTTAAATCAAATATAATTAAATTTTTTATTTTTAAATATTTTAATAATATAAATTAAAAAAATAATTTTATTTTATTTAATTTAATTAAACTTTTTAAATGATATTAATTTTATTTTACAAATTATTTAAAAATATATTTAAAAAATTTAAATATATATTAAATTATTATACAAATAAAATTATGTATTATTAATATATAAAATAAATAAATGAATTGATGGGTTTTATATTAATAAAATATTAATTAAATTTTAAATTATATATATAATTATATATAATTTTTATAAAATAATTACATTTTATATGCTTTTTTAAATATGATTATAAAATTATTTTTAATTTTTTACTTTTAATATTTATATAAATTTATGATGTTTTTTTTCATTTAATGATTTTATTAATCCATTTATTAAATTTTTATTTATTTATTTATTTCTTTATAATTTAATTGTTTTTAATTTTTTATTATATGAATATTAATAATTTTTTTATATATTTTATTTAATAATTTATTATATTTTTTTTACTATATCACAATTATTATATTATTATATAATAATATAGTCAATTTTAAAAATATAAATTTTAATTTTATTTTAAAAAATTACATATTTATATAATATTTATTATAATATAAATTAATATAATATATTTGATTTTTTTGGAATTTTTTAAATAAATTATTTTTAATTTAATTTATTATAATATAAAAATGTAAATTAAATAAAAAATATATTTTATAATTAATTTATCGATTATTAAATTTAATATATAATTATTATTAATAATATTATATAAATGTTTTAATTATGTTTTTTAATTATTTTAATATTTTTTTTAATTTTTATAATATGTTTTAAAAAAATTTATTTATAAATTAAATTTCATTATATATATATTAAAAAATTAATTTCATTAATTAATAAAATATATTTAAATATTTTATTTATATTAATTTATTTATTAATTTTATTTAATAATAATTTTGTTTCATTTTTTAAATTAAATAAAATTAAAATTATTTATTATTTTTAAAATTTATAATTTACAAAAGATTTTTTATATATTATTATTAATTTAAATATATATTATTTATAAAATTTAATTATGTAATTCATATTTTAAAATATTAATTAATATTTTTTAAATTTATAATAAAAATATTTTTATAATAATTTTAAATTATAATTTGTAAATATTGAAAATTTAAATGAAATAAAATAAAATTATTAATATAAAAAATTATTATATTTTTTTTATTATTTATACAAATTATATCATTAAATATTAATAATTCATATTTATATTTTTTAAAAATATTATATATTTATTTTATTATATAATTTTAATTTATTTTAATTTATATAATAAATTCATTAATTATATAATTATTAATTTATTATAATTATATAATTTTTTTAAAATATTTATTAAAATATTTTTTTAATATTAATAATAAAAATATAAAAATGTTTTTTATTAAATTTTTAATAAAATACATTATTATAAAATTAATTTATATTAAATACCATTTTAAAAAAATTATTAATATTATAAAAATTGTAAATAAAAAAAATAAATAATTTCTATAATTAATAAAATTTTTAAAAAGTTTTTTTAATTTTTAAATTGAAAACACTATTGGTATAATAAATAATTTAACATAAATTTAAATTAATAATTTTTAAAAATATATTAAAAATAATTTTAAATATTATAATTATTATTTTATTATAATTAATATTTTTTATATTAAATTTTATATATAAATATATATTTTAAATTTATTTAAAATTTATTTAATAATTATAAAAAACATTTTCAAATTTAATAAATTAAAATATATTTGATTTAAAGTTTTTTTATATTTTAATAAAAATAATTTTAAATTATTATAATTATTTATTATTTATTATTATTTTTTTAATGTGAATTTATTTATATTAATTTAAAATTATAATAAAACGATCACGTGTAACCGTTAAATTTATAACGATTATTTTATCAATTAAATTTTTTATCAATTATTTATATAATATTTATTAATTATTTTATCAATTATTATATCAATTTTTTATAATCATTTTTATGTTAAATAATATAAAATTTCATGATTTCGTTATAAATTATTAAATATTTAAAATTATTAAAATTAATATATTAATATTATATTTGAAATAATTATTTATTTATTTATTTATTTAATATAATAATTTTTTAAAAAAATTCTAATAAAAAGTTTTTAAATTAAAAATAAATATTTTAATATTAATATAATAAAAGTTTTATTTAATTTTTATACTATAAATTTTATTATTTTTATTTTTATTAAAATTATAATAAAACGGTCACATATAATCGTTAAATTCATGATAATTATTTTATTAATTAAATTTTTTATTAATTATTTACGTAATTTTTATCAATTATTTGATTAATTATTTAATTAATTTTTTATAATAATTTCCATTTTGAATAATATAAAATTTCATGATTTCGTTATGAATTATATAATGTTTTTAAAATATATTATTATTTTATTTTAATAAATTTAAATTTTAATACATTTTGATTTTATTAAATTATTCATTTGTATATTTATATATATAAATTTAAAATCAATTATATAAAATTTGAAAAATATATAAAAAAAATTTTTTATTTATATATTTATATTATTTTATTAATAATTAATAAAATATTTAATAATAAAATGAAAAATAATTTTTATTTTATTATTTAAAAATGAATAAATGGTTTTTAAATTTTTACATTTTTTTTATTTAAATATAATATTATATTATTATTTTATAAAATTAAAAATAAAAATTAAAAAAAATATACGTTTATATTTTTATTCATAACATTTATTAAATAATAAAATCATAAATTTTATATTATTTAAAATGGAAATTATAATAACGGTTTTACATGCGGGTTTAATTTTAAAATGGGTAATTGTTTCGCAATTACCATTTATATTCATTCCCACATGTGTTCCGTTATGTAATTAGTTTTTTCTTTTTTCATTTCACGATAAATACATAATAATCAATTAAATTACAATTTTATCTCGATATAATTGTGTTTACCGTAATTATTATTATAAAAAATTGAAAAAACAATTAATAAAATAATTAATAAATATTATGTAAATGATTAATAAAAAATTTAATTAATAAAATAATCGTTATAAATTTAATAATTACGTTTAACCAATTTATTATAATTTTATAATTAAAAACACATTTTTAAAATAATATTTAAAATTTATTAAAATTTTAATATTATTAAAAAAATAATATTTAATTGTTATTTTTATGATTTTATTGTTTATAAAGTTTTACGTTATTAAATAATGATTTTCGAAAAAATATAATTTTTCATTTAAAATATAATTATTATATTAAAAATTTCATTAAAATTATTATAACGTAAAGTTTTATTATATAATATTATTTTTAAATTTATAATTATATTAATAATTATTTTCATTTAGTTTTTAATTATTATAAATTTTTTTTAAAAAAATTTATTTGATTTTAAATTGTTTTTTTAAAAAAACATAATTTTATATATTTTATTTTTAAATTATTTTTACGTTTTATAATTTTATATTTTTAAAAAATATAATTAATTAAAAATAATTTAAAATAAAAATATATAAAAAATGTATAAAATGAAATTTAAATTTATTTAAATAATTATTTTAATATTTCTTTAAAAAAAATCATAATAATTTTAAATTTTAATTAAATAAATTATAAAAGTTAAATTATTATTTTTATTTAAATTAAATTTTTATTAATTTTTTTATTTATATAATTTAAATTTTATTAAAAATATTATAAATATATAAATATATTAAATAAAATAATTATAAAAAAATTATATAATTTTTTTAAAATTTTAAATTTTTTATTATATTAATGTATTTAATATATTTTTTTAATAATTTTTAATATAAAATTTAAATTAAAATAAAATTTATATTATTTTAAAAAATTTAAATTAAATATAATAATATAATGTATTTAATGAAAAATATTAAAATATATAAAATTTAAAAAAATTTATATTTAAATCATATTAAATGGAATATATTTTATATATTAAAAATATAAATATATTTTAATAATATAATTAAAAATATGTTAATAATCATTATTTATGAATAAAATAAATAATTAATTTTTATAATTAATAAATTTTTTTAAAATTTTTTTAAAATTTTTAAATTAAAAAAATTATTTATATAATAAATAATTTAAAATAAATTTAAATTAATAATTTTTAATTAATTTATTTTTATTTTTATTTTTGTATTAATTTTATTATAATAATTAATTAAAAAATAATTTTTTTTTAAATATTAAATAATATTAAATTTTTATTTAAATTATTATAATTTAATTAATTATGAAATTAATTAATATTGAAAATGAAATTTGATTAATTAAAAATTATTAATTTAAATTTATTTTAAATTATTTATTATATAAATAATGTTTTTAATTTAATGGTTAAAAAACTTTTTTAAAAAAATTTATTAATTATAAAAATCAATTATTTTTTTTATTTATAAATATAAATAAATTAAAATTTTTTTTATTTAAATAATTTAAAATTAATTAAAAAAATTTAAAATATTTATAATTTATAAAATTTTTAAAAAATATAATTAAAATTATAATAAATATAATTATAATAAAATAAAATTATAATTTAATTAATTATTATATATTTATCGTAAAATAAAAAAAAATTAATTATATAATAACACATATATAAGAATAAATAAAAATAATAATTATAAAAAAATTATTTATTTTAAAATTAAATTTATAAATAAAATTATTATTATAAATAAATAAAAAAAAATTAAAAAATTTAATTTTAAAAATTAAAAATTAAAATTATATTTTAAATTATAATAAATTTATAATTAAAATTTTATATAATTTATTTAATAATTAATAAATTAAATTATAATATATTTTAATTTAATTAATTAATATAAATTATATAATTATTTTAAATTTAAAAAAATTTTAATTATATAAAATTTTTTTAATAAATTATTATTTATAATATTAAATTAATAAAATTATTAAATTTTTAATATAATTTTATAAATAATTATAATTAATTATTTTAATTTATTATTATAATTATGTATTTTTATTATTTTTAAAATTAATAAATAAAAATTTAATTTTTTAATTTTTAAAAATTATATAATAAATTTTAAAAAAAATATTAATGATTTTAATTTTTATTAAATTAAAATTTTTTAAAAATTTATTTATATATTAATTATATTAAAATAAATTTATAAATTCATTCATTATTATAAATTTATTATATAATTAAAAAAATTAATAATATAAAAAAAATAAATATAAAAATAAATATAAATAATAATTATAAAATAAATATTTATTTTAAAAATGAATTTATTTATATAATTATTATATTTTAATATTTAAAAAATAAAAATATTTTATAATTAATATTAAATAATGTATTATTTTGAATTAAAATTACATTTATAATTAATAAAAAAACATTATAAACTTTAAATATAAAAAATATATTAAATTTAAAATTAAATAAATTTTATTTAATTAAAAAATAATATTAAAATTATAAATGAAATTTTTTTCATTTTTTATTAAATGAAAAAAATTTATTTAATATAATAATTTAATTAATAATAAATATTTTTGGATATTTTTTTAATATATTATTATAAAATTTAAAAAATATTATAAAATAAATTATATTAAATTAAAAATAAAAAAATTTAAAAAAGAAATTTAAAAATAATAAATATTTATTAGATTTAATAAATAAATAAAATATTTAATATATTTTTAAATTATAAAATAAATTATATTAATTATATAATAATTGAAAAATTTATAAATTATGAATGATTAATGAATTATGATATTAATAAAATAATTAAATAATTATTTTTATATAAAAATATTTTTTTAATATTTGTTTTAAAAAATCAATTTTTTAAAAATTAATAATATATTAAAAATAATTTTAATAATTTATTATTATTAGTTTTTATTTTTATTATATTGAATATCATTATATATGTATATATTTAATTATTAAAAATATATTAAAAAAATTTTAATTTTAAAATAAAAAATTATTAAATTAAATTAATTAATTATAAAGTTTTTTTTTAAATATTTTTATATTTATAATTATAAAATGAAATTTAAAAAAAATATAAAATAATTTTACAATTTTTTAATTTATTAAATTAATTTTTTTAATTAATAATATTATAATTTTATATAAAAAATTTATTAATTTAATAAATTTTTGAAAATAAAATTTAATTAATTGAAAATGATTAATTTAAATTTACTTCAAATTATTTATTATATGAATGGTTTTTTCAATTTAAAAATTAAAAAAACTTTTTAAAAAAATTTATTAATTATAAAAGTTGATTGTTTTTTTATTTATAATTTTTTTATAATTAATATATAAATTTGAAAATTTTTTATTTTTTTTTAATAAAATATTTTATTTTTAATTATTTATTTATTTTTTATTTAAAAAATAAATATTTATTTTTATTTAATCATAAATTAATTAAATAACCATTACATTTTTAATTTAAAAAACATTTTTGTTTTATTATTTTTATAATTAATAAATAACATGTTTTTATAAATTTTTTTTTCCGATTTTATTTTTTTGTATTTTTCCGGTTTTAATTTTCATATTTATTTATAATTTTCCAAATCAAATTTCTTAAATTTAATTCATTCAAATATTATAAAAATTTTTTTTTAATAATTTAAATTTACATTAAATTCTTTTTATTTAAAAATGATTTTTTTAATTATTTTATAAAAATTTTTGTTTTAAATTTAATTTTTATATTTTTTAAAGATTTTTAATACAATTTTTTATTTAATTTTTCGAATTTTTTTTAATAATTAAAATAATTTTTAATAAAACTTTTATATTAAAATTTTTTCAAAATAATTTTTATTTTTAATTAATTTTTAATTTTTTTTATTTATAATTTTTTTTATTTTTTAAATATATACAAATATTTTAATTCCATTTAAATAAAAAAAATTTTAAAAAAAATTTAAATTTTTATTTTTGTTATTTCATTATTTTTAAAAATAAATATTAAATATTAAATTTTTTATTTTTCATATATTAATTAAAAACTTTATTATTTAATTTTATTTATAATTTAAAAAATGTATTAATTTTTTATTTAATATAATCATTATAATATATTATTAAATTAAAATTATTTTTTTATTTTAAAATTTTATATATTAATAAAAATTTATCAATTTAAATTTGATTTAAATAAAAGTATTACGAAAATTAAATAATTAAATTAAAAATGTAAATTTTTTTTATTTTTTTAATTTAAATTTTTTAAATTTTAAATGTTTAATTATGATTAAAATTATAATATAAAATATAAATAATATAATAAATGATTTTAACAAAAATGTTATATTAATTTATATAAATGAAAATTAAAATATATTGATTATTATTATTGTAATAAATTAAAAATATTGAATTTCAATGATTATAAAATGATTTTAAATAATGAATTTAAAAAAACATTTTTTAAAAATTTTTTTATGATTATTATAAAATAACATTAGATTATAATAAAAACAATTGTTATTAATATTTTTTCGTTTTATTATCAACGTTTATTTATATTTTTTAATATATAAAATATATTTTATTTAATTTAATTTAATTATAATAAATTTTTTTTAAATTTTATATATTTTAATAATTTAAATAAAATTATAATAAAACGGTCACGCGTAACCGTTAAATCCATGACGATTATTTTATCAATTAAATTCTTTATCAATTATTTTATCAATTTCTTATAATAATTTCCATTTTGAATAATATAAAATTTCATGATTTCGTCATGGATTAAAAATGATATTAATGTTTTCGTTATAATTAAATTTTTTGAATAATATAACTTTTATTTTAATATAAATTTTATTTTAAAAATTATTTAAAAATAATTTTAATTAATTAATAAAATAAAAAATTTTATAATCGTAAAAAAGTTTGCAATTTTAAAAAAATTACGTAATTTTTTTTCAATTATTATATTTAATATATTTATATATTTATAATATTTTAAATAAAATTTATATTAAAAAAATAAAAATATTGTTAAAAAATTTTAATTAAAATGAAAATAATAATATAATATTTATAATTTATTATAATAAAATATGTAAATTATAATGATTTTTGAAAAAAATGTATTATTAATGTTTTTTTTTAAAAAAAAACATATAACTCGTTTTTATTATTAAAAACGTTATTACGATTGTATATTTTTTTATTATATTAATTAATTAAATATATATTTAAATAATTTTTAAAATAAAATTTACATTTAAATAAAATTTAAATTATTTGAAAAAATTAATTAAAATAAACATAACAATGTAATGTTTTTAATTTGAATTTTTAAAATACATGAAATTTAAAAAAAATTTATATTTGATTTAAAATAAATAAAATATATTTTATATATTAAAAAATACGAATAAATTTTAATAATAAAATGAAAAAATATTAATAACAATTATTATAATAAATTATATAATTGATAATCATTATTAATATTTTTTCGTTTTATTATCGGGGTTTATTTGTATTTTTTAATATATAAAATACATTTTACACATTTCAAATTAAATATAATAAACTTTTTTAAATCTTACGTATTTCAACGATTTAAATATTAAAAAATACATCGGCATTTTCGCCCCAATTAAATTTTTCGAATGATATAAATTTTATTTTAATATAAATTTATATTTGAAAATTATTTAAATAAATATATTAAATTAACTTATAAAATAAAAAGTTTTATAATTATAAAAACATTTTCAATTTTAAAAAATTACGTAATGTTTTTTAAAACCATTATATTTAACAAATTTATATATTTAAAATATTTCGAATAATATTTATATTAAACAAATAAAAATATTATTAAACCAATTTAATTAAAACGAAAATGGCGATATAATATTTGAAATTTATTTTATTAAAATACGTAAATTGTAATGATTTTTGAAAAAAATATAATAATAATGTTTTTGGGAAAAAACACATAACTTTTTTTAAAATTAAAAACGTTTTTATAATCGTAAATTCTTTCATTTCATTAATCAATTAAATATATTTTTAAATAATTTTTAAAATAAAATTTACATCGATATAAAATTTATATCATTCAAAAAATTTAATTAAACCAAATACGATAATATAATATTTTTAATTTGAATTATTAAAATATGTGAAATTAAAGAAAATTTATTTAATTAAATCAATTTGAATAGGTTATACCCCATATATTAAAAAATACAAATAAATTTTAATAATAAAACGAAAAAATATTAAAAACAATTATCATATAATTTATAAAAAAATATAAAATAAATATTTTTATTAATTTAAAATATATTTGAAATTTTATTATTAATAAATTTAAAATTGATTTAATAAATATTTAAATAATAATTTAAATAATATTAAACATAAAATTTAATTAATGGAAAATTATTAATTTAAATTTATTTTAAATTATTTATCATATAAACGTTTTTTTTTCAAATTAAAAATTAAAAATTGTTTTTAAAAAGATTTATTAATTATAAAAATTCATTTTTTTTTTATAAATGTTTTATAATTTAATATATTTCATTAAAATTTTTTTTATTATTTAGTAAATAATGTTATATTTATAACATATTAAAATTAATAATTTTATAATATTAATATAATTGAAAACAAAATTTCATTAATTAAAAATTATTAATTTAAATTTATTTCAAATTATTTATCACATAAACAACTTTTTTAATTTAATGGTTAAAAATATTATTTAAAAAAATTTATTAATTAAAAAATTAATTATTTTTTATATTCACAATGATAAATAAGTTCGGTTTATAATTTTATTTATTTAAAATTATATTTTTTATTAATAAATTATAAAATAAATTATTTTTAAATAATTATTTCAATTATATTTAAAAAAATAAAAAATATTTATAAAAATAATATTATTATAAAAAATTTATATTATATCATTTTTAATATAATTATTTAATTTATTGATAATTTTTAATAAATTTAAAAATTTTATTATTTTTATTATAAAAATATTTTCAAAAATTTAATTTATTATTAATTGAATTTATATAAAAAATTAAAATAAAATTAATAAAAATTATAAATTACAATAAATATAACAAATATAAAAAAATAATTTTTATTTAAATTATAAAATAATTCAAATTAATAAAAAAATTAAAAATAAATTATTAATAAATATAATTAATTTAAATAAAAATGAAAAAAATTAAAAATTAAAAATAATATATAAAAATAAAATTAATAAATTATATTATAATAAAAAATTTATTAAAAAAATAGAAAAAGTTATATATAAAAATTAATATTAATAATTACATAATTAATAAATAAAAAAATTTTATAAATAATTATTATATTAATTTTTTAAAATTATAATAAAATAATTATATATAATTATTAAATTTATAATAATTATTTTATTAATTGAATTTTTTATCAATTATTTATATAATATTTATTAAATATTTATTTTTAATTTTATAAATAAATGTATTTATATTAAAAAAATAAAAATTTAAATATATTAAAAATTATTATAATGAAAAATATTTAAATATTATTTAAAAAAATATTTATATATAAATAATTATAATATTTTAATAATGGTTTTATATGTGAATTTAATTTTAAAATAAATTATTATTTTATAATTATTATTTATATCCATTTTTACATATATTCCATTATATAATTAATTTTTTAATTTCTTTTATTTTACAATAAATATATAATAATTAATTAAATTATAATTTTATTTTATCATAATTATGTTTAAAATAATTAATTTTAAAAAATATTTAAAAATTTGATTTAATAAAAATATTTAAAAGTATTTTTATTATTAATAATAATATATTAAATAATATTTAAATCACAATAACGAAAAAAACTTTTTAAATATATAATCATTATTATTATGAAATATTTAAAATTTGAAAAATATATCTTTTTATAAAATTAAAATAAATATAAAAAATAATTAATAATTTTTATATTTAAAATAAATTTAAATTGAAAAATTTAATTATTAAAATATAAATATAAATATTTTATAAAAAATTAAAAAAATTAAATTAAATTTTTCATTAAATTATTTAAATTTAAAATTAATAAATAAAAAATATTTAATAAAATATTTAATAATATATAAAATATTAATAAATTTTAATATATAAAATATATATTTTTATTTAAAATATTTTATTTTTATTATATATTATATAAATAATAAAATTAAAAAAAATAATATTATTATAAATATTTAATTATTAAATATTTATTTTTTAAATATTTAATTTTTATTAATATAAAAAAATATAATTATAAATAAAAAAATAATTAATTTTTATAATTAATAAATTTTTTTAAATAGTTTTTTAATTTTTAAATTAAAAAAACCATTTATAAAATAAATAATTTAAAATAATTTTAAAGTAATAATTTTTAATTAATTAAATTTTATTTTTGATAATTAATAAAATATGTAATTTTTATTATATAATTTTTAATTTAATTACACCATAAAAATAAAATAAAAATTATATTATAAAAAATTTAAAAATATTTAATTTTATTTTAATAAATTTTTATTTATAATAAAATCATAAAATGTTTTATTATTTAAAATAAAAATTATTATAAAAAATTAATAAAATAATTAATAAAATAATTAATAAAATAATTAATCCATAACAAAATCATAAAATTTTATATTATTTAAAATAAAAATTATTATAAAAAATTAATAAATATTATATAAATAATTAATAAAAAATTTAATTAATAAAATAATCATTATAAATTTAAAAATTACACATAATTAATTTATTATAATTTTAAAAATTATATAAATAATTAATAAAAAAATTAATTAATAAAATAATCATTACGAATTAAAAAATTATATATAACCATTTTATTATAATTTTAATTATTTAAAATACATTTAAAAATATATAAATGAAAAATTAAAATTATTTAAAATATTTATAATAATATAAATTAATAAAATAATAATATTTTTTAAAAATATTTTATATTTATATTTTTTTAAAAAATTTAATTTATCCATTAAATTAAATAAATATTTTTTAATTATATAATAAATAAATTATTTCAATGAATTCAAATTTCATCAACCATTTGTAATGGTTGCACCACCGCGCCACCGGACCGTTAATCCGTGTGTTCGTATTTGTGGGGCACGAAAAGTGCAATTGGTTGAATGAAATTTAAAAGTTTTATACGAAAAAAAAAGTTTTATTTATATATTTTTATTATTATATTAATAATATATTAAATAATTAATAATAATATTAAAAATAATTTTTATTTTATTATTTAAAATTAAATAAATGATTTTTAAATTTTTATATTTTTTTTAATTAAATATAATATTACGTTATTATATTATAAATTTTAACGTAAAAACGTTGAAAATTACATGTTTACATTTTTATTAAAAAATTTTATATAATTAAACGTATATTTTTATAATAATACCCGAAAATTATTAATATTTTATTATTATAAAATAAAATAATGGTTTATTATTATTTTTAGTTTTTTTTTAAATTTTGTACGGTTTTGCGTTATTAAATAATAGGTTTCGAAAAATTGTGATTTTTCGTTTAAAACGCGGTTATTACGATAGAAACGCGACCGTAATTTTACCACGTAAAAAATTACTACGTAATTTTTTTTTTAATTTTGTAATTATATTAACAATTATTTTAATATGTCATTTACTTATTACGTTATTTATTTAATAAATTCATTTGATTTTAAATTATGATTTTTAATTGGAAAAAAGTTAATTTCGCGTATTTGGTTTTTAAATTATATTCGCGTTCGATTTTTTTATTTTTTTTTAAAATATATAATTAATTAAAAAAACTTATGGCAAAAAAAGTACAAAAAAACGAACGCAAAATGTGGTTTGAACTCATTAAAATAATAAATAAATTAAATATTACATTAATAAAAAATTATATTATAATTTAAAATATAATTAAAATATTAATAAATTTTATAAATTTAAAAATATATATTAAATTAATAAATTTTTTATAAGAATTTAATTTTTAATATTAATAAACATTATTATATTTATATAAAAATAAAATTAATTATAATAAAATAAATTTTTAAAAATATATTTAAAATAATAATAAATTAAAAAAATAAAAATAAAAATTTTAAAAATTTTAAAATAAATTAATAAAATTAATATATTTAATTTATTAAAATATAAAAAAAATTTATAAAAATAAATATTTTTAAAAAAAAATTTATAAAAATAAATATTTTTAAAAAAAAATTTATAAAAATAAATATTTTTAAAAAAAAATTTAAAATTAATATTTTTTATTATAATTAAAAATAAAATAAAATAAAATTTAATATTAATTTTATTAAATTTATTTAATTTTTTAATAATATATTTAAAAAAAATTAAATAAAAATAATAAATTATAAAATTAAAAATAATTTATTTAATATAAATATTTAAAAATATAAAAATTTTTATTTAATTATATTTTTATAAAATAATAATTTTTAAAAATTATAAAATTATATAAAATATTTTTAATCAAATAAATAAAAAATTAATTAATTTAATTAAATTAAATTTTTAATTAATAATAATATTTATTTATTTTTTATAATTTAAATTTAATATTTATTATATTTTAAAATAAATAATTTTAATTTTAAATATTTTATTTTAATTATTTATAAATATTAATGTTAATAATAAAGAAATTATGAAAAAATTTAAAAACTAATTAAATAATATTATTTAAAATTTTAAATATATTGTTAAAATAATAATTATTATATAAAATAATATAAAAATTTAAATTTTTAAAATATATCAAAAAAATAAAAAATTTATTTATATAATAAATAAATTAAAAATATATTAAATTAAAATCAAATTAATATAAAGTTTTTATTATAAATTAAATTAAAATAATTTTTTTATATAAAAAATAAAAATAATTTATAATTTAAATAATTTAAACATTAAATATTTATTAATAAAATTAATTAATTATTTAATTTATTGTTTAAAATGTAATATAAAATATATAAATTATTAAAAAATATTTAATAAATTTAAATTTATTAATAAATTTATTAATATCTTTATATAATCATTATAAATTTAATTATTAATTTATAAAAAATAATTATAATAAATATTATTAAATAAAAATATAATTTTAAAAAAATAAATATAATAATAAATATAATTTATAAATTTAATAAAAAATTATTATTTATATTATAAAATTTAAAATATGTAATAAATAATTAAATTTTTATATTTTATATTATATTTTTATTTATAAATTTAAAAATTTTAAATAAAAATATATGAAATAAAAATTTAAAATATATGTTGAATTTATGGTAAATTTTATAAAAAAATTATAAAATTAAATTAATTTTATTTATAAATTATTATTTATAATTAAATAAATAAAATGAATGATAAAATTAAAATGTAAAAGTAAATATAAAATATTATATTATAATTAAATTAAATATTTTATAAATGAAAGTTTTTTAATTTTATAATATAATTTAAATAATATAAAGTTTTTAATTTTAAATTAGCTTTTGAATAATATAGTTTTTAATTTTAAAATTAAATTTTTATTATTTTTATTTAAAATATTTAAATGTTTTTTTTAATTTTAAAAATTTAAAAAAAATATTTTCATAAAAAATCAAAATAATAATAAATTATATAATAATAAATATTAAAATAAAATATAATAAAAATTATTATTTTAAAATTTTTAAATTAAAATTAAATTTTATTTAAATATTTAATTGTATAATTAAAAAAATATAAAATTTATAAATAAATTAAATAAAATTAAATAAAAATTAATCAAATTTTAATTATTATTATTATATTTATTTTAATAAATTTAAATTATATTTTATATTCATTTTTTTATATTTTATTTTTAATAAATGTTTTTAATTAATTAAATATTTTTTAAAAAAAATATTGAATTTAAATATAATTTAAAAATTAAATATATAAAATTCATTGAATTGATTAAATTTATTAAATAAAATATTAAAATTATAATAAAATGGGTATATGGAATTTTTAAATTTATATTAATTATTTTATTAATAAAATATTTTATTAATTAATTATGTAATATTTATTAATTATTTTATTAATTATTTTATTAATTTTTTATAATAATTTTTATTTTAAATAATATAAAATTTTTTGATTTTATTATAAATCATAAATAAATAATATATTAAAATAATTAAAATTATAATAAAAAATTTATATATAAATATTAAATTTATGGTAATTATTTTATTAATCAAATTTCTTATTAATTATTTGATTAATTATTTTATTAATTTTATATAATAATTTCCATTTTTAAATAATATAAAAATTTATGATTTTATTATAAATTAATGTTATTATAAATTTGAAAAAAAAATTATATAATAATTTTTTTTATATTAAAATAATAACATTTATAATTACATTTTAAAAATTACATTTTAAAAAATTATATTTTAAAAATAAATATATTTTTAATAAAATATCATTAATTTTTAATTTATTATTTAATAATATAAAATTAAATAAAATTTAAAGAAAAATTAAAAATAATATTAAAATATTATTTTAATTTATAATAATATAAAATTAATAATTTTTAAATATAATTATGAAAATATATATAAAATTATATAAAATATTTTAAAAAATATAACGAAATATTTTTTATCATTTTTTTTATAATTTTTAATATTAAAATTTATAATATAATAATATCATATTATATTTAATTAAAAAAATATATAAATTTAAAAACTTATATATTTTATTTTAAATTATAAAAAATTAATAATTTTCAAATATTATTATAAAATTATATAAAGTTTTTTAATAAAATATAAATATATATCTTTTATAATTTTTATATTTAAATTTATAATATAATAACGTAATATTGTATTTAATTAAAAAAATATAAAAATTTAAAAATAATTTATTTAATTTTAAATAATAAAATAAAAATTATATTTAATATTATTATTAAATAATTATATATTATTTATATATTATTATTAAAAGTTCTTTAATTTTTAATAAAAATATAATAATAAAATCTTTTTTGTATATAATAATTTTAAATTTCATTTAATTATAATAATAATTTTATATGTGAATTCAATTTTAAAATTGGTAATTATTATGTGATTATTATTTATATTTATTTTTATAAATATTTTATTATATAATTAGTTTTGTTTTATTTTATAATAAATATATAATAATTAATTAAATTATCATTTTATTTTTTTATAATTATATTTATTATAATTATTAATTATATATTTTGTGTTTTATATATATATATATATAAATTAATAATATAATAATATAAATATAATTAAAATCAATGAAATTTAAATTCATTAAAATAATATTATATTTAATTATTTAAAAAATATTATAAATTTATTAAATAATAAAAAAAAAATGTTTATAAAATAAATTAAAAAATTTTTTTTATGCATAACACAATTATAAAATTTTATAATATTTAAAATGGAAAATATTATAAAAAATTAATAAAATAATTAATAAAAAGTTTAATTAATAAAATAATCATCATAAATTTAACAATTATATATGACCATTTTATTATAATTTTAAATATAATAAATAAAAAACATAAATATTTTTTTAAAAAAAATTAAAAATAAATATAATAAACATTTATAGTTTTTTATAAATATAAATTTAAAATATATATAAAATAATTTAAAAACAAAATTTAATTAATTAAAAATTATTAATTTAAATTTATTTTAAATTATTTATTATATAAACAATTTTTTTAATTTAAAAATTAAAAAAGTTTTTTAAAAAAATTTATTAATTATAAAAATTAATTATTTTTTTATTTATATAATTTCATGAATTCAAAGTTTATAAAATTATTTTTTTAATTAATATCATTATAATTTTATAATAAAAATTTATTTAAAATATTTTAATATAAATTTATAATAAAATAATTATATATAATTATTAAATTTATAATAATTATATTATTAATTATTTCATTAATTTTTCGTAATGAATTTTATTTCAAATAATATAAAATTTCATAATATTATTATAAAAAATTATAAAATATTAAATATATAATTATTAAATTAAAAAATTTTTATTTTATATTAAAAATAAATATAAAAAATTAATTATTTAAAAAATTTAATATATATTTATAAATATATAATAAATAATTTTAAAATATTTTAATTAAATTTTTTTATTTAAAATTTTTAAATAATAAAATATTGATATAATTAAAAAAATATGTTTAGAAATTTTTTATAATTATAAATTTAAAATTAATATAAAATAATTTTATAATAAAAAATTTATCATTTTCATAATAATTTTAAATGTAAATTTAATTTTAAAATAAATTATTATTTTATAATTATTATTTATATTTATTTTTATATATAATTTATTATATAATAAATCTTTTTTATTTTATAATAAATATATAATAATTAATTTAATTATAATTTTTTTTTATTATAATTTTATTTATTATCATTATTTTAATAAATTTTATATATATATTTTTTAATTTTTTAATTTTTTAATAAAATATTTTATTTTTAATTATAAATTTATTTTTATTTAAATTTATTTTTATTTAATTTAAAATTAAATAAATAATTATGATATTTTTATTTTAATAGAAATTATTTATAATAAAATTATGAAATTTATATTATTTAAAATGAAAATTATTATAAAAAATTAATAAAATAATTAATAAATATTATATAAATAATTAATATAAAATTTAATTAATAAAATAATTATTATGGATTTAATGGTTATATGTAATTATTTTATCATAATTTTAATTTTATTATTTTTATAATTAATAAATAATATTTTTTTATAAATTTTTTTTAATTTTAATTTTTATATTTATTTAAAATAAATTTTTTAAATTAAATTGATTAAATTTAAAAAAGGAAATTTTATTATAAAAAATATTTTTTTAACGAATTTAATTGGTTATAAAATTTTTTTTATTAATAATATATTTTTTTAATTATTTTAATAAAACTTTATGTTTAAATCCAATTTTTATATTTTTTAAATTTAATGAAATAACCAAATCATAATGAAATTTCATCCAAACGTTTAATTTCATATTTAAAAAAAATGTTAAATCCATAAATAAATTAAAATAAATTAAATAAAAAATGGTAAATTATAATTATTATTTTATTTAATTATTTTAAAAAAACATTATAAATTCATTAAATAATAAAAAAAATAAAAAAGCTTTTTATAAAATAAATTAAAAAACTTTTTTATTCGTACATAAAATAAATGAAAAAAAATTAAAAAAAAACTTTTAAAATTTTTTTCAATTATAAATATAAAATAAATATAAAATAATTTCATAAATTTTTAATTTATAAAAAGTTTTTTTTAATAATATTATAATTTTATAATAAAAAATATATTAATAATATAATATATTAATTTATTAAAATGATTATTTATACAATTTAATTTATAAATTATTTTTAAATTATTTAAATTATTTAATTATAATTTTTATTTAATATTAATTTATATATTTACATTTTTTTATATAATTTAAAATATTTTATTTTTATTTAATAAAATTATTATTATTATAAAATATAATATATTAAAAAATAATATTTTAAATTATATATTAAAATAAAATTTTAATTATAAAAATTTTATATATATATTAAAATATATTTTAAAAAATATAAATAAAAATAATTATATAATTAAAAAAATTATTAAAATGATTTAAATTTAAAAAAATTAAATTAATAATTTTTAAAAATAATTTTTATATTAATATTTAAAATAATTTTTATTATTAACACATTTTAAAATTATTATCGGGTATTTATTGGTATATTTAATACATAAAATATATTTTATTTATTTTAATTTAAATATAAATTTTTTTAAATTTTATATATTTTAATAATTTAAATTAAAAAAATTATATTACCATATTTATTTTAATTAAATTTTTTAAATAAAATAAATTATATTTTAATATAAATTTTATTTTAAAAATTATTTAAAAATATATTTAATTAATTAATATAACGAAAAAATTTATAATTATAAAAATATTTTTAATTTTAAAACGAATCACGTAATTTTTTTAAAACCATTTTAAAACCATTATTATTATTATACATAACATATTTATAAATTTATAACATTTAAAATAAAATTTATTTTAATGAATTTAAATTATATTTTACATTCGTGTTTTTATATTTCATTTATTATAAACGTTTTTAATTAATCAAATATTTTAAAAAAAGCAAAAACATTAAATGTAAATATAATTTAAAATTTAATTACGCAAAATTAATTTCATTCTCATTAAAATCAATTAAATCAATTAAATTCATTAAATAAAATATCGTAATAAATAAATGACGTATTAAAACAATTATTAATGTTGTTACAAATTTGAAAAAAACGTTACGTAGCAATTCTTTTTTTTTACGTTAAAATAACGGCATTCACAATCGCGCTTTAAAAATAACCGCACTTTTAACAAAAACCACAATTTTTTAAAATTTATTATTTAACAACGGAAAATTTTATAAAATTTAAAAAAAATTAAAAATAATAATAAACCATTATTTTATTTTATAATAATTAAATATTAATAATTTCGAACGTTATTATGGGAATACACGTAAAATTATATAAAATTTTTTAAAAAAATATAAACGGATATTTTCCATTTTTTTCCCACGTTTTTCAACGTTAAAACTTATAATATAACAACGCAACGTCGTATTCAATTAAAAAAAATATATAAATTCGAAAACCATATATTTAATTTTAAATAATAAAAAATTAATAATTTTCAAATATTATTATGAAATTATATAAAGTTTTTTAATAAAATATAAATGTATATTTTTTACAATTTTTACGTTTAAATTTATAATATAATAATATAATATCGTATTTAATTAAAAAAAATATAAAAAATTAAAAATAATATATTTAATTTTAAATAATAAAATAAAAATTATTTTCAATATTATTATTAAATAATTATATATCGTTTATATATTATTATTAAAATTTTTTAAATTTTTAATAAATATATATTAACGAAATTTTTTTTTTAATTTAAATTTAAATTTCATTTAACCAATTACATTTATCGTGCCCCACAAATACGAACACATAAACCAACAATCCGGTAACATAACCACCACCGTAAATGGTTGATAAAATTTAAATTGATTGAAATAAAATAAAGTTTATATTAAATAAATAAAATTATTTATAAAAATTTTAATTAAAACGAAAACGACGATATAATTGGTAAAATTGAAAATGTTAAAATATATAAATTGTAATAATTTTTTTAAAATTTATAATAATAATAATTTTAAAAAAATTTACGTGATTCATTTTTATAATTATAAATTTTTTTATTATATTAATTAATTAAATATATTTTTTAATAATTTTTAAAATAAAATTTACATTTATATAAAATTTATATTATTTAAAAACTTTAATTAAAATAAATATAATGGTATAATTATTTTAATTTAAATCGTTAAAATATATAAAATTTAAAAAAATTTATTATATTTAATTTAAAATGAGTAAAATGTATTTTATATATTAAATATGTTAATAAATACCCGATAACAATTTGAAAATATGTTAATAATAAAAATTTTTAAAATTATTATAATATAATAAATTTTAAATTTATAAAAATATTAATATTTATTTTATTAAAAAAATTTAAATTTTTATAAATTTATAAAAATAATAAAAATTAAAATTTTAAAATTTTATTTTTAAATATTAAATATTTTATAAAAAATATTATTTTATGATAAATAATGATTAAAAAAATTTTTTTATTAATTATTTTAAAATAATTAAAAAAATAAAATAAATTATATTAAAAAAATGGTTAAAATAATTTAAATAAATAATATTGATAAAATAAAAAATATAATAATTTAAAAAAAATTTAATTAATAATAAAAATTTAAAAGAATTAAAATTATAAAAAAAAATATTTATTATAATTATTAAAAAAAATTAATTTTATTATTAAAAAATTAATTTTATTATTGCACATATTTTATAATATTTTTATATCATTTATAATATTTTATATATTAATATCATGATTTATTTTTATAATTTATTATAAAATATTAAAATAATATATTATTTAATATAATGACGGTTTTACATGTGGGTTTAATTTTAAAATGGGTAATTATTTCGTAATTCCCATTTATATTTATTACCATTTGTGTTCCGTTATGTAATTAATTTTTTTTTTTCATTTCACGATAAATACATAATAATCAATTAAATTACAATTTTATTTCGTTACAATTGTGTTTACCGTAATTAATATTTTATAATAAATTTATAAAAATAATAAAATTATAATAAAGTTTTTTTAAAATATTAAATTTTTTATTTAAAATAATATAAAATATTTAAATAAATTAAAATAAATTTAAAAATAAAATTTAATTAATTAAAAATTAATAATTAAATTTTATTTTAAATTATTTATTATATAAATAATTTTTTAAATTTTAAATTAAAAATTTTTTTAAAAAAATTTATTCATTATAAAAATAAATTATTTTTTTTTATTTATAAAATTAAATAAAAAATTATAAAATTTTAATTATTATTATATTTAATTATTTTAAAAAATATAATAAATTTATTAAATAATGGAAAAAATAAAAAAATGGTTATAAAATGAATTTAAAAAGTTTTTATAAATAAAAAAACAAAAAAATGTAAAAAAATTTATTTAATAAAAATAAATATAAAAAATATTTTTAAATATTTTTATATTTATAAATTTAAAATTAAATTTAAAATAATTAATAAATAATGTTATAAATTTTAAATTTATAAAATTATTTTTTAAATTAATAATATTATAATATTATTATAAAAAATTTATTATTAATTATAATATAATAAATAAAATTATAAATAAAAATATATAAAATTTTTTTATTAATTAATATATATAATTATATTATATTAAATTATTTAATAATTTAAAAGTTTTAAAATTATAATAAAATAATCACACATAACCATTAAATTTATGATAATTATTTTATTAATTAAATTTTTTATTAATTATTTATATAATATTTATTAATTATTTTATTAATTATTTTATTATTATTTTATAATAATTTTTATTTTAAATAATATATAATTTCATAATTTCGTTATTAATGATTATTTTATCAAATTAAAATTTTTTTTAAATTTATAATATATTACATTATATAAAATATTTTTAAAATCGTTAAAAATAAATAAAAAATATAATATAATTATTTTTAAAATAAATTTAATATATTTAATATTATATTATAAATTATTTCTATATTAATATTTAAAGATAAAATTTAATTAATTGAAAATTATTAATTTAAATTTATTTTAAATTATTTATTATATAAATGGTTTTTTTAATTTAAAATTTAAAAAATTTTTTTTAAAAAATTTATTAATTATAAAAATTAATTGTTATTTTATTTATAATATTTTTAAATATAATATTAATTAATAATTTTATATAAATAATTTAATATTAAATATTTTAATATTATTAATTTAAATTAAAATTTATATATTATATATTAAAAGAATTTTAATTTAAATTATTCAAATATAATTCAATATTATAACAAATATTTATCAACGTTAATTATAATAAATAAAATTATAATAAAATAAAAATATAATTTAATCAATTATTATATATTTATGATTAAATTATAAAAAATTAATTAAATTATAAAATAAATATAAAAATAAATATATATAATAATTATAAAATAATTATTTATTTTAAAATTAAATTTATATATAAAATTTATTTATATATTAATTATTATAATAAAATTATTTTTATATATAATATTATATTTTATTTATAATATATTTAAAATATTAATTAATATTAATTTATAAATTAATTTAAAATATTTAAATTTTATATAATAAATATAAAATTATTAAAATTTATTAACAATTTTGAAAATATTATAATTCATTTATATTAAATGATTATATTTTAAAATTAATAATAATATTTTATAATTATTAAAAAAATTTAATTTTAAAAAATTTATAAATTTTTTTATAAATTTATTATTTAATATAAAAAAATTATAAATTTTTTTTAAAATTTTTAATAAATTAATTTTTCATATATTTATTTAATTTTAATATATTTTAATTTTAATTTTTATTTAATTATTTTATTATAATTATTTAAATAAATTTAATATTTTTAAATAAAAAATTTTAAATAATATTATTATAAATATATATATTTTATAATTTTAATAAATAAAATATTTCAAATTTCAAAATATTAAAATATAAAATGATATTTATATTTAAATATTTTATAATAATTATATATATAAATTTATATTTTAAATAAATAATTATTTATAATAAAATCATGAAATTTTATATTATTTAAAATAAAAATTATTATAAAAAATTAATAAAATAATTAATAAATATTATATAAATAATTAATAAAAAATTTAATTAATAAAATAATTATTATAAATTTAATAATTATATATAACCATTTTATTATAATTTTATAATAATTATTATTTATATTTATTTTTATATATATTTTATCATATAATTAATCATTTTTCATTTTATAATAAATAAATGATTTTTATTATTAACACATTTTCAAATTGCTATCAAACACTTATTAACACACTTAATATATGGGGTACATCTCATTTAATTTAATTCAAATTCAAATCTTATTAAATCTCGTATATTTTAAACGATTTAAATACCAAAAATAATATCGGCGTTTTCGTTTTAATTAAATTTTTCAAATAATATAAATTTTATTTTAATACAAACTTTATTTTAAAAATTATTTAAAGATATATTTAATTAATTAATAAAACAAAAAAGCTTACAACCGCAAAAACGGGTCACGTAATTCCCCCTAAAACCACCATTATTACAACTTTTAAAAAAAACCATTACAACCCACATATTTTAACATTTCAAATACCACCAATTATATCGTCATTTTCGCCTCAATTAAAGCTTCTTTTCAATATCTTTGTCCATTTAGTGCAAACCTTATTCTAAAAATTATAAATGTGTAGATTTGTTATGTATGGTGGTGGTGGTGGCCTTGGGGGGCCACGTGACCCCCTTTGAGGCTAAAAACGCTTTTACAGTCGCAAACCTTTTCGCCGCATCAATCAATTAAATATATCCTCAAATAACTTTCAAAATAAGGCCTACATCAAGATGGAACTTATATCATTCGAGAGGTTTAATTGAAGCGAATACGACGGTGAAATTTTTCTAATTTGAATTGTTGAAATACGTGGGATTCAAAAGGACTTGTATTTGATTCAAAATGGGTGGGATGTATTCCATATATTAGGTGTGCTAATAAGTGTTCGATAGCAATTTGAGGGTGTGCTAATAGCAAAAGTCAAATAAATATTAATTAAATAAATTATGAATTTATTTATTATATTTATATTTAAAATAATTATTTTTTTATTTTTTTTATTTTAAAAATTAAAAAAATTATTATAATATAATAAATTAATAAAAAAATTAAATATTTTAATATTTATATAATATATTTAATTTAATTATTACATTTTTAAATTTAAATATATAAAAAAATCATATATATAAATTATAATTTATTTTCAAATTTTTATTTATATATAATGAAAATTTATTTAAAAAAAAATATTAAAAATATAAAAATTTAAAATTAAAAAAATAATTTTTATAATATTTTAAAAATTATTTTAAAAATATAAAAAAATAATATTTTTTTTTATTTTATTTTTTAAAATATTAATAATATAATTATTTCAATTAAATAATTAAATATTTTTATAATTTGTTTTAAATAAATTATAAATTTTTAAAAAATATGAATTTTATAAAATATTTTAAAAAAACCATGTTTTTTAATAAAAATTAATATATTTAAAATTTTATAATTTAATTAAATTAAATTTTGAAAATATATAATTTGTATTTATATTTTAATAAATATATAAAATATTTATTTATAATTTTTAAAAAAATTTAAATTTAAAATCCATTACGTAAATTACAAATATATATTAATAAAATTCATTATTTTTTAAATTTATTATTTCATACGTTATATTTATTAATTAAATAAATTAAACATAATATTTATATTATTAATTTATTATATAATATTTATAAAAAAAATTAAAAATTATTATTTAAATTTATTATAAAATTATTAAAATTTAAAATGTAAAAATATAATAATAAAATGTGTGGTTTTTTTATTAACGTATTGTATGATAAAATGGTATTTTAATTTTATAAATTTATTAATTTTTTTTTAAATTTTTTTTAAATATATTTTATAAATATTTAAAAAATAATTTATTTTAATATTATTTAATAAAATTATTTTAATTTTAAATTTATTTAATATAAAATGATATTATTTTAATAATAATGGTATTTTAATAATAATTAATTTTAAAACCATTTTCGTCACCGTTTATTTAAAAAAGTTAATCATTAAAAATTTTTTTATTTATTTTTAATTACATTATATTAACGACCATTGTATTTTATTGAATTTAACGATTTAATAATATATAAAAATTATATCGTTAATTTTAATTTAAATAAAATTTTCGAATGATATAAATTTCGAATAAATCCATGTAATATTTCAAAAACTATTCGAAAATATATGTATTTATATAAAGTTTTTTACAATTGCAAAACTTTTATCGATGTTTCGCGGAAAAAAAACATTACTAACCACTTATACATGTCGAATAACTTTCAAAATACCGCATGTATTAAATTGAAATTTATATTATTAAAAAACTTTAGTTAATACGAAATTAAATATATAATTTATTTTTTAATTGAATAAAATTCAATGGTAAATACAGTGGTGTAATGGAATTAATTGAAAATATTTATTATAAATAAATAAAAAATTTTTTATTTTTTATTAATTTTTTTTCAAAAATAAAATTATTATTAAAATACCATTATTATTAAAATAACATTATTTTTAATATAATATTAATAAATATAATATGTTAAATTAATTATAATAATAAAATAAATTAAATTTATTATAATAAATAATTAATTATATATAATATATTTAATTTATTAAATATATTTAAAATAAAAAATATATATAATAATATAAATATAATTTAATGAAATTAAAATAAAATTTAATAATTTTAAAATTTTTATTATAAATAATTAAATATAATTTATATTATTAATATTAATATATTAAATTTTTTAAAATATTAATTTATTAAAAATTTTAAAAATAAATTAATTTAATATATTTTTTATTAAATTAAAATAATTTTAAATAAATTAAAAAATGAAATATTAAAAAATATTTATAATAAATATTAATTATTTTTTAAAAAGAATTTTTATATTATTAATTAAAATACCATTATAATAATATAAATTATTTAAATAAATTACGGAAATTTATTTTAAAAAAATAATATTTGAAAATTTATAATTAATAATTAAAATTTTAAATTTATTATTAAATTTATTAAAAATGATTAAAATGATTAAAAATATAAATAAATTATTAAATTATTAATTATAATTTTATATTAATTGTTTTTAAATATAATTCATTAATAATAAATTTAAATATAAATTATTTATATATTACGTTATTATATAAAATTATAAATTTTTAATTATAAAATTAAAACGAATTAATTAATATTTTAAATTAATTTTTTATTTTAAAAAAATAATTTTATAAATACATTTAATTATAAAACGTATAATTAAATTATAATTATATTTTATAATTTATCATTAAAAAATAAATCATAAAAAAATTTTTAATAAATTTATAATTATTAAAATTGAAAAAACAAATGAAATAATTAATGATTAAATAATAATAATAATTATTTTAATGAATTTAAATTTTATCAACCAAATGGTGGTTGCGCCACCGCGCCACGGACCGTTGGTCCATGTATTCGTATTTGTGGGGCACGAAAAACGTAATTGGTTAAATAAAATTTGAAAATTTCGTGCGGAAAAAAAAATTTCGTTTATATATTTTTATTATTATATTAATAATACATTAAATAAAAATAATAACATCGAAAATAATTTTTATTTTATTATTCGAAATTAAATAAATAATTTTTAAATTTTTATATTTTTTTTTTAATTAAATATGACGTTACGTTATTATATTATAAATTTTAATATAAAAACGTTAAAAATTAAATATTTATATTTTTATTAAAAAACTTTATATATTTAAACGTGTATTCCCATAATAACGTTTAAAAATTATTAATATTTTATCATTATAAAATAAAACAATAATTTATTATTATTTTTAATTTTTTTTAATTTTTATAAAGTTTTACGTTGTTAAATAATAAATTTCGAAAAATTATGGTTTTTCGTTTAAAATGCGGTTATCGCGATAAAAACGTAACCGTAACTTTTACAACGTAAAAAATTACCGCGTAACGTTTTTTCAAATTTATAATTACATTAATAATTATTTTAATATATTATTTATTTATTATGGTGTTTTATTTAATAAATTCATTTGATTTTAAATTATATTTTTAATTGTAAAAAAACCAATTTCGTGCATTTAATTTTTAAACCATATTCGTATTTAATTTTTTTATTTTTTTTAAAATATAAAATTAATTAAAAAAAATTTATAATAAAAAAAATACAAAAAAAAAACGAAAAAAACGAACGTAAAATATGGTTTAAATTCATTGAAATAAAATAATAATATAAAAACCCAATATTCATCGAAATTTTAATATATAAAATTTTTTTTTCAAATTTAAATAAATTTTTTTAAATAAATTAAATAAAAACAAATAAACGTAAAATATTATATAAAAATTTATATATTAAAATAATTTTTTCATTATTAATTATTATATAAAAATATATTTAATAAAATATTATTATTTTATAATATTTAATTAATTTTAAACATGAATTATAACATTAATAAATAATTTTTATATTTATATTTATTAAATATATTATTCGTAAAATTTTAAATAAAATTTAAAAAATAAAAAAATAAAACATAAATAAATTTTTATAAAACGTTTAATATTTTTTAATAATAATAATAAAAATATTATTTATTATATTTTTTAAAATTAATTATTAATATGTTTTTAAATTATTATTAAAAGTTTATTAATATATTTAATATATAAAATATATTTTATTTATTTTAAATCAAATGTAATTTTTATTGAATCCCATGTATTTTAACAATTTTAATTAAAAAATTTATATCGTTATATTTATTTTTATTAAATTTTTAAATAATATAAACTTCATTTTAATATATATTTTATTAAAAATATTATTTAAAAATATATGTAATTAATTAATACAATGAAAAAAATTTTACCCGTAAAAATAAATTATATTTTTTTAAAACATTATTATATATTTTTTCAAAATTCATTATAATTTATATATTTTAACGAAATAAATTAAAAAAATCATATCGTTGTTTTTATTTTAATTAAAATTTTTTAATGATATTTTTATTTTTTTAATATAAGTTTTATTTGAAATGTTATGAATATATAAATATATTAAATATAATAATTTTAAAAAAACGATATAATTTTTTTAAAAAATTAAAAACTTTTTTATAATTGTAAATTTTTTTTTATTAATTCATTAAATATATTTTTAAATAATTTTTTAAAATAAAAATTCATATTAAAATAAAATTTATATTATTAAAAAAATTTAATTAAAATAAAAATTAAAAATAAAAATTTAATTAATTGAAAATTATTAATTTAAATTTATTTTAAATTATTTATCATACGGGCGGTTTTTTTTTAATTTAATAGTTGAAAAAAGTTTTTAAAAAAATTTATTAATTATAAAAATTAATTGTTTTTTTTTATTCATAAAAACATTTATATAATTTTCAATATTTAAATTATTAAAATACGTAAAATTGAAAGAAATTTATTATATTTAATTGAAAATAGATGGGATGTATTTTATATATTAAATGTGTTAATAAATGCCCGATAAAAATTTGAAAATGTGTTAATAATAAAATTTTTTAAATTTAAATAAATTATTTTCATAATTTATATGATTTTAATTAAATATTATAATAAAAATAATTATAAAAAATTCAAAATGAAATTTAATTAATCATTATATATTTATTATGAAATGAAAAATGTTTAAATATATAATAAAATATATATATAAATAAATATAAATATTAATAATAAATTTTCGGTTTCAAAAATGATAAAATCGTTAATTAAAAAAAACAATTTCGTAAATTTTCAATATATAAAATTATTTTATAATTATTTTAATTTTCATTTTAAATTTAAAAATATAGAAACAATTAAAAATGTATTTTATAATTAATTATAAAATAATTATTTATTTTAAATTCAATTAATATAAAAATTTTATTTTATAAATATTTTTCATTATTTCAAATTTTAAAAAAATTTTATTATTTAATAATAATTATTTAAAATAATAATTTAATTTTAAATATATAATAATTAAAATATAATTATATAATAATTAAAATATAATTATAATTATTATAATTTTAATATAAAAAATTATTGAATTATTATTTTTAATTAATTATTTTTATAATAAATTAAAAATATAATATTTATAAATATAAATATTAAAAATTAAAATTTTTATTATAATGAAAATAATTATATATTAATAAAATGAAAATTAAAATGAAATGAAAATTATAATTTATTATAAATAAAAATTTTATAATTTTAATTTTTATTATTATTTATAATATAAAAATAAAAAATTAAATTTTAAATATTAAATGAATTTATTTTAAATAATATGATTAATGTTATCGATTTAAAATTTATATTAAAATTATAATAAAACGGTTACGCATAATTGTTAAATTTATGACGATTATTTTATTAATTAAAATTTTTATTAATTATTTATGTAATATTTAATAATTATTTTATTAATAATTTTATTGATTTTTTATAATAATTTCCATTTTGAATAATATAAAATTTCATGATTTCGTTATAAATAATAATATATTAATAAATTAAAAAATTATCCAATTATAAAAAGAATTTTAAATTTAATTAAAAAAAACATTTTTTAAATTATTATTAATTTTAATATATAATAACATTATTTTTATTATAGATATATTAAAAAGTTTTTTATTAATAATTAATTTAAATTTTATAAAATTTAAATCGAAATTTATTAAAATTTTATATTTATTAATAATATAATTTTTAAATATATTATTTTAAATTTTTTTATTTTAATATATAATTAATTAAATATATAAAATTTTGTAAAATAAATATTTATAAATTTTTAAAATTAATAAATAATTAATTAATTAATAAATTTAATGAATAAATTAATTATTAAAATTTTTTAAAAAATTATTTTTATTTATAATAAAATTATAAATTTTTATATTATTTAAAATGAAAATTATTATAAAAAATTAATAAAAAATTAATAATAAATTAATAATAAATATTATGTAAATAATTAATAAAAAATTTAATTAATAAAATAATTTTTATAGATTTAATAATTATGAATGATTGTTTTATTATAATTTTAATAATTATTATTATTAATTTATAAATTTAAACCACAAATTATAATAATTATTATAATAAATTTTTTATTTTTAATAAACATAAATATTATAAATTTTTAAATAAAATTTTTAAATTTTTTAAAATAATAAAAATTATTAAATTAATTTAAATTTTTTATGATAATTTAATTATTATAATAATTTATTTTTTAATTAATTATTTAAAATTGATTTTTTTTAAAATTGAATTTTAATTAATATATATTTATTATATTAAATAAATAAATATTAATTAATATTAATAAATTAAAATTATATATATAAAAAATAAAATAAAATATTAAAATAATAAATTAAAAAATAATAATAAAATTAATAATTAATTTTTTATATATATAATTTTTTTAATTTAATTTAATTATAATATACAAAAAAATTTTTTTATTAATATATAAAATATAAATTTTATATATTATATATTATATAACCATATGATTAAAATTAAAACAAAACAATCACGCATAACCATTGAATTTATAATTATTATTTTATTAATTAAATTTTTTATTAATTATTCATATAATATTTATTAATTATTTTATCAATTATTTTATTAATTTTTTATAATAATTTCCATTTTAAATAATATAAAATTTCATAATTTCATCATAAATTATTTTAATATAATAATTAATGAAATAATGATTTTATTTTATTAAAATATTTTTATTTATATTTATATATATAAAATAAATTTATAAATATAATAATAGTTTAATAAATAAATAAAAATATAAAAATATAAAAATATAAAAATATAAAAATATTAATAATTTAAAATTAATATTTATAAATGATTATAATATAAAATATATTAAATTTTTAAAATAATATTTTTCATTTATTTAAATATATAAAATAAAATTATATATAATATTATTTTTTATTATAAAATATAAAAATTTTATTATTAATATAAAAAATATTTTTATACATAAAAAATTCATAAAATCATTTTTTATTTATTTTAAATTTTATATTATATTTATAAATATAAAATTATTTAAAATTAATTTTTATATTAAATTTTATTTAAAAAAATTTTTAATTTTTTATTTATTTATTTTTAAATAAATATTTTTAATTTATTTTATATATATTTTAATTTATTAATTTATAATTTTTTAAAATAATTAAATTAAATAATAATTTCAATTTTTTTATTTTATATAATTTAAATATTTTTAATTTTTAATTTTTAAATTTTATATTTTTTCAAATTTAAAATTAATTATGTTTATAAATTATAATTATAATTTAATTTTTTTAATATTTTTATTTATATTTTATTAATTAACATTATATTTTTTAAAAAAAAATAATTATAAATAAAAAAAATTAATTTTTATAATTAATAAATTTTTTTTAAAAAAAGTTTTTAATTTTAAATTAAAAAAATTATTTGTATAATAAATAATTTAAAATAAATTTAAATTAATAATTTTTATTTAATTAAATTTTATTTTTAATAATAAATATAAATAATTATATTAATATAAAAAAAAAATTTTTTTTAAAAAAATTTAATTTTTTTATTTTATAAATTAATAATTTTATATATAAATTTAATTTTAATATAAATAATTATTTTATAATTATTTTTAAACAATTATTATTAATATTTTTTCGTTTTGTTATTAAGATTTATTTGTATTTTTTAATACATGGGGTATATTTTACTTATTTTGATTTAAATTTAAATTTTATTAAATTTCGTATTTTTTTAACAATTTAAATATTAAAAATAATATTGATATTTTCACTTTAATTAAATTTTTTTAATGATATAAATTTTATTTTAATATAAGTTTTATTTTAAAAATTATTTAAAAATATATTTAATTAATTAATATAATAAAAAAATTTATAATTGTAAAAACATTTTCAATTTTTAAACGGGTTACGTGCTTTTCCCCTTAAAACCACCACCACCATATACAATATATTTACACGTTTATAATATTTATAATAAAATTTATATTAAATAAATAAAAATAACAAGAAAAAATTTTAATTAAAACAAAAATGGTAATATATTTAATAAAATTTAAATTATTAAATTATATAAATTATATTAATTTTTATAATAATTGTAATAATGGTAATTTTTTTTTTAAAAAAAAACAATAATATGTAATTAATTTAAAAATTAAAAATGTTTTTACAATCGTAAACTTTTTTATTATATTAATTAATTGAATATATTTTTAAATAATTTTTAAAATAAAATTTATATTAAAATAAAATTTATATTATTTAAAAAATTTAATTAAAATAAATATAACAATATAATTTTTTTAATTTAAATTATTAAAATATATAAAAGTCCAAAAAATTTATTATAATTAATTCAAAATAAATGGGATGTACCCCATGTATTAAAAAATATAAATAAACTTTAATAATAAAATGAAAAAATATTAATAACAATTGTTTATTTTTAATATTCATTTTTATATATATTATATTATATAATTAATTTTTTTAATTTTATAATAAATATATAATGATTAATTAAATCATAATTTTTTTATTATAATTATATTTATTATAATTTATAATTTTTTATTTATATTAATTATTTTAATAATTCATTTTATTTAATTTTTATAATAAAATAATTATTTTTATTAATTTATTAATATTTTAAAATACATTATTAAAAAATTTATTTTATATCATTTTTATAAATTTATAAATAATTTAAATTATTATTTGTTGGATCGATTTTAATAACGATATAATGAATTCATTAAATATTCTCGTGGTTGGTTTCTTATTCATTATTGTGTATTTTTGATGATGTAAAAGTTTTAAAATTCCACCCTTAATAAAGTTGTGGTTTGGGGTTGGCCCCACATGGGTCCAGCCCCAACCCTCACTTTATTGTCACGTGACTTCTATTGCAACATTATTAAAAAAATTTAAATGTTAATATAAAATTTTTTTTTAAATTTATTAATTTATTTTAAATAAATATAAATAATTTAATAATATTAAATTTTAATAATTTAATAATATTAAATTTTAATAATTTATAATATTAATTTTATTAATATTTATTTTTAAAATAATATTAATAATTTTATAATTATTATATTTTTTTATTTTTATATTTATATTAAATATTAAATTTTTTATTAATTTTTAAATAAATTTAATGATTTTTTATTTTTTTAATTTTTTTTATTATATATATGAATATTAATTATTAAAATATATAATAATATTAATTTTATTAAATTTTAATATAATTATAAATAAAAAAAATAATTATATAATATAATTAATAAATTTTTTTTAAAAAGTTTTTTAATTTTTAAATTAAAAAAATTATTTATTTAATAAATAAAAATTTTATTATTAACACATTTTTAAATTATTATTAAAAGTTTATTAATATATTTAATATATAAAATATATTTTATTTATTTTGAATTAAATATAACATTTTTTAAATTTTACGTATTTTAACAATTTAAATTTGAAAAATTATTTTATCGTATTTATTTTAATTAAATTTTTCAAATAATATAAATTTTATTTTAATGTAAATTTTATTTTAAAAATTATTTAAAAATATATTCAATTAATTAATAAAACGAAAAAATTTATAACCGCGAAAATGAGTTATATGGTTTTTTTTTAAAACCATTATTATTACAACTTTTAAAAAAACCATTATAATTTATATATTTTAATGTTTTAAATGTTATTGGTTATATCGTCGTTTTCGTTTTAATTAAAATTCTTTACAAATAATTTTATTTATTTAATATAAATTTTATTTTAAATATTATAAACGTGTAAATGTATTATATATAATAATAATGGTGGTTTTAAAAAAATTATATAATCAATTTTAAAATTAAAAACGTTTTTATAATTGTAAATTTTTTCGTTATATTAATTAATTAAATATATTTTTAAATAATATTTAAAATAAAATTTATATTAAAATCAAATTTATATTATTTGAAAAATTCAATTAAAACAAATATAATAATATAATTTTTTTTAATTTAAATCGTTAAAATATATGGGATTTAAAAAAATTTATATTTAATTTAAAATAAACGGGATATATTTTATATATTAAATATATTAATAATAAAAATCATAAATAATTTAAAATAAATTTAAATTAATAATTTTTAATTAATTAAATTTTATTTTTAATAATATTTAAAAAAATAAAATTAATTTTAAAATTAAATTATATAAATAATTATTTTAATAAATTAATATTTTATATTATATAAATTTAGTATTAATAAAAAAATCTTTTTTAAAAAAATTTAAAATTTTTTATTTATAAATGTATTAAAATAATTTATATTTTATAAATTATTAAATTTTTTTATATATTTTAATTGTTTAAATAATTTTTTTTAAAAATAATATTTATAAAAACTTTTAATTTTAATAAATATTAATTAAATTTTATTATAATTATTAATTAAAAAACATTATATATTTTATTATTATTAATTTATATATAATATTATTATTAAATTCATATAAATTGATAAATATTATAATTAAATATTTTAATTTAAAATAAAAAAATATTTATATAAAAATATATTTTATAAAATTTAAATATTAAATTTTAATAAAAAATTTATATAATACATAAATTAATATAAAAAATATATATATATTATATATAATTTAATAATAATTAATAGAAAATAATCATTAATAATTTAATAAAATATTTTATATAAATAAAATAATTAAAAAATTATTTATTAAATAAATTCATTTTTAATTTAATTATTAATATTAAATTATAATTTATTAATATAATATATAAATTATAATTATTATAAAATTTATATTTTATAATATTTTATAATTTATATATACATATATATACATATATATTTATATATATATTATATATCATTTTTATATTAATTTTGTTTTAAATTATTTATATTTATAAATAAAAATTCATTATTAAATTTTTATATTTATTCTTTTTAAAATATAATAATAAATAATTCTTTTATAAATAATTTAAAAAAAAATTAATTAATTAATTAAAATTTATAAAATAAAAAATATTAAATTTTTATAAATATAATTAATATTAAATATAAATTAAATAATATTTAATTTTCATTTAAATAAATAATAAAAATATTTATTAATAATAAAAATATTTAAATTATTAATAAAAATATTAATTTAATTTTTTTAAAAATCCATATTAATATGTATAAATTAAAACTTTTATATTTTTAAAATTTGAAATAAATTAAAATAATATTTTTAAAAATAATTTATAATATTTATAAATATATTATTTTTATTTTTTATAAAATTTTTAATGAATTTATTATTTATTAAAAAAATATTAAATATTTCATTATTAATTTATTATTTAATAATTTAAAATGTTTTATTAATAAAAAATTTTTATTATATATATATTTTTTTATTTATATATTTCATTATTATTATTATTATTATTATTTTTATATTATTATATTTATTATTTGCATTTTGTATAAACATTATTAATATTTTTATAAAATAAATATTTTAAATTAAAATTGTATATTTATTGGAAAAAACCTAACCCATTTTAAGTTTTTTATATTTATATTGTATAACAATTTCATTTTCGTTTATATTTAATTAAAATTTTATTATTTTAATAAATAAAATAATAAATAAAATCTTATTTATTTAATTTTAATATATTAAATTAATTTTATTTTATATTTTTTTTAATTTTTATTTTTTTTTCCGTATTATTTTAATATGGTTTGTAATTTTTATATAATTTAATACATTATTATTCATATTAATTATAAATTGTTTTATGTGTTTTATATATTATATATATTTTTTTAAAAATATTTTATTTTTTAATATTTAACTTTAAAAAAAATATAAAATATAAATAATTTATCGTTAAATAAATAAAAATTTTAAATTCGTTATTTTTTATTTTTTTTTTCAATTTTCTTTTTTTTTTTATTTTCTCACTATCTTATTCAAATTATAATCTTTTATCTCTTTATTTTTATATAATTTTAATTTCCGGATTTTTATTATTTTTATTTTTTTTTATAATATTTTCCCATATTTATTTTTTTAAAATTTATAATAATTTTTATTTACACCATTACTTTTATAAAAATTATTTAAAACATTTTTTTTTAATATAATTAAAAATTTAATTAAATTTTTACATAACATTATTATATATATTTTTTTTAACCAAATAATGTATTATTTTTATATTAATACTAAAAAAAATTATTTTTTTATAAATAATTTTTTTTTATATATATTTTTTTTAACATATTATAATATTTTATTAATATATACAAAAATTTAAAAATTTTTATTTAAATTATTAAATTTATTAATTTTTATTTCGTTAAAAATAATAATTAACCATAAATATTTTATAATAATTATGTTAATTAACTAAAAATAAATTTTCTAAACCACTAATTAATTATTACTTTCCAAATTTATTTTACAATTATTTTAAAATAATTAATTTATAACTTTATTATAATTATATCCCTACATAATTTTTAATTTTTTCCCAAAAAAATTAATTTTATTCACATCCAAAAAAATTATTAATATTAAATTTAATATTACCATAATTACTTTTTCCAAATACATTAATAATCCAATTATAAAAATTTAATAAATATTTTAAATATTTTATTTTTATACCCATAATTACTTTATTATTTTACTAATTATTTTCTTTTTAATACCCCAATCTAATAAAAAAATAAATAACCATTTTTTAACCCCAATTTTTAAATAAAAATATTAAATCTTAATATTAATATATTATTAAACATATATTCCAATTCAAATTTTTTAATTTATTTTTTAATAAATTTAAAAATAAAATTATTTAAAAATTAATAATATATTCTTTTATTTTTTCGAATAAAATATTTAAATAAAATAATTTATTAAAATTTTAAAATATTATTAAAAATGGAAAAAAAATTTTTAATTTTAATAATAATAATAATAATTATAAAAATAAATTTAATAAAAATTTTAATAAATAAAAATTCGTATTAAATTATTACCAATTTATAATAAAAATTAAATTATAATAATTTTAAAAATATTTTTATTTATTTAAATTTATTTATATTTTATTATTTTTTTTTTTAAAAGTTTTTACGTTTTTTTTTATTAAATTAAATATTAATTTATATATAAAAAAAATTTATAATTTTAAAAATTATTTAATTATAATTTTTATTTTTTCCACATTTTTTATCATTTTTCCATAATTTTTTTTTATTTAAAATATTTTTAAAAATAACTTTTTTTATAATTTTTTTTTATTTTTTTAATAATAAACATTTTATTATAATGTAATATATTATTTTTATATTTTTACAATAATATTTTAATATTATAACGTTAAATATTCAATATTTAAATAAAAAAAATTTAAATTTTATTTTTTTTATTTATATTTAAATTAAAATTAAAATTTTATATTTTTTTAATAAATAATAAAATTTTTTAAAATTTTCTTTTATTAAAAATATTTATAAAATAAAAATATTTTTTTTATATTTTTTATTCCATTTATTTTTTTAATTTTTTAATATCGTTTTTTTTAATAAAAAATCTTTTTTTTAAATTTTAATTTATTTTTTTTTCGTTTTTAAATTTTTTTTATTCCTTTTTATTACAATGATGTTAAAAAATCTTTTTGGTTTACCCCGGTTTTTACGTTTAAAATCTTTTTTTGTCCTTTTTAAAATTTAAATCCATTTTATCGTTCTTTTTCCTATACATTTTATAAAACTATTTTCATTATTGTTTTGCTTTTTAAATTTCGTTAATTTTTTGTTCAAATATAAATACAATAAAAAATATCCTATTTTATTTTCCAAATATTTAATTGCGGTAACTTTATATGCTTTTATGATTTCTTTTAAACACGCCGATTATATCCCGCTTATTTTAATTGCTATTCTTTTTATTTTTCCATTTTTGCTAAAAATGTACCAAACCGCCGCGCCATTATATTTCATTATTAATTTTTAATAATAAATAAAATATTATTTAAAATTTATTATAAAAAAAATAAATTAATAATTATATTTTTTAAATTTTTAATTAATATTAAAAAAAAATTTTTTAAAATAAATTTAATTTTCAATTTTATTATATTTTAAAAAATAATTATTATAAATAATAAAATATGTTTTTAAAAAATTAAATTTTAAATTATTTATAATTTAATATTATAATATATAATAATTAACGTTATTATAATTATTAATTTATTAATAAATAATTTAAAAATTATTTATTTTTAAATTTAATAATTAAATAAAATATTTAAAAAATTAATTACATTTTTTAAAATAAATGAAAAAAATAAAAATTATAAATATAATAATACGAAAAAACAATTATTATTTTTTAAAAAAATTATTTAATAAATAAAAAATATTATTTTATTAAATAATAAATTTTAAAATAAATAAATAAAAAAAATAATTATTTTATTAAATAATAAAGTTTTTTATAAAATAAATAATTAAATTTAATTATTAATATATATTTTAAAAAAATAAATTTTAAAAAAATATAAACCATTTTTTTAATAATGGAAAAAAGATTTTTTATATTATTATATAAATAAATAATAATATTATTAAAAATTTAATGTTATTTATTAATAATAAATATAATTTTTTAATATTAAAAATTAATTAAAAAAATATTAAATCATTTATTTTAATATTATGAAAATTTTAATATTTATAATAAAATATAAAATCTTTTTAAAAATTTAATTAAGTTAATTTTTAATTTATTTATATAATTTTAAATTAAATTTATTAAATTAATTAATTTTATATAAATTAATCCATAATAAAATCATAAAATTTTATATTATTTAAAATAAAAATTATTATAAAAAATTAATAAAATAATTAATAAAATAATTTAATTAATAAAATAAAAAAAATTTTTTATATTAAAAAATATAAAAAAAAATTATTAAAAACATAATTAATTTTAATAATATTAAAAAAATTATTTATATTAATATTATTAATATTAATTATAAAATTAAATAAAATATTTTTATTAAAAAAATTATATAAAATATTTATTTAATTAAATATTATAATATTAAAATAATAAAAATAATATTTAATAATAAAAAAATATATATTAAATTTAATTTAAATTAAATTAATTTTTTTCATTATATAAATAATATTTTATTTATTATAAATAAAATTATTATAATAAAAAATATTTATTAAAATATTTTAAAATATTAAAAAAAATTTAATATTATTATAAATATAATTATAAATAATATATTATTTATATATATTAATATTTAATTAAATAATAATAATAAATTAAAAAATTAATTTTAAAAAAATTAAATTTTTATTTTTCAAAAAAATATAATAATAATTTAAAATATTCATATTTATTAAAAAATATTTTTTAATTGTATAAAATAATTTTTTAAAAAAAAATTATTATTTATTAATTATATAATAATTAATAATAAAATTATTTTAATTATTAAAATATTTATTAATATAAAAATAAATATTTATTTATTTATAAATATTATATATATAAAAAAATTATTTAAATATTTAAAAATTAAATAAATAAATAATTTTAAATTAATTATTATAATAAAATATAATAAAAAAAATTAAAAAATAAATATTATTTTTATTATATATTTATATATTTAAAAATAAAAAATATAAAATATTTTTTTTTAATATTAAATATAAAATATAATATTATTATAAAAAATTTTTTTTATTTATTATAATATTTTAATTAATAATAAATAAAAAAATTAATATTTTTAAATAATTAAATTTTAATCCATAATAAAATTATAAAATTTACATTATTTAAAATGAAAATTATTATAAAAAATTAATAAATATTATATAAATAATTAATAAAAAATTTAATTAATAAAATAATTATTATAAATTTAATAATTACATATAACCATTATATTATAATTTTAATATATATTAAATTAAATATATATATTTAATTATTAATAATATTAATAAATTTTAAATGAATTTAAATAATTTTAATATAATATTTTTATTAATTAATTAAAATATAATATAATATAATTAAACTAAATAAATTATTATATTAAAATTTTTTAAAAAAAATAAATTAATAATATTTAATTATTAATTATTTAAATTATAAAATATATAATATATAAAATAAAATTATTTTTTTTAAAAAAATTAAAATTATTAATATTATATATATTTTCAATAATACAATTTTTATATTTTTAAATTTAAAAATTATTAATTAAATTTATAATATTAAAATTAAAATTTTTATAAAAAATATTTTTAAAAATTTTTATAAATAAACATTTAAAATAAAAATGGAATAATTTTATAAATTTTTAATTTATGAAATTGGTTTTTTTAATTAATAATATTATAATTATATAATAAAAAATTTATTAATTTTTATTGAATTATTTTATATTTTTATAAATTATTTTTTATGAAATTAATTAAAATGTTTTTATATTTTTTTAATTAATATTAAATAATTATTTTTTAATATTATTTTATTTTTTTATAATATAAATATAATATATTAATTTTTTTAATAAATATTAATTTTAATTTTAAATAATATATTATTTGTGGGAATAATAATCATATGTTCGCGTGACATATGATATATAAAACTTATGTTTCATATTTAATAAAAACTTTTTTTATATATTTATAATTAAATAAAATTAAATAAATTATATATATAAAATTCATTATCAATTTTATTATTATTATTTCATTTATTATTTTATTATTTTATTTTAATTATATATATAAATTTGATTTATTATTATTAATTAATATTTATTTAATTTAAAAAATAAATACAATATTTATTTAATTAATAAAATAAATATAAATTAATTAAAATTTGATTTTAAAAAAAATAAATTTTGAATAATCAATTAAAAAATATATTATTTTAATAATTAAATTATTATAAAAAACTTTTATTAATTTAATAATTTTTATTATTTTAAAATTTTTAAAATTTTATTTAAAAATTCATAATATTTATATTTATCATATATAAAAAAATCAATATTATAATAATTATTATAATTTATAATTTAAATTTATAAATTAATAATAATAATTATTATAAAAATAATTTTTTTTTAAAATTTTAATAATTAATATTTTTATTAAATTTATTAATTATATTTTTATTAAAATTTTAAAAATTAATTTTTTTATTAAATTTATTAATTAATTATTTATTTATTTTAAAAACTTTTAAATATTTATTTTAATAAATTTTATATATTAATATAAAAAAAATTTAAAATAATATATTTAAAAATTATATTATTAATGAATATAAAATTTTAATAAATTTAATTATAAATTTTATAAAATTTAAATTAATTATTAATAAAAGAATTTTTAATATATATATAATAAAAATAATATTATTATATATTAAAATTAATAATAATTTGAAAAATGTTTTTTTTAATTAAATATAAAATTATTTTTATAATTAGATAATTTTTTTATTTATTAAAATATTATTATATTTATAATTTATAATTATTAATTATTTATATTATTAAAAAAGTTATTATAATAATTTTAATTATTATAATGTTAAAAAATTAATAAAATTTATTAAATTATAAAAAATTTTAATATTATTTTTTAAAATGGTTAATGTTAATGTAATTATTAATTAAAATTTAATAATTTGAAAATTAATTAATTAATAAAAAATAAAAAATTATAAAAAAATATAAATAATTTAAAAAAATAATTAAAAAAAAATATAAAAAAATAAAAATTTAAAAATATAAAATTACGAAAATAATTAAAAAATTAATATGTGATATAAACATATGTTATATAAAAAAAATATAATTAATATTAAAATAATAATTATATATTTGTATAATATGTGATATGTAAAATTTATATTTTATATTTAATAAAAAATTCTTTTATATATTTATAATTAAATAAAATTAAATAAATTATATATATAAAATTAATTATTAATTTTATTATTTTTATTTTATTTATTATTTTGTTTTTTTATTTTAATTATATGTATAAATTTGGTTTATTGACATTATAAATTTTATTTAAAATTTAATTTAAAATTTAATTTTTATTTATAAAAATATATTTATTTATTAAATTATAAATAATTTATTGAAAAAAATAATTATTATTAAAATTTAAAATTTAAATATATTTTTATTAATTTATAAATATATTTAATATATATAAATTTATAAAATTTTTTATTATATTTATAAAATAAAATTAAAAAAATAATATTTAAATTTTAATTAAAATAAATATTAATGAATTTTTTAATATATTTTTTATTAAAAAATAAATACAAATTATATTTAATTTATAATAAAATTATGAAATTTTATATTATTTAAATGGAAATTATTATAAAAAATTAATAAAACAATTAATAAATATTTCATGAATAATTAAAAAAAATTTAATTAATAAAATAATTGTTATGGATTTAATAATTATATATAATTGTTTTGTTATAATTTTATTTAATAATAATTATAATATTTTATAAAATAAATTAAAAATATTTTATTTAAAATATTTATTATTAAAATGATTATAAAAATATATAAAATAATTTTTATTTAAATTTCATTTTATAATAATTATTTAATATAATTAAATTTATAAATATAAATTTTATATATAATTTTTTTAATAATTTATTTTATTTAAAATTTTAATTTTAAATTCAATGATTTATAATAATTTAATATATTATATATTAATATTATAAAAAATATATTATATTTATAATGTTTTTATTTAATTTTTAAATTTAATAATAAAATTATTAAATATAAAATCTTTAATAATTATTAAAATATTAATTTTTAAATTTTTTAAAATATAAAATATAAAATTAAATTTAAATAATTTTTATAATTTTATAATTATTATTTTTAATAAATATATAATAATTAAATATATTATAATTTTATTTTATAATTAATTTATTTATTATTTATAATAAAATTAAAAATAAAATTTAATTAATTAAAAATTATTAATTTAATTTTATTTTAAATTATTTATTATATAAACGGTTTTTTTAATTTAATGGTTAAAAATTTTTTTTAAAAAACTTATTAATTATAAAAATTAATTATTTTTTTTATTTTTAAAAGTTATGAAATTTTATATTATTTAAATTAAAAATTATTATAAAAAATTAATAAAATAATAAAATAATTAATAAATATCATTTAAAATATTAATAAAAAATTTAATTAATAAAATAATTATTATAAATTTAACGGTTATACGTGATTGTTTTATTATAATTTATTTATATTATTAATATATAAAATATATTTTATTATTTATATTTTTATTTTAATTATTTATTAATTAATAAATTTTATAATTTATTAAATAAAATAAAATATTATATTAATATAAATAATATTAAAAAAATTAATAAATTTTATTATTATTATTATATTAAAAATAAAATTTTTTATAAATTTAAATTTAATTTAAAATTTTTAAATATAAATGTTAATTATAAAATTATTATTAAAATTATATATTTAAAAAAAATATTTAATATTATATATAATTAATATAATAATAAATTTTTAAATAATATATTTTATAAAATTTATATTTATTAAATATAATATAAAAAATATTTAAATAATATTAAATTAATATTTAATTAAAATTTTTAAATATTATTATATTTAATATTAATATTCATTTTAATGATATTAAATTTAAAAAAAATTTATATTATTAATAATATTTATTATTAAATATTTATAAAAATATATTAATTTATAAATAAAATTTAAAAATATTATAATTTTATTAAAAAAACATATAAAATTATAATTAATAAATTATAAAATTTAAAATTTAAAACATTATAATTTTAAATAATAATTAAAATAATTAATAATATAATATATTTAAATAATTTTATATTTATTTTTTTAAATTTTATTATTTATTTTAAAATTAATATAAATTTATTATTTTTTTTAATATAAAAAATATAAATAAATTAAAAAATAATATTAAAAATTAAAAAAATTAAAATTTAATATTTAATTAAAAATATATTTAATATAAAAAATAAATTTTAATTTTTATAAATATTTTTAAAATTTTTATTAATAAATAATAAAATATTAATATTTTTTTAAAAAATAAATAAATTTTTATTTATAACGAAATCACGAAATTTATATTATTTAAAATGGAAATTATTATAAAAAATTAATAAAATAATTAATAAAATAATTATTAAATATTATATAAATAATTAATAAAAAATTTCAATTAATAAAATAATCGTTATAAATTTAATAATTACGCGTAATTATTTTATTATAATTTTATATTATAATTATATATTTAATTATAAAATAAAATATAATATAATATTATAATAATTAAATATATATTATATTTTTTAATATTAAAATTAATAAAAAAATAAAAATAATTTTAATTTTAAAAAATTAAAAATTATATTAAATAAATTATTATTATATAAAAATTTTTTTTAAAAAAAAATTAAAAAAAAATAAATAATAATTTAATATAATAATATATTAAATTTAATATTTTATTTTATTTATAACGAAATCATGAAATTTATATTATTTAAAATGGAAATTATTATAAAAAATTAATAAAATAATTAATAAAATAATTAATAAATATTACGTAAATAATTAATAAAAAATTTAATTAATAAAATAATCGTTATAAATTTAACGGTTACGCGTGACCGTTTTATTATAATTTTAATTTTAATATATTTTATTTGTTTTATTATATAAATATAAAAAATTAATAAATAAATTTTATATGTTTAATAATGGCCCCATATGTGGGTTTAACTTTAAAATGGGTAGCTGCGGTGCAATTACCACTTATATCTATTCCCACATATGTTCCGTTATGTAATTAGTTCTGTAAAGAGCATTCCTAAAGGTTCTTGCAATTGTAAACTTAGAATAGGTATAAAACAATCTCATAGATCGAAGATCTGTGAGATTGTTTCTCTTCTAATTCAACGCTATTACAACTTCATAATGCAAAGCCTATCGAGTTCTTTCTTTCCTCATCTCACCATAAATACACAATAATCCATTAAACTGCAGCCTTGTCTCGTTACAATTATGCCTACCATAGCTGGGGTTTTCGTTTTATCGTTAATTTCGTTGATTCATTTTAATCCAAAAATGGGTCGTCACAAGCACGAGCTTTTAGAAAAGCCGTCGGAAATTTAAACCGTATTCCAATACGCGTATTCATCGACAACTATACGAGGAATTGTTTATGAGTTATTTTTAACATTTCGCAAAATAATTTAAAAGAGACGTGTTGAATGAAATTTGATACGATTAAGAAATTAATAAAAACCAGCAATTGGGCCTTTACCTTGTTTTTCGAACTGAGTTTTCCGAGTTATACAATCGGGATCAATTTACTATATCTCCGGAACTCTCACGGAATTCAAACCCACGGCTTTTTCTCGACTTACACCCGAACCCAGTACTTTCCCGGCTCCACTCCTGTCTGCACCATGCCAGTTTGTTGTAAGGATTGCATGAACGTCAACCCCATATTCGTAATCAGTAGTTGCTGATTCGTTACATACTAGAATAGGAGTTCCGTTCAATTAGACTGATATCATGTTGTCACTTGTTTTGACTGCTTCGCCGCAGGATCGACAAGGCCATTGTCCTAGGCGGTCTCAGTAAAGAGGCTATGTGCCCAAGCCTTGCCCTTAGGACCAGTCTCCATGATGGAACTTCAAAGTTGAGCTTCTCCAATCATAACCTGGTAGGTTTCGGTTGCCAGCATTGACGGGCGCCTCGGGTACCGCACCTCGCCAACGGCGAGACTGATACATAGAGCTTCTATGCATGGAATATGGAGAACTGGAGCGCCTTTGCTGTTAATCGGTGTTTGCGTAGGTGACGCGGCATCTTGGCCCTACGTCAACGGTTCCTGGATCTTGTCTTCTGGTAATAACCTCTCGTTCATTATGTGAGCCGCTTAACCGAAAACGATTTGACGGTCGATATGCCACAAGTATTTAAGGGAGCCGGTGCGACCAACAATTCATCGTCTTAACATGATCTATTCTCACCAACAACTAGAACCCAAACGAGACTAACTTGAGAGATATCAAAATGAAGCTCACTTTCCTGTCTTCCGTTGTAACCTTCGGCTCCGCCGCTACCGCCTACCCAACTTCGTGGGAAGCTCCTGGACCAAACGATGGTAAGTTGCCAATAAAACCTTGGTAGAAACTGAAATCCAGTGTCGTTTTGCTCACATTTTGTATCAAGTGCGTGGACCTTGCCCTATGCTTAACACTCTGGCAAACCACGGGTTTCTCCCTCACGATGGAAAAAATATCAATGTAAACAATACGGCGGAAGCTCTGTCCAAAGGGCTGAACCTCGCCTGGGAACTTGGTGTTGACTTACACGACTTTGCGGTGATGGCGAATCCTCAGCCTAACGCGACGACCTTCGACTTGGATCACCTCAGTCGTCATAATGTTTTGGAACACGATGGTAGCTTGAGGTTTGCCGCAGCCACGAGGTAGCTCTGAAGCTGAATTATAAGCTAACATGAAGATAAATAGTCGTCAGGATGCTCACTTCGGTCCTCCGGACGTTTTCAATGAAGCTGTTTTTAACCAGACAGTGTCGTACTGGACCGGGGATGTAGTTACAATGCAGATGGCGGCCAATGCCCGTTTGGCCCGTCTCATGACTTCTAATCTAACGAATCCCGAGTACTCTCTTTCCGACTTGGGTTCAGGATTCAGCATTGGCGAGTCTGTTGTATACTTGTTAGTTCTAGGGAACAAGGACACCGCGGAAGCGCCTAAGAACTACTTGGAGTATTGGTTCAGTAAGTCGATGATATCTAATTTTTCGGACTTTGTCAATGGCTAACGGGTATAATTGTAGGAAACGAACGCTTGCCATATGAGCTTGGCTGGGAGAGGCCGAACGTTATCATGACGGGAGACGACCTGGGTAACGCGATGGACAAACTCGTCACGCTCCAGCATTTCCCCCAGTCACCCGGCAAAATCACCTCGGATCCGGAGAAGGCTTCAGCGAAGCTTGCTGGGAAGCGTCACCTTTTCCATTAGCTGCCTTGTTAACGGTTATGGTATCACAGAGATTTAATGTATATTTCTATTCGACCTATAGGACTGGAGGAAGTCATTGAAAACAGGAATAGTGAGCATGATTATTCCAATGGGTGTTAGATTTAACGTCGTTTGACTTAGTCGTGAAGTCAAATATGAATAAATAACGAAATCTCACCGTCGACGAAATGTTAATTTGGAATATATATTTTTTATTGAGCAAATGAACTATTAGGATTTTAAACTTCACAATCGGAATTATTTACATCATAAAACACCATGTGCACAGAAGTTTCCCATATTTGAATTGAAATACTCACTTATATTAACCGCCAAGTCATGAGCTACCCTATCATTTTCTTGAGATTTCAGTTGTCAATATACACTAACTTGCTGCGGATTGGAATGTTTTTCTCAGCTGTCTCGGGGAACGCTTCGAACACGAATTGCAGCTTCAAGTCGCTTTGGAAGAGCAGACAATGGGTAGAGCCGCCGTGATGGAACATACCAATCTCCTCTCCCTTCTTAACTGGTACGCCATTCTCGTAGGCGACTTCACTCGTAAGCCCCTGAAACTTCTCGTTTATGTCGCACGTAGATACGTCAGCCATGCCCACATAGATCGCGCACACCACACCACCAGTTAGGTTTGACCCCGTGTCGATGAGATACACGGCACGTGTAGCAACATGAGAAATATATCCCTGTGCCCTGTCCGGAGCGGCGGGGTCAGGACCCTCGGGATTTGTGAAGCCAGTAATTGTGGGTTCTGAGAAATAAGTTCCCTGGACGACATTGGCGTATATAACATTTCCTTTCACAGGCGAGTGCCACCGGTGGTATGAAGTAGCGCTCAGGAAGGCCTGGTAGACGGTGCCGCCGACGAACTTTTTCACAGTGCCGTCCGGGACGCCCGGCCCCATCATCTCGGCTACCGAGTACGGCTGCCCTTTCAACCAAAAGCTGTCAAGTTTCTTGACGTTATTCTGCAATGAAAATGGTTTAGATTCGCACGAGCTCACTACCCATTGGTTTTCCTTCTCTTCCCCCTCGCCTCCAACAGGTCGGTCTCTATCCATACATTTGAAGCCCCTGGTGAAGAAGGCATCCCATGATGCGAATCCATAGTGGGGATCTTCCTTATCGCATTCGAAGAGTTCGTCGAAAGGTCTGGGGTTCGACTCGCTCGTGGGGTTGCTATCGATCGTGATGGTAGCCAGCGCGTCGTCGCTGAGCCACCCGTTGGGTGCCTTAGTCAGAACTAATTTCTGAGAAACTTCCGTCTCGAGAACGTCTCTTTTCCAAGTGTCAAGAATAACCTTAAACTTTTCATTGACATCTGCTCGGAGAAAGAATGCATATCCACTAGGGGTAGCCATGGGCCAATCGAGAATGGCATTGAACGGGAAGCCGATCAAACCAGAATCATACTGAGTCCGGTTCCACTCCGGAGCCACTTCAGTCATGATATGAGAGATCAATGCAAGCATATGCTGGTAGCTTCGAACTTGCTTGGTCCCATTGGGATCCGTTTTATACGGTTCTTTATCGGGGACCTCATCAAACATGGCCGAAGCAAGCATACGGAGTTCTGCAGAACCTTCAATCAACCTTTGAAGATCTTTGGCAGCTTCAGTATATGGCGATCCTTCACGGCCAACACGTCTAGGCGTTTTGGCCTTGTTGTCGACTTTCTGGACTAGTTTCTTCACCCAGTCGAGCATAGTATTAGAGTCAGGGGGCAACCATCCGCCGACGCGGTGAGGGCCTTGTGTAGCTGGAACCGCAGCTGCCATGGTTGGATTGTAATGGAGATTGTAGAGGGGCGAGATTATATTGGATTATTTGACCAAATAGATGATGGGGAATGATTCTTGAAGCTTGAAAGTGTTTGGTGTAAGGAATGTGTCTGAAACGGAGTTGTTGACGAGCGCATACGCTGCATTTTATACACCGTGACCTCACTATCTTGAAACCTGTTGTTCTATACGAGTCGTCTTTTCGTTCATACACCGTGCCATATAGCATAAAAAGTGATTAGTACGCAAGCACAGAGCCAAGAATGAGATGCAGGAAGCTGAGGGAAACCGGTGAAAACCAGCTCAGATGTATGTTACTGTACGACTTCTATAGACGAATTCAATATGTTGATATTAGCGGGGTTGGACATGCGGCAGGCTGCACATGCACGAGCGATTACGACGAGGGTGTCGTTGATAACTACACGGCCGAATCAATTGCACTCCTCTAGCAATATCATGAAAATATCCCTTCTAGCAGTTGGACAACAAGGTAAAGCGAACACCGGCTAGCATAGTGCATGGAGCTGGTGTTAACGACATAACTATAGCTACCGTTATTCGTTCGAAAGGTCTAGGTCTTTCAGCGTTAGATAACTTGCTTGAGTGTAACCCGTCTTTACGTACTTGATCCAACCCGCGTGAGCAAATATCGTGTCCATTCATGTATAGTCCAGCTCCCATCACAGCTGAAATACCCCAAAGGATCATATGCAGTGTTAGGATAGCCACCTAGCTTCCACGGAACGTGTTCTACGTCACGGCAAAGAGCTGAATTGTTGGATTGGTCGTGCAATATCCATTTATTGGCTTCTCCAACAGAGGAAGCTTCTATCTGCCGGTACGGTGCATGTTCAACCGACCACAGTTATGTAGGACACCATCAGGTGCGGTATTTCCAGCGTCATGTGCATTGATACCGAGCCGTGCTTAAGTGCCTTCTCGTAAGCTCTGACGTGAGTTAATTAATATGTTGCTGGTCACGATGCCTTTGTAGGCGGCTTACTGCATAGTGGCGTGTACACTCATAGGCGACATCATGGCGCTTCAGCTAGCCTTTTCAATGTCGCGGAATAAATTGAGATCTACCTAGGCCATCCGCAATTAGGGGAAGGGAGCAGTAGGAGACGAGGTCAAATCAAACATACTTACTTGCATCGGTGAACGTGTAAAATCACGGGGACGTATGGTTTACTACCCGCGATAGCGGCAACGTCATTAAGATTCATAAACTTCACTGCAGACACGCAGCACGCTTATCTGGTTGGCCGTTGGCATGTAATGTGCCAAGTTAACTAGGAGCAGGAATCTCCCAGAAGCCGCCGGCCTGAAAGAACTAGTACTGCTCAATGGAACTTTGCTCGCTTGCCTAGGCAGGTAGCTATTCATCTCAGCAGACTTAAAAAGTGAAGCGCTGTCTCGCCATAAAGAAGGGAAGGCTGAATTCGACTATAGTGCAGGAGGGACCTAAACTACAACACTAAAACTACAAGATATCTGCCTTCACTCAACTTTACGAGATGTATTCGTGGACTATAATCTTACTCTACATTGGTCTGTTCGCCGTAGAGCAGTATAGCGCAACTGCTTTCCCTGGTTTCGACAATGTTATCGTTTCCTCAACCGAAGTTCCAGTATGTTACTATCACGAGTATATTATATAGTATTACTCCGTCTATTTTGAATTCTATCATGATGGTGGTACTGATGTCTTTTTCTTCTCTGTTGCTAGGTGGGTGTATGTGGTGATGCTACCTCATACGCTGGCTACGTCAAATTTCCACCCAATTCCATGAGAGAAATCTCACACGACTACCCTATCAATACATTCTTCTGGTATTTCAAGTCCCAGAAAGACCCATTGAATTCCCCCCTTGTAATATGGATGAATGGAGGACCGGGTGCTTCGTCTATGTTTGGTCTTTTCACGGAGAACGGCCCTTGCCACATCAATCGTGACCTTTCGCCAGAACCGAATCCCTGGTCTTGGAATAAGAATTATAATCTACTCTACGTGGACCAGCCAGTTCAAACAGGGTTTAGTTATGATGTTCTTACCGATGGCCTCCTGGATTTAGAGACCAACAACATCGTCCCTATGGACCGCGATTACCAAGGATCAAACACTCTTATTCCAGGTGTATTTGGGAGCCAAAACACTCAGTCCACCGCCAATACCACTGAAATTGCAGCAATACATTTCTGGAATTTTCTTCAGGCATGGACGGGAAACTTCAGCGAGTACAACACCAGGGACAATTCAATTAGTATCTGGACAGAATCCTATGGTGGCCGGTATGGACCAAGCTTCTCTACTTTTATCCAAGAGCAAAATAGTCGCATTCGGGACGGTTCTTTGACTGACGCTGAGACTCTGAATCTCACCACGCTGGGCATCATAAACGGATGTGTCGATTTGCTCATCCAAGAAACGTCTGCCCCTGAATTTGCTCACGACGCGAATTCTTACAATATTGCCGGGATTACGGACGACGAATATTCGCATGCTGTTGACGCATACTGGAAAGAAGGAGGTTGCCAGGACCAAATTGAAAACTGTCTTAGCCGTGCGAAAGCTTTGGACCCTGACATGTACGGCAATGTCGCCGAGGTCAATAAAGCGTGTGAGGATGCAAGCGATTTCTGTCAAAATGAGGTAGAAGGCCCTTATCTTTATTGTAAGAAGTGGGCTTTCTACGACATTGCGCATTGCTACTTGGACGCCTTTCCCGGAAATGAATATTTATATTATCTTGCCGACGAAGATATACGCAAGAAGTTAGGCGTGCCTGTTAATTACACTGATATTTCCAATACGGTTGGAAAGGCATTCAACCTCACTGGAGACTACGCAAGGAGGGATCCAAATGGCTACCTGGAGGATATAGCTAAGCTCCTGGACTTAGGCATACAAGTAGCCATGATATATGGCGATCGAGATTTTGCCTGTAACTGGATCGGAGGCGAACGGGTAAGTCTGAACGTACGCTATAAGGAAAACGACAAATTTAAGGAAGCCGGATACGCCGACGTGACTATAGATGGTTCCACGCCTGTAGGACAGGTACGGCAACACAATCTATTCTCATTCACTCGTGTCTACCAGTCTGGCCATATGGTTCCCGCATACAAACCGGAGGTTGCATATACAATTCTGGACCGAGCCATGCAGCACAGGGATGTTGCTACGGGTTATTTTACCATAACTGAAGACTATTCGACGAACGGCCCACCTAACTCGACAACTACCCTCAAGGCGCCTCCTGTTCCTTCGGGAACATGCTATTTGAGAGGGATGGCTTCCACGTGTGCGGAAAATCAGATCGAGGCGATAAAAGACGGAAGTGCTAGCATTTCCAATGGCGTAATACTATTACCAACCCCTTCGCCAGATCCGTGTCCCGACCTTCCAGACAACCTGAGTACCTTGAGGATGGGAGTAGAAGGCCAGAAAATGAATCCGCTGGGTCACGAAGAACTATGAAACTGGCGGGGATGCAACACTATCGTGTGGTTGGATGTTGGATGTTCCATCCCAGGTGTCTTCGTGATTTAGGAGGTCGAACCAGGGTGAAAAGATAGTTGGCTAAGGGGAACTCTTTAGGTACATAGTTATTCATTTAATCACTATCTAGGTTATTTTCGTCGGAGTTATGTATTTAACGTAGTGCTAGATTATGAGAAGTGCGGTAGTGTACATAGGTACCTATCTATGAGGTAGGTACCTATGTATCTGATAGATGTAGCTGAAGTGCAGTGAAGTGTACCTGACGTAAGGGAAAGTCGGGATTGGCATGATACCTAGGTACCTTAAATAGGTAGTTACATGTGCCAAGATAGTATACTGACCTAGGTAGTATATAGGTAGGTACATGTACATAGTACTTATCTGGTGTAAGCTCTCCCGAATTGGTGGTGGGGCTGGAAATCAACAAAGCATCAACCTTCTTCATTTTCCCCATCATGACCTCTCGTTTCACCTCCCAAAATAAGACGACACAGCAGCGTCTGTCAACCAATACAGTTGGCCTAGTCGCTCTGTCCGACTTCCGTAAACGACGCGCCGAAGTAATTGAGCAACAGGAACGCGAAGCACGAGACGCCATCGTTACTGGTACACCTCTAGACACCCCCGAACGTTCGCGTACCGGTACTCCAGACGACGCTAGCGATATCTCAAATCCCCGAAAGAAAAAGAAGAACGAGAAGAAGGCTTCCAAAGGACGTGGCGCCAAACTTTCATTTGCTGACGACGACGACGAAAATGAAGGAGACGAGAATAACGCTGGAGGAGGAGGAGGAGGAGGAGGAGGCGAAGACCCTAAAAATGGGGAAGAGTCTGGAGAGAAAAAGCTTAAATTTAAGGCAAATTCATCCGTTTCCGTCGTTCCCCGCGCCGTAACCAAGGCTGCTCTCCGTCGCGAGGCTGCTGAAAGAGAAACCTTACGACGCGAGTTCCTAATGCGACAGGAGGCCGTGAAATTGACCGAAATTGCCATACCTTTTGTGTTCTACGATGGCACTGATATTCCGGGAGGCGTTGTCCGCGTCAAGAAGGGAGATTTCATATGGGTATTCCTCGACAAAAGCAGGAAGGTTGGTGCTGATCTTGGTGTCGGTGAAAAGGCCAATGCTAGGAGAGAATGGGCACGTGTTGGAGTGGATGACCTGATGATGGTTCGAGGGAACATTATAATTCCTCACGTAGGTTTCTTTCTTTCTTTTTATCCTTTAATCCTTCATTTAACACTCCTGAAATTCGCGTATCTAGAGAATATAGGTTTCTAACTAGTCTGTAGCACTATGACTTCCTCTTCTTCATCATGAACAAAACTGTTGGTCCCACTGGCAAGCTGCTCTTTGACTACGTGTCCGAGGTTTCGGAATCAGCAATGCCTAAAGGTGCTGCAGATGAACAAGGTGCCAAAGCAGCTAGCACGCAGCCGGGTGTAAGCAGTCTAGAGGGAGCTTCTGACGACCCAACCTTTACTAAGGTCGTTGATCGGAGATGGTATGAGCGGAACAAGCACATATATCCTGCCAGCGTTTGGCAGGAATTCGACCCCGAGAAGGACTATCGGAAAGAAGTGAGGCGTGACCTCGGCGGGAACGCCTTCTTTTATTCCTGAGTATATCCAAACATTGTAATTTGGTTGGTAACCTGATCGCGCTTGTCTACGCGGTACTGGTGATCGAAATCGAATTTCTCGGCTTACTCGATAACTCTTATTAGGCGAGCCAGATTGCAGCGAAAGCTGGAGTCTACTTCCAAAGAGAAAATGCTCATCCAGTTGACCACCGAATAATCACCCAGATTAATCCTAGGAACCACCATCCAGGCCAAAATAGAAGGAGACATAGCGAGTTACCACAGGAGCTAAGCATCAATGCGAACAACTCAAAAATAACCTTCTTTCTTAACCGCCGGATAATCGTCGCCTTCCAGATAGCTCTTCCTAGGATGCTCGCATCGTGTCGAAAGAGCTTTGAAGCTGAATATGCGTGAGCAGCAAAAATTCGGCATACACAGGAGAGTAGCCAGGCGAACCAGCTGACTCTGATAAGAGGGGATAAATATGCTGCATAAAGAACTCGCTGGCATCTCAGGATAACTATTAAAGTTAACGCAAATATTACATTTAGGCAGGAACTCGAGTTCGCCACTGCTCGGGGTCCTTGAGTTGGCGCGGCGATTATGTCGACTTTGGGAAACTCCATTATGGCGTTTATTTCTCTAGACCCCCAGTAGTCCTTGTATACTCAGTCGGTGCTAAAGGGTTCATGAAATGAAAAGTTCAGTTGAGGGGGTTCGGTAGTCTAAATACGACGCGGCGACCAAAGGAGTGCATTTCCTGTAAAATCAACCTAGGGGATAGGGAAACAAGGCAACAGGATGCGATGCAACAAACAGACAAGCACGTGTGAATGCTACCATCGAACACTTGGGCTTGAAATAGATGTTGGATACCGGTTTCTATCCGACGTATTGCACGGTCTAGGCCTATCACGAGATTCTACTCAGCAGTATCACCGTGACCCCCCGCGTATAGTTTTCGTAGATAGCATCTATACTACTACGTATGGACAGCATAATGTATAATGTGTTTTGCTTCTATATTGTACAATCATCTACCCACGTGTGCTTGTCCATTGGGCATACCTAAGCCGCTAAAGTGCGCAAAGAAAGGTAAGATTGAAGAGTAGAGGCATTATTGTGAATCTCGTACATGTAGTGTGGCTTGCCCAGCAGGACGCAGTGTTTCGTCTAGGTGAGCTCTGCTGGTTTATATGCTGCCGCATCACCACTTAGACTCACGGGGTACAATAATAGGCTTAACAAGCTCGAGAAGCCATAAACAATGCTCGGCTTCATCTTTACTCGGACCGCGGAATTTCTAGGCCTGTAGATCTCGGGGTCAGGGGGCCACATGTTGTATAAAACGTGCTGGGAGACGGTTGCTGATTGGCCGTGAGAAATTATACTATCCAGTACCGGGCAACTTCTGATGCCTCCCCCAACGAGACTACCTACTTAGATACTCTTCCTAGTCGACTTTTCAGTCGTGGTTGCGGTTTATTTCATTCTCAGCTGTTAATCAGCCATAGTAGCGAATCGTATAGAGGCCGTCTCTGTTGCGCCGGCAGTGCCATCGCCCGTTATTTGTCTTGCCCCCTTCGAGCTGTAGTTGAACTTTTCGCCATGTCCATCTTACAAACTCCATGTTGGTTGGTTTCTGGATCAAATAACGTGAACTATAATAGCTTAACCATATGTAATTGTTATGGGTATCGTAATTGGCATGACTACCTAAACTAATACGACGCGAAGTCCCGCGTTCTTTGAAGGTCCTAGCCTTCCCTGGCAATCGGTCGACATTGCCGCTCGAAGGCTATCTAATAGTCTACTTATACTTATACATGAGGAAACTTGGTCTATTCTACCAGTTTCTACGCCCACCGCCACGGCCACGTCCGCCAAACCCGCCGCTGCCTCCGCCTCCACCCCGACCCATGCCTTGCTCATAGCCGAAATTCTGGCCTTGGGCACCGCCGAACCCTTGGCCGGGACCTCCGAAATTCTGGTTCTGATTGCCCTGTCCTCCAGCACCACTAGTTCCAGTATTTTGCATGCCCGAGAACATGGCAGACATGGTAGAAGCATCCATTTGACTCGGGTCAAGACCGGAAGCCATCATCTGTTGCATCATGGCTTGCATTTCAGGAGGGATTCCATCCATTCCTGGCATATTTGGCATGCTGGCGCCTGCGCCTGCACCGCTCATCCCTGGCATGCCGCCCATCATCATCATTTGCATGTCTTCCAGCATCTTCTTGTTATTCTGAGCGATAGCGTCTGAGCTGTACTCGTTACGAACATTGTCTTGCTTAGCAGCATACAAGGCCCATGTGAACTCGTCGAAGCCATAGTTAAAGTAGTCGCTTAGGTCCGTACCAGGTTTTCTCCAAGGCTTATCATTCTCAAGTAAATCTTAGGCGCAGCTACGTTAGCAGTAGTCGGTAAGAACGAGGGATCACAGGTGACGGACCTTCATCAATATTGACCTGGGTGATAGGCTTTCCTACTGGTTTGTATATAGGTATTGCATTTACATCGACCTTAGATGTAGAGACTGCGGGTAATTCATGGCTCGAGGTTGATCGGGATGGTACGTCTTCTTTCTTGACGGTGGCAGGTTTGGTCGTATCGCTTGACGCTGATCTTTGAGGTATGTTGCGTATATCGCTGTATCGCGACTGGCTACAGGATATGTGAGCAGAGATGAACGAAGGGGAAGCTAGGGGGAAAATTCTAACGTAGGCGGAGGGGCATTTGTGCCGTCTTTCCGTTCCGTGATTATGTCTATGTCCTATATGTCCAAGACTATTAGCAAATATATATATATATATATATATGGGATATATAAGCATATATTAAACACTGTAATTGAGACGTACTGAATCATCTTCGTCCATGTCGGCACCTTCGTCTTCCTCTTCTCCTTCCTCTAAATCCTCATCATCTTGCAATTGTTGTTGCTGCTGTTGCTGTTGCTGCTGTTGAGGCTGAGACTGTACGGGTGCAGCGTCGGCAACATTGGGCGTGTCATTCTGAGTTGTAGGCTCGTCGGGAGCATAGAAATCATCATCGTCATCAATATCCATTGTAACTTCCAGATAGTTGGAGGTCTATAAAGGTCGTAATGGCTGGACCGTTGAATCTTGGCGGCGAAATAGCTAAACTTGTAGGTCAAGGAACGAGGTAACTACCTACGTAAAGATGTAGATGTAGAGTTCAATTGTAGGTGGATGGTTTTAATTAGTTTTCAATTGGTTACCGCGCTTGAGCTAGGGAAGACCGGTACCTAGCGTACCTACCTAACGTTAGGTACGGTACTGACGGAGCTATGGCCAAGGTTGCTGCATGTGCTTAGCACACAGTACCTCTAAGATTGTGTAGAAATGCTAGCAAGCCTATGTACCACTTGGAGGGCGTGGAGGGATGTAAGCGCGCTAGCAACGCGGCTTACACCTGCACCTCTACGTACCGTAAAAGATAATTAAACATTAAACAATAAAAAAAAAAAAAAAAAAAAAAAAAAAAAAAACATGTAACTTCACAACTACTTCATAGTAGTTAACAGGTACCTACCTACCTATCTAAACTACATCAATACACATATTTTTTAGCCCACCGTAACCTTCATCCCTCTACTTACACCTACATGCTCCCTTTGTTGGGTTATGTGAGCTAAGGTATGTCTCAGACATACAAACAAAAGACAAAGATAGGTATTGATCGTGTACTAACTTAGGTATAGTTACAGTTATAACCTAACATTCCTCGTCCGGGGGGGAATCATGGCCCTTTCAAGATCAGCGAGCGGTCCTGGCGGCCTGTCTATCAATACGTCGTCCGCGAACTTATTGTAAGTCCAGCTGGCTACTATTATATTTATTCATCTACCACCCTGCATTCCTCTCTCCAGTTCTCATGTAGAGAACCGAACATAACGAACCAAACCATCCCCTCTTCATCATGTGGGTAAAAACAAGATTACTTGCTAATAATCAACAACTTGCGAACAGCAACCAGTCTCCTGCTCCCGGAGGAAGCCTTTTCGGCAATGCATCAAATACGTCAAATACCTCAACTACGCCCAAGCCATCTTTATTTGGCAATACTACAGCTACCTCTTCTACGGCCACCACTCAACCCCAAGCTGGCGGTCTCTTTGGATCATCTTCCACAACTCCATCATCCCAGCCACAACAGACGACTCCCAGCCTATTCGGAGCAAAGACCACCGCTACAACGCAGCCGCAGCAAGGAGGTGGGCTATTCGGGAACACGCAGCCTGCTCAGGCGCAAACGCAAGCGCAGGCTCAAACCCAGCCTGCCGCCGGATTATTCGGTGGCAGCATAACGGGCCAGTCTACATCTACGGCAACTGGAGCATCTGGGGGGCTGTTCGGCGGTACTACGAAGCTTTCACAACCACCAACAAGCAATGGTGTATCGTCTTTATTGTAAGTTAAACTAACTCCAGGTCCTTTACAATCTTTTGCGCTAATTCAATCCATAGTGCACCTAACCAAACGGCCCAATCCCAATCGCAACAACCTGGCCTAGGTCTGGGCAATTCACTCGGCCTCGGCCTAACCATGGGCCAATCGTCGACCCAACAGACAGTTCCTGGTGTACGTATCGATATAAGCAACCTCAAGGGCACTACGAGATTCAATGATCTCCAGGAAGATCTGCAGAAGAAGATAGAGAGTGCCGATATTTTCATCCTACAACAAATGCAACATAAGGAAGAAGTAGATTCATTCATGCCAGGTCATAAGGAGATGCTCGAGAGCATCCCTAACGATGTCAGTTTTGTCGCTAAAAAGTACGAGAGTGCGCATAGTGCACTGGCATCAGCTGCTCAGGCTATTGATGCGGCTCGTGGCTTGGTCGCCCAGGACGTGGATCATGCCCGCCTAAGTTTCCGAGCCATCGATAATTTGAAGTTGCCTGAACAGTACCACACAGCCGGGATATGGTCCCCTAGGCAGCAGACGGCAGGCACAGCAAATGCGGAGGCGGACGGACAGGATCTGGTCAGCTTTTTCTCTAAGGCGGCAGATGACATGGAAGACCAAGTAAAGAGATATGATCGGAATATGACTGAGATTGAGACGCATATGCATGGTGTCTCCGATAACCTGGTGGAGCAGCTGCAGAAGATGATGGCTAACAAGAATGGGCCGTCGTCTGGTCCCAACGAGAAGGCCCAAGAGCTTAGCGCTGTGCTTAGGGAGTTGCAGCAGGGTATTCTGAAGGTGGCTAGTGATGTTGCAAGCGTGAGAGAGAACATGACCCAGCTGCAGTTGGGTAATTTCATTAGCAACGACGGTGACCGCAATGGTGTTTATTAGGTAGCATTTTAATCCGCAGGACTATGTATTTGGTGGTTTAGATACCCAGTCAAAAAAGAAAATCCCAAAAAAAAAAAAAAAAAAAAAAAAACACCGCTACATAGCTTGATGCGTAGCCGGGTGTAAAATCCGGACGTATACAACTACATACCTACCTGAGTCCCCATATTTGGGTCTTTAAGAGAGAGCATCGACCTTGGTAGACATGATATCACACCTCGCGTAACAGTATTTAATAGGTCTAATCTGACACAGCAGTAAGAGCCCACGACACAGGTCAAAAAGCGGACGGTACCTCACGAGGTTCGGTAGTAAATTTTTATGTATACCCAGGCAGTATCATGATATCAACGATAAATAGGTTAGTATTAGTACAATTAGACAGCCGGTGCTTTTATATCCAGATACAGGATATGATATAGAAAGCCTTGATGAAGCTTACACTCTATTGTCTTATGCCAAACTACTGCCACAGTAACACCCTCCAACGCCAGCCCTTGAGTAGCTTCATATCGTCTTCTCCAAGGCTCTGATCTCCCTTTTCGATCTTGTTTATGAGCCGTTTCAGGCGTTTCGATACAGTTCTGGCTACGCGCATTGATACCTCGCTTTGAAATACGTACAGAATAGCCATTACAAAAAAGGCTACTGAGGCAAACTTGCCCTTACCGTGGACAGAATCCAAGATGCGAGCAATGAGGCCCTTGCTCCGCTTGAAGGCATGCTCGGTATCATTAGACTCCTTGTCCTTCGACGAGCGGCGGAAGACCCTACGGATGGCGGGGATAAAAGACGCCCTATACAGGTATGAGAAACTACAGACAAAATGCAACCAGTATATGTGTAGCATCATCGCACGCATTCAGAATAGGAGGGGAAGAGGTTCTGTGGTTTAATTTGGCGTCTCGATGACGGAGACTTACACTAAGCCACCTAAAAGCCACCGTCGCCATCTATGAGCTTCGGCCGCCTTAGCCAAATCCGATACCTCGCTCCGCAGTAGCTGCAAGTCACTCAGGACGATACTCTGCTGTGCTTTGAGGCGACGCTCGCTGGCTGGGTCATCATATCGTCGCCTTTTATACTGCGAGATATACTCTGCTAAGGAGAACTCAGAGGCCGTCCTTATCGATTGTAGGTCCGTTCCGGTGAAAGGCGTAGAGACCGGCTGCTCAAATATGGGATCTGGCTGCAATTGTGGTGGACCCGAAGGCAGCTGGGCCGAAGCCGAGGGTGCTGCTGAGTACGATGGCGTTGGTGCTTGCTGATAATCCATTGACTTCAGGTAAGGAAGCGAGCCGCAAGAGACGTGAAGCTGAGCAACTAATGCTGTCAGGAAAGGGGGTTTCGGGGGTTTACACGCTGTAAGTCAATTGACTCGAGCTACCGGACAGTGGTTAAAACTATTTTCATATAAGACCGTCGATTTGAATATAGTATTCCCTTCTCGTCTTGTTAATCCCTTCTATCATCGATAACGCTGTTCGTGATGTATGAGATGAGGATGAGATGTAACGGGGGCTGGGGTCGCGGGGTAGCCGTTCAGCTAATAAGACATGCAGGCTCGGCAAAATAGCCAGGTTTGGGGTTGAGCAGTAAGCGTCTAGCCACCAACCTGCATTTCTGTGATACGCCACCATGTAAGTGGGATGATGATGCTTGTTACCGGAAGGGTTACGAGCTTATAGGTACACGCTTCACCAGCAACCATTTCCTATTGCCGACGGAGGTAGATATCACGAGGTTCATTCATTATATCTGTGGCTGGAAACCGGCTTGTAACAAGGTGTCTTCACATTTATTATTCTAACGCCCTGGGGGAAGAATAATTAACACATGGTCTTGGGCTTGGACGGTTGATGTGATTGTTTTGGAAATGTTTTACATGCGAGCAAACGAGCGTTATTGCGGCTGTGACCTACTCTAGTCTCTAGGTTATTCCATCTCCACTATAGGACTTCCCAAACATAGTGAGAGATCTCAAGAAATATGCATTTGCTTATATTAGGTACTTAACTTCTACTGTCCGGCCAAGTTCTTAGTGAAGTGTTTAAGTGAACATCAGCCATTTTAGTATGGGGCGTCATAATAAATAAACGTTGAAGCTCCACTAAGGTGAGATGGGGCGACATGACTTGAAGCTTATTCATGATTCAAGAGTGAGCAAAGAGTCAAGCCACTACCCTGTTCTTTATAACAATAAAGACATGCTCAATGCTTACGCAAATAGCTATCAATAGAAGTAATGAAACAAGTCGTTGGTCTCCGCGACCATATGGAGTAGGAAACCAACGCATAATAGAGATATGTATGTCCCCAAGGTCTTATAGATATAAGTTACGATGATATAGATAACTTCATAATTTATAATGAAGTCGTTGGAATATTAGGAAGCCAATTTGGATGACGTATTATGACTTGACTGTACTCCTAGACGTTTCTGACGTTGGTTATGTCTCTAGTATATATTAACATAAGGGGTTTCCGGATAGCATATTGCTAGTTGTACAATAAAATGAAAATTGTCTTAGCTAGCCATAATAAAATAACACAGAAAATATAAGCATATGTTGTTTATTCACGTACAATAGGAAGCTCCCAGGTTCAAGTCGTGCGACCTTGTACAAAGACAACCCATCTCTCCGCCTAGCGAACAGATTTTTATCCACATCATAATATGCTTAGAACAGCAGGTAAGGATACCAGATCATGAACGCCGTGGAAAACGTAATTTACGTCAGGAATGAGGGAAAGAACTGTCGAGATGGCTTTGAGTGCCTGGTAAACGCGGGACGTATGTGATCGCCTGATTCATTGATAACCTTAACTATGTATCTTTACCCTACGAAATGGTTGAGTCCATGAGAAGAAGAAGAAAAAAAGAAAAGAAAAAAGAAGAGAATAAGAGAATAAGTGCGGTATAGAAGAAAAAGCTACAACTAGAACTCTGTGACAATATCTTTAGAGTTTTCTTCCTAGTTAGGTAGCTAAGTGTCAGCTTTATGATCATAGGGTATGTGGCTTGAGATGCGGACTACTTTCTGGCCAAATATCTTGCTGTGTATAATCAAGCTGTTTTAAGGAGGTCAGCCGAGCAGTTTATCTTTCCATACATACCTCTCGTGCATTACTTTGAACCGTATTATGGAAGTCTCAAGGTCAGGTTGGCTTATTCATCACCGTCTTTGTCCGTTTAAATAAAACACGTGACCATCAGCAGACAGTGGAGGCTACATATCTATGGGAAAGTTACCTAGTTACCGGGATAGATCGGATCAGTTGCACCTTCCGCGCGGTCAGCCCATTAAGTACAAGTCAGGATGCATCCGGACATTTTGTTACTGATACTCTCCAAAGAATATATGTGTAGGTATAGGGTAGGTACCTAGTTAGTTACCTGAGATAAGTACCTAAATGAATTACCTAACCTGCCTAAAGCATTCGGTAAGACACAGATGTGCTGCGGGGATGTCCAGATTTGAGTGGAATTGTCGCACAAACACTTTTATTTTTTTTATTTTTTTTTTTTTTTATTTTTTTTTGTCTTATTAATTCCTCTTGACCCAAAGCAATGGTCTCCGTGCAGATCGGGAATTCAGCTCTTAACGCTCTTATATATCGCTACATGATAATACTATGTAGGTACGTATAACAAAGACTCGGCCGAATGTTTTGTGTCGTTGTAATTTAACCCGCTTGACCCGTATACTAGATTCTGACGGTAACATCACTAAGGACTTCTAATCCCGCAACCCCTTTTTTGTTCCTCTTAATTGTGCGGATACACGGGTTAGCTAGGGGTGTAGATAATTTCAGGATAAAGGATCCGGCCCGCCCCCTTTTAATCCGTTGCGGCCGAAAAAAAAAAAAAGCTATGAGTATGACGCCAGTCGCCGGTTTTGGAGAGCATTGCAGCAGCATCATAGGAGGCGCGGAGGCTAAATTGGAAGTGGGCACCTAATGCAGCCTATCATCATCAAACCTGTACATAGTATTTATTACTTGTTAGTACAATACCTCAGATTTGAGTAAGGTACACGAGAAACATCAGGTAGTTAACCTAGATCTAATACAACAAATGAATCTGCAACAGTCTCAATACCAGTAGATCGTTTCGTTGAATACCTATTCTGGCGGATGGGCAAGGGGATAGCCGATCTAACCCGGTACCATGGTTAAATGGATTAATAGCGTCGAAATTGATACGTAGTAGAACATGCTTGATCACCTCTCCGTATGGGAGCCGTATGGGAGATAGTAACAATAAATGAGATACCTACCTAAGTACCTAAGGTATACATTGATTAGAATAACTAGGTAATACTAGATCTAAGTTAGGTACCTAGGTAAGTATGAGAAGTTGTCCACCTAACAGCTTGAATCTCGCGTCTCGCGCATTGTGGAGCAAGCTCACGAGCTTCCTTCTTTCTTCAATACCAATTCCCGAAACACACGCGCACAACTGCACCGTCTATATTTAGGGTGGCAGATAGCTATTGGCGTATTCGTGATGCATTCACATTGCATTGTCTAGTATAACTGAGCCCGCACCGGTTCTTCTTTAACCTAGATTCAACGGTACAATATTTAGTATATGGTCCACTACCCAGATTTTTGCTACTACATAGTATGTAACTTGAGAATGCCATGACGTCCAAGGAAAACCATCGGAAAACCGGTGGTTCCACTGCCTTCCGGAACGATTGAAGCTACAAAGTGGAGATGAAAAACGGAAAAAGGATCATGGAGGAATCCATCGAATTTCCATAGAACCTTGCGATTCTCGGCCCTACGTACTAGTACGTACATATGTAACGGCATACGTATGTAGTCTTGTGGATTTTTGAATCGACAATAACTACCTACGCCATGTAGTTTTTATTAGATTCTATTAACTATCTGCAACTTTATTTTCTCTCGTGTGTACTACTAGTCAGTTATAACTCTGTAATTAAGAATTGTGTTTCTTCTTATTTGGGCGACAGTATCGAAAGAAGCAAGTACTTGAGTTAATCAAGTTTCCAGCTGGTTACCTAGGTACCTTACTTGTTTGCCCGAGGGGGGTTCGGTGGTAGAGAATGCTTGTTTGTGGGAACGGCTCTGTAGGATGATACTGTCGGGAGCATTTGACTTGGCATTTCCTTAAGCATCGGGGTAGACGCAGGTATGAAAATCGTAGGATTACTTCTCCAAACCATTACGCGCAAGCGGCGTCGCATGATCTCGTACTGTACCCCGTACGGCGATGAGGGGAGGGTACTTATTTGTATGTAAGGTCGGACGGAAAATGCACCAAACGAGTCCGGTGCCGACATTAGAGCAAAACCAAAGAGGATAGGGATGACCATGATTGCGTGCACATGGCACTGCAGCTGAGTGTCACCTAGTCATCGAACCATCTCCGCTTCGGACTATCCGCCGCCCGGATATCCCGAGTGTAGGATAGCGTACCCAGAGTGGTAGGTAGGTATATATGTGTGCATGCACGTAGGCTGGTATTTTCATTATTTATAGAATAAACTTGACAAGAAGTTATAGAGTTGGTCATACAATCACTAGTGGGAAGTGACTTTATACACACTCTGGCGTAATATGTTTTTTTTTCTTCCCAGCGACTTTATTAAACGTTTTAGCTCGGAGCTTCGTAACCTGAAGATTCGTCCTGTGATGGTGGATCTCCCTGATAGTAGGCAGAATTAATCTAAGCCCCTATTCTACGTTTCGGCGACGGCGAAGCGGCCCCATCTCGGTCAGCAATACGTGACCAGTGGGAGGTTTCCCGTCCCGTGTGTACCCTTCCAGTGGCCTGTAACACGCACGACATGATGGGCTGCGCATAAGACGACGGCCGGCGGAATTTCCAAGTAGTAGCCAACGTGGCGGGGTTTGGGTTGCCTGGTCGAGGTTGCATCCAGTCAGCTCCGGCTAACCGATTCAATGGCTTCGTCAGCCGAATAACAGCCCCCGAAACATATTAACGATATCGTTTTTTTCTTTTCTTGTAGCATACCGGGTGGGTAAGACGAACCGGTTGGAACGAGTACGCCTTCGGAAGTAGCGGTATATTCTTTCAACCTAGAAATATCGCTTGAAACAGCGGATTCTATACTCACCACCTATGTAAGTATTTAGCTGCAAACTCGTCGCTTGCGAATCTCGATAGCGTCAAGGCTAAATATTCCGAATGCCAGCTTTTAAAATAAAGGTTTGGCAACATAATATAATAATATAACAACACAGGGTTACTTATCAGCTCACCAGACAATCAACCTGATTAAAAGGACATTCCCGGGAGGTAACTTTAGATTAGGAGGCTGGCGAGATTTGTTGGTAGGCAGTAAAACAGGGACCGACACTCCGAAAAAGCCCCAGTCCACCCGCCGCTCTAGACCCCGAGTCCGCACTCACAGTATGAAGTATTTTATCACTGCTGTCTTGAAGTCACTTGCCCGAGTTACTCACACAGAAGGCAAAAGAGGCGTATGCTCCTTTTTTTTTGTCCTGCTTTCTTTCCCGCACATTAGGTGCGTATCTAGTCAAAGCGCAGGTTAAACTTTTTATTTTCTCCCGTCATCCGTCCTCGAAAGTTTAAAGTAGGGTACGTAATAGGAGCTCAGTCGGCTTGCCGAGTTTTCTATTTCGGATTTATCTTTGGAAGCGGTAACGAAACAAGCAAAATGAATAAACCCACCCAACTAGATTACCCAACTTGATTTAAGGGACACCTCATTCCCATCGAAAGATAATGCGCGAAAATGTGTTGCTATTGCAACTCGGGCATGTGGATTGCAATTACCAATAAACACACAAGACGAGGCAAAAAAAAAAAAAAAAGTAAATTTGTCCGAGTTTAGAAAATAAAATGAAATAAAAATAAAGGGTAGAGCGAAAATACGGGCGCGGACGGATTACGAAGTTACGTGTTCACGCCTCCCTTTCCCGTATTGTGCTGTCACAGTATGTATAGACAGTACGGCATGACCCCGTACCATTGCCTAGCCAAATTGGTAAACTCCCACGCGAAAGAGACGACCATCGCCGGGAGCCGTGGAGCCGAAAAAGCCCCCTCCAAGAAAAGATGTTTGAGTTTAGGGATTTCATCAACCTGTCTCCGGTCGATCCAAAAAAAAAAAAAAAAAAGCCTTTTGACAATGAAGAATATTCCTATTTCATTTTAGTTATATTATATTTCGATACATGTCATTATTCGTACAATTCAATATTAAACTACCTAGGTAAATGCAACTGGAAAAGAAAAAAAAAGAGTTTGACCGATAAAATAAAGTCATTCATGAACGCGTCTGGTGAGCACCTGCTGCGCGGGTGAATCCCCGGTTGTGGCCCCCCCACAGGGGAAATAAAAGTACATGACGAGAAAGAGTAGAGGGCAGAAAGAGGGAAGTGCGAAATAACTAAGAAAGAGCCGGGCTAGGCCGCGCCTTGCACCCCTCCCCCGAATTGACCGCCTGGAAATCATCAGTGCTCCAGGTTGGCTCAGGTGCGCGCGCTGATTTTTAGCGCAAACGCCCGAGTCTGGTCCGTCTTAATTTCTGTTCTCCCTCCCGTCCTGCCCCGTCTCCTGCAACATCCCTCTCCAGCGGCTTCGCGCCAGAGCGCCATCACCCCCAGGCTCTATCCTTCCAAGAAAAAAAAAGTTCCATTTTCCTTTTTTTTTCTTCCCTTTCCTCTTCTTCCTCACCTATTCCACCTGGTTTTTCCCTCCCACTAACAAGCCCCCCCTCCACTCCGACCGAAACTTACACAACTAAAAAATTTCCCATCCACCCGCACCGAACATCCACCGCCTCCCGTCTCCTCCGTCTACAAACAACTCTTCCATCACTTTATCATCTTCTACCGGACCTGTATTCGGAGTGCCGCTCTATTGTTCGGAACATCATCATCATCTATTTATTCATTTGCGATACTTCTTTGGCTTACTGTTGAACATGGCGTCTGTCGTCCGCGGGACGTCGCTCAGAGCCGGCGGCGCCTGTGTGCGCTGTCGCAAAGGAAAGACGAAGTGCGTCTACGAGAACGGTCGCGCACCATGCAGAAATTGTGCCAAGGGGATGCATGAATGTTATCTACCATCGGAGAGTATGGCTCATCACCATGGTCAATCACCAGCAAGACCTCCTCGTCCACGAGAGAGTTTACCTGGCGAGCGAAGCGTGTCGGCAACCAGCGACCGCCAGCCTGTAGCGTCCGGCACTGTTTTGCCGCGCAGTATGCAATCCAATAGCGAAAAGTAAGTTGCTTTTTATTATTTTTTTCTTTTAATTCTTTTCGTCTTTCCTATCGACGTCATCATGTCTTTCTTCGTTTCTTTCCTCCGCGAAGCATTTACTTCCCCTTATGGCTTCTAGTCATTATTACGGGGTCATCTTGGTGTTTCGGTCTTGACCCAGGTTGGCGGCAGCTACGCGCTCCGAACAGATGCTGGTGCTTGGTGATCCGTGCTCCCTGGCGTCGTCGGTCAAGGCAGAGTGCAGCCCGGCCAAAATCATCCCTCAGCATTCAACCACTAGTCTAATTCTGGGTGGCTGTGAATGCGATGGATGCCGGTTGCCTCGTCTCGCCTCGGCATCTCCAGCGTCCTATTCCAAGGCCCCCAATCCTGCCCATCCTGCCCCGTCTACTCGTCTACTTCCAATACTCCGTTTGTCCCTGCAACCCCCAACACGCGCTCTTATTTCAGTTCAAACACCCTTGTCCTCCCCCAAACTTCGTTCGCGTTGATCGGCTCCACTAACACGTATTTTCGTCCGTCCCCACAGACTCAATCCGGAACTGGTGACGGAATGTGAGAGGGTAATCAGCAAGACCATTCCGTCTTGTGTCGCCTTTCACAAACCTTCCTTCCTACAGAAGCTTAAGAATGGTAGCCTCGAGGCTAGTATCGTCAATGGTCTTTTGACTTGTGCTGCACGGTAAGCAAACATGATAATTTTTCATACTGTCTTCCCGTCTATTGAACATAATTCCCCGGAACCCGCCTTATCCACTTCTAAAAAGGATTCCGGGCGAATGGTTCATTCATCTCCGGGGTTACATTCGCGTCTCGCCTAATCCACCAATGATTACCCCTTTCCGTGAATCCTTGCCACCACCTGGGTTCCCGATCTCCTATGAAAATACTTTGTTACATCTATTTAAGTGAACCGGGCTTACCTAACCATCAATCTCGTGTACAGGAGCTCTCCCGCGTTGATTCGTCGTTATGGCGGTCAGGGAGGTGCCTCGGCTGCGGCCGAGCATTTTGCCGTCAAGGCCATCAATATAATCATGCAGAACCTCGATAACCCAAGCTTGGCGGATATTCAGGCTCTTTGTCTTCTGATCATCCACGAATGGGGTAACCGTAATGCCGTCCGTGCTTACATCTACCTTGGGCAAGCCGCTCGTATGGCCCAGATGTTTCGGATAATTGCCGTTCACCAAAACCGAGACGATCCGGATCAGTTCATTAAGGAAGAATCATTCCGTCGCACTCTGTGGCTGATTTATGTGCTGGACTGCTTCCTCACTAGCAGCCCCGGCCGCCAACCGGCCGTGTCCCACCATGACATCAAAGATGTGCCACTCCCTTGCCTTGACATGAGTTACAACTTCGGTACGCCTGTGTATGTCCGTACCCTTGCCGGTGGGCCACCTCCGTCGCTTCCCACGCCGACCACACCTATCTCCGAGGTTGGCGAGTTCGGACACATCGTCATGGCAACCCAGGCCTGGCGTAACGTCGTTGAAATGCTCACTACCGTAACGAGCGCTACTTTCTCCGAAGAAGATTGTGCTTCCCTTGAAGCAGGTATCGACTCGGTTCGCAATTCGTTGCCGCCGCACTTTATGGATAACAAGACCAGGCAGATTAACCTGCATATCACTATGGGCAGCGGATACACGTACGCCATGCTGCATTGCCTCCTTCATTGCGCTACTATTATGGTCAATCGCCGTAGGCTTCTTCACCTTGTTACTACTGATGGGTTCAGTCACGAGACTTGGCGTATGGTGCCGCATGTTCACCTGCAGACGGTCGATCGTGTATTTGCGGCTGCCGACAGCGTGGTGGCACTCCTATTAGCTCTGGAATCTAACGCGGATAAGGACGCCGTCCTCAACTTCCCCTTAGTCATGTTGTTCTCGTGTTTCACAGCTTGCTCTACTGTAGCTTGGTTTAGTTTGAAAGGATTGACACCTGGCGACTTGAACGAGACAGCCGAATCGATAGTTCGTGATGGCATGCGCTTCCTTCAAGATGGGGCTAACATTTGGATTTTGGCTGTCCCGTGGTATCGCCATCTATCCGTTATGAACAAGGTCCTACGGAACGGCGACAGGGCACATCAGAGAACACAACCTGAGCCGATTGTGCCCTTGATGAAAGAGGATACGGCAAGCCAACCGGATAACCCTGATAGCATGGATTACGAGCGCCCCCAGTCGGCGAATGCTCAAGAGCAGACAGACGGCCGAGGTAGCGAGCCTCCACGAAAGTCTGGATTCACGACTATCAACGGTGGATCGGTTGGCGTGTCACCACCGGCCACTGCGAGCCCTCCTCCGGGCCAGACGAAGGCAGAGTCTCCTGCGCCTTCCTCGTCTGGACAGCCAGCCGAATCCGCGCCGGCTGCTGGTAACGATATGACCGCCGCCGAGCTTTGCGTGGCATTTGAGCGCCAGTTGTTAGAACTGGATGATCTCGCTGCCTTTATGGGCGGAGGTGTGTGAAAACCCGGGCATTAAAGCCCCGCGCTCTCTAAACCTTGTACTACTCGCACTTACGCATTATCCAAGTGCCATCTCATGATAGCCCGGCGTATCTTCCTACGAGGTTGTGTTAATTAGGGAAACATGGGTTGGCGTTAGTCGGCGTTCTCGGATTATCCCACAAAGGGGTCTTTATTTATTTTGCAACTTTTGTTTTTGCGTGGGATTTCCTATCGTCTGAGAGTATTAGTTTCAGCCATCGCAGTATACCGCAGGGCATCGAGATCGGAATGGGCCGAATGGCTATGATTTCCAGCCGACCACCCCAGGGTATTGATAAGAGGATGAAGGTCTTTAAACATGGCGGGATCTGGGGCGGCGCTTTATGCATTCAGATTTGTTTGTTTTCCCCTCAAGGCTTGAGCAGATGTGTTCATCGTGGCTGTCCACTGCTGTACATGAAAGGTCAAAAGAGAAGGTTGAGGAAGTAGCTGGAAAAAAAATTCAAGGGAGGATAAGTGGATTTCTACGCGCACTACGGCGTGTGCATTGCTCTATGCAATGATGTCCGGATGCTATAGTTGGGAGGATGGCTGGTGACTTTGAGCCAACTTGTACTATTATCACTATTATAAGGCATTTGATTTGCGATTGCTAGTTAATTTGACTATGGTTTACCATACTACATCAGGTTCTCCTTGAAGTGTTAAACACCTAGGTATGCTCTAGTATATTTAGTAACCATACTGCGAATAGTTCGTTAGATTGCATTGGAACTGCTTGCGTCGTGTCTCTTTAGAATTAATTAAATAAGGGGGTAAAAGGTAAGTGTCACGTGCTTAGACCGCTGCTATTTAATCATCACTACCTACCTTAAGTAGTAACTTTTGCGCATTTTACCCACATTCAATTACATATTCCTTCCTGGGCTGCATCTGGCAACGACATTGCATATTTTCCATATTAACCCCCGGTCTTCCAATGTAATGTGTGAGACACGGGGAATTTTCTGTGCTATTCATACAATTATTGGTGGTCTGTTTGCAGCATAAAACTAGACGTCATTATCAGCATGCACTGGCTTTCTAGGATAAGGAGAGGAGATGGATACGTTGAGCCGAGACAGTGGCCCCGAGCGTGGGATAAAACGCAAATCGACTGAAGATGGACTCCTCGAAAAAGGGACCGGGAAGTCCCCTACTCTCATGGACCGGGCGGTCTCTTTGTCAACACCAGTTGAATGCTTCTCTGCTAGCAATGACTCCCCATCGAAGTCAAAGGCATCTAGAGGACCAAGGGATGACCATTACTATAAAACACTCTATACCGAGGAACTGGACTTCCGTGTACTTGGACAGCACGACCCAGAATTCGAAGCAGTGTTGGAACGTGGCTCACATCTTGACTTTAACAAGCCCAACTCGGTCATGCAACTGACCAAAACGCTTCTCAAACGGGACTTTGATTTGACGGTCGATTTACCCATGGATCGACTCTGCCCTCCTATACCTAATCGACACAACTATATCCTTTGGCTAAAGGATCTTCTTGACTCTTCCTCGCCTCCGTATATTAACGCCGGAGAACTGATCCCAACTCGGCGGGTGACTGGGTTGGACGTGGGCACAGGAGCTAGCCTTATCTACCCGCTTCTAGGTTGTGCCCAACGGCCATCGTGGGCATTTATTGCTACCGACGTTGATACAAAATCCTTATCATACGCGCGCAAGAATGTTGAGTTGAATAATATGCAATCACGGATTCGTGTAGTTAGTCGGACCATTACTGATTGTCTGTTCCCCCTAGATGAGCTCGGCTTGGAAAGCATCGACTTCACCATGGTAAACCCTCCATTCTACGCATCCGAAGCCGAGCTCACGGATCTAGCAAAGCAGAAACTACGACCTCCGAATAGTGCGTGTACAGGTGCGCCGATCGAGATGGTGTGCGCTGGGGGCGAGATTGGTTTCATACAGCGGATGATCGACGAGTCCCTTGTCTTAAGGGAGAGAGTACAGTGGTACACGTGTATGCTTGGCAAGCAATCGAGCTTAGAAGTGCTCGTTAGCATCCTAAAAAATCACGGGGTGGCTAACTACGCCGTTACGGCATTCGTCCAGGGAAAAAAAACACGCAGATGGGCTATTGGGTGGAGCTTTGGTCACAAGAGGCCGAGTCTTTCAGCCAGTAGGGGCTGCGAGCCCTCGGCTGGAAAGAAAATCTTACCTGACCCTACGGAGATGACGGTTTTTACGGGATCTAACTTGCAAGCTAAGCCAGTACTGCTGGGGCAGGCTATTTGCGATGCGATGGAGGGCCTCAACTTGCGTTCGTGGAGTTGGAGCACGCAGCTGTTTCAGGGCATAGGCTTTTCCAGTGGTAATGTTTGGAGTCGAGCTTATCGCAGAAAGCGAGCACGAGAAAGGGGAAACCTGAGATCAGCCAAGGGAAATACTGCCGAAGGGTCTTCACCTTTCCATTCAAAGAGTTCTAGCCAGCAGGAAGAACAGTGCACCTTTGGGTTTGCTTTAACCATACAGGTTCCAGAAGATACGGAAAGCGAGAATCATATTGCACTCGTGGCCCGTTGGCTCCAGGGGGGTGAGTATGCAGTCTTCGAAAGTTTCACGGGATTTCTTCGAAAGGCTATTCTCCCAGCAATCCAAGAACAATTAAGTACCATATCGAACCAACCCTAGGACTAGATGACGAGCGTCATGAAAATGAGAAAAGTCTTGGGAACTTGAGGTTGTCAATTATCATTTTGATTGACTATATTTCCGTGTCTTTTTTTTTTTTTTTTTTTTTTTTTTTTTTTTCTGCATTGCGGATAGATCGTAGTATCGCAACCTGTATCCGTTTTGTATTCCTTACAGGTATACTACATGATTATGCGCATCTTTGATAACCCTATAAATCTCACCATACTTCCAAACCTGTCATACGTATGTTTAATCCTCGATACGAACAAAGAAGTTTGATTCACCCTTTTTCGGAACCACGACAGCACGCTTGACGAGTTCATCGCCGACAGCTAATCGTAGCTTTTCTGCTGTTGCCGGAGCATCGAGAACTAGTGGTTCCGTCACACCATTCATTTCTCTCGCAGCCTTCACTGCTTCCCTAAGAGCAAAGAATACCGTCGATCCCAAGAAAAGGGGTGGTTCCCCAATACCCTTGCTACTTTGGATAGAGCGCAAATGCTTCCAGCTTATGGCATTTCCATCCGAGTCGTGTCTTAGCATGGACACGTTGAAAATTTGAGGAATATCCGAGAACCCTGTTGCAAATATTAGTAACATCCCTCTATTGGTGTAGACCATCTCTTGAAGCTACTTACCCGGGATTTTATACGTCCCAGGACCCTTCGTGAAGATCTCGCCTTCTCGTGTCCACAAAGATTCTTCCATCGTAAACAGGCCTTGCCCTTGAACGAAGGCCCCTTCGATTTGACCGTAATCGATCGAAGGGTTGATCGAACGACCTACGTCCTATTTTGCCGTTAGATAGAATTTACGATCTTAGCCCCTTTCGCCTCTCACCATCATTATGTCGGTTCTCAAAACGGTATGGTCGCCTGTAAGCAGATCCAATTCCGCCTCCGTGATAGCAACACCTTGAGTAAAGTAGTAATACATCGGAAGGGGATCCTTGTAGTTCCCCCATTTGTATCCTATTGGTAGTTAGTGTACCTGGCGTAGCATATCTGGAGACCGAGACACTCTACCTATCTTGGGCATTTTCCAGAAACCATTGGCCGCGAGGTTAACTCTGTCTCGGTATGCGGCATGAGCAATAACTGACATCGGGGCATCGCGTCCGAATCGTTCCCTATAAGGCGCTAGTCGCTCATTAAGTTGATCACAAGCGTTCTTGACAGCCATTCCATTAAGATCACTACCGGACGATGCAGCGGTGGGCGATGGGTTGGCAACTTGATCAGTTTGCGAGTCCTTGTTGAATATTTGATCCACGCTCACGCCGAGCTCTTCAGCCGCAACCTGACACATCTTGGTATATAGACCTTGTCCCATCTCTGTGCCTCCGTGATGGAGAAGGATGGAGCCGTCCTCGTAGATTCTTACGTATGCACCAGCCTGGTTTAGATGCAAAGCGGTGGCAAAGCTATGACGATATTAGTTCCTGCCAGCTTATACGAAATGTCACGGCGTAGGCTACCTGAGTCCGAATTTCGTAGGAATCATACATATTCCTCTCTTCTTATAGCGGTTTCTAGAATTAAAAAGTCGAACCTCCCTTTTCCTGTTTTCGTAGTCTGCGTTGGCGCTGAGTTGCTCCAGCATAGTCGGGATGTGGAAGTCAACATCGATGGTCTGTAAAAAGGGGGTCAAATCGCCCTGCCTATATAGATTTTTAAGTCGGAGTTCGTCTATGTCCATGTTAAGGCGCTCGGCAATGACACTCATATAGGACTCAGCAAAGTACATCGCCTGTGGTCCTCCAAAGCCGCGGAACGCAGTATTGGATACCGTATTGGTCTTACACACCCATCCGCGTATCCAGGCATGTGGTATATTGTAGCAATTGTCGATGTGGGTACAGGCCCGATCCATGACAGCTCCAGACATGTCTAGAGAATACCCGGCGTTGCAATAAATATCTGCATCAAAGCATTGAATAATCCCGTTCGCATCGGTGCCGACCTTCCACCTGCATTGCATTGGATTTCGCTGCCCGCTGGTTGACATATCTTCATCACGATTTAGCATTATCCTCATGGGACGACGTTCCTTCTTAGAAGCGAGAGCAACAAGGCAGGCCGCTGGCGTAGTCCTCGACTCCTTTCCACCATACGCTCCTCCGAGACGTCGAACTCTCATATTTACGCGACTCATCGGTACGCCTAGCACCTGGGCAACGAAGATCTGGTTCTCTGCTAGGTTCTGTGTAGAAGCATAAACTTCCATGGAACTATCCTCGGGATGCGGAATTGCCAATGCAGAAATGGTTTCCAGGTAAAAATGCTCTTGACCGCCCAGCTTTGTCAACCCTTCGAAGATGTGCTCGCACCTGGCGAATTCGTCATCTAGGGGTCCTTGAATAGCCATCCCCTTTTTTTAGCTGCTTCCCATGCTCGTAGTAACTCTGGGCCTTGATTGCTTGGCTAATAGTGATTATGGCTGGTAGTAACTCGTACCTTACCCTGACCTTGGCGGCAGCTGCCTGGGCTTGCAAAGCTGTCTCGGCGTAGACTAGACCTATTACCTGACCGTATGAATGAACCTCGCCTACTGCAAATAGGGGCTCGTCTACTCGGATTGGACCCCACTTATTGCTTGCTTCCGGTATGCTGTCCTTGTCAAGATAACCTACGACTCCTGGCATCGTAAGTGCAGGGCTCCAATCGATCTCGAGTATCTTTGCGTGTGCTTTCGTTGATAAGACGAGAGCGCAATGCAGCTCATTATTCTGCGGAGGCATATCGTCAACGTACTCTGCCTCGCCAGTGCAGTGCTTCAAGGCCGAAAGATGTGGTATCTCTTTGCCCACGACATTGGTACCTGAGCTCACAAAGTGATCACGAGTCCCAGAAGATACTCCCCGGTGTATCTCCTGAATAGTATCGCTTTCTACTTCAGCCAGGCCTAATTCTGCGATGCTCTCCTGCCAAAAACGGAAGAATAGAGACAAGGTGAGGACTGTTGTGATTATTAGGAAATAAGAACTACCGGATAGGATTGTAGAAGCCCACCTTTCCTATACTGAGCCATCCCCCCTGGTACGCCGAAGGTTAAATCGAAGTCCTGCAACAGAGCGCGAAAAGCTTCTTCGCGCGTGCTGCTCTCTGCCCACTGCTTCCCTATTACAACCTTCTGGGTCGTAGTCGCAAGCGTGGTAATTGGCGCCATACCACCATAAGCGAATGTCGCCTGCTCGACGAAACCTTGTCGACTTACACGTACTCGGAAACCAGCAGTCACAATCGCGATGTCATCGTCTTTCCTTTTTGCTTGCTTGTATGCCTTAGTCACCTCTAGCATCTCTGGCGATGGTAGCGGTATCTTAACGTGTGTAATTATACCATTGGAGGGCAGCTGAGTGGTTCGATATTTGATGAAGAATGTCGAAAGCGGTATGTCATAAGGATTATTTTCCTTAGTTCTCACAGTTATCGTAGACCCCGCTGCCAGTAATGCCGGGGCAGCATCTGAGATAGGACTTGCTGTCGCTAAGTTTCCAGCTAGACTGGCGACGTTACGGATTTGGCGGCCAGCAAAGTACCGGAGTTGTTTCCTAAGGGCCTCCAGTGCGCTTGCTCTACCACCAAGCTTTGAAAATAATGTGGCACATAGTTCTTCTACCTTCGTCAGCGACATATTTCCCGGAATGGATATCTCCGAAAGGGCCTTGAGCCCAGCATCACTTTCTGGCCTTTGGAAGCTGTTAAGCTCTTTTATGTCTGAAGCGTAGACACAAACTCGATATTCAGACTTCTTAAAGCGGACTTCAATCTAGGCACCTCCATATGAGCGACGCTGAAGCACTGGGATTTGCAGATTGAGACGGCCTTACCTGTGTCTCACTAGCACCTCCTACGATTTTAGCAGATGGCCAGGCATCTTTGAGATCCACCAATTGCTCCAGGGTTGTAGGCTTGAACCAAATCTTTCTCTCGTCTCCATAACATATAGGCCGCTCTGCATATTTTCGGAGGGCTGGTGGAAATATGACTTCTGATGCAGGGTTGTATGGTATAAATGAGGGTAACACTGAAGGTTTACCTGAATCTACGGAGGTAGCTCGCGTACTGCCAGATTCCTGAGAGGATTTTCTGTCAGCGCTAATCTCGGATGAAGACGCTGACGAGTCACGACAACAGCCGCCTGGACGCCCACAGGAACCACTGGATGAGGAACCACATATACTGCCTTGTGCTGACGTTTGTAGAAGACCATCGTTATATTCGACACTCAGGGGAGAAGGATTATTGTCTTCAACCAATTCGCCTTTCAAGTCTTCTAAAATAAACGTCTTGGCGGCCTCAAGAATTGGTTTGTAACCTGTCTGAATAAGTTGAGTACAAAACTTGGTAACAAGTATAGGGTCGGATACATACGCATCTGCAGAGATTACCGTCTAGATGCCCCTGAAGCTCGACGTCAGAAGCTGACAGATGGAACTTTCCGTCTTGATACGAATTTCTAACAAGTGCATAGAGGCTCATTACTATTCCAGGGGTACAGAATCCGCACTGAGAACCACTTAAGGTAGCATTGGTATTAGAACAAATAGGTGACAAGCCAAAGAAATACGGCAGAAAATAACTTACTGCATCTTTGCTACGCGCTCTTGCAGAGGATGTGGCCGATCGACCGTGCCTAGGCCTTCAATAGTGATCAGACTCTTACCATCGACGCCCACTAGTGGAAAGAGACAAGCATTCACTGCATTATGCCTTAAACGTCCACCTTCTTCAATAGCCTGGAGGACGACAGTACAGGCACCACATCCGCCTTCGCCACATCCCAACTTAGTTCCTTTTAAATTGTCCTGGGCGCGAATCCAGTCGAGAAGAACCCAGTCGGGATTGGGATTCCGAACTGTAACACGGCGTCCGTTGACGAAGAAGTATAACTCGGAAGTAGTATACGTCGACTGTATCAGAGGCGTGAGAGCTTCTGCAACGGAGGGTGCGCGAACATCATGCCGCCCAGATGGCAGCTCGGCTATAGGCGGCTTCGGGAGTATATCAACTGCTGCCATAGTTCCAGGGGAGTTATAGGAGAGGGCGAAGGTATCGACAAAGAGCGAGAAAATGAATCTCGAAGTTATCTTTGTCTAAACTAAACTATCCGTCCATCTAATTCAGAATAACTACTACCTAGATGCATAAGGTAGGTATGGCTGATACCTACCAGCACATTTCTGGTATCCCTTGGGCTACCTATCGTATAAGGTAAAAGGGATGAACCGTAGCTTAGGTTTGGATATGTCATTCATACCTAGCTATCCCCCACTCTGATCGGGCATAACGTTTCGGGCATAACAATACTAGGCTAGGTGTTCAGCTGTGGTAGGTGCTCCAGGGGGCAAATGTAAGTAAACTCCATCGCCCTATAAGCAGGTATGGTTTAATGTTCCTAGTACGTTGAGTACATGATATTTTACACTTGTACCCAGGTAAGGTTCTATACCTATCTACATACTTGATATGTAGGTGAGGTATATAGGTAGTATACTGGTCGATATGCAGCGACCCATGTCTTCTCTATGCATGTAGGTATCCAGATATGTGCATGGGAGTGTATGTATATACCTAATTGACCCCGCCTACGATCATACTTCGAGTGTTGCCCACCCCCACTGTTGCCCGACACCAAGCTCTCATGAAGCTATCCCCACTTACGACTAGATGTTGGACGATGGATTGTGTTAGTTTGGACCGTTGGTTTACATTGTTGGTTTGTTGTTTTCTAAAGGATAGCCGAGGATGGCATCGTGTAAGCCATGGCTTTCGTACGTTCGCATATTTCTCGGCCTTTGACCTTGCAAAAGCCCATAGAAAGTTTGCATTTTATGTATGAGCTTTGTCTAAGCGCACGTCTCTTGAATTATCGGCGGTAGTCAAGTTACTATCTACGCCAATGATATCAGAATGTCGTCCCCAAATTATGTACCCTTGAAGGACACAAAGCTGTTCGCCCCTTTCAAGTTAGGAAATTATGAACTTCAACATCGCATCGCCCTAGCACCGTGTACTCGCATGCGAGGGGTTAAGGAGAGCGATGGAATCTACGTTCCTAACGACTTAGTAGCGGAATACTATGGACAGCGAGCTACGAAAGGTGGTCTGCTGATTACTGAGGCCACCGACATTTCTCACTACGCCGGTGGATACCCAGGAATCCCCGGAATCTTTACTCCTTCCCAGGTCGAGGGTTGGAAGAAAGTTACCGATGCTGTCCACGCTAAAGGAGGGTACATCTTCTTGCAGATCTGGCACACGGGTCGAGCTTCACCCCCTTCCTTTCTTGGTGGCAAGTCGCCAGTGAGCTCCAGCAATCACCCTATGGAGGATTCCTGGATCGATGGGACGCCTTGCGATTCCAGTCCTCCAAGACCCTTGACGGTAGATGAGATTCGAGCCATTGTTCAAGATTTTGCAGAAGCCGCGAAGCGTGCGATACAAGCAGGCTTTGACGGCGTGGAAATTCATGGTATGTGAAAGAAAGAAAGAAAAAGAAGATTTCTGATAATTAATTCTTAGCATTGGTTAACTAAACTATTATGGGAAAATAGGTGCGAATGGTTATCTGTTGGAACAATTTCTTCACGACAACGTCAATGATAGGACCGACGAATACGGCGGCTCGGTTGAAAATCGGTGTAGATTTCCCCTGGAGGTCTTGAAAGCGGTTTGCGACGCGATAGGTTCTGACAAGGTAGGGATCCGACTGAGCCCTTGGAACTACTTCCAATCTACTAGGGACAGCAATAGACTAGAGCACTGGTCGTATCTATGCGAACAAATCGTAAACTTGCCTTCGAGCCAAAGGCCGGTTTACGTCCACATGTAAGAGAAAAGGGGCAGGTTTACGATATTCCGAGTGGTTCGCTGACATTAGTCGCAGGGTTGAGGCGCGGTTCGATGAGGTCTTGGATGAGCAGAAGAAAGTTGAATCTCTTACCGAGAATGACAAGGAACCCACCGTTTCGCTGTTGCCATTCAGGAACATCCTTCAACGGGCCGGTATCGCATTCTTCAGCGCGGGATGCTTCAACTGGGAAAACACGGTCCCAAAGCTAGAGTCCGGAGCGACCGATATAGTTTGCTTTGGAAGGTGGTTCATTGCAAATCCCGATCTGCCGCAAAGGCTCGCGGATGGAATTCCCCTGACCAAATATGATCGCTCAACCTTCTATCTCACGGTGCCTCCGGAGAAGGGATACATAGATTACCCCGTCTATTCTGCTACGGCTTGATGTCTTGAATGTCTTGCGGCATCAATTCAGCTAACTACCTAGCTACCTACCTTGGATATTCTTTTCTAGGTTTTGATGAGATTCATTAGATATAACTAGAGCATAGTCGATAGAGAATTTATGTCTTGCATTATAGCAAGGTTAAAAAAAGTTTCAGAGAGTATATGGTTACGTTGCTACCCCTAATTTAGATTTCAGGTTCAACTTTCATATCAAAATCTCCGCTGAAAGATACTGCTGGAGAGGCACCTTACATTACGCTAAGGACTCGGATGGAATCGAATAAAAAGGGGGAACAAAAATAAATTATCATTCGAAAAGCTTGATGATATGATGATATCGGATATAATATCAACTAGATTACAGAAGTGGACGCGCTTGGTTGCCCCTTCGGGCCTGTTCCCATCTACGCTCTACGGCTGTCTCTATGTCATATGGTAATAACCAACCACCAACACCATAATACCTCCAAGGTAGTGGATCGTCGCCGGAATCCGGCCGCGGCTGTGCGATTACCTCTGGGTTTTTGAATAATTCTTCATCAATCTTACCAAACATCTTAAGTCGTCTGTCTCTTTCTCTTTGCTCTTCGCCGTCATGGAGATGGTACATGTACTGTTGAAAATTGCCTCTTTCGACTACCTTCTCAGTCCTCTCCTTTCGGCAGTCTTCGTATATCTTAAGCGCATATAACTTTTGTTCCCGTGATTTATTGGTGAGCTTTGAGAGGCAAAGGCCTAAAGCCGCTCCGTCTTCCAGGGCCATACCGCAACCACCTGGAAAAAGACCGGTAAGCATTATGAGTTATAATATATTTAGTGGTGGTGGCATAAGAGTTGAAGAAGCGAGGATACGTTGTAAGACGGAACTTACTGGCGAGGTATGGAAGCGTTGCGTGAACAGCATCGCCTAATAGTGTGAATGTACCCGACTTATGCGTCCATCTCTCCAACGTAGGCCGTATGCAGAGCTTCCACTTTTGAACAGATTGACAGAGACTTAAGATCTTGCCTATTGTCGGATCCCAGTCTTTATATAAGGCCTGCATCTCTTCCACGTTTCCGTCCACAGTCATAGAAGCTGCAGGCATGTCATCCGGAACTAATAGGACCATATTAAACAACTCACCACCCCTGAGGACGTAGTTAACCGCGTGCGCATCAGGTCCTATCCAGTAGTTGACCTGAGGATCTTGGATGAAGTGTCGTAACTCAGGATCTGCCAGCATATCCTTGGCATTGATAAGTAGCCTGTAGGCAAGATCGCCTGTTGGCAAAGGGGGATCTGGCTTGCCCAAGAGCACCTCCCGCAGCCGAGACGATATACCATCCGCCCCAACAATAAGGTCTGCTAGCATAGTCCTGCCATCGCTTAATACTGCAGTTGCTGTTAATCCGTCCGGGTTATATTCGATTGTCTGAACCCGTGATTTTACGTGAATCTCAGCTCCGAGCTCGACGGCCCGATCAAGGAGGCAACGGTGTAAGTTGGCTCTATGAAAATCCCAGAAAGGAGTACCCAGAGCTTTCCCATAGGCATGAAGGTCCATCCTCGATAGTCTATTGCCTTTCCAGCCGATCATATTGGCATAACGGGGTTTCGTCGCATGCTTAACGAGCTCGTTTTCGAGTCCCCATGAAATCAGTATCCTCGATGAATTAGGCAAGACCTGAATACCAGCTCCTATCTCGCCGATCTCTGATGCACTCTCAAGGACAGTTACTCGGTGTCCCATCAGAAGTATAGAGATGGCTGCGCCAAGCCCGCCAAGCCCAGCGCCTACAATTATAACCTGCGATGAAGCTCAATGCATTAGACGACGACTACAGCTTCGTTATCTTAGGTACCTACTTACGTGGAGTTGGCTCGATGGGTCTCTCTTTATCTGCTGCCATATCCTTGGGCGAAGTCTGGAAGCCATTTTTCGAATATGACGTTATCTGTATGAGTATGGCAATTCGATTTAATCCAAGTTCGAGTGTGAGCTAGTTAAGGAATCAATTGCAGTACGATGCAATACAATACAATACAAATACAGTACAATATGGCACGTGGCTGTGCGCCTACTTATCATAGATGAAATAAAGGAATTACACAATGCGTTTTAAGACATGATGACGACGATGATGTAGGTATATAGGTGAGTCGTGGTATTCCGCCCTTGGGGCGTATCCATTTGTCAACCTCCTCCGTGACCTGGGTTACAATGCCATTTCTATCTCTCCCTGGTAGCTGATTGTTATCATATACGCAACACGTATATTCTTGCATATGTAGGTACATGTCGGTATCATACCTCGGTTATGCGTTTGGGTAGGACGTATTATGAATTAGGTAAAGTAGACCTATACTCCCCGGACTTCAACGTATCCTGAACCCTGGGTGTCTCTATTGAGTAACCGGTATGCATACCCTAACCTACTATGTAAGTAGATATATCCGAAGTACCTTGTGTAGGTAGGTATACATATGCAGAGTTGCATGCGGGACGTCCGCCGGCTTATCTCCAACCAACGCCGTAAAATGGTGCTGCTTATGACAACCCCACTCCTGTCAATGATATGTCACTCCTTTAAGAGATAGCAAAGGTGGGGGATCATTGTAAGTGCGTCCGAGAACAAGGCAATTATTGTCGGCAGTAATTCGTGAGAAGGGGTGCATTCAGCCCGCTTACCATCACACAGACATGATACAAGAGCGTTCCCGAGGTGTTCAGCAGTATTCTTGGCGGACACAATGTACTCATTCTAAGCCTCTAGCCTACCTTAGCAAGAGCCTCAACTCGTCCGAGTAGTCCATATCAGTACCATTGACACAACACTCTTCTCCCCCTCTTTGTCTTTTTTTTTTTTTTTTTCGTATTTCCTCTCTCCTCCAAAGTTAATTGGGAGGGTGAGAATGGGGGTTGTCCGTCTTTTGAGACGATCCACATCACTAGGTCCGTTGAAAGTGGTGAATGCCAACTAGTTGAGTTGCTGCGTGATTGTGAGGCTGGGCATGATGCAGCGAGCCAAGCGTAATAGAATCCGGGAGGGTGATGGTAGCACCAGGCGATCGTTCCCTTGCACCTATGACGGTTGCGGTAAATCTTTCTCGCGGTCTGAGCATCTCCATCGTCACCAGAAGAACCATACCGATGGGGATGCGACTTGTCCGCGGTGCCGCGCCCATTTCAAGCGTCAAGACCTTCTAGGTGAGACCCCCTCTTGGCCTTGTCGAATCTTCGGGGGTTGACAATGGTGATGTAGAAAGGCATATGAACCGGCATAAACAGAAGGACGAAGAAGCTGGAGGTACAGGTGTCGGTACTCTGAACACACGTAAACGCATGTGGAAAGACCACGACGGACGGATTGTCCAGAAGAAGCCAGTAGAACAGAATCCGTCTTGTGGTAGCAGTAGCAGTAGTAGTGTGGGAGTGCCGTTTCTGTCCCAGGTAGAAGGTCCCATTTCGCCTCCCGTGTCGACCCATAACTCAGATCACCAAAGCGAAGGCGATCTGGCGGCACATACAACTTTCGCTCATGGTCATAGTCTTCTACCAGATTACGCGCTTTCGACTGGACAATTCGATTCTCATGCTAATAGCGGGTATTGGATTGCGCCCGAGACATCCCAGCCTCCCTTCTTCGATATAAACTACGATGAAGTATTCCAGCCGGATACGGCGAGTTCGTTTAATATGCCATATACGACGCAAGTAAACTATGACTGGCTATTTAGTCTTGATAACAATATTTCAAACACTGCCGTCTCGCATACCTCGTATGTTCCTAATACCTCTCTGGCCATATATGCAGGCGTCCCAAATCATGCCCCTGGCTCGAGTCAAGACGACTTCTCTCCAGGGGCTAGGTCATACGCTAGGGAGACGACCGAGAGCTCTGGAACACCTATGGGGTCTCTCGACTGTATGCCCTCTAGGGAGAACAACCGAGATGTAATAACTCCTGGTTTATCGGACAGGACAGCAGTTAACCTTTCACCGGCAGCTAGGCAGATTCCTCAGGGCACGGAGGGCCTTGCCGAAGCAGAATTCGAGCGTCCACTGTCCACTCTCCAGTCGTCGAGCCGCCTACCATATATAGACGAGCACACATACAAGCAAATCCTAGAGACTGTCAAGACTGCAAAACCGGTGGCCCCCAATGGAACGGTTCTCGACGTCAGCCATCCGTTGATGTCGCAGGTTTCATTGCAATCCTACTTGGACCTATATTTCAGCAAGTTCAATACCGCGTATCCATTAATACATCAAGCAACCTTCGAACCAAATCGAAAGGAACCATTACTACTTCTGTCTATGATTCTATTGGGTGCTACCTGTGAGCGAACTTACAAGGCTTTGATTGCAAGATGATTGCTAATCTTTATCATCAAAGATTCCGAGAAAGAAGCACACCAGTTCGCAGTTTGCGTACACGATGTAATCCGCCCAGCAAGTAAGTATTGCTACGGATACTTGCTATAGTTATCTAACCAGGAAATTTCCCCCCTGTATCTAACATGGAATAGTATTCTCTCACGCGAGCTTTAACCCCAAACCAGACCTATGGATGCTCCAGACAATCTTGCTAGTCGAGTGTTTCGGGAAGAGTAGAGCAGGCCAGAAGCAACACGACATGAGCCACCTGTTCCACGGGATGCTGATCAACCTGATCCGGCGGTCTGACTGCCAGTCTGTTCGGCCAATTCGCCCTCACGAGGATAACGACAAGGGTAGCTTGGTGGATGATCGCAGCTGGAGACAATGGGTAGAGGCTGAGGAGAAGAAAAGGTTAGTATTTAGTAAATCTCAATGCCTATTGTTTATTATTAAGATGATTATCCAGACTCGCTCTTCTATGCTTCATGTGGGATACTCAACACGCCGTCTTATTCTGTCAATCCCTCTGTATGTCAGCCTTCGAGCTAAGAGTCCCTTTACCCTGTAACCAAGCGCTTTGGGAAGCGTCTACGGCCGCCGAGTGGTCACGACTCTCCCTCTCCACAACTCCTGAGCCGACGTATCTTCTTGCGCTGAAGTCATATATCACGCGCGACACTCACCGTTGTCTTCGACTAAACGGCTTATCGCGCATCTTCGTCTTCCACGGATTGATGTCTATTTTTTGGGATATGCGACGGCGAGACCAGACCAGTTTGGGTGTCATTTCTTCGCAGGGAGGCCGGTGGCAAAGCCGTCTTGGGGATGCCTACCACGAGTGGAAAGTAGACTTTGATAATTTTTGCTTGCGCCTGACGGACCTAACATTCGCTGAAATAAGAAAGGGTACTGTTCCCGAAAATGCCAAAGTTAAATTGGAAGTATGGCGTGCCGCGTACGTCGCTATATACCATGCTGCCCATACTCTTCTACACTCGGAATTTCTCGACATACAAATCTTCGCAGGCGCACGACATATCCTCGGGCGATCAGTTCAGCGGACCGACTTTATCCGCTCTGAGAAAGTTGTAAAACGATGGGCTACGGGCCACACTGTCCCAGACTCTGAAAACGGCGACGGATCCGTAGACGCGATAGCAGCGGTTTGGCATGCGGCCCAATTGCTTCAAAGCGCATCGCAGACACTCGCCGATTTCGACTCCATGGGCCTATTTCACGTGCCCTGGTGTCTTTACCTGGCCACTTTGACGGTATGGGCATTCCACCATACTGGTCATAACGGAACCAAGGGGTTTGGTTCCGGTCCCGAAGATGATAGCGAACTAGTATGGGACGCTCAAGCAGAAATGCGCATGCTCATAGACTCGATGGTGGAAGCAGGCGTCCAAGGTCTATCTGAACTACAGGGGCTGAAGCGGACAAGCGGCCTGGTGTGGGTTATGGCCGAAGTGTTGAGTAAAGTTCGCTGGGGAATTGTACACGCTGGCGTCACTGTGCTGAAAGGTTTGATCCCGTGGAGACTAATAGGGCAATTTGATGATACAAGTATCTGAGTGCACGTACTTCGACACGACCACATTATGCACGGAAAAAAAAAAAAAAAAAAAAAAAAACAGGACTATTCGTCGTGAGACAAAGGTCTTGTTAGGCGTAAAAGTTCTTCGGCAAGAATATCTACACTATGATGAGTAGTTCGAAACACAGTCAGGGGGTCTCGTAAGGACGACTACCTACTCAAAGAAAAGGGACGTGTGAATTAAGAGAGCATGTAACCCCATGAATGCCACCAATATGTGAAGTATACCGTACAACTTGCCAAATGCTGATAAAAAAATGAACCCATAGACGTCGTCACGCAGACATTTTGCTCCTTAACCCCCTCCCATTATGCTTGTAGCTTGATATTACTTCGCTTTATCATCAGGAACCTTAAGAAATCCGTCGTAGTAAGAATTGAGCCAATCGGCTGCTGTCGCACCAGCGTTAACACCCAGCGAATCCCATCTGCTAATGGACCCTACGTATCCATCTGGTCGTAGGATCACGATGGAGACCTCATCTTTCTGTAAGGTTCCTACCCACTTGCTCGTACATGTCTGTCTGCGCGTGTCTAAGTATGGCACATTATCCAGGTAGAATGTCCATGCGCTTCGAGCGAAGAGTGGGGGTAGATCTTGGATCTCAACTCTGGCTTTCTCCATAGTTGCTGTATCAGATGTTAGCTTATATCGACTCATACGCGTAAAGGGGGTCCCTTCTTACTAATAAGAGCAAACGTCGTGAGCTCGCTCACGCTTATGTATCTCTCCGAACGTATATACACGTCCTCGGAAGTGGGCGTTCGTGGCTTTTCCAAATAGCTGGCCGCGGCGGCTTGACTCAGTTTCCTAAACAATGAGTCCTGCCTTGTCAATCCATTGCAGAAGGTCTGGAGGAACGGCATGCTGTTGTGGATGTCCGGCACGAAGAAATATACCCTGAATTGGCCTAACATCGGAATGTCAAGCTGAACATCGATCGGATTCGCATCGATATATCGTGTTACCTTGGCAGGAGGAACGAGACATCCCGGCCTTAGCTCACCCCCACTGCGCTTTGCTGGGTGGTTTAGTACGTTATGGTCGTACTCGACACCGACTCCTGAGATAAATCGCACGTTCGTGCGGAAGTTCTCGGCTAGAGCTTTGGCGTCACCACCGGCCATTTTGTTAGCGTGCTCATAGTCAAAGTTGATAAGATCGTGAGCAATCTTCCTACGCTCCATTTCGTATGATTCGAGTAGAACCGGCTTGGCCAAACCTCTCGAGCTAAGGTTCAATTTCCACGCAAGGTTCCAGCTGTCGTGCATACTAGTGTTCATACCCTGTGCAGCCTTGGGTGAATGGGTATGACTTGCATCTCCGGCAATGAAAGCCTGCAGATGCGGATCAGCAAATTTATTTGCTATTCGCTGTCCGATCTGGTAATTGCCGAACCATTCCACGGTACGCCATTCAACCGAATACGGCGCCAAGATTTGCTTGGCACGCTTCATGACGAACTCTTGTCCAAGTTCTCGCAAATTACCGGTCTCAGTGTCCGGTTTGATCTCGACGTAGAATCGAGTGGTGCCCCGTTCCCGCGGGACAATGAGTATAGAACCATGCACCTCACTATAGACAACCGTCTTAGACCATAGGTCTGGGAAGTCTGAGATGAGTTCTCCATCGAGCACAGCCCACACAGATTCGTGAGATTTACCCACTGAATAAGTGTCTGGTATGCAGGTTCGCACCTTAGATCGGGCACCATCGCCTAGTAATGTCAGTCAGGGGCATTTCAAACGTGTAGATTGGTTCGTAACTTACAGCCGACGATGTATTTGGATAAAGTCGTCTCCTTTTCCCCGTTGGTTGTAGTCTTACACTCAATCTCTAATAAGCCCGAGTCGTCATCTTGTCGTTTGAAGGATTGAAACTGATGGCTGCGCTTCACTTGGACACCTCGCTTTAAGAGGTCCTCTATGAAAACTCCTTCTACAACCCCCTGGTGAACGAGAAGGATATAGTCATCGAGAAGGTCAACGACTAGTGCTGGATAATGAATCTCGCGGCCTAGGCGCCTTAATCGGCGATTTGCAGTAGCTTCCCAGAAGCATATATCATACACCTTAGCGCCTCTCGCCAGTAGACTATCTGCAAGTCTGAGTTGACGAAGGGTCTCTATCGTCTTGGGTTGTAACCCATCAGCACGACCAGCTTGAGTCTGATCAGGTCTCTCATCTATGACTTCGACACTGACGCCGAATCTAGCCAATAAAGTACTGCATGATTTAGATGTAAGCTTGCGTGTCAAGGAGGATATAAAAATTTTTTAAGGATAGGGAACGATAACGACGGTGAGCATGACAGCCTTAATTTTTTTTTCTTGTTTTTTCATTCTATAACTATAGACTACGTATGAAAAAAAGGGATTTTTTTTTTTAAAAAAAAAATAATAATAATAACAGTAAGTAAAAAAAGAAAAAAAAAAAATAAGGAAATAAATTTCAACTTACGCCAACATCAAGCCGGCAGGACCAGCTCCGACGACGCAGACCTCGGAGGTGTGTCGTGAGCCGTTGGTTTCACGGCGCTTGGCTGGACCATGGCCATTAAGTTCGCCATTGGTGCTGCCATTGGTGTCGCCGTTCTGTCGCACACCGTTTACCTCATCTACGATCATGGCGCCGATGGATATGCCCTAGACAAGATTTATTTCATGCGAGTACGTTAAAAGGTTTCTACCTTCGCACAATAAATAGCAAAGTGGCTTGCTTTGAGGTAGCAAAGAGTAACGAGGCGGCGTTTGGAGGGAGTGGTGGTGGTGGGTCGTTGACGGTTGGTCCGATCAGTAAGATGGATTGATTTCATCGGTTGATTGATTTGATGAATGGGGATGGGTGAGTCGAGTTTGAGTCTCAATGGAGACTGTGTATCACCGGCGAACAGCGTTCCGTCTGGTGACTTGGGTGACTTGGGTGACTTGGTGACTTTTTTTTGCTTGAGATCAAAAAGAGCGAATAGGGAACGAAGGAGCTCAACTTTGAATCGACAAGTTGAGAAGACAAAGTTATGAGATATAAACTCGCACTGTGCTCAGGCCATTGTCAGGTGGTTTGGCGCCATTCTCGAACCACTCCGGGTCCCTAGGTCGGATTAGTCGGACTGGTTCAAACTGGGGGGGAGGAAGGGTTTAGGGGGGAAAAAACCATATTATGGGGGGGGGACTTAAGAGGCGAGAGCAATGTGTAACTACTAACTGGCTGGACTTTGGGGGCGGGGGTCCATTAAAAAAAACAGTGGATTTGTTTCGACTTGTTCTAGAACTCTTCAACTCTTTTAACTGTTGCCATTCTTTTACCATCTTTACTATCTTTTACCATTTTTAACCATTTACCAACCCTTGACCTTCCTCGAATAAGGGTCGAATAAGGGGAAAAGATCCCCTCTTTGGACCCCTGAAATGTTTTTTTCTGCTTTTGCCCCTCCCCCATTCTTTACCTATTCCTTACCCATTCCTTACCCATTCCTTGTCCATTGCCCAAGTTGCCTTTCCAGGTACCGGCATTAGGGTACATTCGTCTGACAACCCTCCCACTCCTTACTGCCACTTACTGCCACACTTGCCTACATAGTAGGTACATACGGCTGCTGAACATCCCTGTCGAATATCTCAAAATATCACACCACTTTAATACATAGTACAGTTACAAATACAGTCAAGTCCTAGAAGCCACGGGTAAGGTTGAGCTAGCCGGGCTAGTTAAGCGTATTCATACCTAACACTATATCTGCCAAGATCTTGACTATCAGATATACACCCAGACCAACCTATATTTTCTAATGGAGATGCACCTCCTCTCGTGGCCTGTCTTGCAAGATACACGAATGAGAAAGAAGTTGAAAATTGTCTTCTGATATTGTCCCCGTCCCGGTAAACTCACGACGTCTTGGTGAATTCTAAGGTCATCTTCTCACAATGGTGGAAATCTCAGGTGGATGGCAGGAAAAAGTCTGCTTAAAGCGCGAAACACAAGATCGAGCACTAGCGATAGTTACGGACAATAACGTATGTGTACGAAGTTATTTGAACAGTAAGGAGTGCTTATTATGACCGGTATGGGTTGCTAAAATAAATTGAGACGATAGCCTCATCAAAAACTTGATACTCCCTTGATAGACGTTGACGATATCTCAACATTAGTCGGTCGCATTGCTTCCGGCGAGTTAAGTTCGGTAGCTGTGACGAAAGCATATATTCAAAGGTTCCATAGCGGTTTATAGCATGTGTTGAATCAAATCTAGTAGTCGTCCCGGAGATTTGCTAATTTCTTCTTCAACATGCCAGGGCTACCGCAGCGCATAGTCAGGTAACCCTTTATCCGAGATCTACTACTGCAAATTCATATACTAATAGGGCCTCTGTCTTGTAAATATTAGACGAACTGGTTCGTGTTCATACTGAAAATTTACCGGATAGTTGGCTGACATCGACGATAGTCTCACTGAGATCTTCTTCCAAGAAGCCTTGGCGCGGGCAGGGGAACTCGATAATTATCGAAAAGAGCACGGAAATGTCATCGGCCCGCTACATGGTGTTCCCGTTACCCTTAAAGATCAATTTAATGTAAAAGGCTATGATAGCACACTCGGATATGTCAGCCGCACATTCAGTCCCGCGGTTGAAGATGCCGTTCTTGTCGCGCTATTGAAGAAACTTGGTGCTGTTATTTTGGCTAAGACGAATCTTCCTCAGAGCATTATGGTGAGCCCAGGTTTGCTTATTTTTGGCGCCATAATACGGCTTTGCGCCTGACCATGAATGTCAGTGGTGTGAGACGGAGAACCCCCTTTGGGGTCTTACCACGAATCCTTCCTGTAAGGACTATACCCCCGGCGGCTCGACAGGCGGCGAGGCAGCGCTGTTAAGCCTTCACGGGAGTCTCCTCGGTTGGGGGACGGATATTGGCGGTAGTATTCGGATACCTGCACATATGATGGGTTTATACGGATTAAAGCCGAGCGTAAGTTACCTCCTTTTCTAATATCAAATACAGGGGAGGGAAACCCCCGAAGAGATTAAAATAATAATAATAATAATAATGATGATGATGATGATAATTTTCCTTTCAGAGTTCCCGTTTTCCCTACCAAGGAGTGCCTGTGTCGATCGAAGGACAAGACTATGTCCCTTCATCGGTAGGGCCATTGACACGGAATCTACCGTCACTCATCACAGTTATGAAAGAACTGATCCAGCTGGAACCCTGGAAACATGACTCTCGCTGTGTACCTGTACCGTGGAGAGAGGAAATCTTCCAAAAGTTTAGGTCTGAGCCTCTGACAATTGGCTTGCTTACCGACGACGGAGTGGTCCGACCCCATCCGCCGATTACGCGAGTACTACTCTCATTGGTAGAAAAGCTTCGAGGAGCTGGCCACGATGTCGTCGAATGGAATTCTAACCTCCATGCTGAGTGCATCCAAGTTATGGTGAGATAGCGCCCTCCATGGTTGTGTAGCCCCTTATTTGCTAATTATCTTGGGGTTCAGGATGAATTCTATACGGCCGATGGCGGCGAAGATATTCGCCGTGATGTTCTAGCCGGTGGGGAACCTTTTCTTCCCCACGTAGAAGCTTTGGTCAACAGGGGCCAGCCTATTTCAGTCTACGAATACTGGCAGTTAAACAAGCGCAAAGTGGCACTGCAACAAGCATATCTTAAGAAATGGAATAGCATCAAGTCGTCAAAGACAGGTAAGCAGGTCGATATTGTGCTAATGCCACCCATGCCACATACGGCCGTTCCCCATCGCGCTTGTCGGTGGGTGGGATATACCAAGATATGGAACGTCTTGGACTACTCGGCTCTAGTTATCCCCGCAGGTAGAGTATCTTCTCTTGATGGCGGCACGCCATGGAATCACACTGCGAGAAATGCACTAGATGGATGGAATACTATGTTGTGGACTCAAGAAAAAAAGAAGATGATTGAGCTCGGTCTACCGGTTGGAGTCCAGATTGCCGGAAGAAAGCTCGAAGAAGAGAAAGTCCTTGCAGTTGGTACCGTCATTAATGACTTACTTCGTTAGGCTAATGTCATAGGCTGGGGACCTAGTATCATTATCGCATATCCCGATTGTGCTTCCTTTAGCGTTTTAAACTTTTATTTTATTTCTTTCTTTTAGCCTCATCACTCTCTATCACTTGTTTCTGGCAAAGAGGCAATTCGAACAGATGATAGATAGTAACTCATATTCATAGAGCCCGGTCCTCTTCGATGCCTGGGTAGGTACCTAACCTGAACTTTCTAATTTCGTCATTCACCTATTCTTTCGACTTCTTGAGAATCTCCCCCGGAGGAGCGGGCATCATGGAACCCTCAGGTGGTTTATTCTTGCTCTTAAAGTAGTCGCACATCTTCGACGATTAGTACTGCTTAACAGGTTCAGGCTCGTAATCCTTGCTCACCTCAGCAAATGTCATCCATTCTACACCCTCGTGTTTATTTATGTGTTCAATCAACCTTTCGTGCATTAACAAAACGTGTGGCCGGCCTGATACATCGGGATGGATCGTCATTGGGAAGATGAACTCGTCGTACTCTCGATAGAAATAATCAAAATGGTCTCGCCATATATCCTCAACATCCCTACACAAACGATAAGACAGAAGAAGTGGCCTCGTTTCACGTGTCTCACAAACCTTGGATTCACCCAGCCATGAGAATTGGCAGAGTTTTTCATGAACATCATAGGAGGAAGATCGTCGATATACCACGAACCTGGGATCTCTACCATACCTGTCGGCTGCCCCTTAACCAGAGGCTTCATCCACTCTTCGGCTTTCTTTTTGTAGTCAATCCTGCTGCAGGTTAGCAACATTCCAACTCATGCTGCAAGTTCAGGGTGAATGAATAGCCTCAGCTTTCTAGGTACCAAATCATTTTACAGAGTAGAACATCAAAAATGAAGGGGAAAATTATCACTTACTGTGATATGATTAGCGAATATTCGGGTCGAAGCAGATGAATTCAGCATATAAAGAATAGGTAGAAGTCAACCATCGGACTTGAATACACTTGCCTTGGTCCACGAGTCTCCAGTGCGTAACCAGTACATCTGACAATCTTCGTGGGACATGGAATGATCGTACTCGATACCATAAGAGAGCATCAACTCTGTCCCTTCTTTACTTGTCTCCCACCAAGGCGCTACGCTACCTCTCGGTGGCTTACCGCAGAAATCGGTAAGAAGTCTATACGTCTTGTCGAGGACGTCTCGTTGCTGCTCGAGAGTCATGTCGACCGGATTTTCATGAGAATATCCATGAAGACCGATCTCGTGACCAGCATCTCTTACCATAGCGCATTCTTCTGGGAATGTCTCGAGCGAATGGCCTGGTATGAACCACGACGCCTTGATACCATATTCATCAAATAGCTTGAGCAGACGACGGGTTCCGATCGTGCCAGCCCAGATTCCTGATTAGGAAATGGCATTGATCTTAGCTGTGCAGCCCACAAATACGGAGGGAAGACGATCAATTCACGTTGCAACTAGGGGAAGTCTAACCTCTGCTGATGTCGCTGGTGCTATCTTCGCCGCCGTATGAGCCGAGCCAACCGGCAACAGCATCAATGTCTACTCCGTAGCTAACCTCATACTTTATCAGTTATCGCATTCAAACGTTTTCCGAGATTAGTTAGATATTTGCAAAGTGCTTACCCAACAAGGACCTTTTTCTTGCCCATGGTGAAATATAGCAGTGGTAAGGGCTAACTAAGTTGGTTAGAATAGTAATCAAGTGGTGTCTAGATGATGCGAATTGGATATAGAATTATCTAATTGTCACGAGCAGATTGATCTATCCACCCGTCCAGCAGCGCGCCCTACTCCGAAAACAAGGTATACAAACCCCCATTCTTGTTCGCCCACTCCATGTACCCCGCAAACCTAAGCGCATCAACATTGCCAACTAGCTCATGGGTACCCTGTGCTTTATATCTATTCTAGGGCCATTCGGTGGTCTCCGGACTTACTGGAGCGGGAGGCGGCGTCGAATGGAGAAAGCCGATGCCCAAGTGCTTGGAATCTTGGAATACTAGCGGAATTGATAGCATTTCTGTATGCGGTTGGAGTTAGCAATATACCCTAGAAAAAGAGTGCAGATCACGGATTCAGGGGAGAGCTGATCTGAGATAATTCTTGGTGAACTGGTGTAAAATACCTGATCGCATTACCTACCTACACATACCTACACATACCTACACATACCTACACATACCTACACATACCTACACATACCTACACATACCTACACATACCTACACATACCTACACATACCTACACATACCTACGCACATAACTACGTACATATACACGCATAATACTGTTAGGTACCTTAGGTAGTTATTGCCTTTCCCGTCATTTTATTAACATTAATCGCCTGTTGTCATGTGTGTCTATAATTCTAATTCCTCCGTCTATTCGTATGACTTCGCTATCTGCTCTAACCACCAAACGTGGATTCGAATATCATCCGTTAACTCCGGGTGAAAACTCGTTCCAAACACGTTCTCTTGCCTCAGCGCAACAATGTCTCCTGCTCCTTTGGGAGCTACTGTTTGGGTTTCGGCACCTTCAACCGACGCCTCTGCGGCTTTGTTTGACGCGTGACGCCCTGGGAGAGTCGCTAGGATCTCAACTTTTCCTTTCGGAGCCTGAACTTGGTTTGCGGAATTTTGCGTCGCGACCTCTGGCGCTATGTTCTCCGCCTTGTCATCGACTGATGCGATGTCGTCTGTTAACACCCGATCCACGACGGGAGCTCGAATAAAGACGGCCGGGAAAGGAGCTGCTGTTGTCGGATTATCATCGCTCTTCTGAGATAGGAAAGGCAATTCCAAGTCAGTTACAAAGCTCTCTTTCTGGCGACCGAAATGATTGCGGTGGACTTTGACATTTAGTCCCCCGATTAACTCCTGTCCGCCTCTCTTAGCAGCGCTGGCTTGCTCGGATAGAAAAATAAGACCAGCGCATGTGCCCCAGGTCGGCTTCTTATTTACTCTTACGCGGCCGACCAAAACCCAGCATTAGCGTTTTTATACTTTCCCCTGGTTGCTTGACATCTGTATCGGACTTACTTGACAAACTCGCGCAACGGCTCTAGTAACCCGGATTGTGCAGCCACGAGTGATAACGTGGTGCTCTCTCCTCCGGGTATGATTAGGGCATCGCATCTGGCCAGCTGCTCTGGGGTCCGCACCTCGATGAAGTCGAAGTTCGATGACGGGTTCGATACGTGGGCGGCGGCTTTACGAAGAGAGCTGAGGTGTTCTGAGAAGCCCCCTTGGAGAGCAAGAACACCAACAGTCACCATATTTGTTCAGCTAGAGATCTATCCCCAGGATGCTTTCACGATATCGCCAAGTATACTTCCACAGAGTGGTTGGATAAATCTACCTGCCAACTATATTCGCTCCTAGTCAACCGGCATTATGGAACGATCCGGGATTAGCTCGATAGGTCCGGGATTTGATAATATGCAGATGATTATGGGCTTTAGGTAATTATGTTTTATATGTTTATTCTCTCTATATTGCTCATAGGTACATACCTCTCTCTTAAGATTAGTCCGTCTTCTTAGTGCTTCTATTTCTTAGCTTGTCGCATCCCACGGAAATCTCTGGTGTGTAGATTGTAACGCGGATTGTTACCTCTGCTGCCGTTATCCGGTCGCCGCTGCGGTAATGGTCACAGTTTGTCCTCATAAGCCCCCCCCCCCCTCCCCCCTTTTCGAACATGTCTCCTTATCTGTTACCGTATCTGTTACCCTCTACTATAATGTATAATATAATACAATACGTACAGTGGCGTACCGAGCAGCTCCCCGAGACCGGCGGTGCCGTATGCGTCATCCCGACCGAAGTACGGGGCGATACATCTTCTTTGACCTTTCTCGCTATGTAAAATTTTCAATGGATCGGAGTCTCAAACTAAGGATGGGTCCATTCTGGACGCACCAGAGCATTTAAACTTCTCCATCTATGCCCATCTTGGGGAAAGTCATGGCTCCATCTGGTTCCTGGGCAGTGATTTGATTGGTGAACAAAGCCCTTTTTTTTTTGTCACCCTGAATGACTATAAGGCTCGGCCGGCTTCTGAAAATTCCCGCCTTAGGAGACGGATACAGACGGCACGCTACGCTTGTACGAGTAAGTTATCGTAATGTACCAACCGTAAGTGAAGAAATTCCGATTATCCTCACGTCCCTTGTTGCCCCCGGACGCCTCAGTCACAGCTTACATGCCGTACCGACTTAAACGTTTTTATTCCTGTCTATATTCTTCTATTTTAAATCTCTCTTAAGGGGCTTGACCTTCGAATCTAGAAAAGTTAGAACAGTCAAAAAGTATCGCCTCCTCAGATACCATCCTACCTCTCCGACAAGAACTCATCCAGGAATCATGACGGGTAACGACGCAAGCAACGCCTCGGCAGCTTCCAATGGCACAGCGATACCCTCCTCTTCCAAGTCTGACTTTATCGTCAAGGCAGGGTTAGCTCAGATGCTGAAGGGAGGTGTCATCATGGACGTGACAGATGCCGCACAGGCCCGCATTGCCGAAGAGGCTGGAGCCTGCGCCGTCATGGCCCTCGAGCGTGTACCAGCTGATATCCGGGCAGAGGGTGGCGTAGCGCGCATGTCTGACCCTGGAAAGATTAAGGAAATTCAAGAGGCTGTGACCATTCCTGTCATGGCCAAGGCTCGTATCGGCCACTTCGTCGAGTGCCAGATCCTCGAGGCCCTAGGTGTAGACTACATTGACGAGAGCGAGGTACTCACTCCCGCCGACGATACTTTTCACGTTGAGAAGAGCCCCTTCAAAGTACCCTTCGTCTGCGGTTGCAGGAACCTGCCGGAGGCCCTCAGGCGCATTGCTGAGGGTGCCGCTATGATTCGTACCAAGGGCGAGGCTGGTACAGGAGACGTTGTTGAGGCTGTTAAACACATGCGCACTGTCAACCGTGACATTGCCCGGGCGAAGTCCGCACTCCAAGAGGGTGGCGACTTGGCCATCCGGGCTCTAGCAAGGGAATTCGAGTGCGATGCTGCACTGCTCAAGCAAACCGCAGAACTTGGCCGCTTACCAGTGGTGAACTTCGCCGCTGGAGGTGTTGCAACCCCCGCAGATGCTGCATTGATGATGCAGCTAGGTTGTGATGGTGTCTTTGTTGGTAGCGGTATTTTCAAGTCTGGCGATGCGGCTAAAAGAGCCAAGGCTATCGTGAGGGCCACGACACACTTCCGAGACCCCAAGGTACTAGCCGAGTGCAGCGAAGGACTTGGTGAAGCTATGGTTGGTATCAGCGTCAACAGCATGAAGCCCGAGCAGAAGATGGCTGGAAGGGGGTGGTAGTTTAGGATGTGCTGTAATGTTGTATAGCGTGGGACATCTGAATTTCAACAATTATAAATCACAGTCAGCCGGGAGCACAGAGGGAATCAACACCAATGGAGCGGACTGAAATCAAGCCGAAGAGATGCCTATGCATTTCATGAACGTGTTCTTATATCTATTTAGTAACATTACCATCACTATCCAACAAAAAAGAGCTGGATGGTCACAGTTGAATAAAAACTTCCCAACCACCCTTGAAACCCCCTCACGCGGGTTGATTGTTCCAAATAGCGTCGCTAAGGGTCTTGTTAGGGGTGAAATATTTCTCTAAGCATGGCTTCGCGCGGATGATCAGGTCTGCCTCCATACGACCGAACACGACAGTCCCGTGCTCGTTAAGATGTGTTGTGTCCTTCTTGTCCGAACCGTAGTTATATTCGTAGGCAGCTTGTTTGCCGATAGCGTTAACATACTTCAGGCTCGCCTCGTTGAGGTCGATAATAGTCGAGTCTGTCGCTTTGGCCGCTGCGATGGCAGCCAGGCGCTGGTCATGTAGTGAATCCGTCGCGTTGTGGTCTTGGTGTGCAGGAAAGGCCCGGCGTGTGAGTGACGATGTCAGTAGCTGTATCCTATGTTAGTAACAAACGTGGAATCCCTTCATCCGTTCTCTCTCCCCCCTTAACCCCATAGGCGACCATCTCTTAATAGGGGATACCTACCGGTGTGCCGCCCAGTGATTTGACCTCGTTAGCAAAGCGAATTAGGTTAGCTTGGTACTGCTCGAAGGTGACCCCGCTGGTTGATTTTTGGTCGTTGTGGCCAAACTATAAACGAATGACATACATCACTAGTTAGTCCAGACACTCTCTCGTCTTGTGCGCTCCCCTTATATTGTGGTCGGGGTGATGGCCTTACACTAATAGTCACGTAGCAATCATATTTGCTAACGTTATCCTTCAAGTGTTTCGTTACATTAGCCCAGTAGCCGCCGGCCGAGAACGAGGCTGTCGTTGCGCCGCTCTTTCCGATATTGACTCCCCAAGCCGGAGTCTTAAGCGCAGCGAGTAAACCATCGCCCCAGCCACCGTTGATCGCGGTCGTGGAATCTCCCGCCAAGAAAAACGCCGGGGGTTTAGACGAGCACTCGGCTACCGGACGTCCGGTGACTAAAGTGGACAGCGCCGTGGCCCAGAAGATTAATCGTGGCATGCCCATTTTGAGAAAGCACACTGACAATTACTCTTGGTTATTAGAATATGTTTGGAATTAAGTTCTTCGCATGGACGACTACGAGAAGCCCAGCGCAGCCCGGCCTGGGCTTAGGCTTCTATTTGTACTAGCAGACAAGTTACGTATGAGCGCAACCATGACTCCAATACGCATCCCCAAGTTTCCTATCCTCCCCTAGATGAGTTACATCGTGACGGTTAAGCTAGGGCAACATTGCCAACTCTCGCAGGATTATGCACCGAGGCAGGGAATCGAGCTGTGCCCTATTGGTCCGCTTTTGGGGCGGGTGGAAAATTAGAGGGTATCGCCCAATTCACCCGGCGGGTGTCAGCTACCCGCCAATCACCGCCAGCTTACCTAGAGAAGAAGAGTAGTAATGATTTTGGTAGGGCGCGGCGCTACATTCCCGTGCAGAATTGTGGTGTAAGATAGCGATGTCATGGAGTGCTGGGCTTCCTGTCTTCACTGACGGCTGTGCCTTAAGTAGATCATTAATTTTCGATAGCTAGAGCTATTATAAGCCTGGCAACAGCATATCTTTACCCATCCCAGATAGATTGGCATATCCTATAAAAACGTGGGAATCTTACATGTCATATATTTGCTTAGAATAGGATACAAGAATGAATTGTCGATGAATTAACTATTCTACGGTGATCTAGCACAGCCAACAATTATCACTTCCAACTTTGCAAGACAGTATTGATCTTCCTATCACACTTGGACACTAACTACTTGTGAGTCGTGAAACCCCGGCGTTGTAGTCGGTTATAAGAGCAGGAGTCCTTACGTCACCAACACACATTGCGAATATTGGTAGATATTCAAACTGCTAGTTTTGGTCCGGTATCTCTACGTTAGGTGTACACACTCTCCGTCCACGAGTTAACCTGCAGTCCTGTCTCAGCCATGTTGGCATCCTTCAGGTAGTCCAGCGGCATCCATACGAGATGCCCTTTGATTTGGTCAAGTTTAGCCCGAATCTCATCAGGAGGGAGGAATCTGTCGAATATGTGGCCAGCTTTGACTCCCTTAGGTGGCAAGAAAGTGTTGTAATCCTCGAACGTTTTCACTATAACAAAATTAGATACGGGTCTTCCCAAATTGTCTCTCCTAAGCTAGGAAAGCTTACCATGGTCATCCGGGTCCGCGTGGAATAGATGCCTGAACATTTCTGTATTCTTCGTCGCATTTGTGGTCCACATGTTCCAGAGCGGGTCGCTCATGGGATCCTCGACGAACTTATAACTATCATCTCTATCCCAAATATCATTCGGCGAGTCCTCTCCGGGCGGCTGTGCATTCGGGTCGTTACTCGCGTCGTGCGTTTGTGGTGGAAGGAGACCGAGATGTTCCCTCCAGAGATATCGTCGTAACGTAGCCGCGTGCTTCCCTGCTTCAAACGGCTGCCCGTCCATGATGCTTTGGATCTTGTCAGTATCCTCCATGACAATCGATAACTCGCTATCGTGGTTACCGAGCTGGCTACGGTCGTTTAGGTTGCTCGATCCACAGATTACAATACGGTCGTCTGCTATCAAGAGTTTGGCATGGACGTATAGTTCCTCTTGAATCCAGTTGTCGACCTCCTCTTGGGGGTCGCCCTCCCAAATCTCTTCTGAAAGCTTCCCAGTGTTAGCCATCGCGTGATGAGCCACGCTGGAAGCGGACTTAGTCTCATGGCCTTCCTGCCTAGCTTCTTCGAAACGACGCTTAGCATCATGGCTCTTCATATTTTCATCCATCTCTTTCTGCTCCTCCTTTTTGCCCATGTGTTCGTCACGTTCGCCCTCAACATCTTCAGTACCATGAATTCCTTCACCCATAATCTCCTCTGCTTCAGCCCGTTGAACTTCCTGATACTTAACGCCGGATATCTCCTCTTGTTTCTTGATTGCAGGTGTCTTGTTTAAGCGATCGTAGGAGCGTAAGTTAAAGATGAATATGTGGTCTCTAGGATCAACACCCTGTGCACGTATCTGTTCGAATATCGAGTGTTCTCCCCGACATATTGATTTGTACTGATAATCCATGATAGCACGTGTTCCGGTTGCTGCATCATCTCGCAGATCACCGGCGAACCCTGGGATCGCAGGGATGATGATAATCACCCTAAACTTTCTTTTTTCCTTACCAGCTCTTACACAAGCATCTACTATTGCCCTTCCTATCGTGTTATGGATCGGTGATTGCTTATCTCCCGTGGCAGTAATGAAAAACTGGTTTTCGATGTATACATAATGCTGGGCATTGCGGATGATATCCGAGTAAGCATTTTGAATGGTATGGTCCGTTAATATGCCGCTAGACCAGTCGGCACTGCTGCGGACAATCTGGGCATGGACGGTCCCTCTGTTATTGAGGTTTTTCGTCTCGAGCGGTGTCAAAGGATGAAGTACATACTCACCGACTGGGTGTTTCGGTCGCTGTACACCCACAAGGTCTTCATCTTCGCCCTCGCGGCCCCGTAGCATTATCCAATCAAATCTATCATCGCGTTTATACTTGTCCCTCTTGATAAAGTTCCATCGTAGGACGAAATGTTCCGCGATATCATAGACGCAGGGCCCAATAACCCCCATGGCAACATCGTGCCAGGGCATTCTTCCATAGTCGGCCTTGCTTAGTTCGTTCTGCTTCCAATCCTGGACGTTCTTAAAATCCATGACACGGTTATTATTGAAGTCTTGACCGGGCCAGACTTCATTGCGGACTCCTTCCGGGTGAACATCAGACAGGATATGCTGATGGTCGTCCCAGCGGCCGAAGCAAAGATCCAGGCCACCGATAAAAGCCATTTCGTAGTCGATGACGATGAATTTTTCGTGATGAGCCCAGTAGAAAGTCATGTCCGCAGCATTTTCTAGGAAATTATGGTCTGGGTGCCTCATGACAGTAATGTTCCCAAAGCCCGGGGTACCCTTAGGGCATAGGCTCTGCAGCGCGTGTTTTGTATGCTCTGAGTTGCAAGTTATTGCAGCTTCGACTTCACGATAGACAATAACAAATATCTTCACACCAGCTTCGGCACGGCGCTTCAAGATCCTATCTAACCTCCATTCCTGATTGAAATACGGTGGTCTGCGAAGGAATAGCTCCGGAGAAAGCCACCAATCCGCAATATAGATAGTCTCCTTCGCCCGTTCCAAGGCTGCTGAGACGGCCTATGAAAATGAATAAGTTCGCCTATCAAGAAAGTGCTATGTGCCGGACCTTATACTCACCCAGAAATAATTCCTCCCATCGACGTACCATTTGATTAAATTTCCATCTCGCTCCGGGAAGTATGAATTGTAGCGGTGGCCCTCGGAAATTTTATTCCGTTTATCATCGCAGGCCTTTTCGTGTGCTTCATCATGGCGGTGTTGCGGATTAAACTACACAGATACCCTCCGTGTCAGCACCCTCGACCACGGGTTCGGTGATAGGAGGTAGTTAGAATTGATACGATGGAGACCCACGAGATTTGCAAGTTTTCCGAATTTGTGCCTAACATAATATAGTTAGTTAATGTTGATATGAAATATGAAGCACCAGGTTTGAAGAGCGTCAACTCATAAGCACTGGAACCTACTTTTGATGAATCAGGCTAACTTTAGCGTCGTGTAAATGGGTGTCCTTCAGTTTCTCCTTTAAATCATGAAATTGGTGTTTTAGTGTATCCTTCACGTCTGGATGACAGTGTTCGCCACTGTGTTCGTGAGAGCCAGCCATTGCGAATCGTCATGTACCTATATTTATTATATTATGGAGGTGTCTCGAGAAGAAATGATGACGTCGATAATTGTCGGAGAGGACTACTGAGGTGGGTTGGACCGTAATAGCTATTATATGATCACCACGGAATGGAGTTTTAGCGGTAAAGACAAACTCCAGACGCAGCAAATGAGAAAATAGAAAGGATTGTGGGAATTTTGAACAGGTAGAAGGAATAGAATAGGCTATCTAATGCATGTGGAGATGTTAGAGACAATTTTATGAACGTCTCCTGGTGTGAAAAGCGAGAATGAACATAAGGAAAAAAGAAAACGTCGTCATCAGTGGCTTGATAACTTGTCCTGGGACGGGAAATACCATGTTATTGAGAATAGTACTAACTTACCTGGGGTGAAAAGCAGGTTCTTTTTTGTTTTTGTTTTTGTTTTCTTCTTTTTTTTTAGTTCTAGATTGCTAATAACTAAGAAAATAACTAAGGCAATAAAAGAAATAAAACATACGAGCGTCAAGTCGGTGACATATATAAGGTACCTAGGTAATATAATAACTAATATTTCAAACGATATAAATATTTCGTATAATTATTACCAAGTTTGAAGGCCCAGCACGGCAATACGGCACATGTCGATCCGTTCTCATGTCTTTCTTTAGCAGCTGAGAATAGACGGTTGATAATAGTGTGTGTAAATCTCCCTAGGTAGGTAGTTCTGCTTGTACCTGTTTGCTTATTTTGTACCTACCTTACCTAACCTTACCCTTAGGCATGCTGGGTATGCTGGGTATGCTGATACTCATACCTGGCAAAGCCAAGACTTATGAGAGCCAAGAATTATAAAACGGGACCGATCTTACGAAAAAGGGCCACCAACGTATGTTAGTTACTTACCTAGGTATGTAAGTCATTAGGCGTGTTCGACATCCGAAATAACTCGCATTTGGATCTTATCAGCCTTACATAGACAAGTACCTAGATATCTAATAAATAAGAAAATAGTGAGAAAGAAAATGTTACGATAGATACGTAGGTATTTCGACTTGAATTGGTTACGATTGTTGTCTAAACAGATGTACGTTGCTTATCACATAGGTAACTTACCCAGCTTAAGCTTGGAAGATTAATTGGAGTGACGTCATGAATGTTCCAAGGTACCTACCTAGGTAGCTATGATTGAAGGTTGCGGGCAAGAACAAAAAAGGTCAGCCACTGGAGATCTGTGGCTAACCCTTACCTGTACGAGATACGTGTAATGTCACTACGTGTAAGTACCTGGGTAGGTATGTACCCTGAAATCAACCTATGGAATTGGAGATGAACTCGTACCCCGCCCCCGCCGCCCCTCTTTGTTGTAAGACCCCTCACCTAAACACCCACCTATTATTTACTCGGTAGCGACAACTACGTACACCAAACACACCAAACACACCAAACCCACCAATGCGGATTAGTACCTGAAGCTATTGACCCCTATCTGCACATCTGCACATCTGCGCCGTCTGCACCGTCTGCACCGTCTGCACCATTGACCGCCCCTTCTCCTCTGCCTTAGGTAATTCTCGTCTCTTATTTCATAAATTACTTCTAACAAACCTGTGGGTATCTTCTACTATTCTTCCCAGTCCACATCATCTTCTAAGACATTGACCTTTTTTTTTCTCCTCTAGCTACCTCTAAAATCAGCATCAGCATCAGCATCAGCATCACCATGTCTGCCCCTACATTCCCTCCCGGTGGTACTCTTCTCGAGACCTTCAAGAAGTCCTTCGTCGATGTACCCATTGACGCAAACAACGATAATGCCATCTCCACCACCGAGTTTCTCGAAGCTGCCGAGTCCCTGACCACCATGTTCGGTACGTCCATAGGCCCCTGAATAACTGCGTTATAGGAAGTGATATTTACTTACTAGAATCTTTTAACAGATGTGCTTGGATCCGTCGCTTTCTCGCCCGTCAAGTCTGATATGTTGGGCAACGTTAAGGTACCTCTAGAGCCCAATGATGTAACCCAAGTTAGCACTGAGAATATGCTAATCCACCAAAAAAAAGAAAATCCGTGACCGTCAACTCGCTGCCCCTGCCGAGTCCGAGACCCTACAAGCTCTCTGCCTCAACGAGCTAAAGACGAAGAAGCACACCGCCACCGAGGGTCTCGTTTGGTTGACGCGGTATGATAATGCCCAACTTCTTCCAGAGAAGCCTTCCGTTTTGACTAACGGAACCAACTAACTAACTACTTTACCAGAGGACTGGAATTCACTTGCATTGCATTAAGCCAGAACTTGGCTCAGGAATCCGAAGAGCTCTCCGCCTCTTTCCGAAACGCCTATGGCTCAACCCTTAAGCCCCACCACGGCATCCTCATCAAGCCCGTTTTCTCCGCTGCTATGAGTGCCTGCCCCTACCGCAAAGACTTTTACCCCAAGCTGGGAGATGACCAAGCGAAGGTTGCCGCCGAGTTGAGAACCTACTTGGCTTCCCTTGAGAAGATTGTTGGCATATTGAAGGGTTTCTTGGACCGCAAGGAGGCTAAGTGGTAATCTGCGAGGAGTATTGGACGTTATCCCTTCGGCGGCAGAATGCCATATATATCGACCAAGTTGGAAGATGTAATCTATTTGTAGATTATATCTTCTCGTTAACAGTTCGGTCGGTTTTGAAAGATGTAATTTGGCCCTGGACGTAATCAAGAGAACAAATGTCGACTATTTGGCACAGCTAATAAAATTAAATTACCAAGCCCTTTCGTCCCCGCGGCCTTTCTATGAATCGTATCATTACTTTCATCATTCTTCTACCATTCTCTTATCTTAAGTCTCCAGCCTTAGGTCCGCTGGCCTAGAATGATCAGGCAGAGTATGTACTATGAGGGGACGGTAGGCTGATAATTAACCTCTATAGGAATCCCACGCCTACACAAACACTAGGGGGCTTCAAAAGCAAAGAACCATCAGAACTGGATGTCGGGTATTAACTAGGACTTCAATCATCCCCTAAAAGCGAAGATGAATCTAACTATATATGTTACCAAGACTGGCCTGTTCTCAGACCGTCCACCCTTGTTTGTGGGTTCGGCTTGATGCGTATTTAAGGCGCCCTCACTATTGCCCAATTGATAGGAACCGACTGGCATGTAAAGTTACCGGTAACGCCTACATGGCCCCCGCGGGCAAATCTGTTCATTTTCCGTAAGCATTCTAGTCATATCGCGAGAAAGGTGTGAATTTCACTGACCTGATTATAGCCGAGTCGAAATTGTCCACCACGTCCTTGCTGCCAATGTCGACTCGCCCGCTTGACCCGTCGAGGCGCTTCACACCAAACGCGCATGTTCCACACACCGCGATGATGTTCAAGTCAGTACCTCTGTAATCACCCGTTTCGAAGAATCCGGAATGACTTTGTAGTTCTGTCTCTATGGCCGAGCAGTCATCGCAGAGCGCCGAGTCCGAGGTGGTGGTCGGAACGAAGTTGGTCTCGAAGCATATCTCCGTGTGGGTGTATTCTGTGTCGTTGTGAAAGGTCTTGTAGAATCGCCTTTCCTTGGTGTGCCTGAATGAGTCTCGAAGGTATACGTCGACAGTGCTGCCGTTTGGATGCTGGACTTGACGCTTCGTGAAAGTCCCCTCGACATTAGGTAGTGAGACTGATGTTACAAGGCCTGAGAGGCTAAGAGCCATTCCGATAAACACAGGCAGATGCATCTTGGCCTGATGCTGGGGTTGTGATATAATGAGACTATGTAGATTTATGGTAGTATGTTATTAGGTACCCTCGAATCAAGTCAGTGTACATACATATAGGTAAATTCTGTAAAAGTAGACGTTTTCTATACCCCCAGTTAGTAGAAATCAATTCGTCTTTGCAACTACGGTTTATATATGAAATCTAAGCAAACATACATGAGACGCAACAATATGCTAGAAGCCGTCGTGGTGAATGTAGGATGTCCCCTACAGAAATCACCTGCCTGAATGGGATGCAACAGGGCCAATTTCCACATCGAAATAGTGTAGCCAAAGTCACATGTGCTTGAACCTGCAACAATGATCACCACGTAACAAGGTCACATTGTCATTCTGATCATCTTGGTTCACTTTTCCACATGTCTTGTTTTAAGCTGGCTATACTACTTTTCATGGAATTTCTGCTGAACTCACATGTTACCCTTGCTCTATATCTCCAGCGCTCTGATAAAAATGTCAATTCAAGTAGACGTTTGCCTTCATATCGTATTAATATTGAGTAAACGGATGATAACTATTTTCGCTTCGTATAAATAATACAGGCTGATTAAGGTGTAAAGGCTTTGCAGCTATAGTACTTATACAATAGTTATTCACTACCTCTTATCGCGTCACGCAGTTAAATGAAAATAAACAAAGTACTGAATAGCTTATTCTATCCCAGTTAATCCTCGTACATACTTACATCATGCAATTGACATTGCTACTCTTCAATTTGCTTTATTACATTCTGGGTTCATTCACACAAGACAGACTTGTATAGTGGAACAGCATAATAAAAGTATAGTCCAAGGAACTGAAATATCTTTCGCGCGTAATTCTAGATATCAATACGTACCTACCTATGTAGTAATCATTACTTCCGCTCAAACCTTTGTGCGAGGCACTGTTGTCTCTAATTATTCAAGACACGAATCATAGACAAGTGACGAAAGGACCAAATGTTTAAGATATGTACATAACTGATTCTATACAGTGCCATATCCGATCTCATAAGGTCAGTGGTTGGGATGGGAGATTTAAATGATCAGCGATCTGTGAAAAATGAAATGTATATTATATAGGAAAACCGTGACGGCCATAATATAGTAACAACAAGAGGAGAGTAAATTATCAGTGTAAGTGCCAAATCGTTCCATTCTATGGAACCCCCTAAAGTAACACGTCCAAGTCTAAGTACTGTATGGCGCGAGTCCAACTCCAAGTGTTGCACCAGCTTATCATTAAATTGGATATTATACGCAGCTTAGATCATATCATGTCTATAGAGTCTCCCTTCATGATAAGGGGTAAAACAGGCCCGCGGGTGTGTAATAATTTATAGTATTACGCAATATTCCAATACCTGTAACCGGTCCCGACAAATCTTCTAGATCCTCGAGTTAGATTACTCCTATGAGAACGGTCCACGGCATATGGCTTATTCAGGCAGGACCGCATCTTCTTCCGGCGGTAGGAACCAGACAATCTTATGTTGCAATATAGATGCCAAGGCTATTGATTGTCACCATAACGGTAGTAATGTTACGCGTTCGACTTTACCCGCGAAAACGGGGGTTATAAGTCGGAATCGTACAACAAATCCGGGCTTTCCGAATCTTCAGAGTAGACTCGTGTACCTTACTGAAGACGTCATGAGTTACGTTGGAACCATGGATTAGCAAGTAGAGGTCAAACGTCTTCATTACGTTTAAGAGACAATTCTGTGTCAAGTAGAGCCTATATTATATATACTCCGATGGGCTGTTCGACTTTGGAGCTACAAGAAACTGATATGAAGCCTCTTAATGATTCAAATTCCAGATAGGAAGGTTATAGCGCTTCTTGACCGTTATGCTGTGAACCTGCCAAGGCGTTCCCCGATGCAGTGGTGCCGATCTCACTCAGGAGATAACTGATAGCAAGACAGACGATAGTATGACTATTTAAGCCCTGGACCGAATTCGTAATAGCTTTATTGTTAAGTCTAGAATCCCATAGTCTAGCGTATTGACACGGCCATATAATCAGCTACTCCAAGCGCAGTCGCCAGGACACGGAACTCTGCTTTTAGCCATGACAAGAAACCACGGTTTTATTGGTTAGCGGAATCCTGTATACCGCGTTAATATAGAATTCCAACTATCTGGGCACCACATTAGGGGACCCCTTGGCGTCGGACCTTGCTTGCGTTCTTGGGGACTACGTTTGGGTCCTTTTATTTAGTTCAGGTCAAATAATGATATTGCCGAGGAAGAAGCTGGACCTACGGCATTAAGGCGATTGTCTTTTCGCTGAATAAAAAGTATTTCAATATGCGTTTTCTCAGGCTCGGGGCCGCGGTAGGCTCGATCGTGTCGATTACAACCGCCTCTCCAACCTGCCCTATTGACGGGCCTGCTTTTCCCAAACCTCTCCGACCGTCTCAGAACGAAGCAGTTAAGGCTGCAGTCGCAACACTGAAAGATGTGTTCGCCAACGTCACAGCGAAAGCTCAGAACTATTCTATATCAGTGCAGGTCTTCTCGGCGAATGAGCCTGAGCCCCTATTCTCGCTGTCGCATACAGCACCAAGTCTTGCGAGCCAGAATAGTACAGGAGTGAAGACGGTTGACGAGAACACCGTATTCAGACTTGGGAGCTTGACAAAGATCTATACAATATATTCATTCCTGATCAACGCCGGAGATAAGCATTGGGATGAACCAGTAACTAAATACGTACCTGAACTTCAAGCCCTGGCTAATCGATCAGACCCGGTGAACTACGTGGCGTGGGATGAGATCACCCTAGGGGGGTTAGCAACGCAACTGACGGGCATTCCCCGTGAATGTCAGTATCAATCCTAGATTTGGAGACCTTCGACTGACAGGCAGCAGATGCGTTACTGGGGGAATTGACACAATCTAAGGAAACAAGAGACAAGGTGCTGCAATATGGATTTCCACCTTTAACCCCAGATCAGAAACCTCCTGTAGGTGTTTCGAGAATATCGACTCTTGCAAGTTATTATTGCTGAATCCCGATATCATAGTGCGGAGCGTACCCTACTTGTGACCGAGCACGTAAGTCTCAAGTAAGATAAGAAGATTACGCAGAACACTAAGTCTTCTATGCAGAGTTCTTCAATGGGATTAGTTCATTCTATCCTTCTCTGGCTCCGTTTCAAACACCGGCGTATTCTAACGTCGCATTCCAACTTTTGTTAGTATATATATAATCGCAGGGTTGGTACCTTATTAACCGTAGTCGGTACATAGGGGATACTCCCTAGAAACGATCACGGGGAAGACCTTTCAGACATTGATGCAAGAGACTGTAATCAAGCCATTAGGATTAAACAATACGTTCCTCAAGGCACCCGAAGATTCACGCGGTGTCATCCCTGGGGATCATTACGAGACAGGATGGGCCTTTGATATTGGTGAATCCGTAGCGTAAGTACTCAATATTGTTTAGGGGGCTTTCTGGAAATACTAATTCAGTGCAAAGCACTGGGAATATGTACGCCTCAGCTAAAGACGTTTCAACACTGGGTCGGGCAATCCTTAGCCATAAGCTGCTCTCACCTGTCGCTACAAGACGTTGGCTTAAGCCTTTCGCTTTTTCGTCCGATCCATTAGCCATGGTTGGAATGCCCTGGGGCGCCAGAAGGATCAAACTGGAAGATACATACCGCTATACTACAGCGTTTAATAAAGCCGGGAATATAGGAGACTACAGTGCTCTCTTGGCCATTCTACCAGACTTTGACATAGGATTTACCGTCCTCGTAGCTGGCGAGCTACCAGGAAATGTCGGCTTTGGTCTCGCAGATACTCTTGGCGAACCTATCCTCCCTGCTATAGAAGAGGCTGCTCGTGCCGAAGCAGGAGCCAAGTACAGCGGACGTTATGTCTACCCAAACAACAAAATCAACTCTTCGATGACCATCACCACCGATGAGCTCCCAGGGTTGAGCATATCCCAGTGGTTCAGCAACGGGACAGATTTCGCTTGGATAGCAACAGTGCTGCAGAATCAATACTACCCAGTGACCCCCCGCATCAGACTCTACCCGAGCGGACTCGAAGGGCCAGCAGAAAATGGTGGGAAACGCGTGGCGTTCAAAGCAATGTTTGAGGATGCAGACGCTCCGCGGAATAACAACAAGATGTTCTCGACCGAATGCGGGTCGTGGGTCTCCATTGAATCGGTCATATATGGGTCGGCGGCTATGGACGAATTGATCTTCAATCTGGATTCAAGTGGTAAAGTTACTAGCGTTACGTCGCCGTCATTGAGAGTCACTTTGGACAAGAAATAACTAGGGGTTTTCCGATTTAGTGTTGCAATATAAAGTTACTATGTACCTCCTAACTATATCATGTCTAGTTCTAGTTATTAGTTTCAATAAACCCAACTTCGGCAGAGCCGTTGGATATTCACTCCAAGGGCCATTGGCTTCTTATAATAACACACATGCCGCATTAAACTACCCGACTGGTATGAATCTCTTTCGAAGAGTGCTCGGCATAAGAGTCATGGCTTTAGTACCTAGGCAACGATGATGTCAATTCGTGGGAACTAGAATGTGGGTGGCCCACGCTTCCGCCGTAAGCATCGCAAGTCGCATCGGTCGTATGTTTCTCGGAGATTTCGAGTTGTCCGGGCCTTATAATAAATCTATTTGTCAATACCTACCTCGTTGGTTACGTTCGAAACTAGAATATCTGGTTAAATTTTGCTTTTATATATATTATCCACACGTTTTCTAAAATTCGTGTCTCGGAGTTTAGTCTCAAGAGAGTCTGTATATCTCCGAGTTTGTTACCATTAAAATTGGAATAACTACCTGTTGTTTTCAAAATGCCCTTTTTATCAGCCCCGTTGACGCTCGCAGCTACGGGCGGCATCTTAGGATCCGCATGGGTATCAGGTAAGTCGGTGTGATATATAATTACCAGTACTTAAAATGACGAAAGATAAAATACTAATACAGAGACACTTTCCTAGGCAATATCACCGCATTGTCTATCTGCGGAGTACCAGCAATCCTCGCGAGCGGGACCACAGCAGAAGGTCTTCTAAGAGGGTGGGCTTTGCAGTTCAAAAGGGGGGCATCATATATGCCCACGACCGCCGCAGCAATCGCCCTGAGCTATGTCTACCTGGCTTTTCGACATCGTGGGCGTGGGCTTGAATGGAGGGGGTATGCTGCTGGCGCGCTATCCAACGTCTTGCTCATACCTTTCACGTTAATCTTTATCGGTGGCGTCAACAACAAGATGCTTGCGGCCAATGCAGGCACGGGCAAGCAGTTAAGTCAAGAGGCCGTTAGGCATCTGATTGCGACTTGGGGAAAGCTTAACGCCGTCCGGATTTTCATGCCATTAGCTGGTGCTGCTTTGGGTTTGTGGAACTTCCTTCAGTGATTACGGGCGTTCTCAAATAGTCGAAAAAAGGCCAATATGAGAAGCAGATCATCGTCCTGTTCTATATTATATATGGTCTAGAATTAGACCTTGTGTAAAAGCGTAGAACTTTGGATTATACCGTCTTAATTCGTAACTATCGGTAGTCTTCTATATAACTTGACCTTAGTGTAATTGTGCATCCTGGTCGACAGCATGTACAAACTAGGATGATGTATTTACCAAGTTGTCACAAATAGCAACTAATGTGCTCTATCAAAAAGGTCCCAGAGGTTATGCCGAAACATCGAGTCTGAGAGCTCTAGGCACAGCCTCGACTGATACAGCGCTAGCAGCAACCGCTTCTGTCGCGTCATTGAGCTCCAACTCCGCCTCTTCCCCTGCTGACAGCCCGTGAGCAGTTTGATGGGTTCTGCGCCTCGCCCCAAAGCCTAGCGGTTTTAGAAGCTGCGTGATACTGCTCATGGCAGAAGGTCGGTGGAACGCCTCCTGAATATTTTCAAGAGAGCGGCCACGAGTCTCAGGCATATAGAAGGCGAGCACAGCCACGGTAGCCATGGCAAGGCCGCCGAACAAGAAGTAGGCGCCGTAGGCAGATGCTTCCAGCAAGATTGGTGTGCAGATAGCTACAAGGAAGTTTGTTCCGAAGCACAGTCCCATGGCAACGCAGTTAGCTGCTGCTCGCGTGTGGCCGGGCTGGATCTCGCTGGCGTAAATCTTGCCTACGATTCCCCAAGTGGCGCAATACGTAAGACTAAAGACGAATACGGCAATGATAACAAACCACCTGGCCACACCGTAGGGATGGACTGCATCTGCTGCGTAAAGACTGCCCATTAGGAACATGCAGGTTGCCAAGGTGATACCGCCGCTGATGGCAGAAGTTCGACGTCCCCACTTGTCGGCAAGCAAGAAAGCAGGGATGGAGATAATAAGCATGAGAATAGACGAGAGACCAGAGGCAAGGAAGGAGGCATTGTCTGAAGATATGCCAGCTTGTTCGAAAAGGACAGGTGCGTACTAGACGTGTTAGCATACTGTATATAAATGTAGGGAGGCTATTGAAAAGAAAAAGATACTTACATAGAGTACACCATCGATACCAGACAGTTGAACCATTCCAAGGATAAACAGCGCTAGGATTGTGCGAGCACGATATCCCCTCTTGAACAAGAGCGAGATACCCTGCCACGGAGTAAGACTAGGCGACTGTTCTGTAATCAAGAGGAAGTCACGCTCGGCTTCTGCCATATTGAAGTCGAGCCGCTCCAGAGCACGACGCGCTTCGGCTTGTCTTCCCTGTAGCATGAGCCAACGAGGGGAGTCGGGGAGCAGGAGGCAGCTCCATGCGAGAACAGCAGCGAAGGCACATTGTAAGATGTACGGCACGCGCCAAGCCATGTCAGATTGTAAGTTAACAGTTCCGTAGCAAGTGAAGTATCCTGCGCAAACACCAGCGGTAGCCAGGAATTGTGGCAGTCCAGTGAGCGTACCACGCCATCTCATCGGTGCGATCTCGCAAATATAAACATTGATATTGCTAAGAAACACGCCCTGACCGAGCCCAGCAATCGCCCTGCCGGCGATAAACTGGGCCAAACCGTGAGCCAAGCCTTGAACTAGGGCCCCGACGCCGAAAAGGATCGCGCCTGGGATGATGATAGTGATTCTCCCGAACTTGTCGGCGAAGTGCCCGGCAAACAGGGACGGCAGAGTGCCCGTCAGCATAATCATCGAGACCGTGATACCCAGCATGGTGGCTGAGAGCTGGCCTACGGACTCGGTGAACTGCTGCATGTGTGTGATGGCACCGATAGACCCGGTATCGTAGCCATTGAGCAGGCCACCAAGTGAGACAGCGACGGCGGCTATCACATATCGTGGTGCAAAATAGGGGTGAGTAGGGGGAGATGACGACGCCATATCCGCGGGCGCAGCTTGGAGGATTTGTTGACCTACTTGACGATACCAAAGAGTATAAGAGGGGACGGGGGAATGAAATGAAGTCTGCCTCGAGTCCTACTTTTATACGATGACCTCATGCTCACCTTCCCAAGACCGAGACCATTCCCGTCCAGGTTTGGTCTGCTAACTCCCCGCACGTCACATGTGCTGTTCCCCTGCCCTTACCATGATATAGTGGATTAATAATATAGTATATCCCCATCACGATCCCCGCGGCCCCGGTAGTTTGGGTATCCATCCTTCTCGGAGGAGTGCCGGAGTCCCCCCCTGCCCCCCTGCATTTTCCGTACCTCGTTTACGTGCCAAATAAGGTCTAGATTCTGCGCTTATCGGCCTGTACGCCGCTCACGCATGGAAAGATGTTTGTTGAGTTGCCTTCTATCTTGTTATACACGCCGGTAAGAGCTTCCGGGGAGACTTCCGCACTTTGACATATATCTGTAATGCGGTTGGTGTTGATCCCGTGGAGAGGTGTGGGTATTCTTGCAGACCGACCCTTATTCCGGTAAATGGAGGCCATGGAAATTTAACATTTAAACCAGACCGTCAGAAGATATCAATATGATGTGTCAATCTTGACTTGTTCCCGTAGGCTCAATTAGAAAGAAGTTCGGAAATACCGGCCGCAATGCGAAGTCGGTTGACTCCCTCCACTCGTCTACCCGATATAGGACAGTATATTTCGTTCTATTAACACTCGTTCCATTGTCACTTACACATGCCGTTGGTATCAAGCTTACATCAGATTTACACTTAGCACGTCCTCACAAACGTGCTCTACCTTCTAATCTCCTCCTCCTCCTTTCCGCTTTGATAGCTCCCTTAAGCTTCGCTGCCTCTTCATTATTTAATTTGGCCTCGGCTTGGCTTTCTGGCTTAGTCGCTTCTTCGAACAACTTCGCGCCTAAAGTATCTGCGAGCCGCAAAACTCGTGTGCTGACTGTAGCGCCGTCCCTTCGGTTTTTGCCTTCGCGTCTACTAGATGCGATTCGTTCAATGAAATTCCATAGTCTACCTGACGGCTGCAGGGCACCTGACTTGGTAGGGTCCCGAGACGGCATCCATTCAGAGGCAAGACGCAGGCGAGGGGGGACCTTTGAGTCCTTTGATTTGACCACGTAAATAATACCTTCTTCTTCGAATCGCTGGTACGAATTCTTCAGCGTTTCTTTATTCACCGCCTCGAAATAACTTAGATCGCCTTGGTGATAAAGCGTTTTACCGAGCTATCATTATCATTGTTAGTCCCAAGTTTCTTTTTTAACCTCAAATGTAACCATTTGACAAATCACTTACCAGTTGGGCCGTATTATGTGCCTTGGCAACTTCAATCCAAATGCCATTATCCTGCTGCCCGAGAGGAGGAGTAAGTCCCATCAGCGAGACAGCGGCAAGCCAACTAGACTCAATAAACGGCCAGATTAAGAAGCAGTAGAAATCGTAGTTTTCTCTACCAGCGGCTCTCTCTTCATCTGCAAGTCCAATGCTTAATATACTACCGTGCTCGTCTCTCTTGAGGTTGAGAACACGATCGTCTTCCAATCCAACTAAAGTCTTTTCTAAGTTTACCGCGAGTCCCTCGCCTGGGAATATAAACTCTCCACGGAATAATGATGACAAGAATAAAACTTGATCCCGTAAAGCATCATAAGATATTTCCTGATGAGCCGGCCCTCCGCCTAATTTAACGCGCGTATACATGCTAGCACTAATAAGGGCTTCTGAAATAAATAGGTGGATGGTCATGTTTCGGTCTGTCGTATATTAGTTTTGGTATTAAAAAAGTAGCAAAACAACTCATTTGTATACTACGAGTAGCAATTTTCTTGGGGAGCCGTGGCTCCATAAATTGGCTGAAGGGGAGAGAAGACGTTTTGAGGAATAACTTACAAAATGAAAGCTGGAATCTATCCACAGCGTAGTATGTTGGCTCTGCCAGACCCTGGACTACGCCAACGAGATCTTTCCCTAGGACATCTAGACCACGTTCTATAACGTCGGATAAGGGGGCGTTCCCAAAATGCGCAACACGGCCCCCCTTGGCTCCTACTCGTGCGATAAGCCATTCGATCCGTCTCATAAGTTCCGACTTGCCCACACCACGACCTCTAAGCGTTAGTAGCACCGTACCGATCAACGCCGTAGGCATCACTACAGATACGTCGTTGATATCCGATAGGACTTTATACCCCATGGTTCGGAGTAGTTTCTGCTTGATAGCGGCATTTTCTAGGGTTTTGACATCGAGCCGCAAGTTTTCAGGGGATTTGGTGATCTTGGTTAACTGATCATCGATATATTTGCGCAAGCTCCATGGTTCGTGAAAACGGACGTCTACCCTTCCCAGTCGTAATGATAAAACGGACGAACCACCAGTTAGGAAATCAGCCAGGTTCTCCTTTTTCTTCGGAACACCAAGTAATTCGGTTACGTAGCCTTCTGTTTCGATGACTTTATCGTATTGTGTACTAACCGGGCAAATGACGGCATCTTCGACTCGACCTGACAATAGACTATCAAGAATGAAGCTTAGAATACCAAACTTGGGAGAGAGGAGCTTCCCTGTCCTAGAACGTCCGCCTTCGATGAAACACTCGAAATTATATCCTCCCTGAAGCAATGTATCTATATAGGCTTGTACAAGGGTGGTGTATAAACTGTCGTTGCCAAATGACCGCCTAATCCACATCGCACCTTGGATCGTAAGTATTTGGGTATTTAATACGAAGTAGTATTGCATATGCACTTACCTGCATGCTGTAAGAAGCTTCCAACAACTGGCATATTCAGATTATCGCCTGCAACAACAACGGGCAGCCCCAAACCCAACCGGTAGCAAATTAGTTGCATTGAAACATAATCGACGTGGGACCGATGAGAGGGTAGAAAGATGATGCTCTGCTTCTTCTTCTCCGCTATCTCTGCTACCTTCCTCAAGCGCAAAACTTCTTCGCTGGAAACGTGTATTCCTGTTTTACCTGGTTAACATGACACATCTATACGTTCTATACGCCTGGAATCATCCAAAATACCCACCCTGGTGGTACGCTCGGGTGAGCAGTTGCGTAACCAAATAATATGCGCCTCTTATGAATGTCTTGCTCTCAAACTTGCAAATCATGTCGTTGGTCATCTTTTCCGCGACCTCTCGTATGCTCGACTCTAGAACGGCCCGCCTTTGAGCCTTTTTGGTAGCAAAATCTTTGTCGTCCTTCTTCAGCCAGCCCTCCTTCTCCTCGACCTCCAGTCTTTTCTCAGCAAGCTGAGATATACGGTCCTTCAAGAGCGGCGCAGATACAACCGCGTTCTTCATTCTCTCGGAGAAGCCGGGGTAGAATATGGGTTGCCCGATGAAGTTGTCGTAAGCTCGCCATCCGGTGCCAGAGACGTATAGGGACACTTCACGTAAGAACCTAGACAAGTAAAGAGACACCAATTAGCATTCCCGCAAAGCGTACTAACATGATATATGGGATTAGATAGCATACTGCAGTGGCTCAGATCGGAAACGAGCCATGTTGTGCATTAAGGGTTCCTGATCATCGTGACGGCGAGCTTCGACATAGCTCCTCGGTTGAAGAGTGATCTGGTCACCCAGAATCTGGAGATCGGGCGCCGAGTCGCGCGTAGGATCATCGTCATGCGCCATGATGCTATTAATTCGGCGACGCGACTACGGGAATTAGGAGAATAGATGGTTTGCGCATTCGCTACGGCCGAGGGTATCTCAGCAATTTAGAGGTGTAGAGCATTACATGCTACGAGCAATAATGGACCGGACACGTATTCAGCTGCCATAGACAAGAACCAACGGCGATTGCCGAGTCTCCAGATCTATAGAGGGTTGGTCAAGAATTATTTAAAACAAATTCCTCAGCAATAAAAACGAAGAAAGATTCAGAATAGAATGTGTGGCCAAAGTAAGCAACTTCCTTTAAGTCGACTGCGACAAGGGAAGGTATGTAACACAGCATATAACCAGCATGTAACGCGCCGGAGCTACCTATGTAAGTTACCTCATGGTAGGAGCCGGACAATACCGAGGCTTAAAGGCATGTGAATTAACCCACCTAGGTGCAAGCCCTGAAGCCGCTGAAAGATGATTCCGAATGGGCAAAGTTCCCCACTATTAGGTACCTGTAGTAATCGGCTAATGCATGTAAGCGCGTCCCTGTAGAGCTTTTATCGATAGGCCAAACTCATCGTTCAATCCAATTAACTAGGTACCTAGGTTAGTAACATTTCAACTTTTTAGGTAGTCATACTCTTTCGTCCAGAGATCGAAATGAGATGTGGATAGCGATAATATGGCGTCAAACAATACCAGTAACCAGTCATTGACCCACGAGCTCCTCTCGCGAGCCCATAGCCCCGACAGTACAAACCGCATCTACTCCGAAAAGATCCAGCATCGCCCTCTTTTCCTTAAGCCCAACTCCCCACCTCCGTCCAACGCTCGGGATGCTCGACGTAGAGCCCGAGTCGAAAAGCAGAAGCGCTTAAAGGCACTGAAGCCCAAACCCCTATCAGCGCGACAGCGACGGAAACTTGGCCTCTACGAAGTCCCAAAAGAAGGTCAAAAGTATGCCATATTTGAGCCGTTGAACCGACTGTGGTTGGGCTACATTCGTGAAATACTCGGCAGTGAGCTATACACCGGGGGACAGGGCGCCGCCGCCAAATTAAGCGCTGCCGACTTCCACGGTGCTAGGGTTGAGGTGTCACGTAGTAGCTGTCCTAGTCGCGTCGGCATCCAAGGAATTGTTATCAAAGATGCGCGCTTCGTCTTTGAAATCATTACCCCGAAGAGCCAGATAAAGACTGTACCAAAGGAAGGGACCATGTTTCGTATCAGCGTCCCACCAGTTCAGCAAGGAAACACTGCAAAATCAACTGAAGATCAAAAGCCATTCGTCTTTGAAATTCATGGAGACCAGTTCCAGTACAGGTCTGCTGATCGTGCGAATAAAAAGTTCAAACCTCATTTCCTAGAGAAACTTTGAAGGGTTCTACTTTTAGGAGGACTTTATATACGATATACGCTGGGCTTACAAGCGCACAAACCCATACAGGGAGTTTGTTGCCCCGAAATTCTCCTCGCGAGGCTATGAAGACTCATAGACGCGACCGACCTAAATGATCTTCGAGAAAAGCATAAGACATGCCCGGGCGGGAGGTGTGTTTCAAAGAGGGTCAAATACCGAGTACTTTCAGTCCCGTCCGGTTAACGTTCTCTTGGGTGAGCCGCTGTCGGGCATCCTTGGACACAAGAGATTATTTGTCTCCCAGGACGAGCTATGAGCCATCAGATTAGTACGATTTAGATGAGGTCAAAACATAAGGGGAGAAACCTAGAAGCCTACATGACAAAAGCACAGAGGCCACTAGACGGGCTTTGGACGTTATCGCTCGTCCTGTGTTTATACTCTCAGAGTGAGAAAACGTCGCTTCATTAAAGCCAGGAACTTTTGATGGTAGTTATTTATATCATATGGTTGTTACTATAGTCTTAATGTGCTAACTTGACTAGGCCTCTTACACACGGAAATGCTATCGAAGGTCAAAAATGCACCAATAATCCTCATCAAAAACCCTAGACATTAACATATACGTAGGCAAGATAATTCCACGTTAATTGAATTAATCACAAGAAACAACAAAAATATTTCATTGACGAATTGCCAACTTGAGCTCGTCCTAAAATTGGCAAGCTACTTCGCCCAATTGCCACTTGATCCAAAAATCACCGCATGATGGAGGAAGAAACAAATGTCAAGCTTGCAATAAACTAGCAGCCAAACGGATAACCTCAGACTTGGGATAATTAAAGTCAGGACAATTTGGACTAGTTCCTTTCCTAGGAGGAATCTTTTACTCACGCATACCTAACCACCGAACAATCGTCCTAAACTCTCCCACCTCTACGCGGGCACAGCAGTTGGCAAGCCCGCCTCTTCAAGCAGGATCTGCGCAGCCCTAAACAACTTCTCGTCATCGAACCTAGACTCCCACGTTAGCTATGGCATTCCCTTATGCGAACAAAAGGAAAGAAAGAAGGAAGGGACGCTTATCTCCGTCCGACGAGCTGCAACGAGATCGGCGCATCTTTATACCCCTCCGCGCCGTGTTCCTTCCACAAACCATACACGTACTTATCCCTCTCGTTTAGGGGTTGATACCCTTCGGGATACTCATATGGCTGCTCGCGCGGGGCGTCCGTAACGGCGTCCGTAGTAGGGAATATGATAGCTGGGTAGTCGAGGAGATTCCACTGCGAGGTGTAGCCCCAGTAGCGGCCGGTGCCATGCTTAGTAGCGACGCCGGGACCCGCGGGCGACAGGATCACATCGACGGGATTCTCGTTCCAGAGCTTCGCATACGCGGTGCGATAGTCGTCGCGCTCCAGGATGGCTTTCCAGAGAGTGGTGATGGTGTGTTCTGTTACGTCCGGGTTCTCGTGCAGTATGAATTTCGCTAGAGGTCGCCATGGCTCGCTGGACGAGTTTACAGCGGCTTTAACGTCGGCGCCGCCGTCAGCGAAATATATTTTTGCCTAGTGGAGCGTTAATTCTGTTATTGGGAGAAAGTCGATACGAGCTATTCCTGTATAGGAGGAGAAGATAAAGCTTACGATGATAGACCATGCCAAGTCATGTTTCCACGGCTTCCATTCCACCACTTCGACACCAGGGCTCTTCTGCAGCTTTCCCACGAACTCGTTAAGCGCCCTTAGGACAGGCGGATGTGGCCTCACGACGCCGTCGTCGTAAATAACACCAACCCTGAGTTTCCTTTCGGGATAATACTGCGCCGAGTCTCTCCAATCCAAGGCCACCAGGCTTGGCTGCTTGAACCAGGGCTTCTGGTCGATAATGGACTTGGAGAAGGCCCGGAGGCCCTCGAGGCTAGTCGAAATGGGACCAATGGCCGCGAGGATGGACTCGGCACCGGCCATGGCGGCAACCCATCCGGCTGTCGGTAACCGCTGGCTAGTGGGTTTGTAACCGAAGAGGCCGTTGCTCGCTGCGGGGACACGGATGGACCCGCCGATGTCCGTTCCGATTCCGAGGATTGAACCCCGGAGCCCGATTAACGCGCCTTCTCCACCTGATGAGCCACCAGCGCTCAGAGTGGTGTTGTAAGGATTTACAGTGATTCTAGGTAGTAGTCAGCGCCCTATGTCTCCTTCCTAACCCAGGATCGACTAATCACTACCCGGTAGTAAATTACTCACCCGTATAAGTTAGAGTCCGTCTCAATCTGCATTAAAGTCTGTGGTTGAGTAGTCCTTGCGAAGATCACCGCCCCAGCGCTCTCAAGATACTGAACGATCAAGGCATCCTCCTCAGCAACTTGACCCACCCAACCGACGAATCCTGCATTTATGTCCTCACCCTTAATGGGAATGTGCTCCTTGACACTAATTGGGACGCCATGAAGCGGGCCAATAGGCTTTTTGTTAGCGGCGAGATACTGGTCTAATTCAGCTGCCTTGTCCAAGGCTCGTTTTGGCAATAACTCAGTAATACTATTCGTGAGTTTCTGTGCCAGGCCGGCGCGTCGCAGAAACGCATTGGTGACTGTTGCCGAGCTCCATTCTCCAGAGGTTATCTTCTTGACGAGGTCCTCAACATCAGTGTTAGTGATTTGAACTTCCTGCTCTGTCAGAAGTTTTTTAGGAATTCCCGTAGTATTGAGAGGTATATCTTCCTTGCGAACTGCCGGCACTGGCGGGCGGATCTCTGCGACAGTTGCATCCCTGTGGCGCTGGCGATCGGCTACTACCTCCTGCCATGTCGCTCCGCTGGCGATTGTAACCGTGGCTGGTGCCATATTAGCAACGAGTTGTGGCAGCAGACTGTGTCACCTATGTAAAATGCGGTAGTTATGAACTTGGCTTGCGGGTGTTTCTGACCATGGAATTCTATACTCCAACCCCAACCCCATCTTGAGATACCAGAGTATATATAGTAATCCCTTACAGTGCGATAAGCCATACGGGCGATAGATGATCCAACATGTTTATCAGCATGTCGGTGATCCAATCCAGTTGTGGTTGCAGAAAGCTTGTAGTCGCCTAGATAGCGATATGACACAAGAGGTAGTTAGTGTATGGTAGATAAGTCAGGCCCATGCAAGATGTCGTAGCCATGAGCCGAACCACGTAAACCTTGATCACTTACATAAAAGCTCGGTCAAGATAAATCGTCTCTCATGTAACCAAATGTAACATAGAAGTTGATATACGGTACCTGTAGCGGGGTCAAATTCTGTGTAGCCATCGACCTAAACCTAAGCTACGTAGTTTCTTCATTGGTCTTTTCAACTATTCTATGTATATGACCGGGCAGCAGGCTCCTTGCTAGTTGCGAGGAAAAGATACTACGCCGCAAACCGAATAAGGATAAGGTCCAAGGGTGAAATATAAACCCGCTTATTAACGACCCCAAACATAGACATGTATTGTTGGGCATAGATTTATCACTACCTACATGTGTTGCGCCCCTCGAATTTATGTGTCAATAGACAAGGGGTATGGGATCTTGGAATCTTAGATGGTGATGTTGGTTTCGGGTGAGAAAACGAAATCCCAAATCCCATTAGCGTAATAGAGAAGAAACCGCCAAAGGACAAAAGGAAGTGAAAATATAACTAAGCACGATGTGCAGGAAATACTTTCGCCCTCCAACATCGTTGCTGACAACATTCAAACACGAAATCGATTTTCCACGCTTAGGCTTAATAACATTAGTATTACAGCTATTAACGACACCGGAATCTGTACTATTAGCTTGCGCCGTTCTGAGAAAAATTCATGCTGTAGCCGCCAGTCTTCTCGTCTTTTACCATTTTGAAATTGTCCGTGCTGAGACCAAATGGTTTCAGTATTCCGTTTCCAAGCTATACGGATGTTAGCATCAGCGATTGAATTCGCGATACGAGTTGTCCTCTTTCTATACTTATAACTTACATCTTTCAATTTCCCCCACATCTCAGACATCTCCTTTTCCTGGGCCGCTTTCGTTCTCGAGGGAAGAATTAATAATTGTGTCTGAACAATCTTCCTGTCTGCAGCGCTAAGGTTTTTCATGGTCGATAATAATTTGTAGTCCTCTTCGGCACCAGCTAGATTTGACCAGCCGCCAAGCTCACTCCTCGCTCTAGCTCGTCTCATCAAAGCTTTCGCTCTGATCCTAAGGATATCATTGTAACGCTTCTGCCTCGCAATCTCAGTAGAGGTTTCCTCCTTGGCAGCGGGGGCACTCTTCTGAGCTCCGGAGCTGACGATCTCCTCTTCAACTTCGTCGTCTTCACCGTTCGCCTTATTTTCCTTTTCTTCTTTCTCTTTCTGAATAGCATCTAGTCTTTCTAGGCGACCTAAGCCATCAATAGACTCGGTGGCCGCTTTGATAGCTTCCTTCCATTGCTCTAGCTTCAGATGACACGCAGCAATGTTGGATTTTATGACAGCGAGTTCGTATTCTAAGTAATGTGGGCAGACAGAAGCTGCCTCTTCATATTTCGTAATAGCGCTTTCGTACTTAGCTGAAGCGAATAATGCGTTTGCTTCGGACTTTTTGTCGTTGGATTCCCCTAAAAGACTCTATTGGATGGGATCGACATGAGAGGATTAGAGAAATGAACTAGACAATCATATGTTTTACGCGTAGATGAAAGATAAGATACACATACGGCTTCTTCTTCCGGCGGAAACCTTTCGGGAGCTTTCAACTCATCCTCTGCATCTTCATTCGTATTATCTGTTTTTGTTCTTGGTTTTGTTTTGTCGGGTTCCTTTCCCGCCGTCTCTGACAGGTCGGTCATGACTTCGTGATAAGAGACTCTCGGAGTTGAAGATTAGAAGGTAGATGTCCTATAAAAAAGGATTATGAAAGAACTTAGCTTACGCCCGAGCTTTCATTGTATACCTTAGTACCTACCTAGGTAGGTACCTACTAGTATAGGTATGAGGTAAGAAATTCGTAGAGCTACCTCTATTTATTATGCAGATACACGTATGAGAACCTTAAAAGTCACCCCTGGAGTACCAACAATTTCCATGGTACCTGGCTGCCCCACCTTGCGCGGGCAAAGAGTTTACCCCGCAGACTGCCCCGCCATAAACTCAACTAAATATTTTAGGCGGGGTCAGACGCCTATCTTCTCTATAAACCACCTGTAGAAGGTTCGCATACTAAGTATTTAGTCTCAAGTGCCTACCTTACATATTATATCCAGAACAGATTCAGGTAATAGGGACGCGTCAAGCAAAAACCACATCCGATATGGCGCCCCGTACAGAGTAAGTTCATGCTATTTCGCTAATTGCAATGACCGGAGAAACTAGAAACTAGAAACTAGAAACTGATGGTCACCCCTCTACAGTTTCCCGCCTATAAGAGCTTGTCTCTTCGACATGGACGGCCTGCTTCTTGACACCGAAGATATCTATACCCTCTGTATAAATCTCATACTCGAAAAGTACGGCAAAAGCACCCTTCCTTGGTCCATCAAAGCCAAATTACAAGGCCGGCCAGGTCCTGAGGCCAATGCGCTCTTCCACGAATGGGCCCAATTACCCGTCAAAGAATCCGATTACATCGAGCAACTCACCGCTTTGCAAAAAGAGCACTTTAAAACCGCGAAGCCTTTACCAGGTGTAGAAAAGTTGCTTGGTGATTTAGGGAGGACACGATGGTGGGATATAAAAGATGAACAAGGGGTAAGGAATGGTGATAAGGGAGAGAGCGGCGGAAAGAAGCAGCAAAGGGTTCATATCGCGTTGGCGACCAGCAGTACGACATCCAACTTCATGGTCAAAACTTCCAAATGGTCCGAATTATTTTCCGTATTCGAATCCCACCGGAGGGTACTAGGCGATGACAAGCGCATACAACCCGGCCGTGGAAAACCTCTTCCGGATATCTACCTCCTCGCCCTGAAGACTATCAACGATAGCCTCAACGCAGGAGAAAAGCCAATCACTCCCGAAGAATGCCTCGTATTTGAAGACAGCGTTCCAGGAGTCGAAGCCGGACGACGAGCGGGTATGCGAGTAGTATGGTGCCCTCACCCTATGCTAAAAAAGGAGTACGAGGGTCGAGAAAAAGAGATCCTAGCTGGGCGCATGGGAGAAGCAGGTGACGTTGATCAACATCAATTGGGAGAAATCGACGATGGATGGGCTGAATACTACCCCGATCTTACCAACTTCCCATATGAAAAATATGGAATAGTTGTCCCGCCAGCTGAGGCCGAATTAGATGCGGCCATGGAGGTAGATACCAAAGACGAACTTGTTGCCGAAGAAACCAAAACTACAACGACGTAGCGATTAGAATATTGTGGCATAGATAGTATAGATGGTATAGTACATATTGATATCAACGATCCAAGCAGCTACGCGACAATAGAAATGAACCTATAACCACCATAGAACCTAAGCCACTAGTTAGTTATCATACCAAAATACTATGAAGTTGACCACTCACGTTGTAGTGTGTTATGTAAGGAATACATAGGCATAGAACGTTTGTGACGGAGTAAATCTCGTTTGGAAGAAGGAAGTTAGCTCTTAGTAAACATCCCATAAGCTAATCTTTCCATCTTTGCTACCAGCTGCCAGCCAGTGAGCCTCTTTCGCCATCTTAATCCGTCGATCCTTAACGCTAAGCTTGGTCAGCTTAGTAGCGACTACCGCAGCAGGATTTTGATTATTAGAAGTACTGGTAGTAACCGCTTCATTTTGGGACCCTTCACTAGCCTCGACATTGCTAGTATCTTGCTTGGGGGTACCAAAGTTTGGGCCTTCATCTAACGTAGCAAAGGCAACTGCGTAACAGCCAACGTCGTGCCACTTCAACACTGCCAATTCGGACATAGTCTTGGCTAAATAGACACGCACTTTAGAGTCCCATCCTGCAGTTGCAAAGATCTTACCGTCAGATCGAATCCGCAAGCTTTGTTGCCCTGAGTGTTTAGTATTGATGGTCTTCAGGGGTTTCGTTTCAATAACTGGTTTCTCCTGTCTCGGAGGTATTTCGGACCCCAGCCCTGATGAAAGGGCAGCCGATAGGAGCGACACGCTCGAAGCTTCGGCACTCTTGTTGTTCGTCTCCTTCGGATGTTGTGATTCCCGGATAGGGAAAGTTGCGGTAGGAACCGGGTGCTTCGCGATAATAGCATCAGCACCAGAAGTCAAGAAATAGCCTTTTAGGGGATCTAAATCGAGGGAAAGCACCGGCTGACTATGCACTTGTGCTCTGTATAATATGTCCCACGTTTCACTTCCAAGTTGCGCCACTACTGCAAGGCCGGATTCGTAAGCAACAACAAGAGTTAGATAGCCCAAACGCCAAAACAGGCAGAGAGACATAACCATGCCTTTCTTCTCCGCCTTGCCCCCCAGGTTGACTGTATGCAGCCTATTTTGGCTTGGGAGTTGGAATACGTCAACCTACGTTGAAAAGGTGAGCAGGAAAAACAGCAGGATGCGTTTCGAAATAGAGGGGGATAATAAAAGCTAAGCAGACATACAGCTTCGGTCTCTAGCGTATTTGGTACGGCAACGAGGAGCTCATCCTGAGGAGGAATTGACGCTGTGGGGCAGGAGGCGAAAGAGCAGAAATTCATAGTATTGACGTGGAGTATATGCAGTAGCCAAGGTTGTGGCCGCTCCGGGGCGGATTCGTCGAGCGGCAGAGCGGTGCTCATGGTAATCTCATCTTGGAGTCCAAGTTTCCATACTGCCAAGCGGTTGTCTCTGCCATGTCTGAGATATGCTTCTTAGCCACGTGACAGACCCTTACGAAAGTCAGGTTTGAAAAGGGAGATAGATATAGGGGTAAATGCTGTGACGTGAAACTAGACGTACGTGATTATCCTGTCGTCTCCCCAGTCGGATATGCCGAGGATAGCGTTTGTGTGAGCGCGCCAGACAGCGCGGGGGCGCATGATAGTAAGATCCCATAGTACCACGAATCCATCTGCATCTCCAGATGCTAGTCTCTGGTTTCTTCTGACGAAAGTGGTGACATGCACCTGGGTACGATGTCCTCGAAGAACTGACTTAGGCTGTGCAGGCTGATATTGAGACATGGCTCTAGTAGCTGCTGGACTTTGATAAGCCTGAGATGGAAGACCTATTCCTACTTGCGCACCATCACCAAATAATACGAATAGGGGTTCCTCTAGAGAGAACTGTGCCAATCATGGTTGACGATTTAGCATGCTGCTATAATTTGAGCGGAAATAATAGATTTTCTTTTTAGGTATAAAGATGAGGTGCAAATATACCTAGGCGTATATTTTAAAATAGGTACATACCGGAATAGTTGAAGTAAACTTGAGGCTATTAATAAATATTGCAACGTTCTAATCGAGCCTTATCTCAGTGAGCTCAGACCACATTTTGCGTTCGTCTTTTTGTACCCCTCTTACCACAGGTTTTTTTTGACCAATTACATACCTTAAAAAAAACAAAAATATCGAACACGAATGTGGTTTGAGGATTAAATGTACGAAATTAATTTTTTTTTAATTAAAAATATAATTCAAAATTAAATGAATTTATTAAATAAATTATTATAATAAATAAATAACGTATTAAAATAATTATTAATATAATTATAAATTTAAAAAAAATATTACACGGTAATTTTTTACGTGATAAAATTACAATTGCATTTTTATTATAATAATTACGTTTTAAACGAAAAATTATAATTTTTTAAAATTTATTATTTAATAATATAAAACCGTATAAAATTTAAAAAAAAATTAAAAATAATAATAAATTATTATTTTATTTTATAATGATAAAATATTAATAATTTTTAAACGTTATTATAAAAATATACGTTTAATTATATAAAATTTTTTAATAAAAATATAAATGTTTAATTTTTAACGTTTTTACGTTAAAATTTATAATATAATAACATAATATTATATTTAATTAAAAAAAAAAATGTAAAAATTTAAAAACCATTTATTTAATTTCAAATAATAAAATAAAAATTATTTTCGATATTATTATTAATTATTTGATGTATTGTTAATATAATAATAAAAATGTATAAATGAAATTTTTTTTTTTACATAAAATTCTCAAATTTCATTTAACCAATTGCGTTTTTCGTGCTTTATATATACGAACATACGGATTAACGGTCCGGTGGCGTAACCACCGCAAATGGTTGATGAGGTTTGAAAACATTGAAATAAATCGAACCGCATATTGATGGAAAAAAAAATCGTTAAAAATTACCATGTTTTAACGGCATTTGAACGTTGTATAATTGTCGGTAATAATTTGTTTAAATTGTATTATAGGGTAAATTATTTATTTACTTATTATATAATTTAATATAATTTATTATTTGGTAATAAAATATTATAATCATTATTTTTTTTTTTAATAAAAATTTTTTAATTATTTTTAAATAATTATTTTAATTAAAATTTATTAAATTAAAAATTTTAAAATATTATTAATTAATTTTCGAAAATTATTTTATATATGATTAAATTTTTTTATTATATTTTAAAAAATATAATAAAATCGAATTAAATTTAATTATATTTATTAATTATAAAATTATAATTAAAATTTAAAAAAAATAAAAAAAATTAAAATTAATTTTAAAAATTAAAAAAATTATTTTAATTATAATTAAAAAAAATTATTATATTTTATTAAAATTTAAATAAATTAATAAAAAATTTATATATTTTTTAATAAATAATTAAAAATAATTAAAATTATTTTAAAAATATATAATATTTTTTATTTTATTATTATTAATATTATAAAAATTTAAATTAAAAAAATAATTAAAATTATTAATTTTTATTATAATTTTATAAAAAAATATAAATTAATTAAATTTAATAATATATTAATAAATTTTATTATTATAATTAATTTATAATTAATTTTAATTAAATGTTTTTAAATTTTAATTAATTTTTAATATATTTTTTATATTAAAATTATAAAAAAATTAAATAATTTATTTTTAATATAATTGTTTTAAATAAATTTAATAATAATTTATAATAAATTAATTTTATATTAAATTTTTTTTTAATAATAATAAATTATTAATAAAAATAATTTATTATTTAATAAATATTTTATAAATTATTTATTATTTATTAATATATAATATTTATTATATTTAATTAATTTTAATAATTTATTTAATTTAATTATAATTAATATAATGTTAAAATAATAATCACGTGTTTACGTGATATGTGATATATAAAATTTATATTTTATATATTAATAAAAATTTTTTTTATATATTTGTAATTAAATTAAATTAAATAAATTATATATATAAAATCGATTATTAATTTTATTATTATTATTTCATTTATTATTTTATTTTATTTTATTTATACGTATAAATTTGATTTATTAATATTGATTAATATTTATTTAATTAAAACAAATAAATACGATGTTAAATATAATATTTATTTATTTAATATAATAAACATAAATTAATTAAAATTTGATTTTAAAAAAAATGAATTTTAAATAATTAATCAAAAATGCATTGTTTTAACAATTAAATTATTACGTAAAATTTTTTATTCAATTAAAATTGTTATTAATGTATTATTTCAACAATTAAATTGTTACGGAAAATTTTAACTAATTTAACGGTTTTCGTTATTTTAAAAATTTTCGAAATTTCATTTAAAAACTCACAATATTTACATTTATTACGTATAAAAAAATCGATATCACGATAATTATCGTCACTCGTAATTCAAATTTATAGGTTAACAATAATAATTATTATAAAAATAATTTTTTTTAACAAAATTTTAATAATTGATTTTTTTATTAAATTTATTAATTATTTATTTATTAAAATTTTAAAAATTAATTTTTTTATTAAATCCGTTGATTATAATTTTAAAAACCGATTTTTTCATTAAACCTATTGATTATTTATTTATTTACCCATTTTGAAAATTTTCAAACGTTTATTTTAATAAGTTTTATACATTTATTTATTTACATATTAATATAAAAAAAATTTAAAATAACGTATTTAAAAATTATATTATTAACAAATATAAAATTTTAACGAATTTCGATATAAATTTTACAAAATTCGAACCAATCATTAATAAAAAAATTTTTAATATATACGTAATAAAAATAATATTATTATATATTAAAATTAATAATAATTCGAAAAACGTTTTTTTTAATTAAATGCGAAATTATTTTTATAATTGGATAATTTTTTTATTTGTTAAAATATCATTATATTTATAATTTACAATTATTAATTATTTATATTATTAAAAAATTTATTATAATAATTTTAATTACCATGACGTTAAAAAATTAATAAAATTCATTAAATTGGAAAAAATTTTAATATTATTTTTTAAAACGGTTAACGTTAACATAATTATTAACCGAAATTTGGTAATTCGAAAATTAATTAATTAATAAAAAATAAAAAATTATAAAAAAATATAAATAATTTAAAAAAACGATTAAAAAAAAAATATAAAAATATGAAAATTTAAAAATATAAAATTATAAAAATAATTAAAAAATAAATACGTGATATAAATTTATAATGTAAATACGTGATATAAATATGTGTTACGTAAAAAAAAAAATATAATTAATGTTAAAATGATAATCACGTGTTCGTGTGATACGTGATGCGTAAGGTTTATGTTTTACGTATTAATAAAAATTTTTTTTATATATTTGTAATTAAATTAAATTAAATAAATTATATATATAAAATTGATTATTAATTTTATTATTATTATTTCATTTATTATTTTATTTTATTTTATTTATATGTATAAATTTGGTTTATTAATATATAAATATTAAAAAATTATATTTAATTTAATTATTATTAAATTAAATAAATTTAATAATAATTAAAAAAATATTTAATTTAAATTAAATAAAATAATATAATTATAATTTTTATTAAAAAAAATTTTTTTAAAAAAATAAAAAAAATAATTAAATTTAAATTTATTTATAATTTTTATAAATATTATTTTAAATTTTATATAATAAATTATTTTAAATTTAAAATAAAATAATTATTTATTAATTATATATTTTATTTATAATTATATTTTTAATTATTATAAATATAAATTATATTATTTAATTTTTATTTTAATATAATTATAATATTATTAAAAAATATTTTTTTATATTAAATAATAATTAATATTATACCATTTATTTATTTTATTATTTATAAATATTTATTATTTTTTAAATATTATTATAATAAATTTAATAAAAAAAATAATTTATTAATAAAAATTTATTATAAATTTTTAATTATTAAATTATTTATTTAAATAAATAAATAATTAAATTTATAATTATTTAATTTATAATATAATAAATATATTTGGAAAAAAAAATTAATTAATTAATTATTATTTTTTATTAAATTAAATAAATTATATTTTTTTATAAAATATTTTATTTTATAATTATATTTATATTATAATTTTTAATTTTAATGATTTTATTAAAAATTTTTTTATTAATTAATTATTAATTAATAATATTAATTAATAATTATTAATTATTATTAAATAATTTTTTTTATTTTAATTTATTAAAAAAATGTTTTAATTATTAATTAATAAAAATATATATTAATATTAATTATAATTAAATTTATTTATAATAACATAATAAAAAAATAAAAATTATTTTAAAAAATTTTTAATAAAATTAAAAATTTAAAAAAAATAATTAAAATAAATGAAAAATAATAAAAATAATATAATATAATATTAATTAATATTAAAAATAAATAAAATAATAAATTAATATATAAAACAATTAATAATTATTATAAAAAAATTTATTTATTATTTTATAAAAAAAAAAATTATTATAATTGTTATTATTATTTAAATAATTTTAAAATTTAAAATTATAAATTAATTTTATATTTTAAATTATTTAAAAGTTTATTAAATTTTAAATTATTATTTTTTAATAAAATTTTATATTTTTTATTAATTATTATTAATTTTTTATTTTTAATTATTTTTAATAATAATGTTTATATATATAGTTTAAAATTATTAATATATATTTTTTATAATTTTTTTTTATTATAAAATTTATAATTTTTATTAATATATTTGAAATAATATTTAATATTTTTTATAATTTATTTTAAATAAATTTTAATTTTTTTAAATATTATTTATTATTTTTATTAATTAAAAATTTTTATTTATAATATTATTGAATTTTTTTATTTTTATTATTAATATATTTTTATATTTAATTGTTAATATTATAAAAATTATTAATATATGTTAATTTGTTATTAATTTATTTTATTAAATATTTAATTATAATTTATTAAATTTTAAATTATTATTTATTTAATTTTATTTTATAATTAAATTTATTAAATAATATTTTAAAATTTATTTTTAAAAAAATAAATATTATTAAATATATTTATTATTTTAATATAATTTTTATTAAAAATAAATTATAATTATTTAATTTTTTTATATTTATTTTTATTAAAATTAATAAAGTTTTTATAAATTATTAATTTAATTTTTTAAATTTTATAATAAATATTTATTTTTTTAAATATATTTTAAATTTACATATATATTTTTTAATTAATTTATATAAATATAAAATATTTATTAATTTATAAATAATTATAATTTTTTTAATTAAAATATTTTTTAATAATTAATAATAAAAAATAAATTATATTATTAATATATAATTAATATAAATATTTAAAAATTATTATTATTATTTTTTATATTTTTATTATTATAAATATTAATAATTTATTAATAATTATTTTAATTAAAAGTTTTAAAAAATAATTTATAATTAATAAAATATATTTTTTTATATTTAAATTTATAAAAATTATTAATTTTATAATATTTATTTTTATAAAATTTTATGAATTTATAATTATAATTTAATAATTTTTTATTTTTATTAATAATTTTAATTTAATTTTTATATAAATTAAATATTTATAATAATATATTAAAATAAATTTTTATTTTATTTTTTATTAAAATTTTTTAATTAAATTTTTTAATATTATTATAATAATATAATAATTATAATTTTTATATACTCATTCCAAAACAATATTTATTTTAAATTTTAATAAATATTTTAAATATTAATTTAAATTTTTAAATTTTATTAAATAATTTTATATAATTTAATATTTAATCATTTTTTTTAAAAAATTATTATTAATTTTAAAATAAAAATTAAAATATAATTAGTTTTTTTAATAAAAATTATATTAAATTTTTATAATTTTTATTATTATTATAATTTTTTATTAATATAATTTATATTTAATTAATATTATTTATTATTATTAAATATAAATACATTTTAATTATTTTTTATTTATATTCATTTATAATAAATTATATTTTCATTATTAAATAAAAAAATAAAAATTTATTTTTATTAACTTTTTCCATTAAATAAATAATAAATTTTATTAATTATAATAATTTATCAATAATTTTAATAATTTTAAATATATTTAATTAATATTATATTATAAAATAATATTTTTTTAATTATTTTAATTAAATAATTATATATTTTTTTATATTTAAATTATTATTAAAAATATTTAATAAATTTAAAAAATTAATATAAATTATTATTAATTATAATAATTTAATAATTAATTATTGATATTTAATTAAATATTTAAAAATATTTAATATTTTTTTTTCCCATAACATATTATATTTTTATATTTAAAAATTTAAATAATATAAATATTATTAAATATATTAAATTTATTAATTTATTAATAATTATTATTTTTATTAAATAATTTTTTAATTAAAATAAAAAATTATTTATTTTAATTTTTAATGTATTTATTAAAAAATAAAATTAATAAATTATATTTAAATTATATATAATATAAATTTAAATATTTTTATATATATTAATAAATATTTATTAATATTTATTAATTTATTTAAATAATTTAAAAATTAATTTTATTTATATTAATTATTATTTATATAAAATTATTTTATATATTATTATAATATTTATTATTTTAATAATATTAATTAAATTTATTTTTTTTAAAATATATTATTTTAAAAATAAAATAAAATATAAAAATTTATTTAATTTTTTTAAATTTTTTAAATAATTTTTTAAAAATGTTTATTTTACAAATTAATTTTTATATTTTATTAATAATTATATTATATTTTTTAATATTTTAAATTTTAATATTATAATTTTATTAATAAAAAATATAATTTTATAAAATAATAATATTATTTTTATAAATATTAATTATAAAAAATAATATAAATATAAGAAATTAAATAAATTATTAAAATTTTTATTTAAAATATTATAATTATTAATAAATAAATTATAAAATATATTTTATTTTGAATAATATTTAATTAATTATAATAATTTAAATTTAAATATTTTTAAAATTATTAATTATTTGTTAAATTTTAAATTATTTAATATATAATAAATATATAATAATTTTATTATATTTTAAAATATTTAAATAATAAATTATTATTTATTTAAAATAATAAAAATTATTTTATTTTTATTTAATTTTTTTATTAAAATTATTTAATATTTATAAATAATGTTTTTTAAAAAAAAATATAATAATTTTTTTAAATTAAAATTTAAAATAATTTATTATATTTATATATTAATTATTATAATTTAATAATAATAGAATTTATTAAATAATAATTTTGAATAATTTGTTTTATTTTATTTTTTTTAATAAAAATTATATATATATTTTTTATTTTAAAATATTAAAAATAATTAAATTAATTTATTTTAATTAAAAAAATATTTATTTTATAAATTTTTATTTATTTAATATATATTTAAATTGTTTTAATTAATAAAAAATTATATTTAAATTAATTAAAATAATATATTTTATTAAATTAATAAATTTTAAATTAATTAAAATTATAATGAAATAATTTTTTTAAATATATATTAATTATTTAATAAAATTCATTTATTTTAATGTTTAAATTTTTATTTTTATAATAATATTAAATTTATTAAATTATTTTTTAATTTTTATTATAAATATATTTATTAAAAATTATTAATAAAATTATTTTATAATTTTAAATTATTTTATATATATTTAATTTAATAATAATATTTAAATCTTTTTTATTATAATTTAAATAAATATTAATATTTTTTGATTTTTAATAATAAATTAATATAATAATATATATTAATTTATTTTTTTATTTATTTAATTTAAATTATTTTTATATATTTTATTTAATTTAATTATTTTTAATATAAAAAAATATTATTTTAATTATTTAATATAATAATTATTTTATATTTATTATTATATATGTTAAAAAATATAAAATACTTTTTAATATATATTTATTTTTATTAATTAAAATATGGATTATTAAAATTATTTATATTTATTTTATATATAATATAAAAAATAAATAATTTTATTATTATTTTTTTAATTAATATTATTAATTATTTATTTTTATTAAATATATATTTTAAAATAATTAAATATAATTTTTTTTTAAATTAAATATATTTAAAAAAAATATTTAAATAAAAATATTAATTAAATTTGATTTAATAAATGATTATTTAAATTTAATAATTTTTAATAATTAATTAATAATTTATAAATTTATTTTTAAAATATTTTATTTAATTAATATTATTATTATTATAAATAATATAATTTTTTATATTTTTTTATTTTTTTTAATTAAATTAAATATATAATAAATTTATTTAATAATAAATAAAATATTATTTTAATTTTTAATTTAAAATTAATATATTTTTATATTTTAAAAATATTTTATTTAAAAATATAATTTTATTTATTTAAAATTTATTTTTAATTTAAATTTTTTATTAATTTTTTAAATTAATTTATTTATTTTATAAATATATTATTATATATTTTATAATATTAATTAATTTTTATAATTTATTAATATTATAATTTAATAATTTATTATTATTTTTATTTTTATTTTTATTATTAAAAATTTATATTATTTAAATTTTTTTTTATTATAATAATTTTTTATATATAAATTAATTATATTTTTATTATATATATTTTATTATTAATATTTTTAATAATAAATTAATTTATATTAAAATTAATAATTATTTAATTTTATTATAATTATTTTTTATTTAATAAAATATTATATAATTTATTTAATTTTATTATAAATATTTTAATAATTAATAAAATTTTTTTAATAATATATAAAAATATAATATAATAATAAATTAATATAATAAAATTATTAATTATTTTTAATTCACATTTTTTTTTATTAAAATTAATTTAAATTTTTAAATTTTTATATATATTAAATTTATTAATTTTAATAATAATTTATAATTTATTATATATTATTAAATTTAATAATTTAATATTTTTTTATTAATATATTTTATATAAATTTAATTATTATTTAATTATATTTAATTATAAAAAAAATTTTTATAATAAATAATTTTAATTTAATATTTATTAAATATAATTTATTTTATTTTATTTTATTTTTTTTAATTTTTTTTAAAATTAATTTTTATTTATAAAATAATATTTTTATTTATTTTATTAATTATATTTTTAATATAAAATTTTAATTAAAAAATTATTTTTATATTATATTTAAAAATAAAATAATATAAAATAATTTTTTAATATTAATTTAATTATTTTTATAATTTTTATATATTTTAATTAAAATAATATTTTTTTTAATTTTTTTTATTAATTTTATTTTTTATTTTTATATTTAAATTTTTATTTTTTATAATTATTAAATAAATTTTTTTTTATTTATAATATTTATTTTTTTTAAATATAAAAAATTTAATTATTAATTTTTATTTTTATTTATTTTTAATAATTTATAAAAATTTATTATTTATATATTTTTAAATTTATTTATTTTTATTATTTTTTTACCATTTTTTTTATTTAAAATATCATTTATTTTCTATTTTTTTATAATTATCGAATATAAATAAAATTATTTTTTTTAATATATATTAAAAAATTTATTATTAATATTTTATATAAATTCATTATTTATAATTTTATTTATTTTTTTTATATTATTTAATTTATTTTATTTATTATTAATAATTTATTAAATATAATATTAATTAATAATATTTTTTTTATATTTATTAAATTTATAATATATTTTTATTTATTTTATGTTTATTAAAATTTATTATATTTTTTTAATAAATATTTTTTAATTTTATAATTATAATAAATAAATGGTTTTTATAAATTATAATAAATATTATTATTTTATATTTTAATATTTTTATTTATTTGGATTTAATTTTAATATAAAAATAATATATTTTTTTTAATAATTATTAAATTATTTTATAATTATTATAAAAATTATATTTTATTTTTATATTTATTAATAAAATAAAATATATATTAAATAAAAATTATTAAATAAATATAAAATTTAATTATTATAATTAAATAAAAAAAAAATAAAATTTATATTTAATTTTTTTTAATATTTTAAAAATTAATTTAATTTTTTAAATTACATTATTATTTAATATAAATTAATAATTATAAAATTTATTTTTTATTTTAATAAAAAAAATTTTTTTTTTAAATATAATTATATATTATATAATTAAATATTAAATATCATCAAAAATATAATTAATATTTAATTTATTAATATTATTAATTTTATTAATTACATATAATTAATTAATTATTTTTTTTTATATTTATTAATTTTATTTATTATTTTTATAATATATTTTTATAAATAATTAATTATGTAATATTTAATTTTAATTATTATTTATTTAATTAATTAATTTTATAATTTTATAAATATATGTTAATAATTTTTTATTTAATTATTAATTGAATTTTTTAATTTTTATTATTAATTAAATATTATTTAAATTTATTTTTTATAGAAATTTATATTTAAATATTTTTTATAATTGAATTTAATTTATTTTATAATTAATTATTATATTTTAATGTTATTTTTTAAGTTTTTTTTTAATTTATTATAAAATAAAAATTTTATTAAATTAATTTTATTTTTTTTTATAATATTTATTTTTAATTTTTATTAAATTGTTATTATAATATTATTTAAAAAATTTTAAAAATTATTTTTAAATAATTTTTTAAAAATAAAATTATTTTTTATTAATAAAATTATTATATTTGATTGTTTTTTAAAAATAATTAAATTAATTAATATAGATATTATATTTTGAAAAAATTAATTGGATAATTTTAATTATATTAATTATTTTTTTAATTATTTTATTAATTTTTTTATTTTTTTTTTATAAATTTTATTAATTTTGAAAAATTATTTAAATTTTAAATAAATAAAAATATAAATTTATTAAAATTTATTTATTATTTATTATTTTTTTTGTTTTTTTTTATTAATGTTAAATATTAAAAATTATTTTATATTTTTATTTAATTATTTAATGTTAATTTTAATAAATTTATTAAATATTATTTTTTTATTAATAAATTTAAAATTATTTAAAAATTTAATAATATTAATTTTAAATTTATTGATTTTATTAATTTATTTTTTAAATAATATTTATTATTATTTAATTATTTTTTTTTATTTTTTTGTAATTCATTTAATTTTTTTTTTATTATTTGTTTTTATTATTTATTATTAATTTTTAATTTTTTTTTTAATTTTTATAAATCGTAATAAAAAAATTAATATAAAATATAAATAAATTATTTTAAAAATGGTAATTTTTATTAAAATATAATTATTATTTTTTTTTAATAAAAATTCTTTAATTATTTTTAAATAATTATTCTAATTAAAATTTATTAAATTAAAAATTTTAAAGTATTATCGGTTAATCTTTGGGAATTGCCCCGTAGTACTATTCTTTAGGTACCTAGGTACTTAAGAAGTATTGTACCTCACGTAAAGGAAATCCGTTGTTTTAACCCAACAAACTTACAACCTACATCTTCATCTTTAGTATGTACGAGAGTATGGGGGGCTGCGGCAGAGGGTGGTATTTCAACTACATTTCATACTTTAATTCCACCTCAGCTCGCATTTCGGTTTGGTGGAACTTATTCTGTGCTGGTTTAAGTACCCAAAGTATTACCGTCTCCAGGCCGTCAAGCCGTGACGCAGGTCGAATGTCTCTCCTAAGAGTAAATACGACAGTAAATACAACCTAGTTACCGTACGCCCTCAGTATTCTCAGTATAGGCCAGCTTAGGAGACAGCAAAATATAAAATACGCGTTACAAATTATTGCGAATTAGTCCGGTCAACCTGTTTCTCCGCCCAATGGACTACACATTTCTCCGATGGATTTACAAGATATAATCGGTCCTAAAACAATACAACAAATGTGGCTCGTGATACAGACAGGTCCAATGACAGCATGCTAGACGCAAGCAGCTACCCGCGGCGAGCACATGGTAGGGCATTTGTTTCAATCACTTGTCAGTACCTAGACCATCTCTCTCTCTCTCTCTCTCTGTCTTTGCCTGCATACTGGAATTGCTCGCTACACCTATCTTCACCTTCCAAAGGGATCATATGACATTACCTACGTTGCCTATGTTACATCATGCCCTGCAAGCTGGCCGCTGGAAGTCCCCGTCGGCTCTTCTCTCGGATTTGCTTGGATGTGGACATTTGGTGGCTTGCGGTTAGCGAGTCAGCTAGAAATTCAGAGCTATACCATCTCGGTATCATGAACATGAACAACTAAATATAAGGCTCATGGCATAGCTCTGGGTTGCCGTTAACGCCGTAGGGCCGGGAAAGACGTACTTTGACCAGTCTTACCTTATTCCGGTATCACTTGCACAAGACCGGATAACATGGGGGGGTTCGTTTCGCTGTCGAGACTGGCCCAGCTTCCGATCACACCGTTAGTTGAAACGGAAAAACATCCTAATCAAACATCAGCGAAACAACTGTGGATACGGGCTATCAGTGCTTTTACGCTCACAGCCACCTTCAAAGAATTTAGTCCTGTGCTTCTACGTGCCGACATAATATCCAAATGAAGTATAACCCTAAATGGTCGCACCGGCATCGACGGGTTATGGAAATAAATCAGTAATCTTCTCATAGGTCTAACCATGAGGTTCATACGTATGAAGATTATTGGTGAGATACCTAGCTATGTTCACTTCCCTGCTTTAAAGGCTTGGCAGGGTCCGGTGCATTGGCACTAAGTCATCCCATATACTACTTGCACTTTGCAACTTTTGCCTATCCTATGCATTGCGAGCTATCTGCCCACCTAAATAGATATTCCCTGTTCGCACGCTATCCAAAGGATATCCGCCAAAGCTCCCCGGAATCTCGGTACGTTCCAGTTCCCTCCTGGAAGCAACTCAAGCCGAAGCACTTCTCTGACAAGTATCTCTTGTCACGGAGTGCGGGATGCTACCATATCTGGGGCGGTGGGGTCCTGCTCAGCACCCAAAGGGGGCATGAGTCGTGGGAAGTCAGCCTTGATCGATATGGTTGGTCAACTAACACCCCAGTCCGATCTACGTCTAGCTATGGCTGCCACTAACAATGTGAAAGGTAAGAATTTACGACCAGGGGTTGTTTGGCAATAGAATCTCACCCCCAGAGCTACCCCTGTAGTATATTGAATTGGTGGTTGACCACCGATCCGTCCCGAAGCCTTTTTACACGGGACCGAGTTCAAAGTCTCTATTGATGCTAGAAAATATAGCAAAGCTCTCAATGGTTCTTATTAGTAGGTGAGAAACTGCAAACCGGCCAGAATACAAGCAAGTAGATGATCACACTCCCCTATGAAGTCGTCGTTGTCTAATTTAAGTTGACTCTTCTTTTATCTAGCGATGCCTTACAAATATATCATGGGAAGCTAGCCTCTAATTCTTTATTCGAAGATCATTGTCGTCATCCCACTGAGTACCTACCCCTAGATGGTTATAGAGTACTTAAGCCATCTTCAACAGAGGCTGTGCTCTGTTTTTTTTTTCTGCCATTGCGTTCCCCCCTCCCAGATCTGTCACACTGTTACGTGTAAGTACCTAGAGAACAAGCAGCATATTCGTATTAGTCTATCTAGGAGATTCGCCTGAGGTACCTCCTAACGTATTCGTTTCAACTTACAACCCATCGTCCTGCAATTGTATTTTAACCCTGTCTATATGGATATATATATATTTTTTTTTCTTAAACTCCTCTAACTCTACCTTACCTGATTTTGGATATTAATTCAAACCGACTCTTAACCTTCCGGTAGAAGAAAAGAGTGAAAAGATAAGAGTAGGGGGAAGATCCGAGATTCTGGCCCCAATCATAAATTGGCACCACGCACCACTCTGCAACGGTACACTACAGATTCGCCTAACCGGAAGCTTCCAATCAGCTAGTGTTGTCTCGATCAGAATCCGAGACACCTTGGTGCATCTCTTAAGATCCTGTACCTGAGCCCGTCCATGAGATAGACGGCTGCTCGCATGCAGCGCGCCATACCGAGCCTTCTCACCTGGTTCAGACGAACATCTCTACTTTCCCCACCATCGAGTCCCAGCTTCAAAAATAAAAAATAAAAATAAAAAAACACTTGCACAGCAGCCTTTCGAGTAGGCAGCTTTTTTTTTTTTTTTTTCTTTACCGACGGAATAACCGAAGACGGCAGAGTGAAAGCAAACTTGGTAGCCGCGAAAAAAGTAGCCCGATTCCTTACTTTACCAGTATTCACTTTCTAAAGTCCACTGCAAGCAGGAAATCCTCGTTTTGACCTTATCATTTTTCTTCATTCGATTCCCACCTAGGAATATCCATACATTCGAGGGCACCGTCCACCGTAGTCCTGGCGGCATACGACGTCGCTTCGTTGAATGCCCTCGTAGTGGGCTACCGAACAGGCGCTCCTGCGCCATTCATGCATCACTATGCCGAGCAGTTCTTGCCGCTGTGTACCATTAGTGGCGGTTTTTCAAATAACCAATTCTACCTTCCTCCTTCAAAACGCCGAAGGCTCTCCGTTCCCAATCCGCCCAGTTCGAAGAATATGTCAGAGAAACCTAGCAAGGTCTCCAATATGATATCCTCGGATGTGATGCCCGCCAAAAGCAGGAGAGTCAGAACAGGCTGTTTAACATGCAGGGAAAGACACCTCAAATGCGACGAAGGCACGCCAGACTGCCTCAATTGTCGGAAAAGCAATAGAGAGTGTAAACGAGGCGTACGACTCAACTTCATCGATATGACTTGCAAAGAACCGCCATATATCCCCGCAACAGAAGAATGGACAGGTATGTTCGAGTTCCATCATACGGGTTTAGAAGGCCCTGTAGAAGGCTAATCCCGAATATAGTTCATTTCCAAGACGAATCGCGCCTTATCGCGTCGGAATACAAAGGAGGGTTAGGAAGATATGCCAACCTTGACAGCCAGCCTCCCTCCCCTCCACGAGAATCCAATTTTAGTACCATATCTCAGCTTCAACCGGGAGCCGTTGAAAGTTTAGATACACAAGTTAAATTGGAAAGCAGATCTACAACTGCAGTGTCTCCGCCACATAACTACCATGGTGACCGCAGCCAGACAAATATGCATCTTGTAACTGGAAACCATTTGTATTCGCGGAAGAGCAGTGAAGCTTCTTTCATGGGACCTCCAGGACCCGGGCGTTCAGCAGGGTATAGCAACATGATACCAGATCCTTTCGGGTCAACTAAAATTGAGAACAACCGTTCCCCATCACATAACGGATATCGAAGCGATGATGTATCGACAGCAGCCTCCGTGGCAGGATACACCGGTGTGAGACCACCATCGACTTTCAGGGGAGGTTCGGGAGATAGTAATGTGGAACCAGATGCCGACGTGGGCGTTTTGACACCTTCAAGCGAAAAGTCCGGGGAACGGGAATATCTCAATTCACCCGAAGAGTTGAGGTTCATGCAGGTGTTCGTCTCGGAAGTAGGCATCTGGATGGATAGCCTCGACAAAGAAAAGCATTTCTCACGTCAAATTCCTTATCATGCGCTCAAGTGCCCGATGCTCCTAAACGCACTCCTCGCATGCGGGGTGAAGCATCTAACGCTCACGCAGCAATATAGCGACGATAAGGCGCTCTTCTATTACGACACGGCAACGACCCAACTTCTGCGCAGTTTACAAAACCCAGAGCGTGACACTGCCGAATGTGCAACCACCGCCGTGGTGCTCAACGTATATGAAATCATGAGTGATAAACCGACCAAGAGGATGAGCCACATAGCAGGTGCGCGGGCTCTTATTCGTGAGTGCGGATGGAATGCCAAGAGTAAGGGTCTGGGCGCAGCGTGTTTCTGGCTGAACGTGGGTATGGAACTTCTCTCCTGCTTGGCGTTTAACTGGCAGACGGCATGGGAACCAGAGAAATGGGGCCTCGACATGGACTTCAACACCGAGAAGGACACCGGGAACGAAGAGGTTTGGGTGCACCGAATCTTCTATATCGTAGCCAAAATCGCCAACTTTCGTGCCAGCATCCCCAAATTTCAAGAGCCCAGCCCTCACGATGAGCAAGTTCGGCTACAAGCCAGGTATGCTGAGTGGCAACGCCTTAAGAATATGTGTGACGATTGGAATAACTCGTGTCCCCGTCCTATGCACCCATTTGGGTACCTATATCCTTCTCAGCAGACGGGGGCGGATAATTCGTTATTCCCAAATGTCTGGTATGCCATCCCTATTCTTAGAATTACCGGTCGCACCCTTTCATTGTCAATATAGGCTTATAATAGGGATCATTAACAATTTCCCAGGCTCATCAAACGCGCCGCCATTGTTGGTAGGCTTTATTATCATACGGCGCAATGCTTGCTTGCGCAGATAAATCCTATCCTTCCTAAAAATTCCGAGGAAGCACGCGGAGTCCAGCAACACCATGCTCATCAAGTCTGTGGTATCGTGGCACACACAAAAGACCGCGGTGTTGCTAGTGTCTCGATTCGTTCTCTAGCAATTGTCGCGGAAATCCTGACAGACCTCGCTGAACAGCAGGAAGTAGTATCAATCTTGGAGAAAATCGACCACGAGACCGGCTGGAAGCTTGCGGGAGTCATCCAGGGCCTTAAAAAGTCCTGGGGTTGGGAAAAGATGGGACAGAAAGGACTCGTAGCGCAATTCTTGCCTAGGGCTGGCAGTGGTAATAAAGTGACAATGGGCCTGGAAGGACACTATCGGCGGATGGAGTCCATTCACGCAAACCTGACCACAAATACTACACCTTCACACCATCAAATGATACCCAATGTTCCGCAATCAGGATCTCAGCAGCTGGCGGCGCCGCGGCCAATGCACGTCAATCCATTGAGCTTTGCCGACTTCAGTCTCCCAAACCATCCTTACCAGAATTGGTACGAACCACCCAGTCGGTCGAATGCTTATAGTTCACAGGGCCTTCTATAATACATGCTCAAACAATTTAAGACAGGTATATTTTGATATAATTGTACATACATAAGTAAGGGTAAAAAAGGTTAGTCGTGTACTGTTAGGCTCGGGTGTCGGAAAATTCATTGATACCTCTAAGCGGCGGCATCTGCGTTTTTTTTTTTTTTTTCCTTTCTTTCTCTTGCTCATCGCTCACCCCTCTCTGTTGTATCGACTCTTCACCAGGTGGAGTACGAACCTCATAGTATCGATAACACGGCTTAAGGGAGGAGCCATATATAGGTATGCAGAAAGGGTTAGAGCAAATCGGGTCAGGTCGGAAGCTTGGCATCAGCAATGGTTACTTTGGGAGGACTGGGGGCATAGACGGGTCCAAGACATAGGCATAGGGTGGTAAAAAAGTATGGGTGAAATGCATTCCCCAATAGCGTTTTCACCATTGTAATATAACAGAACAAAATGAGAACTGTCGAATAGGACAGCCCAAAAATCTCAAGCTAATACTCAGACACAACCAGTATTCCGAGCATGTTACAGGTAAATTAGCCAGTCCGCGTATGTATATAAATATGTATTATAGAAGAGTTGGAGCCATGTGCTAGCGCTCCTATGGTATTAAGACGGGAGTGTAAAAAGCCGTCTTGGTGATGACGGCATATAGACTATTTTCTCCCACGCACTCGTTGGGTTAGAGAGAGCTGTATTATAAAACGGCTATAGGATAATACCCAAAGTTAACATGTAAAATGTTGTGAAGAGCGAAGCACTTATAAACAATGAATACAAGGTTTCGTATGCCAATTGCGCATTACTGGTACTCGGTAGGGGTTCATAACTACCTAAGGTAGGTACCTAGATAATCTTTGGATCTGTATTTGCGTCCAAAATCGGCCACTCCTGTAGCACGATCAGTGAGGCTCGTACATGGGGTTATATATTGAAAGTGTTTCACCAACATCCTAGTAGAGATTCGTCACATCTTATAACCAGGTAGATATCAATATGTATTATTGGGTTTAAGCTCACGATAGACTTCGTTGTATTAGTTTACAGGACCTCGTAGAGTGTATACTTGTACTCAAGTAATACTATGTTGGGTACGCATTCGCTAGAGAATGCAGGTCAACTTAAACAGGTTGAAGACATGAAGGAAAAGATTTTGGCTCAGGTGAGATTTGAACCTACGCTACCAATTCCCAACCTCGACCTCTCATTTAAGTTTGTTGCTTGAAAGCGCGTTATGATGGAAATGTGCTGCCAATATACTACCGGGCCTTTTATTGCATTGTTCGATGTCAGATATTCTGCTTATTGGATTATATGCTGCTCTGGGGACGCAGGCACCCACTAACACCAACCAGGTAACTTTGTTCAAGTACCTACTAGGTAGGTCGGTACCTGGTAGTAATTAACAACTTATATAAGTCCAATTGAAGAATAAGTTCTGGCTTACGTGTTTCAAGAATATTTTCTTTTATATAGTTTCAAGCTTATTTGAAGTAACTATGATTACTATGACCCTATTCAGGAATAGTTATTTCACACGAAAGGGACTTGGATGTAATACCTAAACGTAGAAGGATCACGTCGCCGCGCACAATATATCTCAGTTCGGCGTAGCATTGATATTCCTTTCTAGATATATTTGGCCAGGGATGCAGCAGAAATTAGGTGTACGCCGCCTTGCTGTCTATAAACGCAATATATATAGGTACCTATATATATATATATATGGATACCATCTGAGGACAGAACTCATCTTAGGCAACATCGACGTAGTTAGTTACGTCTTTGAACGTTTCCAGGGCATGTCCCAAGTATTCTTGAACAGATTTTGCCCTGGCAGTCATGTCAGAACCCAGGAGAAGTAAGGGCTCCGAGTCGCGTCCAATACCGACGCCTTCTCCAACCACTACCTCGTATACAGCCTTCATTCCCTTGTCCTTATCGCCCAAAGCGAATTTTACGCCAGGCAGATCGGCACCAGCAAGGATTTGTAACATCATATCGGAAACAGATCCCTTGTAGTCATCTGGTAACGCGTTTTTGCCTGGAGTGGTGACATTCGCTATGTTGGTGTTGAACGCGCCCGGAACGACTGTTAGAGTTCGAACGTTGTACGGAGCGACCTCTTGAGCCAGGACTTTAGTTATGCCTGTCACCAATTTAGTATTCACGAGATTGAAGGGGCTGAATGACACCTAAGCTACATACCGTCGAGACCAGCTTTAGCTCCAGCATACGGACCCATCGTATCTCTGCCCTCGAGAGAAGCGCCACTACTGATGTTGACAATGACGCCGTACCTCCTTTTACGCATATGCGGAATCACGGCTCTGATTAGGCGTAAGGGACCGAAGTACATAGACTCCATTTGACCACGAATCTCATCTTCTGTTGCGAGCTCGACGGGAGTTAGTACTGAATAACCAGCGTTATTCACCAAGACATCGATCTCTACGCCTGACCGCTCAAGCTCTTCTATGACTTTCGGGCTATTGTAGTCGTTCACGTCCAACTTTAGCCATCTTCCTCCTTTGCTCTCGACCTCAGCCACGAGTTCGGGTGTGCGTGAAGGGTTTCGCGAAGTAGCAATGACGGTGTGGCCTCTGTCTAAGACTATACGTGTAAGGGAGAGTCCGAATCCAGAGGAACATCCCGTGATGAACCAGCTTAGTTTCTCTTTGGGCTTGGTGAACTTAAAGGCCATGGCTTCCAGGTGATGCCGGACGAGATGGGTTTGAAGGGTTTACAAATAGAGAGAAGGCGTTTATTAATCCAGAGATGGTGCTGCGTACCTACCTACCTAGGCATACAAGCCAGAAGAAGGGAAGATTTATAGTTACTTTATAGGTCAAAGGCACGGCCGAGTTTTCTTAACCCGTACTATATCAATATGTAAACCCGGTAATAACGGAAATATTATCACGATATGCAATGTAAGTGGTCGGTGCAACTCACGGGTTAAGACGTGTTGGTTTTACGACATAACTATTCCTCATACCCCTTGCCTTCCCATTCGCATTTCTTACACGAGCAATATTTAATTGGCTAGCAACGCTATTGGATGCTCCTGGGTTATCTAGGTACCTAGTTTAACTAAATATGTACTTATTTATTCTAAAATGGTAGCATCTGTATAGCTATGCCACCACGACGTTCTATACCTACATATCAAATACCTATGATATGCTAAAGTAACATCTAGTAGCTCAACTGCCATGTTGGAGCCTCAACATGGGAACATACATAAGTATCCATATAAGTTTAGGTACATATAAGCCCCAGAAAGGAGCCGCATTTGCATTGAAGAAGAATATGGCACTTCAATTCCTTTAGGCTTCCCCAGAAAATGTGTAATATAGCAGGGTATATTGAATGATTATAACCTTGATGCCCAGCATTTACAGAAGTCCAGCTTACTACAACCAACAAGAATCCCAAGGGACTCAACCCCGGGGCCCAGAGACACCTAATATCAGGGGACCTCGACCGAGATGTGTAAAATCCGTCTATTCCTATAATCCGAGCGGACTAACGAGGGGGGAGTATGAAACGGTGACGACCGCTGGCGTCAGCTTAGTCTGTCGGTACTGAATTCAGCATAGGCTCGTGCGATGCGTGGTGATGATAGGCCCGGCAGTAGGCGAGACAGGAAAAATGGATTCAGCGGGATAGGAATTATACGGGGTTAGCAGTTACAACTCTAAATCAACGGTGCTTCGAGTCTATAAGGCCAAGAATCCTGGCGTGAGATGGATCCGCGGCAGGATGGATGTTTTTCCAATAAACACTATATATTTTCCCAACCGCACGTAACTGCATATTTACCGGCAAACCTTCTCAGCAAGGTCCAGTATCTCGGTCTACTTGAACTTGTTTCTGGGGGTTTGAAGATATTGGGCTTATCTAAGGAGAATATAGTATAGCTCTGTGGATAGCGTCCAGAAAGCTTGAAGGATCAATTGTGAATTGCAACTTTCCTGCGTCATTCGTTCTAATCCATTTCCCGTTTTATCATCAAAATTCCAATCGCAAATAGTAATAAGTATAGCTTCTTTGGTGTAGTGTAGCAGCATATGGGCTTTCATATCGTGACACGTACTAGCATAAATCTTACTCGTTGCCCTTCCAAAGCTGGGTACAATATCAGAAGGGAAGCGATCGGCATACGATCGTCCCATGACAAACGAAGGAAGCCAACCCCAACTACGAAATTCGCTATAAAGACCCTACTATGAAAGGAATATGCACCTGCTCGGGCATAGAGGAAGATATCCCACATCCCAGCATAGCCATTGCAGGGCACGCGTCATGATATCTTTAAGATTTACAAATCCCCCAAAATCCTTTAACCTAGTGGTTTTGTTCTGGCATGATTTTCATAAAGATCTGCTGCTTCATTCGTGTAAGCACTTGAACGACAAAGGGTAACCCAACATAGCTCGTAGCCGGGTATAAATTATACGAATATGTCTTCCCTCTCTTCTATTCACTTGTGGCCAAGTTCTGCCACCACTGTAAGTCATTGGTTCCCAAACCATTTTATCCTCGCATATTTTCTGGGCGCAGGACAGCAGACAGCATCCAAGTCAAATATATGGTTTAATATCAGATAACGTATGTACCTACGATATCCTTCGTATTGCCAAGTATATTCTGGCACAACTTGAGTTCTAATAGCAGACCCGTGCTATAACGTCAAGCTGAGTTTTCAGTCTAAAATACTCACCGAGACGTAGAAACGACAATCTCGGAAACGGCGAAAAGCAATCATACAAGCTTGCAACCTGGAAATATCGGTGGAAGAAATAATGATAACGACCTAGTTAACCAAAAAATAAATGCAATTAGTTAGAGGGTTAAGCAACATAATTGAACCTTAGTTAATTAGTTAATTTAGTTAGTTTAGTTAGTTACTAACTAATTATCTGACTGAGCTTCGGTAGAAGGTTAGAGGCGGCTCAAGGGTATCCACGATGGCCTATCGGCTCAGCGTTGCTGGTACAAGCCATAGTGACGTCGCGCTGATAAGCTTTAGCTAGTACCTATCGATAAACACGGTGCGTCTCAGGCTCTCAACTCATCCATTGAAATCCCATTTCGAGAGACAAAGCTGCTCGTCGCTGCCTGTCAGAACCCCTGCAGGCTGTGCTTCTGCGTATAGGCATTCACCGACATTTGTTCATCCAGAGTTCATCTATACGGATGATTTCATTTGCCTGTTAGGCGCTTTTTTTATTTTTTTTTTTAACTAATTGAAACTACAATTTGGAGAATCGACTTGGGGAATCGACTTGGGAATCGGCTTGTACCACACGTCATCAATAGATTATCGTATCTCGGGGACGTTCCCTATCTAATCTATCCTCGTTATCATCCATCATGAGCGAACTTTTAAATTATCTATTGCAAAACGACGAGAACTTCCGGAGGTACATTCATCTTACATCTACCCCATTACAGAAAATGCCTTCGGAAAACGTTATCCTAACTCAGATTCTAGAGCCCGTCTTCCAGCACTCTACTCCGATTTCCGCTCTCAACGAACTCTCAACCCGGACGGCTTCGCTGCTAACGTCGCAGCATGGAAGCGCGGTCTCTCCTCCGCCGCTCTGGCCGGCTACGCACCCTCCAAATCCGGGACGAATAACCACTTAACCCTCGACCTCGAAGGCGATTCCCTCCTGCGCTCTCTTGAAACTAAGCAATTCGGACGGCCCCTCGCCCTGGGCACTGTGCTGCAGGAGGCCTTGGCGAATGGGGAGATGATGCCGTTGCAGCAATTCCTCAAGGCGAAGGAGAGCATATACCACCGATCGTGGGGTAGTATTCCATGGTCTGTTGTAGCGTGGGGACTCCGACAGGTCGGTATAGGCGGGCCAGGTGATAATTTACCCAAGGGCCAATTTGTGATATTGCACAATTTGGAAGTGGTATCCAAAGCCTTTAGCGAAGCGACTGAGGACCGCACATCGCCTTTCGAGAGGACTTTTTCAAAAACGCATTTTCAGCGAACGTTTGCCGAGGGCTTACTCGAAGAGAACCAGCGGTTATCGGAAATAGATATGGAAGTACTAGTGAAGTTCCTCTCGAGAGATAAGAATGTGCTAGCTACGGATGGGAATACGGTAAAGATCAGGAGCGGTGGTGAGAGCGTGGAGATCACACAGGAAGACTCGGCGATTGCATCCCTAAAAGAACTTATGGAGGACCTGACGAGGCAGACCGAAGTACTAAGCAAGCGCATTGACGACTTAAATATCGCTGCTCAGGACGCTGTAAGGAGGAAGAACAGGATCGCCGCGCTCGCGGCCCTTAAGTCGAAGAAATTGGCCGAGACGAACTTATCGCGACGACATAACACACTCAGCCAACTCGAAGACGTGGCGGCTAAGATCGAGCAAGCAGCCGATAATGTGCAGCTGGTAAAGGTTATGCAGTCGAGCACAGTAGCACTACGCAACCTAAACGCGCAAGTCGGTGGTGCCGACAAGGTCGACGAGGTACTTGAGAATTTACGAGAGCAGATGGGCGAAGTAGACGAGGTAGGCAACATTATCGCCGAAGCAGGACCAGGAGCCACCGTCGACGAAGCAGAAGTCGACGACGAATTCGAGGCCTTGATGGCAGAAGAGCGCAAGAAGGACGAGGAAGCCGAGAGAATCAAGCGCGAGGCACAGGAACAGAAAGAAGCCGAAGAGACGAGACGCAAACTTGCGGAACTGGAGAAGCTGGGCCCTTTACCTGTACCGGGGCAAGAAGGAGAAAAGGCCTCGAGACCTCTTACGCCTATCACGGCTACGGCTAATGATCTGGGAGACATGAAAATATAAAGCGATAACAACAAGGCTGCCGGAGAGGCTGCCGTGTGTAATAAATATTTACTTGCTAAGCGACCGTCCTGATAGATTTTTCCCTTGGGTCAAAACAAGGCAATAATATTAGCAACTATATCGTCGTCGTTCTGGATGACGCATCAAGATCTACAGCCCCGTCCTCCCTGTCTGAAAGCTCTCCAGCAGAGGCGTTCGACGAGGCAATTTCGCCTGTTAAATCGATTATCCCCGTTGCTTGTGTGACAGAGTCGACTTGTTCTTGTGGCTCTTCTGAATGGTCTAACGATGCTATCATCTCTGAGTCTGGCTGCGGAGTGGGTTCATCCCCCTTATCTTTGCTGCTGCCATGTGTCCTGTCTACACCCTTCTTCTCGTCCTCGCTGCTCTTCCGCCCCATCAATACTTTATTCCGCCGCGCATTAGCTATAAGATCCTTAAACGAGCTATCGTGCTTAGCAGCCCACGCCGCACCGTCGAAATCCTTGTCCTTGATCTGCGCTCCTAAACTGATCGTTCGTGAATTTGTTGGTGCTCGGCTGCCCACCGTGCGCTCCCATACGTCGAGATCGTGTAGTAATTCCCCCTTCCGCCGCGGGTATTGCGAGTCGCAGTTTGCGTTCCATATCGTTGTCCACTCCTTGTGTCTTTTCTCTAGCATCTGACGGCTACCTGCTGCTGATATGCCTTGCTCTTGTAATTTCTTTCGTAATTGGGGCTCTTTGAGCATTGAATAATTTACTGCTGGTAAGCGCTCGAAAGTCCTTGCTGGCGGCTTTTTAGGCGAGGATGAGGAGGAGAATGCGTTCGGTATACTTGTTGATCGCGAGCTTGGTTTTGAAGGTGTTCTTTCTGGTTGCGGTTCTCCTGGACATGAAGTATCGAGGTGCCTGTCCACCTGGAGCGGTTTCATGCGCTGCAGGCAAATTGGACATGCTACTAAGCCGTCGTCTGGTTCGAAATCTGTCGAGTCTTGGTGTGGTACATCGGCCTCTAGACGTGCCATCTCGGATGTCATCTCTATACTCCTGGATTTGCTTAGCCTCGTAGAAGAGCGTAATCTCTTTCCCGACCGCTGACTCGCTGAATCGTCATCCTCTGTGTCTCCTAGCTTCCTTTTCCCTGGCTCAGCTATAGTATCCTGCGACGTCTTCGCGAAGAGTAGAACATCTGATCGAGTTTTCGTAAATGCGACAACAACTTCCTCCATCGACCAATTGCTCCGTAGTTTCATCTCTTGCTCAGAAGCACGACACAGAGGACATTTCCCGTCGTTCGAGAGCGCCCGGCGAATACATATCGAGCAGAAAGTGTGGTTACAAGATGTCAACATCGGTGTCTTGTAGAAATCCTTGCAGACCTGACAACGTAGCGCGGCTTCGACTGCGGCGAGTCCTGAAAGAGGAGTAGACAGCCAGTCGGTTGAGTCGGCAACATCTTCAAAGGTTTCGAGGCTGATGCTGTTGTTGTTCATCGCCAATGGTTAGGATAAATTTCAGGGTTAGGTGTCTGTATTTATTTGTTGTGGGTTTGTTATAGTTGCAGGTCGGCAATCCCAGGGTTTTTTTATAGTATTCGAGTAATTAGGTATTCATAGGCGAAGATGTATTCGGGTTATTCTTTGTAATGTATCTTATTTGAGCGAGAAATGAGGAGTTGAGACAAGGAAAGTCGGCGTGAAAGTCGAGGCTTGCATATGCGATGAGATCATTGGCAAAACTAGCAGTCGCGACGTCCGTAGCGACGCGCTTACTACCTGAAAATTAAAACCCCTGTTACCTTACTGGTTGGCTCTTGTATGTAAGCTTTTTACTTGTGAGCCCCTAGCCCCACTACCACTTAACGCGTCTTTCTTTTTCAGACGCGACTGCCAGCTTTAAAGTGGCATGCCCACCTTTCTCACCTTAATAAGAATTGCATCGATTTACATCGATTTACATCGATTTACATTAATTTCCATCAATTATCTCACAACTGACGTAAGAGAAAATATAGTACATTTCGGTCAGTTATGCTGCAAGCTAGCCTATCTATCTAAATAATCGTTCCTCAAAATTCCCGATAAAGATGGAAGACTATATGCAGTATCTAGCTCAGAAGCTCCTCACGGAGGATCAACTTGTGAGTTGCGAAGTACCTAAAGCTATAGAACCCACGACGCTTTTATTAATGCACATTTTTTAAAGGTTACCTATCGCCTCTTGAGCCGGGCCTTGAAGGTTCATGTTAATACTGCTAAAGAGTACGTTAGACGTTAGATATTTTATATGAAGTCGGACGAACGAAAAAGGTACTAACGGGGTTTCTAGGATGCTCTATGAATTTCACAAATCTCAGAATGATAAACGCCCTGGATCTCTTCATGCCACGTACCTTGTATATGGCACCAAGAAGGCAGCGGTGAAGGTAGAAGAATCGGATGGCGATGTAAAGATGACCGATTCGCAAGCTTCGGAAGGGATGCATGTTCCCCTCTCGGACGAAGTCCCTACTTATACCCTCTCTATAGTCAAGGAGGAACAATTACAAGGTTAGCAGATATACTTCGTTTTTCTTTCAGGGTCTAGCTAACGAAAGGTAGAGCTACTAGCAGAATATGATGAGGTTACGTCTATACACATCTATAGCTTAGCACCTCACCCCCTTAAAGATCTCCAGCTCTTAGCCGACACCGCTCGACAGGTTTTAGAGCTATCCACGACAGGCGATGTCCCGGCTTCAAGCAAGGTCTTTGGCTCAATTACCAACCCGAATGTGCGCAGGAGAGAACGCCGCGGGCCTGTATCGAAGCTTGTTACTAGCACATCCACTCCCAAAGCTACGCCAAAGGCCGAAAGTATAGAAGAGACAAAATCTGCTGAAGTTAAGGAGGAGTCCCAGGTAGCGCCTCAGGCCAATGTTAAAGGGTCAACACCAGCTGCTACTACTACTACTAAAAAGCCTACTTCCGCTACTTCGTTGAAGCGACAGAGTTCTTCTGGTATTGGGCAAATGTTTGCTAAGGCGGCCGCCAAACCTAAGAAACCTGCTGCTAAGGCTGCAGGGTCGGGAGCATCATCAGCTGCTGCGAGTGCTACGGAGGAGGACCAAAAGATGGCCTTGTCTGACGATGGAGAGGACGACGTCGTGCCAATGCCGGAGGTGAAGCAAGAGTCAGAGAGTGCCAGACAGTCGAGGAAGAACCGCCAAGCCGAACTCCGTCGCATGATGGAAGAGAGTGACGAGGAGGAAGAGGAGAAAGCGGAGAGCCCTGTTGATGAGCCCATGGAAGAAGAAGAGGAGGCGCCCCCACCTGAACTGGAACCCAAAGCAGAAGAGCCCGCGGAGGTAGTATCGAGCACAGGCGACGGCCGAAGGAGGGGTAGACGACGGGTTACACGCAAGAAGCAGGTTATGGATGATAAGGGATATTTGGTGACGATACAGGAGCAAGGTTGGGAATCGTTCTCCGAGGACGAGGCTCCGCCGCCGCCTAAACAGAAGCCTCAACCGGTCAAATCAGAACCTGCTGCGAAGCCCAAGAAGGCGGCGGCAGGTAAGGGCCAAGGCAACATCATGTCCTTCTTTTCAAAGAAGTAGGAATGACACTGCGTATTTGGAAACTCGTGAGCTAGAACCGGTCGTGGGAAATGTTAAGAGAGTAATCTATAAGGTTCTCTTTATTACTAGGACAGTCGGTTGTCCTAGGTTATTCGTAATAATCCAAGAATTCATCCATCTTTAACTGATTTTTGTGATATATTACTATATTAAGAAACGTCATTTCTCCTATGTTTAGTTACTTAAGGCCTCTCTATCTGGCAATGGTACACTATACTACAGTAACCCAATGCGTACCCAGATGTGTGCTCGCCAAATTAGAAAATGATACCAAATATAGGTAATTTATTAGGTATGGTCTTGGTGAGATGTTTTGCATTTTAGTTACAATTGAAGTTGAGAGAACCACAACGAAATGAACTCCTATTTAGTGGCAATGCTTCAATTCAGCTGCATTTGTCTTAAACCACTATAATTGGAAAAAAGTTTTTTTTTTTTTCTCTTGAGCCCCTTAGAATTCTAGCTATGATACGGATAAGAAACTGAATTGTCATTTCCATTAGTTAGTAACGACAATAACAAACCCTGACAAGCTACGGTTTCAAACATGGATATAGTCGACATTGATATTCGGAAATATGATAACTTCCAACCCTCTTATGAGCCGGCGGCGTCCACCGCAATTGCTCACGATGGGTTTAGACATGTATACGATCGACGATTTACGACAGATGAGTTGGCCTACATGAGCGATCGAACGGGAACACTACCGAGAATTAAGCTATCACGTCTCAGTTGCAGTGCAGTAGAGTCCTGCATTGTGAGTCATGCAGATTGCTTACGCATAGGCGTGGGCGGCGTTAGTAAACAAGACAATACCTTTTTTTTGGACTAAGAACGATCGTCGTGGCTATTTGTGTCTGTACTGTATACTGTATAGGTAGTTGTGCGTATAGTACCTATGTACATGCGCGCGCACTAAGACGAGGGCTAAGAGGCAACCTTTGCAAATGCCTCATTTAGTTTCAAGCGTTTCAGGTAAGAAATAAAGGAATACGAAGAGAACCGAAGCATGGGAATAATTATTGAAAGGAACTCGGTAATTTACGTAAGCGGCAAGATTGGATGGACAACGGCGAAACAGTCGAAGCCGACGGCGGGAACGGCGATAGGGTTCGGGACTCGGACGAAGAAAACGGGTTGGCAAGGATATCAGGGATATCAGGGATATACGTTAGGGCCAAGCGAGAAAAGCGTCGCGGAGTATTTTCGTAGCAGGGGAGAATAGAGTTGGTCCCGTGAGCCGTTTCTGCAACTTCGCACATGGCAATCCTTTTTAAACTCTCCCCCCACTAACCCACTTACACCACTTAGGTACACCCACTTACACCCACTTACTATGTAAGGTCTCGACGCGGCTGTATGGACGGATGGAACAGTTTAGTAACTTGTCGGTTGTCAAAATTGTTAGCGGGTAACTTTAAGACACCGAGTAACCTGGTTTGGTAACAACTTTAGTACCTAAGGTAGGTATCGCGTCGCGTGTGTCCTTGAACTTCGGTCAATAAAGCTTAACCACGGAGATAAATAAATAAAAAATTGTGTGTAGTGTAATTGGTGGAATATAACGGAGACTCTGAAGTGTTTGTAGGTATTCCTTTAATTTTCTTGTTTCTTTCCAATCCTTCTCCTATTGAGATCCGCGGTTTATTGGTCTTAACTTGTCGCGGGCATAAATCTCAACGAGATTGCCGTTACCTCGTAACGCTATGAGCTGGGATTTTTCTCTCTCAGCTTATAACTTTGGTTGTTATTATAATTAACAGGTAGTTATCGGCAATTGACAAACAGGTAAGCTTTGAGAATTGGAATCGAGGGGGTATTATTTCTCGCCACCGCCAAGTTTCCAGTGCCGGTCCCTTAAAGAATAAATCCGGGGAATCAAGCTGGATAATCACGAGCTACCCCTCCGCAATAGCTTCATGCGTTGGGAGTCTGTAAGTAGAGCTGTATTATGATTATGATGATGATGATGATGATGATGCATCTGAAGGGAACACGGGGCCGCACGTTTTCCCTCGCATCCCGACAGACTGGGATTGAGATTCCGGCTTTACCCACCCTCAGGGATGGTGACGTTTCCTCATTGGGCAAATCGGCCAGGCTTGAACGAATCACGGCTCTGTTCTCCAGGACCGGGGTCTTATATGCGTCCTAATCCTCCCGGTCTCTGCTATTAACTTGATCGAATAAAAAAATTGCTTCCGAACGTGCCGTACGCTAATCCGTACTCCATAGCTTATTCTCAGCTGTAGGCTGTAGGCTGCGGCGTAACTTGTTAGCACCCTGATTTCTAGGCAATAACATAGCTTCGTCATTTCATCAGATAGCTAGAGACGATCTGGCCTTTAGCTGAACTGCCACAGGGGCAATACGCAATCTTTAGGATCGCCTTAAAAATATGAATGACGAATTCGAGATCTGATTAGTCTGCTTATTTCTTGTCAAGGGTTATTCGGTTGCCTGGAAGCTCAGGTGGGAGGTTACCCCCCGTCACAAGGCCGTTTACTTGCAGTAAAATCAACCTGTCGCTATCCCAGGCCTTGCATGTATTTGTGCATTTGTGTATTTGTGTATTTGTGTATTTGTGTATTTGTGTATTGGTGCATTTTGATTTGAGTCTTCTATGCTTTATTACGTAGGTACCTATGTAGATAGTAGCCCGTATGTTGCAATTGATGTATCGAAACTGTGTTAACTTGCCACAATTATGAAAATGAATACTGTCGTTGCTTTGATTCTTTCATTTTCTCTTAGTAACTAATTTGGATTTTCGAAGTCTCCGGTCCACCTCGGGCGTACGGTGTGTCGGTTGAGTCACTAAACATCTGCACGGAACCCATATAAAATTCTAGAGGGGTGAGGGGCACACACCTACTTCATAGTTACCTAGGTACTGCTATACTACCATACAAGACAAGCTCGTGGCCAAGGCTGCATTAGAGGGACTTTTAGGTAGTTCGCATACTGTATCTAACTGTAGAAAAACACTAACTGGCTTCCCGGATTCATCCTTCTTAGCCCCGGGGCTCCACTGTGTTGATTAGAAGCCCATGGAAATGTAACCCCAAAAGGCCGACATGAAGTTGTAAGCAGTAGAAAGAGCCCGGAGAGAACGTTAGCATAGGGCTAATGCGCGCAGCACACCTTAGCCCTTAAGCATGAGTTAAGCATACCTACACACCCTTGCCCTCCTTCTAATGTCCCTACACTCTTACCCTAGTCCCCTGCACCTGTGTGAAGTACCTAGATAGTAGGTATGCGAAAAAAGGTAGTCCCAATTTTTATTTTTTTTTTTATGTTTTTTTTTTTAAAAAAAAAATTACCGTTGCTCAAATTTTATTATAACCCCGAATTCCAATATCATCCACCAAATCCCATCCCACACCAACCCATTCATTTTTGATGAGATTCTTCTCTTCTCTCTTCGTTCACTTTTTTTTTCAACCCAATTCAACCCCATTTGTTAATAAAACTGGCGCGTTTGTTTGACGGCTGCGGTGCTGTCAAATGAACCTGCAACTCCCGATTTTATCCTTTCTCTATGTAAGTCGTCATCGATTTTTTTGGTTAACTACGCGCTTTACTAGCTCTTTCGCGATGGCGAAGAAAAATTATTTTATATTTAAGATGACTCGCCAAGATTGTACTACCCGCGTACAAGAAGATGTGCTTTTCTTAGATCGCCTCTTCTCTTTTTCTTCTCGGACATCAGAAACGTGTTGGGGATTATATACTAACCAGGTCATATTTGGTTTTCTTCCAGTCCCCCTCCCCTCCTGGTGTCATCTAAATGCCCACTATCTATTCGTCCTTGTACCAGAATTTCATCCGTCAAGGATTCGCGAAATCTTTCACCCACGGCTACGCGCAATCTGTCGTAGCTGCTACACATCCCCATGTTCTAAATTCCCAGAACCGTCCGTCGTTCGCTCGACGTAACAGTCAGCGCGTCGGACGCCTCACTAGTCTCCAGCTTCAAAATGCCTTCCATAGCTCGAATTCGAATGCTCGACATGATCTTCGCCACGAGAAAGATGGGGGCCATGGAAGTCTGGATGCCTATTTCGAGGCCTTGAGGAAACAGCAGGATAGTGGCGACATCGAAAAAGAATGGACTCAATTTCAGTTTCCCAAGCCCATTGAGTGGAAACCGAATGCCTCGTCCGTTCTTGAGGACCCTGAGGCCAATGCTCAGGACGCCTATGCTGCCGAAGCCGCCGAAGCGAGTCAGAATCCCGGCGAGGATCAACCGGTTCCCGTCGACATAGACGTCGCGTTGGCGCATATCGATGCCGCTATTGAGAAGGAGATCGAAGTTCGCGAGTTACGAGAAGCTTTGGAGAGCCCCGCACGTTCTCTAAGAACATCGACCCCTTCCATTGCGAGTGGCGTCCAGTCCCGAGCTAGGTCCCCGGTTCTCGAACGACCAGCAACTTCTCATAGCATTGCCCGCACAGTAACCCCACCGGTTGATCCCCAGTCCAAGAGCTACGCAGACCACCTGACGAAGCTTTCGGAAGATGGGCGATATGCCGAGATTCCTGCTGTCTTCGAGGCTATGCTTGTTGCCGATATCAAGCCCACTGCCGCATCCTACAACGCCTTACTGGTCGCCGCTATCCACATTCCTACCGAAAAGATCGAGGTTGTCTCCAAGGCTTTGGATGTCTATGCTGACATGATGAGGCGGAAGATCACACCGGATAGCGACACATACAACATTCTAGTAGGTCTATTAGCTGCTCGATGTCTTGAGGTATCCACTCTCAAGAAGGGTCTCGAGGAGAAGCGTCTTCGTTTCGGTGGGATGGATGAGCCTGGGAAGTTCATGTTCGCCTCGAATGAGCTGGAACACGCCATTCTGTCGGAGGACGACAGGCTCGACCTTGCCATCAAGCTATTCGAAACCTCCGTCTTGACACACAGGGCTAATTACTCATCGGAAACCTATCATCAACTCATCTCGGCCTGCGCCCAAGCTGGCCGAGTCTCTGATATGCTGCACCTGTTTGAGCATATGGAATTGAGCGGCTCTGTCCCCTTCGCAGCTACCTTCCCCTCCATGATCACTGCATTTGCCAACACAGGTGACCTGGCAAGTGCTGTTGAGTGCTATAATGAGTACAAGGATCTGGCCGTCGCTCACGACAACGGTAACTACACGCTCAATGATAGACTGGATTCACAGGTTTACGCTTCGGTCATCAATGCCTATGTCATCAACGACAAGCTTGATGGTGCCATGAAGTTCTACGAGAAGATTGTAAAATCGTACGGAGTGGGTGCTGCCGAGATTCAGGACGCTATCATTAGCGGTGGTTTCGTAAAGGGCTTTACTGCTAGAGGAATTTATCATGAAGCTCTTCAATGGGCGCAGGCTATTGAGAATGAGGCTCGCTTGGGTGCTTTGGCCGATATTGCTGCTGCTGCTGCCGACTTTGGTGACCAACATACAGCAGCTGCTGCGTTTGCTCACATCCCCACAGCGTTCCAGGGTATTGCCACTCCAGCGATGGCCTTGCTTGCCCTCAGTGTTCGTCACGGCGATGTCTCAGCTGCAACTCGATACTGGCACATCCTTAATAGCCCTCAGATCAGGGTTGATTCGTCTTTCATCGAGCCGGCAGCTATGTATGCGGTTGCGATGATTGGTTCTGGTCAGGTCGCTGAAGGGTTAGCTCAATCTGATATGATGTTCCAACGAATTCGAGCTTCTGACACCGAGGGGAAACGAAATCTTGCGGATGAACTGGAAGAAGCTGCCGAATTTATCACTCGATTCATGACTACTCGTGGTATCGTGGACCCTCGTGAAATTGCTACACCAGTTAGTTTCGAGCAGCAGGTCTTCACTGCGTCGCCCTACCCTTCAACACCCACCGTATCGAGCTACGAGGATAACTTCGACCCCTACGCCCACAACACTGATTTCAAGGGCTCATCCATCATCTCGGACGAACTCGAGGGTGCTCATGGACGCAAGGGACCCCGACTCCACGAGGCGCTAACGCGTTTCCGCAATATGCGACGTGCAGGCCGTCACCCGAGGTATATCACTTACGCCAAGATGATTTCTGCTGCAGCACGAGACGGCAAGATGGATCTATGCCACGAGGTCCTAGCTACAGCACGCAGTGACGTCCCTTTCCTCCCTCAGTATTCTGTCGTCCGTTATGGTTGGTCTTCTATTCTTGATGCTATGGTCGGAGCTTGCTTGACCCTCGGTGACCGTGTCCTGGCAGAGCAATACCATCTTGAGCTTCTTGAGATGGGAGCTGCTCCCTCGGCCAACACCTTCGGTCTCTACATTACCACCCTCAAGGAATCCACCAAGACCTTCGATGAAGCCTCCGAAGCTGTCAAGATTTTCCACAGAGCTAAGGCTGAGGGTGTTGAGCCTTCGTCCTTCCTATACAACGCTCTAATTGGTAAACTTGGCAAGGCTCGACGTATTGACGACTGTCTCTTCTATTTCGCCGAAATGCGCGCCCTTGGTATCAAGCCCACAAGCGTCACCTATGGAACAATTGTCAACGCCCTGTGCCGTGTTAGCGACGAGAAATTTGCCGAGGAGCTTTTCGATGAGATGGAGTCCATGCCCAACTATAAGGCCCGCCCAGCTCCATACAACAGCATGATGCAATTCTTCCTGACTACCAAGCGTGACAAGGCCAAGGTGCTCGCATACTACGACCGAATGCAGGCCAAGGGAATTGCCCCCACTGCTCATACGTATAAGCTTCTTGTCGACACTCACGCTACTCTAGAACCCGTGAACATGACCGCCGCTGAAGTTGTCTTGGACATGATTCGTGCTTCCGGCCAGAAGCCCGAACCGGTACACTACGCTTCTCTCATCCATGCTCGTGGTTGTGTCCTCCACGACATGCAGGGAGCCAGGAAGATATTCGACTCTGTTATGAGCGACCCCAGTATTCACCCCAACGCCTGCCTTTTCCAGGCGCTATTTGAAGCCATGGTCGCCAATCACCAGGTCGCGGATACTGAGGAGCTTCTGTCTGTAATGAGACAGAAGCGCGTTGAGCTTACACCTTATATTGCGAACACCCTTATCCACGGCTGGGCTGGCGAGAAGAACATCGACAAGGCTTTTTCGATATACAGCAGTGTTGGCCGGGAAAAGCGCGAACCCAGTACATACGAGGCAATGACTCGTGCCTTCCTTGCCGTAGAAGACCGCGAACGTGCCAAGTCGGTGGTGGGTGAGATGCTCTCTCGAGGGTATCCCAGCGCTGTAGTCAACAAGGTCCTCGAACTCCTCGGTGGTGGCAACAGCGAAGAAGCAGTTGCCATTTGAGGACCATCCATGATATTAGCGATACCTAGATTTTCTTTTTATTGTCATTTCCTTTGTTCTTTGCTTTTAACGCGATACCCCCGTGTTGTGCTGCAAGAGGTTGACGTGATTTTTCTTCCGGGGGTGGTCGGTTGAAGGCGAAGGGCGCGGTCGTCACAAGCGGGCCAGGCGTTTTACGGAACTTGCATATAAAACGGTTATTACGGACACCAGGTACTACTACACCTTTACCGGGAAAAGGGAGGGGGTCAGGCACCGGCTGGCATGTCGGGTTTTTCACTATAGACAAATCTCCACTCTGCATATACCAGTGAAAGAACTTCCATACAAGGGTCGAGTCGAGGGATCTAAAAGAGAGGGAGAAGAAAGGGGATCCTTGGGGGTTTTGGTTCGGGCAGGTTTAGCCTTTCGAGATACATACACTTATAGGGTTGGGATCTCGGTCGGTTAATGGCATGGCGTGGCATGGCATATGGACTAACAGGCTTGTGTTACTATTACTGCATACATACTTCGGTATGTTGGTATATGATTCATGATGACTTGACTCATGGGGAAGTAGCACGGCGTGGTTATGGTATGATATGGCATGGTAATCCTGCCCTGTATGATAGAACTCTAATACCATGGAAGTTCGTTCTAATTGTTCTATGTATAACCCGTGATTCGATCTGCTTTATGAGTTGCCTCTTATATATGCCAGCTAACCTGTATGCCTAATAGAAGAGGGACAGTTATAACAGCGTTGGTAAATTAAAGTATAATTTTGCCAATGACTATGGACTATTAATACTACCATGCATAAACTCGGGTCTCTAGGATCAGAGATATATTGAGATTCAACGTGATAGAAGTTGTTCTACATCTATGATGGACATAGAATCGCTTTTGAACCCGTCATTCAACTCCCTTCCACACCCTTCACGTCCACTCGCTCGTTCTCTTCAGAGGTTGTCAGGTTAGATTCATCTCTATACCATGCGGTCAAATAGGAAAATAACAATATCATATCTGGGTTCAAGAATAGCTTTCATACAAGACTAATTCGCAGCTATACTAGTCACATCAACCATAGCCCTCGAGCCTTCTGACAAAGCAGCCGTAAAATAAAAAGTAATCGTCGCCCAGAACTATGCGCCCGTAACTATTTTTCTCTATACCCCCTCGCAGCAAACCCCGTTTCAACAATGCAAAATAATCCATCTCACCTCACCCGATATTAAACTCCCCAGCCGCACTCATAACCTGCTTCATCTTCATCCTCATCCTCCTCGCCGCATCCTCGTCCACCGCACCAGCACCAGCACCATCTTCCCTATCGCTGTCGTCGCCCTTCTTCTGCCCGCTACCCGTCTTCTTCTGCTGTCCCGGCTTAATCGTGCGTCTCGACGGCCCGCCTCCGATCCCGCCCGGCGCCTCGCGCAAGCCGAAGCTCTTGGCCGTGTGGCCGAGGTGCAGCTGCGTAATGTCAAAGTACACGCGCTCGTCGCGCACGTGCGTCGCGTACGCGCGGATGTGCGAGCGGAAGGCCTGGCGCGCCGCGTCCAGGAGCTTCGAGTTGCCGCCGTCTTTCGCCGAGGCTAGAAGGCGCTGCTCGAGGTGTAGTTGGAGGGCTTCCGCGCGGGAGTTGGGAGTCTGGCGATCTGAAACAAGAGTCTGGGGCTCGGAGGTCTGATCCGATTTCGGTAAGGTTATGGGCGTCACAAAACCTTTCTGGAGTGTTGATTCGTAAGATTGGGGAACGAGTGCTGAGGATGATTTGAGAAGTTCGACGTAGCCTTCCTCACAGCCTGGTTGAAGGAAAAGGGTCGCTTTTCCGGGACGGCCTGCTCGCGCGGTTCGGCCAATGCGATGGACATGGTCCTCGACGCTGAAGGCCGGATCATACTCGATAACAAGATCAACAGCGGGCACATCGAGACCACGAGATGCGATGTCGGTGGTAATTAGAACGCAAGGATTCTTCGAGGTGCGGAAAGAAGTAAGCGTGGCTGTGCGAACGGGTTGCTGGAGGGAGCCATGAAGTTTTAAGAGGGTTATGTCAGGATTGGCGGGTGATGTAATATAGGCGGCATCGGAAACGGTATCCCTTGTCAGAGATGATTCGTCGGATGAAGGGTGAGATGGTGAGGAACGGAGTAAATCGAAATGGAAGTCGACCGAGTCGGCGCAAGATATGAAAACAATAGCTTTCATAACGGACCCTTTGCGGGCAAATGCTGACTTGAGCAACGCTATCAATGTGACCAATCGCAGTTTAGCTGGAACAACAACATAAGACTGCTTCAATTGAGAGGGCGCGCTGAAAGCAGCATCGTTGGCCTCGACCGCCGCATCGCCGTCGCTCTCAGATTTAGAGGCCGTGACGTGGATGGCGTCTTGTAAACTGATCTCGCCTAGCCTTTGCACGTTCATCTTCATCGTTGCCGAACAGAGAACGGTGACACGACGTTGTGGCAGGGCGGCGAGAGTTACGCCCTCTTTATTAGATTTTTTTAACTCCTCCTTTCGGATCTTGCCCACGATACTCTTTAGCTCTTCCTCAAATCCCATCTCCATTAACCTATCGCCTTCGTCGAGAATAAGCCACCTTACAGTGCCAACGTCAAGCACCTTAGTATTGTCCAGGTGATCAGCGAGACGACCAGGGGTAGCGATCAATATATTGACACCCTTCCTCAGACGTGCCTTTTCAGATTTCTTGCTCTCTCCTCCTATGACTGTAGTGCTGACGATCCAGGGAGCACAGCGCAGAACTTTCTCTAGGACGGTAGCAATCTGCTTGCAAAGCTCTCTTGTCGGCGCTAGGACGATGGCAAATAAACCCGAGTCGCGATGTATACGAGTTCCGGTAGCAGAACCGTCCTCACGGTGACTTAGGTTCATGATTCGCTGCACAATAGGTAGTAAATAGGCCAAAGTCTTTCCTGAACCCGTCTCTGCCTGCAAGAAAGCATCGCTATCGTCCTTTATCAGCGGCGGTATACTATTTTTCTGTATTGAGGTCGGTGCTTTCATCTCTAACTTGGATGACAAGTGTTGGGCAATGCGCGGCGACAACCCGAGGGCGTGGAAGTTTTCGGCTTCTTCGGATAATGGAGCATTGGATGGCTTCGCAGGCTCGACATCTTCGGCTGGCTCCTCAAATACCGTTCTGGGTGTCGGGTTAGATGTGAATAATCTGGATGTGATGCCGCCGGGTTTAGTAGATGCGCTGGCAGTTCTAGCGCCTGTATTAGAGATCTTATCCGATTGCCCGTTTCCGTAGTCAAACGTCTTCTGGCGCTTCGTCGGTCTTTCGTTCTGGTCATGGGTATGACGAAAATCTTGTCTGTGGTTAGACAGCGGGGTGGAATTGGCTGAGCTTGTCGGCCCATTTTCGAACCCATCTTGATTCTTCCTGGCGCTTCGTTGAGCGTGGACACGATCTCTCCATCTGCCGCCTGTGAACTTGACTTGTCTCTTGAGCGGCGCATCACCAAGATCAAAGTTTAAAAGTAAGCCGCCGTCAGCCATGGTGATTATGAATATGTGGTCGAGAATATGGCAGAAGTTAGAAGAGGCAGAATTGATCGAGACTTTTTTGTGGAGTACTTGAGTACTTGAGTACTTTGACGTTACGCCGTTTAGTGCATACACTATCGGACTAAGGTATACACTCGGACACTACATACGTTATCGATAAGAGGTAATAAGTTATTTATTTTCATCTCAGCCTTGTACGTCTACCTACCTACCTACCTACCTACCTACTATTATTATCTTACCTGCTCAATGTAATCAAATATCTACTACTACCTCGCCGTCTAAAGTATAAGTTGATGTGCTTAATAGAAACCCATTTAATTTCATTGTGTGCTATTCATCTTAGCGTAGTTTCTTAACAGGATATCGCCTATAAAGTGTTGGGGTAGAAAACTACAAAAGCTTCAGCGTCTATCCTCTTGCTAGACGTTGCCCATCAACAGGTAGTGCCAGAATAAGCGGTAATTCTCTCGGTACTATTATACACATGATGCATATCTTATTAGTTACCTAACTAAATGGAGCTGGGTATATGATAAAAAAGCGGCTGAAGATAACGTGGGGAGTTTGGAGAGCGTATCTTGGGAGTATTGAAATAATACTACCATGCAACTCATTGATCGGGTAATATTCCTTCACTCTTATTGTGACTCTCGCCGCCGCTTTGGCTATTTGTCATCATGCCCGAGTTTCAGATTCAGGTCACCGTAAATAAGTCGCCGTACCAGCCTACATGCAATGTTGCGAGGTTAGCAGGCAGCTAAGGGGACCTCCCGGGGGTCTCGGCGGGATATCTACTTCTCAGCTTGGTTGCATGACAAGGATACCTAGGTCTCTAGTTATTACGACGGTAAGCCCAAGGTGCAAATTTTTGCTTTTCACTTCGTGTTGATCGCGGGGATAGTTCCCGTTCTGTTAGGTGCGGCTAGGTACGATAATACAAGGGCAGAAGATACAATTCGGCTACCTATAATTGCCTCAGTGGTGCATTGACCTTGAAGTGTAATACTGGTGCCGACAGCCTCGTAAAGGGCCCTCCGTGTTTGCAACTAAGATGGTAACCATTTATCTCAAACAGTACCTGCTACATACATCAGCAACGCTTGGCCGTTGAATTGGGAATATTGCAGAGTAAACTTCAAATTCATTTTTAACTGGCTGAGACTACCTTTAACTCTGAACTAATTGGAGTACACTGAGGTGAGGATACTTTACATGGTACTTTAGGTGCACTGCTATATGTATAATGTAATCCTGTCTGCCTTCTGCAAAGATTTCCAAAAGGGAGGGTATAAGTAATATGTGCGGATGAGCCCGCTGAGAAGCCAATCAAACCTTGATCAAGGAGCCCTGCCTCAACTACGAGGGAAATTTCAGCCGTGATAGACCCTTGGCTTTATTGAAATTGCCAAGCAACTGATATATTGGTTGCTTCTCAGCTCTTGTAAAGTGCAGATGAAGCTCACACTTCACCTCTATCAAGAGAAGTATAAGTACCTAGGTCCTAGGATGAGAAGTGACCGGTGATATGCGAGCCTGATCCAGAGTTGCTTGCCGCTTATAAAAGCGGTCGCCATTGAACTGTCATATACCTAGACCTAGTTCTCCCGTATCTTTTTCTTCTATAATATCTAGGTGTTGTTTCTTCTTCTTAAGCTAGGACCGTGGCCGAATATCTAAGAGTTATTTCAAATTCTCTGCGATACATAGCACTATAAATCCTAAACCCTAGGTTCAAATGTGGCACCGTACCCAGTGGTGAAGCGAATGAAGCGACAATGGAGCGGATCCTTAATCTTAAATCTTTTCTTGAAGAATTGGACGATTCCAAGGAAACGAATGAAAAGAACGAAACGGAGTTCAACAACCTACTGAAACCGTTGCCGTCGGACCAGATTGATGCTCACACAATTGATTTTCTTGAAGAGACCATCTTGCATGTTGCAGCCCGGAAAGGCATCGTATGGGCGGCTAAGATCCTCCTCGAAGCAAACGCGTCTATCTCGGAGCAGGACTACAAGCAATGCCAACCCTTGCACCGAGCCTGCGAGAGCGGCCAAGTTCCACTCGTTAAATTACTTCTAGACCGTGAAGCCGACCTCCAAGCGGAAGACTGGAATGGATGGTCTCCTCTACACTACGCTTCTTCAGCTGGGCGTACGAAAGTCGCAAGGCTACTTCTAGAATCAGGAGCCAATGCCTACGCGACCGATAGCTCTGGAGATACGCCCTTTCACGTAGCCGCCGCCCGCGGCCGTATAGAGACAATAAAGCTATTCCTGGAAGATGGCATGCGATGCTACATCGATGTTAACGCTACCGGAGGATGGAGGATGACAGCGTTACACCGCGCTGCTTTTGCGGGACAAGACAGCATTATCAAATACCTTCTTAGTCTAGATAGCAAGTTCAACTTGAAGATTGATGCGTTAGATCAGGATAGATGGACTCCATTGATGGCAGCTACGAAAGGACGGCACCTGTCTTGCATGGGTAGTTTACTGGATAAACTTCTGTACGCCCAGGCGAATATCCCGGATAATGAAGATAAAACACCACTCTTAGTGGCAATTGAAGAGGACTTTTTAGAGGGTGTGCATATATTGTTGAAATACATGCCTGAGGAAGAGAAGCTCAAGGCCAACATATACCAGCGGATCCTTTCATATAACGCGTCAACTTCCACAAACGAAGAGCAGGATATGTTACGGCGGATACAAGAGTCCGTGCTAAGTGCTCTATCGGAGAATAAAGAGACTTTCGACAGGGCTCTTTTCAAGGCCGCAGCAAGATTCGAGTGGCATGACATCGCGAAGAAACTTCTCATCTACAGCCTCCCCTTAGGGATAACCGAGCCGCAATCCTTATTGAAGTCTAGCGCTATCGAGTTAGCTACTCAAACACAAAAGCCTGACCTACTCTGGTGGCTTATTGCAACCTCTCCACGTACCACAGAAATTACCAAAAATATCGAGTTAGCTCTATCTACAGCAAAGAAAAAGGGAAATCCGGCCAGAACCCAAAGACTTGAAGATACGTTCGTACATGTAAGCAAACCTGACGAAGATAACTACGGTGCTGCGGACCCAACAAATGGAAATCAGCCTAGCGCCTGGAGGCATATAATAGACATCTTGGAATACCCTCAAATTGCCGAGGAATACGAGGATAATGCTGCTTTGGAGCCTCCAGTGTTGAAATCAGGACATATCTTATCAGTAAAAGCATTCGAGGTACTAGTAGCCAACTTCTATAAGACCAGGCACTCCTCCAGTACGATTCGAAGGACGCGCAACCTAAGGAATATTGTGTACGGAAGGGGACCTACCAACACAATGACAAAAGCAATTTCCAATTTGAAAAACATCATGGATAAAAACCTCAAGGATAAGAACGATAGCGATAGGTCCTCTCGGCTTAAAGCTATATACGACAAAAACAACTTAAGGTTCTCTTACGTTCATTTACCAGCTACGAATGTATGTACCACCAAGCATCCCACATACTTGTCACTGACCAAAGATAGATCGATTGGATGAAGGTAATCAGGATGATATTCATCTCAATTTCTTGGATCCGCGGATCCAAAGATTGAAGAAGCTAGGATACTGACGGCTTCCTTAGGATTTATCGTTGAGAATCATGATCGATGAAAAACAGGAAAATAACGCTGCTGGGTACCGTGAGCTCAGCTCATTTTTGCAAAGCACTTGGTTTGAAATCCCGGATCGCACTTCTGTGTCACGGTTCATGAGGCCGCAGTTTATGGAGAGGGTACGAATTCCATCTACCGGCAAGAACCAAAGCAAAGACCTACCGCTGGAACAAAGCGAAGGGCAGAAAGGAACAGCCATCAACGACGCACAATATGGCGAAGCGCAGAATATTATCATTCAGCAAAGTAATGACCACGGAGTCAATAGCCAAGAAGTTAACAAGCAAGAAACACCAAAGGGAAAGGAACAGGAAGACATTTTCATCCCCAGTTCGGCTCTTTATGTAAGCATACCATCTTGCTTGTTTATCGCTTTTCTATAGCTAGGTCTTGACATATTGAATTGTAGATGCCATTCCTGTCGTTCGCAACACAGGAAGAAGAGCGTAGGTATGTAGAAAAATGAAAGATGAAAAATGAAACAGCAGCAATAGCAATCAGAAGCTCTAACATGTTTCATAGAGATTCTAGCCTTGGCTCTAGGGTACCAACGAAACTGGAACAACAACTGAATATCTTAAAAGAAGACTATAAAGATTCAGTCGTCCATAGCTCTGCAACTCTTGATGAAGCATATTATCACTTCGATTTAGAGAATGTCCCAACGTTAGAAGAAAGAAATCGCCGCAACCGCTCTCAAGTTGTCACCAAGCAATTGGATTCGGAACCTAAAGACCCTCGGCAACCTCGAAAGGAACCCTGGCCTCTGCTGCGAGTTAATCAAATCTGGATTTGGACAATAGACGATAGTAAGTAATACTAGGAAACCTACCAAGAGTGGTTCGTTGCTGAAATATATATATCAAGGATGGGTTATCAGTGCTACCTCGCATCCGGTCGACAATGTGGAACAATCGTGGCTTGATGGATTTACTGAATATCTCAACAAACGAATCGAGGCAGGGGGGGCCGAGTCTCAACCAGGTTCTACCAAAGACATGATGAAGGCGATGGTAAATTATTGCATTGGATCCTATGAGAGGAGGCGAGCTTTCCAAGATGCCGAGAAAAGTCAACATACCGGACTATCAATTCGCCAACTGTTTTCGAACTATATCAATTCTATAGTATGTATAGTTCTTTTCGAGTCTAGTATATCGATGTTAATCATTCATGTAATAGGGACGAAAAGAGACTAATCTTTTCGCTAAGTTTCAAGAGCTCCAAAACGGGGTCAACACTGCTGAGCGTAAAAGGAAATTCAAAGAAGCTACGATCGAAGCGGAACAGCTTTTTGGCGAACTCAAGGATGTCCGCGATGAATTGGGTATTATTAAATCAATCGTGGGTTATCAAAATGTCGTCCAGCGGAAACTATTTGAGAACAGCTCGCCGGGTTCAAACCTTTCCACAGACTACATCGCCGACGATATTGCCGAAATGGAGAAGCGTGCGGGTAGGATTCAGTCCGCTGTGAGTGATCCATTTGGTCAAAATATATCATGTGATAATAGGCACTCATATACAATATATCTAGGTCAATTCGACGCTCTCCTTACTTCAGAGTGAGATAGCAAACTTCCAAACAGAGCAATCCGTGAAGCAAGGAACAAACATGATGGCGTTCACATCAATTACTGCCGTATTCGTAAGTCTCAACCACGTGCGTCAAAACATTCCAAGTCTCATCTTCCAACCTCGATTGGTAGTTACCGCTTTCATTCCTTACTTCTTTATTTGCGCTAGACGTTGAGTCGTTCGAAAAAGCTCCTGTCTGGGCTTTCAAGGTCATTTGTGAGTGTCCAAGTCGATGATGCCCTAATAGTCTCTGAATTACCAACCAATATTGATTGGATCAGTCGGAGTCTCTTTCCCGTTTGCCGCTCTTGTGATCTACGCCCTCTATTTCCACCCTTATGTAATGGCAAAAACCAAGCCCATTCGTGAGTATCCCAAGAAGCAATATGAGTACATCAAGAAGCGATATGATGAGCATAAGGAGCAAGATGATGAGCACATCAAGAAGCGACACAGCGAGTATATCAAGCCATATACCTGGCATATTAAAAAGCGCTATAGTAAGTTTCCCGAGCAAACCCGTCATATCGTGGCTTTGAAGATAATACAATGCTAACGTACTTAAAGGCCGTGCCAAAGACGAAGAAGAAGGCCCCGAAGAGACCAGCCTACCCGAAGTCCTGATAACCGGCCCCAGCAGCAATAGGGTCCTATAACGTGCGTGAAAAGCATTCTTTCAAGCATTCAATTTCGATACATGGACATATACCTGTCTTCTCCAATAATTTGAGAGCAATATCGGGTCCGCCAAGGGCTATGATAGATACTAATAGCCTATGGTTTCCCTTTCGCTATGGGCAGTACTGTGGTAGTTGTAGTTGGTTGTGTTGTCTTTTCGATATTGCAGCAGGAATTATTATGTAATGAATGATGAGGTTGAAATTAAACTCACAGATAGACACAACGTTGCTAGATTCTGTAGGCGGTGAAGAGAAGATCGGCAGAGATCCATGCTTCTAGTTGCCATTCACCCACTCGGCCTCTCCACTTATATCAGGAGATGTCCAGTTTGTGTTCGAGGGGACAGGTGGTATTCTCTATCCCCTTGGCTGTGCATGTAGACACGTACATGTCCTGTTGTAGAAGCCTCATTGTCGCTCATTAACATGTTGGGAAATATCCCAGGGGGATTGATGTTATCAATACAGGTATAGACTGGCTCACACGTACGCTATTATCCAGGTAACTCTAAAAATAAGATTACCCATGGAATATTATGCAAGGGCCGTACATACTTCGCCCCTGATGAACTGGCTATACGATTCAAAATATTATCGTTATTTTTTGAAGGTATATGAGAGCATTTTTAGGTAGAAGATAGCTACCTAATATACGATATACCTGTTGCTTAACAAGAGATTATTTTTAATATGACACCCGGATACCCATATAGCTGAATCTGTAGCATCGTGGGAAGGCTGACTGTGGAGCCTCAGCTTCCTTGGGTATAGCACCCACTTATATAGACTTAGTTGGCGATGATTGGTTCTGGGTTGAGGCTAACCTTGTAATAGCTCGTATTCAGCTGCTAGTAGATCGCCCTGGCTGGCCTGGTCACTACAGAACGAAATCTGGGGTACCAGCAAAGGAACAGAAATGACGTCCTATGTTAGACTACTATGGTATGTATAATTTAGGTAGTCTACGCAGTTAAAGTTGTGTACAGCAATTATTCATAGCTCTTGCTCAGCCTTCTTCTCTACCTAGAGAAGGGGGTTAGTTCCAGAGCCAATACGATGGCGACAAGTAGTTGTGGTGGTGATCGTAGGGGCTGTGTTGGAAGGATCCAGGCCAAAGACACGACTAGCAAATCTCGTCGTATAGCCTTGCCAAACAGAACTCTTAATATTGTAGCCTTTGTGAATTTACGTAACGTTGTAAAGACGTAAATATGCGGCGTCGTGGAAACCAAGCAGTATGTACCATGTTGAAATCGGCGAAAGAGCAAAAAACTTCTTCGGAAAGGGGCCAACTTCGTCGTAAACACCGCCTAATACGAGCTCGCCTTCATGCCTATCTTCATTGGAACCGCCGATCAAATTGACCTTTTCCCCGCCTGCGATGAGGGTCACTACTGATGAGATTCAGTATATAAGACCTTCGCGCAACCCAAGATAGTCCTCTTTCTTTTCAGCCTCATCATCACGCAATCATCAGTCCATTGTCACTCATACACAACCAGCCGAACTTCACTTTCAATCTTCGTCCATTCGAAAATAAAAATCCCAATTCAATCATTCAAAATGAAGTTCTCCGCCGCCGCCGTTCTCTTCGCCACTGCCGCTGCTGCCGGTTCCGTCGCCGAGCGTGACGCCGTCTTCTCCGTCAGCAACTTCTCGGCTGGTTGCATGCGCCACAGCACCCAATGCGTGTAAGTAGCGATTCACCGACTCCAATAATTACTCTACGTAGAGAGTGCTAAACATGTTTTCAGGTACCACTTCTCCCTCAGCTCTCCCGGCGCCGGTGAGGCCAAGCCGGTTGAGTGCTCTGCTCCCGGCCCCGCCGGCCCTAACGGCGAGCTGCCCGAGATCAAGCAGGGCAAGTGCGCCGACGCCACCAAGTCCTTCAGCGTGGCCAAGGTCCCCGAGGGTCTCAACTTCAGCGTCACCTCCGGCGAGCAGACCGCCTCCCACCTCATCCCCAAGTCTCAGCTCGTCACCTCCAACGAGCCCAACAACGTTGTCCAGAACTACAACGGCCCCACCAGCTTCGAGCTCACCCAGTAAATATTTGCTCGGCTCCCTCGACACGACTCAGACATGTTTGGATCTCTTTTTGGCAAAGGTTGGAGCGTTCAGCCTATAGAAGGAACTATGGTAGCCATACCGTGGCTTGGCATTCTAAATACATAATTAGATAGATTTGCGACGTTCAATATATTAATCATCGCATCATTTTGGAGAATATCCGCCAATCGTAGTAGAGCCCAATATTTAGATGATCATAGTCTCCCAAGGAGGGTGAGCTATTGTTTGACGGTTGTGATTGTTAGCAAGTATATTAATAACAGAATGATGATCTATTTGTAGCTGTAAGGAGATACGGTTACTTTATCTACCTAGGTATTTTTAGCTAGTTAGGTATTGCAAGTATGTTCTCGAATGAGTCTACTATCGCACTATTCCATTTATATTTAGTTTCGAATTAAACAGGTAGATTAGGTAGAGGTAGATACTTCAGACGCATTGGTTTGGCCTATCATGCTTGTTCTATCAACGGCCATTCCAATCTGCCTCCGCAGCATAGGTACTACAACAAGAATTGGGAATTACTAGGTGATCGCTACAGACTTTCTCCTCAAATTTCAAGTAAGTAATCATGGTATGACTAGATTCTAATCCGTTTCTAATGACATTTGCTTAGGGGTAACTGGTATCGACAGGAGCATCTTGACATATGGTCATCTCGTCAACTCTGCCGTGGTTCCAACTAGGTAAATACAATACTCGACCTATATGGTCGAGCCCCTAACCGCATTAGAGCTATCCATCATGTTTGGAGCGGAAGGAACTATTTCTACGGCTTTAAAGGTAAGGAGTATTACATCTAGATACCTAGTATTACTAGCCCTCTGACCATGCACTCTAGGTGTTATTGACCTTTCTAAGGCTTCGGCAGAGAGAATTTACATCGTCAATACGTATTCTAGAACCAAGTATCACACCGCATGGCCACGCGTAAAGTCGCAGGCATCACTATTTAACCAACACAATATGGAAGGGTTCCAATACAGAATCGTAGACACCATACCGGGATGGATCGACAGTCGATATCGAACTTTGCCAGCTCAGGCGATGCATATTTTAGCCTTTGAAAACATATGTTCAGCCTTCTTTCTAATCTGGAGCGGTCCTGAATCACTTAGATGCAAAATATTACCTCTATCTGATATGTTAATCGATATTCAGAGGATAGGCGGATGGAAAAAACATGGAATTAATATTAACTGTACAGCTGCTGGCATCATGTTGGCTCTAAAGGATCCGGGCATAGATCGATACAAGCTGAACAATGACGTTAGGAAGCAAACTCGCAGCTGTTCGTTGATAATAAATGGGCCTAACTCATACCGCTTTCACATCTCAGTCGGTCTTATACTTACTGATTTCCTGGATGCTGAGGTTATTGATGTTGAAGTGGATATAAGGAGACTTGACGAGAAAGACAACTGGTGATATTAAATGAATGGTGACTAGGTTCTCTAGGTACATAGGGGATGAAAGACGAATGCGCCAGATTTCTTTCAAAGGTACCTACCTAGTGAATATTAGCCACATCGTGTCAACAATAAGTTGTACCTGATTAAATACTCAAGAAGCGAACCGCATTTATATCTATAACTCTACATCATCTTCCTCTTTATTCGTCTACGAATTTACGCCCCTTTACATAAAAAAGATATTCATAAAATTCAGAAAGGGTTACCAAGCGAGAACCCGCATTTCATTACAACAAAAGTAATCATTCCCCTGAATACCCTCATACAAATAGATAGATACCTGATAGTTACCCTAACCTTCAAGAACCCTCTCTCTCTCTCTTTCTCTAGCATATTCCGTGCCGCCCGTCCATCCGTCTAATTAGAGACCTAACCCTAACCAAAATCATCCTTAGCCTCGCCTGTATCCTGTTCTTCCGACGCGTCGAGCTGCGCTTTCAGCGGCGCCGTCTCCAAGCCTGCTCCCGTTGCGCCTCCGGGGACTCCCAACGTACTAATGCGCCTTCCCCTCATATCTAGAGCCTCGCTTTCCTCATCCACGACATCGCTCTCGTCACCGCTATCTGCGTCATCATCTCGGCCACCTGATTCGAGGTTTTCGTTAAGTTGTTTTCCGATCCCGAGTAGGAACGCGCTGGCATAATTGAACTTATCAATGCCATTGCCGCTGGGAAGGTCTGAGTACGTCTTGCGTGCCTCGTTCAGACATCGCTGCGCCTGGATGTATTTCGACTGTACTACCCAAGCCTCAGCACCGAGCGCGCTCCATAGCGCTGACTTCCTCCGCCTGCCACCCCAGAGGTGTGTCCCCATTCCCTGTTTAGATGCATAGCAGACCGCTAGGCGCTCTTTGATCAGAGCATCTCCTATGGGACCTAAAATCTTGCTCTCTAGGAGTCGAATCCCCCACTTGGCGGCGCTATCGACGCTCGAGCCACCACGCAGGCGTAAGAGTTCCATTCCAAGAGCGAGACATCGAAGTGCGCCGTATGGCGCGCCGCAACGTGTAATATATGAATAAAAAGCTGCTTCGAATGCGGTGTCTATAGTTTCCGCTCTAGACCTAGCTGATAGATTTTGGGGCATGATGAGTAGGCTGATCGCAGACATCTCACTCGCCGCAGCGTGGTATTTCCACGCTTTATCATTATTAAAATCGGTACGAAGAAGTTCATACGTGGAATGGGCTAGCTTCCAATCTCGTAGCATGAAGGCATAATCTGCTAACTTCCGCATTATGGCTTCAGCAGCATCTTGTCGATAGAATCCAAGTGAATCATAATTGCTCCCTGAGCTCTGTCCCAAGACTGATGACCTAGGGTTACTTCCGAAGCCCCATCGTTTGGTCAAGCCAACAAACCGTCCGGCAAGACCTCTTCGGCGTGAGGCCACTTGGTCATTCCATACCGACACATGACGTTCCATTGTGGGTATTATGGATTGCGTAACCATTTCGCGGATGAATGTGCGAATGGCAGTGGCGTCCGATTCGAATATATATCTGGTTGGATCTTCAAAGTCCTCTTGGTCTTCGCTTCTTCGAAGGTCGGCTAGTTCCTCCGCAGCCGACATCCACTCGCTCCGGGGAAGGGGTATGCTGTCATCGTCGGTTGCCACACTTTGCGTCCCCCTTATCCGGAGTAAGTGACAATGGAGGCCCAAGCTTCGCTTCATCTGGTCAAAAAGTGACATGGATCTCGTAATATCATCTCTTTCTTCCTCGTGAACTAGGACGTAGTAACGTAAGAATTCGGCATCGACCCAGTTGGGTAAGCGTCTATCACCCGTGCTTGACTCGGTGTATAATCTCCGGAGAGTTTCTATTGGAGTTGGGTTTCGGGAGCTTATCGCAATTACACATGCGACCGGATGTGCAAATGTCTCGTGCGGTGCCAGGGGTAGGCCCGAGAGCAACCTGCGTAAATATAATGCATAATACGGCGAGGGTACGTCGATGTCTAGACCGTTGTTCGCAGGACTATGGGCCAAGCTGAAGAATGATCCTTCAGCATAACTTAGGTGGCGATCCACGACGGCCTCAACATCCGAGATCGCAATCCCCTGTCCCCTCCTGGGATCGCTAGACTTCTCCGAGGCTCCATTTGTCCTTGGGGTCGAGGCGGGTCTTAAACCGGCAGTTACGGGTTCCGGGTGTACAATACCCTCTCCAAACCGTACAAAGTGTATCGAGTAGTCTTCATATGTCCTGCTCGACCCGTTGCTGTCCCGTATTATAACCTTTCCTTGGACGCGCTCTCCAAAGGGTCTAAGTAACTCCCACAAGCCGCGGTTGAATCCCTTCTCTTTTAACAAGATATCAGTATCTTCGGAGGTATATACAGCAACATGGGGCACAAAGGCTCTTAGAATGAGGTTGAGCGGATCACCCGGAGTATCCCCTGCGCCAGAAGCGAGTGCGAGGCCGTTATTCGGGGCAGCACCAAATATAGAACCGGCGGCTATTCGCGATGGTGGGCGACCAACAGGCGACTGGGAGCGAGAAGCAGGAGGTGATAAAGTAGATGCGTAGAGCGAAGCAGCAGAGGGATGGGACCGTCGGTAAGGGAGGCTGAATTCGGAGCGGAAGAGTGATGGCGAGACATCGTTAAGAGTATGTCGGGCCTTCTGAACTCTCGAGATAGATGCGGCTACGGGGGATGCAGGGAGTGATCCGCTCCCATCTTGTGAATCGTAGTCGGAAGGCGGCATCAAGTCGGACAGGTATGCCTACGGTACTCTGGCCCTCGAAACGACTCGACTGCCGGGTGTCGCATCTGTAGATGACGATTTAAGACGAGCAACGGGTGACAGTCGACAAAGTGTAATAGGAACGGCGATGGCGGATGTTGGCAAGCGGTGAGATGTTTGCGGCGATGCGATATGGTATAAGAGGTATCTGTGGTATAGACCGTTATAATTTCAAGGAGTTAGACAAACGATGTTGTGTTCCGAATTGCGTTGCGCATCGGGGGTTCGACATTTGACGATGTCTTGGAAGTTTCCCATTCAGCATTCAACATTCAACATTCAATTAAACAAAATCGGGTACAATTGTAGTCAGCCAAAGCCGGCATCCGGTATCTAGTACATGTACTTACCTGATATCGATAGCAGAGCCACAGTTTATCCCGGTAAGCCCCCAATTTAGTCAATAGAATATACCTTTTTGAGGCTGATGCGAACTTAAAATGGGGGTTACTAAGTACCCTAGCTCAACCTTAAAACCCCTTTTAAAGTTCATTAGAAGAATCCATCGAAAAAAAAAAAAGAAAAAACGTTGTGCTAGGTATTTTACGTGCGTCCAAATTATAAAACACAACACCGGAACACTACGTAACTTATCAATTCCGGACTAAATGAAATGACTTTCGAAATAGTAAACAGACAAGTGAATAAGCCACATTTCCATAATACATAGTACAGTCCCTACGACGGTGCATTCTAAATACCTACTTAGGCACATACCTCTAGGTACATACTAGTGTAGCCATCGCATTTCTCAATCACAATCAGATTGAATTTGCATCTTACATTTATAAGTACCTCCCTAAGTCTTATCGCTTGACAAAGCCACAACCTATAACCTACAAAGTAGGTATAAGTCTCATCGTGACGTAAGAAATCACCAGAAACACTATTATCTCCATAGTATATACAAACATTCTTATTAAAAGATATCTTTACTCGTTAAAAAAGACAAACCAAACCGCAATGGATATCATATGAAACGCTCGAGCGATCATTGAAAATCCATCGGTAGCGTACCGCTCTCTATTTAACCCGACAAGTTCCTGTATCATACACATACAGTCGAGGAGTCTAGACAGCGGTCAAGTCGAGACCATTCTTCAAGAGTCGATATCATTAGTAGGATGGCAGAGTGAAGTTACTTCCATTCGGTGTTACGTGAGATGAGACGTTGCATCTTCCCAAGCAGGAGGCAGCTCAGCAGATGCACCTACATGTCCATCCAGATCCTACTTTAGACGATTGCACCTTTGCCCTGCTACCGGCTGAGGTTTATTCACTCGCAATCTGCCGACGACTTCCTCGGTCTTTCTATCCCTAGCCTTACTATTTGGTAGTTGCAGTAGATCCGGCAGTTAGACCTTATATATTGTAGAAGGTATACATAGTCTACCCTCTCGCCCACTTGCTCTGGCTCCAAGGTTAGATTAAACTTTTGGACTATCGAACAAAGGCAGTTTCGTGAGAGGTTCGATCGGAGAATCAAATTTCAGCTACAGCCATGTAATAAGTGAGAAAGAGTCTAGACCTCGAAGTCCACCACTTCAATAATGATTAACTACCTAAGGTAACTAACACATAAAAAAGTATGTTAATTCAACTTGCATTATTTATTATTTTGATGCACCTAACGGCCAAATCCAACTTGAGAGACCTGACCATTCCCCTATCAGCTTCTTGACAGGTAGGATATAAGAAACCTAATTGGCTCGTGCTGTCCTAAATGACTCGAAACGGCAACCATAGCTTAGATATTTAGTAGCGTGATGAATACTTATATGACCCCTTAGAACAGCAGAGCTCTTATTAGTAAAGGATGCTTTTTTTTTCCCTCGAAAAAGGGGGCTTATTGAAAGTGGGAGAGTAATATGACTCGGATAATAATCGAGATCTAAGCTCAGACGAGATCGTAAGAGATCTAGGCCCAATCTCATGCCCATGCTGTAAGCTGCCGGTCATGAACTCAACCACACGCGCCGGATCTCAAATCAACAACGAGGAGACGAACAGAAAAGTATCGCCATCGAGACGCAACTAGGTTAGAAATGACCCGATCAAAAGGGAATTCCAATGTGTAATATAAACCTCAAACAGCGTGCTTGCAAAATTTGCCAAGGCGGCTGAACATGCAATAGGATAAATTGGCAATACTGGCTGCAGCAGGGCTCGCGTTTACTCTCTGCAGTGTTACCCTACTGTTTCTGCCCGTCCTGGACTTTCAACATGACAAGCTGTTGTTCGTTAAGCGAACCGACCCGCTCAGGCACCACCCACACAACACAACGCACGTTCCGCAGAGAGATGCCGTATTCTAGGCCCCCCCTGCTGCATATATGCCGGTGCGATTCGCGATAATCGAGCCATCTTCCCTCATACGTGTATATTGAGCTGACGAGGCCTCGTCCGCCTGGCCCACCGTCGATGTCTCCCCGCTTGAGAATATCTAGCGCGACTCGAGCGCTGACCAACGGCAGCGTGCCAGGCCCTAGCAGTTGGCTGGCTGCAAGAGGCGCCGTCCTAAATGTGCTATGCCGGCGCTATGGATGTCATTCTAATTATTCTCCTCTTGGCATTTTGCCGACCGGCTTATATGCATCCGTGGTCGGCCAGGCTCATTACTTGATGCAAGCCACCTCGTATATCTCGCAGGAGCGCAGCTGGTATCATGAGGAGTCGAACGACTTTATAAGCGTCGGAGTTCAGGTCTGATGTTATGTGCAAGTTTACCTCGGGGAAAAAAAGCTGACAAGTTACCACATTAACGTGCGGCTGTAGTGTAGCAGGAATGAGGGATGGATGGTAACCCCCCCCCCCCCCCCCCCCCCCCAGAGTAGCGAGTCTCGATCTCGCATATTGACAAGAAGAAAAGAAGGTGGAAATTTCTTCAAAGCCCCTAAAATGCCGGTCCGGGTGTTCCGCCAGTTATAACGTATTGCTCTCATATTAATTTGCTCGTGTTCCTGACTGTCGTATAGCCCATCAGATCGAGAGTGTGGAGAACCCTGTCTTAAACGTGCAGCTTCGCAATCTTGGGTTCAGCCAATATTGCTCAAGAACGAAGCTCATTTAGCCATTCCAATGGACCCAAACCATCACATCCACATGTAACCTTGGATCTCGTCTATTGGAATGAGGAAAAAAATTCTCCTGTCAAGCGAGGATAGCCCCCTGATCAGGCCCGTCAATATAAGTCTGCATCATGCTGCCAGACAACTCGAATCTCGGACGATCGTCCAGCCTTGAGCCATCCAGGGACTCACCATGAGGTTCACTAAGGCCATTGGCGGTATCACCGCCGCCTTGCTCGTGAGCGGTGTATCAGGTGTCAGGCTGCCCAAGAGACAGGATGCCCCTCCTGTTTCCTCTGAGACGCCTGCTCCTCCCGCTCCTCCTGCATCAAGCGAATCACCGGTTCCACCACCGCCTGCTCCTACGGATACCCCCACTCCTCCAGAGACCTTAACGCCGGTCCCTACGCCGACTTCTTCCGAAGTCCCGGCTCCGCCCAGCTCAACTCCCGTACCTCCGACGTCTTCGACACCACCAGCACCACCAAGCTCTTCAAAGCCATCAAGTATTGCTAAGACCACCAAGACTGCCAAGCCGTCGACCTCTTCTTCGGCCGCTGTGCCTTCCGCCACTTCTAAGCCCGCACCCCCAGCTCCGGTTGCGACATGCACGGCGCATTTGCTAGTAGACGACTTTTCTCAGTGGGAGAATGGCGAGAACTCTCTTAAGGGAGCCACAAGCGGTAAGATATCTCTCTCTAGCAGCCTCCATAGAGTTGGGTACTAAACCCTTGAACAGATGACCAGACTATGAACGCCACTAGCACTGATGGTGGCATCCTCACGTTCACGCCTAATAATATTGATGTATCTTATATCTACGAGCAGTTTGACTGTCTAGACACGGTAGCACGCAAATATGACTCTGTATCGTTCAACATTAAGGGCCCCGAAGCGGCTTCTGTCTCTATTGAGCTGCAGACTGTTACCGAATGCTCCGAAACCGAGTACCAGAGCTACTACTACACTCTCGACGGCTTGAGCGGTTCCCTGCAGACAATAAACATCCCATTAAATAGCTGGGAGGGAGCTAGCTTAGAAGGAGTCGTCGGTATACTTTGGTATGGCTTCTCAGCTGGCTTGACCGGCACCGATAACGAATGGCAACTGGATAACGTACAATTCTTGTGCTCTGACGTCGCGCCTCCTGAGGATCCTGAGCCTCCGGCACCTACTTCCAAGCCTACTGAACCCGATCCACCAGTAGTAACCGTTACGACTACTGTCTATACAACTCTACCCGGTGGTGACGTTACTACAACGACGGAGACTACTACTGGAAGCTGGAGCACTCCTGGCAAGCCAACGACTACGAGACGAACCACTACCACAAGACGCCCAGGACGGCCTACTACTACTACCCGTCCTATCTGGCCAACCGACCCCCCATGGTGGGACGACGACCCATGGGGCGATGACCCAGGCTGGGGAGGCTGGCCTGACGACGGTGCCGTGCCGCAGCAAGTCAGCGCTACCGCCACCGCTGACCCTACACCAGTCCCTTCAGTCGTATCAAACTTCCAGCCGGTTGCAGCTCGCGATGAAGCCGCCAAGTGCGATCATCTCCTCGTCGACGACTTCATATCTCAATCTCGCCTGACCTTTCTCTACTACAACGCCTTGCTGAAGTCGAGCAGCGATGACGGCACCATGAAGTCTGTCGTGGTTAAGAACAACAGGGCCACTTTTACTCCTCAGGACACCGACTCGTACTGGTACACCCAACTCGGCTGCCTCGATGCGGAGCAATACGGAGGAATTTCGCTTCGCATCTCGGCTGCTTCCGGTACGACCTTCGACGTTCAGCTCTCTTCAAACAGGGACGAGTGCGACAGCGAGGAGGCTGAGGATGTGGTTTTGACGTCACGGCAGCTCGGCTGGACATTCAACGGAAAGGAGCAGCTATATTCAATTCCCTTCTCCAAGTTCGAGGGGCTTGATTTAACCAAGTTCGAAACGATCCTCATTTCCAACTTGAAGAAGCCTGTTACCTTTGGACCCATAGCTTTATACTGCGGAAAGGAGGTCGTGGAGTACATCCCCCCTGCGCCTATCGAGCCATCCGGCCCGACCGAGACGGTACCAGCACCTCCAGGAAAAGCTACGACCCTCGTGATCGACAAGTTCTCCAACTCCGAGACCAACGCCTTGGGACAATGGCACGGAGCAGACGAGGGCATCACGTTGACTTTCAAGAGGAACACGATGACGCTGAAGACCAACGACTCGGATTTAATGTGGGTTACGCAAGTCGCCGACACCTGCAGGGACCTGACCGAGTTCGACGGGTCTTACCTCCACGTCGCCTACACGGGAAGCAACCTATTCACCATCGCCCTGCAGCAGCACAACGAGAAGTGCAACAACGACATCTACCCTTACCCCGAGACCTGGGACTCCCTCGAGGCCTCGCGTTATAGTACCGAGACAGACATCTGGATCCCGCTGAACCACTTCAACGTGGACCGCAAGCGCGCCATCGGCTTCGCGTTCAAGGGCTTCTACAGCACCACGCCCACCGTCTTCTCCAAGATCGAGATCGTCAACCAGGTCCCCAAGGACTTCCAGGTGCCTGAGAAGCTGCCGTCCGGCCAGTTCATCTTCGCCTGTAAGAGGCCCAACTCTTTCGCCTTCGCCATCGACGACGGAGACCCAGTGTTCGCGCAGCAGGTTATGAAGACCATCGACGACGCTGGCATCACCGTGACTTTCTTCACCGTCGGCGCACCCCTGAGGGACCCCACCACGAACCTCAGCGCTATTTATAACGAGATGGCGGCCAAGGGACACCAGATCGCGCTGCACAGTTACACGCACCCGCCTCTAGAAGGTCTACCCGACGACGCGTCGATCGACTGGGAATACTCCAATGATATCGAAGCCGTCAAGGAGACCTTCAACGGGCTCACACCCAAGTACTTCCGACCGCCCTTCGGCACCGAAGGCGCGCGCATGCGGCAGCGGCTCGCGGCGCTCATCGAGGACCCGTACATCGTGCAGTGGAGCGTGGACGTGGAGGACTGGCTGTGGGCGGAGTCCGATACGCCGGAGAAGCAGCTTGAGGCGTTCAAGCGGGACGTCGCGGCGGGCGGCAACATCGTCGTCATGCACTACCTGTACAACAGCACCGTTAGCTACCTCAAGGAGTTCATCGACATCGCCAAGGCCACAGGCAAGCAGCTTATGCGTGTTGACCAGTGCATGATGGACCCGAATGCGCCGCCGCTGCCGGGCGAGAAGGAATAAAGCGTGCGGAGAGGGAAGCGCGCTCAGGGAGGGGTATGTATATAAAATTGACTTGATTCGTTGCGCGTTGTTTGCTAGTGCTTAATAAAAACACCATTGGTCTTGATATGTTCGTATAAGAGCTGAGCTACGAGTATTGTGATTCGGCGTGTATGTATGGGCTTTAGTAATCGCCCTGGTATATCTTCGTCCCATGTAGGAGGCTATCACCAGCTAACCCGCCTTTGGAAACATGTTTATATGGTGAAATCTTACTTGCTTGGTAGCCTTATACCTAGTAATTGTACAAGTACATATCAAGATACATACCTTTACAAGTATTTAGGCGTCTATTGCCGCTAATTTTTATGCTTACATCTTGTACTCAGACCTTGGTAGATCTCGATGCAACCACCCAGCATGCATGTAGTATACTCCTCGTGGAGGGTAAGTCGCCATAATGAGAGGAATGGTATATATCCAATGGTAAGTTATTGATTAATCAGTCACACTGCAGAAACACAACTTCGTTGTATATACCACAGCCTTGTATACATATATCAGAGAGATCCTCGTCAGATTCTTTCTCTCAGGACTACGAAAGTAAAACATTAAGTTCAGTAGACTTAAGATACTTTTCTTCGCAATAACCACCTATAATCATGCCTCTCCCTTCCAACGAAAAGGTCGTCCAGACCAGCAACGCTCTAGTTAACACACTGCATGATATCTTTGGACCTCATCCCGGATTCCGACCTGGTACGGCTCCATCCCCCCATCGAGTATTACCCACGTAATATAAGGCCTTGCTAACGTTGTTCCATAGCACACGCAAAAGGCGTCCTACTGAACGGCACCTTCATCCCCACCGAGGAAGCCAAGGCTCTCTCGAAAGCGCCTCACTTCAACAACCCCTCAACCCCCATCGTAGCCCGCTTCTCCAGCTCGACCGGGATCCCAGAACTCCCAGACACAGATCCCAACGGCAATCCGCGCGGCTTCGCCATCCGCTTCAAGCTAGCCGAGACCCCTCGCCGCGCGCACACGGACATCATCACCCACTCCGTCGACGGCTTTCCGGGCTCCAACGGACAAGAAGCGCTTGACTTCTTCACCGCGGTCAAAGACGGTTCCATCGGGACCTACCTCGCCTCGCACCCCAAAGCCCAAACCTTCGTACAGCTCCCCAAGCCCACGCCCGTAAGTTTCGGCAGGGAGAAGTACTTCGGGGTCAACGCGTTCAAGTTCGTCTCGGTCGACGGGAAAGACACCTACATCCGATACCGCGTCGTCCCCGAGGCCGGAGAAGCGTACCTCGACGAAGCCGCGCTTAAAGACAAGAGCCCGACGTTCTTATACGATGGCGTCCCGGAGCTCCTCAAGGCCGGACCTATCGTGTTCAAGCTGAACGCGCAGATCGCACAGGACGGGGACGTAACCGACGACAATACCGTCAAGTGGCCGGAAGATCGCCGGGTCGTCGAGCTCGGCACGATTAAGCTTGAGTCCGTCGCAGACGACCAGGCCGCGCAGCAGAAGAGGATCATCTTCGACCCCATCCCGAGGGTCGAAGGGATCGAAGCGTCCGCAGATCCGCTGTTGGAGGTTCGCGCCGGTGTTTATCTAATAAGTGGTCGCGAGAGACGTGCCGCATGAGGATCAAAATAGTCTACTAGTGCCTTCATATTTAACTCGTGCCAGAATCCACCTTTCTAAAGAAAATTAAGAAAAGAGACCCCTTGATAGGTATACTATTTGCCATAATACTCTAATAAGGATCCCTACGAACTTCTATGCTCTGTCCACATACGATTTTGTTGATATTTATATCAAATATGTAGAATATAATAATCTTACTTGAATGCAGCCCATACTCTCGTATCCTTTCGCTAGCAAGCCTGCGTAAAAATATCTAATACATACATATTTGAGTCTGCTTCAGGTAAATCAGCTCAATGATATCGCGCCTTTCCAGTATAATCATGCGTCTAAATAAAATACGCTCCAGTATGGCATGTCTCATATATACCTGCAATGTCGTTATAAACAGTCAATGCGCATCATTATCGCCTGGCTACGATGTGGCAGCACTACGGCTCTGTCCTAATACTCTCCACTCGTAAGATCATATTTCGTAAGGTAAAGCGGGTGCTTTGAAAATCAAGTGCGGTTTTCTTTTGGCTAGATCGAGAATCGTCTCAGCGAAGACTCCGTTTGCCCCTATAGTTTTGTTAGCAAGCCTTACTTTACGGTCTTCGGAGTCCGGGGGGGTATTTTCCAAAGCTTACAAGCAAACCAGCTTCCTAATAGCTTTAGTTAGTAACGTAACCCGAATAAATGACACGCATCAACTCACTTGTGTAAGATGAGATAAAATTGACATCAACACTTTCGTGTATCAGACCAAGCTTTCCTGATTTAAGAACCAAGTCCAGGCATTCCGATATTTCTTCGTCATCGTCGGATGTTTGAGCCTGGATGAGGAGACTCATTGGCCAGGCGTTCGACAGGCCAATATGAGGACCTGATGGGTGTCAGCACGGACCTAAACACCGATGGTTGGGAAAATGACTAACCCCCAATGCCTTTGAACTCTCTTCCAGTGAGATAGTAAGGATTTGAACCTTTCGCAAGCAGCATACGTCGCGTGTTTTGGTAAGTTTCATCGCTGGCTTTCACAAAACCCATGAGGGGCAAAGCTAAGAGAGACGGGTAATTCGCGTCATCCATTAGGATAGATGAGCCGTATCCGTCCACCTCGTATGCAAAGATCTCGCCAAAATCTTTATGTTGAACGGTTCCGTGATCCCAAACTCCATCGTTGATAGTTTGACTCCATGTCTCAACCGTCTGGGCTAAAACGTCCTTGCCCACGCTCTTGAGGACATTGGCAGTCCGTTTCAGTTCGACAGCCATCATTGCATTTGCGGGAATAAAGAAGCCTAGTATGGTGGCATCGTCGCTTGGTCTAAAGGCAGACCGTATAAGTCCAGTACCGTTGTTGAGAGGATTCCCGACACCCCTTAGGCTAAGTGTCTCGGTGCCTGTGTTGGTATTACGGTTAAACGTGTACTCATTACGTCGATAGTGACCTGTCTCAGGATCAAACGTCGACATCGATTGTTGCTCGAGAACATTGAGTAAAGTCTCCAACGCTACGTACCAACGCGCCGTCATGTATTCGGTAGATCCCGTATGGTCATTGAAATCGTTGGCTAGGGCGAGGAAATGCGCGAGCGAGTCTAATTCGTACTTGCACTCGAAGACAAACGAAGGCTCATACGCAGGATGTACGATATCATCTTGCCCATTATGCGACACGGGTAACCCACTGATAGGCGGTGGCTGAAAAGCATTGCAATATGGTGATTCGATGACGTACTCGGATTGTGTGTTGATTGCGCCTAAGATCAAGTCATATATAGCCGGATCCTTCTTTGCCAAAGGTTGATACGGGGAGAGTTGGTTGGTCGAGTCTCTGAGCCATTCGGCAATGATGTCTCCCGTGATGACAAAAGAGTGCGGCCCTTCCCACTTTCCCTCGTCATATGAACCTTTCCAAGCTTTCTTCTTATTATCGGTACCTTTCGTGTGGAACTTTACTGTGGTATCTGTCGTGGACTGCGATCGTTGTCTCTCGGTCAGTTGTATCAGTTGTAGAATCGCACAAGTACGACAAAAGGAAGATCATAAGTCGGACTAACAGGAAAGGCATTCTCGAAGAGACGTGCCAGATCGGGGTCTTTCATACGAGAAGTTACATCTTTTATAACTTGCTCAATAGCATCCGACTGAAAGGTGCGACATCGAGGGTCGGGTCTTTGGAAAGGTAGCTGGAGGGGACCATCGCTTAGAGGACGATGCGGATATGTCGAATACTGCGTGTAATCGGGACAAGCTTCTTCATAGTCGAACGTGTCCAAAGGGAGCTGTTCTTGGCCATAGGGTTGACGACCCGATGCCAATGCAAAGGTCGAATATAAGGTCGCCAGCAACAAGCTTGCGCCTATTGAACCTAGTGAACCTAGTGAGCTCATAGAACTAGTCATTGATGCGGCGGCGCGAGCTGCAATAGCTCTATACAAGTCATGAAGCGTTCATATGGAAGAAAAAAGAAAGATGTAAGTTGAACTAAGAAATTTATTTGGAATGGGCGACTTTTGAAATACGACTTTGGAAGTCGGATCGGAAGAGTGCCGCCTTCTGCAGGGACCTGCGCCGTTCCTTACTACGAAAAGGGACAACGCTGAATACCGTCTAGCTGTCCGATACTACGGTAAAACTTTAGTGGATGGAAGACCCCCGCAGCACAAGCTCAGGTGCGGAACTGGAAGCTCCCGTCAACCTTCACCTTCACCTTCCGACCCCGCTAACGTCATATTAAGCATCAATTAAAATAATTAGTGGTGCACGAAGTAGCAGAGTAGTGGGACATCTTATCAATTATCTTATCATCTTATCTCATCTTTGTAGCTCCAGAGCTTTAGGTAATTTTCTCAAGACCTGAGCTTCTCAACGAAATCCCGGCCTCAGATGTCCGCAGCAGAAACCATCACGTTTTTCCACCTCGGTTTCTTAATGTTTCCATTGAGTCACTGAGATGGCTCATGATGTTTCAATAATTACCTCATCGCGCCCTCCTTAACCGTCGCTACCATACTTTCGGATTTAAAATAACTATCTTATTAGCTATGTTGGCTCACCCGGTACGCGGCCTTACGGGCTCGCATGTGTTCAACCGAACAGCCATCCGAACGATGGCTACCGCGCGGCGTCAAGCTTTCGAAACCATCCCGTCTTCTCCAATTCGAGTTATGCGTACGGTTGATGCGGTCAGAAGATGGAGGAAACCCCAGTATCTCGACCACAGGATTGTTTCATTGGTACCTACAATGGGAGCTCTACACCAAGGTCATCTTTCTCTTATACGTAGCGCAGCTCGCGAAAGCCACCACGTCGTCGTTAGTATATACGTAAACCCGGCCCAGTTCGGTATCAAGGAAGACCTAGCTTCTTATCCTGTGACCTGGGAATCGGATTGTAAAATTCTAGCTGAGTTGGACCGTGAATTGGCCGACGATGGCGGGAATCTAGGCCGCATCAGCGCCGTTTTTGCGCCAACTACCCCTGAGATGTACCCCTCAGGCTTTCCGGGCCAAGAAGTTAACTCGAAAGGGAGTTTCGTGATCTTAACACCAATAAGCGAGATTCTTGAGGGTCGCACGCGACCAACTTTCTTCAGAGGTGTCGCCACCGTCTGCATGAAACTCTTTAACATCGTACAACCCGAAAAGGTATACTTTGGTCAAAAAGATGTCCAGCAGACCGTATTGATCCGAAAAATGGTCAAAGACTTCATGTTACCAACCGAGGTTGTTATTGGTCCTACCATCCGGGAGTCCGACGGGCTTGCCCTAAGCTCTAGAAACGTTTACCTCGGCGAGAGGCGTCGTAAAGTCGCCCCCGTGCTGAACCGCGCTCTTAAGGCTGCTGAAGAGCGGTACCTAAATGGAGCTCTGGATCGAAAGCAGCTCTTGGATGCCGCCAATTCTGTGATCACGGGCGTTTTAAACGAGCAGTCGGCGTTATCACCTGAGAAAAGAGCCATCTTTGAGGTAGACTATATCTCATTAGCAGATCCCTCATCGATGGAGGAACTGACTGAAATCGACCCAAAGAAGGGTAGTATACTGAGCGGTGCAATAAAGATGTTACCGGTTGAATCACCACAACCGGGCGAAGATCTAGGACACAGCGGAGGACCGGCAGTTCGCCTCATAGACAACATCATTTTGAAGCCGTCTACGGAAACTTAGAGTAATTTTTGAATATACCCAAGCAGCTCGCGTTTCAAAGTCTAAATCTCAATCATTCGCTTCGTTCTCAATTAACCACAGCTATTTCTTAAGAAACCGGTTCAAGTCTGTTATCACTATTATTTTTGCTCGTATTGTCTTTCTGACTAACCCACAATGTTGTGTCTATCCTGGCACATTTACAACAAACAAGTAATTTGAATATCTAAGGCTAAAGCATGCTAAACTTCAGAGATGGCAGCGTCAACTTTAATATCGTCAAGCCCCGAGCTCTTGAATAAGAAATACTTTCTGTTATGTCACTACAGCAGAACACGAGCTGTAAGTTACACGTATTTGGCTGGGATTCCGTTGTAGCAAGCACATGGCTTCTCCACGTGCAGAGAGTCAAGTATCGTAATGTTACGATAAGGGGGGCGAGTTAGGGGAAAAAAAAAGTTTCCAATTCCCCATCCCCCGTTCCCCTGTCTCCCCGCAAAAAAAAAAAAAAAAGGTTAGGCGATTCCCGTCCCGTCTTTTTAAAAAGGTTCCGACTTACACACATTGGTTCCCTTCCCCCCTATTCTAACGTTGGAGATCTCCTAACCTGACCTCCAACTTACCTAACCTAGGGAACCTACTTCGTTCAAAAAAACACGAACCCAAATTCTTCTCAAGATATTAATAAATAATAAAAAAGCGGGTTCGTTCGATCATTTTATACACCTCGTCTAATCATACTTACATATATACATTACAAAAAGAAACACGTGCAGGTGTAAACTTTCCAGATGCCGAACACGACGGCTATCTCCGCTCCGGGCAAGGTCCTCCTGGCCGGAGGCTTCTTAGTTCTCGACCGTCAGCACACAGGACTCGTATTTGGCTTGAGCGCCCGCATCAATGTCATTGCCCAGGAGATCAAGACCAGCAAAGGTGTTCAGCTCAGCGAGATCGTTGTCGAAAGCCCTCAGTTCCTCGAGGCGCAATGGCGCTACGGGTATCATTTAGCTCCCGGGGATGGTGGCATCAAGCTAACTCAGTTACAAGTGTAAGTGCTATTTTAAGATCGTAGTTAGTAATGTTGCGTTCACGTTGGGATTATTCGCTCTTACATCTGCACCGCTATCCTAGTCTTATATTTATCTCATCGTACTGTATCATATCCTCATTTAGTGACACCATATACTAAGTATAAATTAACCAAGCAGCGGATCGAATATAACCCCCAATCACTTTGTTGAGGTCACGTTGGCCTATGCTCTCACTTACATTATTACAACTGGTCATCTGGGGTCTTTTGGCCCTGTACAACTGACAATCCTCGCCGATAACGACTACTACTCACAATCTCACTCGCATCATCACCATCATCACCATCACTCAAGGCCAGCAGGTCGATTCGCCAAGTTCCCTACTAAGCTCAAGGATGCTCACAAGACAGGGCTTGGATCATCCGCGGCCCTCGTCACGGCGCTCACCGCCGCCTTACTAACACATTACCTTCCCCAGTCCGTCTTCGACTTAGACTCGGCGGAAGGCAAGCGTACGCTACACAACTTAGCCCAAGCCGCACACTCCGCTGCCCAGGGGAAAGTTGGCTCCGGCTTCGACGTTGCTGCCGCTGTCTACGGCAGTTGCGTATACCGACGCTTCTCGCCCTCTCTTCTACGCGACGTCCCCGAGATCGGCGCACCAGGCTTCGCCCCCGCACTGGCGGCGTGCGTGGCGCGCGAGTGGGACGCCGAGTTTCGCAAGGAGAACGCGCGTATGCCGCCGGGCGTGGCGTTGCGCATGTGTGACGTCGACTGCGGCAGCCAGACGGTCGGCATGGTCAAGCAGGTCCTCAAATGGCGCGACGAGACGGACCCAGCGGGAGCCAAGACATTATGGGATAACCTGCAGGCGCGCAACGAGGCGCTGGGCGTGGCGCTGAGTGCGGATCGGAAAGATGAGATTCGAAGCGCGGTGGAAAAGGTCCGGGCGCTGGTGCGCGAGATGAGTGCCGCGAGTGGTGTGCCGATCGAGCCGGAGAGCCAGACGGAGCTGCTGGACGCGCTCGCGCGTGTCGAGGGCGTATACGAAGGTGTAGCGCCAGGAGCGGGGGGGTACGACGCCCTGGCTTTGTTGGTCAAGGACGACGAGGAGACGGAGGGGCGGATCAGGGAGTTTTTGAAGAAGTGGAGCGAGGAGAAGAATGTCAAGGTGAAGTTATTGGGGGTTAAGGGGGAGATGGAGGGTGTAAGGAGGGAGGGTCTGGAGGAGTATGATGGATGGTTGGGATTAGTTTAAGAGGGATAAAAAGAGGTTAATGACATATATTGGTAAAGAAAAGAAAAATAGGGGAAAATAAAAAAAGAGTATTAAAGATGATAGGACTTGGAAGCGCTGAAAGAAAGCCCCAGAGATTGAAAATAGATGCCTGCCTATGATGTTAATAGTTATAGAATGTAAGTGATTATGTGAATGCTATTGAGTTCTGATATCTTGTTAACTCTTGTAGATATCAACGTGTAAACGTACGATGTATACCTTATATCAGATGCTCTACAAAATAATAAAGTTGAGCTGGCATACGAAAAGGGAGGTAAGATTGTCGAGGGTCAAAGGAAAAGGGAGGAAAACCTACTTGTCTCTAGGGACGGTGTTTTTTTTTTTTTTTTGAAAAGGGGAGGCCGGTAACATTTATAGTTTATAATGACATCAATAACACCTGTCTCCGCATTCATAAGAGCATAGGCCACTAATGGGTTACCTACACTGTGATATCATTGTAGCTTTCCAACAGGCAACTATATTTATGCAGCGTAGGTATATACCTAGGCGACGGCTACATGAAGTACTTCTAATACAATTGCGATACAACTCCTAACGCGCCAGAGGCTGCCGGTGTGGTCATGCTAGCGATTCCTAGGATGTGACTTTGGCGAAATATCAAATATCGCGAGGCTGGCTGTTCGAGTCCCTCCCGGGATTCACATTCGCCTCGATTTTTTTTTCTTTCTGGTCTCTTTCTGTCCCTTTCTTCCCATCATGTTCATGATCTCACTTTACCGGGGTGGATTAAAAAGGGATTATGAAACTCTTAGTCTGTGGCTATAATGTACAAAGTACCTAAGTTAAACGACGTATTCGAGGAGCTATATTTGAGTCTTCGCTTTGTAATTCTCACTCAGCTTGCACGGGTATGCAGTCAGGTCTGCAACACCTAACGTCCTGCTTATTTGCCCTCACACGACTCTGCAAGTACAAGGTGGTAATATATCCGGTATGACAACATCTCGAGTTCGATCGCCCCAGCGGCAAGAAGCCGTTGCGCTTGAGCTACGCAGCTGAGTCGAGCCAAGTCGAGTCACCCCTTGTGTGTCGTCCTACAGAATCTAGCGTCGAACAATTTCCCTGGCCAAGAATAAATAAATAGCCCCCCGGCACAAGCTCTGTGCCGTGTACACACGTTAGTCACCGAGAAAAACTCAGTCTTGGTTTCGCAACAAATTTCATATATTCATGTTACGTAGTGGCATGCCAGTGCAGCGACGAGAACGACAACAAGGACAACATTTTTCTCACCAACGCCGCCCACCATATCCTGCCCTAAATTAAGCCGCCGCCGATGATGATGATGATGAATGATGCAGGGAATCAATAAATCAGCCAGTGAATTAATTGTCCGTCGCCTTCCCATAACCTGACGCCTAGATCGATGACGAATGGATTTGCTTAGGAGGAAAAATTCGATGATAATAGAAAAGAAAAGCAACAAGGCAAAAAAAGTTCTAATGCAGCGCACTTGGTATCCTAGCCGCCCAAGCCCCCTGTACTTGTGCCGTGCTCCATGTTCGTGAATTCGTTCGTCGGTTGACCGCCCTGTGGTCTGTGATATGTCGAGAAAGCTGAAGAGTTCCGCGTACGGTGGCGAAGAGCTCGTCTGTTAAGGTTGGCCCTATATAAGCCACTTATCCAAGGAGTGTGCTCGCTACCACCGGGGGAACGGTAAACTCCGCAGTAAAATATAATGACGTCTGGTTCCTCCATTTCCAAAAGGTGACTGTATAAAGAGAAGAAAACCCTCTATCGTCGTTAAATGAGGTTCTCGACAGGCGTGATAGGTGTACTTGGAGTAACCTAGAGCGACTATCAGTCACGATACTCCTATACGAAACACATCTGAACCAAAGTATATCCAACTTACCTTCAGCACGGGCGTCACGGGACGTAGAGAGGACGGCGGAGCCGGGGCCTTGCGCGGAGTGCCGATGGAAGACGGATCGGCGGCTGAAAAGCGGGATGCGGCTGCTTGCTCCTTCAGAATAGCGATCCTGTGTACCCAAAAATACATTAGCCAAGGCCTTTGGGCTTTTGTAGATTACCCGGTAGGATTTGCGGCGAAGTAAGAAAAGGGAAAGGCGCCGCGCCATAGCTGATTGGGGGATTATACGAGAGAATAGGGATAGAAGAAGAAGAAAAAGGAAGAGCTTACTCATCTTCCGACACACCCGGTAACGAGAGTGTCTCGTGCTTGAAGTTGAAGGGTGCCGACTGTAAGAAATATCATGTTAGTAAATGGTGGAATATTATTAGACTGGGTTTGGGTATTGAAGCACATCGGATGTCCAGAATAGGAAACCCACGATATGTATACACGGTAGATGGATAGATAAGATGAGATGGGATGAGATGGGATGAGATGAGATGAGGGAGAGACAAAGAACGGACTTACGATTTGCAGCGCGGGCTTCTCGGAAACCGACTTGGAAGACTTGCCGCCGACGAGCTTCTGCAGTCTTGCCATAAAGGCGTAAAAACCACCAATGCAGCTCGCCATTTTGGTCTGGCTGATAGTGTATTGGTTGGTAATCTTTAAGGGATTTTTGATTTTATATTCGGACAGGAAAATAAACAAGATAAGACAAAGACGGAGAGCAAAATGTTGCGTATGTGTGCGACGGTGGAAGAAGTTGGCAGTTGGCCTTGCACAAAGGAGTCAGAACGTAAGAAATTGTTGGCAGCAAGCGGCGAAGCTGAATTACCAAAATGGATGCCCTAGCGACGCGACCCAAGGATATACGAGATCTGCGCCCGGCGACGAACGTTGGGCCCCAGGGTTGTATAGCAACGGATCCGAGAATTTCGGTAGCGAAAACTCTCTTTTTATAAAAATATTTCGAAGCGGTGCGGTGCGATGCGATGCGACGCGGCAGTAGAGGTAGAGTTTATAATTGATTCAGCGATCTCCCCTTCAATGCGCGCATATACTAGAGCTGCAGATGCAGATACGAAACAAAGACGTATGTACGATGTATGTACGTTTCAACGTAGAAGAGTCATGTATAAAAAAAAGAAAAGAAAAAAAAAGCACTGGGCGTTGGGTATGTAAGTGCAATTGTCGAGTGTAAGTTGCGTAAAGTGTGTAAGTGTATGTGTGTCTGTATGTAGGTATACCAGGTCAGGCACCCAACTCTATCGAAGTAGCCGATGATTGATCAACAATCACGCAAGCAATGCGAGAGATCGATAGAGAGATGGATAGAGATAGTGATAGAGCAAGCAAGAAATCAAGGTGGTAATGGTAGTAGAGTTTTCAAAGAGCAAGGAACAAAAATAAAAAGAGCGGAACCCCTTTGCTAAAAAGGAATGACAAGCGTTGGCTAACTCGTCAGCGTTATCTTTTGAATACCTGCCCTATACGTCTATACGTCTATATGTCTATACGTATGTGTAGGTATATACGGATATATGTGTGAGTACGTATAGGTGTGTATAATGCCTTTAGGTCTGTGTGTAAGGTATGTAAGGCAGGATGGATGAATGGCGCGGCGAAGGATGATGACGATGATGCTTGCTGATGGCGATTACGAAGAACGATAACAATCGCCTAGGCCCGAGCGAAACAAGTCTCCTTTTTCGTTTTCTTACGAACAAAGCTGAAGTCCAACAAGAAGAGGAAAAAAATAAAACTAAACTTGGTGGCTGTAAAGTCTGACAGAGAGAGAGAAGAGTGATCGACAGGAGCGGGGGGGAGCGAGAGCTGAAGGAGAGAAATGCTGCAAGCCAAACCCCGAGGGGATGCAGGACTATCACAGAAGATGGATAAAAGAGTGTTATGCCAGCTACGGTTTAGCTGAACAAGCTGAGTGGTAGTAGTCGTAGGCAGGGTTGGTTGACGACAAGCGGCAAGAAAAAGGAGCGGCGAAATGCGAGTCTAGCTCTTAGGCTGGAGAAGCCGAATTTGGTCTTATCAAGCAGGGCGCAATAATAAGTGTAATAATAAGTAAGCTCGATTTTCGAACCAAGGGGAGAGAGAGAGAATACGAAATAACTGGATATCACAAAGAAACGAACTTGTGCTGCGTATTTTTGCAGGGGACTTGGTTTAAAAAAAAAAAATAAAAAAGACAAGGAGGGACGAACGGCGATAGCGAAAGACAGAATGCAAAAGACAGAAAATATTCAATACATACAATACAATACAATACAATACAATACAATACACGAAGAACCCAGTAAGTCAGTGTAGAATACAGTATGTAACTAAGTAATGTCGAAATGATAGATACGGAGAAAATAATAAGAAAATAATAATAACAGTTAGCATAACTAATTAGTTAATACCTAGTAACTATCGTCAGTCAAATTAAAAGTTGGCACGCCCCGGAATGTGGCATTTGTTCTAGTGACAGGGGGGAGGAGAGTATGTCTTGAAAAAGACAGGGGAACGTTCCATTAATGCCAAGCTAGGGGTCCCTCCCCCCCCCTCCCCCCCCAAAACAAGACTCTTAAGCAAAGCCGAGTGATAGGATTGGACGCCTTCTCACAACGATGGAATGGCTCCAGAATGTTTCGAAACACCGGCTTTTTTTGATACACAGCCCATCAGCTTTTTCGCATACATCCACATATATCCACTGTCCACATAATGACTCTCTTGCATACTTTAGCTTGCATAATATTGTTCCCCCCGGTCCGAGGATACGTGAAACAGGATCACAGATTGGCGAAAACGGCATAGCTTCCCACTTTCAATCTTCCGACAAGTTCGCGGTTTGCGGTTTGCGGTTTGCGGTTCGCGAATCCCCGTCGTGTTCCGTCAAAGCATCTCCAAGGAAAATAAATGGCACGCTCATTCCAGAACGATTCTCTAAACCCTGCCTAGTTACCACCCAACATAATTATGCAGTCTATTGTATTGATTCGCATTTCCTATTTTACATTACTTCGGATAGTCCTTGAGATGGTAGCTCTTTAGCTTCACAAATTGGTCGAACCCAAATTTACTTAGAGTCACGCCCTTGCCTGAGTTCTTCCATCCCGTCCAGGCCAGATCCTACGATTATCATGTTAGCATGCCACGACTTGATCAGATTCGCATCAAGAACTTACGGGGCTGGGGTAATCTGCACGGTTGACAAAGACGGTTCCTGCTTCAACTTGGTCCGCCAACTCATAACCCCTGGCCGTGTCCTTAGTCCATATACTGGCTGTAAGACCGAATTCGCTGTCATTCATTAACGTCACAGCCTCCTCATCTGACTTGACTTTCATGACGGAAATAACTGGCCCGAACGTCTCTTCCGTCATGACCGTCATGCTGTGGTTGACGTCAACTAGGAGAGTCGGTTTCACAAAGTTGCCTTTCGGCGGGAGACTAGAGAACGTGGGGTTCTCCGGCGTTGCATCTTTTGCACCTTTGCTCAGGGCATCCTTGATATGAGACTCGATAGTCTCTTTGGATTTCTTCGAAATGACCGGTCCGATCTGGGTTTCCTTATCCAGAGGATCACCAACCTTGTAGTCCTTCAGGACCTTTTGCACAGACTCGATGAACGGATCGTAAATCTTCTCATCGACGTAAACGCGTTCAATAGCACAGCAGCTTTGTCCCGAATTAAAAATCGAGCCATCGACGATCTCGGCAGCCGCCCAGTCTAGGTCTACGTCTCCCCTCACATATGCTGGGTCTTTGCCACCAAGCTCTAGGCCCACGTTGACGATGCGATCGGCGGCAGCCTTTTGAACAGACAAGCCTCCCGCAACCGAACCGGTGAAGCAGATAAGGGAAACCTTGGGATCCCGTACCACGGACTCCATGATCAGCGGCGACCCGCAGTGGAAATACTGCAAGACACCAGCTGGTAGTCCCGCCTCCGCAAAGACCTTGGCGATCTGCTCTACTATAGTAGGGGTCTGCGGGGAAGGCTTAAGAATGACAGTATTGCCAGCAAGCAAAGCTGGGATGAGCGAGTTTACTAGGATCAGGTAAGGGTACTGAGAGAAACATTAGCTTCGGGTTTTGGATTATAGGTAGGTCTGAATGATTGTCTTACGTTCCATGCGAAGATGATAAGGACAGGGCCGACGGGGACTTTCCTAATGAATCGTTTGAACCCCTTCTCCGGTTCGCCGTCAGTGTCTTTAAGTGTATCTTCACTGATCTTGAGGAGGTAATCAGCACGCTTAATGGCCGTCGTGACTGATGCAGAGTTAGCCTATAGGGCTTTTTAATAACGGGTATCTAACGTTTCAAAAAGGGAAGCAGAGTAGAGTTTACTTTCGGCGCCTGTATAAGCGATGGGTCGTCCCATTTGGACAGTAAGTTCTTCAGCGAGGTCATCCTTTTTCTTCTCTAAGAGCTTCAGTGCTTTCTTGACTATGATCTGGCGGTCGGTCAACGAAGTCTGTCGCCAGCTCTGGAACTTCTCAGCAGCGATCTTTGGAATCTCTTCCAGCTCTGCTGGTGTGACACCATTACGAGTTATTATCGGCTCGTTTGTAGTAGGCGAGATGGTTGTGAGTACTTCGACAGACATTGTGTCGGTACGATTATGATATGAGATGGACTTGATAGTATGAAATGTATTTAGGTAGTTAACAAGGGTTGATTGATGATTGGAATAGTTAAACTGAAAATGGAACCTTTATAAAGAGTCGTGTCGCAAGTCTGGTTCGGTTATCTTGAATTCAACGATCTCTTGGAGAACAAGACGTCACTGATTGAAAGATGATAGAGATAATAGAGATGATAGAGAGATGATAGTGGGGGATCGGCAACCCCTCAAAGTATCCCGATAATTGAATATAACTCTAGGTACGTACATATGTATACATTTAATTATACTCTTCAACTCTACCTATCTTATCGGATAATCTTATCGAGAATTATGTTCTCCATTTTATTTTTGTTTTCTTTGCTAAGAATCAAATCAACCAACAACTAATTACCCTCTGACGACCAAGCCATAGAAAGGCATATACCATATATACACCAATCGATCAATAATATAACCAAACAAAAATGCCTGCAGAAAAGAGGAATAAATTCCTGGACGTAGACGAGAGCGATGACGACGAGAGCCAGGGTTACAATTCCGAGGCCGAAGAACTTCAAAAAGGCAGTCGAACCGCAAAGCGTCGCAAAATAAGCGACGATGCTTCCAGCGACGAAGATGAAGACGAAGATGAAGATTACGTCAGTGCGGGAGAGGAATCCGATCATGGAGACACCAATAACAAAAAGCAAGATAACTCGCAACGAGACACCTCGGATGCGAAAGCAAACAGAGACAAGTCGTCAAAGTCCAAGATAGACGCACTGCCAGAATTACCAGACGTGTCGCGGCCCCTGACGAAGAAGAACCTCGTAGCCACCGAAGCAGCGATCAAGAAATCCGGCCTCGTGTATCTGTCGCGCGTGCCGCCCTTCATGAAACCCGCGAAGCTGCGGTCGCTGCTCGAGCCGTACGGCAAGATCAACCGGATATTCCTGACGCCGGAGGACCCGCAGGAGCGGGCGCGGCGGATCCGACAGGGCGGGAACAAGAAGCACATGTACACGGACGGGTGGGTGGAGTTCGTGCGCAAGGAGGACGCCAAAAAAGCCGTCGACCTGCTCAACGCGCGCACCATCGGCGGCAAGAAGAACACGTACTACCGCGACGACATCTGGAGCCTGCTCTACCTCAAGGGCTTCAAGTGGCACAACCTCACGGAGCAGATCAACTCCGAGATGGCCGAGCGCACTAGCAGGATGAGGGCCGAGATCAGCAAGTCCACGAAGGAGAACAAGGAGTTCGTTAGGAACGTCGAGAGGGCCAAGATGCTCGAGGGCATTCAGACGAAGGCGGCGGCGAAGAGGAGTAGGGAAGGGAAAGGCGACGGTGCTAGTGCTGGATCTGCTGCTGCTGCAACAACGGAGAGTTCGGAGGATAAGAGGATGCGGAAGTTTAAGCAGGCTTCTGTAGCGAAGAAGGGGGTGGATAAGGCTCCTGAAGAAGCTAAACGCGTCTTGAGTAAACTTTTTTAATTTTGACAATAATGATACCCGATATTTTACATACTATTTACTTACTCGGGAGTGACCGAATGCAGCTATTACACCGGTAACTATTAATAGGTATAGTTTATTAGAATTGGGATATATGTAAAACACTGTGAAGCTCAAGGACTGCTAATACCTTCGAAGGCCGATTGTAGATCTAGCTCGGCCTCTTTAAAATTCCTGGCAATGAAGTTTCACTGGCGACCATATACAAGGCAGGTTACTACATATAACAGCATAGTACGGTCGCCTCTTAGACTACATGACGTGCTCATCGAATCTACGACATTAGATAAACTTTATAAGACATAACATATCAGCCAAGTCTCCTTTTCAAATTGTTTGTATAATTCATTAGCCTACAAGTAGGTAAGTCTCTAACTACCCACTAGATATAAGGGGGCAACATGCCCTTCACCTTGGGCTGCCCTCAGTAGGCTGACAATATCTTCTCCAATGGCCCGACTCCATACGCCTGCTGCTATTTTGTTTCATTCGTCCTTTCTCGGGAATACTCCTCGATATACATGATATGTTTACCTACATCCCATCATACGACGTCGATGAGTCTATTTTATTCGACATCAAGCTTCGTTGCATAGATACCTATGCATTGCATACGAGCATTACAAGTCTTCACCTCTTCTTTTTCGTGCCAGGAAAATGAAAAGGCGGGAGAATATAAATCATATCTCATCTCATCTCACCTCATTCCTTAGAACTCCTCTATGGCGCAGTTAGGGTGGAGGACATATACGACCTTCTGCGAGGGCGCAGGCCCGCCATCTGCAGCGGCTGCCTGGTCGCCATCCTCGGCTAGGCCCTCGCCGCGTACCGCCATCAAGATATTGTCCTATTTTAATTTCGTTAGTATCGAGTTAGGTAGTACAATCACATCGAAAGGAGATAGTGAACGCGAATATAACGAAGGAGAGAAAGACTTACTTTGACCATTTTCTTCAGCACCATCTTCGCGAGAGCCATCTCCCGGTGGTAATCCTCCTCGCCCTCCAGCTCGCTTTCTTTCTGCTCTAGGTACCATTCTACAAGTGCATCGCCATCTACACCTTCACCGGACCCTGTGGCTTCATCCTCGTTCACCCGCGATACGATCAGGTTCACCATGCTGATATACTTCTCATATGTGATCGCTGTCTTCTTTTTCGCTGGTGCTGCGGAACTAGGCTCCCTACTAGCCCGGGCATCCGCATTCTCACCATCATTCATGGGTGAGTCGCCCTCCTCGTCCTGGTCCTGGGCGGCCGCTGAAGAAGCGCGCGCGGCTTGATCCGCGGCAGCAACAAGGGTTGCCGAGTCCTCGGGTGTCTCATCATCGTCTTCATCTATCTCGACATCATCGTGCTCAACGGATATGATACTCTGACGAAGGAGATTAAATGCCTCGTCTACAAACTCGGGTGTGATTTCCTCGATACAGTTTGCCTTAGCGATAGCCTCAGACAACCGAATTAAGGACTCGAGTTGACGGACAGTAATACGGTAGCTGTTTTTGCCGACGCCGCCTTGGGCATCATCGGCGCGCAGCTCCTTATACTTTTCGACGAGGCGCTCCTTAGCCTCGGGTGTGAACTCGGGCCGGAATGTTCGTGCGAAACGGATGTATCGTTGGAGGCATTCGGTGCTGAATTCTGGTTCGATAGCGTTATCACGTAGTGCATGAATACCCACAATATGTTCTGCTAAATGCCGATCCACAGCCTCGTTGCACTCGTCAAGAATGACGAAGAAGAGATCGAAACGAGACATGATAGGCGCTGACATGTTGATGTTGGCTCGAAGTGTAGTCTTGCGGTTATACCGTCCACCAACTGGATTGGCAGCAGCAAGAATGGACGTTCGTGCATTAAGTGTTGCTTGGATACCAGCCTTAGCAATAGAGATCGTCTGCTGTTCCATAGCTTCGTGGATGGCGACTTGATCGGCGATGTCCATCTTGTCGAATTCGTCAATACAGCAGATGCCGTTATCGGCCAACATAAGAGCACCAGCCTCAATAGTGAATTCACCTGTCTCTTCATCTTTAACCACCGCAGCCGTAAGACCAGCAGCTGAGGAAGCTTTGCCGGACGTATAGACTGCACGTGGAGCAAAGGAGCAGATATACTTCAAGAACTGAGATTTCGAGGTAGACGGGTCACCGACAATACATATATTAATATCACCTCGAAGGGCCATGCCTTCAGCTGTTGTTTTGTGAACACCGGACATCAGCTGTAGGAGGAGACCTTTCTTGACGATCTCGTGGCCATATACCGTAGGCGCAAGCGACTGGACAAGGCGGTGATAGATATGGTCGCTGTGGACCATCTCACGGAGCTCATCGATCTCGCTAGGTGTCATAGAGTTCAACACGGCAGTCTGAGCTTCTTCAACTGTTTCAGCCGTGTCGGCAGAAGTCTGAGTTAAGGAGTTAATAATATCGTGGACTTGACGTGAGGCGGATTGACCGGGCGTAGATGTATCAGGGGTGACCATATTAGCTAGGAAAGCCAATCGGTAGGTCAAGTCGCGAACACCCAGTGACTTCAGACCTGAGACTCCGCTACCACCAACGTCGTTGCCGCGCGGCGCATTCCGGTCATCTCGAATCGCCGTAGGCCTAACTCCCGGAAGACCTAACTGACTTATATCAGGTACCACGATTAATGCACCGGTAAAGATACACTTCTCGCCTGCCTTAGCACGGTCCACCATTTCTCCTCGAAGAATAACGTCCATTGTCCGCGGCATACTTCCCGTAGGGATTTCTGAGCTGTTCTCCTGGATGCGGACCTTCTGCCAATCGACGAAAGTACTTTGTCTAATATCGAGTTGCCACGCTAGGCGATTTCCGCACTGGATATTAGGGCATTGTGTAGGTTCGGTATACCGAAACGTTTGCTCGACATTTGGAACGACTGAGCGGCATGTCTCGCAGTTAAATGTTGCAAGGGACAGTTCTGGCCGGACCTCAGAGGTACGTGTGACAGTTCCAGATATGGAAAGCAGCTGGCCAATATTTTTGGCACGTAAGCTACGGACTCGAGAGACGAGAGGGAGATTATAGAAGGCGATCGCGAATAGTTTATCGGTTTGTTGATTTGCTGTCTTGCTGCCCTGCAGCTCGGATTGGCTTCCGGAGCCAATATTACTCGCGCCCGAGGTGGTCTGGTTACTAGAAGTCGTAGCTTGTCGATGCTCGCGGAAATACTGGGGCTCATACTTGGCGATCATATTATGGAGGGCATTGGTGAGGAAAGGGAGGAATCGGTAGTATTGAGTATTGATAGCGTTGGCTAGACCGCCATTTTGGTAGCTAGCGACGTGGTTATAGTTGACGTAAAAAGTTGATAATTGGTAAATTCGCATGCCATGGATCTGGGCGACGTAGAATTTGTCTGTAGTGACAGCACTTGATGTTGGCGCACCGGATGATACAGGGTCATCGACGAACCTAGTCCTTCTGTTAACTACGGTCCCGTACACACTTATCACACTTATCAGGATACTAAGACATACTCTTCTATAAAGTTTTCAAAGTGCTCTTGAACAGTAATACCAATCCTATCTTCTACTCGAGGAATGGTAGCAGGATCTCGTTGTCTCGACCGACCGGGGATCTGGTCATCGGCAAAGCCCTCAGCTTCATCGTCGCTAGGAGCAGCTAAACTTTCGGAGGGAGGCCCTCGAGGTCGTGCTGAAGAGCCTCTGTTAAACTGTCTGGGTCTGGGGGTTGCAGCCGCTCTCGATGGAGCATCAGACATGAGCATTCCGGCGTCACTAGAAGCCGCCATTCTGAAGATATATTATCCGCACCGAAATTAAGAAAGTGTGTGGATTTCGGTGTTTGGGAATATTGTGATTGGTATTATCGAAATCACAAGTGTCCGCCTCGATAGGAAAAATTAAGGAGTAGAGGGGCAGAAATGGGGACCAAAAACGCGTCGCGAGTTAGATTTTAGAAGACGCGACTCTAGAGAAAAGAACCAATTAAATCACGTAACTCTAAGTGCTTGCAGATGCCAAGCTTTTCTTTATGACGATACCCGGATTATATGAATAAGTTATGCATCTATTCGCAATCTAACACAAATCTAGCGCAGTATCGGAAGAAACAAAAAATTGAAAGTTTCATTCTTTCAACAACCGCAACTTAAAAAAGCACGAAGACGCTCGAGATTTACATGAAAAACCTGGTCCTATTTACGTAACTACCAACTTATAAATTATATTCGTAATTTACATAATATTAATTACCGGTTCTTTCTCCCAAAATCAAAACTCATTCAACTATACGCAATATAATGAGCTTAACCATACGGTGACACTCAAATCATGGCACAAGAATTGTCGTCCAACTGGAAGAAGTTACAAGAAAAGATCAAGGCAGAATCTACTACGACTTCCTCATCTTCAGCGCCAAAAGCCGCAACTAAAAGAAAGGCAGAGGACGGGGCACTGTCCAAATCCCAGCAAAAACGGCAGAAGCTGCAGAAACCTCCTAAACAGCAAAATCAACTCCCATTATCAAACGCATCTAATAAGTCTTCTTCTCGTAAGCCCACTCATACACCCCTCCCGAAGAAACCAATGGGCGTTGCCCAGTCTTCTACCATCGCCAAAGGCACACCAGCAACTATCACGCCCTCACTAGCTCTCTGGGCTGAAGACAACGATGTCTCGCCAGAAGACTTAGCTGAGGCCTACAGCCTTGGCGTCAAAAACAATTCCTCCCTCCTAGCTGCTGACCCGCCCCGCGTTAATGAGGGACTGGCACCTGGGATCGAAGTGGGCAAGTATATAGCGTTAGACTGCGAGATGGTCGGCGTAGGACCCGAAGGGCGGGAGTCAGTGCTAGCACGTGTCAGCATCGTCGATTTCCATGGGCGACAGGTATACGACTCCTTCGTGCGGCCGCGCGAAACCGTAACGGACTGGAGAACTCACATTACGGGATTGACACCCCGTATACTTTTACCCGTCGCACGTAGCTTCGATAAGGTGCAAGAAGCTGTCGCGACACTCATGCGCGGCCGCATAGTCGTCGGTCACGATATACGGCACGACTTGGCCGTGCTGCAGCTGAGCCACCCCTCGGGACAGATCCGGGATACGGCGAGGTTCGCCGGGTACAGACAATACGGACACGGACCCAAGCCAGCGCTCAGAGTCTTAGCGCGCGAGGTACTAGGTGTTGAGATTCAGACGGGCCATCACTCGAGCGTTGAAGACGCGAGAGTTGCTATGCTGCTCTTCCGAAAGCGGAAGTCCGACTTTGATGTGCAGCACGCGAGTAAGTACGGTTTGCCTACAGAGAAGACGATAGCGAACGATAAGGTAGGTGTAGATGGCAGTACTAAGGGGCAAGAAGCGAAGTCGAAAAAAGGGAAGGGGAAGAAGAAAAAGAAAAAACATTGATCGAGATACAGTAACTACCTAGAATAAATAGAAGTATCCTCTAAAACGGTCTTTTCCCAGTGCCTCGCGACTATGAACTGATGGTAATCTCGTCGAGAACCACTGCTTTCTGACATTGTAATTTACTAGAGCTGTTGGCGTTCGACAAAGTCAGATCTCTATCCTTTCTATACTTCTAGAACACAATCCTAATACCCCTATCCAGATCCAGATTCGTTTCGCATTATATAACTACTCGTAAATCGTGATCATTAACGTCTCTAGTAGAAACACATTCTCTATGCTTTCTTACTGATTTTATTAAAGAGGAATACCCTCCATCAGTTCTGATGCGCCCTCCCTTCCAACCGTGATGATGACGTCGCCTAAGGTCTTTGTTACGAACCCTGCCTCACAATAGGCAAAATAGTACTACCAAAACATTAGTCAACTTTCACCACATATGCACTGGCACTTATATATAGGTAATGATAAATGTTCATACCTCCCACTTTCGTCTAAACACGTCCATCTCCCGTGTTGTCATATGAGGATGTTCTGCCTTCAACGCCGGCCGGATCTTAGACTCGAAATTTGAAAGGAAGTTCTCTCTCCAGAGCCTCAGTGTCTTGGCGTAGTGACCTCCGATATTTTCAACTTGCTCCACAATGAGTGTCCCCTTAGATTGCTGAGAGATGTTGTTAAGCAGTTGCATAGTCGAGGGGAGATAACCACCGGGAAAGATGTGCTTATTTATAAAGCTATCCAAAATGTTAACATGTAAGTTCCACAGTATGAGATGGTCAATATTTATAGGAAAGTGAATGGTCATCTCACTCTTCAGCTTTAGAATAAGCCTCGTGTCTTCCCTCCGGCATCGTAATGCACTGGAACATAGCAATACCGCCCTTCCTCTTCAACAGCCGATTGATACAGGCGAAGTACGTGCCGATATATTCCTGGCCGACGTTTTCTAACATCTCTATCGATACAACCTTATCGAAAACAGCCGTGTCTGGCAGGCTGCGGTAGTCCATTAAATGTACATCTATCCGGGCTGAGAACCCTGCTTCGTCGATGCGCTCTTCTGCTAGTCTCTTTTGCTCCTTTGACAGCGTTAGGCTCGTTATTCGGCAGCCAGTCTTTCTGACTGCTTCGATAGCGAATGATCCCCAGCCTGTACCTATCTCCAAAACATAATCAGTAGGCTTTATCTGGGCGCCATCGATAAAACGTCTCAATTTAGTCATCTGTGCTTCTTCGAGAGTTTCTTCGGGGCCGTTATGACTCTCCCGAGTCTGCCAAATAGGACACGAATAAGTCATGTCTTTCGAGAGAAAAGCCGCGAACATGTCGTTGCTGATATCATAGTGAGCAGATATATTTAAGAGTGAGTCCGACAGTGTGTTTGTAGTTCGAGCAATACTCGATACTGCCCCAGATATCGAGGAGAATATCGTCGTGCCGTTGCCCAACTGGTCCCTGTTTGCAATGAAGAGCTATAATGATTACATGGATGAGCTCTGATTTATAGAATTTGAATATGTGCTACAAACCTGAAAGAATGCTGTCAAATCAGAACATTCAAATTCACTCAGCATATATGATTCCGCAAACCCCATATCGGCGAATAAAAACAGTCTCATCCAAAAGGCGTCATCATTTACCTTAATTTCGACTCGAGGAACCGTATTTGCTTTCCGAGGTACATTTTTTCCGTTGATGGGTGGAGGCCCCTTGGAGGTGAGTCTTTGTCCGTACACCGTTCTCGTTCCCACAGGCTCATCAACTAATAATAGGGTGCCAACCTCGATTTTGGTAAAGATAGAAAGAACTGCAGGTTTGGCAATCGCTAATGCTGGTCCCCAGGTCAAGCTTCCTAAAGCTCCGCGGATTAGATCGGCGCCGCGGGCAAGAGGCCGGGCGATGACGGACGGGATTGACGGAGCCATTATCTTATAGAAGGTATACACAAAGATAGAGAGTTACTGGTTACCTTAATTGCTATATTGGTGTATATATATTGGGGCATACCTAGCCCGTTATTGGGCATGTGAGATTGGGCTTAGCCGTTGGAAAAGTGAATAATTAGGATTGCTTCAGACAACTTCGAGATTAACAACATAGGGAATGGCTATGCTGTCATAGGAAAAATATATGGGCAAATGTAGAAGCAAAGAGAAAAAGTGAGACACGGCTGGGGAAATTTTAAGGCCCCCATGCTTCAAAAAGCCATAACACCCACATATCACCACTATGCGGTGTGCGTCGTCTATTCACATGGCCTGCTGTGTCCCCTTCTGTCTTCCATTCCGCAGCCGTACAAGTTCCAAATGAGAATGCGAGAGTCCATGTTTCTCCGTGGAGGTTCTATCGGTTGAAGCTTGGACAGGGGTGTCCAGACAAATAGAGCACGAATTCTTTCCAACATGTTTGGAAATGCCTAAAATTTGCCTGCAGAACCGAGTTTCGCATAGCTCCGGAAGTAGATCATGTGTAACAGCATTACACTAGGAACAGGTATCAAAGCCCGGGACATCGCATATATCGACATTTAAAGCTTGATGTCGCGATAAAGTTACCACATCCTAACAGCACTAAATTTCTACCACTACATCTCGCAGTGTTACTCTGGACTGGGAGTATGCCTCTGATATTTGCCAGGATGTCTACTAATTGTGTTTGTATTTAATGGAAACTACCTAATTACACCTGGACTTGGAGACTACATGGAAACTCGTGTAAGTGCAGATAAAGCCTACTCGAAACATGGAACCTTTGGCTTGCGGTGGCATCGAGTGGCAGCCAATGACTATAGGAGACTGTTATCAAGGGCGTTGGTACTATTCGGATAAGAACGAAATAATTGCCGTCTTCAACTCTTTCTTATCTTTCCCCTGATCCTAGGTACAGGATGAGACGCTTCTCGAAACGTCGGTAGATTTTATACTTCCAATATTGACAGAGAAAACGCAAAGCTACTGAGAGGTAAAACGACATATGCCGATTAAAGCGGCTAATAAACTATTAATCGGTCACTCGGATTTCATGATGAAGTCTCAATTAACTCCTTTTTTCTTGAGGCGAAATTTACTTGGCCATATATTTGAACCAATAGTGGGGCCAACTCTGGTAGACTACAACACTCCCTAATAAGTGCATACTTTAAGTCAGGTAGTGGTAGTTACCTAGGTATACCAAGTTATTCCGTAAACGCGAAACTTGATGGACAGCGCGCTGCTTAAGTTAATTAATTTCGTTGTAGCCGACACGCGCCGTAAAGCTTTATCAGCATATTATCACGAATAACTTAAGCTTTAATCGACGAAAGACATCAAAATGTCGCATCCTATTTTCAGCGTCGACTCTCAAGAGAATATCCAGCAGAAAGCTAGAATTAATTTATTACCATGTCGCATACATCACGACGGTAACGTCAATCCAGTTGAAACCTACTGGAGTCCTAATGGGAGTGAAGGTACGTTGGCAGTAGAATTTCTAATCAATCTGATTTAATTCTAATTATATAATTATATGTATAAAAAAAGACCAGACAAAGACGGCTTATCTCAGAGGTCGTAAGCTTCAAGGGAAGGTAGTCAAGCTGCCGGAAGGTTATTACGGCTCTGTAGTTGAGAAGTCGGCCCCAAAGAAACCTGAACCAAGCCAAGAAGAAATGGTCGAGGATCTCGAAATTATAGAAGACGCGGAAGATCAACTCCAAGTAGGAGAAATGCAGGGAAAAGCAACGTTTGATGAATTTATCGTCTGGAACCACGAGACTTTGGCCAATTCTAGTGAAGATCCGTACCTGAGAGGTATGGAAGAATGGATATCTTTTGCAGGACAGGTTCGTCGAGGTATCTTATTAACGAAGCAGGCAATCAGCTAATTTTAACGTGCAGATACACTCGTATCCTCCCGTCAAGGCATCAAACAAATAAATTGAAAAGAAAGACAATTGGGATCAGGTTATTCGTGGTTTACGGGTGTGGCGTCTGGGAGTTTGCCCAGATAGAATTCTGCTGACATAGTGTATTGGTATTGATAACATCCAAAAATAACAAAGTTAATATTCGATTACAAAGGCTATGAAATTCTAGAAACGATGGTAGAAAGGTAATTACTTCGTGTTGCAATTGAAGTTTACTTAGTAGGTATCAATTTCTATTTCGATGTACTTCTATACACAGTTACGTAAATGTAGGCCATTTATCACGATTGGTTGATTACTAAATCATTGCTGCAGGTACCGTAGTCTGGGGTTCTTAGGTAGCAGAACGGCGTCAAAAAAGGTGGCGCACTCTCTCAAATCACGTGTCAGAACCTTTAATACTTCCTATTGAAATTTAAATATATAGACTCTGAACCAACATTATAAACATTAAAAAGATAATGCATTTGATTGAAATGTAAGAATCAATATTTATAATGATATTTTTATTTATTTTATTATAGTTACTATTAGTTGGAAAACCTAATGTTGAAAGATGATGTGCTTGTATATGTCGGTGGTGGGTGCGCCAGCTTTTCTGACGCCGTTCTGGGTAGGTAGGTACTGTACATAGTTGCTGACTACCGATATCAATTAGCGTTATCAGCGAACTTTAGTTTCTCTGCCCCTCCAAAACTTATTCTAACCTAGTCACTTACACCTTTCCTTTTCAATAAACCGTACGAACTATTTCATCAAAATTCAACACACAATATTAGATTTCATCATGAGTCCAAGCGCGCTCAATGGTGAAGCAGCCGTTGGGCCCGAGGGGCCCCGGCAAAAGAGCCGTGCCACAGCCGACACCATACGAGTAGGCTGCATCGCCATGGTCGAGAAGGACGGACAAGCTCGTCGCGCCGAAATCTTGAGCATTAGAGATACCAAAAGCGGCCGTCAATTCTACTGCAACTTCGACAACTTCAATAAGCGATTAGATGAATGGGTGCCTGTTAAGAGGATAGACTTCGATCAGGATGTAGAATGGCCAAATCCCGACAAGGACAAACCTAAAGAAGGAAGAGGGAAGAATTCTACCGCGCCCAAGAGGAAGACAGTTGGAAATAAATCGCAAAAGCGACCTGGAAAGAGAGAGCAATCTGTAATGTCTGAAGCTGTTACGCCTATCCAATGGACCGATTTCACCGATAGTCAGTCGCAATCGAAAGCTCCATCGACGCCGCGCGATCTCGAACCAAAGGCTGGAGAAACACCCGCGCCTAACGGAGACGAAATGGACATAGACGAAGACGAGCAAACACCCGAAGTTAAGAAAGAGGAGGTATTCAGTAGGGAAGCAGAGATAGAGAAGCTGCGGACCGGTGGCTCCATGACACAGAACCCGACGGAACTCGCTCGAATACGAAATATATCCAAAGTCCAATTCGGTCAATGGGTTCTGTTCCCCTGGTATTTCTCACCATACCCCGAGTCTTTTACCCAGGAAGATATCATATTCATCTGCGAATTCTGTTTGAGTTATTATGGCGATAAGAAGTCATTCGCTCGGCATCGACATAAGTGCACCCTCCAACACCCGCCTGGAAATGAGATATACCGAGACGATTATGTTTCATTCTTCGAGATTGACGGGCGACGACAACGGACCTGGTGCCGAAACTTATGTTTACTGTGTAAGATGTTCCTAGACCACAAGACTCTTTACTACGATGTCGATCCTTTTCTCTTCTACGTCATGACGCAGAAAAGCGAAAAGGGCCATCATCTTGTAGGATTCTTCTCTAAGGAGAAGGAGAGCGCTGACGGATACAACGTCGCTTGTATTCTCACTTTACCTCAATACCAACGAAAAGGTTTTGGTAGATTGCTGATCCAGTTTTCGTACGAGCTCTCCAAGATCGAGGGCAAGCTGGGATCTCCCGAAAAGCCTCTGTCTGATCTAGGTCTTCTTAGCTACCGCCAATACTGGACCGAAAATATTCTAGAACTTCTACTGGAGTGCAACGAGCGGGATGAGAAGTCGAGCATTGAACAGATCTCGACTTCGCTCGCCATGACTACTCAGGATGTGGAACATACGTTGCAGGCGCTTAAAATGCAAGTGTATCATAAGGGAGAGCACAAGCTAGTGATTCCGGAGGCGCTGATCAAGCTACGAGAGAAGACTAAGTTGAAGAAGAAGAGATATATTGCACCCGAGCGTATTCAGTGGAAACCGCCTGTGTTTACTGCCTCTTCGCGGACTTGGGGTTGGTAAGGAGTTTGTTTTCGGTGTGCTATTATACAGCTTTAGAAGAAGGGAGCGTGCGTTATACTTTAGTTACTTGAATAGATACCCAATTCGCGTCAGAGATCGCTATCTTACCTGTTGGTTTGTTTGTGCTATCGTTTATTGTGATATTTAATGCCTTCTATTTCCATCACTGTTACAAAAGCCATTCTGCCAATGACGGTATTCAACGAAGGGAATGGAGTATTCGAATTAGACCCTATCTAGGTAATTTTCAAAGAAAGAAAACAAGAAGCACCTAGATGGTACTCGTCCCGAAGACATTCTCGAATCGCAGATAGTTATTTTCGAAGTTTGAACAAAAGAAATCTCGCAGACGTAATGTGAACGTGAATAGGGGGTTTGAAGGTTAGGTACCTAGTTAAGAAAGCACTAGAACTAATCAATTTCAGGTAAAAACTCAAGCGCCCCCCTAGCCTTTGCTATATCGTATCTCATCCGCCGAATTAAGCCATTCTAGTACTTAGTGAGATGGATACCCCTAGTAAAGGTAGATGCCTTCATCCTTGCCATCTAACTTTCCCTCCCCGTCCAGGTTCTTCAAGACCTTCACAGCGCGCTCAGCAGCCTGCTTTACGTCCTCGACGTCCGGGGCGGCGGCATCCGTGTCGTCGGCCCCGGTGGTAGTGGTAGTGGCAGCGGCAGCGGCAACGGCGGTGGCGGCGGTGGTCGCGTCCCAGTCCGGCTTGAGAATAGGCAGGTGGGCCTTGTTGGCGGCGAGGATCTGGCGCGTGGCGTCGAGGAAGACTTCGTCGTAGATAGGGGACGTGAAGATGATGGCCTTCGGAGGGTTGAAGTCGGCGTTGCCCGCCGGGTCGAGGGTGCTGGTGCTTCTGGGAGGGACTCGCCCTTTGATGATGAATGGGAGGTCCTGAAGCGCCGCGGTAGGCGAGAGGAAGACGTAATCAACTGTGAATGGAGGCAATGGTGGTTAGTTAGGTACATAGGTAAGTAAGTAAAGACTTGGTTGTTGGGTGTATATAGGGGGGCTTGGTTGATAAGGGGGTTTGACATGGACAGGTATATACAAAGAAGGAGAAGACAAAGCATACGGATATTCACGACGAATAAATAAATAAAAATAAACATACCCTTAAAGTCTGGCTTTATGGCATTGGTGAAGACGTCGCTCGATTCCTCGAACTGCGCTAGGATGAGTACTGGGATGGCCGACATGACTTGCGACGGAATTCCTCGATGTGAAATATTTCTCTAAGTGGAAGAAAAGAATGCGATGAAGTGATTTGTTTGAAAGCTCTACCGTTTAAATAGCTTCTGCTCTAACAGAAAAAAACAGCTCTCTCAAATTTACGGGAGATGGTCCTATTTATATACCGTGCTCTTAATTCTCGAAATCGTGATCACGAACACGTCGTCACCCAAAGTCTCGTCATCCAAAAGTCGGAAAGCCCAAGCTTTTACCCATCGTTGTCGCTCCGAGTACCACCCCTCGCGAAACGATTGCGCTTCTAGTTTTATTCCATTCTTCCCCATTACCACATACTTACCTCCTCGTACGCTTTGTAGACCTTAGCTGCCTCCTAAACACCACAACGTACCTAGGTAGGTGGTGTATCCCCCGAACAGGCAACCAGCCAGCCGCCCTCTCCTCTCCTCTCCTCCCGAGCACGCGATCAAAGCACAGTTGCCCTTGTCTCGAATAAAAATTACGAAATCGTCCCACGCTTCCACGGTATCACGCCAACGTTCTCGTGTGCCTCTCAGGTCGTCTAGACCCTATATACGTATGTAGGTATGTACCGAAGGTATATGTCGATATTTATATATCCGTACGACGAGGAGTCAGGAGTCCCGTGGGGTAGAAAAGGATGTCGACTAAAAAAAAAGCATCAACTAAGTCCGACGTAGCCAGCCAACGCTACCATCACCGATTCCTCATCTCCCGTCTCCCCGCACTAACGGGAGCAAAGCAAAGCAAAGCAAACAAACATCCCGCCAAGCGAGGCTGATGGCCCGGCCCGTCGCACGCGAGCGTGTCACAGCGGTTCCGACGTGGTGGCACGTCCTCGAGTCCGACTTACGCGGCCTAACGTCTCCGCATACACAAGGGAGAGAGAGAAAGAGAGAGAGCACTTGTCGAACAAATATTGACAACTAGTGGGACGATAACAAACCCATTATCTGTGTCCCCCCTTTTCCCCTTACCTTACGCACCTCACCTATCCAAAACCAGAGGGACAACCTTCACCCGAGCCCCCCGACCCCGGTGGAACATCTCTCCCTTTTCGACTCTCGTTGTCGTAAGGCTGTTTGTGAGTCAGATCATACTTCCCCCCTACTAGGCGGCATTGTGTGAGGGAACGTAGAGCTAGCTATACCTTACCTAGGTCTAGCCCTGCCTTGTATCAAGGCAGCTAGCTCGCCAAGGTACGTAAGTAGAGTAGTTTCGACGTCTTGTGAACCGGATACGCAGAGCTGAGCATCTGATATCGTACCTACAAAACTCGTTGGATATAGCTAGAGTCATTCGGCGAGCCTCGTGTAAGGTAGCTTTCGTGGCCTCGATCTTGGCTGCGCTCAACTTTATTCCCGTAGTCGCAAATCCGGGGACCCAGAACCTACCAGACTCAAAGATTAGAATATAGGTAATTGTATCGTAAACCCTCGACCAACAGGCATCTGTGGAAAGAAAGTGACGCCCCCCGGGTAAGACACAAACCAGGTTCTCTTTGTACTTACTACCATAGAAGCCAAGCACACACGTATCATAAATCTATCGCATGATCATATTCCGAATCCAGTTGCCAACCCTTAAAAAGGGAGAGGGGCGGAACCCAGTAATAATAAATTACCTAAAACGAGCAGAGCAAGAGTCTTATACTCTAATCCGATTTACGTTTTTTTTGTTTCCCATGACCGAAACACCGAAGAAGTCAAGTAGATCCACGCATATCCTACCCTCTTTCATTCCTCCCTTCTCCGAACAAACCTAAACATCCCATCATCGTTTCTCCTTTACTGGACTTCCCGAACGATGGCGTTGATCGCCTTGGCGACGTAATCGACGTTCCGCGTGTTCAGGCCAGCCATACTTATACGGCCGTTCTTCGTCATGTAGATGTGGTAGTCAGAGCGGATCTTCTGAACTTGTGTTTCCGACAGGCCAGTAAAACTGAACATGCCAATCTGATCCGTGATATGGTTCCAGGTACCCGGCGTTCCTAGCTCTTCTATCTTCGACCGCAAGGCCTTGCGCATAGAGATGATGCGGCCGGACATGGTCTTCAAGTTCTCCTCCCACTCAGAGAAGAGCTTCGGGTCGTTCAGAACGATGCTGGCAATACGCGCGCCGTACAGCGGAGGGTTTGAAATCTCAGACCGCTGCAGAATAGACAGTTGAGATGCGACTCGGGTTACGGTAGCTTCTGCATCCGGTGCAGGGGCGGTTACAAAGTGGAAACAACCGGCTCGCTCACCATACAGACCGAAGTTCTTGGCGAAACTCTGTGCCACGACGAACTCGAATCCCTGTTCGACAAAGTATCGGACAGCCGCATTGTCGCGTAACAGGTCACCCGACGCGAAGCCCTGGTATGCGGAGTCGAAGAAGGGGAAGTGGTTCTTTAGACGAATCACTTCTGCGATCTCCTTCCACTGTTCTAGTGTAGGGTCAACACCAGTCGGGTTGTGCGCACAGGCGTGCAGTAGAACAACTGATCGTTCCGGAGCACCAAGTAAGGCCGACTTCATACCCTCAAAGTCTAGTCCTCGTGTCTCCTTAGAGAAGTAGGGGTAGCTAGCGATGGGGAGGCCAACATTGGTGAAGATCTGGTGGTGGTTTGCCCAAGTAGGGTCTGAGAGATAGACTTTCTTGTTTCCTTTGTAGAACTTGGCGAGGAATAGAGCTCCCAGATGCACGGCACCGGTGCCTGAAATGGTCTGGAAGGAAGCAACACGCTTCTCCTTAACTGCAGGGGAGTCGGCGCCACCGAGAATCAACTCAGCAGCTTTGCTGGTGAACGAGGCGATACCAGAGATAGGCGCATACTCGTGGTTTAGCTCGGGATCGTTGTGGAGGATATCGTCGGCCTATCATAATTTCGAAAGGTGAGTAAATAGTATTAAATTTTGAAATAATATCACATATTAATTTTGGCCGATATAGGAGTTTGTAGGGAGACATGAGACGAAATTTTTAAAGGAAAAGATATATATATATATATAAAACAATACCTTCTTCACCACTGATAAGATCCAAGGTTTGGCGTTATCATCGCGATAAACACCGATACTCTAGATTCTAGTTAGCGATGATCCCTCTCAATATTAGGTAGTAATTAGAAGCTGATGTGGTAGTGGTACATACCAAATCTACTTTGTTGGGATCTTGATCAGCTCGGAAAGCTCTTACGAGTCCGAACAGAGGATCCTCAGGAGCTTGAGGTACGACCTCAGCCGTGAAGTTGGTTGCTGATGGCGGCGACATCTGTTTGGCTAAACTTTTGACACGAGAAACTGATTGACCGTGGTATGATGGGTCAAAAGGCATGGTTTTGAGGGAAAAGAAAAAAAATAATATATAAATTAGATACCTTATATATAGGTAAGTATTAGGTATGTATAGTAAGGTGTGGAAGAGGTATTATGCAAGCTTCGCAGGGTCGCAGGGTCGTAGTTAGGGTCTCAAGCAGCAGTCCGAAGCGCAGGACAACTGGGGGAGGGGCAAGTCGCCGGGGAGTTGCTTTGGGGACGTTTGTCACAGTGGGCTGATTGGGATGATTCAGATATGAAACCCGGTGAATGTTATAGGTCCGTTGACGCCTTCTGCATGAAAATGGGCCAAATGGGCCAAATATTGTTCAATTTGGTACCACTCTTACGTAGGGGGTACCTTGGTATGAATAATAATAGAATGAGGGCGAGGATCTAGGCTGTCCTTTAGGTGGTCTTTTAGGCGGTCCAGTCGGGGAGGAACAGCAGATATGGCGGGGTCGAAAAAACGGCCAAGCTAAGGAAACGTACGTCACAGATTTAGCGGCGGGGAGAACGGGGGAACCACCAAAAGTACGGTACCCTTGATACATGTAAGCTATGTACTTTGTTGTGTAGATTAGGTGCTGTATCCGGTGTATGTTGTGTATAGGTACCTTACCTTAGGTATATAGGTATGTATATATGATTGAGTAAGTCGGATAGAAGGAACAGAAGATGGAAGTCACGATGGGTTAAAAAGATTTGAAGTTTAGTAATAGCTACCTAAGGTACCCAGTAACTGAGTCCCTATTACCTGTTATAGGTACCAAGGTAGAAAGAGAAAGAGCTTTGTGTAAAATAAGTTGGAGCTGGAACTGTAACTGGAGCTTAGAGCGAGGTCGTTAGCCTTAAATGATACGACAAAGACTTGATGAACAGATCTACCCGCTAGCGCGTGCGTCTCTTAAATATAGCTGTTTGTTTGTTTGCTTGTTTGTCTATTACAGAATTCGATTTTAAGTAGAATCATGCTTAACATGATCGAGCTGATTTAGTGATTTAAAACTAAAACCAAAACTCAATTCGCTTTTCTTCGACCGAGGTCCCGCATCCCGCATCCCGCAACTATGTGAATTGCACGGCAAACTTATTAGTATTGTCGTCATCGGTTAAGGTCACCGGACCCATCGCCCACGGTTAATACGGGGGTCGGTTCAAGTAGCCCGAATCCTTTTTTTTTTATCTAAGCTCGGCATGGAACCTGCCCTTTGACTCTTACAGCTTCCCATCTAAGACTAACATTGACTATTAACCTTGTCATTTCTGCTTACACGCCTACGGTAGCTCGAATTACAGTCCATTGTACAATGATTAGAATCTGCCAATAGTCTTCAAATCATTCCCGATAAGTAGGTACATAGCCGGTCATGGTGTTGTTGACTATGTATGTATGTACATTATAGCATGTGATATCCGATACGACTTTGAGCCTCTCTTCACATGCTTTTGTTTCTTCTTATATTATACACACTCCTCATAATGTCCACTTATATAAGGCTGGTACCTACTTCATATAACCAAGTCCCACACGATTAAAAATGCGCATAAACCACAAGTCGCGAAAAATGTGTACTTGGCCGGGCTGGCTTTCTTTGTCGCTTGTCCCAACTGTCTGTTGGCTCCCCCTATATTCTCAGTTGTCTTTTCCGAATCAGCTACTAATTGCTCGATACCTGCCGATTGTGTCGTTAACGTGTCAATTAGTTGTGTTTGGAGCTCTGATATTTCAAGCAGTGACTTTTCCGCAGTCCTAGAAGTCCATGTTAGCTCTGTATGGTTACCATTCTCTATCTCCATCCCGTAATCGACCTACCTGACTTGGTCCAGAGTGCTTTCGTAATGTTTGAGCATATCTTGGTTATCCTTCTCAAACATCTGTATTTGCTCCGCGGTTAAATCTCCCGTTGGGACGTAGGTCGGCATCTCTTCAGGTGGTAGTGCTTGACTTGGTCTCCTTTTTGATTCTACAGAACTTCCCGCATCTTGCGCGCTCGCTAGCGTGCCTAAGGAAACATCTTGTTTTCGTGACTTGGCCAATACGCTTCTACTCTTTTCCATTTCCCTCATCAGCCGTATTTCCATCATATCTTGCTGTGTCTTGACGCATTCCTGGAGTCGGTGTCGTAAAAGCCATAGCACACTATCCCGGTGGTTGCGAATAGTATTCACGCGCTCTTCGGCTTCGATATGTTCGGGTGACTTGCTAATCGATGCGCCGCCCGCCGCCCATGCTCCTAGCGCACCTAAGCCGCGAGCGAACTTCTTCTGGATTACCCTAGACTCGATTTCCGACCGTGCTTGTTCGACATCCGCGAGACGGCGTATGCTCGCATTGAGTTCCCGCAACATTTTCTTCGCATTTGCGTCTATCTCCTCGCGCTCTCGATCCGAAAGCGGCCGCGGTTGTTTGTCTGAGTGCGCCGACCGAATCAGCGTCTTTCGCGGCTGGGCAGTTGAAAGATACGACTGTCGTATATTTCTAAGGTCGGCATGGAGCGAGGCTATATGCGAATTCTGGTGTTCCTGGTTAATTACTAGTTTATGGGATGTGTATATGTTCAATCGCGAGTACTTGCTATTCTGTAGGCCTCCTTTAGAAAATCATCTAGGCTATCCAAGCTGAAGCTTCGTTTCGTAGTTGAAGCTTCGTGCTGTTTGAGAAAGCCATTGAAGATAGGAGTGAGATCGGTCATCGTGAGGGGTTTCAAGAGGGTTTAGTTTTAGTAATAAGTCATGATATATTATTTTTGAGTTGAGAGTTGAACAATTCGAAGCTCTTTCAAGTTGTGAAGCCAGCACCAGCAACCTGTTCAATTCAATGTGCGATGCCCCCCGTAATGCAAATAATGATGCTATCTGTCCGTCGGCGGAAGGTAGAGCTGATGCCGATGTGGCTTGTAGCCTGTGCATGTGGCTTTTATGAGGCCTCGTTCACCATCCATTATCTCGATGCGGCGTAGTACAGCGCAACTTTGTTTGACCCAACACGCTGGGATTGAGCCCTCACATGTACCTATCCGGTTGATGGCATATTTCCATATCGATATAAAGGAAGTTTCCAGACTCTTTTACAATTGATATGTGGGTACGGGATAAGTAAGTAGGTAGCGTCGTATTTCAAAATCATCCTCTAATATAATACGTATTTGACGTTATCATTTAGCATCCCGACTTCGCAACATTTCAAATTTGTTACCAGTTTTTTTTTCTTCAGAGTCCCGCAGATCGGTCATGTCATGTCGCTACAAATCCCCAACGTTCAGGAAATCCGGGAATGATAGCACAGCCTATTGGAGCAACCAACCTGCCTTAATTCTTTTTTTTTTTTTTTTTTTTTTTACGGGAATAACACCGATAGGGGGAACCCTTCGCCGCAGAAAATGGCGGGAATAACCGCAAATGTACATGGAAACCTTAGATAGCCACTTATATGCAGCATTATCCACTTTCCCATACTGAACCTTGTTAGCAATGGCCGAACGGGGAGGAATAAGTAGAGGATGGGTACGGATTCGGCTTGGTAAAAACTTCCCCTATCCCATTTTTACTTATACCTTGTGTTGATGTAATCGTGATATCGTGGCAATGAATGACAGTGAGAAACCGCCAACAACACCGAAGGATCATCATGATGAGACGCAAGAACGTCCTTCTAAAGAAGAAGAATTAGCACCTCAGACCCTTGGTGGTCAAGATAGAGACCATACTCAATCAAGAGACTCAGACGACGAAGACACTCGGGGCTCTGAAGATGGTGTCGAAAACGATAATGGACCTCAAGACCTCGAAACACTCTCGCGAGTGTCTAGCGGTCCACCCTATAGCGTTTTTTCACCTTCCATGATACGATGGATAGTCTTTATGAACTGTATCTCGGCTTTCATATCACCCATCACAGCCAATATATACTTTCCGGCCATTCCATCCCTATCACGAGATCTGGGGGTTTCTGTTGGACAGATCAATTTGACGCTGACTACCTACATGATATTCCAGGGTTTGGCCCCTACCTTTTTCGGCGATTTCGCCGACGTTGCCGGAAGACGACCAGCTTTCATCATTGCTTTTACCTTCTACCTCGGTGCTAACATTGGATTGGCTCTGCAACGGAATTACGCGGCCTTGCTGATCCTCCGTATGTTACAGAGTGGCGGAAGCAGTGGAACACTCGCCCTCGTCTATGCGGTGGTTGCGGATATCGCCCCGACCTCTCAGCGAGGAAAATATATGGGTATCGTCGGGGCAGGGCTGACGATAGGTCCCGCCCTGGGTCCGATCATTGGCGGGTTACTTGCCCAATATCTGGGATGGCCAGCTATCTTCTGGTTCTTATGCATCCTTGCCGTGGTGTGGATGGTCCCCTATGTCTTGGCGGTCCCAGAAACGGGAAGGAAAGTCGTAGGAAATGGATCCATTCCACCACAGGGCTGGAATATGACACTACTTGATTACATCCGATTCAGGCGTCATCCCCGGAACAGGCCAACTGGTCAAGCGAAGCAGAAGCTACGATTTCCAAACCCTTTCAACACGCTTGCTGTTGTAGGTAATAAGGATATGGGGATGATATTATTCTACAATGCCTCTCTCTATATAGGCTTCATGATCATTACGTCCACTCTCGCTTCTCAGTTTGCCGACATTTATCACTATAACGATATCCAGCTTGGATTGTGTTATTTACCGATTGGCGGAGCAACTACAGTGTCGTCAATCTGCAATGGATATATGATAGACTGGAATTATCGTCGTATAGCTAAGAAGTTGGGCATCAGCATTGATAAGAAACGTGGAAACGACCTTAAAGGATTTCCCATCGAAAAAGCCCGCCTTCAGTTGGTATACCCTCTTGTTATTATCGGGGCTGTAGCGTACATCGGCTTCGGTTGGGCACTGCACTATAAAGTCCATGTAGCTGTTCCTCTAGTGCTATCCTTCTTTATCGGGACATGTGTTACCGGGCCTTTCCAGATCATCAACGTCCTGATTGTTGATTTATACCCGTCAGCTCCCGCAACGGCAACCGCTGCGAACAACTTGTGTCGTTGCTTATCTGGAGCTGTAGCAACGGCAGTTATACAATACATAATCGATGCCTGGGGAAGGGGATGGGCTTACACTTTTATTGCGCTCATCTTTACGTCCTTTTCCCCTGCTCTTTGGGTTATTCAGAATTACGGACCTAAATGGAGAGAAGAACGATTAGAGAAAATGAGGCAAGTTGCTGAGAAAAAGGAGGCAGAAGCCAAAGCGAAAGAAAGCGCTGCAGTTGAGAAAACCAATAATGGTGTCCTTGCTGAGTCTCAACCTTCGTCTGGTTGAATCTTCTCCCCTTTATTTGGCTTAAATCATAATCGCGTATTATAGGAGACCAATATTTAGAGCAACTGGTCTCTAGACATGAATTACACAAGACAAAGGATAATAAATTGTAGAAGGGCCGGAAGTATAGAATCGAATGGCCTGTTGGTGTGATGGTTCACAGCCCACCCATTTTACACGCTGGGGTGTAACTCAGATGTTAGGACAAGCTTTCTTGGCAAAGCCTGGATTGAACGGTACGTATCGAGATCAAGATTAATTGTTTCTCGGTGGATCCTAACTTAGAATAATTCCTTATGAGATTAGAATTTATGTTAACGAGTTATGAAGCCTGAGGCGCAAATAGGGGAAGTTGGGGGTTAAACTTTATAGATGGTAGATGGTTTATATGCATATTTTTGGATAGATCAATAACATCGAATGCCTTGCCCCGCTATCAACATGTCGCTCATTTGGGTCTTTTACAAAGTCTTACCCTTGTTTCTTTAGACAACCTTATACATTATACATAGCACGCTGTCATCTTTTTCCAAGATCTGTAAAATGTAATTGTCACTTCGCAGTCTTGGATATGACGCGTAAGTTACCGTGGAAAAGGGTCGAGACGGGCTCAACTTTCACTCCAGGATCGCCTAGCTCGACACCTATTAAACAACAAAAAGCGAAACGCGAGGACGGTGATGATGACGATAATCAGGTGGCAGCATCGCCTGCTCCTGCTAAACGAGTAAAGATATCTAATTCTATACCCGGGACTCCAGTATCCAAGCAAACTCCTCCACCTGAGTCGTCACCGCCTTCTCCTAAACCACTCCCTGAAAGGTGTGTATTTCGCTTATTCAACAGTCACCAACCCGTCTAATTTCATATTTAGCTACATGATTGAAGGCCTTGAGAACGATGACATGTATCGCATGGTGGAGGATGAGTTTCTATCAACCGCTCAACAATTTACCGCTCACCTTCATGCCGCTGAGTATCATCGTCTAAAAGCCGCGTCTAAGTCGCAAAATGCAGATACAATCAGGGACATCTCAAGACCAGTTGTTGGGCGGATGACCGACCCAGTGAAGCTGAAGCAAGAACGCAAGGCTCGCCTTGAGAAGCAGCGAGCAGCAACGAGAAAAGCAAAGGCTAGCAAAGGCCAAAATGATGACTCCACAGCAAGCGAAAGCGACCTATGGCGTACCGCATCTCTGCATGGACTTATGGAGAGCCCAAGAAAGAAAGTGACGCGTCTAGACAATCTCACCAAGGTACCGACTATAACCCGTGCTGCCGCAGGGTTCAGCACAGCTAAGCCCGGGCAGTTACTTGCTACATCTCATCCAACCCGGAATGATCTCACTAGCAGTAGACCTATACCTAAATCGACGTCTATTCACAATAGTGAAACAGAAAGTGATGACGAGGATCTAGATACGCCCTCTACCAGGGTTCTTACGAATACAAAAGGGAGGTTTATACCATCTATGTCTACGCCCACACCACAAACCCCCAAACCAAGACAAGCTCCCGCCACGACAAGAGATGACCACCCACTACGTCGCGCAGAAAAAGTTCATCCTATCATTCGGCAACCAGGAACTAGGACCACCGTGGAATCATCCGCATCGTTAGACGACGAGGCCGGGAGCGGAGACTTCCTAAGCCGTCTCAAACAGCGGCAGGAAGACCGCAAGCGCAACCGTGAGCAACGTAGTAAACAAGCGGCGGCAGCAGCGTCGAGCAACGCGCAGTCAACAAATGATGATATCATTCCAGGGTTTCTATAACTATCCTAGGCTATATTATATTTACAAGTAATTCAAGGGACCAATCACGACGACGGCTTGAAGGGCGTCTCGTACGGCTGCTCGGCCTGCGGCGTGATGCGCGCAAGATGCCTTCGCTGGCCGCTCTTCCAGTCGTGTAGCGCCGAGTGCTGGGTTACGCGGTTATCCCAGACGACGACGGTGCCCTCCTCCCATTTGACGCGGGCCTGGAAGTCGGCGCCGTATGCAAGGTGGTCATAGAGGAACTTGAGGATCGCGTCGGATTCTTCCTTCTTGAGACCGACGATATTGCGGGTGACTAGGTAGTTATGGCTATTGTTTAGCAGGAGACTATGGAGCAATGGGTGGCAGAAAAAAAGGACTTACACTGAGGGTTCACGTATAGCGCCTTCTCGCCGGTCGCGGGGTGCGTCCGGACGATAGGGTGGGCGTTCACGACGGGCTCTCGCCTCCTGATGCCGCCCCTCGCGTTCGACGCGTTGGCTTGCTCGATTCCGGAGTGGTTAGCCTTTAAGCCGTGCAGACGCTCCTGGAAGAGCGGGCTCAAGCGGTTGTATGCTTCGGCGGCGTTGACGAATATAGTGTCGCCGCCAGTCTCAGGCTTGTCGAGGATGTACAGGAATGTCGTTCCGGGTGGCTGCTGCTCGTACGACACGTCCGAGTGCCAGGCTACCGAGCTGACCGTGTTCTCGAAGAATTGGTCGTAGCCTTTGTCTCCCTCCCCGCGGTGGACGAGGTGGATCTCCGGGTGGCCTTCGGGAGAACCCGAGGTCGGGTGAATGTGGTGGCGGCCAAAGTAACCACCGAACTCTAAGGCCTTCTCGATGGGTAGGTCGGCAAAGTCCTGGTTGCGAAAGGCGACCACTTTCCTCTCCGCTACGTAGCGGGCGAGCTGGTCTTTACCGGCATTGGTTAGAGAGCTTAACTGGATGCCTCGGATTTCAGACCCGATGGTGGGTGTGAGGTCGACGATTTGGGTACCCTCGGGAAGAAGGTCAGGATACGAGGTATCGGCGTCCTTGCCGTGCTCGTAGTGCTCAAAAGGCTGTAGAGGCGGATACTTCTGCTCTGGGTTCCATGTCGGCAGATAGTTGGGGTACTACAGGACGATCAGCATCGGGCGAGAGAATCTAGTTAAGATATCTGGTCTCACCTTTGCGGGTTTAAGTCCCGTCTTACCCTCCTCGGCCTCCTTGTCGTACTTGTAGGGAGCAATCTCCTTGTACGCGCCGAAGAATCGGGTCGCCTTTAGCTGCTGCGGCAGAGACTGAGCAGTCTCGGTGACGGTAGTGGTAGCAGAAGGAGCCATAATATCAAATTGGATAACTACCTGACCTAACGTTGGAGTTGGAGTTGACAGCTACCTATCTATCACTACTAGGAAGCCAGAGCAAATCTACCCCTACGTACAGCTGCTTCTACTTAATATATATATGCAATCCCCCACCCTCACCACGTTCGAATACATGAAACTATAACTGATGTGCTCGCAAGGACACTATCACGCAACACATCTGCCGTTCCAATAGGAGACCTCGTACTCTGATCTGTTTTATAGCGTCTCCATTTCCATGGTTGCCCGCACCCTCCATCATCGCGCACTTATCAGATCCGATCGGAGCTTTGGACGGATCTGTCTGGCTGAGGGGTGGGCGTTTTCGACCCCGCGCTTTCGCGGTTCGCGCATGATGTTGCTATCGCTGAGTTCGATCACGTCATCCCAGTCCGGCATTTTTCGTGCCTTGGCTGCAACCAACCCAGCTTCGTCTGTACAAAGTTGATCCCTCCCTATGTGACGTGACTGGTACGCGACTCCCCCATATTACGTTAATCAGCGCAATAAGCTGGTATTGGTGTTGATGTTGGCATTGTTAACAATAATATGTAACGCGATCTCGTCTTCGCTTAGTAGAGCTATATCCGGTTATACCAGGAACTTTTACAATACGCCCTCCCCCTATTCTAACTCACATTCCTCCATTGCCATGCTTCATTCCGCGTTCTCGAGAAAAATGTATGTTCCGTCTGGGCATAGGGGGAAGACGTCATTTTAAGGGGTATTGTGCCAGAAGGCTTTTATTAGCCATTGGACGCCCAACTGATACGTACGTAGGTACTATAATGGTAATCATCGAACCATTGCCCCCCCCCCCCCCCCCCAGCCAGTAAGCATCTGTCATCGTCGAACCTCAGATTCGAATCTATATGTATCCCCGCTTCGTCGTCGGTACGAGTTCCGAACGAACACCGTCGGAAACAGCCGGTGGTGGGTGTTTACAACCGGGGCAGCGGTACTGATGGTGGAATCTGAATATATCGCTTGCGGGGGAACAGGATTTGGGAGCCCGGGGGTTTTACTCGGATTTTCATCTCCCTTTTCCAACTATACCACGCGAAGCGTATGCTCTACCTCGCACAGACTCATCGGATGGAACGGCAAAGTGTTTATATTTGGCGATGATTGATATTACAAATCATATTATGTCGGATATAAGTTACAGCTACATTTCATACTAGTCTACGCTGAACAAATTCACGACCGGTAGTGACTGGTTCAAGGGAATATGCGGGCGTATCAAGACAGTTGATATTGAAGATGTAAAAGATTGGATTGGAAACGAGTAAATAAAGCTTAATAAACCATGTTAACGTTTATTTCGATATACTCCTTTGTTGTATATCTCTGGCTGCCATTCGAGGTAGGTGGGCAGGTGTGGTCCACTTGCTAGTGGCAAAGTCCCTGCTTATCAATCGAGGGGCAATGCATCCTCTAAACCACATTTTTCCTTATCCAAATCCCAAATCCCAAATCCCAAAACCCCCACCATCCATCAAAAGTTAACCATTCGGCCATTCAAGCCATTATCATCAACCATAACCATAGGCGTACGACAAAGTAACCCGCCAATATGTCGATGGATATAGATATAGACGCTCCCATCTCTATAGCGCCTCAGCAAGGGTTCAATAACGCGCCCATTACTGCTACTATATTCTGTTGCGACTGCGGTGCTCCTATAGATGGTACAACGGCTATCGACGCCAAGTGCTACGACTGCTTCAAACTCACCAAAGATATCTCTCAAGGCATCCAACGCGAAGCCACCCTACATTTCTGCCGAGACTGCGACCGATGGCTTCAACCGCCATCCAGCTGGGTAACAGCTCAACCCGAATCACGCGAACTCCTAGCTCTGTGTTTAAAGAAATTAAGTCTTAACCGAACGAGGATAATCGACGCTAGCTTCATATGGACCGAACCGCACTCGAGACGAGTAAGAGTTAAGCTTGTAGTTCAGGCTGCTGTCGCAGATGATCGGGTTATGCAGCAGGCCTTGGAAGTCGTATATGTCGTCGCATATCAACAGTGTCCAGAATGCGCCAAGTCATATACGGCAAACGTTTGGAGAGCAAGTGTACAAGTTCGTCAAAAAGTACTTCACAAGAGAACATTCCTCTATCTCGAGCAACTTATTCTAAAACACGGCGCACATCGCGAAACTATCAACATCAAAGAAGCTAAGGATGGTATCGATTTCTTCTTTTCTGCAAGGAACCAGGCCGAAAAGTTTGTCGACTTCTTAAACTCGGTCGTACCCGTGCGAGTCAAGAAATCCCAGGAACTTATCTCTCAAGATGTCCACACTTCTAAGAAATCATACAAATTCACTTTTTCCGTCGAGTTAATACCTATCTGCAAAGATGACCTAGTAGCCTTACCTATTCCCCTCGCCAAGCAGATCGGCAACATCTCCCCGCTAGCCATATGTTATCGCGTCGGCACCTCCATCAATGTGCTCGATCCCAACACTCTCCAAACCGCAGATATTAGTTCGCCCGTATACTGGCGAACGCCCTTCCCCGCCTTAGCCGATGCTCAGGATCTAGTAGAGTTCATCGTGATGGACTGCGAACCCATCGGACCAACACGCGGGAAATGGATTCTAGCAGAGACGCAGTTGGCGCGCGCCTCGGATCTCGGCGTCAACGACAAGACGTACTTCGCCCGCACCCACCTTGGCGGATTGCTGCACGCGGGAGACTCGGTCCTCGGGTACATGCTGACGGGAACAAACTTCAACAGCCCGCAACTCGAGGCCCTCGAGGAGTCACACGTGTACGCTTCACGCATTCCCGATGTGGTCGTCGTCAAGAAACACTACCCGAACCGTCGGCGCAACCGCAAGCGCGTCTGGAAGGTCCGCCGCATGGCTAAGGACGAAGGCGAGCTGCTACCCCGCAAGACCGACCAGGAGCGACAGGATCGTGAGTTTGAGCAGTTCCTGCGGGATATCGAGGAAGACGAAGAGTTCAGACAGGGCGTGCAGTTGTATAAGCAGCCGCCGCGGAAGAAGAACGCCGACGAGATGAGCGTGGCTACGACGGCGGACGAGGATGGCGAGGAGGATGATGCTCCGCAGGTCGATATGAATGAACTGTTGGAGGACTTTGATGAACTTACAATGGAGGAGAACCAATAATTCTTTTCACAAAAGAAGAATCAAAATAAAATTTGGCAGATTTATTCGGTGTTAAGGGGGGTAAAGGAAAATAGACATGAGTTAGCTCAATGAATCATTCAATGCTTAGGAGCTTCTCGTGGCTTCTTACACGATGTAACTACTGTACGGAACATCATTTCATATTCAGAAACTTTTGCTTCAAGTGATATTATTTAGAAAGGAAAATACATAACTAAACTTAAATGAAACTAAATCTCTGATATTCGATAGATGCTTCTATTTATTCCCTTTGCCGAGGACTTTGTGACCTTATAGAGGCAGGTAAACAAATAATAGTTAATGAATTATAGAATATTTTGTTTATATACCGACATATATATAAGGGTTGCCATACATGAGTAACAACAAACGAAGTAGCGAGATTACTGTACAATATCAACTTGTTCTATATTACCGGTGATGAGTCTCCATAGGTTAGTTACCTAGTTACCTTAGTCGTGTTCACTCATCCCTCTATAACTCTACATGTACTCCAGGCAAATGGGACCGTAGGGTATCGTCTGGCTGGAGTATTTTCTTGTTCGCTTCATGTGCTTGGGAAATTTGAATCCGGACTTGGGGGCTTAACGGTATATAGGCAGTTTACAGGCCGAGGTATGTTGAAGATTATCTTGACACGATCAATCCACAAACTTACTTACCTACGTTGGCAACCACGCCGCCCTACTCAACTTACTCCCTATTTAATTTAGGAACCATGCGTTTTTCTACAATCACGAAAGCATCAAAGATTGGGAATTGATTCAACTCAGTTTCCATAATTGCTAAGGTTGGGCGATCCTAACACACATACATCATGACCATTACTTAATTCACGTTCCTCATGTCACATCCTAACAAGTTTCACGTGCTATTAAAAACCTCAAGAATCGGAAACATGCGGTTATGAGAAAGATTTCTCTATTAGTACCTTTTTTTCCGATCAGAAGGACTTATAAGCTGCCAAAGGTGCTAGCGTAGCAACGAGCGGTGATGCAAGGACATCATCGTCATTCTCTCCGTTATCCGCCGTTATTGAAAGGGAGGAAAATTTGCTGTGCAGCTAAGCCGACAGACAAAATTACCCTCTTATTCGTCCCTGTTTACACCACTGTGAAAATCTCACTCGCACTAGCAGAAAAGAGAAGGCAGTACACGATCCACGCGTATAAGGCATGCTGTATGCACTTCATTTGTTGTTTCCAGATTGGTTGTTGTGGTTTGTAGTCTGTAATATAGAGGCCCTTCCCTTGTATCTAGTCATCCGCAGTGGGAGACTTTCCAAGCCCTCCATTCATTCCGGCAACGCCCCAAGGATCCATTCTCCGGTATGTTCGCCGTCATATGTAGAGTCATGATCCATCAAAACTCAGACCTGTACACCAAGTTCCACAGGCCGCTTTGCTGAGTATGATTCGGAATAACGACAATAGGGCCAGGATAGAGGCCTAACGATGAACGCTAGAGTTCCGAATGGTCCAGTTCACTGTCACTTCAGTCATGGGGTATGGAATCCGGGGTCGCGGTATCACAATGGGAAAGGGTCACTGGCATTTCCGTCATATGAGAAGTACGCAGCAGAAGAGCTGCGCTGAAAAGTTTAGTTGTACACACTGCCGTCCAGGACACGTTGATTATCCGCAGGACAGCAACAAATGGATGAAACTTGCAACAGTGCGTTGCAACCGAATATACGAAGAGACATATTTGTGTGAATGCTGCTGGTGGATTGAGTCCGGTCAAATCTAACGGGAGCAGCTCTTAAACGGGAAAAGGTTATACTTGTTCGGTCGTTTGATTCCTTATGGAGATATTTACGACTAGGCCGCCGGCGTGGTCGGAGTGTGTCTGCTCCAGTTCTCGGTTCGGGGTCTGTAACTTCCACGTCCGCTTCTGGTCGGGGGACGGCCAGGGGAATGCGACGAGGCGTGATCGCCAACGTGGTCTGGGTGTTCCCTTCCTCCGCGTTGTCCACCACCACGACCTGATAAGCGACGAGGTGTCCCTCGGGGTCCAGACCGGCGGGGGTTACTCGTGGACCTATTGTTGGCAAAAGGTACTAGAACAGTCTTCGCTTCTGGCATAAATGGAGCAGAAATTCTAATCACGCTCTTGCCATTGGAAACTTCAGGTAAAAATCTCAAAGCCTCGGAGCCTGTCGGATCAACTCGCAATTTGGCCGGTGCAGGATCGAAGTTGGGTTCGACAGCTTGCCATAGTGCGTCCGGCGCTTCGCTAGGGAGTCGAACAGCGGGCAGCGAACCCATCTCCTGCTCACCGAAGCATTCTTCGGCCATCTCCTTGCTAGTATAGTCGCTATCATCAGAAGCTGCAGAGCTCACAGAGTGTGTCAGACCAGGCAACGCAACAGTTGCAGGATCGTATGAATGGGTATGCTCTAGCGCAATTCTGCTAGAGGAGTCTACGGCCATAGACTTCGCTTGATGGGCCGGCTTCTTCCCCATTAGATTGTTAATCTTATCCTGCCAATTTTCCTGAGAGGCTATCTCGTGCGGTTTTTGAGGGATTCCCGCGTATCCCTTACCTCTGCTAGAGGGACGGGGAACTGCCGCTTGCGCACTTCCTCGGACGGGCGCGGCAGCGGCAGCGGCGAACGAAATGGGTGCGGGTTTAGCGGCTGGAACAAGGGGACTAGGTGCTGTAGAATTGGTCGGGGGTGGTAGCTTCACTATAGGACGAGCTGGTGGTAGAGCCACATGCGGACGAGTGACATCACCATCAAATACCGGATGACCATCTGCGGTTGGGGGAGGAGGGGTTGGCGACTTAGTACGCGCCTCCTCCCGAGCACTGCTATCTTGTCTGGGCATATCCCGCGTAGAGGGGAAGAATCGAGAACTACTTCTGTGCTGGGTCTGTGATCCCGGCGTATTACGTCCATTGTGGCCAATAGGGGCCTGCCTATCGAAATCGGGGTGAATGCCGTTTACTTCTTTGGCAGCAGCTTCTCGAGCCGCATCTCGAGCAGCGAAATCTGAAGGCATAAGTCCTTTGCGTTTAGCCATGTCCTCCGTAGAAAGCTCTGGGCGATGTCGCTCGTCCCTTCCGGTGTATCTTGAGTTGTTGAACGTACCACTAGACTGTGATTCATTATGGTTGGTATATGGCCCGGCTGGGCCTCGCTTGTTCTCTTGTATATTACCCCGAGGACGCCATGTGTCTCTTATCGGAATAGTTGGGTTCTTTTCGTGATTATTTATGAACTCTTGCATCTCAGCTGCGCGTCTACGATCATCTTCTTGAACGTTATCGGCGAAGGATTTCCACGAATTAGGGAGGTCCTGTTCATGGGCATTGGAAGGACGGCCTCGAGGTGGGCCAATAGGAGCCATTCGATTACCAGACATTGCTTCAGAACGTGCAGGTTGCTGTGAATTTGAGCGGGGGGGACCGATCGGTCCCGGACGATGAATACGTTCGGAGATTGGAGCCGGGTGAGAATCGGGCAAAGTTCCTAAGTCAGGATTAAATGTACCGTTTCCAAGAGAGCGGTCGTTTCCAGGAGCACCCCAGACGTTTCGGGAACTATTTTGAGAGCTGCCAACCCACGAGGTAAAACGCTCCGGGTGTTGTGAAGTCTCAGGCCACGCTGTCTTCGACTGCGTTTTGGGCGCATTAGCAGTTGTATCTGAAGGATTTCCAGCTTGAGTTGAGGGATGTTTGACTTCGCCGTTAACGTGATGATCAGAATTAGGCCTGGCCTTAGTTTCTTGGGCGGAAGGGCTAGCCGTAGCTTCCGATGGCGCTCCAGGCTTCTCTGAAGCAGAAGTATTTGTCCGGCCGGGATATGCAGGCTGTGTTGAGGATTCGTTATTCCCTTCCTTTTTAGCACTCTTGCGTTCAGGTGGAGGTCCCATTGCCTTGAGCTTTTCAGCAATTCTAGCCTTACGCGCCTCTTCTTCACGGGCTTCCTGCTCCAATCTGCGCTTGATGGCTTGTTCGCGACGCTCACGCATAACTCTTCTCTGGATTGCGAATTCATCCTCATTAGGTGGCTGATCTGCACTAGGTGGGTTGTATTGAGGGGTAGCGTAAGTTTGACCAGGAGAAGGACGAGGCTGGTAAGGATGACTGGGTTGAAGCCGCGGTGTGATCTGGCTATTGACTGGCGAGAATGTTGTGGAAATGGGGCTCTCGGCCCCAACAACAGAGCCAGCTCGGGATTGGAGTACCTCGGGGGGTGGCGGAATATCGTACGGCTTTCCAAGCCTATGGGCCATTATACCACTAGTCCCGCTAACGTTAGAAGAGCCGCGACGACGGCTAAACGGACCTTCATGACCACTGGTTCTGCTCGTCTGAAAAGCGGCCGACGGCTCTGCAGGGCCTTGCTGTTCGTGGTGTTGAGGTCTCTGGAGGACTGCAGGTTGACGTCCATGAACATCATTCCTTGATCCCCTACGATCCGTCACCGGCTCATATCGACCAGAGTGTGAGTTGAACAATTGGCTATGGTTGCCTGCGTGACCTTCTCGGAAACCAGATCGACTAAAATCGTCCGCGGCGATCTCCTTGGTTGGCGGGGGAGATGTACTTCTAGCGGCCGTCTCTCGTGCTGGGGGGCGTGGGGCTGATGCGAGATTATCTGGTTGCCCAGGAGGTACTTTTTCTATAGGTGGTAGGCGTGCCCACGGCGATTTAGCAGGCGTTGGCGGAGCAGGAGGCTTTGCGACGAGAGTTGGCTTTTCGGGTGCACCTTTTAGCACAAGACTCTTGCCTGAGGCTAGGACACCAGGCCTAACCGAAGGAGACCCGGTTGCGCTCGAGATAGGCGCAGGTGATTTTGATTTCGGCGGTGCAGGAGTCGGTTCTTTGCTGAGCGTAGCGTGAGTGGTGCTAGGGCTCGGTGCGATCTCGTCGGCTGGTGGTAATGTGATCTTGGTGCCGTCGGTCCACGTAATAGTTTCGGGTGCCCATTCTTCGTCATCATCGATATCTGCCCAGTTCGACTGACCCTTGGTATCCTCCGGTCCTAAACGGCCTGCCATATGGATGCCGTATTTGTGCATAAGCTCCTCATCAGATAGTTTCTTCTGCTCGGGTTGAGCAGCCGCTGTGGAAGTTAGCAGGAAGAGATAAAAACCACCAAGCTAAAACATCTTCCTATGACTTACGTCTATTTCGATTCCAGACAGTATTTGGATCGGGAGCTGCCGCGGGTTTGCCGTTGCTACTAAGCGTCTTAGTAGAACCGCCTAGGCTAGTGCCGGATTTGGCAACAAGCTTCAGACGGGAAGCGGAGGTACTAGGTGTAGGCTGCGGCGTAGAAGAGGCAGAGTTGGCCGTGGAGTCGGGGCGGGAGGTTGAATTCGCGGTCGTCTTGGAAGCCAGAAAAGTGCGATTTACCGAAACCGACTTGAAGCTCTGGGGCTTCTTGAGAGTTGAAGATGTACGCGCATGACTTTTGTCACCTAGTCGTGCCTTTGATGTTTCCGTATCCGAACCACCACTCACACTAACTTCAGCTGAGTTCACTAATTCGTCGACGATTTCTGCGATCTGCTTATTCTCGACATCGGAAGAAACACCGTTTAGTGTAGCACTCGAATGACTAGCATCCTGAGCGTCGTTGCTTGCAACAGCTGGCTGAGCCTATAGTGGGATGCACGTGAGCAGGTTGTTTTGCGACAGCGGCTCTGTCTGATAATTGTATAGAACTGATAGGGAAATAGAGTAGGAAACAGAGCAGAGAGGGGTAGCAGTGAGAAGAGAGAAGAGGGAAGAGGGAAGAGAGAAGAAGGAAGAAGGAAGAGGGAAGAGGAGAAAAAAGAGGGAGGGCAACACGAGTATATACTTACGAGGGTGGGTTCAGTTAGAGATGCATCCGGCTTATTGAGGGTTGGCTCAGTCGCCATCATCCAACTCGAGATGTAGTGGAACGTAAATGTTTGCGTTCGCGATCGAAGAGTAACAGTTGCGTTGCGCTTTTCGACCGAAGATATTGGTATTTTGGGGGAGTGTGAATTAATGAGGCTGACGGGCAATTGAGGGTGGTCAGTTCGAGGGTTTTCGTAGTTACTTGGCAAATAGGCGGGTTTAGAAATCGGAGTCAGTTTTAAGTCAAGTTACTCACTTCGCTGCTTTTGGTCCCGGCTATGTGGAAAAAAAGGAAGGCTATGTGTGTGTAATAATATGTCGCGTTCGCAAGAGACGCGACCAGTAGGTTTATTACAGAAGCCTAGCTCTCTATTCGGGGGGAGGTTGAGAGCGTATTATATTGCAATACCTCGGGAGTACAGGTATGTTTGTTGCAGGTTGAAGGGTTTAAGGATGTCCTAACGACCTTTCAGCGTCGTGTTGTCAAAGTTTACAAGATCCCGAGCTTTTGGGGCTTGCGCAGAAAAGAAGTGGAGACGGTACGAGGAATTGGAGGAATTGGAAGACTCTTAGAACAATTTGAGCGCGGCTGGGAAAACGAAAACAGGAAAGTACAGTACTATGCACCTAGTAGGGCCTGTCAGGGCATGCCAGGTGAGGTGTGTAACTGACCATAGTGGTGAAGTGGGTCCAGGTGGCTACCTGTCCGGCCTGTGGGCTGAACAGCATCACACAAGAACGAGCAAAACACAGGTACATGTAGACGCAGTGCGGTACCTAGTGCGGATGCCTACCTAACATACCTAACATACCTAGGTAGGTATATCGAGATGGCAGCTGCAACAAAGACAGAAAATTGTACGTACCTGTATTATCAAAATATAGTAGGACTTCCTAGTAAAAGTATGAGTACGCTACTAGAGGTAGTTTTAAAGGGTGATTATGAAGAAAATGAATAAAGGTTAGAATTATAATAACTACCTAAGTTAGTGGAAACATCTTGAATAAATAATAAGTAGTCCTAGCGAAAATTATGTGACTTGTTGCCGAGAAGATTCCAAAATCCGTGATACTGAAATAACATGATACTCACGTACATGCACACACACACACAAGGTATAGGACATCTTGCTTACAAACGAAATAAGCCACCGTTAAAACTCCGAAACATACTTATAATCAACAACTCGGGGCAAAAGATAGGATATAAGCACATAAATATGTAATCCAACATAACTAACCCTCGTTACAAAACTTATATAAATAAGTATCTAAAGTATCAGTCAAAATCACTTAAGAGCGAGGACGGGGAACCTGTAAAATTCTTTTTTAGAGAGGCTAAGCTCAGTTCAGTTCTGGTACACAATGGCTATTCATGCTTGACGCCATCTCATCCTATGTACATGTTAAACTTGATTCTACCCCATTTCACTCAGTGTCTCAATATCGGACCTGTTTAATGAGCATTGTTCTTGTGGTGACCTATGACAAGTCAGTATATATATACCATCATTTTGAAAACGATTCATAAAGAATACTTACGTAGGTGGTAGTAGTAGGCCATAGGGTATCCGATAACGAGAAGGAGACCAATAGCATGGATGATAGCTGCAAGAGGAACAATCAGTAAGAATATCCTTCCCTACACCCAAGTAACGAGGGGGAAATGGCTGTCAAACGTACGCTTGGCTGTAGGGTTCTTGCCAAAGTGCTTGGCCTGGTATCGACCGAAAAGACCGGTGGGCTGGATCTCGGGAGCAGGTCCTCGGGGGAGTTTCTCGTAGAAGCTGACGACACGCTTCATACGAAGGGCGTCAGGGGCGGTACCGATGGCCTAACAAAATATCCATCAGCGAATTTTTAAACTTGTAAAATTTCCAATATTCCCTTCCAATATCATCCGAAGAATACGGAAAACCCAAAACTAAAACCCCTCCTCCTTCAACCACATCGCACTGAAGTTTACGATCGTAAAGCAACGGGGAAACCAGATAGGACTATCCGGGAGGAGATCAATACGTACATTCGGCGAAGCAACCTATAGAGTATGGATTAGTATAGTCTAGACTTTTAAATATGCATAGAACCGGACAAACCTTAGGAGGGATAAGGGTCGAGAGGGCCCTGCGAGTAACGAAGCTCATTATGGCGGTATTGATCGCGATGAGGGAAAGAGGGTAGAAGAAAACCGAAGATATCACAGAGAGTAATCAACTGTGTCAACTATTGACGCAATTGTCAGTCTGCGATGCGATGCGATACTTGGCGTAATTCGACAAAGAGATTAAAGCTTCAAAAGCGAAAGTCGTTCAATTGACGAAACGACGAAAAGACCTTGCACCCGGGCAATTCAACCTGGTCCGTGCATATTTTTGCAAGCGCAGCCTTCCGTTCTCACTGGACTTCACTGGAACCACTGGAACCAACTTTAGCGCGGTTATCTTGCCGCGCCGACCCGAACAATACTGACCAATCAAATCCCTCGCATCTTGATTATCTCAACCATCGAAACTCTGAAATCGCCTCAATACAAGAATTCAATTCAATTATCAAAAGCCTTACCTGGCACACAAGTAACCCCCCTTTCGTCCGGTAGTCAACCTACGTCGCCTTCGCAAACTACCGGACTCCCTCTTAAAACAAAACCAACATCAATAACAACAACATGGCATCCCTCAGATCCCAAGCGGTCGCTGCTACTACAATGCTCCGAAGCGCAAGATTAGTTCCGAATAGGCAAGCTTTGGCCATGGCCCAGCGACGCTTCAAGACCGACGACTCGAGGACTGCTCTCGCCGAGACGACTGAGCAGGCTGCTATTCCCGAAGAGAAGCCGCAGAATGCTCCCGACTACGGCGCTCACATCGACCGCGCTACATCGTATGTCCTCTATTTCCAATTGATATTATTACATCATTTAAGATCCACGAGGTCATAAGTCAATTGCTAATTGAGACGTCTATAGAACATTCACGCCCGTCCCGAAGCGAGTAATGGATGGTAGCGAAGACCACGGCTTTCTGCCCGCTGCCGTACTGTCCGGCGCACCAGTAGAGCTTCAAGCCAGAACTGTCCGGTAAAAATTGCCAATTATTTTCACTATACATATAAACCAATCTAATATCGCATATAGCATTTACCAACCCTCCAAACCCGCCACGCAATCCGGAAACTGGGGTAGCCACCACTGGAGGATGGACTGGGATGTTCTAGCGAAGGGACACCGATGGGAAAACCCTCTTATCGGCTGGCAATCATCCGGCGATTTCATGCAGGGTACCAAGCTCGAATTCAAGAGCAAGGAAGACGCCATTGCGTTCGCCGAGAAGCAAGGCTACGAATATTTCGTGCAAGAGCCTAATGTTCGAGCTTTTACGCCGAAGGCTTATGCTAACAACTTCTTGTATTCGCCCAAGAAGCTGAAGCACGTTCGCACTAAATAGACAAATAGACAACGGAAAATGTCAGTCTAGGGAAAGTGGCTATGGTTTTGTACATATATTGCTAAAAAATGGTATCTCGAGTACTTCTGGCCACAATGCCAGGCCAGGCCTTAAGTCTCATAATGTAGTCCCCTAAACTCCACCGTGAATCATGCCCTGAGTGATCATAACGTCCCTTTATGTGTCTAGGTTTAGACCTCCATCAAGGACTATCAACTTCAACTTCATACCTTGAACGCCTAAAAAGTAATGCTATGCCCAAAGCCGATGGGCATCCAACTCCGGATGCTCTCCTTACGTAACGTAACACCCAAAAAAAACTTGAGAACGCCCAAGATAAAACGCCTTCCCTTCGCACACCTCATCCTGGGCGGCGTTCATTGGAATTATCGTGCCAGAAATTTCTGACAATACAAAAATGACGTCATCAACAACTTACTGCGTTATAATCATTGATTCGTGGCCATTCTCCACCCCGAACCTGTCGGACTCGTCGCCATCTAAGCCTAGGTCGATTCGCGAAGGAAGGTCCTTTTTGCCTTCTTTACGAACAATGTCTTCACTCCAGGCCCTCATCTGGACTAAATGGCGAATGGCGGCCTCTCTCCGTTGCTTCTGACGCTCTAGGATGGCCTTGTTGACCTTATCAGCGACATCCTGTCGAAGACTTGGTCGAAGCAGCGCCGACAAGGTAGGATCCAGATTGTCGTGGTCGAACACGAGAAGAGACATTGTCTTTTCTAGATCTTCTAAAAACTGCGGCGTGCGCGGAGCCTTAGGTCCTAGTTGAGTTTGCGCAAATTCTAGGGCCGGGCCGATATCCCCGCCTGGACGGGATTTCCGGATTAACTCTACTAGTTGAAGCCGAAGAAGTGCGAAGTGGAGTGGTTCATCTTCGTCCAGTATCTTTTTTTCGTTAGTTAGCCGATGTAGCAAGGAAAAAACAGAATTCGAAATTTTTTTAAGTGATAGGATGCTCATAGAAAAAGTGGTTGTTCCTCATCAGTGACCCGGAGGCCATATGAGTGGTGCATGTAAACTCGTGTTTTAATCATAGCAAATCAGACGTTCGAAGACAGTCATATGAAAAGTAGTTCTTACCGAAGGATCAAGGTCATTTAAAGAGTGCAGAGCATTTTCGATCTCCCCTCTATGTATAAAGGTCTGGATCTGTTGTCTTGCATAGATACTGGAAGAGGGTTGTTGAGGCGACAGGTTCGCCTCGGTTGAAAATTTTGCTGCAGCATTAGGATAGCCAGCAACCGTCAGGTAATCGAGTATTAGGGCATTGATATCACTTTTGACCACGTTAGTAAGGCGGTCTTTTCGGATTGGCGAAAAAAAAGCGTATATAAGGAGCAAATGTCAGAAAAAAAAAAGATAAAACAATCTCCGCATAATATTCTCAGAGAGATTCCCATTGTGTTATTTGTTACATCATAATAGAGCTCCAGGCAGATAAAATGAGGATGGGGCGAGCTATCATACCTTTTGGGTGTTTTAAGCTCTTCAACTTGTCGCATGAAAGGATGCTTCATCGATTTTGTCGTCGACGCGGACGATGTCTATTCGAGCGGAATTAGCATCTTCTCTCTATCAGGTAGGTATATATAGACATGAGTAATGTGGCGTACCATTTTGCGATCTAAAATATCTGAGATATGCCGTGCGTGGCCAAGATGGTTTTCAAATTGAAAATCGCTTGATGACGATGACATGCCCCGTCGCGCCCGCACAGTCAGAGCTTGTATTCTTGTATTGAATGAGAATAGAAGTGGTAAATGATATTACAATTCTTAGTTTGAGATACGAAGACGCCCTGATAATTTTTCAGGGGTTTCCGCCGAGAGGCTGGGCTTGTTGTTGATCAAGTGGCACATTGGGAGAGTGAAGAAAGATTAAGAATAGAAGTCAGGATTTTTAGAAATGCGGGTAGGCACAGAAAATCCACGTGCAGGGAATGAGAAAGGTTGGAGCTTTCCACCCTTGTCTTGATGTGGCCGATGTGGCTACGGTCCAACAGTTCTTGGCCAGCGGGTCCTGACCTGTGGCTTACGCATGAATCCCTGATCAAATGCAGGTCCCGACGGACGTTTTTTGTCTAGGTACCTGATACGAAGCTGTGGCTTTCATCTGAATGTTAACACGCCCCAAGCTCCAAGCTCCAAGCTCTAAAATGCACGACCTGCTAAATTCGAACAATCCACACAACCCACACAGTTTCTTCCTATTCATGGTTGGTTACGAAGATCCTCCTTTTTTTCTTTTCTCTTTATTGTTTTTCATAAATACATTTTTGATATTATTCATTTCTCTCTGAGGATTATTATTCACCTTATTAATAAATTTCGAAATGGCTATCTAGGTAGCTAATTCATCTGGAGAAGTATTCAGTTTTCATCTCGTCTCATTTATTATTCACCTTTTTCTATACCCTGTTATCTGCCTGGAACACCTGGCACTAAGTTAGTGGGCACGCGACAGCATTCGCTTCCCATCTTTTCTTTACCTCTAGACTCGATATCAAATTCTTAGCCCGTATAAAAGCTTTGCCCACTTCATGTTGTTTTATATACGACATATCGTCCGAACAAGTACCTAAGTCATGAATACCGGCATTGGATCGCCAGCCATCGTGGCTGACGGCAACCCCGACACAATAGCTAAGAGAGCTCACTATAGTCCCCCATGGGCTGATCTGAGTATCATTGGCATTGCGGGTAGTTCCGGGTCCGGAAAGTCGACTTTATCGCATGCTATTGTTAGCAAGTTAAACTTGCCATGGGTTGTCATCTTGTCAATGGTAAGCAGAATTAGAGAAAGAGGGGGTAACTTCTTATCTCACACATCATAGGATTCTTACTATAAGCCATTAAGCCCCGAAGATTCTAAGAAGGCCTTCCTCAACGAATATGATTTCGATTCGCCAGAGGTTAGATTTCAGCATCCCGAATCTAATCGGCATCGTATTGATATCATTTTGTAGGCGATAGACTTCGATGCCTTAGTCCAAACTCTAAGGGATCTTAAAGCCGGGTGAGCATGTTGTAGATTTTGTAATGGTGCTTTCGTAAATGTATGCACTAATGTCCGCCTCTATCCAGTAAACGTGCCGAGATACCAGTATACTCCTTTCAGAAGCACCAACGTCTAAAAGAGACAACTACCATATACTCTCCCCATGTCCTCGTTCTGGAGGGAATCTTCGCCCTTTATGATCAGAGGATAATGGACCTCATGGACATGAGAGTATGTCCGCAGTGGTTGATTGTGATTCAGGATCCTGCTCTAACTTCTTGGTAGGTCTATTGTGAAGCAGACGCGGACACGTGTCTCTCAAGGAGAAGTAAGCATATCCTACGGGGACTAGATTTAAACAAACATGGCCTGACTGTTATAGTTCTGCGAGATATCAAAGATCGAGGTCGTACGGTAGAAGGCTGTATTGAGCAGTGGTTCCGCTTCGTAAAGCCGAATTATGAGAAGGTAAGCCCTCTAGATCTGATATGGGAGCATGTCTAATTTTTCCCTTAGTATGTCTTGCCGCAAAGGAACAATGCCGGTAAGTTATCCCACCGTATAATCTCGACGCTAGGTGTTGTTCGCTACCCAGCCCGTCATTCCGACTGATTCATCTCCTAGACATAATTGTGCCACGTGGAATAGAAAACCGAGTTGCTATGGGTAAGTCGTAGCCATTCCTTGCGGAAAACATACGCTCATTAGCGTAGCTATGGTCACGCAATATATCGAAAGGAAACTACTAGAAAAGTCAACCCGTCATCGAGCTGCTCTGAGAAGCCTGGAGGCCGGTTCTGATAGCGAGCCTCTTTCTGATCGAGCCATTATTCTTAAGGAAACCCCCCCAACTCAAAGGCATGAACACTATAGTCCAGGACATTGACACTTCGAGCGAGGACTTTATATTTTATTTCGATCGGTTTTCATGTCTACTCATCGAAGAGTACGTCGAACATCTTACCTTCTATCATGACTGTTTACTTATGGTGTTAGGGCCCTGAATAACGCCCATTTTAAAGAATTGGCCGTCGAAACCCCTTCTGGCAAGATGTATAACGGACTGGCTCCTAAAGGCGAAGTCAGCGCGGTCATCGTCCTTCGCGGAGGTGCCGCATTTGAAGCTGGGCTAAGGAGAGTAATCCCAGATGGTCGTACAGGACGTCTCCTCATTCAGTCTAACGTCCGCACCGGAGAACCTGAGCTTCATTATCTAAAACTTCCCAAGGATATCAGCACACATGATACCGTGTTACTCTTGGATGCCCAGATGTCCAGTGGAGGCTCTGCACTAATGGCCGTGCAAGTGTTAGTAGACCACGGAGTCCCGCAAGATCGTATTGTCTTTGCGACATACTCGGCCGGCTACGTAGGTGTCTACCGTCTGACAAAGGTGTTCCCGGAAGTCACCGTTGTCATCGGTAACATGGTCGCCGATTTTGAAGAAAGGTGGGTAGAGAAGAGATACTTCCGCTGCTAAGACAAGTAGGCGTAAGTCTTAATGCATGAACCTCGACGGAACTTGGGAGCACTTTGATTGTTGTGAGTGCCAACCAACAGATCTCATTCACGTTATATCTGTCATATCGCCTCCCTATAAAGGAGCACATATATATCTCGGAACTGTCTTATCTTCTAGAATGGCATTAGAGGTCGGCAGATCATTACGCATCAAGAAACAGTCATAATTTCAAATTTCAAATGCCCTTAATACCATACCCCCCCGACATTATATTTGAATTCGTTAGGTTCAAAATATTATACACTATGGCATTCTCTTCCCTATTTGGCTGGTGGTACGAGCTTAGTCGTGCTTGTAAGCGAGAATTAACTCTCCTAACGGAAAAGAATAGTAGCAGGTGACCATGAACCAAATACACCTTACTCGTCTTACCCCCAAATCATTCTAATAATCGAAGGATCCAGCTCCCTCTCACCCTCTAAAATGTCTTGTCAAAAGCCAATGCAAGTGTTTAAACCCAGGGCCGGGGAACCCATCTGTATATTTCCGGCTCACGACATCATGCCCCCCGCAGAGACTACCGGGCTGGGATCGTTTGAATCGTACTTGATGCCCCAAAACTTCGACGCTGACGTCACAGTCATACGGAAGATGGTGCTCGAGCACCTAGACACTGGTCATAACGTTGAGCTCATATTACATAGCTGCAGCCGCGTCATTGACAGCGAGACCATTCTCAACTGAGACAGCTTGTTCCCGAAGCCGGTGCTGAATTTTATTGCAGAACTACTGGTGGGGCGTAGGTTTAGGAAGGCAATAAAGTTGCAAAGGGGGTTCATGGAAAGACAAGGGACTCGTAAGATCTCTTACACCGACGTCTTTTTCTTGCTGCTTATGTCTTAATAACAGCTTATAGCAGACCCTATGCCATAGTTCAGATAAGGCGCTTATCACCTAATAGACCTTTGAATATTTCGACGCTGCAACCGGCGTGAATGCTATGAGTCCTGTATCTGCTATGTAGCCTCCCCACTCAGTCAAAATGTCTATTTTGGTATAAGGGGACTGTTTAGAGAAATAACATGTCCAATTTTTCAGCGAATCAGAACGGCAAGTTTGGATACGCTTGACCGCGTGCCCAATAGACATCGTAGCTTGATGTCAAACTATGCCTATCTTATGCCATCCACAAAACCAATAATATTCCCGAGGTAGGTTGCAAGTTACTAGATATAGCTTCGTGGGGACCGGCACCGGCACTTCCTAAAGGGGCATCTCCGTTACATATCTCCGACCTCACTTACACCAACAAATGCTTGGCTGTCTTTTGATACAAAAACCTCAGACGTTTAGCAAACTCACAAGGGTAAACAAATGAAGAGCAGACGTTCTTGCTGAAAAAACAAGATGTCATTGCTAATTCGCAGTCGAGTCGTTTTATTTGGCGGGCGCCGTGCCTTCGCATCTCTTACCCAATCCAAACGTCTCCGACATATACCTACAGTAGTAAAGCCGTCTCATATCGAGACTCAAAGGGGACTACTCGAGGCTCGAAACTTGGAGAAGGCAGTTGGTGCTGTGCACAGAGATGGTCTTGTTGTCGTTGAAGATGTGATTTCTCACGATGTCCTAGATCATCTAAACAACAAGATGGTGCAAGACGCGCGTATCCTGCAGGATAGGGGCGAAGACGGGCCATTTAATTATAACACTGGTAATCTGCAGCAAGACGCGCCTCCGGTAGCCGAGTATTTTAACCCTGCAATCTTCACGAGTGAGTGTGCTCCAGCTGAACGAACTATGTTCCATCCGGAGGGATTCTGTATTCACATTTCTCACCCTCTTAGACCCAATCGCAACGCAGATCACAACTGCCGTGCTTGGCCCCCGTCCTAAATGGACTTTTTGCTCCGCCAACTCCGCCATGCCGGGAGGAAAGCCGGCGCGTCAACCGGTGCACTCTGATGCTGACTTCAAACACCCAGACCACCCGTTTGCGCTGGTCGTCAATATCCCCCTCGTTACCATGACGCCGGAGAACGGCTCGACGGAGATCTGGCTCGGGACCCATAACAACGACGCGAATGTAAACGGACAAGAGGGCGCACATGGCGAACGAGCTAGCGGCCGGATAAGAGAGAGTCTTTTAGTTGAGCGCAGAGAAGTGTGTCCGCCGTGCCAGCCCGTCATTCAGAAAGGAAGTATTGTGATACGAGACCTCCGACTCTGGCATGCGGGTATGCCGAATCTGGCCGGTGATGTGCGTGTCATGCTTGCTATGATCCATTTCGCACCCTGGTATAGGAACCCCATGCGGCTGCAGCTCTCGGAGGACGTTAAGCCTGTGCTGAAGAAGCTGGAGAGCGAGGGCCGGTTAGGGCTGGAGGTCCCCGTCGATTGGGTCAGTAGGGACGAAGCGCTTGATACGTACCTGAATAGGGGCTTCGGAAACAGCTATGATTTCAACCAGACACCTTAGGTGTGTATATATAATACGACCTTATTCCCGAGTTATCCATAGCCTGCCTTGTGTATTTGGAATGTATGTTGGCCCAGATTGTCCACGTGGGAAAGAGATCAAATGGTTACACATCGTAAAGTCTTACATTCCTCGTTGGGTTAGCTCATGCGTGGTCTTACTTGAGGATTCTTCAGCCGCTCATGCCATGTGCATATAAAGAGAGCTGATCCATGGCTCTGGGATTCCTACCCTGGACTGATTATACCACCCCGACCGTCCGATATTGGCAGTCTGACCGGAACGGAACCAAAGCAGACACTGTGACGAAGAAGAGAGAAAAGCAATTAAAAGCCCTGCTTCCCTCCGCTTCGTATAACACTTCCCAGGTTCAGTTTAAGGGAGTTGTCGCAACTCACAATTAAGCCAATTAATTAACTCTCTGATACGGGATACGGTTGTGTCAATAATGAAACCCTCACGTAGCATTTTCTCGTGGATCATTGCCTCGGCTTTCGGAGGGGGCGGAATTCTAGTCAGGGCTGAGCCAGCTGGAGCGCCAACAGTTGATCTTGGGTACGCGACTTATCAGGGCTCTTACAACGAATCGTACGACCTTAATATTTGGAAGAGGTAAGTATCTTGCAATTGAATCATAAACTGCTTAACTACTATTTATACGACATGTTTTAACTTTTTTGTTAGTGTTCGTTATGCGGCGCCTCCGGTTGGAAAGTTGCGCTGGCAAGCGCCTCAACCTCCCGTCTGGAATAACACAAAAGTGACGCCAGCGGTGGACCAGCCGCCTCTTTGCCCGCAGACAGGAGCTTACGGAGTCCCTGATAGCTATGGGTTTATCAGTGCTCCAGGCGATGAGGACTGCCTCTACCTCAATGTATACGCGGATCCTAAAGCCTCAAATTTGCCCGTTTTTGTCTGGATACGTATGCGTCCCGTTTCTTCCTTCTTCGGTTCACGTATTTCTGACATTGCTTGACCAGACGGAGGCGGCTATGGTGTTCTAGGAGCTGTTTATGATCCAACTGACTTGATTAAAACAAATGCCAACGGCTTTATCGTCGTCGAGCTCCAATATCGATTAGGAGCATTCGGATTCCTCTCATCCTCTGAAGTCAAAGAACACGGTCAGCTCAATGCTGGTCTTTTGGACCAGCGCCTCGCTCTTAAATGGGTTCAGAAGTACATCTCCAAGTTTGGTGGCGATCCGACTCGCGTTACCATTGGAGGAGAGTCCGCAGGTGGCGGTTCGGTTTTATTTCATGCTTCAGCATACGGCGGTAAAGAGACCAGTCTTTTCGAGAATGTTGGTGTGCACCTTTCCTGAGCAGTATATCTCTTAGATTACTCATTCCTATCTAGATCATTGCTGCAAGCCCATACCTTCCACCAACTTATCATTATGATGATACAGTTACGACAGCACACTATGACAAATTTGTCGAGTTGGCTGGCTGTAGTAATGCTTCATCTAAGTCTAACAAGTACTCCTCTACTTTTGATTGCCTAGTTGCTGCCGAAAGCTCCATACTGCAGAACGCGAGTGGTACCGTTTCTACAACGCAGGGATACTACGGCAGCTTTGCATTTGTACCAGTCGTAGACGATGACTACATACGGCAACGGCCATCAGTGCAGCTGTTAGAGAGGAAGGTGACTGGGAAAAGACTTCTTGTTGGTGTACGTATCCTTATTTCATCAATTGTCAATAACATAGGTACTAATGAGTTCAAGAATAATGCCAACGAGGGGGTGCTCCTCACAAACCCGGAGGTTGATAATAGAGAGAAATATGATAATTTCGTCTCGACCATGTTTCCTCGACTCACCCCAGAAGACGTTAAATCCCTCAACACCGTCTATACCATTGACTCCCTACCTAGTGACGACGGTATTCGATACGACACGCTCGGCTACACTGGTCCAACTGCGTTATACAAGTCCGGCTTTGCTACGGGTATACAACAGGCCGTATTCAACATGGCTGGCGAAACAAATTTTGCCTGCCCGGCACAGTGGTTTGCCGAAGCATTTAGCAGCGGCTCTCGGCAAGCGTGGAAGTATCAATACTCCCTTACGCCGTCCTATCATGGTGCAGACTTGAACTCTTATTTTGCTATCGATGCTACTTGGCCCAGCCCGGGATTCAAGCATGCGATGCGAAAGATCTATGGAAACTTCATAATCAATAACACACCTGTCATATCTGTTGAGGATGCGACCGACAAAGAGTCAAACGCAACGGTCCCGATAGGCTCGGATGGTAATATTAAGTGGCCGGAATTCAACTTGGAGGATCGGACACAGATGAATTTCAACACTACCGGGGGTAACGTGTCTCCGGCCGCGATACCGCCCTACTTGAATTTCTTCATACGGGATGGTCCTGGTATTGTCAATGTGTTGAACCTCTCCAATTCCTACACATGGGAAGGAGGGCGTGGCCGCCGCTGCGATTTCTGGCGGAGTGTTTCTGAAAGAGTTCCGCAGTAGAATAATTGAAATAACCTAGCCCTGTAGTGTTGGAACCAGCATTAGTTTACCAAGTATCCTAAGCTACCTCTATTTAAGTAATTTGATAATTACCTAGGTACCTATTTGATATATCACAACTTTGGTGACGGTACTTTCTGACTTATCCTTTAACAACATGTTTGCGAATTAGTGAATTGGAAAGTTTTCGAGTTACTTTGTTTCTAATAATTTACACAGCCCTCTATTTCAATTCAAGGAAAATGGTCCAAGGGAGGTTTATTCGCACGAGCTAGGACTCTGTAAAACCCTCCCTATTGGTTGGCGTATCGCTTTCGATATTGGCGGACGTTTCCATATATCACTATCCAGCCAAACAATCTAAGTGACACTGAAACAAAGAGTTAAATAGAAGCTAATAATAGGCTAAGTGAGTTTAAATGTTAGGCTATTTCTCAAATATCTAAAACAATTGACAAGCTGATGGATATGATTTATCATGTTACCGGTAGGACGAATACCACGTGTTGATACATGGTCATGCTTCAGCCCACATACCAAGGGCTCAGTAACATGACGAATGTCTATCTTTTTTTCAAATTCGCATAGCCTTAGACGTACATGGATGCCTCAGAGGAAGTAATACATAAACTATGCTCGTCCTCCCTTGCAAATTGGGAGAAAAACCAACGATAATACCACTTCTCTTTTCGCCTTTGCACTTTACGCCTGTCTTGGCAACACCAACAATTTTCAATCTTGCCTAATCTAACAACGATGACAACGACGACAACAAAAACAAAAACAACAAATTTAGTGGCGATGGCTCGGGGCGGAGTAGAAAATTGGTGGTCTAGAAATCGTATGGATGGGCGAAAATTTCCTAAACTACCAATCAAGAGGGAATTAATCTATCGCATCTTCCGAGCCGCGTATCCCCATGGCGCAGTAAGTTTTTATACTCTTACGACTCTTACGTGTGATCACGCCTCAGCCTCACCTCGGACTCTATCCATATCTGCGAGGATTTGAATAGCATTTAGCTCCGGGTATTTGATATCTTCCATCCCTTTTACTCCGCGATATAACATCTTTATCAAATGATCTGAGGATATTAACGTGTACGACAGTTTGTCGACGACGATCTCAAATTAGTGGACCTGCGAGACAAGGAAAAGGTCTGGGATAAATTAAAATGTGAGATTGACAACGCTCGCGCCGACCTCGACATATTCATCTTCTGCATGCGCGATACATATGGTGTGTCCTCAACCGACCGGGCGGCGATAAAGCAATACTACGAGTTGCTGTTGGACGAGGCCGAAGGATCCCTTTTCAGGTCGCAGAACGGGCGATATTTCGAATTTAGATGCATGGAAGAGCTGTTGGTGCGTTACAGGATGACGTACCGGAATACGTGGACATTGTATCCATTTAAACCGGAATTCGCCTTACCCCCGATCGCAGGATACAAGTACGCGGCGGACGCTCTAGAAGAAAGAGTAGAGTCTAAGCTGCATTTCTTAACTCTTAACTATTTGGCTATGGATGAACATGTACGGTTTCCGGTTTCTTAATAAGGGTGATGCATGGTGGAATGGTTGTGGGCTATGTATGAATAGGGGCTACCAGTGGGCAAGACTGAGCATTGATATTTTTAATCATTAATTGCTAATATGATTATCTCCATACGAGTATAGGGAACTAAATAGTCCGGGGCTATCGTCGATACCTATCTGAAGAGAGCTATCATAGTGTGCATGTATCCCTCAATTTGAATCCAATCGAAAGTTCAACAAAAGTCTACCAAACATCTTTGTGTGTGAGCAATATTCTGCGATCAAGGGGATTAACCACCATTAATGACACGATAAGCCACAAAGTAGACAGACCCACGCTACTACTACAAAACTTATATAGCTCATAGTTGCTTTTTAGTCATGGTCGTATGCTATAATTTCGCCCCAGAGGCAAAACTCCTCTAAGTATTCCACGACAAAATTGCATCACTCCGTATTGTAAGTCGATACAACTGTTGCTTACAAGGCCAAGTAGCACTTAGTACTGCCTCTAGGCAACATATTCCACAATAATATTCATCCTATTGCTTGCTATTATTGTACCGAAGATGTTGGGTCTTCAGGGGTTGGTCTTGGCCGTGTTCTGCCAGATCATCTGTTTTAAAAAGGGGCATAAACTCTACGAGTAATTTAGATAATTTTTTTTTTTGGCTTGAATTCACTTTAACTTTTCACGAAAACGAACCTATATCCTCCGTGATTTGTCAGAGACAACGCCTGAATGCTTATAACAAAGATCGTATATTAACATGACGATAGTACATCTTCAATCGCTATTGTTAACATATTTCAAATTCCTTATTTCTTATCTTATTGATAGGAAATTATGGTGCGGCACATAGAATCTGTCAATTAATGATACCCGTTGAAGGCACAGCTCATGAAAATGGCGTTTCTTAGTCTCCAACCTCATCTACGGGATCTGCCGTCTCGCATTGTTCTTCCCGCCTTATGGAAGCGTTACCAACCTTTTTATACAGGCTACCTACCTGTAACTAATTTAAATATGGCATGATTATATCAAAAAGAATATACGCTATGCTTGATGCTTTTTAGTCTGCTTCCCCCCCTTTGAAAAGTCTTCTCGATTTCCACGCGATCTGCAAATGAACCTAACGTTGGTAGGCACGCAATGGGCAGCATACAATCTTTGAGCTGTCAAACAGGTCGACGAATTATTTGTTCGCTGCAAGGGATCCACGTGTTTGATGGCGCACCTGGTGATAAAGAGCAAACAAAACGCCACACCATCTGTGGGGAAGTTGGATCTGCGTATACGTTGGTACTTCTAATTCGTTGTAGAGCGGCTCTGTAGGCTGGCGACGAGTTATGTATCGCAAGAGATCGGATGAGACATGCACTAGATCTAGCAATATGCATAGAACACCGGTAAGTGCCATGCCTAGCCTTGCAATCTTTGAAATTCACGCGAACGGCAGCCCGCTCTGTCGGTACACAACTCCTATGTTTAATCTGTGTAGGTAGCAGTGAGATGCGGTCTAGGGAATACCCAGGTGTTGCTGCGAGAATGTGATATATAACTGGCTGTTTATCTCCCCTTTCTGCAAGATTCTTCAGTGCTCGCGTGCCTGGAGCAGTATCGGCTGCTGTCGACTTGAATCGCCATGGCGACAGGCAATCACAGTCCTGAGTATCTTGCTGAGTCTAAATTGCCATTGTCTAATGCATTCTCTTTAATCGCTATGGTTCTTGAGATTATAAGCACGGGTTCTAGACTATGGATTAAGGGGAGGCCCTCGTCGCAGCGACGTTTGGCTTTTGACGACTACTTCATCATCTGGGCTACAGTACGTACGTTGGCAGCATTTATAAACGGCTCATGATAGCTAACACCTCCTAGATAACTGCAGTCGCTGAGAGTGTTGGGGGAACAATTTCCGGTTTGCATAACCTATAATATTATCTTGAATATTGTTCTGATTGTTCCATATCAAAGGGGTTTATAGTGGCTATGGACGTCACGTAGATGCTGTCACCACAGAGCAATTAGAAAATCTCCTCTTGGTAAGCCTGGTAATTATTTTCTCTGGAGATAAGTGCAAAGCCTGACTGTCAACAGGCCGACTACATTGGTACCCATGTCTACAACTTTGCCATCGTTAGCACGAAGCTTTCGGTCCTCGCTTTATACTACCGCATCTTCGCTATAGCTAGATTTCGCCTCCTAGTGGCTGCTACCTCCTTTTGCGTTGTCACATGGCTCGTAGTAATGGAACTAATTCTTGTACTGGGATGTCGGCCGATTCAAGCTTGGTGGAATATTCCAATGGCTGCAGCGACTGCCTGCGTGGACAAGATAGCATTCAGTTATTCTACCAGTATCATAAACTTGATATTCGATTTGTGGATATTCACCATGCCAATCCCTATCATTCTTGGGTTACAGGCTAGTATGGAAAAGAGAATAGGCCTTTGCTTCCTATTTTCGATGGGCCTGGGGACGTGCGCAATCAGCGCTGCTCGTCTGTCGGTTGTTGTCGACCTAAAGTCCAGAGACATTACATGTAAGAAGATTTCGCCCTCGCCATGCATTGATATTCTATTTCTAATATTGGTTTACATTAGGGGACCAAGTTAATATAGGGATTCTGTCTGTATGGGAACCTTGTAGCAGTATCCTATGCGCAAACCTACCCGTAGTGTACAAGCCCTTAGTTGATGGCCTTCGGAAGATTCGTTCAACGATCACCAACCCGCGGTCCCAAAGTCGTGACCCAAGTAGACAATTGTCTTCATGTCACGATTGGACCCGACTTGATGGAAGATCCTTAAAAAATCATGCGACGTTGAATATAACAGCAACTGGAGGGCACTTGACTGAATCGGATGTAATTGAGATGTCTGGGATCACGGTTGAACATGACTTCAAACAGGAAATCCATCGTCAATAGATGAATGTAGATATATATCTCTATATAATTCTATAAGACCGGGTTTCAAGGCAAAATAAAAAAAATGAGATGATACCTTTCACTGCAATACCAAATTATTCCCTCCGCATGATCAAAACAGTTAAACCCCCACTACCTTTACTCAAAAGTCTCAATCCAGGACTTGATAGCCTTGTTTACCGCGGCTGGGTCTTCGATCGTAGCCCAATGGCCGGTTTCTACCTCAGCCCTTGTCAACTTATCGAAGTACTTGTCCATCCCTTCGGACAGGGACGGAACGAGCACAGGATCTTTGGTTGCTTGGACGAAGAGAGCCGGGATCGTGAATTTGGGGCCACCGGCTTGTGCGATCGGTAGTTCATCCTCAAAATTGACTTTATTCGTACGGTACCAGGTCAGAGGGCCGCGAATACCCTTGATTTGGTACTCTGATACGTAGTAGTCAAGTTCCGTGCCGTTAAGGAGAGGGCCAGGTTGCAGATAAGGGAAATTCTCCTGGATTAGGCCCTCGTTAGTGAAGCCTACCTTGCCGTCAGGGGTAAGCCCCCCGTGCGTCGCAATGAGAAGTTGTCGGATTTCTTCCTCGCTCCTGAGTTTCCGGTCAAGAGAAGGATCTCGTAACTGAAGCTGATACTTGAGAGTCGGAACCTCGCCATCCTTGATCTGGTCGGCTAGGTCGACGTACTCAGTCACCGGGGGAAAGAAGGGATATGTCAATGCGAAGATCCCCTTGAAAAGTTGAGGATAATAAATAGCGAACCGCCATACCACTTTCAAAGTCAAGTTAGCAATCGTTTATTATTTCTTGGGAGTCTAAATAAACTAAAAGGAAGAGGGATTCTGATTACTTACAGCCAGCACCCCAGTCATGACCACCCAGGATTACCTGCTCATCAGGCAGTATTTGGTCCAACAATGCCGCCAGGTCGTTAGACATGTTCTTGAAAGAAAACGCATCTAACTCGCTCGGAGATGATGTATATCCATATCCCAGCATCTCGGGGACGATGACTTGATAGCCGAGAGAGGTGAAAAGCGGTACTTGGTATTTCCATCCGTATGGAAGGTCCGGAAATCCATGAAGAAGCAGCACGCTTCCCTTGGGCTCTCCAGAGGGCCGAGCTCGCAGATAGTGATAGGTGCTTTCTCCAACGACAACGGAATGACTTGAATTGAAAGGGGCTTGGGCAGCCGGTACCTGAGCTGCCATAGCTGCTGGTACTGTCAAGCTTAACAGTAATGCTCGAAACGAATTCATTGTGTCTTCAATATTCCCCAAAGTATTAGTCGTGTGCCGATGTCCTGTGATAATCTTCCCATAGGTATCAGCTCGCCCATGACTTTTATATCTTGACTTTATGATGCTCAATTATGATTTCTAATTTACAGATTACAAATATCTATATTGTTGATTATATCATGATGTTAAGACCAACCTCATTCCATCAACCCCGGCCAGATTAGCCGGGGAGGTATTAGAGTGGATATGCTGCTTACAAAAAGATAGATCTTCGCCGCACACTAGACTTAGCGCATGCATCTATCGTAGCTTAAATATCTGACGCGAATTACTTCAACGCGAAGATTACTTTCAACATGAGCTGAGCTTATCTTATCTCAGCGTAAGTATTTCAATGATTATTCAATCATTCTTAAAATTACTGATAACCGTGAACATATAGTCCCGTAATTTTCGTGATAAGAGCTTTATATTGTGTCATTTTAAGAGTTTGATATACGATGTTTGACAATGAGGAACTTTAACACGTGAAATAATGTATCAGTCCAGCATTATTAATGCTACGCTATAGAACTTAGGATATTAAACATACCTTGAGTAGGTATTTACTAATCCCTTTTACCACACATAGAGGTAGTTATTCTCTACGTGAGGATTCTGATTTCTAAAGAGAAAGATCCGAACCAAGATTAATAATGCTTATAGAGATTCCAGAACCATGTAAAGACTTGCGAGTAGGAAATGGAGTGGTAAGTTTCGCGTAATTAAGAAGAAGTTACAAGCCAAAATGAATTACGGTTAACTATAGTTAGATACTTTTTATGAAAACATAAAAGGTCCAAGACAAGTCCCCAGGTCAAGGAACCACGCTCCACATGTCCATAGTAGCATGGAATCCACCCAGAGACGAAGTATATAGTCAGACATCATGTTACTACCTAAGAGATACCTAGGTAAGCTTACCGAGTTGAGCCTGATCTGAGGATATTAGTCTTCAAGCTTGAAACCACCGGGTACCTGATGAACGAAAATCCCATGCGGGTTCACCTCTTTCGCAATTTTCCGCAGTCGCCTTATACTCTCAACTCTATAACTTTCAATAGGACTTTTCCAAGGCGCCGCGTAGTTAAGATATATGAAAGGGCCGTGAACGTTGAGCTTTTGGGTATCTTGGTCTACAACTTCCATGAGCGCCTGGGTAGCTTTTTTGGCTTGTTCATTATCGGCTGGATCTGTCCAACTAGTGGTGAAAAGTGCAATAGCCATTGATTGATTCTTGCTGCCCAGACCAAAAGGACTTCCGTTCCCATGACTCTTATAAAGGGCTGATGGCAGCGGTTCGAGTGTATAGCCTGTCTACCTCAGGTAAGCTACATTTCTCTATTCATGAGTGTCATATTAGTAAAACTTAGATAGGTAATACCTGGAAGAATACTATGATTCATATAGTAATCATCATGTCTCCCAACATGTGCTTAATGTCCAGATACATATTCATAGGAATTTTATCTTATACCATCCCTTATAAAAACCAGACTCAAGATAGTAGCCAAGCTTCCCAAGGTGCAGTCGGTACCCACCTGTCGAGAAGTAAAAGACCTTCCTTTCAACTACGATACAATCCCTACTTGGTTACACTAGTCTTTCCAAGGACTGATGGGCTTGTACTTCCTGTGGGATATCCACAGTGAGAGGGATTCCTTGGTCACTTCGACGGGTCGTATTTAAGGCCCCTTCTGGTACTGTGACTTGTGAACTGAGAACCGCAGAACTAGTGAGCTCGTGGTATTGTGGTTGTCGCTCCTGAGGTGAGCCATATGTCCATGGTGCTTGGTCTGGCCAAGAACCTCCCTGCTCGAAGCCGGAGACCCCATCCCTACTCCCAAAACTGAGCTTAGATCGTAAAGACTTGTAGATAGCAGATTCGTATACGTAGAGGCGGAGGAAGTTGACAAAGACTGGTAGGGATCCGACTATAATTGCGACATTGTTTTCGACAATACTGCCGCGGTAAGAAAATGATCAGCCCTGAAGGGGTATTACCTATATGTAAAACTAGGGAATGAACCTATGCTTACATGGCGATTACAACGCTCCCTGCTTGCCATCCGTTATCGGTAGGGCCAAGCAGCTTGATTCGATACGCTAGGCAAACTACGCTAGCCACAATACCCCTTGAACCGATTACTTCAGTTAGTCCTTTGGCCCAGAAGCATGTAGGGGTCTAGAAGCGTATCATACATGAAGGCAGTTGTAAACAGCGCTATTAGTTGAATTCGTTTTGAGAAATCCATGTTGAGAGAGAAAATGGTGGGGAGCGGTAATATGAAGATGTAAATATCCACGATGACAGAGGCAACACCAATCGTAATGCCACCAGGAATTCCTCTAGTCGGCAAGCCTGAACGTAACACATCTTCCCAGGTTTGCCCGACGTGCGGAGCATCGAAGTAGCAAAGCACCAGGCTTGCCGGTATATATGCTAGGAATGCCATAACTAGGCCAACCTTTGAGCCAACCCTCACAGACTTCTTGATAGAGAAGACCTGTAGGTAGAAAAGGAAAATAGCTGCTTTGGGGAAGAACAGGGCTGGCCCAACTATAAGGGACTCGACAAATGTCAACTAAGAGTTGAGTTATTCCAAATCATCTCTAATTGAAGATAGGGATATCACTTACTTTCATATACCACGTATCTAACCAACACACCGGAGTATCCCATGAGTGACGGTAACGGCTCGATACTTGAGATGGCAGTTCTTAGTATAGGGACATAGATATGGCCATATATATGATCAACTTACGAGCAATTAGAACACCGGCAGTTCCAAGGTCGAAGATAAGACCGACTATTATGAAATCTGTTCAACAGGTAATTAACAAGATTCGAACGAAAGCAGCTGATCCGTATAAATGACCCACAGTCAGCCAGCCTAAAAGCCTTCCTGTTTATAAACAGTCGACCGGATGTGACAATTACTGCAATAGTTATTGTGATAGCAGACATGGCGATAGTTGTGGGCTGTAGGGTTGGAGGATCCTCGAAATTCGGCGGTAGCCCATGAGGATTAGCACCCACTGGTATAGAACACCAGTCAATATCCTGAGACTGCTCCATGGCCAATTATCTACTTGATAGCAGCACGATAAAAGTAAAATCCACCACGTTTGCATATGGGAAGAAGTTAGAAAGTATATTACTCCGATCTGGCTGATGGTGAAAAGTCATAGTTGAGATTTTAGAATAGTTTGATGTTTTCGATAACGATCGCTAGTGTATACTTAATAATAAGGGCTAACTAAGTGATGTGATGTTTCCAATATTACTACCATAAACCATGGCGGGCACCAATATGCATTCGAGTGTAAGGAGAAAAAAACGGACAATCTTTACCGTGATGGGGGCCAAATCTCATCCAGAGCCGTTGGTAGCACTGAAGGTATCCTGGTTGGTACCTCTCAAAGACCTACCAAGGTTACGGATGGCTCATAGGGTTGCATTGGATTTGCATCGCTCCTAACAGCATACCCGACGTGATACAACATGATGAAGTTCGGTACGGTTGAGACAACATCCAGTGTAGCTACACCAACGCCAAGAGGAAACGCGTTGATTAGGGATAACAGGGCAGTAGACTTCTTGCATTTACTTAGCCTCTTTTTTTTTTTTTTTTTCACCATTGATTCGCATTCTATCACTACTTCGCTTCCTCTACCGTTAGTCTCCGTTCTATATTGACTTTGGGTTTCCACCTCTACCTAGGCACCTGCTTACCTATTTTCTTCTCACCGTCCGCCTCCTTATGTATACCGTAGCTCGTGGACTTCCTTAAAGAGCCTTCTTGAAAAAAATCTTGCAAATATAGTTCGCAATGTGGCCCTTCTCCCCATATCCGGAGCACTCCCCTTCTTCTGTCGATGGCAAGACATATGACTATGTTATTGTGGGAGGTAAGTATTAAAAGGATCAAGACTCCATACTTGCGAATGAGGCTCACGGCTGATCTCTAATGCTCCCTACTTACCTCCAGGGGGAACTTCTGGATGCGTTGTCGCATCACGTCTATCTGAAGATAATAATGTATCGGTTCTCCTGATTGAAAAGGGCCACGTGAACGATAATATCGTCTCACGCATGCCGCTTCTCAGCCAAAACATGTTCCTTGGCGATATTCTGCAAGTGCAGAGCAACCGCTGGTCGGAGCCTCTTCCGGGTGCTAATAGGAGAAGGAATCGTTTATGGGCAGTAGAAGGAATCGGGGGTGCTACGCGCATGAATGGAATGCTATGGACGCGGGGCTTTCCTGGAGACTATGCGACGTGGTCGGAGATGGGACTCGGAGACTGGGCCTACAACAAAGTTGAGCCTTACTTTCGAAAAATGGAGAACGCCATCGCTCATCCCAAGTCTGAGACAAGAGGCCACGAAGGTAGTTCTCCTTGTCACGTACAAGCAACCTAGCAGGTACTTTGGTGCTGATAGTGTCCGACATACGTAGGCCCCATCTCCCTACGGCAGTTCCAATTCCCATTTGAATGGACATCATAGTATGTATTGCCCCCTACTATCCATCCCTTCCTTGTGATTAACTTATAGTTGCAGTCTTAATCAAGCTACTCAGAAGCTTGGTCTGCGTCTTGAGAAAGACATCAACAACCCTGCGGCACCGGCCATGGGATCATTCAATCTTGATACGGCTATCGATAGCCGCGGGAACAGAATCTCGGCACTCACTACGTATCTGAGCAAGAAGCTCGCTTCTCAGAGGCGTGATAATTTGACTATATGCACCGGCACGGTAGCATCGCGTTTGCAGGCTGATACTCAGACTGGTCTTGTCACAGGAGTCCACATTCAAAATGTTAAGGGTCCCCCTGGAAAATTCTTCGTCAAAGTGCGGCGCGAAGTCATTATGTGTGCTGGAGCAGCCTGTACTCCCCAGCTTCTCCTCCTGAGCGGCATTGGGCCTGCATATTCAGCTGAAAAATTTGATATACCACTCATAAAGGAGCTCCCGGCAGTAGGGGCTACACTGTCAGATCACTATAGCATCCCTATCATGCTGGAGGTCCCCAGAAAGGAAACGCTCCATATCCTGGAAACTTTCTGGGGAATATGGCACCTTCTACTCTGGCTGTTTGCTGGGAAAGGTTTCTTCGGCCTTTCCTCGATGTCGACTTCTATCTACGTACGGACCGGAGCTATCGACAAAGATACCTTTCAAGTCAAGAATTACGACGAAGCAGGACACGACAATTTGGATGCATCTTTAGCTCGCAATGTCCCAGATATAGAGGTCATGGTTATGCCCAATAGCTCCGTTGAGAGGGCTGTCGAGGGCCGTGCCTTCATGTCCTTGTATCCTACATTAGTCCAACCGCGTGGCTCAGGCCTCGTGGAGCTCGCCAGTACGGATCCACTTGCCCAGCTTCGAATAACCTATCCCATGTTTACCGACGAGCATGACATCGCATCTGCTAGATTAGCTGTTCGCTTTACCATGCGACTAGCTGATGAACTGCAGCGCTCAGGGTATACACATCCGGCAAAACTTGCCTTCGCCCCAGGTCAAGATCCGACCATGCTTGAGGAATGGGAAAGGGCCGCCCCTATTGATTATCTACCGGTGCCGGCACAACCTGTACCATCGCTCCCTGGTTCAGTCACGCCTCGAGCGAATCTTGAATCTCCTACAGGAGCAGCCACCAGACATGGCTTTCGTAGAAACAAGACATGGAAGGACGTGACCGATAATGAGATCGACGATTATTCAAGAAGAGTCGCCCACACGAGTCTACATTTCTCGGGTACCTGTCCTATGTCTAACGATGAGAAATCTGGCGTTGTCGACCAAAAGCTTCTTGTCTACGGGTTTGGCAACTTGAGGATCGCAGATGCAAGCGTCTTCCCAAAGATACCTAGTTGCCACACTATGGCGCCTGTGATGATGGTGGCGGAGAGGTGTGCTGATCTGGTGAAGGAGGCTTGGGAGGAAAGGAAATCGCAGTGATTAGTTGAGATTAGCAATTTGGCCCGATCAAGTGATCTCCAACTAAGTCGACCAAGTAGACCGAGCAAAGGGATAAACTACCCTACCTAGCCAAGAGTGTGGTATTTCGAAGGGATAGATATTCGTGTAACCCAGCCTCTAAAAATCGCCTGAGCATTTCCTTGTGATTTGGCCACGTTATAGCTACCTAGATTGGGTGTATCGAAAATTGATACTACCCGTCGGCCTCGGTACATGTAGTATGCAACGTGCTGTCCGTTAGAAGTGAAGAGGGTACATCAAGGTACATGGAGATGGTACTATATAGCAGATGTTGGCTCCTAGAAATTCTCCCTTTCGCATATTTCAAATACACCCTCTTGGTCCACCTATTAGATCTCATACCAGGTGAGTGGAAGCGACGCCGACCGGGGTGGCACGACAACCAGTGGTGAGCGTTTTGGACAGCCTATGACTTCCAATCACCTAACCTATACAATTGAATAAATAACTCAATCTGCAACGCTTGAATCATGCCTCTTTTTTCTAACATGAATTGATTGCTCCATGTTGCGAAATGTCTCACCAGATACGTGCAATCTTGGTGACTGGAGCGAATGGGGGTCTTGGTTGTGCAATCGCGTTCCAGATTGCCTCCAACCATGAACTTAGACCCTATCATGGCATTTTCACTGTGCGGGACACCGAGACTGCGACTGCGCTTGCCGAAGCCGGAAGTATTCCTCCCCTGACTGCGATTATTCTCAACGCCCAAGGGGCTCTACCTTGATGGCTCTGCTTTGATGGCTCCGAGCTTGGAGAGTATAATTCCGAGGCAAAGGATCCCAGGAAGGGTAAAGTCATATGGGAAGGTAGTGTTCGTCTTTCAGGATTGAAGAGACATGGAATAATTCTTCAATTCTGGCAGTGATCAGGTATCCACCTCCTATTTTTCTTTCTATTTATCGCAGTCCGTGCCTATTACGCTACCTGCTCACCACACTCCAAATTCCTATGACACCTGAGAGACAGAAACATCGGGGTGGAGTATAGTTCCTATCCGTAAGTCAGATCCGACTGTACGGCACCCCCTTGGATCGATCTGGTCTACCATCCCTTATCCGATTCCGCTGATATCTCTGCATGTTCTCGTCGAACTTGACCCCCAACGCCGTGGCCATCTCCAAGGTGGCATCCTCCGTGGGCACCGGGTAATACTCCACCTCAAGCCTCCCAGTCTTTGGGTCATCTTCCGCCCGACAGATCTGTATCGTATCGTCTTCCTTAGAGAACTGGTCAATGAAAAAGAAGGACTCGCGATTGAGCGCCACGTCTTCGGGCGCGTTCTCTAACCAGGACGTGCATTCCTCGGGCGTCTTGCCGATAAAAGGAGACTGGAAGTTGGCATCTACGGGAGGTTTGGTGCCCTCTGGATATGCGTTTTCGAGCTTCTTGGGCGCGTCGTCGTAGCTACCTGTGACGACGTACTGTTCCCATGCAGCTTCGTAATTCCCTTTATAAGCTCGGGTGAGGGCATCGCTGAGATACTGTATAGCGATTAACAAATTATAGTTTATAGGACTAGCTGGTCTCACTTACATCAGCGTCCACGCCGTCGGCGAGCACGAAAAGCGCGTAAGGAGGTATAGGGCCCGCCATTGGGATCGAAGGATTGTTTGGTGTTGGCAACAGTCGATTGATTTTTTTTTAAAAAAAAAAATTAGAAAGTAGTTAAACTTGAATATGCGACCGGGAGTTGAATAACAATTATGTGTGCTCAGGTTATCTGCATTGTATATTAATTGAATCAGAGTCAGTTGACGTCATGGCACAGAAGCATATAACCAACAACTGGGCAGTGGGAAAACATGTAAAGGCTCATATACACCACCCTTTAAGTTATTTAAAAGTTATAGTAAATGATTAATCAATAAAAAAATAAAGAAAAAAATAGGTTATAGAGTTTATCTATATATGGTTGCTTAATAAGATGATCTGCTGTCTGTTAGGACGATCATTTGAGCTGAAGAAATAAGCTGCGATATTATCCCTGAACTATGGTCGTATGGCTATAAATTTTCTCTTGTTGGTTCTATTATTGCGGGCATTTCGTAGGAGGTACCTGCTTCATGCCATGCTATGAATGAATCAGCTAAGCTTTTCTGTTGGTAAGACGTTGAACAATCCTTTGGGTACCTACCGTAATATTATATTATTGACAATACTGGAAAGCTTATTTCAAATCCTAAATCAAAACCAATCCTCACTTGAAGCTTTTAACAGGTATTATAAGTCGAAGATCATCTAAGTCAATAAGCTCGGAGATACGCATTCTGACGGCAACAACTCTTCAGTCATGTTGATCTCTTTAAAATAGTTACATTCTACATAGGTTTCCTTTCAATGAAAGGCTTGAGAATCTCAAGACACTGCCTCTACCGTCGTACGGTTCAATCGATGGGTATTGATTCACTCTTACTCAGATATGCTAAGAATAGTTAAAATTATCGGGAGAAGTATTTTCAAAGAGATGTCAAGTAGACCGTAGCTAAACGTAGTATTTCGTGGTTTAGATGGATATATAATGAGGAGGACATCATGGATATATGAGAAGAATAGAATATCATACAAACCATCCCCGTCTATCCTCTATCATTACCTTATACTATATCAATTGACTCTCCTGTTGTGTAAATTTCATTCCACTTGTCAAAAGAATCCACAATGGGTCTCAAACAACTGAGCATCTGGGCTATAGCCGCTCTTCTCGCAGGAGTTCTAGGCGTTGAACACGGTGCCGGGTTGGAGCAGCCCTCACCTCCTGGTAGAGGCAATCGTCTCTTCCCTCGTGTCCCTAAAGACTTCGGCACATTCGACGTCGACTGCGCAGGCGCTGAAGGGGCATGCAACAACGCATGCTGGAATATCAGATGCTTGAACCAGGGCGTTGCAGACGCGAATAAAGTTGTCTACATCGGCCCTAACAACAAGGCCGAGAACGACCGCAATAGGTTCGAGTCCGGCTGCCAGACTGCCGATAACAGTGTCTGCGGTAGCTACCCCTTCAGCCAAGCCTTCTACGCCGACCAGTCGAAAGCCGGTGACATGAACTGCGACGAGTGGCCGCCCGCCGTCGCCCAGCAGCCGCCATTCGCACAAAAGCAGAAGAAAAACAGTCTCCGGTGCATCCCGGCGAGGGAGAACAGCTCGCTCGGGTCGAAGCTTAAGAACTTCATCCACGACCAGGGAGGCCCGTATTCTAGCCGGCCCAAGGGACCCATGGCCCGAGACGACTTCTTCCGCATAACCTTCGACGTGAGCAAGGCGGACAAGAGCAAGGTCCCCTACTGCACGATAAGGCCTTCCAGCTGCACTCAGGACGGCTACCAGTTCGAAATGAGGAAAAAGGCGAATCAGAATGGCAAGATTAGCGCGCCCTACAACCACGCCACGGACAACGCCTATTCCTACCAGGACGGCCCATGGAAGGACGTGCTCCAGTGCAGCGTCGAATTGACGCGAGACGGCGACAACACCTTCGGGGATATGAAGCTGTTCAATCATCTAAACGACAAGGACGTCTCCCGGTCCTCGTCTTGCAGCGTCCAGTCCGCGACAGGAGACTGCGAGGTAAAGGGGCTACCCAACCCTCTAACCATCTCAAAGACGGGTGGCTTCGGGACTAAAATCGGGTTTCATTATCCCAACCCTAACTTTTCTTGGGACTCGGAAAGTACAGGCGATGGGAAAGGTCCGGCTACCAATGCCGGCCAGCCGCTTAGATTCTGTAAAGTGGATAGCATTTCCAAGACGCAGCAGAAGGTCGAGTGTTGGTTCCCGTGCTTCGAAACTGCCAGTGGAAAGTAAGGAGATCGCCGAAACACTCGATGGGGAATTTATGAAGATATTAGCTTAGAGTTAGACGGGGGAAAGGTAGTGTATTGGATATTGAAGAAGGTATTTTTTTTATGCACTGGAAATAAGTTCACTTAAGGGACATTGCACTTCTAGCAACGTCAAATTGATAGATTTTGGATGAAGCGGGAGCTTAACGTTAGATTTATGCCAACTTTTAGTTGATCAATATGGGTATATCTCATTTATATTAGCGCTAGTCCTAATTCCTTAGGGCTCTATCTTCTAAGGTACATTGCTTCGTGAAAACCATAATACCTCTTCATCGTCAACAAGAAAGCCCCAAGTCTAAATTTTTCTTCATAAAGGTAACTTTTGATATAGCTCGTCACAAGAAACCAATTCCTTAGCCTAACCTGAGGCTATCTCTCCCCTTTCTTTAGGTATTAGTTTATCTAGAAGCTCATGAGATCTGCCCATGTGTTAGTAAAGACTGACCGACTAGAAGTTAAGGGGTTAGAATAAGTGTTTCCATACCTCGTCCAAACAGGCCCCGCTTAGCCCAGTCCATCGCCATTAGCACCCTCGTCCTTACACCAACGCTCTGTGCGAAGTATACACTACGCCAAGCGTATACAGCCCACAAGCCACCGGTAACACCCCAGCCACCGCCGAGGTCGAACACGGCGCTGTTACCGACGTATGCCAAACTGCCAAGATGGTGGTATTCAAAAGCCTTGTAGCAGGCCTCATCGAGGTCGCCATCGCGAATATCGTTGGCACGTAGGCCAGGTGCGCAATGCGCTAGCTTGTTAAATTTCTTGGCCAGATAAATGCCCTGTTGGTTGGCGCGCTGCGCCGTCGCCGGTAGCGATGTTAACTTGTTATCAATCTGTTTCAACAATTCGCGTAACTCTCCAAAGTCAAGCGTCCCCGACTGGTCTTTGTCGAATTGCGCAAATAGCTTGTCCAACCGTTTTAAGTGCGACGCTGCCTGCGGGAATCGCCGCTTCACGTCAGATGCCACATCGCGCCAGTCGCTGAAGTGGAGCTCTACAGTTTCGGGGTCTTTGCCCTGTCTGAAAGCGTGTCCGCGTAGGAAGGTAACGACGTTGTCAGCAATATTATTCTGGACAGTCGAACAATCTCCAATGGCGTATACATCGCCTAGTGGAGTGCCGTTAAGTCTCAGGTGGCTATCAGTCTCGAGAGCATGGCGATTATTCTGTGCAGGTCCAAGTTTCGCTGCAATTCGTCGACATAGTTCGGCTTGAGAAACACCGGTTGACCATAGGCAAAACCCCATGGGAAGCTCCTTAGTGATAATTGTGCCATCGTCAGTCTTCTGCGTAAATATGATCTTATCCTTCTGTACCTCCTTAACTCTCGAGTTAACGAGAACCTCGACCTGATCGCGAGCGAATCGATCTTCGGCATATTTAGAAAGCGCTTCGTCGTAGGTGTTAAGAATATGGCCCCGGCTTTGTATTAAGTGGACTGATATTTCGTTTCGTAGGAGTCGCGGAAATCTCTTAGTTAAATCCTCGTTTAACAAGTCAAACAGCTCAGCAGCAAATTCGACACCAGTGGGTCCGCCACCACTGACCACAAATGATAATAGTCTCTTGCGCTCGTCATCAGGTGTTGTCGGGAGACAAGCAAGCTCCAGGTTCTTCATTACTTGGTTCCTGATCATGCGGGCATCGTTAATATCTTTAAGGAAGAAACAGTTTTCGAGTCCTTTGACTCCGTGGGGGTTTGTCACGGATCCAACTGCGATAACAAGTTTGTCATATGGCACGTAGAACCTGACCTCCTTTCCCCTCGAGTCTATCTGCGAAACTTCGACTAATTTGTGCGAAAACTCAACATCTTCAGCTGAGGCTCGGAGGTAGTGGCCGCCAACTCTAGTCAGAATCCTACGAATAGGTTCAACTAAGCTTCGCATTTCCAGGGTACCGACGGTTGCAGATGGCAACATAGGGGTGAATAAAAAGTAGTTTTTGGGACTAATAACGGTAACGTGATAATCTTCGGGATTGAGCTGCTTCAACAGTGCGACGCTTCCCCAGCCGCCACCCAGAATGACGAGGTGGGGTTTCGTTTTCTTCTTCCTTGCTTCTTCATTATCATCGTCATCAAGAAGAGCCTCTATGATAGGGAGGTTCTTGGGGCCTCCTCGACGCGGGTATAGTGCTGCTTCAGACACACGGCAATCGCCAAAAGTAACCGACGACTCCTTATAAGTTGTCGCGTCGTATATGAAAAACCCGGCAAATAGCGCTCCTATGAACCCAATTCCTGTACCAATTATTGCAGCTGTACGATAAGCAAAGTTGAGGATTACAGATCGTCTCTGTGGGAGGGGTTTCCCAGAAATTCCGCGCATAATGCGCCGCGACGGGAACAGCCATTGAACGGCTTTAGTGGGGTCATTTCGTTTCGGAGAATTCGGTCGGGATAGAATACTGAATTGACAAGCACGAGTAGGTCTTATTTGCCTTAACAGAGGTGATGATGTGAGTCTGAGCCTATAGCTAGGAGAGCTCTGGTGGCCAACGCGTAAAGCGAGAGCTCTAGCAGCTCCTAGCTGTGAGGGCATCTTCGTAGGTAGCTTCTCGCCAATTTGAGGTTATACAAAGAGAAGATGAGACTATATGAAGGGGAACGACATGTCGAGTTGATATGTAGAGTAAATAAGAAAGATTCAGCGCTCGTGGATTTTTAAAAATTGAGCTTAGCTAAAGAAATTTGTTTCTCATGGAAGAAGGAATGGCCTTTTCGCTCTTTCGCCTTTTTTCGGTGCTTTCCTGGTTCAACTTTGTCCTTGCTTGTGCTACATAGGATAATTACCATGTATGTAGTGCGTCATACCCGCTGGAGTGGAACTCCGATCGCCGTCACCAAAGATGAGAATAGCGTATAAACTCAAGCTTGGCTAGACCCGCATTGCATTAGCGAACACATCAAAAAGCTTCATCCCGGCTCTTCCTTACCGCTTATGATGGGACTTTTACCTAAAAAAGCCAAAGTTAAGAAACGCTGTGCCAAACCTGGCTGTTCGCTATAAAGTTTATAAAAATTAAAGATGAATACGGGTTTATATCCAAATACAAAAGTGTTATTTCTTGTTTTTCTCTTTCGCCAACTTTTCTTTAATAACCCTACACATTGCAGAATGTATGTTTTGGAAATTGTTGTCGAATGTTCTACGAGATAGGGGGCTCATTCTTAGAAATTTGTGCGTTGGAACGTTGTAGTATTGGCCGATTCTTAATTGACCTAACTCGTTCCGTTTCTAATGCATCTTCATAGGACCGAAAACACCGCATCTCCGGTGTAAGAGCACCGAGTACCGCCGACAATATTTCTCTTTTATTTGTCATTAATTAGACCCATTAGGGGACTTATTCGTATTCATAACAATACGTGTATGCTGACTCTAGATGCTAAAGTCCTTGTAAGCCCATTTTTCTGTAAGCTTGGTCTTAGCCTGCTTTCTAAACGGTATCCTCCTTCGGGCTTCCACCTTTCCTCTAAGCAACAAGCTCCGGTAGCGGTCCTTCAACAAATTGCCTTCAGGTTTTAGGCGGCGTAAGGAATCTTCTAATTCATCTGGAAGAACCAACTCAAGATCTTTCTCTGGCAACTTCATTCGGCCTAGTTGACGGCGTCGGAGTTCCTCACCATTATCATCAACGCTGCTATCGCTATCACTTTGTTCGAGGTTTGCGAGCGCCAAATTCTGTTCGCGTTCACGCTCGGCAACCTCCTGCGCAATTCGTTTAATTTCTTCCAGTTGTGCTTTTCTGACCTTGGTCTTCGCTTCGTGCTTGAGTCGGCGTTCTTCTTCCTTTCGCCTTTGAATTCTGTTCCTTTGTGCTTGAGTTTTGCGTTTTGGTCGTTTAGCATTGACTTTAAGCTCCTCGCCATCGCTCTGGAAGCCTTCCCATTCGGAATCCTCATCCCACTCAGATAACTCCGCTCGAGCTTCTGCAGCCTCCGCCTCTGCAGCTGATCTAGAGGCGGCTTCCGCCTTCAGACGTGCCGCTTCTTCGGCCTCCAGGCGCTTTCGCTCTGCTTCGACGGCTTTATTGGACTCTTCTGTATAGCGGGCTTCATAGTCAGTAAAGTCCGGGTTGTAACTATATCCACCCGTCGGCTTCGGCACAGCCTTTGGCATCTTTCCACTTGCTAGCAGCGAGATTGGTTTCTGAGCTAATGATTTAGGAGCCTTTTTCTTCTCAATTCTCTTGTCCTCTATAACCGCTGGTGTTTCGGGTTTGGTTTCGACTGCCCATGGGTCAAAAGTAGCATCCGCTACTTCTATTGTAGATTCGTGGACACCGTCTGCCACTTTGCGTAATCGGGAAAGCTCTTTTTGTGTGACATATTCCCTTCGTGGTCGCTTAGCTGGAATAATACCGTCGGTAGTCTTGTCTCCTGGGCGTTTTCGCAACGGGACAGCTGGAATAGCTGAGCGTGCGGCAATGATCTCGTCGGCCTTTAGAGATTTTGAGGTATGCTTTGGAAATTTCTTCGCTAATGAGGCATCGCCTACTGTGTCGAGAACGAAGAGCTCGTCGGAAGGTCGCTCAGCGATTACACCACTGTGTTATTGAAATGTTAGCAGAAAATGGTAATAAAAGAATGTAATTATGCGAACCCTTTGATGATTTCCTCGTTCAATTCCTCAAGACCTTTTTCAACCTCCGTTACATCAACATTCTTTCTCCAGGCCTTCTTCCCCTTCCTCGAAGGCTGCTTGTAAGTTGCAGGGGCCTCCGTCGACCCTTTTAATGGCTGTATGACAGGCATTTCTGCGGTCGAAGATGAGCCGATTATTTGGAAAAGAAAAGTGACAGACAAAAATTGTAGGTAGTTGAATTGTTGAAGGCTCAGAAACGGAATTCCTTGACTCCGTCCTGTTGGTGGGGCTATTCAAACCAGAAATTTTTACAGATGCAGGGTCGAGATTTAGTCGATACGATAAGATAACAAATGTGATAATGTGCCTTTTGCTTGAAGGTTAGATAGACTTGTCCCACTTAGCATGATTACATAAATCAACCTAAAGACCAATTGACTCTAAAGTTTTGACTGGGTCGGAAGATCGGCCATTCCTCTTTGAAAGCCAACGGGGCATGCTATCGATTGCCAACGACAGCCATTAAGGCAGCCCCATATTCTTGACCCCAGTCCCAAGTTAAATCGACCAATCTGTTAAGGCTGCGAAGCCTAAGCGCATTTTTCGTGTATGGGAAAAGGGACCGCCTCCTTTTGTACGCAAGGTGGGAAAGAACAACTCTTTAATAATACGATTTCTTTTCCGACCGCTTCTTACAGTGCAACAACAATATACAGTGAATAAATTCTGTCCTGCCGAAAAATTAAATTCACTGTTTGTCTCTTCTTTTTTTTCAGTCTTAAGCTACAAACCCTTAAGCTTCTACCTAAGTACAACTTCGACTGCCCGCCTTGTGCTTTCATTATTTGTAGCATCCTGTGGACTCCACGCCTTTCAGCCCACTACTTAAGCCAGGGTCAAGTCTCTTCTTGACAGCTATTGACCATTATCGTCAGCAAAACAACACTGCGGCAAACAGAACCCCAACGTAAACATGGCCCAGACCGGAGGAGCAGGCGGGTACAACAACCCGTTGAAGTTCAAGTACTATTGTCCAACATTTTGTATAATTCAAGCTTGATCACTGACGTCTATTAGGCTGGTCTTTCTCGGTGAACAAAGCGGTATGCGGTTTACTCTTCAAACTTCATGATCCTAGCAAACGTCTTCTATAAAATCGGTTGCGCTTCTGGATAGTAGTAGCTAATATCTTATCGGTTTAGTCGGAAAAACATCCCTAATAACGCGGTTCATGTACGACTCCTTCGATAACATGTACCAAGCTACGATCGGTATCGACTTTCTGTCCAAGGTAGGCTGGGACCTCTAGGAACAAGAGCTATAGAAGTCACAATGTACGTGGACTAACAAGCAAGGATTAGACAATGTACCTTGAAGACCGAACGGTGCGATTACAATTATGGGATACGGCAGGTCAGGAACGATTCAGGAGTTTGATTCCCTCGTACATTCGAGATTCGAGCGTCGCGGTAGTTGTCTATGATATTTCCAGTACGGACCAGAGCTTTCCTCATTCGCAAGCTAGATTACTAGGAGACTAATATGGATGAGCAGATGCCAAGTCATTCCAAAATACGAAGAAATGGATCGACGACGTACGCGCGGAACGAGGTAACGATGTGATCATCGTACTAGTAGGGAACAAGACAGACTTGAACGACAAGCGAGAAGTCACCACGGCACAGGGTGAAGAGGAAGCCAAGAAGAACAACCTGATGTTTGTCGAGACAAGTGCGAAGCTTGGTCACAACGTGAAGAATCTCTTCAGGAGGATAGCCCAAGCTCTTCCCGGTATGGCAGGGACGGATGTTGCAGCACAAGCCTCGTCACAGAGTAAGTTATAACTGCTGCGCGTATAAACCCATGGATGAGTTATCAGGCTGACGAACTATAGTGATTGATGTAAAGACAAACGCACCAGCCACCCAGCAAGAGGGATGCGCGTGCTAGTAATGTGCTTATGGCAGAAGAGACGCGTCGAACCTTACGAGGAAGACCTTATGAGGAAAATGCGAGGGTCAAGCAGGATATTTCCGTGCATAGCGAAATGAATCAACAAAAAAATGTTGTATAATACGAATCATCCTACGAAGCAAAGTAACGAGAAGAAGATTAGCAGAACCATTACAGGTATGACGTTTAGTATATGTAATCACCCTTTTCAAATTTCAATATTTCAATTCGAGCGCTGTTGATACGAATCTAAAGTAAAAGCTCTATGCGTTGTACTCTCATGTCACAGTAAACTTTTCAACGGCTTTTATATATCTACAAGCCATCCCGACAAGTTATGACGCCTGTATAAGGGACTGCAGGATATAGACTAAATTTTTGTGATATTTCCGGAATATCCGGTCTCCTCATATGATCATCGCATCTATCCTAATGTTTCTACCTTGCCGTCGGGCGTGCCGAAGTATGCCTTTACGGGCTTAACCCCTTCTATATCCGTGCTCAGCTGTGCTACCTGGGGGCCGTTCAACCCCGAGAAGATGCCCACTTCAAGAACGCCGAAGATCTTCTTGATCCGTGCTAGCAGCGCATCCGGCGTCCAGAGCCCCTTCGCAGGGTCCAACTTGTCGGCTTCGCTGTTCAGTAACAGTGTCGGGAACGGCGCGTCGATGATGTGGTTGTGGTTATCCGTGATGGTGCGGATGAAGGTGGGGCCAGAAACCCGGATCTTGGGGTCGGTGCTACCTAGACGCAGCAGCTCCCGGCGCACGTACTCGCCGCCCATGGGGGACACCTCGACGGGCACGTAGGTCCAGTTGGTCAGGAGACGGTCGACCTTCTTGCGGCTGTCGGCTACGCAGATGAAGGACTTGGACAGGCGAGAGACGAGCTTCTCCTGGAAGTGGCAGGCCCCGCCGCCCTTGATGCAGTTGAGCTCGGCATCGACCTCGTCAGCGCCGTCGAAGTAGATGTCAATGGGCTGGTGGTCGGTGGACTCGGGGTGGAAGCCTACTTCCAACAATAAATCTGGTACTTGTAGCACGGATAGCCCCGCGTTGCGGATAAGCGCTGTAGACCCCGATCCTGTCGGTACGAACTTCATCTTGCCGGTTACGGACGGGCCTAGCTCCGCGATAGCCTCCACCACGTAGGCTACGGTGCTGCCGCTTCCGATGCCGACATAGGTAAAATTCGGGCTGAAGTGGTTCGCTACGGCCTGTCGACACGCGGCCCGCTTAGCGGACTCGATAAGGTTGGTAGACGCTGCTGCCGACGCCATTGTTCTCCGATTTCCTTTGACTTTTAAAGTAGCTGTCGAAAAAGTCGCTACTTGACGATGACTGAATAATGTATGGCAATTACTTCTGTGTTGAGTGTTCCCACTGAGAGATGTAAACGCGGAGCTGAATAAGGCAGCGGGATAGCCTCTAAATACCGCACGTGGATTGGTGAGATGGACTCGGATAGATGCACTTGCGACAGTCCTCGGGAACAATGAATTCATGAAACCGCCGCGGGGTGAGACAAAGGGTCAAGAAAACGGGATAATGAAGTATTAAAAACAGATCCTAAACTTCTAAAATGAGGAAATGTCAATTATTCCAATTGATTAATTGACAGCTAATTTTGAGTTTATCTTTCACCTTTCCACTTGAGATGAGCGAAATGTTTATTTGAATTAAAGCTTGTAGCCCCACCGTCACGATGTTCTTCCCGTGGTGGTTATTTTGTGGTGTGGTGCCACAACTTGACCGGCTGCTGCCATGACGTGAGGCGCGGGCAGGGGTGCTTGTGAACAAATCAAGGGACCTTGCTCTCCCCGATCTCCGGATCTGACAAAGGCTGACTCAGCCGTGAGGCTCAACACTTCGGGGACGTGTGGCTTTTTTTCTTTTACGTTCTTGGTGTAACTTCTATACATGTAGCTACAAAGATTCGATATCAATATTTTCTTATAACTAGTGGAGCATGAGCATAACTTGATTCTCACGCATTTCATCGTAGGTTCCTTAAATAAGTTTATTCAACCTACTTAATAACTTCAAAAGTTATAATTAAAGTAAGTTCACTACTAGGTACATAGATGCTAGATCTCGAATATCAAGTATGTTATGTTGCTGCCATTGGCCAAGCTGCGCTATACCCTAGGGCACTCAACGCCGATTTTTATCCTGGCTGATGTGCTCCCGGGTTTTGATTCTTGCGGTATTCGGCTAATACGTTCATAGAGTGGCGGATGAAATTTAGAAGCCAAAGCTTGACCCAAAGTTCCCAGAGCTCCTATAACTACCTAGGTAGTTGGCTATCAGTTATTTCGGCTTGGCGACTGATCGCTTACTATTGGTACTTCTATTACTAAAAACTCGATGGAACGATATTTCGTTAGAACAGGACAATAAAGGTGAACTCCATAAGACCAGCCTTAATATTGGTATATATATATATATAATGTTTACGGCTTAATGTACCTGTGTTTGACATGTGTATCCTATGTATAGTAACTCTTAAGGGTTGCGTATAAGTGGTACGGCTATCGGCAAAGAATTACAAGTAAGACGGCAGCCAACGGAAAAGGCAATGACTAATGCCGAATAGCTCACCGGGAAATCAAAAGTTTAATATTCGAAAATGTCTAATACATGATAAAGTATTGGGGTGATACTCGAATGTTTTCTTCATAGCAGCTTCGACATTATCGAAGACGTGTGCGGCTATCGGTCCCTCGACGTGAACGGCTAAGAAGTTGAAGCTGATTGGCTGTCGAAATATGGGGTTGCCCCCGATTACCGGTTCGAGATGATGCGAGGTACAACCCGGGAATGTGGTTGGCCAACGATGGCGTTTTCTGACAAAGTGTCAATGGCTATTGGCAGAGTTTAAGAAAGAGTCAAGGCTAAAGCGATTGCGTGATTACAGTGAATGACGGACTAATTGCATTTGCGGGGCCATGAAAAGTTCCACATTCGGGGTCTGAACTACCTTTAGCTATCTTAGTTGCGCTGTCGCCATCGTCTAGAATTCCCACTTCGCCTTTTCTCAATGCCGGGGAAAATTTATCTCTAGCGTAGGGTTCGATTTTATATGTAGAGGGGTTTGGCCATCATGTCGTTTCTCTTTGGAAAGGCAGACTCTTCTGCTTCCAAATCAGAGTCCGACATGGCGACGCAGAATATCCAGATTCGTACGCCTGAAGAGGCAGGTAAGTAAACATACACAAGCTCTACAAGTTCTAAAGTTCTAATAAGAACTTATTTTTACGTATTCTCTTATTATTCTATACACTTATTATTTTGTAACTAACCTCAATCTTTCAACTTTCATTTACACGTGCCCCGCCATCCAATGGTTCAATTCCAATTTCAATTCCAATTCCAACTTATACATAACCTACTTAATTATATCACAGCCTTTTGTCTCTCTCAAGTTCCAATCAGCATTAATTTACTCAAACTTTACAAGTGAAAACTTCAAAATGACTAATTGTCTTACTTATTGTAGTGGCGCGAATCGCATACCTTGCCAGCGATGTCATTGTCTCCGTACAACCATCGCGGGGTCAAGACTCAGCATTCTCTTCCCACCTTAAGAGATATGCCGAGAGAAAGGACCCCAATCTAGTCACTAAGACGGAAGGTTCAGTGCCAGAGGTATATCTCCGTCCAAGGTTCAGTTTATAAGACCCATTAGTTAACTCAATAATTATAGATACAATCTATTCGACACAATAACGATCCCCTTCTCTCCGTCTTCGCCCCAATTCGATCTGGTCGTCTCACCTCTGTGACCACCACCTCAACCATTCTCCTCCCCTCTATTGCGCATCTATACAAGCTAGCAAATTATCCAGTCGTCATCCATGTTTCTCTATACCCAGCTAATTTCCCCGATTATTCATCTATCACTGCTATTAGAAACTCAGGATGGACATTCTTACAGTCCGAATCGCTCCAGGAAGCACAGGATATGGCCATTACGGCCCATGCTTTAGCCGTGCGTTCTGGAAAGGGTGTTATCCACTTCTTCGATCCGAGCGCCTGTTCTCACGACAAGCCGATCGCCACTGAAGATGCTTCATTAGTCCGCGACCTGTTAAATTTGGACGATGTTCGCCGATACCAAGCCAGCTCTGTCGCAGAGTCCGGTATATATGCCGACGACGGGAGAGTCGTTTATGCTTCGGAACAACCCGAACGACGGCCCAGTGCTACGCCTAACGCTTTGGCGGACTCGACTATTTTAGGTGCTGCGTCGAAAGCAGCATCCTCAGCAGGTTCCGACAAGTCTAGCCAGCAAAGCAACTCCAGCGCCCCTCCGAGCGTATCCTCCGCCACAACAATCGAGGCCGCACCGCCCCTCCTTACATCAGAGGATATTTACAAATACGTTACCTCGATATGGGCTCACCTGAAAGCCGCTACCGGACGTGCCTACAACCCCTTTGAGTGGTCCGGCCCGGCAACCGCAGAAAAGGCAATATTTGTATTCGGCTCAGACGCGGGTCTGTTCGGTGAGGCACTGGATGCAGCTAAACCGGATGATATCTATGCCAAGGCCGGATTAATCACAGTTAGATTATACCGCCCGTGGTTAGGAGCTAAGCTAATTGAGGCTATTCCGAAATCCGTGAAACGCATTGCCGTCTTGGAACAAATTTCGCGCAAGACAACAAAATGGGGCCCTTTGTTAATTGATGTTTTAACATCAGTAAAGAGCGGCTTTGGTGGCGTCGAGACTGTTGTTGGTCATCAATTAGGGTATATCACTCCTGATACTATCCAGCAGGCCTTAAGAGGTATCTTCCAAAATCTTGCTTCTGAGAAGCCTCTGCAAAACTTGGAAGTAGGAAAAACAAGCGGTCCGGAAGATCCAAAAGCTTACGGCCTAGAACAACCAAAATTAGAAACCGCTTACACAAAAATCCTTGATCAATTGTTTGGCAACCGAGTCTACATCGCGAATGCCCTCAATTCGAACAATGCCGGTGTTTCAGCCACAATAGCAGCCAGCCCAGAGTTCGGATTCGGATCTCTCCTAGCCCGAAAGGAACACCGCCAAAGGTTCGTCAAGGAGGTCAAGCAAGCTGCTAGCACCGGGTCCTTCGTCACTGAAGCCCCCGTCAATTGGTTGGCAAAATGGGCCGCAAATGCCGAGGATCCTAAACAAGCCGGAGAGCTTGCAGACGATGTTATTGCACGACTTGAGACCGATGGGTCTTCAGTTGCGCGCGATCTCCTGTCAAGCAAGAACCTATTCCGGAAAGAGTCTTTGTGGCTTGTTGGATCTGATGCTTGGGCATATGACCTTGGAAACTCTGGTGTGCACCATGTTCTAGCATCCGGCGAGAATGTGAATATGCTTATTATTGACTCAACTCCCTACTCGGAACGGGCTGCAGCGGATGCCGAGAGGCGAAAGAAGGACATCGGTTTATATGCGATGAACTTCGGTAACGCTTACGTCGCCTCCACTGCTGTCTACAGCTCATACACCCAAGTCCTCCAAGCCATGCTTGAAGCCGATAAATTCAATGGTCCTTCCATCGTACTTGCATATCTGCCTTACTTCGGTGAGCATGACTCGCCGTTGACTGTTTTGCAAGAGACCAAGAAGGCAGTGGATCTCGGCTACTGGCCGCTATACAGATGGAACCCTGAGAACGAAGATAAGGGGGAGCCAAACTTCGCTCTTGATTCTGAGCGCGTTAAAAATGAACTCAAAGAGTTCTTAGCAAGAGATAATAAATTGACTCAACTGATGCGACGCGAGCCGGTATTTGCTGCAAGTCTGTCTCAGGATTTTGGCACGGAGGTTCGCGCACAACAGAAGCGGAAGGCTCGAGATGCGTACAACCAGCTATTAGAAGGTCTCTTTGGTGCACCTCTCACAATTCTATTTGCCTCGGACAATGGAAATGCGCAGTCGTTGGCGAAACGACTTGGGACCAGAGGTCGCGCCAGGGGTCTGAAGACCGTCGTGATGGCGATGGAGGATTATCCCGTTGAAGACCTCCCCAAAGAAGAGAATATTGTACTCATCACTTCGACAGCAGGCCAAGGAGAGTTCCCCCAAAATGGCAAACCTTTTTGGGATGCCATCAAAGACAACACCGATCTCGACCTGGCATCAGTAAACTACTCAGTTTTCGGTCTTGGAGACAAACATTATTGGCCCCGAAAAGAAGACAGGGTTTATTACAACAAGCCTGCCAAAGACCTTGACAGACTGTTCGCGAACTTTGGCGCCAAGCAACTTGCCGAAGTTGGGCTCGGCGACGACCAAGATCCAGATGGATACCAGACTGGATATGCGCTGTGGGAACCCAAAATATGGCAAGCACTTGGTGTCGCAAATGTCGAAGGACTGCCAGAAGAACCGGCGCCTTTAACAAATGAGGATATCAAGTTGGCTTCAAACTATCTTCGGGGTACTATCGCGGAAGGTTTGAGAGATACGAGTACCGGCTCTATCTCTGCTTCTGACCAGCAGCTTACCAAGTTCCATGGTACCTATATGCAAGACGATAGAGATATTCGCGATGAACGAAAAGCTCAAGGGTTAGAGCCTGCCTATTCCTTCATGATCCGTTGTAGGTTGCCCGGTGGCGTGGCTACACCAAAGCAATGGGTCCAGATGGATGACATTAGCACGAGCCTTGGAAACGAGACCATGAAGCTTACTACGAGGCAAACATTCCAATTTCACGGCGTAGTCAAAGGAAAGCTTAAGCCAGCAATGCAAGCTATAAATAGGTCATTAATGACCACCATCGCTGCCTGCGGTGATGTCAACCGAAACGTCATGTGCAGCTCTCTTCCCACTCAATCTCAGTACCACAAGCAAGTTTGGGCTTGCTCGAAGAAGATCAGCGACCACCTTCTACCATCAACCACCGCGTATCACGAGATCTGGCTTACAGATGATAACAACGAGAAGACGCAAGTTGCTGGTAATGCAGTTCAAGACTTTGAGCCTCTCTACGGGCCTACCTATCTGCCTCGAAAGTTTAAGATTACAATCGCCATTCCGCCGCACAATGATACGGACGTCTACGCTCACGATATCGGTCTTATCGCCATTAAAGGCGACGATGGCCAATTAGAGGGCTTCAACGTTCTTGCTGGAGGAGGGATGGGTGCAACCCATAACAACAAGAAGACTTATCCTCAAACTGGTCGTATGATGGGCTTCGTCAAGACCGACGACATTCACATCGCTTGTGAAAAGATTATGCTTGTGCAGAGAGACCATGGCGATCGTAAGAACCGAAAGCATGCTCGACTAAAGTATACGATTGACGATATGGGTGTTGATGTTTTCCGCTCTAAGGTCGAGGCCTTATGGGGCAAATCCTTCGAACCGGAACGCCCGTTCCATTTCAAGAGCAACGTTGACACCTTCGGCTGGCAGAAAGATGAGACTGGGATGAACCATTTCACCTTCTTCATCGAGAATGGCCGAATCGAAAACACGGCCGATTTCCAGATGAAGACCGGTCTGCGCGAAATTGCTAAAGTCCACAAGGGCGAGTTCAGACTAACGGGAAACCAGCACTTGATCCTCAGCAATGTTTCGGACGAAGATCTTCCGCAAATGAAGGAACTCCTGAAGAAGTATAAGCTAGACAATGTGCAATTCTCTGGACTGCGTCTCAGCTCGTCGGCGTGTGTTGCCTTCCCCACTTGCGGTCTCGCCATGGCTGAAAGTGAACGTTATCTGCCCGAACTCATCACCAAGCTCGAGGGCTGCCTTGAAGAGAACGGTCTAGGGAAAGAGTCCATTGTTATGCGCATGACAGGATGCCCGAACGGATGCGCTCGACCTTGGCTGGCTGAAGTTGCTTTCGTTGGTAAAGCGTACGGTGCCTATAATATGTACTTGGGCGGTGGATACCATGGACAGCGGCTGAACAAGTTATACCGATCAAGTATCAAGGAAGACGAGATACTAGCCATCATGAAGCCATTGCTCAAGCGATACGCCTTAGAACGGGAAGAAGGCGAACACTTTGGCGACTTCTGTATCCGAGCCGGTGTCATCGTAGCAACTAAGGGAGGTCAAGATTTCCACGACAACGTAAGTTAAATCTCATGAAAGTTGAACATTACCGTTGCTAATATAACCATTCCAGGTCGCCGAAGAAGATTATGAGGATGAATGATATTTTCTATCATCCAAATATCGGGTCATGAATTATTGAAGCATTGCATCAGGGAGTGGCGTTAGAGGGGCCATGTATATATGTGTATTTAGATGTATAACCACACCTAAAGCGGGTGTTACTCTCAAGGAACCCAAAGTCTCTCGTAAGATTTAAGGGCGTTTTGATGGTAAAATATAAAAAGGGTATTTTGAAGGTTAAGCCGGCGCCTTTATCCAACCACTCCAGTAAAAGATCACAGCTTTTTCCAAAAATTCGCATGGATGGTAGAGAAACTTGATGGCAACCAATGAGGATCAATAGTATGACCTAAGATGGGAACTACAGACCCACCTCCGTATGGTATTTTGTTACCGCAGCCTAGAGGAGTGTATCAGGCATGAAGCGTGTTATTTGGGTGCCTCAATGGTTGAACGGTGTAAATGTTTTCTAAGATTGTTATTCGGGAAGCCAAAGGAGACCTTAGCAAGTGCTTGATGAGTTAACCCAACTCGCTAATGATTATGGATATACTTTTTATGATGATAATGCTATTGTATGTTAGTCTTTATCATTGGCGTCTCTAGTTTCTTTCATGGGTTAGGCCCTCAATTCATATATCTTGTACGCTCAACTCGTCTATATTTCAGGTGAAAGAAAAGTCGTCACTTTGAGAACAATTGGTAATAAAGCTACTTCTCCCAAGGCTAAAAGAAAAAACAATGATGTGATTTAGTCTCGGTAATTAATTTGCTATTAATACTAAGTGAATGGTACCTCGCAAGTGAATCTCGTACCTATGCAAAAGTATTATCACGGATTCTCTTCTCTTGCAACGCACTCAACACTTCTAGATAGAAGCCGCAAATTTTCTTCGGATCATAAATTCCCTAGTTATTAGTAGACTTTACTGATCAACGTTGGTCTCTAGGATATCTCAATACGGTAGAAATTGAGTCTCTAGCCATTGTTTAGGTCACTGTAGGTATCTTACAGGATGTTATCCTCTACGGTCTCCCTTTCCGACGCCCTTCAGCCGTCTCTACATGCTAATGGGAGGGGTTTTCTATCCTTGGCATATGAGACTCGGTTACAGATTTACGAGATGATATACAAGGACTGTTCCATTCGTATTCCCCGTCAGTACCCCGCTCCCGAGAGAGGTTTACTACATACTTGCAAACAAATACGAAACGAAGTATTGCCGATATATTACAAGAGAATGGACATTCGCGATACGTATCTGGAAGAGTGGATAAAATTACTTAAAAAGCTCGGTCCCCGTAACCTCTCATTCGTTCGGGAATTAGACATAACTTACAATTGCCTCCGATCCTCCGATCCCTGGGATAATTTCGGTATGAAAAATACATCTACATGTAATGGAGGTAGGTATCATATGGAAGAGGTGAAACAAGATGACAAGTGGGCGGAATTTTTCGGGTTCTTCAAAGAAGCCCGGCCTGAACTACGACTCCTAAAAGTAGTCGTGTGTCCATGTGAAGAATATTATAGGCCGTTGGATACTCTTTCCTCGCTACCTGGCCCGCGCCGGGAGATATGTAACGCCGTGGGTAAGATTCCCACATATAGATTCTGCCGGGTCTACCATGAGATGAACTTTCAGAAACATTTACTGTTTTTTAGCAATGCTAGGAAAATTGTTCTAATGGGTCAATTCAACCCTTTATGGTCTTTGTTACTCGCCAGAGAACACGGCTCCATCGTCAAGCGATTCCGTGACGCTGTCATTGGCTGCGGGAGCTATTATCATGTGGAGAACTTGAATCCAGAGTACAAGATGGATCTAAAGGGTTTTACAGAGTCGAACAAAATGAAAGGGGTATACTATGAAAATATGACCGAAAGATCAAGGGACCTAAGGCTGGAAGAGATCCCGATACAGAAGAGCGCGTTAAGCGTAATAGCGGACAAGACGAAAAAACCGTTAATAGAGGGAGACGACAAGTTGGAAACCTTTGAGTTTTCCAACGACGAAGATGATGAAGTCTTTCAATGGGATTTTCCCAACTTCCAGTTTGTAAAAGAAGTTGTTCCGCGCATCACGCAGGCGTCGCTAGTAACGGAGTGTTAGGGTTCGATAGATTATGTTGTTGTTGTACGAGGAGGGAAGAGAGAATGGTAAAAGGTCCCCTATCTAGCTGCTCTATATATACCTGCCGTTCCACGGAACCGTGCCGTGGCATGGAGAATGCATGAAAAAGTTAGCAAAAATCTGTAGAAGACAATCATAATATCTTAGGTACCTAGGTAGGTACCTAGTTATTCCTTGTTTTCTTCTTTGGTTTATATTATTACCTGACCATTACCTGCGCCTTAGTGACGATTCTCTAGATTTCTTGATTTTCACTGCCACGGTAGCACATCTGATAATATGGCGTCCAACAGAACAGCATACTCCTTGACATTCTAGCCAGTAGTCAAAATAAAGTTGTTGAAAGGATCAACGGTGGAGCAACGCAAAGCAGATATCCTCGGCTTCTTACCGATTCCGTTATTAGTCGGCCCCACCGTAGAAACGGGCACAGCACGCCCGGAGAGGAAGGAGAACTTATCTGAGTGATCTAGAAGATAAAGATAGATATTCTTACGCTACTTAGTCCTATATTTGTAAACAAAGTCAAGGTAATAATACTTACCATAGGAGACTGTCAAAAAGGAAGAATCCCAGGTCACAGGTATCCCAAGGGTGTGTCAGGAAGAATCGAGCTTTTTTGATGTATCTCTTTTAACTGCCGTGGTGGCAATTAAGTAGAGCCGCCTATCACGATGTCAATAAAGGGGCACACCGGATAATAACCCTTCAGCCATATAAGAGTGGGGTCCATCTAGAAAACCTCCCAGTGCCTATTGGTCTCAATGATAACCTAGATATGATATAGGGTTGCTAATATGGGAGTATATAATATTAAGCGGAAGTTCAAAAACAAAATGTCGACGGCGTCCCTCGACCGTGTTAGAAGGCAGTAGATCTATCTTCGTCTTCTAGCAACGATTGACATCCGTAGTAACTTACCGAGTGTATCTATACGTGAATAGAATTGAAATGGGAAATAAGTTGCGTTCTATTACTGCGGTCCTAGTCGGCGTGCAAACAATATTTGTGAGTGCTGTCCCACCAGCAGGTCACGATACGCCGTTGTGTTCCGCGACTTCGGAAGCCCCCAACACATTCAATGTGCGGAATATAAAGTACGCGCTGCGAAACCCGCCTCTCGTCGGCCGGCTGCAGCTCGACGTGACTAACCGAGCGACAAACGTCACGACGCATTGCGATATCGCGGGCCCCCAATTGACTCCCGGTCCGTTTAGACCAGGCAATCCGGATGAGCTTTGGACGTCTTGCGACGAGGAAGATGAGCCTCCTGAGGGCTCAGAGAGATATTATACCGTCGACACTGATGTGCTGTTCGACAGGAAATCGACGCGCTTGGTGATTAATCAGACGTGGTATTGCGACGATGTCACTCCTGAGTACCCGTAAGTACCTAACATAGCCTTATGATCCTCCGCTAAGCTTCGAACAAGTCCAGCTGATATGAATCTGTGTACCAGTATTGCTTTCAAGGGGACTGCAGAGACTCAACTGGCTAACATAACGTGCGATACTAACTGTAAGTGCTTGGTTATAAGTTGAGATGATTGAATTCGAACTTACAATCAGTCTTAGCTTCGGATCAGTTTTTGGAAGAGTGTGTTGCACCAAACACTATTCTGTCGATATACCAGTATTGGCGTGACGACTTGCCACCGGATGCTCTTTTGAATCCCATTCCGTCTGGAGTCCCAAAACCCTTATAGCTTTGCACACCGAGATTGCGCATGGTAAATTCGGGGAAGTCAATAGTTCGGGCTTTTATGTAGACTATGGCTATGGGAATCTTTCCAAATAATAAAGAACCAATTCCCTTAAATCGCACTACAAGATTTTAAGAAATAACATTTATAATATTACCCATCCCCTCCTTTAACGTATGAAACTGAACAGCATAATGAGAAACTAGAAATATATCACACGAAGAATACTTCGAGTCAAGAATGCTATGGTTGATGAAGTGCACGGACGAGGCAGTTGATCTAACCGGCAACTTTCATCTCCGAAGACATCTTGAGAGAATATTTAAATAGTTAACTAGCTGTTATAACAGGTAGGTAGTTATTATATTAAACTTCAATAATAACAATTAACTTTTGGGTATTAACAATCAAAACCGCCCTTTAACCAGATAAAAACCGTCTTTTTATTACAATCAGAATATCGAATTTATCAAATTTGAAATTCGGCTCGCTAGCGACGAGTTGGACTCCCCTGTGCGGTCACTGCGCTCGGACTCGTCAGAACGTCTCCGTGCTTGTATTTCAGTCACGAACTTCGGCCACGTGTTGGTCAAGACAAGGTACTTGATGTGTTTTTGTACGTTGTCAAACACGGTAGCGTCGAAGGCGTCGGATATTTCGCCGGCATACTGTATTCGACCAGCCACCTCCGATAGCTCGATCCACTCGTCGCCACCACATCCTTGCCCCTTTTCGGGTCCATCAGCCGCGAATGGCGTGGCTGGATCGACACGTGCTTCACCGCACTGTAACGATAATTGTTAGTGGTTCGCATTTTAAACATGGTTGAGTTGGAGGGTCTGAGACATGCTTTAGGGGGTGCGTGTCTATGACGTTGGAACGAGGGAAGGGGAAAACTTTTAAATATTACATACCAATATTCGCGCCGGCCTCTCGAAAATGGCTTCAAGACGCTTAAGGTCCTGTGAGGAGAGATTCAGTGGGAACTCGGCGTCTCGCGGGCTGATAAAGCTGGTATAAATGATCAGGGCACGAGTGAACGCGTCGCGAATCTGGTCTTCGTTGGCTGGATCAGGCCAAGACGATTTCCAAGAAGCTACTCGTGTCAAGAACGCAATGTTCTCTCCTGAGAAGTCCCTCAATGCCGAAAACTCCTGCAACGGACGCGGGTTTTCCTTTAATACGTGGTCGAGAGCGTTCATGGTGAATAGACGATCGCCCATTTCAGGATCTAGAAGATCTATTGTAAGGCCCTTTTCAATATGCGAGGCAGATTTCCATTCCACAGTTGTGGAGGTTCTCAGGGTGGTCTGTGATGCCGTGTCCCACTTTGCATTCGATTTGGCTGCCCTTTTGCGTAGAGCATGCTGCTTCACAACTAACCAGCATGGAACAAAAACGGCAAACACTTCAAACATCATAACAGATAGATGGATCCTAAGCTCGTTAGTAAATACCACATTGCTACTTCGATAGAAATTTAGGTTTAGGACACTTACCATTCGCTCGAGGAGAAATACTTGTTGACCGGCGCGAATGCAGGCACATACATCGATATGAGCCACAGTGGTGTAGCATGTAGACTTGAAAAAAAAGGTGTTAGTAAACAAGATACCACTTTACCAAGCAAAGGCGACAAACTTAGAGATACAACAGCCTATTGTTTGGAAACGCCAACCCAACGTATCCCGAATACCCCAAGCCTTCCATATCATGATAGGTGCTATCTAGGTAGTCAAGTTAATATCATCAGAGTGTACTCAAGAAGTCAATACAAAAGACTTACTATCCATGTCCATATAACCTGCCATAGAGCAGTTGGCCACCATTCCCACCCTCGACCTAGTTCAAGAATCTGGACGTCGAGAGGAGCATCGGGAAGCCCTGTACCAGCAATCCCAAAAGAGGGATGGTATTTGCTACACGCGAGGTACATGCCGACGGTAAGAAGGACCTAGCACACCTTTAGCATCGAGCTATTCTATGCTCTAAAAGACGTGAGTTTGTGAGCCATACCTGAACTACCCCAGCCAGACCAATATAAATCAATACCCTTGTTGGGTAGTCCAAGTTCCTCAGACGGCACAGCCACGAGGTGCTTCCTCCGTTACATCCCGGCTTCTTCTCGTAGCCGGAAGATTCCATATACCGCTTTTGCATTTTCGCAACATACAAGAAGCGAGTGTTGGAGGCGTGGAACATGGCAACACCCAGAGGAAACCAGATACCCATGAAGAAATACTGCACAGTGTAAGCAGCTATGATGGGCATAGTTAATCCAATGGGATACGTGATCTGAGCAAGGATCCAGTATACGTGAAGGAAGCCGATTGCAGTAAGTGACAAGCCTATGCCGCGGACCTTGAGAATCGGGTTACGACGGTTCGCTATTAGAAATGCCATGCCGAGAAGCAAGAGAAAGGTCCATGTTGCGCAGAATGCAACGTAGAATGTGCCCACCCTGTCGAAGTTAGGTGGGCTCACCGGAAGCGAATATATGTCGGGCTGAACCTGGTCTGCCATGATGCAGTAACTGGATATTTTGGATTCCCCTTGACAGGTAGCTTCGAACGAAAGAATCGAAAACCCGAACGACCAAACATTGCGAGGTAGGCCATGGCTCTTGAAGCTATTTAGTCAAGACTCCTATAACCCCTTGGAGAGCACGCCATTAAGTCAAGAATGGGGAAGGGATCCAAAACCAATCCTCTCCTACACGACTGCCAAGTGAACATCAGTGTCGAGTCCATGCCCTTGTCGGCCTGGAGATCCGCCGATCGAGCAACTATTGTCAATATCGTGCCTGGGCGATAAGAGGGAAAAAGAAAGTCCCGAGACAAGTGCAGACTGGTCCCTGCGTTAGAAATCAAACGGCGTACTCTCCTACACCCCGTCTAAGCGGCAAACATCCATCCCAAAAGCAAAAAGAGGCCCCATTGGGCTCCCTCTTCACATGTGTTCCCTTACGTAACTGCTTGATCTGCCCACGCGGTCCTGGCCACAGGTTCACACATCGGTACGTGTAGCTCCGGTCAGAATTCATATTTAATAGTATACTACACTATTGAGCATCGGCATGGCATCGGTCAGGAGATAGGTTAAGGTTTTGCAGCATTCCCACCCTTCACGATTCTCTTACTAGCCTAGTGACTTGGCCCGTTAAGCCACTACGGCGGTTGAAATATTATATATCATACGCCTTAAAATGCATACTTCGTGACGATATGCTCGTAAAGGAGCAGGATTCAATGTGCATACAAAGACGCAGATTTCCCTGGTAAAAGCTGCAGCTCGTCAGAACTTAAACCTCAGCCCCGGGTTTCTAGAGGCTGAGAATTCCTTTCTCTTATAATTTCAGAGACATGGGGTAAAAAGAAAAAAGCCGCCAAAACACTATACCTACCTACCTAATCAAACATCCTTCTCTGCTGCTGTAAATTGTGACTTGAACGCTATCGAGCAAACAAAAACACGTCTCTCCACTCCCGGTTATCGAAGAAGCCGTTGCGAATACCACCGACCTCGGCCGAGACACTTGGCTATATGTAACCTAGACCAACTGCCCAGGTTAAGCTATACGTAAGATAACCTCGCGGAGGAATGCGGGACACCAGAGAAAAACGACTCATGAGCGTGTGTATAAGTGCTTATTGGGCGTCTGTATAAGTCGGCATAGGCACATGTAGTGTATAAGTCCGGCGTTTTGCGTTAACGCCGATCCCCTCCAGGTTTTCCCTATCTCGAGTGGTGGCAAAGACAAAAAAAAAAAAAAAAAAAAAAAACGCTGGCCTTTCCAAACGTGCCGTGTGTCTCAGAATCGACATCGCATCGGTCCAATTACCCTTCATATCCAAATCATCGTAACGAATGCAACTAGACCCGATCTTATAGCCACGGGGGAGAAAAGAAAAAAAAAGGAGAAACCTGTTATATATCACCCGAAGTTGGTTAGTTGCGAGGGAGTTAAAGAGGTTACGAATATTTCTCCATAAAATCGTCTACAAGGATATAAAATACCCAATCAGAATGTCATATGGCAAGCATTTCTTCACTCTCACACCCACGCACACTCTATGCAAAGAATGTTCTTCCTTGTATGTTGACCAGTACGATTTTTTTTTTGCCTTAAATCTTACTAGGTCGCTTTTACTATCTCACGCCCTCGCTTTCCCTTAAGATCTTCGGGTAATACGTAACCGTTCACCCATCGGGGTCCCCCTTTCTACACACCCCATCTCCACGCGTCGACTACCTCAGGTGGTACATATCTAAACCTATATAACACGCCCGCTAAGCAGCCAACGTGCCCATTTTCCCTAATATGCGAACTCTTGGCCGACCAACTCCTCGCTCATCCTCCACAATAGCTCGGCTTCGATGGGGCTCGTGGCCCACGCCCTGATCCCGTCCGTCCAGGGGTCCGCTATGCGGCACCCTAGAAGGTGTGCTCCGTTGTGGGCTGCATGTTACGTGCGTAAGTAAGTGTATGTGCATATGCCGCTAAGCTCCGCGTTTTTTTATGGGGGAGAACGATCTTGGCAAAAGGGATATATCATATATGTAAGGTAGGTTGGTCGTTATGTATGTATGTAGATGCATGTGTGTTTGTGCAGGGCCGACAGCCACTTACCCATAATCTCTGGATCGAACGCAGCGTATACGTAAGTAGCCGTGCCCTCATCCACAGTCTGGAAGTCGCGGTCCTGCTTCCAGCCCCCGGCGAGACCCAGCATACGGGACGTTTTAGCTAGAAATGTTCCCTCGGCGTTAGATTTGTCAGGAAGCTAGAAGAGAGGGGGGGGGGGGGCGGGGGGCTAGGCCAAAGCAAATATTCTTAACTCTGTGGGAGGTGAGTTATTCTTATCTTACCTAGATCTGCGAAGGAGTCTTTCCAGTTGAGGAACGCTGCGAGGTTGGTCTGGACGGTTCCCGGGTTCACGCTGAACGCGGAGAGGTTATACCGCGGACCGAGCTTCTCGGCCAGCGAGATGGCCATGAGCATGTTGGCCGTTTTAGACTGGCCGTAGGCTATCCATGTATGGTAAACAGACCCATCCTAGAATATGGGTTACTTTGTTTAGCACATATACCATGAGATTAACGAGATAATATTTTGCCCTGATCAAGAGGGTGTCTTACGCGGAAGTTTGGGTCATCGAAACGGATCGGGCTGAGGTTATGACCGTCACTACCAACATTAACGACCCGAGGAGCTCCGGATGCCAGTAGCTTGGGCATTATCAGGTTTGTAAATAGGAAAGGACCTAGATGATTAACCGCAAACTGCTTCTCGAAGCCGTCCTCGGTAATCTCCCGCGGAATAGCACAGACGCCAGCGTTGTTAACCAGAACGTCGATGTGAGGAACGTCAGACCACTCCATGACGGTGGCAGCAGCGTAGCGTACAGCAGGCTGAGACTCCAGGTCTAGTTTGACCATGCGTATTTTTATATCCGGGGATATTGCGGAAACTTCGTCCGCCGTCAGTTGCATTTTACTGGGACTACGGCCGGCGAGGATCAGTGTAGCAGGGCGCATCGGTGCGATAAACTCGACGAAGGCAGCCCCTAACCCCATGGGAGAAACGCCTGTAACGAGGATGACTTTGCCCTGAATTAGATCGGCATACTGTCTAGCTAGTTCGGTAGCCGTCTTCCGGGCTACGCGGCGCCCGTTGTACTCCTTTTCGATTACCGGTGCTGGCATTTTCGCGTGTGAATATTTGTACAAGATATCACAAGGCCTGGGTCGTGAAGAATATGATCACAGAGAGAAAGTTAGGGGTATTTTATAAAGATCTTGAGAGACAGAGTTAATATATCATACTATTTATTAGGCGAGTTCTCGGATACTACGGCATTTGTCTAAGTGATGCCCTCGATGTTCGATGTCCATCACCCATATTCTACCGGCCCATTAGGAAAGTTCAGTTCAAGACTTGGCTACAGATCGAGATAGACAAGTCACGCCTATTAGAGATAGAGATCTTTGAAGTCATCAATGCAAGTCGGAAAGAAACTAACGCCGAAAGCTGCTACATCATTTCTAATATAGCCCAGAAACCACCCTCCCACTTCGTGAGTGATGCAACACGTCCAAACAACAAGGACAGAAACGAGGTATCATTTCCCACTTTTACCCTCCCTACACAGCCTGTCCAACGAGTCGGAGGCCTGGCATCGAAGGCATGCCCAGACTCAAACCGACGTGGCAATTAAAAACTAAAGTACATGTGAATTCCATCTCATACCTCGTAGTAAACATCCCAACCTGTCCTCTACCATCGATCCGCAACTCCTCTAGGCGAGCATCACATGAGCTCCCAAGTTTTCGTTCAATCGTTCATCCGTTGAAATGCCGGTGTAAGAACGTAATTACACCTCCGAAAATGAAACCCTCATGAATCGAAAACCCCATCGTCCCTTGGCGCACGCCTTTCCCTTCGCCAAAAAAAATCCGAAATTATAAATAACCGCATAACGCCACGCGTCACGTTCGCACACTGCTGGTGATGCTGCTCATCGTATCGCTAATCTTCGTTCTGATTCCACCCATCCACTCGGGGACCCATTCCGGCACCTTGAGACTCAGACGGACACGACCCTCGACGACCATGTTGATCGCGTTCAGGATAGCGAACGTCGTACTGCCCAAGGCTCGGAACACGGCCAACGCCGCGACAGCCCATAGGATGAACGACAGGTAGAAGTTACCACCGACGTCCTTGTATCCGTAGGCCTCGCTGACAGCCATGGCGAGGATGCAATTGGCCATCATCCAGCTTACAACCATGTACGTTCTCACGCTCCTGTAGTAGTCCTCTTGCATCTGAGCCTCCGAGATCGGTGGTGCCGCCACTTCCACACGATCCCTGAGATTGCGGAGTGCCTCATCGTAACCCGAGTCGATATCTAACTGTTCGCTCGGCATCTCCAATTCAACGAAGCTCCCCTTTCCTACGGCCCCACCAAGATCCGTCTTCATGACATTATCTCCCTTGGTACCCCATGTAACGTCGTGCGTGTTGCAGAACGCGTACACTTGCAACATACAAATATAGCTTGGTAGTAGTGCAAAATACTGGGCCGAACTAGTGATCATATGCCATGGGTCCAAGTAGAGGAAGCTCATGAGGAAGTACAATCCAATTGTCGATGCCGTGGACACGATGAGGTTCGTAAACGTGTTGTTACCCAGCGATATCTGGTCTCCCTTGACCGTGTGAATAACAATAAAGATAGTCGCGAACGTGGTATAAGCCATGATAATACTATATATTACCATGCTCGTGAGGTAGATTTTCTTCGCACCCTGCGGACGATTGCCTAGCGAAATGATGAATTGCATGCTGATCAAGAGCACACACGTGTATCGCAGCACCGTGAATATGTATAGAGCAATGTTGTGTCCAAAGGGGTCCATGTCGGGATCCGTAAGCCCGCCACCGATGAAGTAAAAAGCCAGGTAAAAGTTCGCAAGTGAGAAGAAAGTGAAAAGAAGTTGTATGAACTGATAAACAAACTCGATATGAAGAAGTATTTTGCGCGCGACTGTGTGGTCCGTGTTCCATATTTGCTTGAAATGCACCAGCGAATACACAGCGGCGAAAAATGCACCATTAAGCCAACGACGTCTCTGAGAAATGAACTCTGGGACAGAATCTGGGGATACACGTCAGTTATATCTTCGTTTACTTAGATTTGAAGAGATGATAGATCAGGTACTTACCAGGCACATCTGTCTCACCAGTGCAACCCTTTACGTATTTTAGCACCCACCTCTCGTTTCTCTTCGCAACCAGTTCCCAACAGAGAATGCGATCCTCAGCCAAATACATATTCGCCGTGAATACGTCAGCGTGCTGGCCGTGTAACGTCTCTCCCTTGAAGTATTGGCTGAGGGGTCCATGTCCGGTCTCATCGTTTTGTAATGCATGATATCGGTAGGCACTCAGCGCACCGGGTAATACGGTAATATAACCAAAGACGGACTCGAGCGGCTTGTCTAGAATATTGGACATCTTGTACTCGAAATTCTGGGAAGCAACCAGAGGGTTTAGAAGGTTGCTTCCAAGTCTTCCCTTCATAGCTTTGATTTCACCGCAAGCGCCCGCAACGTTTGAGTCGGTATCGAACGCCTTCCAGAGGTGGTATAGAGAGTTTGTGCCAGGCTTCGTTCCGACATCGAGTAAGATGCAGACGTTAGGGTTCAGGGCCTTCCCGAAAGCGTTGAAGAACCAACGGTGAGAGTTGAGCTTTCTCTGATTTCTTTCCTTGAGACAGAAAATCATTTGGCAGGGCACGATACCCTTCTCAGCACCTTTGAACTTCAGGTCTGAGTCTAATGAGACTTGTGTCGTATATTCGTACACGTGGGCCTGCACGGCCTTGTGGTTGACAAAGTTCTTGGCGATGCCGTGTTGGTAGACACCCATCGCGGCCAGCGCATCCAACGTTCTCGGATGGACTTTTTCTCGTCCATCCGATACGATACAGACAACGATTTTATGCCATCCATTCTCACCCCACGTGCGGGATTTGTTGCGCCCGCAGAAGTGGCTCACATTCTTCATGATGGCATGCATAGTACGGGTGAAGTCGAACTCGTTCTCATTATACATAGTGACGCAAATGAAAAGTTCTGTTTCTCGAGTTGTCCGGCCGATATTTTGTCTCAGCTTGTATCCTCTCTCGACAAAGTCGTCTGGATCGCAAGTCACAGCCGTATATCTCATGTGCGTAAACTCAACTTCATCACGGCGAGGTAAAAAGCTGTATAAGATAGTGGGGATCTTACACTCAAGAATAAGCTCACCGTTAATCAGCTGCACCTCCTTCTTCGAAGTGAGAGGGGCGCGGACACCGCGGCGCTCCTGTCGGCCTTCCGGCGCAGAACCATAATGCTCGACTTTTTCATCCAGGGGCGCTTGCGAGTCTTCCTCACTAAGGGTGGCTTGCGATTGCCCAGCATACGAGTCGTGATATGGATATGCGCCACTTATATCCGACTCTTCGGGTCCGAATACATCATCATTGACACCATCCAGAGGAATATTTACTGTCGCATCCTCAGGGGCATAGTAAGAGTCCTGTGCTCTTGCGCCGTACATTGGAGCACGAGGCAGTGGCCTACGAGGGCTTCCACCATATCTTGAAGATGGAGTGCCCGGCCTGGGACTGCCGTTAATGTCGGCTGTTTCGTATTGCATATTGGAAGGTGGTGGTCGCGTATAATCACTGAATCCAGACATTCTCGAGGAAGGAGTCCAAGGGCGAGGAGGACTAGTATCTCGCGACCGATATTGTTCGTATATTGACTCCCCTGGCGCGAGATGAGGTGGATCAAGAATGGAAGATGTCCGAGAATGCGTTGATCTGATCGAGGATTGGTACGTTCGGCGAGGAGTCGGTCGAATACTGTCAAATTTCTCTGGTGAGCCATTGCAATCAGGATTGATGGGGTTACTCGGAGGGTTGGTGTCTATGTCGGGAGATTTCTTCTTAAGAAGAGAACTTCTTGGTGACGGCCCTTCCGGAATTGTTGGCAGATCTTGTCTGAACTCGCTATGAGGTTCACGAGAGGGCTTTTTCTTTTTCTGTAACTTTACAGTGTTGATGCGCTTCTGGGCTGGTTTGCGCTTCAGCGACGCGTCACCTGCTGGTGAAGGCGACTAATCTCCACCAGGAGGGGCAATCGGCGCAAGGGCTTCCTCTTGCTTCTTGAGTTCATCCAAGTGCTCCGGGGTTGATATTCTAACCCGTTTCTTTGCTTTCGCTTCCTTCTTGGGAGATAATGGGAGAGGGACAAGTTCTGGAGACATTGGTGGATCTGACACAGTTGGAGGGACATACGGTCGTGACTCTGGTAATGATTCTTCCATAGACGTCAGTAATCTGACTGCTGCTGGGTTTCCGCCCGACCCGTGCGTAATGTGATCATGGTCGTCGTCGTAGTTAGGAAGTGCGTATGACGGTCGAGGGGGGGTGCCGTCCATCGCGATATATTATCGGCCAAAATGCCGAATGGATTGCTTGTGAGACAACTTGTTGGTAGGGTCGTTCTAATTGGAATGCCAGTTGTAACACTAAATATCTCCTCCTTTTGGAATTAATTTATTTGCACGGGTAGCAAATTTTGTCGTACTTGGAATTATCGTAGAGGGTATCACAAATTTGAAAGTATAAACGTCAACAAAGCGCATCAAAATCTCAAATCTCAAATCTCAAATCTTCAAAAAGGTCGCGAATTGAGTATCAAGGTGTCACAAGGTGTAAGTTCGAGTTGATCCACGGTGGGGAGCTATGTAGCTCGAAAAGGCCTTGAAGGGTAGCCTTAACAAGAGCTTTGTTTTTTGGGGATGCTCCAGCGTTTGTGCGTTGCCCAGCAACGAATCAGCCTGCGCCCCAATTCCCCACGTCAAACGGTAACCCAAATCTCGAATAGCGCAGCGCTTATACTTACGTACCGCGTACCTTGCATGTTTATTTCAACCGACCTTTCCGGATTCTCTTTAAATGCGGATTTCGGCGAATTAATTCCTCGCACAATCGTGCACAATGTTACACGCCACTGTATGCGCTACAAGCCAAGTAGGAAGTCGACACGTAATTCGCGTATACTACGTTGCCGGACATGGTCCAATCCATCCAGGGGCCAAGGCGGGGACTTACGAATATAAACCATATAAACCATATAAACCATATGAACCATGGTAGGTTAGTTAGATCTTATCATGATTTCCATAAAAATGGCCATGAGTAAACCAAAACATGATAGGCTTCCAGTCAAGTAAATATTTTTGTAGTATAATTGTAACCAGTTTGCTCTCACATTCCCCATATCTGCTTCCAGCTGGTTTCGTCGCGTCCGAGAGGTGCCTTGGAGATACCAAATCTGGCAGGTTGTCCTGAATTGGCTTCAGGCAGACATATCCACTCTCTGATGCAATCCGGTATTTCCTCTCTGATGTGACTAATGCATATGAGAGCTTGGTTGTCATTTAGACCTCCGACTTTGACGGTGCCCGACTTTGATGCTTCGCTTGGGACTACGATCTCAGAGCCATCTTGGCGTTTCGAATAAGTCTTTTCCTCTCCATGTTCGAGGAAGAGTAGACAACGATTCCGGACGCCATCGTCCATACCGCTGCATGCCTCATCTAAGACGACAATGTCTGGGTTCTTAATAATGGCTCGTAGGAAGAGCGCGACTCGTTGTGCTGAGAAGGATAATTCTCCAAACATGTAGTGGTCCGCCCACTGCAAATCGGTGGCCTTCTGCGCATCCCCAGATGCAGCATTTGGGTGTCTTACAAAAGCTGGGTTCAGCTCAGCTTCAAACCACCGTAAACAAGCCTCGACCTTTTCTGCGGATTGACTATCGAGGTTAGCTTTGGAGCGAAACGTATCTGCCCACGCATTTTCAACTACTTGTCTAACCGTGAGATTTCGGGGCATGTGTTGGTGGATCTCAGGGCTCGAGTGTCCAATTCGCGATTGGATATCCCAGAAGGTTAAGGGCAATTCGCCAGATCCGGGTTCTGGCAATCTGCTTCTACCAAAGAGCTTTATAGGAAGTGAGTAAGTTTGAGGATGGTCAGAGCATATAAGGGAAACAATTGTTGTTTTGCCTGAACCGTTGGGCCCAAATACACCCCACCTCTCTCCTCTTCGAACGGTCCATACAAGCCCTTCTCGTTCTTCACCGTCTATTTGTTGCTTCCAGTCTCCAAGGGCAACTTTACCGCGGTACTGAACCTTACATCCTTTCATCTCCACAACAGGCTCTCCAATCCTCCTCGATACGTTCCTGTCTTCAGCAGTTGTTGACTTTTCGCCTTTCGAAGCATCTTCACCCATCAGCGGTTTCCCTTGTATTCCCTTGGCAGTTAGTGTTCTACCCGTTTGCACGATACTATGTACCGGTAGATATTCGTCTTCTTTTGAGGATCCGTTCCATATGCGTCGAACATAGCCCCTCAATTCTTCTAACACAGCTTCTTTCTCACCTATCGCCGCTACCTGACAGTCACTCCTGAAGTAGACCAGGTGGGTAATCCAATCGGGAATTGGGTCTTGCGGTCTGGCACTTAATACCAACCTCGGGCTAGCTTTGCTTGCCAACCCGTGCAAAAGCGGACTTAACCCGGCTACTGTAGGCGGGTCCAGACCCATAAACGGTTCGTCGAGTAGCAATACTTCTGGTGCGGTGAGAAGAGCCCTGGCGATTCGGGCTCTTCGTCCTTGACCATTGCTCAGAAATGCAACGGGTAAGTCTAGCAACTGAGAAAGCTTCAGATCCCTCACTACTCGGTCTAGTAAGGTAGGGTCTAGCTCATCTTCCGACGGTGCTTTCAGCGGGTTAAGCTCGGTGTTGCCCAGGAGGAAATCTCGAAGAGAGAAATCGGTGTTCTCACGCTTAGATTCGTAACGGGCGGATAGGTATGCCGAGGTAGTAACATTAGAGTTGAAGCCATCGTTATTGAAGCCCACATATCGAATAGCTTTGTGCGGTACTCTCAACCGGTGAGGTACTGCTTCCGTAGATAAATAAGGATAACTACGTGCAGTTGGAGGAAAGCAGAGGTGACTTCCTTTAAGGAGTTCCAGAAAGGTTGTTTTCCCACTGAGGGACGGACCAACTACATACCAATGCGTCGGTGGCTCCGTAGCAGATGGGAGTGTGAAATTCAAGTTTCTAAACAGGGCCGGATTCGGATGCGTGGAGCTCGCCCCTGGATGATGGCGATAAAAGGTGCCATTGGTAATATTAATTACCGGTGGACGACTTGAAGGGAAGCGCATTATATCAATTGGGTCATTATAAAGCTTCTCAACAATTTTCAAGTTAATTCTGTTGCATTCAAAAGAATAAATGAGTCAACTTCGTCACTCATATCAAAATGTCTAAAGGCTTAATTAAAATGCAGTTTTTGAATTTGAATACATCCGATATTTCGGAGTTAACGGGGGGAAGTATAAAGGTCCCCCACTAACCTTTCCCGCTAGTTAGCCTTACGTAACTTTAAAGTTTGACGCAAGGACCGCCCTTAGTTTCTTTTCTTTGCTGGCGACTTGCACCTCCAGGCTTGGCAAGGCTCTAAACACGAAAGCTTCTGGCAGCCTGCTTTAAGCTTCCTTTACATAGCGAATCCACTATCAACCACGCAGCTCAACCACCATAACCACCACTATTTATCAAGTTGCTACGACCTTTTTTCAGGCATCCGAACCTAACAAATTCGACGAGATTTAAAAATTACGAGAGAAGAATACCGCAATAAAACATATTAATACTCCCCCCACCGCCAAGATGGTAAGTCTTCTACATACTTCCTCCATCCGTACCACCAAGCTAATCCCCCTCATCATAGTCAATGCGCATAGTTCCCCCCTCCTCCCACAGCAGCACCTTCAAAGCGACCAACACATCCGCGCCCTCGGCCCCCGGCGTCCACGACACCCTCCGCCACGGCGTCGGCCCTTCTTCCACGGAGCAGCTATCCTCCGCCGCCCCCGCCCCGGTCTCGCGACACCCGCTCGAGGCGCGGCTCAAGGCCTGGGAGTCGACGCAGGAGGCCCTGAGGATGGAGAGCCTGCGACGCACCTTCGGCATGGCAGAACCCATCCGCCGCGGCATGGAGCTCAAGATCACCCGCGACGGCGAGTGGCGCCCCTTGGCCCTCGGCGGCGGCCCCGGCGTCAGGAGCGTCCACGAGGATATCCTCCGCGGCAGAGAGGCTACCCTCGACTGGGAGGACGTCTTCACTGGCGAGGAGCAGCGCGCTGCTGTCACCGTACATGAGGAGATGGAGCGGAAGCTGAAGATCTAGAGAAGGGTCGTGTGTGTGGATCGACATGGCAATCTTGGCAATTAGCATAACACTTGTTTGGTAACCGACACACCAAAAATACACTTCAACCAGGTTGATAGCTACTTGGGTTGAAGATAGGCATGGATTAGAGCTCACCTTATGCTGCGTATGACACTAGCATACATCATGAAATAGGTAGCCTATGGGCAATTGACCCTATACAAAATTCACAATATAGTCATGACCAACGCAATAATATAACAGCTATATGACTACAATAGATCCATATTAAACGTATAGACAGTGGTATGCTAAACCCACATTAATCGTTTATATGGTCGGTAAGACCGATAAAGTGCAAGTACTATAAACACAACAAACTGCGCCGGATATAGGCCTGTGTCTCTAGTGCTCTACAAATAAAAAAGAAGCAGAGAGCACGTAAAGAGAGCTGCTGAGAGGTCTTCTCAACCCCATTCCCCTCCCCACTCTCAAGCCATCGATGTTTGTACTCCAGGCTAAATTCAGAGGGAATTCTAATCTCCCATGACATAGGAAAACGCATCGTGCAGATGGATTACGCTTCAATCTCAACCGCTGAAATCAAACCTTATCGCGCCGTCCGATGCCCAAAAAAAATCCGCAATCATTTCCGCAGCATATGCCCAATTGCCCGACTCGCCCATATTGCTCCCCAACAGTTTGGGGCAGTTCTAGAATAGGTTAAGATACCACCGCATCGAGGACGATGCGCGCTAGCTGAAAAATCAAGTGTATCACTTCGAAAGGTTAGATCATAAGATGACACAGCATCCGCTCCGTCCGCTGTGACTCCCGGACTCTTTAACCTTTTTAGCTGCTTCCTCTTCGTCTATCAAGTCTTGCGGCTTGATAGTCATATGAACAACATTCCTAGAGGTGCTGAAGTGGTAATCTGCAAAATTCAGCATCTCATTACCCAAATAAATCTCGAACAGTGCGAAAAGAAAGGAGTATACGTACGGCTAAGTTGGTTTCTATCCTCGAGCAATTTTCCAAAGTGAATAAGCCTTATAGCGCTAGGTTCTCTCGGCGGTTGATCCCATTCTTTTCTCCAATCTCTTAGTATCAGTTCTTTTAGAGTATAAACTGTGATGCTGAACGGATCCATCTTCCCATCTTCCGTCTTGCCCGTTACCGTGACATTGCGCTTGGCCAAGTATTTCTCATCGATGCGGAAAGGATGTCGGGCGCCAGAGGTAAGTAGAAGCATTATATCGACTACCAAATCGCTGTTTGGAGATTCAGCGCTAGGCTCAACAGGATCTATCGTCAGATCATGGTCTTCGCCGCCGGTCGGGTTCTTGCTGCTAGCTTTTAATGATGCAGACTCGTCATTCGGAGGATCCTTATCCGGCACAGGTATTGGGGCCGGAACCGACTCAGGATCATGATTTTTGGACTCTGAAACATCTAGATTAACATCTGGGTTCGCTGGTTTAGGTTGAGTTTGAGATAAATCTTCCATCTCGACGTCGCCGGCGGGTAGATTAATCGCAACCCTCTCTTCTCTAGGACCTTGATCTCCACTGACGGAAGGAGGCGTTGCATCCGCCATGATTAATTGCGAGGGAAGGGAAGGTAAATTAAGAGCCGGTATATCGAAATTTGTCGTGCAGATGCTGACGGCTGCGCGCAATTACGGAGTTGAAATAACCGGGAAAAGAATGGACGTCAGCAGCATTCGAGGGGTGTGCGTTCCGTCGGTGTGAAAAGGTGCGCCTCGTTTCAAAGGAAGGATTGTCGGGATTGTCAAATTGTCGAATACTCGGGTATGCAGTACAATTGAGTGAGTACACTTAAAATTATTATTTGTCGCTCTCGCCTATTCCTGTCCCTGCCATGGAAAAAAAACACGCAGATGAAACGAATGCAATGGGTTTGGTGAGATTGCCGGGTTGATACTGCAAACTGCAAGGGGAATAAGTTGACAAGTGACTATAGGAGATTGCAAGGCGATGCGGGAGAGAAGATGCAGCCAGTCAGTTGCTAAGTGAAGAAAAAAGATGGTGATGTTACTACACGGGTCTAACGGACCGGATTGGTAGGTTTAACCTTGTGCAGGACAAGGGGGGAGAAGAAAAATGGAAAAAAAGGACGGATGAGATCAAATTCAAATTTCAATTTCAAGGGTAACTAAAAATTCCAAGGACGGACAAAAAAAGTCGAGTTTCGTGACATTGACAAGACAACTTTAACTTAGCAAAGCTTCGATTATTTTGCCTTTGGGAAACCGCGAATGGAAACGGGTCGATCAACTTTCCAATAAATTATAGCGCTGACAGGTGATTAACTGGCCTAACTGGCTGGGGTAATACAAGTATAGTGGGTTTTAGGTGGTTTTGAATGCCCCTTATTTCAGGTTGTTATTAAGTATTTACTTTGCCCAAGCGTGACACTGAGCGCCTAGTGGCCGATGCGGAGCTGAACCCCCCTAACACATTCAAAGGTAAAAATAGACAGGTACGTATCCTCGTAAAAAATTATTAAAGGTCAGAAAGGTCCTCTTATTGTTGCTCATTACCTACAGGTAAGTAATGATTATTTTCATAGTGTATACGCGATGCACGCGTGCGTATTCAAAGTCGCACAACCGCAATTGAAATTTCAGTTGAGGCACAGGTAAGTATTGAAATGTCTACCACTTACATGTAAGAAAAGATGCAGGCGAAATTACCAAAAGAACAAACTGGATAACACAGCCAAGCCACCCCAGGTACGGAATATGTACATCATGTAATAGTGACGGTAATAATATGGAGATAACCAAACTTCGGGTCCTACTACCATACAAGGAAAGAGGAAGAATCCGCAATGTACAAGTGTAGCGCTCCTCAAAAAAAAAGTCTTAACATTATCGTTCTCTATTATATCACCGGTGTACTTGACCTTCTCTTCGAAAATTGAACTCAAATATAGGTTGGGTAGTATCTAATCCAGCTATATCTGGGTCCAGAGGCACGCATTGAGGCTCGCTAAACTCGAACGGTCGGTCAAGTGACAACTTCGTCAACGCTATCACCATCTAAGCGTTACATCGAAGTATTTGAGTTTCACTGTATGATCATCATCTACGAGTGACCCAGCACGACCCAGCACCACACAGCTGGGGATGGATTGGATCTCTCTTTTCTCGGCGCGGTAAACTCCCCCGCCTTGGCAACCCTGGTACTACATCGCGTTGTCTCTCCCCCACAACTCCGCATTTGCCTCCATCGCTAACAACTTACAGAGAAGACTGGTGAGAACATGTAAGTTCTAATCGTAACTAGGTAATCTAGTCGCATAACTATACCAATCCTTAACCTTTGCATTGGATATGTGTGGTATATATTAAGTCCACCTTTCGAGCTTATTAGTTGTATTGTACGTTGATATATAAAACACCAGGATGAAGCAGTCATAGGTCATACACCCTTCTCGAGGATTTACAGCATTCTGATATAGACGTCACTTAAAACCCAATCTTATATCAGTTACTGCATGTGTATACAAATGCGTCATTAGAGACTTTAAACTATATTAATACTTTGAATACCCCGGTTGCTCTATCACACACCGCTTCTTAATCGCTACCGGTGACGTATCTCCCCTAACCCAGATGGATATTGAATCTAAACATTCTCCTTATTTATTGCTTGCATACTCGTGTGATGTCTTTGGAATACAGATCTCCCAATACGCCCCATCTTGGACAGCGAAATAAGGGTTTGCTTAAACCCCTCACCATCACATGCCTGAATATACCTAAGTACCTAATGTAAGAGGCTCGTTATAATAGGAACACCCACAAATATGCAGGGCCTAAGCTCGATTACCAAAACCACCTTTAGATATTTACATCATGCAGACTTTAATTGCGTTAGTGTCTCATTAGCTTTACCTGAAGTGGGCTCAAATACAAGATTGGTCTTCTTTGACGCGTCGTGCTAAAACACGTAATCAGACCATTTTGTTTGTTCGTTCTTGCAAGCAGCGAGGCCATCGTCCCCGCATACCGTCGGCTAGGGTCTGCCGAGACCGGCTCCGCATCCACTTGAGAATTCTCCCGCCCGACCGGCTATCCGAAAGTTTCTCCGTATGACCTCGGCCCTTAGGTACCTTGGAGTTTAGCAATATAAATTTTACGAGGAACACGAAATAATACGAGAGATTTCAGAAGACAATCAAGACCATCTCAGAGTATTAAAGCGTATTCTAATTCGAAATCACCATAAATTTTGATCAGAGTAAAGTAATTAAATTCTTTACATAATATGGCATAGTTAATAGATTGAGCGTTGGTGTTGCAGACTCAAACACGAAGCTATAAGTATAGGCACACACTTCTATCAATTATCTAGAACACAGAGAATATCATTATACATAAATGAGATTAAGACATTCTATAATTGTAATGGCTTAAAATACATTTCTTCTATGTGTACGTGGAAAACAAATAGCTGATCAGGAACAGGTCGAGGTAACTACGTGCTATTGTACATTGCATCTAATTCCTATTTCATTTGAATATATATACATTTATTCAACATGCGTCTTTTTAGCTCGTATGTGATAGTCATTTCCGATACGCATCTACTCCTCTATTTTCTGTAGTCCCGTAATGTTTCCATTCATGAAGCAGATCGTACCTTGCATAATCGCGCTACGACGACTTGCGATATAACTTAACTACGTGGGTAACAATCACACGGAATTCTAGCAAATAAAATGGTTCCTATCATATACAAGTATGGAAGAGTTTATGAACAGAAGGTGCTCCAACAGCTAAGGGTAAATAAGAGTTCTTGCTTGATAGATTGCTTAGATTAAGCCTAACGGAGCATTTACATGAGCTTTCGAGAATGACTATCTGCTACCAAAAGAACAACTTTTCTAAGAATGTAGGGTATAGTACGGGCAGAATGAGGGTAGTTATAAAGAGCAAGAATATCTTCATACTGAGTACCTACCTAGGTATTTAACATATTTTAGGTGACGATGCATCAAAGCACGTAGATCTTCTATATTAAGTTCACAATCATAAGTAGAACTTATAAAGTAGGTATCTATATCAACAAGTAAAATCATGGATTAGGTATTTAGGTATGCTTCAATTTGTGTAGCATTACAGTATAAAAGAAAAATGACCTTATGAAGGAAGTCGCCATATGTCGGAAAGTGAGTTGCTATACAGTCATCGTCAATACTTATGAGCTCATTAATTCCAAGTGGGTGCACGTTGAAATTCTCTCATGCATTTATCTGCTCAGTAGGATAGTGCGGATGGCCATTGAGCAACAGCGAGTCTTAATTACTTCTATATATAGTTGCCTTGGTGGGCGGCCTTGCCATATCTACCAGCTGCGACTGCCTAAGTGTTCGCCCCTTCTAGTGTACATAATACCGGCACCTTCCCGAGATCCTAATAGTAAAGGAAACTACTGTATCCTGGTATTGAAACGGAAGGCAAAATTCGAGACTTCAATGACTCGCCCTACTTTTGTTTTTTGAAACGTCACAATCTTCACATTTCAATCCAACTCTTCCTTTTTTTCTCCGCCTCCTTTTTATCCCACACCCATCTGCCATCATCTCATTGCCCTCTCAGATGGTCCCTTTTTTACTGTGAATAAACCAAATCCCCTTCTTTTATCCATACTACCGTATAAAGAGGCATCATCATGGCCGCTTGGGCACGCGTACTATTTCTCGGCCTTCTGGCATTATGCCACGGAGTTTCTCACACCACGGCTGCTGAACACAGCCAAGAGCTGGCTGTGAAATCGTCTTTCCAGTACCTATCTATTCCTGCTACTACAATTGGTACAGCTGTAGAGACCAACCTTGTCGTCTCCGAACTCCTCCATAATTTGTCCACCTTCGCAACGATTCACAAGCGCCCCTCTCATCAAATTCAAACTACACAGAATGTTGACCTTGCCACCGAGACTCCATCTGAATCATTTCCCACCTACCCGACTCTCACCGATAAGGACGTTAGTGGATCTGTCCCCTCATCTGGCACCTCACTCACCTACGGTCCTATTGCAACCCAGGTAGCTGAGGAAACCCCACAGGGTTATCCAGGCGTCTTCGACCCGGAAAGTGGACTTCTACAAGAGCGCCACTTGGATGAGTTTAACTCCAGGAGCCTGCAGTTAGGGTCACAAGAGGAGCTATCTCGGCGAGATGACTATAATGATGGCTATGGCTACGGATATGGCTCCAGTACAACCCCTGTTGGAAACGGTGGGTACGGCAACCCTCCTCAGCCTACAGTATTGCCTCCTGGAGCATATGGCAACCAGCAGACCTCTGAAATTAACAGACAAACCGTTGTGGAGGTACCGGATCCCGATCCCAAAACCGTAACCGTTTCTCTGGAATATCGTACCTCATCTGTTGTCTACAGTTCGTCTATTACTCCTGCGCCTGTTATTGTCGTTATCGTAACTGGCACGGGTGAATCAGTTTCACAGACGCCAGAATATAATGTCACACAAACTGCCACGGCGTCTGACCCGACAGTTGACCCGACAGTGGACCCTTCTCAGGAAGTAACACTCCTGGTTCCGTCAAATAGTATCGAACATTCCACCACCCTTTCGGAACCAAAGAGTGCTACTATCAGCACCGAAAGTTATGTCTATACGACAGTAACTCAGTCATCGCCATCTTCATTCTCGCATGCCGGCTCTAGTACCAATACGGTATACACGGTAACGGGACATCCCACCCCAAGACCTGTCAGTACCAATGCTGCAGTCCCTAGCATAAAACTGCATAGATACTGCATTGTCATTGTAACTATTGTGGCCATAGGCCCATATCTGGCATCTCTACTGGGTGGAATTTCTTCTCGATTAGGGTCAAGCAAAGACGACCATCGTCATAGTGCCTCTACAGAAACTAAAGGAGGGACCTGTAAAAACGATTGTAGCGGACGACAAGTTATGGACCACGAAAAATGTAATACTTCGGATGGATGTTGTGGCGGCTGTCGCTCATAGCTCGGCAAATCTTTACGCTGGGTTCGGAGGGAAACTTCACAACTTAAAATTAGTTTCACTTCTCCGGAAGAAAGCACTGGAATGAGGCGATTATTGAGGCCCAATTGAGTGAGGTATATTAGGACAAAGGTTGAGAGAAGAAATGAACATGAAAAATGAATCGAGATTTCTTGGGAGCTGGACCACATATTGCTAGGCATCTTCGCCTACTGCATATTAATGTTTGTCGCTGCCACTTTTGCTTGTTGTGGCTCTAATTCTCTAGTTAAATTACGAAGGATCCTCTGGATCAGTATGTACTTGTACGCACTCTAATTAAATTCAGTGTTGATCTGACATGAGGGCATTCCCCCAGCTATTGTAGCTGTGGTAGCTATTATAAGCTTTGAAGCACTTGAAGCACTGTGAGCACAGCATCCGAAAGGTCTAAGTAAATTATGTCGTAATTGATGTACAGTTCCTCCGAATATCAATACCCTATGCTTGCTTGCTTGCTTTCTCTAGTCTTTCACAATGGCAATATTTACATATACTTGACAATTTGCACATCCCCCCTCCTGTTGGGTGGGTTTAGTTTCCCCCTCCACGCTCTCACGTCAGAGCACTCAGTCAGACGTCTCTGTCGTTTTCGTCCTTATTCTTACGCTTATTCTCCTCCCCCTTCGCTGTAATTCCTATTCTCGTAACTCTCGGTGGTTGAAATAGATCGGTTAAGGTTAGGTTCCTAAGGTTGCCTACAGGATCAACAAGTCGCCATTACTCCCGACGCCCTGCGCGGGCTGGAAGACCTGCTGCGGCGCGTACTGATTGACGACGTAGGAAGCCTCGTTGCCGCCGCCGCCGAAGGACGAGTCGCCGGCCTCGTGGATGCCCATGGCGGCCATCTGCTGGCTGCCGATGCCCGCAAAGTACGCGTCGGCGTCGCTGACGGCGCTGGCCATGTTGCTATCGGCGTTGCCACTGTTGCTGCTGCTAGCGTCGGTGCCTTGGTGGCCGGCGGTAGCGGCGCGTGCAACGCCGTCGTTGCTGTCGGGGCGCAGGACGGCGGGCTGTCCACCCATACCGAACATGCTGAGGGTCTTCTGGGCGTCGAAGGCGGGGAGGTTGGCGGCGGAGGGGAGCGCGTGCTTCTGGAGCGCGGGGGAGTCGGGAAGGCGTCGGGGCCGCGCGCTGCGGAAGACAGTCTGCACGGGCTTGAGGTAGATGGTCGCGAGGGTGCCGACGTTGAGACACATCTCCTCGAGGGTCTGCGGGTCGAGCTTCTCCGACTCGGCCGTGATGGGCGGCTTCTCGCCCATGACCATCTGCTTCGCCACGTTCATGTCGGTGCTGAGCAGCCGCCAGTACATGTACGCGCGGTCTCGGAGGTCCGGGTTATCGGTCTCTTCCGTGGCCCACTTTAGGACTTTCGGCACGAGGTCCTGGCCCTTGGTGGGTCGTTGGATGAACAGCTTCACCGTAGCCGTGAGCAGCGCCAGTTGCACTTCCACGGGCTCCTCCGCGAATGAATACAGGAAATCTTCAAGTAATACTTCGCTGTTCTCGATGCGGTCTGCGTATTGTCCGATAACCCAGACCATTGCGGCTTTTGCCTCGGGCTCGTCAAGCGAATCGAGATGTTCGCAAAGCGTGCCGATGATGGACTCGTACTGATTGGGGTATTTCCGGAAGATGTTGCGAATAACCACGGTGGCTTCTTGGACGATATATGGGACCTTCGTTGCGACGAGTTCGAGTAACAGGTTTATGCATCGCCTCGCAGCCGGCTCAATCTTAATGGCCAGCTTTCCGATGGCTCGCACAGCCTTACGAACGAAATGTACGTCGACTTCCGTCGCGTATTCTCTCAGTTCTGTCAGTACTTCGTCGATATTCCTCTCGTTGGCGAGCATGAATATTAGTTCGAGCTTCGTAACCTTGACGTAGATTGGATCGTTATATTTACAGAAGAAAACGCGAATATCGTTACGTAGAACGTCCGGTCTTCTCTGAAGTATGAGTAACGCATTTCGTAGAGCAAGATATTGTACCTCTGGACCCTTTGCTAGTAACGTCACAAGCGGAGGAGACAGTTTACGACACAAGGCCGAGATCTGCTTCTCTTCTGCGATGTAGTTCATCAAGTACAGAATTACACGAATACAGGTTAGTACTACGGCGGAATTTGAGTGTGATAACCGCGGCGCTATACGTTCAGCCAGCAAGGTTGCTTCCCCTGACTCCTGAGGTACGTAGGACATCAAAGCCTCGAGAATGTAAGTCTGGCCCCACCTAATTTCATGTTAATCAAGAAAGCAAGTATTAACTGGGGGGAAAGGACAAACTCAGAACAATCTGGTAGGATTGCTACCATCTTGGAGGCATTGCTGTAATCAATAGTAAGTTTGATAGAGTCACTGCGCTCCCAGATATCCATCAAACCAGCTAACGCACTCGCCACGACGGTGGGGTTGTCATCTCTCAGTAGCTGATTGAGCCTATCTATCAGGTCTGACTGTTCAACCATGTACTTATCATGATCATACAACTTCGCAACACAGAAAGCGGCTGTCTTTCGTACGTAGGGATCCGAGTCTCTGAGTAAGCGTTTGACAAGAGGGACTGTAGCTTCGACGAATTCTTTGACGTGAACATATGACATGGTTCGGAGAGCTAACGCTCTGACTAGCGGATTGCTATCTTCCATGTCCTATATGGGTGTTAGCCAGATTGTTGAGCACGACGCCGAATTCATCGCGACACTTACATGCTGTAGAAACGGTATTGCTTTTACCGCAATCTCGGGGCGCATTCTCGCATAATTGACCAAGAACAAGAAACACCTGCCCGCCTTCTCGTTAGTATCGAATTCCATTGGCGTGATATCGGGAATCAATAGGGGCCTACATCTTCTTGATTTCCAAGTTCTGAATGTGCATGCAGCCTATTACGTCGGGGAAAAGGGATACCATCTCATTGTTGCTCATAGTCATGTTCGCGACAATCTTCTTGAGGGCGATCTTCTTCTGGGTATAGTTCTTGTCTTTCTTTCCGCCGGCGTTCAGCTCGATTCGCAGCTCGGCGACTTTGCCCTGCAGAGTCATGGGTCGTAAGCCAAAGTCCGGGGGCATATATGCTAGAAACATGGCCATTGTACGCGACGGGCAAGGTGGGTAGGATCATAATGTGTTTGGATGGCCCCGAAGGGACGTTGGGATCGCAGGGCGACTCGAAACGTGTGCCTTTCTAAGATAGACGTCAAGACAAAGACGCATCGGCGGACCGTGATAAATTGGGTAGAGAATATCAACCTCCAATTTATGGAATTGGGGAAGAATGTGTCAAGGAAAAGGAGAGTCAAAATCGAATTGAGAAGTACAGTAATATATATATATAACGGGTATAACAACAAGACTGAGATGTCGCGAATAAAGAAATATTAATGGGCTTACTCGAGCGAACAGCTTCGAGTCCCCTCCGACCTGGGTGCTCGACATGGTAGGCTAACGTTTGGCGTCTGCTCTGTTTGTCGGAATTGCCTCTTTTGGTCTTTCGATCGAAGTATCGGCTGGTTGGCTAGTTGGCTGGGAAAGAAGTTCAAGGTCAGTTGATATAGCACGCGCAGGAGGAACACAACAGGGAGTAAAAGCAAGGAAGTAAAACCAGCTTATGGTTACCCCTCATACCGGAATGCTAGGTAAGGGAAAAGGAAACATTGGTTGACGCAAAAAAGAAAGGTATTACCTACCTAGGTATTCTTCAAGAAGCCTGTTAATGCAACCATCCAATCGCAAGTGCTGATGACAGCTCAAGGAAAACAGTTGGTATTGGAGAAGAGATCGAAAGTGATGGGCGCCCCCGGATCTTGGCCCGCAGATTATTTGTGCGTCGAATGGTCGAATGGTAGAATGGTCGAATTAGGTTGAACGTAATATCATTCTACGTAAAGAAAAGGAGAAAGTAATTAGTTAGAATGAATTCATGAATCGACATTATCGGGATTAAGAATATCGCATTAGATACGGGGGAAGGTTGTTCGGGCCCCTCCAAGAATCAAAAAGGTAAAAAGAGTTAAAGGAAAACCCCTGAAGAGCGGAAAGTTAGAAGCTTCCGCTACGCTTGCAGGGGTTGATTTCGGACCACAACGGGCGATGTGGATCCCAAACTTCTGCACTTATTGTCTTAGCGGCTTTTGTTTAGGTAAACTGCGAACTTAGCCGGCTTAGGTACATGGCTGCATGGCAGGCTCGAGCTACATGTAGTTAGCGAGAGCTTTGTCATCTCGTCCCGCCATGACGGCTACTGTGGATCAGCAACGTTGTAGTTTACGCCTGATTCGCAACTGCATCCACCATAAAGTTCAATTGGAAGCTTCACAGTCAAACGACGGACCTCGAATATCACCACATACAACCTTATTATTATCCAACAACAATAACGATACAACATCACCCAAATAAATAAATAAATAACTTGATAGCCATGTCATCCGCCAACTCATCTATCCCTAAATGGGTTCTCGATCTACAACATCCACCACCTCCATCCAAGTCGAAGAACGGTAGCATTCCCGATCCGCCCGGTTACCCATCGCAGTCGACCGCATTATCAAAGGTACTAGCATCCAATAACCATTTAAACTATAATCTAAATTAACAACATGCAATAGAAGCAAGCGTCGAAAGAAGCCAAAACACAACCCCGAAAACAACCCACGCCCGAGGAGATGGATACGCTCAAGCTGAAGAAGGCCTGGGAGGTGGCGCTCGCACCTGTGAAGAACTTGCCTATGACAGCTATCATGATGTATATGTCAGGAAACTCGCTACAGATCTTCAGCATAATGATGGTTTACATGGCCTTCAAAAACCCCATCTTGGGTATCCTCAGCACAAACCAGGCGTTTGAGAGATTCGAGAGCGAGACCAACAAAGGCAAGATAATACAAGCTAAGTTGGCATATGTCGCGATGCAACTGGTGGCCTTAGCTGTTGGGATTTGGAAAGTCAATGCTATGGGTTTATTACCGTAAGTCCGGCCTTATTAAACCACTAACTATAACTAAAGGAAGTTTGCTAACGGCATATAGAACCACAAGATCAGACTGGCTGGCTTGGGAATCCCAACGAGAACCACTAGAACTTGCTGTTCCTGCTTTATAGACTTGAAAGAGACCAAATACAATCTCGTATCAGACACAATCTACCTCGCCTTCTAATACTATTTCCTTTTCTCTATTCCACGTCTTCGAGTCCCATCTACTTCGATCCTGAGGTAGCCGCGGCTTCACTTACGGGCTTAACGGATTTTGGCGACTGGATGCTGGAGAATTCGAATTGTTCAGTTTTTGTGTCAGTGACAATCGAATTGACGTTCTGGTATGGGCCATCCGCCATTGATTGGTTCTCCCAGCGTTCCATGATGTTCCCATCCTGGGGTTGAATTTTCCGCCACAACTCGCCTTCCGAGTAATCTCTCAGCGTATGCCCACGATTCACCCATGGGCGGTCCAAAGTTGAAAAGTCCGTGACCCCTGGAGTGGGGCGTCGACTCTGAGTAGGGTAATCAGCGACCTCAGACTCGGGTTTGATTCCTTCTCCGTTCTCTGAGACTTGTTTCTCAACCTGTCAACACTATAAGCTGATGATTTCTTATCAGTATATGTGGGCTACCTTTGGTTCCATGACAGGGTAACTGATTACTGAATAACTCGACAAGTTTCCGAAGTCACACGACAATGCGAAGTGGTTAGGTACGGGTTTCTTTTCGTCCACTCTCTTGTTGGATTGATCGGAAAATATGTGTACATGGTTGTTCAAAGTAACTGCGACGATGCGAATCATGTAGCGTTCATGTCCACATTAGAACGGGGGCATCAGGAGGTATTAAATATTGCCCTCGTCTTTCAATCTAAACTACTTATATACCTATAGCTCGCAAGAAAAGGTGGCAGACCCCGCTTTGAAGGTCATGTACAACGACTTGTCGATCCCATCATTTCTGTATGGTATGCGGCGCCTCGGAGTCAATTTCAGCGCCTTCAAAAGAGAGTGATCTAACCCCCCACGAAGGGACTACCAGTGAACTTGATGTTCCAATAGGATTAATGACCGTACTCTAACGCCATCGTTCACAATAGGCGCAGAACGCCAAGTGAAAATCGTTAGGTTGTTATAGTTCTACGAGATTAGGCGGAAGCACAAAACCAACTACCCAAAGCAAATAGATGTCCTACTTAATTCATGTCCGATGATATTTTACTTTAACAGCTACATTATCAACACGTCAAGCAATGAAGTGAAGACACCTTCATACGAACTTGGATACTGACCTATCAGAAGCCACGTGCTGCACAGTCGGTACCTGTTATATAATTAGTTGGCAGGGTTGCAATGATCACTGTTAAGCCGAATCCCGACATCTTTTCATCTGGGGGACGCCCAATCGTGGCTACGGCGCATGCTGTGCATTATGAGATGCAGACTCGCACCGGGTTAGGGAGTAGCGGTCTGCCATTGACAAATAACGATTTCTGAGAAGAAAACCAGAGATTCTGCAGTGCAAGTCTAACAAGTTCTAGCTTCGCTTCTCCCGCCACCTCCTGATGACTTATATGGTAATAATCTATAGTACCTCGAGGTGAGGTTACGCTCTAGGACACGCTATCGATCATCTCACGGGGTCTTTTGGGGTAGAGTCGAAAAGCTCTACTAATGACTCAGCCTCGTTTTATTTTCATGCATACAGACCTCCTTGTTTACTCTTTCATCGACTCGATTGCGATATAGTAGCATTATATACATCTCTATCAGCCTATTTCATATTTCCGTCTTTCGTCACTGTTCATGCTCAGTATGTTGGGTATCATTGATGGCTTGCAGAGGTCTTATCATGTGTTGGCTTCTTGCATCATATCCTCACGAAGCCTTACAAATTACTTTCTGCTCTTGGAGAAGTTCTGTAACACTATTCAACGTTCACCGCTTCGACGATTTGCAACCAGTTCAATAGTCTAGAATGTTATGTTGCCCAACTTGACTGTCACGTCTCGGGTATTTTCTTGGCGCGCAGCTTTATAGGATGCGAGTGACTCTAAAGCTATGCGGCTCTTGAGGAGGGTAGGGTATTTTTTCTTTCACCTCCCCCCAGACACTTGACCGCACTACTGTTTACAATAGCATGGCACGTTACTTTGCATTAGCTATTCTCAACGGTGGCTTAATCTAGCCAGATGAGACCAGTTCGGTGTATTAAGCGATTGGCTTTCAATAAACCGCACTTTCGATGAAATCAGAATGCTGCAGACGCGATATTCGAACTCGCATACTAATGCTGAATTCATACTGCATAGTTGCTTTGTATTAATATATTTAAGTAGTCAGTCTAGTAGACGATAGGTTCACAGTTAGCTTAAGACACCGTCTTATAGATTACTCATAACTACCTAATATATATTAAGAACGTTGCATATGCATGCATAGAGTAACTACCGGGATTACCCTGAAGTTGGAGACTCGTTGCTCGCTATTGGTGAAAGATATTAAAAACGGTCAAGGAGATATTACATCATTCATTGATCACCTAGGAAGATAGATTTGGGGAAATAAACTATCTAGATAACAAGAGACGTAACCTATAACTCGAGGACAAAGGCGTGAATCAGTCTCACCGCAAGAATTCGAAAAAAAAAAAAAAAAAAAAAAAGAAAAAAAAACTTTCTGGACTATTCAAGAAATTGTAAGAGCGCCCTGCGACTTGGGCGAAAGTAAAAGTATCAGTTTCTTTCACATGTGAGAGTTTTGGAGTATGGATAACTAAAGAAAATGACGTAACAGCAGAACAATGGAATTTAAGTTGCCCCACTTCTATCGCACATGGCTTCGTATCGATAAGTTACAAGGGTTCTTCAACCTTTGGGGTTTATCCTCGTTGAAGCTGTTACGGTTCATAGTTTACCTACACTTTCCGGTGTCACCAAGATACCTACTACCCAACATTTCTCCGGGAATAAGGGTCAGTAAATTTGACAATTTTTATACCCCCACCAATAAGTCATCGCGGATTGGACCTATACCTATACTTGGGGGAGTATGCTTCAATCGAGACCCCGTGTCGGTTCCCAATGGCCGACGCGAATGATCAGGATGGTACAACGGCCAGCAACGGCCAAACTTCTCAGCCACAGAGCCAAGCTTCTCACGATGTTAGCCACCGAGTAATTGATGACGAAGGCCATGAAATCGAACGGTTAGAACCTACGTATCCTCTATTGCAGAATAATGCTAGCAGTGAAACTTTACTACAAAACGTCCAAGCCCAGAAGCGGACGGTCGAGGATGATAATGACGAGGAACCCGTCGCTAGACCTTTCGTTCGAACAAGCAGTCCAGATATATCGTCCAGGGTCGCTACCCCGCCTGAGGAAGAAAGAGCTCCGATCCGGTCAGCTTACAAGATGCACAAATTCACCTTGTATGAAACGGCAAGTCGGTATTATATTGTCGGAGGAGATGTCACGGAGAAACGTTATCGCATCTTGAAGATCGGTCGTAACACTCACGAGTCTGACTTGAGCATAACGGATGATAAAATAATTTATAGCCAGAAGGAGATGAACTCGCTGCTAAATACTATTGACGACGGAAACAAGAGCACCGGCGGTATCAAGCAGAGGTGTACGACTTGGGGGATTATTGGCTTTATCAAATTCACAGGACCGTACTACATGCTGTTGATCACGAAGAAAAGTACGGTAGCAATGATTGGCGGTCACTATGTCTATCAGATCGACGGGACCGAACTTATTCCTCTAACACCAGCGAAGTACAAGACGGATGCTCGTCATGTCGAGGAGCAGCGCTTCTTGAATATTCTTAAGAATTTAGATCTCACGAGATCGTTCTATTACAGTTATTCTTACGATATCACCAGGACTCTGCAACACAATATTACCCGAGAAAGAACCGCTCTACTGAATGGGATGCCGGGTACGACATATGACGATTACAATTCTATGTTCATCTGGAATAGTCACCTTTTGCGTCCCGCCGAAGATGCTATTCACGATCCTTTTGATTGGTGTCGGCCGATAATACATGGATATATCGATCAAGCTGCCATAGCTATATATGGCCGGACAGCACACATCACTATAATCGCCCGGCGATCGAGATATTTCGCAGGAGCTAGATTTTTGAAGCGCGGTGCAAATGATCTAGGCTACGTAGCAAACGATGTTGAGACCGAGCAGATCGTTTCTGAAGCATTGACGACTTCATTCCATTCGCCTGGTCCAAAGCTCTTTGCGAATCCCCAGTTTACTTCCTATGTACAGCATAGAGGTAGTATTCCTCTCCATTGGACGCAAGATAATATTGGTGTTACCCCTAAACCGCCGATCGAGCTTAATCTCATCGATCCCTTTTATACGGCAGCGGCACTGCACTTTGACAACTTGTTCGAGCGTTACGGCTCCCCGGTATATGCGCTTAATCTCATCAAAGCTAGAGAAAGGACGCCGCGGGAATCTAAGTTGCTATATGAGTATACAAATGCGATTAACTATCTAAATCAATTCTTGCCCGAGGGACATAAGATCATCCACAAAGCTTGGGATATGAGTAGGGCCGCAAAAAGCAAAGATCAGGATGTCATCGGTACACTTGAGAATATTGCTGAGACTGTTGTCACTACAACTGGCATATTCCATAATGGCGACGGCGATATCACCCCCACTAGTGTCCAGAACGGCGTCGCGAGAACGAATTGTATCGACTGCTTGGACCGTACGAACGCCGCCCAATTTGTCATTGGAAAGCGAGCGCTTGGACACCAGCTTCATGCTCTAGGTATTCTTGAGGATACTACCATTGATTACGATACGGATGCCGTCAATCTCTTCACTCATATGTATCACGACCATGGTGATACGATCGCGGTGCAGTACGGTGGCTCTCAGTTGGTGAATACCATGGAGACTTATCGCAAGATAAACCAATGGACAAGCCATTCCCGCGACATGATTGAGAGTTTCAAGAGGTATTATAATAACTCGTTCCTGGACAGTCAAAGACAAGAGGCTTATAACCTTTTCCTCGGGAACTATATCTTTGCTCAAGGACAACCTATGTTATGGGATCTCTCCACGGATTACTACCTTCACCACGCTGATCCACGGACATGGTCGCAAAAGGAAAAGCATGACTATATTCATTGGTACACGCCGGCAAACCTTGAGAAGCGTACTATACCTGCTTATGTGCCGCCGAGGGGAGAGATGGCTACAAAACCTGTCTCATTCTTTGACGACTACTGGCTGGAGTACTATCGCCCGTCGACATTATCTTCATTTCCAAAGATGTTTCCATACAAGATGAATTCTACCCTCAAGTACATACCATTCAAATCTACCCAAGAAGGCAAATACGACCTGAGCCCCTTCCGCGTCCGCACTGAGGGCGACACGGAAACTCATGAAAAGAAGAAGTCTACCGCAAAGAAGGAGGTGATTATCGTTGATCCTCAAGAGTCTCGAAAGTCCTCACCGGATGATGACTCCGAGTCTGTAATGACGGAGAAGACTAGTTCTAGGGGAATATCCATCCAGCGTTGGCTCCAACCTATGCAGCCGGATCGGGGCCCTACGATTCCTCAAAGTATAATGAAGGACTCGGCAGAGAACCGTGATAGCTACAAGCTAAAACAGACTGCCCAAGAGAAGACAAAGACCGCGCAATGGACATTCACGAACATCGTCGAGGAATCGCTTAACCCGTCCGTGAGCACGCAAGAAGGAGACGATTACGCGCGATACATTAGCCACCCGCAGAGTCTCCCCTTAGTCATATCTAACGAGGCGCCGCCGGACGTCGACTCGTCCGAATACCAAGAATACCTCAACGGGAGCTGGCAGACGGACGGCCTAGCGCCCAACGGTACCGAAGACGACATCGACGCGTACAACGACCTGTTGCGGATCGGCGAGAACCCGCTGACGGTGACGGAGGAGGACTTGCCGAAGAAGCGCTACAAGGCGTACAGGAAATGGCTTAGGGGCAAATCCCTCTTCAAGCAGCAGCCGGTCGATTAGGGTTCGGCCGCGCAGAGGGCAGCGAGCCATGATCTTTCCGAGTTCTCGGTGTCTTCCTGATGCGTACCTACTTAACTCATTGTGGTGTTATGACTTCGTCTCTGCCCAAAAAAAGCTTGCCTAGTCGGGGTTCTCTCTCAACAAGAGGGTCGACGCGTTCTCTGAAATTAACATTGGCGGCTTTCATTATCGCAGATAGCATGGTGGCGGTTTGACTTAGTTTGGACTTGAGCTCGTGCGCGGTTGGGCTGCCACGTGCGAAGGATTCTTCGTCCTCGATGTTGAGCCAGCAGAGCATGAGCATCTTGACGATCTCGTTGCAGTAGTACGGAATTCTGGGCCAGCAGTTAAGTAGAATTGTCTGTAGGAGTTTGGTGCCTGATACGAGAGTGGGCGGGTGCTTGGTGCCGAAGGGGTCGGTCATGATCTCGGAGAGCATGGGGATGAAATCCTGTTTTATTTTTATTTTTAGCATATAATATTTTAGTATTTGATATATCGCAGCGGGGATGGTGTTTTCAGTATTGTAGGAGTATAGGACGTGTGTACTTGGGTTGGGTTCAGGATGTGGGAGTTAGGGGCGGGTGTTAAGCGGAGATATTAGAGGGGTGGGAACAGGAACGGTTTTTTACCTTCAGGTGTTTCACGGCTAATATACCCATCCCGTTTATAATACAGACGAGCGTTTCGCAGAATAGGCCTACGAGCCGCACGTGTTCTTTTGCGTGGTGATACCCGATCATGATGCCCTCTCGGATGATCTTATCCAGCAGTCTCCGCTGCGCTTCTGTGATCTGCTGCGCTGGTTTCTGCGTCTGCTTCTGCTCCTCCGCCGTTCTTGCGTTCACTGTTTTCCATGGCTGGTCAAGGATGAGCCCGGCCATCTCGATTAGCACCGGATACGCGGCGCCGAGGATCTCTAGAGATTCGTCCTCGGGCGTTAGGCTGGGTAGGTACAGGACTGCGGGGAACACGGCCTGCTCGAAGACCTCGGCTAGGCCCGTATCTCGCATCAGGCTCTGGGGGCAGCGCGCCCAGAAAGTGCGCAGGATACCGAGAGCGCGGATCTTGAGAGAGCTGGGTCCCGGCTCGTCGATTAGGGTTAGGAGGACGGGAGTGAAGAGTGGCCAGTGGGCTTGGAGGAGGGTAGCCTGTGGGTGGGTTAGTAAGTATTGTTAACTCATAAATACAACTTTACGATGTATATATTTTGTATAAGAGGTTTATTTTCTCTGGTTAAACTGGGTGTATGGACTAGGTACCTAGGTTAGGTACGTAAGAAAAACGACTTACATCTGCATGTTGTACAGCCCATTCGAAGACCGTAACGGCGTACCGATGGACGTACTTCCAGGGCTTCGTCTCGGACGACTCCCGGACGGCACCGTCGTACCGCGAGGGTTCGACGAACTCGGCTTTCCGCCCGGACGCCGTGATGGTCGCGGGCCGGGACTTGGAGAACAGAGGACGGAGGAATCCCGTTAGGATGTCCTCGACGATGAACGACCGTGTCTGAGAGTCGTCCTCGAGGTGCGCCGAAAGCAGAGACTGGGAGAGCGCGGAGGATTCCGCTGTTGTCCAGGGGTCTGAGGGATTGGTGAACGCAGTGATGCGGAGCAGCACCGGGCGAGGAAGCTGTAGGGGTTTTGCCTGTGAGGGGAGTTTGGTAAGCGCGTCTAAGGCTTTGAGGCCGAGATCGCCTTTGCGCTGAAGAGTGTTATAGTCGGTCTCATCTGCCCGCGCACCGTCAGTGATGTGTGGCAATTAATGAGTAGGTCTTCATACCTTGGTCTAGCGAGTCACCGGAACACAGGGGTACGATGAGGGAGCTGATACGGTCGGTGATTTCATTAACCCCACCGTCGAAGTCATCCTCATCAGTGGAACCATGTACCTCAGCGTTCTTGGTAAGTTTGAGGATGATAGCATATGCGGCTATGAGCAGGGCTACGTGATCCTATATATGCTCACTTAGTACTATAATCCCAAAATAAATTTGGCATCAAATACATACCGACTCATCTGTGCTATGAGACAGGAAGCTTTTTAGGTCATGGATGGTAAATTTGTCGGGGACCACTGGAGTGACCGTTAGTTTGCCATTGTTGAGTTGAAATGCGACGAAATGAGATGAGATAATGCGGAAGAAGCATACGTTGTAAAAGATCCTCGCCAATTTCCTGTGATGGAATCCACGACCGCCCGACCCTCTTGCAAGCTTTGAAAACTTCCTCAAACATAATTACCTAGGTAGATAGGCGTATTTTTATTATTGCGTTTTACTTTGTAGTAGAACTCATTCAATAAGGTCAAGATGTTAGTGTCGCTAAATTCAATATTCTGGAGATTTGACTCTTAGAACATTTGACGGGCCGTTGCCTAGTGGCTGCCAGGTGGCCTTATTTATTCGTTCAAGGACCGCGCAAACATTAGGAGTTAAGATAAATCAGCCTAACAAATCTACTCTTATTTGAAAGTATGGCTCTTTTATTACTGTGCCATAGTAATGTACTTTAACTGGTTGCTTCGTTGCGAGGTACTTTTTATTTATGACGTGGAATGAAATCTCATAGACAAGACGGACAGTAAAATAGGGGCTTGCATCAAGAATCCATAAGTTCGCCTCCTTCTATTGCCTTGCAATAGCACTAATAGCACTATAAATTACAATAGTCTATAGAGATCTAAATCATCCCATCTGGAGTGACCTATTTCTTATGGATCAGATACTCCCTCAGACCCCGCTCTCCTCTCTCACCTTCTCACTGTTGATAAACTCACATCTCTCGAATAATTTCTCCCATTTAACTGCTTTCTCGGCTGCGGTTCCCTCAGCCTCATTAACATCCTTCTTCAAAGAAACCGCTGCATTCCCATAAGGGCCGCCGAATAGTTTAAGTGCGATCCGACTCGGAAACTCTCTTTTTAATTCTCCCTTTGTTACGCCATCGAACGCCGCAGGCCATCCTTCGGGTCCCCCGTCAGGGATCCCAGACGCCACGAACTTGACAATGCTCCGACTCATCATTTTAGCAAGTTCAAGTTGAGCTGGTGAGTTATCCGCACCTCCGCCCAGACGCTGTATGTTCAGCACATACGGAATGTCGCTGAGATGGGCAACGCGCCACATCGGTAACCCCATGGTTTCAAAGACTGGGGCGTACCGTGTTGCGTTGTGCTCATATATTCGCACCTGTGATACCTCTGCACCGCCATTCTTTACATACTGCCATGCAAAATCCAGCACAGGGCAACTAAATAATAAGTCCTTGACTATTTGCGCTGCGCGATAGTACTGCGGTGAGATGGGTCCATCAGAATCCGGCCGTACCATTCCCTCGAAGTCTTCGATAGGATATAGCTCTAGCAGTTTCGATTTTGTAGATTTAGAGTGGCCTGTTAGCCATAAACCGAAACTATTCAGGACGTCCTCATCAGTTGACGTTGTAGGAGGAGCAAACCAAGCGCCCTCGTTTGATACCCAAGACGCAATGACCGGTATCCCTTTGGTGAACTTCCCAGCACGCAGCAGTTGAGAAGGCCGGTCAGTTACGAAATCGTTGTCATACGTGGGGTAGAAAAATGCCTCTCCGAATGGTGGATGGGCGGCACGGGCAGCCGTAACGGAAAGGTTAGTTAGCAGCTCAAAAGGAGCTTCCCGTAGACATTGTACGGTCTCTACTGATTGGCTATCGCCATTCTTAATACATCCCACCTCCCGGGCAACGGCCTCCGTGTTATTTAACACCAAATCCGACTTGGTGTTGATGTTGAGTCCCGGAGCACCAGATATCATCCTAAAATAGGGGTTAGTACGCAATGACCAGACCAGTTCGATACTAGGGTATGATTTACATAGCCTGTTGAAATGGGACATCGTATTTCCCTTCAAATGCAACCAGCTGCAAACTGATATCACTAGCCCCGACGCTTTGGCCGACGGCAGTCACTTATAGATATTAGAAGTACTCTTGCATCGAGATGGATTACATACCGCGTTGTGGATCGCCACCAAAGCTCTCGATGTTGTCACGAACCCCTATTTTTCAAGGCAGTCAGCCATTATCAAACCAAATAAACATCATATGTCTCACTTACATTCAAGAGCAGCGCGTTGGTCGCGTAAGCCAGCATTGGTATGCTTCGCTTCAATCAATGCTTTGCTAATTGCAAAGCCGAAGACTGGATTGGTTAGAGAAGTTGTTAGCATTACCAGGAGATCTTATAGTTAACATACTACCCAGACGGTAATTAATCCCAACGTAAATTACTGGTTGTCCATCCGCCGCAGCTTGTTTCACTAAACCATCAGGTTCGTATAGGACATCTGAAGCTGACCCTAGGGCATGGCCACCTGTGTTAAGTAAAATTAGTTAACTAGTCTCACATAGGTAATTCTCATCAAGTTACGATAAGATTGATTCCCTTACCTCCATGTAGCCAGACCAGTACCGGCAATTTGGCATCGGGGGCTGTGCCATGAGGTCGAGCAATCCTTAAACTCAAGCAGTTCTCACTAATGTTAACAACTTTACTCGTAAAGGGAAGAACGTCGCCTGTCCCTTGTGGACACCAGGCGCCGGACTGCGTAGCATCGATAGATGACCCTTTCTCATGCTTGATAGGAACAGGTGGTGCAAAGCGGTTATTGCCGGAAGGATCTTCCGCATAAAATATATTTTGGAAATGGTCAACGCCGTTGGACTGTCTGCCAATATATGTGATCTCACGGGTATGGTCAACTAAAATCACAGGAGAGACCTGCTCTAGAAAGGGCAGTTTGATATCAAAGTGATCGGCATTTGTGAGTAATAATTCCCGGAAGGGCTCGAGGAACACGGCCAGTAGCCCGAAGCCCAAGGCACCTAAACCAAGGAGTAATGGAATGGCACGACTGGCCATTTCTAGTTTCCGGGCCAAGTCAAGTTATTCGTCTTTCGAAGCAATTTGGAAATGAAAGATACTAAAATGGCTAGTATTAATGGTATAGTATAATCTTTAAAGATCCAGATGGATAAGGTTAGGTATTTGGAATTTGAGCGGTGAAGGAATTGGCAGGCTTTTAGTTACAGACAGAACATTTGGGAGCGTATAAACATTATACCGAACGCAAGGGATGGAGGTCGGGAATATACATGTGGAGATACTGCTGCATACTATGTAGCTGTTGAGTGGTCAAAGAATCCAGCATTAGGTACCTAAGGTTAGGTACATATCCGACTGACTTATGAACAGGTTATCTTCTTTATCATGGTATAATACAGTTGCTATTAATAAAGACGGGATATAATGTGAAGCGGATATAACGGAATGTTTCTCTCATTTATAGCCGCAGTGAAAACCTCAGAAGAAGTAGGTATTTTCTTTTTGTCGTCGATAGTACGCGCTTTATACTTGCTTAACTACCAATCTATGGAGAATCTAGGACCACCCTTCCCTAGGCTCAAAGGTTCTACTTATCTCAGTACGGGCTAGAATCCCTTCGTTATTCTGTGCCATTTGCGCCTCTGCTGCGCCGTAGCTAGCTTTGGTGATGACTCTAGGAACATCTTGCCAAGACGCGCCGTCGTGCGGGAAATTTCTCAATGGAACCAGCGATACTTCTGAAATGACGGGCGCTTTGGGGCTAATATTGGATGATTCACCGGTGTCGCGGCTTAATAGTGAGAGTCTCCATTTCTTGGGACGAACCCGACTTAAGAGAACAACAAGACTATGATAATAACCCTCTAAGACAGGAGTCAATGTCGGTATGCAGCATACGATTATAGCGACGTTGACCTCAATGACCGACCAAAGAATGAACAGAGTGAAATTTCCAATGAAGTCGGGATTCTCCGCTCTGTTATAGGTAGACATAATATAGAAGTACATCCGAGTTGCGCCAGTACTAATAGTACTTAATAAATGTAAGCATTCAAAGTGATAGAGTATCATAGGTCTTATGGAATCAGGAACTTACAACAAGCCTAGTATAAATATGCCTGTTACGCTCGCTTTCTTCCTAGTTGGCATGCGAAGCCCCCATATAAGGGGAACCGGCATGAACATGATGATGACATCTGTCAGCAAATCTAGTCCGGTGAAAGCAGCAATCATACTCGGCGAACTATTGCATTCGTTGCGGAAGGTTTTTACATCTGCCACGTTAAATTTCCATTTGGTGCCGCATTGAAAGAGGGTTGCGAAGAAAAACGACAATGACCATCCGCTAGTTATGACGATCATAACCCAGCAAACCGCGCTGAAATATTTCGCTGGCTTGAATAGTCGTTTCCAGAGGAATATAAGTGACAGTTTAATCAATCCAAAGGCAGGTTTTTCTATCACCTGAAAGATATATTTGTACTTCTGCGCTGTGTTTTCTAGGTCGCTAGGCTCGGGCAAGGTTCCTTTGATGATGGAGTGTCCTCCTATCGCGCCTTCGAAAGCGCCACCAATAAAGACACCATTTAGTGCAAGAACAAGTATCTATAATGTCCCACTCTGACAGTTAAAATCCATCGTATTGGTATTGAAGACAGAAAAAGCATTGGACTTACGAGGGCTGCTAGTGCTAGCCAATCGTCGATACTAATGCCAACACGAGCCAGTCGCTTCGCATGGAATCTCAAAAAGACCGTTGCTGTCACTACGCAACAGAAGAAAGAGGTCATGAAGATAAGCCCTGAGCGGTTTTCATTGCGATATATGAGAGCCGAACGAGCTGCTGTTATATTACGAGTTGACATGTAGTCAAAAGCCATTCTCGTATGAGTATTCGATCTTAGATTTGTAGCGATGGGGGGAAGTAAAAGGGGTTTGATTGCACTTAGTTATAGGGTCTACGAAGTGAGGAAGAAAAATCGGAAAATGCCACGACGAGTTACTTGGTCTCTTTTAACAGAATGTAAGTCCTAGTACTACGCGTATTATGTCGCGTGTGGCGGTTCGAGATGTGCCGCAAAACGACGACGAAACCAATGAGAATATAATATGTGGGAACACCACAGGAGGAACAGTTTTATTCACCATCAACATTATAATTGTAAATAGATTTAGTAAAGATCGCTAACTATCTGGGATGATGACGAATGATATGTATGAAGATATATGAGTTTCATGAAGGACAGTAACACAAGCGGTGATAACGGGAATGTGCATACCTACCTACCTAGGTATGTTTTGGGGGCGGAGCGTACTCTTCTACCTCGTAGAGTCAGATACCCGTATGTTACTCTAAATTCTAATTTCAATAACGTAGGGTGATAATACTACTACTATACATGTCTGAGAAATTACTTCTTTCGACCCCTAAAAGTGTTCGTATACCTACCTAGAGACTAGAGAATATAGAGATATTAACTTAGGAGGTATATATATCAAGCTCTTAACACAGCCTTAGCCATGCAACTACTGTATCACAAGTAGGATTTATTGATGTGTTCGTAAACGAGACAATGAATATAAGCTATAATGTGTGCTCGCCTACATGTTACTTAATAGCACTCACTTTGCATCTCGCTGCCATCCCTTAATCCCCCCGCCGTAAACGTTATGTTACTGCTCAAAAAAGATTGTCCTCCGATTGAATATATTCAGCAAACAACGTCCTCTTGGATTTGATTTAAAAAGTTGATAGAAACAGGGTGAGAGTTCAGGGAGGGGCTTTTATTGAAGCTTGTAGTACGGGGCGTAGCGACTTATGTACCACCGGGCCCGTGGCTGTGCCAGGGCTCGAATCAACCAAGCATGCCCAGGTCTGGCTGTAAATTTTGAGGCTATTTCTAAATGTCTTCGTTACTGTAGCCCCTGAATTTTCAGCGTAGCTCCTAGCTTTTGTGGCTTGTTTGGCAGTTGCTGTAATGGCTGGTGCTAAGAAGTACTGAGTTCAAGTTAGAACAGGTACCTAGGTACCTACCTGTATCCTAGGTAGGTAGGAGGTAAGTAGTCAGCTCTTCCCCTTTTTTTGCTAATTACCTGTTACCTGTGTCGCTCTACATGGTGTTTAATGTATGTAACACACCCCCCACAGTACATGTCGTAAAGATACTGGGTACCTGCCTAGTAAATATCATTGTGCTCATCTGATTGGTTGAAGACGTCTTTATAGACTGTTGTATCTAGGTCAACTGGAAACAGCGTACTGCATGTATTTCAAACAACGTCCTCCCATTTTAACAACTGCGTCGTTAACCTCTTCACAATTATTTCCCCTTTTACCAGTTGTTTTTGTCTACGAATTCCATGGCTGCGGTTCGGACTAAAGAAGCCATTCTGAATTCCTTGCTTGAGAATGCACGTTATTAGAAAGGGCTGCGAGAATATCCTTACAATGTAAACATACCCCTATTGCTCAACTCGGATAAATCGCCTCTACCCTGTCGCGAGACACCAGATGAGGTCCAAGTTATAAACTTCAGTTTTTCCTCCCAGATGCACGCCCTTTTTGAGGCGCTCCATGACTTTGAGGACTTGAGTGAGACAAAAGACGAAACGAAAGACAAGACAGAAGAAGGCTATAGATACATGCGCGACGAAGGCCTTGTTCCCATCGTCCTCATCAGAATTCAATCCTTCGACCGTTATCCCAATTGTCTGCATCGAAACTTCCACTCTCGTCGTATCTTCCTGCATGACGTGGGTACTCTACCGCAGCTATGGCGACCAGAGCACCGAAATACCACATCTTGTTAGTTCGGACTCCGCTGATCCCCTCTCGCTTGGTTTGCGAACTATGGCATCGCATCTTGAGCAATTCGACCTACGCGGGTTGTTGACGCGGCAGGTTGGCTTGTAGAGGCCCCATGAGAATGTTATCCGGTCATTCAAGGCTTTGAGCAGGGAGCAGAGTGAGGTCGAAATCAGATGGAAGCCCTTTGAGCTCACAGAGAAGAGGGAGGAGGAATATCTGGGAGCTTTCCACTAAAGGAAGACACCACGGCAAGTGATGAACGCAATGGTTTTTCTTTTTCCTATTTCTATTCTCCCTTTATCCTCGAGGCACACGTCTACACAATAATAGGAAGGCCTACGACAACAGGATTAACTTTACATGAGTCGCATAATGCGACTCCTTCCTAATTCCCTATCCGATTCATGGGCTATCCTACCACAGCAACGCAGTAATAGTAATCTAGCCACAGCTGCGTAGCGCAATTCGCACCAGCCATACCAAGAACGGGGTTAAGCCCCGCAAGCTCCGACACCGTAAGGCCATTGCGACTAGCTAGCAAGTTGCAATAGTCTCCGCTCGCACAACGGTCCCACTTACTACAATTATCAGGTTGGCCCGCCTGTAGATAGTTAGAGGGAGGCTTTGTGACTGTGGGCGTTGCTGCTGTTGTGGTTGGGGCCGTGTCAGAGGTGGAGGTTTTTGTGACAGACGCAGCCAATACTCCGACGCAGTATGCCTCTCCTACCCAGTAGTTGGTCAGGCAGTCTTCGCTGACGGCGGGATTCCAGGTTAAGAACTGAGCTAGGGATATGCCAGCGGCAGCGGCCATATCGATACATGTCACACCATCCTCAACGACAGCCCACTTATTGCAGTTTTCGGGTTCTCCTGACATTGTTGGAGCCGGAGGAGCTGGGCCAGCCGTCGTCCGTGTTGGCGTCTCTGTATCGCTGGCCGTTGTGACATCATCGACCTCATCTGGACTTTGGAGATGCCATGATCCGCAGTATCTCACACCCACCTCGAAAGCGCATGAGAGCGACGTCACATCTCCAAGTCCGATATTCCATGAAGCAAAGGAATCAAGGTCAACGCCGTAGACTGCGACCGCAAGAAGGCAGGGGCTCGCAAATGTCGATCCAGTCAAATTCACTTGATAGTCATTGCCGGCAAAGTAGTGGACGCAGTCATCTCGCGTGCCCGCGGCTATCGGAAGCGGCGTATAAAGCCGCGCATAAGGAGACGCCGTAGCGTTACTAAGCCGAGTAAACGGTATGCCGGTGAAGGTGGCGTTGGGATCGGTCGTAATGGACATATAACCTGGGCGCCCCGAGTACGTGTTGATATCGCCTACTGCTTGCACACAGTAGCTCTCCTCGGCGAACAGGTTGGTGCAATTAGCGTTTACGCCTGAGTTGAGGAAGCGAAAGTCAGTAAGCGAGATCCTGAACTTGAGGGTCAACAGGTTGCAGTAGTCTCCATGCTGTACTTTGTACCATTTACCGCACGGCTTCCCACCTGATCCGTCCGCCGCGTCAGTTGGCATTGCCACCGGCACGGTCGGTGTTGTGGGCGGCAGATTTGATGTGTTTGTGGGTGCCACGAATTTGCGGCCTGGAGCGACCACGCATACCTCGGAGCCGTTCATCTGCTTCAAGTTTGAGCAGGCGTAGTTGATGACGGGGTTCCACGCATGAAACTGTGCCTCGGTGATGTTAGCTGCGCTGGCAATAGCGGCACACGTCTCGTTAACGCCGACCGTCACAGTGGTACACTTGTTGGTGATGCACAGCAGGGTGCCCTCTGCGGGAAAATTGTTGCAGTATGCATCGAGGTCATTATCGGCCAGTAGCCAGGCTGTGCCAACACCTTGCTTCTTGGAGACAGTATAGCAATCATCTAATGGCTTAAGCGTGTACACAGACCCCTCACAAGCGCTAGTTGTCCGTGTCGGTGTGGCGGTGTAGTAGCCGAGCGTGCTTCTTACAATGTGCCGGTTTGCGATGCTGCAGCGGGATGTCATGCTCTCATATAGGGATTCACTGGCAACAATAGGGCCATCAAAATATGGGGAACCCGCACGTAAGCGCAGCCGTTCTGCAATGCAGAGATCGCAGTCATCAGGCTTGTCTTGCTCCGTAATGTTGCTGATATAGTTGAAAGGGCTAATTCCAGGATCAGAAAACGCCACAGCCAGAGCCGCAACAGGACTACAATAACGGCCATTATCGTCCTGGAGACATGCTGACTGGAAAAAATACTGCAATGACCCTGGGATATAGACAGCTGCGGCCTGAAACTCCGGGTCGACCAAGACAGTTTGATTTCCGCAACTGGTCCACACCGAAGACATCCATGCGGCCAACGAGGACGAGCAATTGTCGGTGCAGACACGGGACAAGGATTCCGGGGGGTAGAAAAAGTCTGGACGAAGATTTTTAACCAAGGGGTCACAGGCCGCTACGTCGGCGAGGAGCGCGTCAGAACACACAGAAGTCAGCGTCGAAGGAAGACTGTCGTTATACAGCATAACCGTGCCAGATACTGTTGCAGCATATGGCCAGAATGAGGGGAAGAAGGAAGAGAGTATAAACGATGATAAACTAAGTCGAATCCTTAGTTGAGGCAAGGGGGGGTGAACAAACATCGTGAGGATGATGGGAATTTCAACCTCAGCCGATAATTAAGGATGCCCACGTTTTGCTAAGACTTAAGCCTTCTCTTCTAGTCCTCAAGGAGGGGCTATACTCATCCCTTTTCTTATGACAGGTCCTTCCTACTTCCCATTGATACCGGCCGTGAATTATCTGTACGTTGCAGGAGTGGCGGTTTCAACCAAGTGTACAATGACACATTGTTAAGACAAATTTGAACTAGGTTGTGTTTGAGGAACCTTAGCATCCTACGACTTCTCTGTGCGAGAAAGAATTGATGATGACTTGCCGGTCTGCATCATATGGGCTGATGGACAAGACAAAGATCAGTCTAGCCAGTGCTGTCCCCCAACAAGAGTCTCATATCGAACACCTGAAATTGTGTCTCATCCTCTTGGTTAACAAAAACGTCCTCGCTTCCATGGATATCATTTATGGAGGAGGGAAATCCAGCTAACGTAGTGTGTGCAGTGCATTTCAAACGCGAAAGCCAAGGTCAATACACAGAAGTCGCTCAATGTCTGTGGCTCACTAGGCAAGTAGGAGGACGGGTAGATGCAGACAGCTTCGGATTGAGACATAACCACCATATATGTGCCTGAGACACATATTGGTGGTTGTCTTTGATCAAGTTTCGAGTCTATTACGCCCACCGGAGCTCCAGCGGATTTAGTACTGTGTTTGAAAGCTGAGGGCTATATCAAGGTCAGGAGAAAGCCTCATGAAGATATGGCTGTCTTGAATATAAGAGACGGCCACTGCTGGCTCACTGCAGGATCGAAACTAGCGCTTGAAGAACTCGAGTCAGCTTCTTGTGTGTATCTACAGAGGCGACCGTGAATATGCGACATCTACTTATATTTGCCCTTTTTTGTTCGTGTAGGTCGGCCATGGGTTTACCTGGTGCTGGACGCCTATATACCGGTGACGACAATCAAGCATCATCAGCAACCTGCCGCAACATCGTATCGTGAGTTTACTATCAGGAAGCTGGCAATAAGCAATAGCTGACAAGCTGAATAGACCATTTGATTATTCGGCGAAAAGCCGTCGCGACTACAAATTGCCTCTATGCTATCTTGATGATAACTCTTTTGCTACAGGTTCAGCCCCTGTAATGGCTTTAGGCACTACCGATCTGTCATCTCTCTTGGGTAGGGCCGTCCTTGACGACTACACGTGCGCGCCAAATCGGCCGTGTAGCAACAAGGCCTGTTGCCCCAAAGCAACGCTTCAGTGTAACTATGGCGAGGAAGCATGCGGCGCGTCAGGCGTGTCGCCCAACGACGTGTGCTGGTCTAATTGTGATGCAAAGTCTGAGTGCGGCAGGAACGCCAAGACTCCCGACCTTAAATGTCCCCTCAATGTCTGCTGCGGTAAATGGGGGTTTTGTGGTATGACTGACGATTATTGCGATGTTAAAGACCACGGTGCTACGGGCGGGTGCCAGTCCAACTGCAAGCAGCCCGGCCCTAAGAAGAAAGCTGATTCACAGACTCGTATTATTGGATACTATGAGGCATGGAGGTTCGATAGTGAGTGCCAGGGAATGGTATGTTTCTTTTCTTCAGAATAATGAGCGGTACTAACTTGATTGTATCATAGTCTCTCAGTGACATTCCCGTCAATTCTATCACCCATCTATACTTCTCTTTTGGTTCTATCACACCTGGTGACTATAGCATCACTGGCATGGAGGGCCTGCCGCAATGGCTGTTTTCTAATTTCACTAATCTCAAGCAGAAGAACCCTGCACTCAAGACGGTCATCGCCGTTGGAGGTTGGGCTTTCAACGACCCTGGTAAGCAACATTACTGCTTCGTTATCAGATGATTGAGCCGGACATCCTAATCCTTAAAAGGTCCCACACAGACTATTTTCAGCAATATGGTTAGCACTAAGGCGAGTCGGAAGACTTTCATTGATAACCTTATAAGCTTCCTCCGTGAATATGCGTTTGACGGAGTAGATTTTGATTGGGTAAGTCATGTCCACAAAGACTATTCACTGCTGCCTCGCAGGTAGACGACTAATAGCTAACATTGCTCTAGGAATACCCAGGGGCTGATGACAGAGGCGGAGTAGACGCGGACGGGGCCAACTTCGTGAAGTTTCTCAAGGAGCTGGATGACGAAAACAACAAACAACCGATTAAATATATCGTCTCCTTTACAATACCCACCAGTTACTGGTACTTGCGGCATTTTGATCTGAAGGCTGTCGATCATGTTGACTTTGTCAACGTCATGTCATATGAGTATGTGGCAATATCTAATTTTACCGAAGTAGCGCAGTATAACCCCTAATTTATAATGCAGTTTGCATGGCGTCTGGGACGCTAAAAATCCCATTGGACAACACATTTACGGACATACCAACCTTACAGAGATGAAGTCAGCCTTTGACCTGCTCTGGCGGAACGATATACCCGCCAACAAGCTCAATATGGGACTTGGCTTCTATGGCCGAGCCTTTCAGCTGGAAGACCCTGCCTGCGGTAGACCCGGCTGTAATTTCAAAGGAGGTGCTACTAAGGGTAGCTGTAGTGGCGAGTCGGGCATTCTAAGCTACCGTGAGATTATGGACATTGTTAGAAAGAAAAGGCTTCACCCAGTGCATGACAAGACTGCCGGCGTCAAGTACATCACATGGAACACCGATCAGTGGGTGTCTTATGATGATGCCGACACGTTCGCGCAAAAAAAGGACCTGGCCAAGGACCTAGGGGTTGGTGGGTTCTTGATCTGGGCCATCGACCAGGATGATGACAGCCTGACAGCGTTACAAGCCGTCATATCGCCTAAGAAGCTTGGCGACATGGGCGCGGCGAAAACGCAGGATGATTGGCAGAGCTCCAATAAACACTGTTATGTCACATCCTGCGACGGCAAGTGTGACGCAGGCGACATTAAGATCACGGACCAGAGGTGCGGAACTGCCGACAAAAGAAGTAAGTTGTGTTGCCCCCTTTCGGGTGCTCCGGACTCCAAGGAATGTACGTGGCGGGGTAATTGGCCATCGTGCAATGGCCACTGCCACGACGACGAGGTCATGATGGAGATGAACTTGTGGGGTGAAGACAAAAAAGCGTGCAATGACGGCAACAAGGCATACTGCTGCAAGAGTCCCTTGGCCGCGGAGAACCGATGTTACTGGGCGGAGACTAGTGCAAGCTGCAACGGCGACGACCTGCCACTCACCTTCTCAGGTACAGTATTTACCATTCTAGAAGATGTCGCCAAAATCATCCTTAGGGTCGTCGGGCGTGCTGTACCGCTGGCGGCGCTGACGGGCGAGGCACTTCTGCTTGTACTTGATGAGCTTGACATAGATACGAGCAAACGCTACTGCTGCCCGAAAGGAGACATGGATAAGTGGACTAATTGTGCATGGTACGGTAAGCCGGGCAGTTGTTTCGATGGCCATTGTCCCGACATGACGTTTGCACAGTTGACAGACAGCTACTTTGGCGGCGGAGAAACGTGTGGTATCCAGCTTTCACGAGTGCGCACCTTTTGCTGCGAGCCCAAGGACCGTCCGCTTTTCCTGCCCGTGCCACTCGAGAATCTATTCGCACATCCGCCATCGGGCGATAATATTGATACCGACTTCACGCTGGAGACTGACAAGACGTCGGATTCTCAACAGGATCCCAATGACGCTGCCTTCCAGTTCGTCGTACTCGCGTCACCTGAGACGTTGCAGGTGTCGCTTGACAAGCGCGACGGCTCACACTGGGATGTGTTCGGGTGTATCGACGCTCTTACTGAAGGCGAGCACACAGTGCAGATGGTTTGCACCGACTTCTCAGATAATAGCAACTGCTATAAGATTGGACTTGGACATGGGGTCCCGGGCACCATTCTGCAAATGCCCATTGGCTGCGGCCCCGGCAAGTATGCTGTGGCCAAGAATATGGTGCCAACAACTACAGCCGTGTTGCCTCGCCATCTTTCTCATCTGGCATCTCACTCGCCCATCGTGTATGACCTGACGTTTGACTACAACTTCATGCGGGTCCCACGCGATCAGGGCGAGACGCAAATGCGTATCGACTTCAGTAACCAGGATGACTACTGGGACCGCAGCTAACGATTGAGGGGAGCATAGACGCGTCTCTATCTCTAGCCGGGACCGTCGAGACCAAGCTCAAAATTGCGAGCTGGGAGGTTCGCCAGGTCGTACCAGACGATAATAATGATAATTACAAACCTAAGGAGATTGGCAATGAAAAAGCGAATCTCGACCAGATGGGTAGTATGGATGGTATCCAGACGCCTCAGTTCTACGGCGGAGTCCGAGTCCAAGGCGACGTCACGGCGAAATTGTCGGCAGCAGCCGAATTTGGAGTCCGTTTCGATCCTAAATGGGATGTCGACCCGGCAGCAGCGGCAGTTGTGGGCGAGGCCAGCGTAATGGTAAAGGTAGATGGAAGCCATTCCATAAAAGGTACATGCCCATTCACATGGGGGCTCGACGTGGGCGCTCGCCTCTACGCACGGGTCAAGGCGCCGCAAGCTTTTATGTGGCCCGGAGCCGAGTACGATATTACACCCAAGTACAACAAACCAATCATCAAGCAGGGCTCCTGCCCGGATCTAGGTCCTATTCCAACTAGGAGGGATCTAGATGCCCTCGGTCCCATTTCGAATTCTTCTTCTGTTCTGTCCGTGCATGGCCGCAAAGTGGGAAAAAGAACAGCGGTATGGGGCCCTGTTCTCAGCGTCCCTGTCGGCAAATATTTCTGCCCCAATTCTATCAATGAGAATGAGGACTCGGGCACGCCTTGCTCAATGATCGAACCCGCCTGGGCAGATGACGGGTACCTAACAAATCGCGACGGTGACGACTATGTAGGTTTACATCGCCGAGAGCTGCTCGACGTACAGGGGCTACATCCAAACAATAAAACAGCACTAGATCCTCGAAGCATTACACCCGAACGCACGATTGATCTCAAACGTTCAAACCTGTGCGGCATCAGTATCGAGGTCAAGTATCCGACAGGGGGGGACGCAAAGGTTCAGAACAACCTGGTATATGGCTTTAGGAGGCCAGACGTCTGTGAAGATTATAACTTTGGCTCTCCATTAGGCGCTCGCGTTAACACGAATCCAGCCACAGGGTACGATTCGGAGCACATACTTGAGTTCCAGTTATTACAACAATTTTTCAACCATCTCAATAATACTCTGGGCCCCTTCAAACATCCGAACACTACCATCTCTGAGAATATAACATTTTGTGAACTCGTCAAAGAGCAGTGGACAATATCTCCTATAGCAATCCCGGGTTTAGAGACCTCAATGGGTGTTGGTGCTTCTCTCACTCCAGCAAACCACGTCGCCCAGCAATTCCCGACGGACCGGTGGAAGACAGAAGAGTTCGTCATCCTGGAGAGAGAAATCAACAACGGTAAGGGTAAGGCCTGGGGCCGTCAGGGGAAAGGAGGAAGAGAAACACAGATCATTAATACCTCCAAATGGATAGCGACGCTGCATGAGCGCCAAAGCGCGGGTAAGATGATCAAGGCCATGCGTAATCTCATTGGATTGCGCATGTACCATAGCGACGCCCACATTAGCAACATCCTAAAGCTGCAGAAGGATCGCGTTGGCAATGTACTAGACTTACTCGATACCAAGATCCTACAGGCCCACCCGCGACCGGCGCCCTACAAGCCGTGGGAGAAGCAGGGACTAAAGGCCAAGTGGGACGCGTTTATGAGGGGCAAATCCACCTTGGCCCAGACCAAGGCGATGGGGGTAGTCAACGAGTTCCTGCCGAGGCTCCAGGAACAATGGGCTGATGATGCCAGCCGGAAGGCTGCTGTGATAGACTCGGCCAAAGAAAACGACGCTACCCAGGCTAGCAAGCAGGAGCTGCAGGACATTATCGATAGGATTGACGCTATGGCAAGCGTGCTTGGTAAATTGCCGACCTGGACATGGCCATTCTGAATAGCGCTTATATTTAATAAGGCAAGTAGTTTAGCGGTGTTGATACGTACCGCATACCGAACTACATAGTTGGCACCGGGCCATATATCTTATTGAATGATTTAGCTTGATCATTAGAGGGCCGACGGAGTCCACGACGAAGAGATCGAAGCGGATAAAGTACCTAGGTTAGGTACCTACTTATAAAATTTAACGGGCACCTACATATACTCCCAAAAGCCCACGGTGCTAGGTACCGGCTCACCGCATAACGAGGGGATAACAAGCCCTTTGCAGACTACCTCTACTATCAATAACCAATAGGTCAATCCGGCTCCCAAGGTAAGCAGGGCTTGCAATATATAATATATTCAACTTGAACGAGGCAGTTAACGAGTAGTGATTGCGACGCATAATATTCCACTGTCCGTCAATACTCAGCAGCAAGGTGGATTAGAAGGTATATCTTCGACCGAAGTAGCATGGTCTCTGTAATAACGCAACATATCGTCAAACTCCTTCGTCCCTTGAGGATAGCACTTGCCATCATTCATTGTCTTCTGTAGTCCTTCGTACTCGGGCGAGCCTATCTGAATAACATATCTCTTCCTAGACTCATAGTCCTCATAGAAGGCGGCGTTCGGTCGGACGACATCCCAGCTGTCGTGCGCGTGCTTGCGCATGTAATCCAGGCGCTCCGCGTCGGTTGATAGCTTCTCGTATGCTCGTCCGTCGTCCGAGTCGATCAGGACGACGTATACCTTGTAGCGGCTGCCGTTTGAAGAATCCTTCCTGTCGTGGATTTTATAGTACGGATATTGCTCAGGTTGCTCCATTGTTCAATGGACTGCAAAGCTTCCTAGCTACCTAACTAGCTAGGTTAGGTAGGTACTTATGTAAATGAAGTTATTAACAAATTGCAAATGCTACAGTTGGAATAAAATAACGGTGGAAAGAGTTTTTAACTCACATTTCGTGGGAAAAAAACGATGGAAAGACGAATATTGGTCCGGTTATGGTCGTTCGTAATTTGGTAATTTGGTAATTTGTTTAGATCATATTGTACCCCAAACGAAAATAAATAAGAGTTCGTAAAACTATTTTATGCACTAAATACTTAAAGTAGACGGTAAAGTCCTATATTATATTAGGAAGAATCATCTATAGGAGAAGTATTAGCTGAATTACAGGAGGTATGCTTTTCTGATCTTTCTTAGTGTTTACATTGCTTAGAATAATATGGAGGTTATTTCCAACCAATCAGACGTCATAATGGTGAGAAGAATATATTGTGGAGCATGGTTATCCTTAATAGCGGATTAACGGTTAAGTGATATGAAGTATTTATCTTAATGAACTCAAACCTCATCAGCCACCTGCGGTGGTTGCGCCACCGGATTGTTGGTCCGTGTGTTTGTACTTATGGGGTATGAAATATGTAGCTGGTTGAATAAGGTTTGAGAATCTTGTGCGGAAAAAAAGGTTTTGTTTATATATTTTTATATGGGATTTAAAGTTATAATAATAATAATTTATTATTTATAATATAATAAAATTAAATAATAATAAATTTTATTTTTTTTATTTATTTATTTTAAATTTAATTTATTATTTTTATAATTTTTTTAATTATTTTATATTTTTAAAATATTAAATTTATATTAAAAATATATTATTATAATAATAATAAATTATTATTTAAATAAAATTAATTTTTATTTTTTTATATAAAAAAAATATTATATATAATATTTTTATTAATATAAAATTTAAAAATTAATTAATATTTATTAATATTTATTATTAAAAATTTTTTAAAAATTATTATTATTATTTAAAATTTTAATAATTTAAATAATAATATATTAATTAATATTTTAATAATTAATTATATTTTATATATATTTTTTTAAATTTAATATTTAAAAATATTATTAAATAAAAATAAATTAAAATATAATTTTATTAAAATTATAATTATAATTATATTTAATTATAATTATAATAATAATATTTTAAAATTTTAATTAAAAATTAAATAAATTAAAATAATTAAATATATTATTTTTTATTATAGTAATATTATTTTTATAATTTAAATTAATTATAAAAAAATATTTATTTTTTAAATAATTTTTTTTATAATAAAAAAATATATTATTATTTAAATTTATTTTTTAATTTAATTAAATCAAAATTAATATAATATATTTATTAATATATTTAAATTATATTTATTATTTATTATTAATAAAATTTAAAAAATTAATATTTATTAAATTTATAATTTTATTTTTTATTTAATAATTATTAAAATAAATTAATATAATATAAAATAATATAAAATAAATATATATATATAATTTTTAAATTAAAATAAATTATTTAAAAATAATTTTATATTTTATTTTAAAATTTAATTTTTAATTAATAATTAATAATAATAATTATTAATAAATTATATATAATATATTAATAAAAAAAATTTTAAATATTATATTTTAATTTATATTAAATAAAAAAAATAATTTTTAATATTATATTATGATTTAAATATATTATTATTTTTAATAAATAAATTTAAAATTTTATATTAAATAAAATTAATTTTTAAAAAAAAATTAATATAAAAAATAATTAATTTTTATTTAAATTATAATTAATTAATTTAATATAATTTATATTATATTTTTATTAAATAAAAATTATTTTTATAAAAATTATTAATAATTTAAATTTTTATTTAAATAAAATTTAAAAAATAATTTAAATTAAAATATTATTTAAATTATAAAAAAAATTATTATTTTTTTTAATAATAAAAAAAATATAATTATTATATAATATTATTTATTAATATAAATTATTAAATTAAAATTATTATAAAATGAAATATTTAAAATAATTTAATATTATAATATAAATATTAAATTTAATAATAAATAATAATTATATAATGATTTTATTAAAGAATAATTATTTTATTATATTATATTTATTATTATTATTTTTAATATAAAAATAAATATTTATAATATAAAATATATTATGTAATTTAAAATTATTATTTTAAAAAATTTTATTAATTTTATATAAAAATTTAAATATATAATTTGAAATAATAAAATAATAATTAAAATATATTTTTTTATATTTTATTAATATTTTAAAAATTTAAATTTAAATTTAAAAATATTAAATAAAATTTATTTAATAAATTTTTTATTAAAATTATTAAAATAATATAAATAAAAATTTAAAAAATAATTTATATAAAATATATTTTATAATATCATAAATATTTATAAAAATATATTTAATATAATTTTTATTAATTTGGTTAATATTATAATTAATTAAAATTTATATATATTTATTAAATTTATTTTAAATAAATTTATTTTAATAAATATTATAATATAAAAAATTATTAAATTATAATTAAATTTTAAATTTAATTAATTTAATAAAATAATTTTAAAATTTTAAATATTATAAAATTTTAAAAAAATAAATAAATTAAAAAAAAATTTATTTAATATATATAATTTTATTAATAATTATTATTTTAAAAAATTTATTTTAAATTTTTTATAATAATTTAAATAAAATAATATTAAAAATATTAAAATTATTTTAATAAAAAAATATTATAATATTTATAATTTAAAATTAAATTAATTATTTATTTTTTTTTTTAAATTTTTATTTAAAATAATATTTTTAAAAAATAATTTAATTTATTTTATATTATAAAAAATAAAAATTTTTTATATATATTAAATTAATATTATTATTATTAATAAATATTGTAAAATTAATTTTTTAATAAATATTATAATTTTAAAAAAATTTAATAAAAATTAATTAATATTTTTAAAAAATTTAATAATTTAAAAAAAATAAAAAAATTAATTATTAATATTTTAATAAAAAATAATTAAAAAAAAAAAATTAAAATTATATTATTAAATATAATTTTTAATATATTTAAAAAAATAAAAATTTTATTTAAAAAATATTAATAATAAAAAATATTTATTAATTAAAAATAAAATAAATTATAAAAAAATATATCTATATTAATCTCATAAATTTTATAAAACTTATTTAAATATAAAAATTTATTAAAATTTATAAATTAAATAATTATAATTAATTTAAATTTAATTTTTTAAAATATATTAAAATTATTAATATATTTTAATTATTTTAATAATTTATTTATATTAAAAATATTATTTAATTTATTTATATTATTATTTTTATTTAATTAAATAGTAATATTTATATTAAATATATTAATTTTAATTAAAATAAAAAATATTAAAAAATTTTTTAAATTTATTTTAAATATAAATAAAATATTAAATTTAACTAATTTAATTATTATTATTAAATTATTAAAATATAATAAAAAATTATTATTATTAAATAATTTAAAATAATTATAATAAAAATAAAAATGATAACAATTTTATTAAATAAATGTAAAATTAATAAAATTAAATATCATTAATAAAATAAATATTTATAATTAAATTATAATAATAATTTATTTAATAAATTATATAAAATTAAAAAAATAAAAAAAATATATTTAAAAAAATTAATTAAAATTAAAATTAAAATTTATATATAATATTATAGATTTTAATTAATTAAAATTTATATATATAAAATTTTAATTTTTATTATATTATTATTTTAAATGATATTTATTTAATTTTTATAAATAATAAATTTTTTTTTTACAATTAAATTATAAAATTATAAATAAAAAAATATTATAAATAATAAATAATTTAATATTATTTAATTAAATATATATAAATATTTTAAATAATTTAAAATATAATAATTATTTTATTATTTTTTTAAAAAAATTTATTAAATAAAATTAAATAAAAAAAATATTAATATCATTTTATTAATATTATTTTTTTTATAATAATATTAAAATAAATTCAATTATTATTTTTATAATAAATTAATATATAATTTTTTTAATAATATAAAAAATATTATATTAAATTATAATAATTAAATTAATATAAAAATTAAAATATAAAAAAAAAATTTAAATAAAAATATATAAATAAAATTTATATTTAAATTATAATATATTTTGAATTTTTTATATTTTTAAATTGGTGGTGTTAATATGGTTAAATAAAATTATAAAATTATTTAAATTTATTTATATATTTTTTATAAATTTAAAAATTTTAGTTAAAAATTTAAATTTTTTTTTAAAAATTTAAATTTTTAAAAAAATAATAAATGTAATTATTTTATATTAATATTTATTTTTTAAATAATATATTAACCATTTATATTAAATAATTAATATTATTTTTTTTATTTTATATATTAATAATTTTTAAAAATTAATGATAAATAATTGAAATATTTAAAATATATAAAATATGTTTAATATTTAATATATTTAAATTTAATATTTATAAATATTTGGTTTAATTAAATAAATTTTTTATTTTAATTTTTATAATTAATATTATAAATTTAAATATATTTTAAATTTATTAATTTAATTTTTTTTATAATATTAATAAAATTTACATTATATTATTTTTATTAAATTAATTTATATATTAAATCATATATATATTATTATTTAATCACATTATTATAATATTTATGATATTAAAATTAATTATTTTTTAACAATTAATTTTATTAAATTTATAATTAATTTTATTAAATAATAAAATTAATATTATTTAATATTTAAATTTATATAAAAACATTTATTATTTTGGTAAAATTACGTGTAAAAAAAAACCATTTATTTTTAAAAATAAATTTTAATTAAAAATCAATATTTATAAATTTTTTATAATAATAAAAAAAAATAAAAATTTATTATTTTATTTTTTTTATTAACTTTTATCAACATTTTTATTTTAATTTTATTTACCAATTTTATTAATAATTTTTATTTTTAATCATATTATATTATATTTCATATTAAATTAAAAATAATGTAAAATTATATAATATATAAAATAATTATTTAATTTTTTAAATCAAAAACATTTTTATAATTTATATAAAAACATCATAACCATAAATATTAATTATTAATATATTAATTTAAAATTAAACTTTATTAATATATATATTAAATCAAATTATTATTTTAAATTTAAATTGATTTATATTATAAAAACAAAATTATATTAATACAATCCGCATAATTAAATTATTTAAATTAAATATTTAAAAAATTTTAAAAATTAAAAAATATTTTATTAATAAATTTTATTTTTATTAAAATAATTTTTTAATATAATTATTTAAAATAAAAATTATTTAAAAATTTTATTAAAAAAAAATATATTTTAAAAAACTAATAACACATATAATATATTAAAATATTATGATTAATTTTTTATTATAATAATAACATATTATTTAATTAAATAAAAATATTATAATATAAAATGAAATTATAAATGAAATTATTTTTATAATTTTATATAATTTTATCTTTTAAAATTAAATAATAATTAAAATCAAAATTATTTATATTAAATTAATTAAAAAATATTTTATTAAATAATAAAATAATTTTAATATTTTAATCCATTTTATATATATTTATGGGTTATAGTAAAGTTTTTAAATACAATTAATAATATTAAAAAAAAATTAAATGTGGGTTAAAATTTTTAATTTTAAAATGAAATATAAAATATTATTAAATTATTATAAAATATGTTTCATTATTATTTATTAAATAAAATAATTGATAATTTTAATAATATAATTATTTATTATAATTTTTTTAAAATGGATATATTAAAAATTTTTAATATTTTATTTATAATTAAATTAAATGGTTAAAATGTTTAATTTCAAATAAATATTAATATTAATTTAAAATTATTATTTTTTTTTAATTTAATAAAATATAATTATATGCATTATATATATAATAAAATTAATATAAATTAATAGGTTATAAAATACATTATTTATATGTTTAATAATTGTTTTTTAAATAAAAATTTTTATTTGGTTTAATATAAAATATTATTTTTTATTATTAATAATTTAATTTAATTTTAAAAATTTATTAATTATTATGGTATAATTCTTTTTAAAATAATGGATATGGGTGAAAATTATTTAATAAATTGTTCGGAACGATAAATAAATAATAAATTTAATATAAAAATAATTTTTGAAATATTAAAAATATTGTTATTAATAAAGCAAAATATAATTTGGTTTTTTATTAAAATTTGGATATTTTTACCAAATTTATTAAAAAAATTTATAAAATAAATTAAATTTAAAAAAATTAATAAATTTAAATATAAAAAATATTTTAATTTTAAAATAAATAAAAATAATTTTTATAATAAATAAAAATTTTAATTATTAATTTTTAATGATATGGTTATAAAATTTCATTTTTTATAATAAAAAAAACTTATATTTTATATTAAATTAAATTAATTTTAATTTTATTCATTTTAATTAATTTTTTTATAATTAATTTATTATAAATTTTATTAAATATAATAATTTTACCATTGTTTTTATTATAAAATTAAAAATATCAAATTTTCCATAATTTTTATAAATTTATAAATTTAATAATTTTTAATAATTAAATTTTAATTAAAAATAAAAAATTAATTTGTTAAAATGGTAAAATGTGGCATACGGTTATATGATGTTTAATTATTTTTAAATTAATTAATCATTTTTAATTAATTATTTTTAATAATATGGTTTTGATATAAATGGGATATGAATAAATTTATCATTTTGATTAAATAAAATTTTATAATAATTTCTTAATGGAAAATTAAATAATTGTGTAACAAAATATGAAAATATTTATTAATATTAAAAATTAATTTATATTAAAATTAATTATAAAATCATTTTCATAATTAATTTTATATTTTCATTTTTTTAATTATATTAATAATATTTTTTACATTTTCATAATAAAAAATAATAAATATATTACCATTAAATAATTAAAATGGTTTTTTTAAAAAAAAATTTTTATTTATATAAAAAATAAATTTTATTTTTTTTTACTTTAAATTTTTTATTATATCATTTTTATTTATCATTATTAAAAAAATTATTTTTTATTTTTTTTTAACACCATTATTAATTTAAATTTTTACCATTTTATATTTTTAATTTTATTATAATAATTTTATACAAATTATTTCATTTATTTTTTTATAATTAATTTAAAAAATATTTTTTAATTTTTATAAATATGAAAATTTTTAAATAAAAATTTTAAAAATTTAAAACCAAATAATATAAAATGTATATTTATTATGAAATATAAATTATATAAATAAATTTATTATTAAATATATTGATGAATATTATATTTTTTAATTTATTATTATTTATATTTTTTTTTATAAAATAAATTTTTAATTTTAAATAAAAAAAAATATTTAAATTTTATTAATTTTATTAATTTTAAAATAGGAATTTTTAATTATCCCTTTTTTTTTTTATTATTTAAAAATTGATTCCTTAAAATATTAAATTTTTTATATTATTACCAGTTGTTTTTTTTAAAAATTTTGTTTTTTTTATTAAAAATTTAATTACATTTTAAATTTAAATTATTATAAATAATCCCATTTTTAATTCATTTTCTATTATTAATTCTTTTAATAAACTTAATTAACTTATTATTATTAAAAACATTTTTAATAATATTATTAAAGAAATTATTAAAAAAAAATATATAAAACCAAAATTTAACACCAATTAAACCCACGATAATGGTAAAAAAAAAAATTATTCCAAAATCCCATATAAAAAAAAAATTATAAAAAAATAAATTTTCCTTTATTTTATTTTTAATATTATTATAAATATAATAATATCCCCATTATTAAAATATTTTAATAATATATTAAAAATTTATATAATATTATTTTCAAATTTATTTTTATAATAATTCTAATAATAAAATAATTTTATAATTATATTAATTATTTAATTTTTTTAAATTTTATAATTATTTTTATTTTTGTAATTATTTTTATTTTTATTATAAAATTTTAATAAAAACTTTCAAATATAATGATATATTTTTTATTTCATATATTTAATATTTCATTTATTAATTATTATTTATTTATTAATTATTATTTATTATTTTTATTTCAATTTAAAATTTTTTTTTTTTATGTTTATTACGAATTTTATTAGTGTAATTTAATTAATTTGTTTAAAAAATTCAATTTTTTTTTATGAAATTTTAATGATGAAATTAATGTTAATATTTGTTATTTAATTTATCATTATAAAAATTAATAATATAAAATTAATAAAATTATAATAAAAATATGATATAAAAATAATATATCATATTATTATTTAAATTATTTATTTTTTTTTCATTTCCATTTATTAATATTTTATATTTTTTAATAATAATATTTAATTATTTTTAATATATATTTACATTTTTACACGTGCCATAATTATAGATTTTATATGATATTACATCATTAATTATAATTTTAATTTATCATTTTTATTTTTATTATTAAAATGTGTTAAAAATTTTAATAAAATATTTTTTATTTAATAAATTAAAAATATTTTAATAAAAAAAAATAAATAAAAATTTCATATTAATGTACCATTTTATTAAATTTAATTTATAAATTTTAAAAAAATAATTAATAATATTTTATATTTATTTTTTTAATAATTCCATATAAATATATATAATATAAAATATTTTTAATATTAATTTTTTAAATTTTATATTTTTTAACCAACATTAAATTATTTTATAAATTTTATTTTTTATAATATTATATTATTAATAATTAATTTTTTAAAATTTTTTATTTATATTTATAAATATATTGATTTGGTGTAAAAATTTTCGTTAATTAAAAAAATATAAAACCATTATAATTTTATAAAAAATTAAAAAAATTAAAATTAAAAAAATAAAAATTAAAAAAATTAAAATGATATTTAAAAACATTTTAATTTAAAATATTTATAATTTTTTTTTATAATTAATTTCATCATTATTGTTATTAATGGTGTTATTGATAAAAATATTAATATTTGGGTTTGATATTTTATTATTTGTTTAAAAATTTTAATTTAATAAGAAATTTTTATTTTTTTATAAATGAATTATTTAATAAAAGTTTTTAATTTTTTATTTATAAATTTTTATATTTATTAAATTTATTATATTCATTAATAACATTTCAAATGAAATTATAAATAAATGTTATTTTTTAAATGTAATTATAATAATTAATAATTTTTTTTATTTAAAAATATTATTATTATTTTATTTTAAATTTATAATATTAAATTAATTTATTTTTAAATTATTTTTATATAACCAAATAATATTAATATTTTTAAAATATAAAATAAATGATTTTTTTATTTTTTTCGTAATTATATTTAAAACGTTATTATGAACAATTTTAAAATCCGATATAATAATTTTTTTATTAAAATATATTTTACATTTTTATTATATAAAATATTTATAAATTTAAAAATTAATTTTATTTTTTATTTTATTTTAATTCCACATATATTTTACAAAAACTTTTAACACATTTAAAAAAAATTATAATTTTTTTAAATTATCCAATAAATTAATAATTTAAATTAAAATTTTAAATTTATATTATCAATTGTGGTTAATAATATGTAAAAATTTGGTTTTTTTTTTTTATTATTTTAATAAATTTTTTAAAAAATAATTTTATTATAAAATAAATTTTAAAATATTTCAAATAAATAATTTATAATTTTATAAATTTAATCATTTTTAATAACATATTATAATAATTTATTAAAATTATTTTCATTAATTTTTATATATTTATAAATTTTTTATATTATTATTATTTTAATAATAAATTTTTTTTTATTATTTTAAATATTTTTTAAATAAAAAATAATATTAAATAAATTTAAATAAAATATTTAAAAATAATATATAACAAAACCATTTATTTTTTTTTAAATATATTATTTTTTACATTATTATAAATAAATGGTAAAAAATTTTTAAATCATTTTATAAAATAAATTAATATAAAAAATTTAATAATATAAAATATTTAAATTTTTTTATTTTTTATATATATATTTTTATATATATTATTTTTTTACATTTTAAATTAATTAAATAAAAATAATAAAAATTTAAAAAAATTATAATTATTAAAAATTCCAAATTTAAATTTAAATTTTTATAAATAAAAAAATATTTTATTTTATTATTAATAAAAAATTTTATTTTTATTTATTATCCAAATTATTATTATTACCATCATCTTTTTTTTTTAATATATAATATAATTATTAATTTTTTTCATTTTTTATAATTAAACCATTTTTTATATATATATTCAAAAATGTAATTTACGTTATAATTTTTATAAATTGGATAATGTTTACATTAAAATTATTGATTTTTTTATTTATTAATAATTTTATTTTTAATTTGATAAAATTTAATATATTAAAAAATGTTATATTTATATTTTCATTGTATATATTGATTTTTATCATTTTATTTCAATATAATTTACAATTATATTATATAATTTCAAAATTGGTTTTAATAATTAAATATTAATTGTTTTATATTATATATATGATATTTTTTAAATTATTATGTATGGTGGTAATATATGGATTAATAATAAATAATTAATTAAAAATTATTACCATATTTTAAGTTAAATTTTTATTATTTTTTATATTAATAATAAACACATTATTAATATATTTTAAAATTAAATTAATAAATTTTTAACCATTATTAACAATTTTATATTAAATTAAATTTGATTAAAAAATAATTTTTATTAATTTAACATTTATAATATTAAAATAAAAAAATTAAATAAAATATAATATTTTAATTTTATAATTTTTTAATTTTTTATTATAAAAAATGATGGATAATAAAAATATAATTTGTTATAAAATATTATAATTATTAATATAAATAATAATCACCATTATTAATAAATAATTAATAATAAAAAAATAATAATAATAATTTTAAAATTTAATATTAACCAAATTATTGGGATTTTATAAATTATTATTTTTTTAATAATTAAATTTAAATAATTTATTAATTATTGTTAATAATTTTACTTTAAAGATTTTTTTATTTTTGTTTAAAATAATTTGTAAAATTTTTTTAAAAATTTCGGTTTTTATTTAGTTTTAATTATCGGGTATTAAAATTTTTTTTTTAATTAAATCATATATTAAAAAAATAATAATATAATTATTAAATATATTTTATAATAAAAATAAAATTTTATGATATTTAATATTATTTTTTTGTATATATTGTTTTTATTTAAAAAATAAAATAGTTTTACAAATAAATACATTTTAAAAAATGTGGAAAATTAAATAAATATAATTTATTATAATATAAAAAAATGTTAAAATTAAAAATATTTATTATTTTCAATTATAAACCCCATCAATTTTTAATTGAAATATTATTATAATGTAAATAAATAAAATTGTTTTTTAATTATTATATATAAATGTTAATTTATTTTCATAATTATAATAATTAAAAATATTATAAAATAATGTATCGTAAATTTAATATATATTTAATATTTTTTTTTATTTTTTAAAATTATAAATATTTATAAAATATAATTAATATTATATTGAAATTTAATGGTAAATGGGAAAAAAATTATATTAATTAAATTATTTAATTTAAAAAAAAATTTTATCGAATTAACCGTTAAATATTTGAAAATTTCATTTTCATATATTAAAAAAGTTACTATATAAAAATCTATTTATTTTTTATTAAATAATATAGAAAAATGTCATTATAATTAATAAAATAAATTATATACATTTAAATTAATTATTAAAAAATAATTTATTAAATTTTATATTATTAATTTTTTTTTTAATATTAAATCTTTTATAATATTTTTAAAATTAAAATTATCATATATAAAAATAATATTAAAATTATAGGAAATATATTTAAAATTAATTTAAAATTTTATATTAATTTATTTTATAATAAAATTTATTTTTACAACATATATACATATTTAAAAAAACATTTTATTTATTTATTTCAAAATAATTTTATAATTATAACAAATATTAAATTGAATTAAAATATTTATTACACAATATAACATTTTATTATTATAAAAATATATATTAATTATTAATAATAAAAAATTAAAAATATTTAAAAAATAAATATTTAATATATAAATAATTATTATATATATTTTAATTAAAAATTTAAATTTAATATTTTTTTTAAAATATATAATTTTTAATTATTTTAATAATAATTAAACATCATTTTAAAAAAAATATTAAATTTAAATGAAATTTTTTATATTTAATTTTAAAAATTTTTTAATACATTATTTATTTATTTTATATTATAAATTTTATAAATATTATTTAATATATCATTTATTAATATAAAAAATAAATGTTTAAATTTATTAAAAATAAATTTTATATTTAAAATTAATAATTTTTTATAAAATTTTTTCATATATTTTTCATTTAAATTTTTATTGTTAAAACATAATTTAATATTTAATTTTTTTAAATATTTTTATATATATAAATTTTTAAAAACTAATATTATTTAATATATTTTTAAATTTAAATGTTATATTTATATATATATAATTTTTCCAAATAATTAATTTTTAAAAAAAGTTTTAAAAATGTGTGGTTAGTTATATTAGTATTATTATTAATATTTTATTATAAAATTAACAAATAATTTTAAATATTATAAAAACCATTATATTTCATTTTTATTAAAAAAATAATTATTATTAATATTTTTAACATTTTCAATATTTTTATTTATATCATTTTTTATATTATTTTTTATATTATTAAAATTGTTTTTTAAATTATTATTATTATTATTTACCCAAACGCCATTATAATTTTTTTTAAGTAAAAATATTAAAGACGGGGTAAATAAAAAATTTAATAATTCAAATGTAAAATATAATACGGTAATATAATCGTTAAATATAATATATTAAATAAATTAAATAAATTAAAAAAATTAATATAAAAAATTAAAAAAAATTTTAAATATTAATAAAAAATTTATATTTAAAAATATTATTTTAAATTAAATTATATTATATTATTATTAATATAAAATTAATTATTATAAATATAAAATTTTTATTTAAAATAAATTTATTAATATAAAATAATTTTAAAATATTAAATTTATATTTATTAAAATTAAAAATAATAATATATTTTAATTTAATTAAAAAATATAGGGGTTTAATGAAAAAAAATTAAATTTTACATATATGGTATTTAAATTTCATTTTACATTGGTTTTTTTTTTTTTCCCGAAAATTAATTAATTCAAAAAAATTATGATTAAAAAAGTACAACGCGAAAATGAAATTTGAGCACATTGAAATAAATGAAATATTACATCCATTAAAAAAAATTTGATTTTAAAACACGGATTATTTTATTTTAATTATAAATTAATGGTAAATGTTTAAATAAATTAATTGTATAATATTTATTTTTATGTGTTATAAAAATTGTAAAATATTATTTAAAAATTGATTAAATTAAAATATAAAAATAAAATTATTTAATAATATAATATATATATATTATAAATATAAAAATAATTAAATTTAAAATATATTAATTTAATTTAATTTTTTTAAAATATTTTTATATTAATTTTTAAATTTAATTATTTTTATATTTATAATATATATATATTATATTATTAAATAATTTTATTTTTATATTTTAATTTAAATATATTTTTAAATAATTTTTAAAAATTTTATTATAAATGAATTTTAAAAAAATGTATTATTATATAAAATTATATTTATAAATAAAAAAATATATATAAATAAAAATTATATATATATGAAAAAAATTAAAAAAAAATTTAAAAAATAAAAAAAATTAAATAAATTAAAAAAAAAATTTAAATTAAAAATTATAAAAATTTATATATTAAAAAATTTTATAAAATTTATTAAATTTAAAAAAATAAATATAAAATATATATTTAAAATTAAAATTTTATTTAATTTTTTAAAAATTTAAAAATTTAAAAAAAAATAAATTTTAATAAATTTAAATTTATTATTTTATTTTTAATTTTTATAATTAAATTTTTATTAAAATTAATTATAATTATTTTTTATTTTATAATGATTTTTTTAAAAATTTATTTTTTATTTTATATTTTTAAATATTAAATTAATTTAATTTTATTTTTATTAATTTTAATTTATTATTAATAATAAAATTTTATTAATATAATTTTTTTTAAAAATTAATATAAATTATATAATAATATTAAAATTTTTTTAATAATAATTAAAATTTTAATATTATTTAATTTATTTAAAATTATATTATATTAAAAATTTTTAATTAAAAAAAAATTAATTAATTATTTAAATATAATAAAAATAAATTAATTTTTTTAATATAAATTAATTTATTTTTATTTTTAAATAAATGGATAATTATTTTAATATAAATAAAAAAATTTTTAATTAAAATTTTATTATAAAATTTTTTAAAATATTTTTAAATTTTTTTAATAATATAAATAATTATAATTTATTAATTTTTAAAAATTTATTTTTTAAAAAATTTATTTATTAATTTTAATTTATTTAAATATAAATTTATTTTTTTTTAAAAATTTTTTTTAAAAAATTTATTAATAATAATATTAAAAAATTAAAAATAAAATATTAATTTTAATAAAATTATTATTATAATAATATTATTATTTTTTAATTTTAATTTTAAATTATTAATTTTATAAAATATAATTATATTTATAATTAATAAAATTTTTTTATTAATAATATATAATAATAATTTTTTATTAATTTATTATTTAAATAAAATTTTATTATTATATATTATTTTATTAAATTTAATAATAATATTAAAATAATAAAATTATTATTTTTTATTTTTAATATTATTTTTATTATAAAAAATAATTTTAAAAAATAATAATATAAATTTATTTATAAAAATATATAATATTAAAATAATTTATTTTTTATTTTAATTATTTTTATTTATTTTTTTAATTATTAATTTAATTTTTTTTAAATTATATATATATTTTTTAAAAAATTTAAATAATAATAAAATTTTATTTATATTAAAAATTAATTTAAAAAAAAATTAATAAAAAATTAAATTAATAATAAAATTATTAAATAAAATTATATTAATAAAATTTTTTTTTAAAATTTTTTTTAAATATATTAAAAAAAATTATTTATATATTTAATAATTTTATTTAAAAATTTAAAAATAATATATATAATTTAATATTTTTAAAAAAAAATTATAAATTAATTATTTAAAAAAATAAAAATTTAAAAATATTATAAATATAAATTTTAAAATAATATTTAAAATTTTTTTTAAAATTAATAATGTATAATAATTTTATAAATTTTATAAATAATTATAAATTAAATTTATAATTAATTTTTTAATAATAATTATTTTAATAAATATTTTTTAATTATAAATTTTTAATTTTTAAATAAATTATATTTTTTATTTTATTAATTTAATATTATTTATATATTTTTTATTAAAAAATAATTTTAAATTTTATTTAAATATAATTATTTAAATTTTTTTTAATAAAAAATATATTATTTAATATATATTTAAAATATATAAATTTATTTATTTTATTATTATTTAATAAAATATAATAATTTTTTAAAAATAAAATTATTTTTTATTTTTATTAATATAAATAAAATTAATAAATTTAAAAAATTTATTTTAATAATATATAATTATTATATATAATAAATTTTTTTTTATTTTAATGTATAATAATAATAATAATAAAAATAAAATTTATTTTTATATAATATTTTATTTAATAATTATAAAAATTTTTATAAAAAATTAAATTTTTTTATATAATTTTCGTAATATTAATTAAAAAAAACCACACCCACATACAATTTAAAATATATTAAATATAATAAATAATCTATGCCTTAAAATCAAGTTTTTCTTAATGGATGCAATACCTCAGGTGATGTGATGGTCTAGGTATTCCACTCACCCCACATTTCCAACCATGTATCCCAAGGAATCCAAGGAATTAGCCCCTGAGAACCATCGGAAAATCTCAGCCCTGCCAACCCGCCAAGTCCAAAACCCACGTAGATCCGGAGAAGTGATCCTGTGTATCAAGTCAATGATAAATACCTACTAGGTATTCCCTAGACACGATCGAGAATACTTCTGATAGTTATTCCTAAAAGCGACTGAAGCAAACTTCTAAAATCCAATTCGCGTTAAATAAAATATGCTCAGAGCGATATAGCCAAACATCAATTGGATACATAAGTACCTAGGCAGGTAGGTAGGTAGTTCTAGCAAAATATACATCACGAATATGTAGAAAAAAAATTGTGTAATATAATACCAGCTGCAAGCATCATTCCTAACCAAAACGCCATATATGCTAGAAAGTCCTTGCACTGTTCTCTACTTCTCCAAGCGCGCATAGTCGCCAAACATATGCAACGGCGCTTTGGATATCCTCAAATTCATTCCATAGTACTTAGGGCGAAAAGGACAACGTCTTTTCGGTGTGCCAGTATGTGCGTATAAATCGACCGGACAATATGTGAAAATACCTTAAGTAGGAGGTAGATAGGAGGTAGGTAGCTTGTTTTGTATATATTTATTCCTGTCACTCCTTTGCCGAGGTTCTTCAGTGGTCATAGCCAGCGCCACGTTGCCAGGGGCTAGATTCCAATCGTAAGCTAATAAGTCATTGTGGCAATTAAAAATGAGTTTCTTACCTTGGGCTAGCGGGTGGCTTGAAACCAGCCGGGCTAGAACTATTTTGTGAACGAGATACTGAAGAGATCGAACCGTTATATGGGCTAGCAGTTCTGTTGATCGGATCGATAGGTGAGTGAGCCGGAGCGAAATGGGAAGGAGCGTGATGGGAGTTGTTGGCTGTCGAGTTAGCTATCGAGCTTTGTCCCCGAAACAAGGAATCGCGGGGGTTCGAATCTCCATCGTCATCCAAGTCAAGGCCAGATGAATACCCCGGCTTTTCACCCCGAGCGGTCACTCCCAATGCGTCGAGTTCGGTCGAAGTGGCAAGCTGACTCTGAGACTTCATGAAAGACGTACGATCATCAGACATGAACTTGTAGCGACCATCCGGGTTGCTTTGGAAGATGACAATGACGGTAGTGATAATAAGCATTAGCAAGAGAACCAGTGTGCAAACCGCGTTTAGGATCCATAGTACAACACCAACGACACCAGTAACAATTCCAGGCTGGTCGAACACCTTAGTGAATATAAGGAGGAAGATCGCGTTTAAGAAGTTGACAACCGCAATGGCAATATTGAAGGAGTTGGTCTTTTTATCCATCCAAGGCCGCAACACTGCGGATGCGATGAGGGCAGCTGCCTCGATAAGGAGAAATGCGATGGCCTGGACTATGGGAGCGTTCTGGGCAAATGCGATAAAGACGGCCTTCACGACGGTATATCCAAGTACAGGAATGATGAAGTAGTAAGCGGAAGCACGGAATTGAATATAAAGGAAGCCTATAGCATGCCAAGTTAGCAACAACAGCAGCAGCAGGATATTCATATCCAACAACAACCGTCCATAAAAATCCGAAAAGTGAGAGTTACTTACCCCACTTATTAAGAGTCTGAGGGTCTGAGAACAAGATGTAAGCCGGGTTCCGGTGAAGCGCGACTGAACGACGCGCAATCCGGACGACCTTATAAGCTGCCCATGCTAGGACCGCATTGACAGCAATGAGGAAGAACACAGCTACGACCATTAATGCGGAAGAGTCATTTTGAGTGAACTCCCAGAGGCAAAGAATTGTTACCGGGGGATGCCCAACCAGTGCCATTCGGAAGAGGATGCCTTTGAGGACGGTACCTACGAGCGTGCGAAAATCAGTATTGATCTATCATCTATATAGAAGGCCACGCCGGGATATAGACTCGGGAAATACTTACGCCAACCGTTGCGGAACTCTAGGAAAGTATCGCCCTTCATCCATTTCTGCTTCGCAGCTAGTTCGCATATTCCTTTGAAAGCAACCACACACAACGTAGTCACCACCATGATGAGGTAGAAAAAGATGATTGCCGTCAAGAAAAGATTCGTGGTTTCGATATCTGCTCGAAAAGCAACACGTTGAATGCCATATACGATATAGCTCCCATACGAGGTCATGACATTTGCTCGCTTCATGAGCTTGGAACCATGCTCCAGCACACTGTTAGGAAGCATCGCTGTCCCGCGCTTGAACAGATCAACTGCACGCTTTTGCACCTCTACAGATACGATTGAATAGTCGGACTTCTCGATGATGTTACTCGCCGTGCCACCTGTTGAGCGCTGATACCAGGTAAAGATGCGTTGCACTAAGAAATTATGTTAACGGATACCGCTAGAACCATTGAGATTGCGGCACAAGAGTGAATTGCCCCCATTCGGATTAGATAGAAAATGATGAGTTGACATACTAAAAGGAACTTCAATGATACCCATGCTCCACTGGAAATCCTGAGTCCACGCCTGGACAACAGGAGGCAGGGGAATTCCCATAAGACCAATCATAGCCTGTGCCTGGAAGTAACCCACTAACGACAAGGCGTTCGCAGCAACGTGAGAGGCGGCATTCGTATGACCCAGACCAGAGAGGAACGCAGACGAAGCAAGAGCCAAGCCAGCCACTATAGCCGAGGCCCATTTAACCCCGATCAAGTCGACTGTTTGTCCATTTGAAACCAAAGCCTCGACACAAGCGACAGTTTGGCCAGCTTGAGGACCATCAGTTGCGTTGATTCGAATTCTAACCTTAGCATCGAGGTCCGGAAAGTCGTAGGCGATAGACGGGATCTTGGACGAAGCATCTGGGACCTCAAGATCGAAGGGGTGACCCAGTTTTCCGGATATCATGGGACAAAATCCAGCCAAGCCAAGATCGCAAGGCTTAACTACGAGATGCAGAAACGAGTAACCATAGGCGCTAATGTCAACATCGAACTCAACCTTGGCTTCGATGGTTGAAAGGGCCGTAATGTTCACAGAAGCTTTGTTGGTCGTCGGGTTGTATATAACACTGAACAAACTGGCCGTGAACCCTGAATTTTCCTGGCAGATATTAAGGGAGGTAGATTGAAGAATTCGCTTTGACTCCACGGGGAGAATGGCGGATGCGAAACAAAGAACCGCTAAAAGCGGTGATCCTTTGGAGAACCACATCGTCGTCGCTACTAAATAATCGAATTCATGAGTCGAAAATAATCGTTCATTAAGTATCCCAGTCCAAATTCCGATAAGCCGATTAAATTTAGTTGATGCGACTATGTAAAATGATAATGCAAATCGTATAAATCCAATAATGCCTTCCTCGACGCGGTTTTGTTCAATCGGATCGCCGTAAATACGTCAAATTCGCACGGATCAACAACTAAACGGCTAAAATGGGATTATCTTGAACTTGTCGCAGTGATGGTTGGTGCAAAAGCGAGTGAAATGCACCTCCCGAAAGATATTATACGACGAATGCGAACGAGTTGTTGAAGATGAAAGAAAAAAAAAAGGCAAGTAGACAGAAACGGACGAAAGAATAAATCCACCTAAAACGAGTGAGTGGTGATGAGAACGTGGTGTGGAAGTCGCCTGTCAGCAACTAGCTGGGGTAGTTTCCCTCGATAGGGTCTAGGCAGGTGGTAGCCGACACTTGTATTGAAATGCAATGTGTGATTCTTGACAGCCTACGGCTTAACAAGTGGCGTGTAACGGCAGCTACGGCCAGTACGGTTCTTAGATCCATGTCCCTTGAAGAGGCAGTGCAACTGGTCTTGCAAACAAAGGTGGGCCACACAGCCCCGCATAACCTTGTCAGGTACAAATAAGAGCTACCCATTTGAATACGAGACCTAGTCGTTACCTAGTAGATTTTATGTCCTATGAGATTGATTGCCTTATGTGAAATGTTGGTGAAGAGTAGATCCTGATGAGTTGTTTTGAGTCTTGACAAACAAGGCCAACCACATGACTGTTTTCCTATCCCCAACTAATGTACTCAAATTAATATGCATCAGAAGAAGATAGTAAAAGACTACAAAATGCAAAGTATAGTTAAAGGCTCCTTTTTTAAACTATTTCTACCTATGCTGTGCAACACATGGCTTGCGATTTCCGCACGCGAACTGATGTGCATATCTAGCGTAATATCCCGGGTTATCGTGGGTGGGGATAGTAAGCAGTATGTACTTGGAGTAATTTCGACAGTGATCCTTCTTTTCATCAGCCAATTGTTTCGAAATCAGCAATTACTCAAAAGGAAGAGCAGGTAGTATTCGACTTACCTAAGACACATATATGAGAAACTGGATGCGAACGCAATGTACTATAAGGAATCGAATAGGTAGTTAGATGTTTCTATAACTCCTTAACTGACTGCTTAACTATAACTGCCTAAATAGTTGGTGAAACTAGCGGAAACTAATACCTGTTAGACCAACTTACATAAGGCATATCCAATGTCGGATAGCGGGCGGAGAGAGGTTTCTCCGTCCCAAGAGACGCAGGAACAGAAGTTAAATTTATGGGTCAGGTTAGGTAAGTTACTGATGCAGGTCTAAATCCCCAGTTTCCACCATTGGTAGAGTTCCATCAGCAAGAAAATTGTGGGGAATCCCCCCCCGATGAAGAGAGATTTAAGACAACCATTTCAGCAGGGAAAAAGCCACGCAGCCACGATACATCTGTAGCGTACTTCTGGTACCTTATAGTCCAAACGCTATCTCAACCTCCTTCAACTTTATTGCACAGCCTCCTACCTTAACTTCATTCCTGACGCAGAAACAACACTAATAAAACTCATCAACCCCATAACGCAAAAGAACCGTGATATTGGTAGTGAGAGTGGATCTTTAATATAATCAGGATAAAGCGCGCCATCTTCTATGTAAATAACTACCGAAAGATCCGAAAGACTGGAGTTTTCAGTTCAAAAACAGCCTTACGAGGTAGAATCATCAACAGACGATCAACAGCAGGGATCTTTTGTTAAGGAAAGTTAGTTGATATCCCCTGACTAGGTAATAGTATATAGGTTAAGCGTGAGGCTGTGTGCAAGAAGTGAGAATACAATTCAGTTGAAACGCGAAAAGCCATAACCCTGATAATTAGAACTAGACCACTGATATAATTAATAAGACCATTTTTATTGAAATGTATTAGTGGTTCAGAAATCTAACGTTACATACGCGCAACAACATGTATAAACTACCTGTCTTTCCAACAACAGGCCGACGATCCGATGTTAGCAAATTCTGGTGATGATTTATTATAGCCATATGATACTCATCAATTTTATCTTCTCCATCATAGGGGTCTTCGCCATGATTCAGTTCAGTACTGCTAACGCGTATTCTTGGCGTAAACCCTCATCGTTTATTATACGAACATCCCTCCACGCCAAGTATTTCCAAACGGGGCTCGAAAATATCTATGGAGGTAGTAATTCAAAGTTCAGATTTCCACTCAACCCCCTATAATTCCCCAAACTTAAACACTCCATTCTATATAGAGAACCAGTGACTTGTGAAGAGGTTGTGGTGGTTATCAACGAGCATAATATACCACAAAGAAAAGTGATAGGGATATTTAAGGGGTTATTAACTGGCCCTACAAGGTCAAACTAACCGCGATTTTTTATGGACTCTTCCAATACTAGGTAAGAATGGAAATTCCTAAGAACTAGTCAACTGCAGCTACTACACCTAAAATATGCGGTCGTCTAAGATAAGGGTAATACTAATGTAGCGTAGGTATGCACTATAGCTTCCCAGCTAGTATTGGAAATTTCTGGTCCCTTTAGACACAGCCCGTATGCACTATGGATATTAGTATCCCCATCCGAACCGTAATGCGACCTACTGGGGCCACCAACCCCTAAAACGGTTACCTAAGTGAAATAGATGGAGTGTAGCAAGGCGGACCAAGAGGTAAGGAGATAAATTCGTTGTTCCGCAAGGCACTCAAACCAGAATAAGTCCGGGAACCAGAACTATTCATACAAAACGTCTTTGTTCTATGAGTTCCAAGTGCAACCCCTGACAGAGAGGAGACCATTCAAACTATGGGTGGATTCATAGAAGGATTTACATACAATTCTCTCCAAACAGTTTAGTGAGACTCAGAATCTTCACAGCCCACAACCAAATCACCGTTGCCTCCTCGTGGTGGCGATGCCCCGTGCTAGTCAGCCGAAAAGAAAACATAAAAAGGGCAGAAAAGGGCAAGTCCTCAGAGCGAAATATTCACTTAGCTCATTCTTAATATGGTACCAAATATTAATATTAATGATACTAGCTTAAGCATAATCAGATGTCCTGCTGGCTTACTTCATGTGGAGGTGTCTCCATGGGCGACTTTCTAGCCCCTGAAACGCTAAGACATACTGGAAGGCAGTACCCAGCAATATTACCTATTTAACGAGCTTTCGGCTCCCCATACCGGCTCCCCATTCCGTCCTCTCTGCGTCTCCGCCTTTGGTCTTCCTAATAGGCGGCTCGATTCTGTCTTTCCATTCCTCTTCGCCCCCGGGACGAGAGGTTAACATAGGACGAAGATTCTGAGCTCCCACGGGCGCTTGAGCCATGTGAATATGACGTGGAGCTGGGTGCTCTGCTTGATGATGCTCTGCTCGAATAACAGCTTCCGTCGTAGTAGCTCTCTGTGTCACTTTCTACCAGAGTGTCCAAGTCTGAAAGCCATGAGGTTACGGTATGAGATCCTGAGGCAGAGCTTGGAGGAACATCCCGTCGAGATGTCGTCTTCGGCTGCATAGGAGCCGGGCTATGAAATTTACTCAGTTGTTAGATTTAAATATTCAGCGAGTATGGGAGGGCTGTCTACATACCTTTGTACCAGTGCCCATTGGTTTAGTCGTTCTCCAACGGGTCTCTGATGGGGTCCATCTGCTGGAAGAATTCGCGAGCTCGTGCTGTAAGTGCTCTGGCTGCTGCCGTATGTACTGGGTTCTCGACTGCTGCGTGAAGTAGAGCTATATTGGCTACCGGCATAATTATTCTGGGCCCAACCCCCCGGCGTCCCGGTATCTCGGGAGGGCATGTCAGCCCGTTCGAATCGCCTAGACACCACTTGGCCGTAGGTGTTCCTTACGATGGTTTCTCGAATTGGGGGGTAACTCCCCGCTTGGGGTCGGCGACTGCGGTTGTCGCTCATCGTGATGCAAAGAAAGGAGTAGTTAGATTTGATAAGAGGTAACTAGCTAACAGGAGGAATTGGAAGAGATGCAGGTTGAAGGGGGGAAACCCAAGAGATTGCATTTCGTTGGAACATGTTTAAGTAGACCGTAGGGTCCGAATGCCAAAGAATATTTCAGTGGCCATAAAAGACCACACAACACCATGGTTATTTTTATCTGGTGTTCGAGTGTGTGACTACCTAGCCCTTGATTCCATCGCTGCGTACCTATCTGATGATGAAGGGTTTATATAATTCGAAATACACATACAATAATGAATTATTTCACTTGAGTCGTTGTTTATCGTGGAGGGAGTGTATGCCTTGGTCAGAGATCAATACCAGCTCGCTTTATCTCTCATTTGTTTCAAACAGTGAATATCCTAGAGACCTTTTAGTTTTAAACCAAAAACGAAACTCACTAGAAATAGTATTGTTTACGAATATATTAAATCTGTATCAAATCTGTTGTTGCAGCTAATGTCGTACCATGCCGCCATACCTAAAGACATTTGCGAATAACTATTCACATAGTATATTTTGTCCTATCGAGAAAGATGGGGGTTTAAGACACAGTTGCAGCTTCGTTGCAGTTGCAATGATCATCTAGTAGATCATTAGCACCTAATTTTGGGAATATATGCTTATTAGAACATCTACCTACCTACCTACCTACCTAGATAAGGAGGTAGCCGATAAAGGATACTGTCTGGTGCCTATTGAATTGATCGCAAACTAAGGGCTGGCGCAAGTATTTCGGCATTTCTCAACTACCGATATGTCTAGGTAGGCTTTGTTGCTTCTCATTAAAGGTTGCCATTTACGCCTTAGTTACCTGAAATCCTTACACTGATACCCGCCCCTATAAGTCCCCCAATATTATCGATCAACATCAAGTCAGGCTTGCGTAAGCTTGTATATTCACTTTCCATCTTAGGTACGATAGTATCTAGTCATGATAGGTACGCTAGAGGCGTGCAAGTCAATCTTCGAGCTAGTTTTAAAGGGACAATACAATCCCAACTAATCTATGCCGATATGTGATAATTTGAAAGTTTCTTTTGCTGGGTATTTTGAGTGGTAAAGTGTCATAAGATTCGTCAGCGCTTTGCTCTTGGTTCCTACCGGCCGTCGGTTCCGTCGCATGGGAGATCACCGCTCCATTCAACAGACCTTCATTCAACCTCTCCAATCGATTGTCTACACGATATCACTAGGTTGCCCGTAAGACGTAGAATTTCCATCCTGAACGCTGGTTGGTGCACTTGGCCTTTGGTGCGATGTCTCTGTTGGGTTGCTGCTGGAACTTGTGGCGTCAGCTGGTGGTGAATGGGTGAAACAACCGGATGAAGTATTGCTCAGCTTTTGATATGCTGACGGAAACGAGACAAAACCTATTAAAAAATGCATTAGAGGACCGAGAGCCACCAGTCCAAGCACAAACATGGGACCTGGGAGCGCCAAAATCGTAAATACATATGATAAGTCTTGGAAGCTTTCGTTACTGCTAAGCCGGTCTGTCGCAAGACCAACTTGCATTGCTGTCAATATCAAAGCAATAACTACGGCACCGGAAGCTATCGAGTCAAGGTTTCTGCGTAATATGCTATTATAATCCCAACCCGCTACATATGGGTTGAGGGGAGGGAGACCAATAAGGCGAGAAGCGCAGAGATCGGCGTAATGGAAGCGTTGGTGGACCCTCTTTGGATCATACTCTCTTAAGAATTCCCTCGAGAACTCTTTCCATTTTGCCCATCTGATTGTTGTCCCGTCGTCTTCTCGAGGTAGTAAATACCTGTCGTTGGCCATTCTAAAGTCAAGTTCGGAGGATATGAGGCACATGTATGTGTAGAGAAAACCGAGTGCCGCTCCACGTGTACTATTGCAACTCTTTGCGGTGTTTTGGTTTTTACATGTACAGTCTAGCGGACACTGTAAAGCTGTTTCCCAGAAACCTGAAGAAAGGAGATATCTAGGGATTGGCTTCAGGGTTATCTTGTCATCGGCCCAAATAAGGTGGTAGTCCATTCGTTCGGATACAGCAATATCTCGACCCATGGCAATATGAAAGTGTAATTGCGCAGTGGGACGTTTATTCCCTGCAAGCCATAGATGGCCTATCATAGGATATAAACGACCAAGAGATAAGTCTTGTCTTATGAACTTTGTAATGTCATCAGTGGGATCAATGACGGTATGATTCTTCGCCTTCTTGCTATCTCTATAAGAGTGGCATAGGGCTGGCAAGCCATCTATTACACCACCTCCAATTTCGAAGATATCGGTGACGGTCTCCATATAAAAATTAGAAAGGAGAGATAGTCTGGAGGTGATTAGGTTCCTGCTTACCGCCCTCGGTGGTAATTGTTGGCTCATAATGTTTACCTAGTTGAGTCTTTAGATAAACTATGCTTCGAAAGGGCTAATGATATTACGATTTTTGATGTAATAAATGGCATAAATAGTAAAAATGTTTGGATGATATATTGCCTGTGATCAAAGCGTCAACCAGATCTACGATTCTCTCTGAAGCCCAGCCTTATCTTGGTGGCAAAAAGGTTTGAGGGGTGAAAGGGCCGATAGGGACCGTCAAAATGCCGCGTGGCTTGCATGTTCAAGGCATCTAAGGTATGCTAAGCGATATATGCACTGTAGCCTGCTTCTTCTTGCATGAGATATTATTTTGACATTTTTGGTCATTTGAGGGTTTTTCTTATACGATGGATGCACTGTGCGCATTAGAAATTCGGTATGCATGACATAATGTACCTACCTCTACGTAGTAACGTGTTTCGCCCGTGCACCTTCTTATTATGATAATCTTTCCTTTAGGTTATGGTAGGCTATAAAGCAGGTGCCTAGTACTTTGAATGTTTTAAGCGGAAGCTACTAGGTACTAGTTATTAAAGCTAGTTGCTAAAGTAAGTGCAGTGTGCACTAAGTTGCGAAGTTTATACTAACATGGAATTAACTTAGGTAAGTTAGTTAATACTATTTTCAACATGTTCAACATTATGTAACAATCTCACATTCTCTTCCTCTTTTCTTCTCTCAATTTCTACACATTGTTATCCGCCAAGACTATCACCAGCTGCAAGGTGACAAATTCTCTAACTTGCATTAATTTTAACAAATGCGAAAAGTGCGGGGAAGAAAGCATAATAACAGAGCTGGCTCTGTATTATTGGTGACCTTATCTTAATGGACCACAGTTGGACCTATTGCTTCTCGCTCGGGCCCCCACAGTCAAAGAGACGCGAAAGTCGGGGAGTCGGGGGCAACTCAGTGTGTGCCCTGGTGCATTAAATGGTAAAGATAAGCCCTTCTATCACCCCCCAAGACCAACCCGGGTGTTCCTCTCACCCCCAAGTTCTCACTTGTCGAACACCGACAAACTAAGAGCCCTCCTAAGATGTGTCTATCGATGGAATAAAAAAAAACATACGACCCAAAACCCATAATGACTAAGTCTAACTCTTCTCAGTCCTCTTCTTCTACAGCACGAACTCCACGAACCCGGACAGGTTGTTGGGCTTGTCGAGATCGAAGCGTGAAGTGTGATGGTACGTTCCCTAAACTAACCCACTTGAGAGACTATTCCTGTTCTTGCAAGGGCTAAGCCGTAGCCGAGTATAGAGGCTAGACCACGTTGCCGGAGATGCCAAAAGACGAATCTTACGTGCCATTATGGTATTCGCCTCCAGTGGCTTGAAGATTCAGTTGCTCGTGGCATCCGTCATGGTCGCCAGGGAGTATGGCGCCCAAAGCAGAAAGATGCTACCCGAGACATATGCACACCCACCGCACTTTTAGAGGGACGTTTTCAAGAATCTCCAGGCTCGGCAAACTATCGCGCTAAATCCAAAGGCATCGTCTACTTTTTGAACACCTCCGCGAGGGATATCCAGTTATACTGGAATTCCCAAGATTTTAGAGATGAACTTACCAATTTAGCGCTACTCGAGCATAATCATGCAGAGGAAGACGATAACATTGAGGACTTGTTAGTTGCTCAAGTCGGCGTTGAAGATTGTTATGAGCCTCATTCGGCTAGATATCGCGGCGAGTCCCGTGCACTCCCCTGGAAACTGGCAATGCCTGTCGGAAAAAACATTACTTTCGCGTATCAACTGGCTAGTCCCGACGAATACATACCCCGGTATTATACTGATGTTGTCTGCGCTAACGCGTCCCTGGTTGATGGTCGACATAATCCGTTTCGTTATCAAATCGTCCCAATGGCTAAATATTCTAGCACCGTATTTTCTGCTATGCTAGCAGTGAGTGCCGTAAAGCTGGCGGAAAAAGATCCCAAGTTTCATCGTAGAGCATTGGTGCACCGCCACCGGGTACTGATGGACGTAAAAAACCTTTTACACAGTTTGCACACAGATACTGGCAAATGCCTTGAAGCCCTTGTAGCAGTTGTTATGCTGTGTTGGTACGATGTAAGTCTCCTTACCGTCTCACTTTTTTTTTTATATAATTGTAGCTCACGAGTGATAATTACCAGATAAGCGACAATTGCAAAGCAACATGGATCAGTCATCTGGTAGGCATATTCGGACTCTTAGATGTCTGTCTCAAACAAAACATCCGTTCCGCCAACCACGAAGCGATACTGCAATTTGGTCAACAATACTTAATGTACCATCTTGTAATGGCCAAAAGCACGCTCCACGTCGACGATGTGATACCACAATACAAATCTATCTTGTCAAAGCTCCTAGGAAGTTCGGAAATTGTATCCAAGGGACGTATTGAAGCAGGCTCTATAAGCAAAGAGCATGACAATGAGGCGTTGCAGGGTATAACAGTCAGTTATGAAAATAGGGATCCCACGACGCAGCTAGGATTCCGTCTCGTAGGCCCTGGCTTTAACAATGAGCTGGACAGAATCGATACCCACCAAGGGTTCAGTAACCGCCTCCTCCTTATTATTAACGACATTTGCGACCTGCGCGATGCTTCAAAATCCGATGAGTTAGATTACCAACACACCGATCCGCAAGCACTGGAACAGAGGGTAGTTGGGATTCAATCCAAACTTGAAACCCTCTCACAAATACCTCCAATAAGTAACCGCTCGGCGTGGGAAGTTGATATGGATCATGATGCTCGGATAGAATCTGAAGAATTCGAACGCAAGTTGGAGATGATCGAATTGACAGCAGAATCGAACAGGCTAGCAGCACTTCTTTTCCTAGACGAAACTTGCGCCACTCATTTACCTCATATTATTCCACAATGTAGAAAGATTCGTTCTGTCATTATTCAGGATATTCTTACCAAAGTCCAAAAGATTTGCGAGACAGGACCTATCACAGCCGCTCTCCCTATTTGGCCAGTATTCGTAGCCGGGTGCATGGCCTCTACTGACGACGACCGCCTGCAAGTGATGCAGATATTTGACAAATTTCAAAGCCAGAAGAAATTCGGAGTAAGTTGACACGCTATCCAATGTTGTGGCTGGATATCGGTTTTGAATACTGACAAGTTCTTCTGTCAGAGCATCCCACCAGCACTCGAAGTCATTCAGATGGTCTGGCGCCAACGTGACCTTGTATGTGATGAGAACCCGCGAAAGGTACTTCTCGCATCATCTTGTGATTCCATCAGGGGTTACGATGGTAAGAACCGTAGTTCTACGCCACCTAAAGCTCGAAGAGAGCGAACGCGGTATCCTTGGGAGCGTGCAATCTCCATGTTAGGTGGCTCATCATTACTAAGCCTTACTTAAATCTGAGACGAATTTATGTAGACAAGCGAGGAGTTAAGGAGTTTATATCGCGCTCAGAATGATGAAAATGGATTGGAGTTTTACTGCAGGACTTGGGCCTAGGGTAAGTTTCTCGTTACGTTTCTTCGACCCAGCGACCCTTGGCTCAAACTGTCCATGGCCTTTTACGGCTGTAGCCTAAATATTCACGGTCAGCTAACTTGCGACAGATATAAAACTAGGGGTTTTCTTTTTGGCTGATAGGACGACATAATTAATTTGGACTTAAGGACTATTTGCTTAACTCAATAAAAGTTTTCGAGTCAAAATGTATTCGCATTTGTCGAGAATCGCCAAATTCCACAAAACTATTTCTGCTGCCATCAAATGTCTCAAGTTTATATTTTCGTTACTTACCGCAAAATCTGAATTGTCCTTATTTACCACTGTCGAAGATGCGGAATTTTCGTGATATAGGTACGACGAGTGAAATTGCGAAAACCGAATCTCAAATAATATTTAGATTCGGTATAATACAAGACGTCAATAACGTGCTTTAAGCTGCGAGAATGAGGGGCTAATGAATGGTGTCAACCGGTGCACGCGAGCCATGTGCGACTTGTTGGGCTGGAACACTCCTCTGGCCGGTTCCCGCGCGACCGGTCGGTCTAGCAGTCGTCTGTCTCCTCCGGTATGGTCTAGTCCAAAGGAATCCCTTCATTTCGGTAGCTGTGCAAAGGGGCACTTCGACCATATCCTAGCGTGGTGCCGCGAAGACAGGAATTTCTTTTTGGGGGAAAAGAATGGTGGTTTTCGCAGCTTCCAACTCCCTATAGGATGTTTCGCATCGCAACAAGGTATTGAAATGACCATAATACTTGGATACGCAAACGGTTGAGCCTTTAGGACGCGCATCCACCTTATCTTTTGTCAGGGCTGAAGTCGATGCTGGCAAAATATATGCCGGCAATTTGGACCATGTCCTATCCAAACCGTCGGGTCAATCCCCTGCTCATCCTGGCTATAACCATCTGCAGACGCCTTGGGAACCAGTTACTCGCGAAGTCGAGGATGAAAAGTTACCCTTTGGTTTAAATGCGCTGAGACCTCCCATCAAAAAAGTCGTGGGCCTAGTTAAACCAGCCCTTGATTTTCTGTTTAACCCTTTTAGGGGATTGGTGGTTTCTGTAGAGAATTTGTGGCGTCGCGGATACTTACTCGATCAAACAGAAGAATGACGAGAATTTGGCATACGACCTCTCGAAAGACTTTCCCCAGGCACAGTCAAATTTATGTCTCCCAGAATAGCTAAAACTTGTGGGGTACCTCGGCGGTTATAGATAGCATTAGGATCATGGAAGGAGTAGTACGAAGGGGAAGTAGGAGAATATGAGTGAGAACATAAATATAAAATTTATACGGTGATCACTAAGATCCACCAGCTAATGGGGTTTTTAGGGGGGGTTGTTCAGTAAGTTAAATGCCACATCATCTCATGAAAATCATAAGGCCCAATGGTGTCGATGCCAAATAACTTTCTTCCGGACTTAAGGAACTGAAGGTCGAACCGATAAGATCATGAGAGTAGAGTTTCCCAAAGGTCCCATCACATCGTGGGATCCACATCGCCACTGTAAATGTGCCGCAGTCGAAGGTCGAAGCGAGCTTTGTAGCGCGTGGGTTGCCCGTGCATTAGCGGATCTTATTAGTAAATAACAGTGAACCCCCACTACTACTTTAGTTAGGTACTTTACCTAGTTACTTTAGACCCTGAGAGTCTCTTGGAGGCTTTTGAGAAGGTTGTCAATAACATTGTGTTACCAACAGGGTAACTACCTAGGTACCTATCTACCTAAACATAATAGACCAAAGCGTTTAAGAGTTAGCTTCGCTGTTTATTACCATTGCATTTTTTTTAGTAAGTCTTTAAGTCTTTAAGTTAGTTACATGTTCATCTCTTTTGTCTAGGAACACTTGGAATTATCTTATCAGATCCACCGCCAAGGGTTTTGCTGAAGAAAAACATACCACGATATTGGGACCCATTTTCGTTTCGTAGCTTCCGAAGAATCGGCAGCGTTACCGATAGAATAACCCACTAAAAGTCCTGATATCCTGTTTTATGGTACACAAAGTCTATTCGGACCCATCCCGTGAGAACCCCGGATGTGTTTCCCGGCATTGTCGGTATTATCTCAGTAATGACTTTATGGCCCCTTGATGCCGCCGCGAAGACGCAGTTAGAAGCCGTCGTACCCAGGATCATCCCCATCACAAAATTATACTACTGGCGGGTTCACCCCTGACTCGAGAACGGTGGTGGATATTAAGACTATAGTTGTGGTACTACATAACTAGCACATATATTAAACGTACATAACAATTATTTAATTTCCCTCTGTACGTCGTAAAACCCTCCCGAAATCTGGCAAAGGCGGTTGATCCTAGACGTAGAGAGAAATACTTTACTACCTACTTATTGAAACATGATCAGTACGTATACCTGAAGTTGGGTTTTTCCCTGTCTGTCATATCGGAAAAGGCTTCTCGTGTTTTCTCTTCCTCTGTCTGGGGCACCGGAGCTCCTCCTTGCAGTTTATTACGTTTGGCATTGTCCCAGTAGCAGGTAAATCCGTAAGCGGCGATGGAAACAGCACTAATAATGAGCGATGCTAGGAGCCCAATGTACCCTTTATGATATTCCGGAGCGTCGTCGGCGCGGAATACCTGGGGGCCCAGGATATTTCCGACACAGTAGCCTAAGAAAAACATTGCATTCAGCGTAACCTTCTTAGTGTGCCCTGACGTGTTAGCCATGGGGAGAGATGTGCACATAGTGTAAGGCGCCCAGTACGAATAAAAGGCATAGTACGCGCCCAGGAGACTAAGCTTGTTGTCCGAAGGGAGCTTCCACATCAGTATCGCCGTAGCCATGGGGAAGAAAATCGCCAATACGATGAGGACGCAACGCCAACCAGGAAATCGGCTTGCAACAAAATTCAGGATTATAGACCAAGCCGTAGCGATGACACCGGTTGGCATTCCTAAGAGCGTAGTGTCTAGGGGGCTAAACCCCATACCATTGACGATTATGGCCGCAAATGTGACCAGGCCACCTGCAATAAAATCCATGTTAATACAGCATCCGGTGGGTTAGGGGCGGGTTCATTCCTCCTACCATTTGGGATATTGATGGCGCACGCAAAAATGGAGATCAACCAAGCTCTGGGTTCCATCAGGCATTCTTTGACCTGATACCATTTGATCTTCTTGTCCTCGATGCCGGTATTGCTTTTGCGGACCCGTTCGAGACAGACGTACTTCTGTCGATCCGTCAACCACCAGGCCTCTACTGGGGAGCTCGGGAGGAACGCATAGAGGATCGCCGCCCAGACAGTAGTGATACCGCCGAGGATATAGAACAGCAATCGCCACGGGGCGACGGTGGAGTGCGTGTGCCCGACGCCGTACGAGAACAGCCCTGTGATGACGGAGGACAAGGTATTGTACCAGATGGCGATCCTAATTGGTTGCTCGTCGATGGTCCACCACATCGCCGAAACTAAGGTACAAACGGGGAAGACCACAGCCTCGAAGATGCCCACTAATATCACCGGTTAGCCTTTTTGTTTTCCCCGCGGAGTCTCGGGGAATAATGATAATAATAATAATAATGGTAATAATAACATGGAAAACGACTGACTCAAAAAACGAACGGATGCCAGGCTCGCAAAGTCGTTCGTCCCACCAGTAGCAAAAGTCAGGCCAGCCCAAATAAGAACCGTGAAGGCGTAGAACGTTCGAAGCGGGAGCCTCTGGATCAGGACGTTTCCAGGCCACTCGGCGATAAGAAAGCCGAAGTAGAAGATGGAGCCGACCCAGGAGAACTGGTCACCGACCAGATGGGTATCGTCACGCATGCCGTATATGGCCGCATTGGATATGATGACTTTGTCTACCGCCGAGATGATTACCGAGAGGGCCAGTAAGGGTAAGATGATGAGATCGATTTTCCAGAGTATGCGTCGAGATTCCTCCTTGGTGATCGGCTCGTTGACGATGGATGGGTCCAGAGAGGCGAGGAACCGGGCGGCGACGTCGGCGTCGCGTCCCAGACCCGCTAGTTCGCCTACTCCAGAATGGCTTCCGGTCTCAGTTTCGGCAAGCACGGTTCCCTTCTGGTCCGTGTTGCTCTCATCTGAGTGATGCATGGTGAAATACTGGATGCTGATGATGCGTGTTCGTAAAACTGCGGGTGTCCTACTTGTTAGAAGTTCCAATTTAGTTTTAGTAATAACGCGTCAAGACAGTCTGCTAACAGATCCTAGAAGATCTTTATGGTTTGCGAGACGTCGGACTTATGAATTCGTGATTACAGATCTGGAGTAATAGCAGCAAGTAACAGCTGAGACTCGTAATCATTACCTTTATCCCATGAGCAATTCCCCTTCTTCAGCCCACGATATCCGAGACGCCATAGCTTTGCCAATGTTTAACAAGGCGCGCCAGAATGATCACGAAGTTCAGCTATTACACATCTGGATAACCTATTCGTTGGTCCGAGCTTCTTTTTCCCCCAGGCAAGTCAGCCGAGATAGCACGGGGGTTGGTTCTGAGAGAAGCTCGAGGCGACGAATGGGTGGCAGCGCCTAGATTCGGTATGTAACGTCTGATAACAGAAACCTGGTCTTAGGGCCGTGCAATGCCTCATTCTCATTTGCCCGAGCCAGGGGGTTTGAATTGGTTGGTTGGTTGACAGTATTGGTTGCGCGTTAACTGTGGAGCAAAAAAAAGAATATCCCATCCAAAAGGAGTTGACGTAGCGGGGAGCCTTGGAATAACTCCGGTTATCTTCTTTTTCTTCCCTAAGATGTTCGAGATGCCATTCTGACCAATGAGATCAACGATAGAACAATGTGGAAGAGCAGAACGGCCGCATGCTGGGATCTGATGTAAGTAATTATTTAGTCTATCCGCAGATCTAAGCGACAGATGTAGTATATCCGTCGAGCACGATATCAGTTTTGATAGACCCCAGTCCTGTCATTTTTTTATTCCCTTTTGCCGTGACCAGCTGTTACCGACTCTCTGGGTCGTCCTACTGTTGCGGCTAGCTGGCCTCGTCAGCGCTTATTGGCTGGTCGTTTTTTGCTGTGATGTGGTCAGCATCAATGGCAGTGTGCCTTGTCTTTCTGGAGAGCATGGCGCTATCATCACTTAAATTCATAGTACTCGGGTATTTCAGGTTGTGTTACCAACAAAAAGACGGGAATACTATATTTCATATAATCGTCCTCTGTTAGTGCATTGATAGGTGCTTGGTCGCATATGGTGTACATTTACAGCTCCAAGAATCGCAACTTGAGCATCACAACATAGACTAAAATGTAAATATTATGATATGTCACTAAATATTATTTAACCGGGCTGCCAATTGTGAGATTTATATCGTCAGGAGGTGGAGCAACAAGTACGGTAATGGCTTCGTAGATTTGTAAGGAACTCTACGTAACTACGTAGACAGCTCTAGTTCCTGAAGTTTAGGAACAAGAGTTATACATACCTATAGGTACCTACCTAGACAACACGTCCTTTTCTCTGGGTGTCTCACCTAGAATCCTCACAATTACCTAGCCACAAAACGGGGAAACAAATATCCTAATATACGAATAACTACGAACCCATCTAAGGCTGGGCCATTAACGTAAATATAACAATAAGCCCTTGCTCCCAAGTGTTTCAGTGGCTTACGATTCTTGGAGTTATGTAACTATCATCACGTTTGGATGGGCTCGGGAATGCTCGGGAATGTCGGCATCTGATTTTTTTCAAAATATTCTTCGTGAGCCTAACTAGATGGAGGAATTGGGTATGTGTATTTATGCTGACCGACAACTGCTAAGCCTAGAGATCAAATTAGGAAAGGGGGTTGACATAATCTCCTACCCCTTCCCTTCGTACATATGTTGTGTTAGGTAGCTATGCACGTGGTATTTTTGACAATTCTTGCGTGGCCGTGTCACCACGCCATGTTCCAGTCGACTTTTGTTTAGTATCATCCTTCCACTGCCACTTTGCAATATTCTGCGACCCACGTTCCAGAATTTCCTTCACAAACTCTCCGAAGATTGGAAGCATCTTGAACCCATGACCCGAGTCTCCAGAGAGGACAATGAGGGAGGAATTAGTGTCAGGGACATAGTCAATAATGTAGTCGGAGTCTATCGTATCTGCAAACCAGCACAGGTGTTTGTCGATGAGTGGGCGGTCTGCAAATTGGGGAAAGACCTCCTGTAGCAGTTTACGAATGTAGGACTCGTCATCCAATGGGATGAATTGGGAATCCTCTAGTTTCTCGTAGGGAAGTGATAAACCATTTTGGGACAGGGCAAAGTTAGTAAAGCCACCCCCCATATGACAGAATTTAAGCTTGTTAGTAGCTTCGTCGGGCTCGAAGAAAAAAGCAAGGTCCCGAACATTAGTGACGGGTATGCCCCTAAGGGGTCTCGCCTCTTCTGGCGTTAGTTGGATGTGCACAACGCCCCAGCAACGACCAGTGACCTGTGGTCCTAACTGAGGAATCAAGCCGGGCACGTCAGCACCCAAGGCCAATATGACCTTGTCTGCATGGTATATCTGGTTCCCGCGCGTCTTAACCCCGACACACACCCTTCTAGACGATATGGTGTCATAAACTAGTTCAGTCACTTCTCCATTGTCCCTACCGAGAACGAAATTGACGCCCAACTTGACGCAGGCGTCGTAGACGGCTTTGGATGCGTCCGCCGAATGAGCGTAGCCAGCCAATTTATTAAAGTAGCCCGACCATCCTGCCGTTGGACCAGTGAACGCGGGTGCAACCTTCTTTATCTCTTCTGCGCCATGGACCGTTGAAACTTGCCCCTCAAATGCCGGATGCCCCCTGATTGAAGTAAGATAATTCGTAACCACATCCTTGGTTGCTTGCGGGGCGCTTTCTGAAGTCACATTCAAGAATCCATTCTGGTGGAAATGAGGTTTGTACAACGGGTCAGTCTGCCATTTGCGGATGGCTCTCTACAACAGAGAGGTAGTGCGTTAGCGGGAAACCAAGAGGGAAAGCCTTTGAAATTCTGCCAACTTACAACACTGAGATCCGTATAAAAGTTATCCGCGTATTCAGCGCGGATGACTTTGTTGAGATCGTTTCCAGCAGAGAATCGACTAGGCACTACATCGTCCTTTTCTAGAACAGTGACTTTGGTATAACCGGACGAGGCTAGAGTGTACGCGGTTGCTAGACCCCAGCAGCCCGCACCAACGATCAACACGGATGGCTTTGGAGAATCTTGCGTAGTCATTTTGTCAAAATAGAGTAAAGGAGTGCTCGCAAGGGAAATTGTGATGGTTTGGAAGGTTTACAACTACGAGGGCTTCTTGTGATACTACGGTGCTGCAGACCTTGGCCTCACTTTTATAATGGCGTTCATCGTGATCGAGTGGAAACGGGGTGTGCCGATCCACAAGAGGCAAGTCGCACGATAGATAATTCTGCCGCGACTTGACGTGACAAGGAGATCTCTTTAGACTCTACGACGGTGGATAACGCGGAGGACAGGAAATTTGTTCACCCTCTCTCTGTCTCTGTCTAATTTCCTACTCTACTAAATCTACGTTTAGGCGTGTTGATGGTAAGCAGGTGTAGGCGAATAGGTTAGGGGATGTAGAGAGGCAGGGAGACTAGGCGACACAAGACTACACGATGGAGGGTCACCATTACCAGATAGGGTAAGATAGGATATGTGACTGGAGATTACTAGGGAATTACTAGGGGAGTGTTTAGTTTCTTTTCACGGATATATGTACCAAGGGACTCCACGTGGCAATTAGAGAGAGAGCTAGGGGATTTCGTACATGGCGTACATAGGGTGATGTATACCTACGTCTTGGGTTAGTTACTAGGCTATTCTATATAGGTAGTTAATATAATATGATAATATAATACGTACCAGGTCTTCGGTAATACATATCATATTCTTTATGCGTATCACATAACAGGTACCTACATATGTCATATATATCATACAGAAATGTGAGAAGTAAGTAGTTATAGAAAGTAGTGTGATATAATTTACGCATACCGAATAGAGCACCGTACATATACTACTTAGAGTACATATATACTACCCAAGTTACGAATTGAGGTATATACCTAAGTACCTACATAGTAGTGTTAACATGAGTCCATCACGGAATAGAAAGCGGGTCTTGATTGGGCCCCGCCCGGATGTTTTTAGCGCCGTCGGCTTGACCTGCCTACCTGCCCTACATATCTTCTGTCCGTGATCCACACCCGTATCGGAGAGAGGCGGGGTCGAATGGAATTAAGAAGCCTTGACCCACTCTTCTAAGGTAACGGCGGGTACTACTAAATCTATAGCGTCTCTTCTACAAGCGTCTGCTTTTACATTGTAGACTGTTTCCCTACAACATGAACCTTACAACTTAGTTTGTCTCACCTACGACGATAGTAACACCCGGAGGCACGGTAACACAAGAAATTCTGGTAAAAAAACAAAAGCAAGAGAAAAAAAATTAAAATAAAATCAATCTAGAGAATATATAAAATTACTAAATTCAATTAGGACTTTGTGTTACCCAGGTTCGACTCCTTTTTGTCGTTCCGACCTTCCTAACGTTCTTACGACCTCCTGTCCGGATGCCGAATAATGCAGCATCCACACTTCGTATGACTTACACGCACTAAGTTGACCGGGAACGTCTCCGCTAGAGAAACCGTCTGCTTTCTCTCATGCTCATGACATCAACTTGAAACCAAGTCTCGCGGATTTTGTCTCAACATTCTTTAAAGAAAAGAAAAAAAAATGGCTCCAAACGGAAGCCAGGGACCCTTGGAGTCGAATCCCAAATTAAAAATTAAGATCGCTATTGGTACGCCACCTTAGCCAGTGGCGCCCGAACGTAATGCTTAATCAAGCACAGATAGAGGCGGCACTTTCACTGATTGTCTGGGCATTATCGAGGGGCGAGAAGATGATATTGTAGTAAAGATTTTATCCCAGGACCCTTCTAATTACGACGATGCCCCTATCGAAGGTATTAGGCGTATTCTCGAAAAGGCCACCGGAAAGTCTTTTCCTCGTAATGAGCCAATCGACACGTCTCTGTTCGAGGATCTCAGCATCCGCATGGGAACTACGGTAGCAACGAATGCACTTTTAGAGCGTAAAGGCGAGAAAGTTGCTCTTCTCATCACCGAGGGCTTTTCAGACAGTTTGAAAATTGGTCTCCAATCACGGCCCAAGTTGTTCGATTTGCACATTGTCCGCCCGGATGTGCTGTATGAAAAGGTTGTTGAAGTAGCTGAAAGAGTCACAGTTGAAGGTTACCAGCAGAACCCGTTCTACGAAGAAGAAATCGTAGCGATTCAGAAGGCAGCAGAGAGCGATCCAAACTTAGTTCAGGGCCTTAACGGTCAATACATCCGAATCCTCAAGCCTTTAGACAAAGATCGTGTCAGAAGAGACCTGCAAGGTCTTTACGATGAGGGGTTTCGCAGCATATGCGTTTGTCTCGCTCATTCATATACCTTTCAAGGTACTGAACTCAGCTGAGCGCTCTCGGTCTATGAGTTGTTAACCTTTACATTAGATCATGAACGGGCTGTCCGGGACATAGCATCTGAGATTGGTTTCTCTCAGGTGACGCTATCATGCCTTACCTTGCCCATGATCAAGATGATTTCTAGAGGTATGTCAGCTACAGCGGACGCTTATCTTACACCTGTTATACAGCAGTATATTTCGGGATTCCAGTCGGGGTTCACAGACAGATTGCAATCGTCCAATACGCGTTGTGCTTTCATGCAAAGTGATGGGGGTCTGGTAGATGTGAGAAAGTGAGTTTGCATTTCTTTAATCTTTTAAACAACAGTATGAGCGCTAATGCTCCCTAAGATTCAGCGGTCTCCGGGCCGTTCTTTCGGGTCCCGCAGGAGGTGTCGTTGGCCACGCCGGCACTAGTTACGACCCGGAGGACAAAATACCAATCATCGGCTTCGACATGGGTGGCACGAGCACTGACGTTTCCCGATTTGATGGCATATTTGAGCACACCTTCGAAAACATCACGGCAGGGATAAGTATAATGGCTCCACAACTGGATATAAACACCGTCGCAGCTGGTGGTGGGAGTATCTTGCATTGGAGACACGGCCTCTTTGCCGTAGGACCTGATTCGGCAGCCGCACACCCAGGTCCGGCTTGTTATCGCAAAGGCGGCCCCTTAGCTATTAGCGATGCAAACGTATTGACAGGCCGCCTCTTACCTGATTATTTCCCTAAGATCTTCGGAAGGAGCGAGAACGAACCGTTAGATGTTGAGATTACTCGAAGGAAGTTCGCCGAGCTCGCCAAGCAAATTAGCAAGGAGACGGGCCAAAACAAGACCCCCGAAGAGGTCGCTATGGGGTTTATCGAAGTCGCCAACGAAACGATGGCAAAACCAATACGTGCGTTAACCGAAGCCCGCGGATACGATACGTCGACTCATCATCTCGCCTGCTTTGGCGGTGCTGGGGGCCAGCACGCTTGCGCTATTGCAACGTCATTATCAATCACTAGAGTCATTATCCATCGCTACTCGTCCATCCTCTCTGCGTATGGCATGGCACTCGCCGAACTTGTACATGAAGCTCAGAAGCCCAGCTCTGGCGTTTTTACCACGGCTAATTCAGTCTTGCCAACCATCAATGAGCTGAAGGAGGAAGTGACCAAGGAACTTGAGCTTGACAGAATTCCGAGGGATCGTATAAAGCATGAAGTTTACCTAAATCTGAGATACCAGGGAACTGACAACAGCCTTATGATCCTAGAGCCAGCTGATGGTGACTATCTTGCAGAATTCACTCGTCAACATCAACGCGAGTACTCGTTTACTTTTCCAGATAAGAATGTCCTTCTCGAAGATATCCGTGTTCGTGGTATCGGTCAGTCTATGGATAGCGCTAACGAGTCACCAAATCGTGAACTCGCTTCCGTGGCCAAATTCGACGCCGTGAAGTCAGATGAAGATGGGAAATCTTCTGTATACTTCTCTGGATACGGTTGGACTGATACACCTATCTACCTACTTGAGAAATTGAAGCCCGGATGTGTCATCCAAGGGCCTGCGACGATCATTGACGATACCCAGACTATTATCGTCGAACCTCTTGTCAAAGCGACAGTTCTTAGCCGCCATGTTATACTCGACCTTCCTTCTAAGAGGACTCAAACGTTGAGTACGACAGTGATAGACCCTATCCGATTGTCGATATTCGGACATAGGTTCATGTCAATCGCTGAGCAAATGGGGAGGACTTTCCAAAAGACATCGGTTTCGACTAATATCAAAGAACGCTTGGACTTTTCATGTGCACTCTTCTCTCCCGATGGTCGTCTTGTTGCAAATGCACCTCACGTTCCGGTCCATCTTGGTTCGATGGAGTATGCCGTCAGGTTCCAGAATGAGAGGTACCGAGATACTTTCAAGCCAGGAGACATTCTCTGCAGCAATCATCCTGTAGCTGGCGGCGTACATCTTCCTGATATTACGATTATGACACCGATATGGGACGCAGAAGAAAAAGACATTATCTTCTGGGTGGCTTCCCGAGGCCATCATCCGGACGTAGGTGGGATTAGTCCCGGTTCTATGCCTTCCAACAGCAAGTTTCTATACGAGGAGGGTGCCGCCACTATAAGCTACAAGATAGTCAGCGGTGGCATTTTCAACGAAAAAGAAACGCGTCGGTTCCTATACGACGAACCCTCCCAGTATGCCGGATGCAGCGGGTCTCGTAACTACAAGGATAACCTTTCCGACATGCGCGCCGCGATCGCGGCTAACAGAAAGGGCGCTAATTTGATCGATGCCCTCGTCAAGGAGTTTACCTTACCCGTTGTGCATAGGTACATGAACGCGATAGCAGAAAACGCAGAAGTGGCGGTTAGGACATACCTCCGCTCTGTAGCCGAGAAGCTCGGCGGTAAATTGATCTCGTTCGAAGACTACATGGACGACGGGTCAGCAATAGTCCTGAAGATCCAGATCGACGGCGAGACGGGAAATGCGGTGTTCGATTTCACCGGCACATCGGAAGAAACTCTTAATTGCCTCAACGCGCCCAAGGCGATTACTTATTCGGCAGTTATATACTCGCTTAGATGTCTGATTAATCAGGACATACCGCTAAACCAGGGCTGCATAGCCCCCATCGATATCATCCTTCCCGAAGGCACGATTCTTAACCCCTCTCCATGGGCGGCCGTCTGTGCGGGTAATAGTATTACCTCCCAGCGGGTCACCGACGTGATACTAGGCGCCTTCCATGCCGTGGCTGCGTCGCAAGGCTGTGTTAATGTGTTCGGTTTCGGTATGGGAGGTACAGACGACTCGGGTAAGGAAGTACCCGGATTCGGCTACATCGAGACTATTGCCGGGGGCTCGGGCGCGGGGCCGAGCTGGCACGGTGCTTCGGGGGTGCATACGAACATGTCTAACACGCGATGCGCGGATCCGGAAGTCTACGAGCTACGGTACCCGGTGATTCTCCGGAGGTGGACGCTTAGAGAGGGTTCCGGGGGAGCCGGAAAGTATCGCGGAGGCGATGGGTGCATCCGCGACGTCGAGTTCCGGATCCCGCTGCAGGTATCGGTGCTTAGCGAGCGGCGTGTCATGCGCCCGTATGGTTTGGAGGGTGGCCAGCCCGGAGCTGCGGGGAAGAATCTCTACATCAAAAAGGAGGAGGGCGGTAAGGAACGGACTATCAATATCGGAGGGAAGATGGAGTTGAACGTGGTTCCCGGTGAGCGCGTTATCATCAATACGTAAGTTTAATTATTCTTGTCCTTCCTCAGCTATGCACGCCTTCAAGAAAGCTGACAGCTCCCGCTTTTCTAGTCCTGGTGGAGGTGGATGGGGCATACCGGAGCACGATGGACCGGCATTGGTAAAGGTTGGTTCTACGAATGGTGTCACGAACCAGTTCGAACCACGAGGGAGTGTTCATAATTGGACCTTGATTGCAGAGGGAATCTAAAATTTGGCTACGGTGGGTTGCTTTGGTGAGATACTACCTGCTTTTCTGGATATATGGGAACTACTCTAGGGTTACGGATCTGATGATGTTGAACGCATATGGTCTTTTGTGTCGGGAAACAATCCAAGAGTATAAGGCCACTACATTTGACGATAGCTGGTTGCACTCGGTCTATGGCATGGATTTCTTTGCTATATCATACGCAGGCAGACACCGAAATATCACTCTTGCCACTATTCCCGTCTTCTCTCTTCAAGTTGACCACATGATCACTTGGAGAGCCATGCTAATATTGAGGAGACGATCCCTCGAGCGGGCCGCCATGCTCGTCATCTCCGCGGCTTGTTATCCCGAGATCGATCGTTGCAGATGGACCTCAGATCATGCCATATTGGTCTTATTTACGAGGTTATTCGCTACTTAACACTATTTATACTAATTTTATAATTGTCCCAGATTACCCCTATCATTTATGACAGGTATGTCGAGTCAGCAGACCATTGCTATAGAACTTGTTCGATGTTGCAAGTTCGTCACGCCACTATACACCGCCGTTATTTAACGCCGAAACTTATAGAAATTACGCAATATATTCCCCGACCGTGTGTTACTAATATTTGTAAGTATATTCCCTTGCGAGTCTTGGCTCAGCAGCATACTGACATGTGCTCGCCGTAGAATAGATGTAGTTCTGAACGTGGATATTTCAAGACGATGAGGAGGGGGAGTCTTTGGGTTTGTTTACGAAGTCACAATGCATGTGCGCCGTACCGATATGACAGGGCCACTCAACCAATCAGTAAGTCACGAGGTGGTGGAATAGATTAGGTAGACGACTTGGTCGTCGACGATGTGTCCCACGTCAGTTCCCGGTCCTGGGCGTGGTGGATAATGGGGGTATACCGAGGAATTATAGGAATCCGACCATGCTATAAGTCCACTTCACCACATAGATGAAAAAATAATGGACCGTCTGGATGAGCTGGGCAGCCATGTATTTATATCCGCGGTCACTCTTCGCCGGCTCTTCTGTGTATCAGTAGGGACTTTCCACATTACGCATACAGCCTGCCGATCATCATTGTCTTAGAGCGGATATTTTTCTACGCACTTTCCTGCTAGCGATAAGCTTCGGGGACCTTGTGGAGACTCATATCCACTTAGGATTTCAGGGGGGCGAGAGAGAGAAACATCCACCTAGATAGTATATCTCTTCTGACAGCCGAATACTCTCTCGCCAAGTCAAGTTGGACAACAAACGCTCTCACAATTCACGACTTGTTCAACTAGAACACGCACGTACAGGGGTCAAGTATAAGAGAAGTAGCTGCCTAGGTACCTACCTACTTAATCTATCTATCTATCTACCATGCCGGACGAAGACGCCGAGTACAAGAAACAAGTGGAAGAGGCCAACCAGACGCTCATCGACGGCCTCGAGGCGCACGTCAAAGTAGCCGAGAGGGGGGAGGACGTGGCAGAGAACTCGTGGGAGCCGTTCCTGAACCAGCTGAGGGGACTAGTGGCGGACGGGGAACTTTTGGACGGGACGCGCTCGGAAGTCGAAGGGTTTCGGGATAGCCTGCTGGGTAACAGCAATAATCTGTTTCGGTATAGGGGTAGGGAGCTCGAGGACGCTTTGAATACGCCGGTTAGGGGTGATTAATTTGTATTTGTATTATTCGAGGAGAAGAGGAGGTTGGAAGTTCGTTGGTGTGTTTTGGGAGTAAATGGAAGAACTGAATAACGACGTTACGATACGGTTTCTGTTTTCTTTTCCCTCTTTTTTTTTCGTCTAGCGGGTGGTTCTGGTATCTTATATCGGACTTGCAATTGGTTTGTCTCTTGGGGTTGGTTCTCGAGTCTACGAAATAAATTCCCATTCCGTCAATTCGTGGGCTATTTGTTTCCGTTATAACGTAGCTCATTTCTAACGAATATATATATGTTACAAACAACATGAATATCACGGCTAAGAGTCCTTGAATCTACATCATCTCTATTCTTTATTAATAGGCAACCAAAAGGACTTTACAAGCTCACGGGTATCACCAATCCTTATTCCCTTGTCTAATTTCCCGGAATTCCTAGTTCGGCTCTTCTATTTTTGACCTCTTCAATCGCGCCAGCGGGATCGGTAGCCTCCGGATGACGGAGCTGCCAGGCAATGCAAACTTCCAAGGCTTGGGCCAACCATTTGCCAGGTTTGACGCCTAACGCTTTGACGAGCTGATTACCGTCGATCAGCCGTTTTAGCGACGGGGCTTCCATGACATCTAGCTCGTGCAGGTGGTCCAAGAAAGTTTGCCATTTGCGTAGGAACTTATCTTTGGTACCTAGTAGGTATTCGTTAATTAGCATGTCTATCACATGGATTGCAATACATGTTCTCGTACCTGGTTCTTTTGACTCTCTGCCCAAGGTGTCCATAGCTTCAACAAGAAGGGCGTACAATACTTGCAAGGTCCAGTGGCCACCCTTTGAATCCCAACGTCGGATTGCCATTCCGAATCTATCCCTTTCTGTGATGAAAGGCGCCTTATCTGAAACTGCAGCTACAAGAGACATGATTTCGCCTCTGTTGTTATGAGCAGCAGTTGTGATATCACAAAGTTTATTGGGTGCTTTGATGCCTTCTCTCACTGCTAGTGTCACTAAGGGAGGCGGCGCTTTTCCCTTACTTGTATTCTTTGGGTCTTCAATATTTTCCCAGGGACAGATGGCCGCTAGGACCCAGGCGTAATAGGCAGCCTCGTCTGATCGGACAAGGACGTCGTAAATGGAGCCGGGGGTTTTATTGAGACGAAGTAAGTCAAGGCAATCGTATGCCAACCTCCAATTCGAAATATCAGGGGTTGGCATGCCCGTTTTGGATGGATCTGTGAAGATTGTGTGGTAAAGCCCAAGATCGTTGATATATTCTAAAGACTTGTGAGGATGGTTACCTGTGTTATATCATTAATAACCGAACCGCATGGTGCTTTTATACGTGTATTTACCCTTAAGCATCTTTTCAAGCTCAACACCAACTCTCTCGCGACTAATCTTTAATCGCAAGGCATCAAGGACTCGGGGGTCCCCCATCACCTTCTCGGCAGCCGGATCGATTGTGAACTCCAAGCGGCTAGCGAATCTAATCAATCTAAGTACGCGCAGAGGGTCGTCCATGAAGGTCTGGAATGGCTCGAGCGGCGTTCTTATCAGCCGCGACTCCATGTCCGCCAGCCCGGTTGTGAAATCCTCGACCTTGCCGGTGTTAAGATTGTAGAAAAGGGCGTTAACAGTGGCATCTCTTCGTAGAGCATCTTCCTCGGCAGTGCCGAATTCCACCTGGGGATTTCGGCTATCCTCGGTGTATGTCTCCTTACGGAGATTCACGAAATCAACATCATATCCGAAGAGCTTGACAGTAGTGGTCTCGAGATGTTTCGACTTTTCTGGATTTCGCGCAATCTTGTGAAGGTTTCCAATATCCGATTCTGCAATGCCATGTTTCTTGACGATATTGGGATGCTCGCACACCTCGCGTAGTTTTAGCGCGAAAGCCTCTCCGGTCATAACGTTAATAGCCGTATCAATATCATGAGACTCAATTCCCAAAAGCTTATCACGAACCCATCCGCCGGCCCATCGTAGGACGACTGAGTCCTCGACTTCCCCCGACTCGTCTATGAAATTGGCGGCATCTAGGAGTAAGTCTTTTAGCTGAGCCTCTTTCGGGGTCAGATCAATAGTGGTCGTTGCTGGCTGGGTTACTGATTGCGTTGCTGGTCGCGCCGACATCTTCCTGATCTGAGAAGGTGGTTGAACGATGGAAATGGAATCTTCACCCAGCGCATCCAAATTTCTTTTTACCATCCGGAACTGGGATCCTAATTGAGGACGTGACTTATAACTTGCATAGAAATTCGAGATGAGATGTGGTGATGGGCGAAGAAGAAGGCGCATTGACTGTCCGGATGACTCAAAGCAAAAAGCCACATAAGACCTAGATAATAGTTATTGAAGTGGAGTGCGAAATGACTTGACTTCTATTGCTCAGTTTCACTACTCCTTGTAGATTCGTTTGCGACTTATGATTCTCGTTTTTTAAAGCTTCATGCCGCTAAAAGTTGAATGTGGGTCGGCGACGGCGACGAAAGAGACGAAAGAGACGTACCCGACCAAATCAGTGGCTGCAGCTGCCACAGGCTGCCACGGGCTGTCAACTTTGTCAAACGAGTACATTGAATCCGATTGGCTTGTCAGGTTTAGTGCACCGACCACTTTTTCTCAAACGTCGTATCTGCCGTCTTCCTCTACCCCCTTAACCCCTTAACCCCTTTATTTGTTTACCTCACCATTCATTGATCAACTTTCAACTCAACCACCTCATTAACCTTAACCTCGAACTCACTTTAGCAGACATACGAGAAAATGAACCGGGAACTTCTTAGGATGCTTCTAGTCCGCTTGCCAAGGATTGTGACGCTTATATCCAACATAGATACCTACCTAGGTACCTACCTATCAGAAATATATTAAGCTACATAACCAGGACCTCATCGCTCGATATTTTCTATATGCTAAAGTTATTCGAGATCCAACCTTCTTACCCGTTTTCACCCATTCACCTGCCTCGAGTTTAGTGTCATTTGACAGTTGACTTAATCTTATAGCCTTAGGAGGTACCTACCTAGGTAAGTACCTTACCTATTACATGTCTTATATTTCAAGTGCTTCAAGGTGAATCGTAAACTATTACTATCATAAACCCCCTTTTACTTTTCGTAACGCTGTAACGATATCCATCCAGGTTCTTGAATAGTCCAATACGGATTTAACTACCGAAAAGCTATATCGGGATTCTTTTCTAAATGGGTAACTGTAGCGAATGATGCTCTAGTTAAATCAATCTCGTAATTCTCCGACTAGATTTTGAAACATCTTCCCGTTGCGGGCCAATCCGCGCCAATCCGCAGCGGCCAACTTGAGCCCGCCTTGTCGGAAGCTTAACAGAATCCTCAATTGCGATTGGCTCACCATCGAAGTGTTAAATACTCCGTCCGGCTACGATATTGCCGTAAAAGCTGGGGTTCACAGCCACAGTGAATAGCAGAGATGTCCACATCGATGATACTTCCGCTATAGAACTCACTTATGATGAGCCTTGTTCGGGAGACATGGGCTTCAAAGTAGCCAGATTGGGAAGATACAATCCCATAAACCTATACCAAGCGTTTAGAAGTGGTGCGGAAAGGAGCCCCTAGCAGCAACAACTTTGAGTCCTAGACTCTTAGTTCCTAGGACGAGAAGAGGTAAAGATGCGAGCAGAGGGAAAAGTCCCAAAGTCTTCATCGACTGAAATGTCTATAAGAAGGCTGATCCACGCTGAGGAATAATGGATTCTCATCATCGCACATCGGTTCGTCACCATCTTTAGGACTTCTTTCATTCTATCTTACTAATTTCTTCCTGCTGGCCAGGTATCTTAATTATATATCTTCCTCCTTGAATACTTAACGATGCCTTCCTTCAAAATCCTCGCTACTCTCTGCATCATGGCTGCAGCCCAGCTTGCCGCTGGCCACGCCGTCATTACCGAAGCTACTGGCGACGCTGGTGGGACCGGCAGTAAACAGTCCCTTTTTCAAATTTTCGAATAGAAAAACAATGAACTAACTTGGAAAAATAGTGGCTCTTGGTGTTGACACTTCAACTCCCCGAGACGGAACTAGGCGGAGGCCGTTTCAGCAGGATAGCACTCGCTTCCGGGGCGACCAAGCCGACACCGTTGGCGAGACCATCGGCGCCGGCAACAACGACATCGAGCAGGGAACAAAGGCTATCATGGACGAAACTGGAGACCAACTCCCCCAGATCACTGCCGGCGGCCAGCTCAAGATGACTTTGCACCAGGTCAACGCCGACGGAGCTGGCCCTTTCCAGTGCATGATCAACGACGACGGCACGGGAGAGGACTGGGAGGACATCGAAGTCACTCAGTCCCCTCCGGGGGATGACTCGCGTGATCGCGACGGCAACGAAACAGACTTTCCTCTTGTCGCAGCCATTCCTGACGATCAGCAGTGCACCGGAACTGTTGCCGGTCAGGAGAATGCTTGTCTGGTCAGATGCCAAAATGGTGCTAGAGCCGGGCCATTTGGTGGGGTCGTTCCGGTCCAGAGTAAGATGCTTGGAGTTTTATTTGATAACTTACCCGCATTGATAGACAGTGGACTGACGTTATGTGTTAGTGTCTAATTCAAATTCAACGGCTTCAACTAATAATAATACACGCCGAGATATCTCTCGGGTAATGAAGAAGAGCGTTGCCTTTGTTGCTTAGGCAAAGAGCTGATGAAGATGCATAGGTACTCAGCTTCCAAGGGATCATCTCAAGAGACACTGGGGTATATAAAGAGTAATATAATGCTAAGACGGGCTGGGTCCTGCACATTCATTCTTATGGCTTGGTCTGGATGTTTTAGGGCTTGATGGGCTAGTTAAGAGGTGCCGATTGGATGGTAGTTACGAAATTGTCTTATATACTCTGGGAATGATCTGAAATAAGGTGGTATTGGATGGTACAGGGGCTCGATGCTTGATGACGTGCAGCTAGAGGCTTGCTCGTAAACCTGATCCCCTCTCTTATATCGAGACAATTAATTGTACCATTCCTAGGTATATTATTCCAATTGTTGCTTTTGCCTATTGATTAACTAGGTAGGTATCTGGTGCCTCCCAATAATGTTCATGCTTTATTACAACCATGCAGCCACCATAATCCATCACCAGAAACCTACCTCATGTTTCTTTATGTTGTCTCAGACAAAACAGGGCTGCAGGTTTCATGCAGGCGTTCATTCCTTAGCGCACAGCCTCCACAACAGCAAGGTCTATAAAGGTCTAGACCTCGACAAAGCAAGATCCATACGGAGGATTTAACTACAGATTAGCTATTGTAGTTACACGGACAACACTTCAGTACTAGTCTGCAAGTGACTAGTCGTAGGCATATACATAATATCAACTAACTAACAGCACCTTTCAGTTAACTACCTGGGTAGTTAGTTAGTAACATCTCTTCGATCAGCACTAACAATGCGCATATAATAACTACTGCGTAAACCAGCCAGGAATAGTCAGTGTCCTTGTTGATGCTAAGACGCTAGTGTCGCTGTTTACGACTTACTAGTAAGGCTCGCACAGGTGTTTGTTCGATTTGCAATATGGTGTCGATGTATCTCAAAGAAAACATCGTTGATTGGTGCCCACGATTTCACCAAAAAAGGGCGGGGAAATACGGCTTTGAGTACCGTCGCATCCGTTCTCCATCGCTTAGCTCCGGGGTTGTCTTGACTGACGTCATGGATCAGACTTCTTAAACGTCTAAAGTCGAAGGTAAACAGATGACATCTAACTACTACTTGGTATATTCGACATACGAGAAGAGCCCCTTTACAGTTTCCATCTTTTGCGTCACACCAACCTGCGAGTGACGAGTCTCGACTTACACAGCCACCGGTAGAACTAGTAGCCTGATAGATACCTTAGTAGGTTAGAATAATAGATAGTCTGGCACTCTGGTGACAAGCAATCGAACTGTTCCTTTGTCAGTCACATATCTAGCCCCCTATCTTGCATTACGATGAAAGCTGCAGGCCGCCGTGAATACGAGCCAGTTTTTCTGACTTGTGAACGGGAAGGCTGCTGTGATCCTCTGAGATGATCCGAAGAATGGGGAATAGGGGTCTCACAAATACCCTAAATACCCTTGCATTATAAGAAATGCGGGGGAAATCTCAAGAAATGTGCTAGTATTATCAAAGTTCAAAAGGATACGCTGGTTATGACGATAAGCAACAAAGCTAAGCCTCTAATATCGTGAGCTTAAAATGCAGTCAATAGTTCATTGGTTGGTTCCGGGGGTCTAGGCAAATTGGCTGCAAGAGCCGGACGAGGAGGGCTGGACTGGCTAGTGGCATCGATCGCCATTCTTACTTTCCTTAGACTGCTTGGCTTCGAGCTTGGTTTCCCTTTGCCTACTTGAGTCGTGATGCTCTTCCGAAGCTGTGATCAACTAAGGATAGCTGCAGCGTGACCAATAAGAGATCCGGAAGTGTCACAAGCATTAATATGACTGGAGGCAAACCAATTACCACTTCCGGGAGAAACCCCCCCCTTTGTGTTGCTCTTTAGCAAAGGCCTTCCCGTGCACAGGGGGGCACATGAGATAGACGAAAGATGATGCTACGCCACAATATCTTGCATAATAGTTTCGAACAGATTTTGGGAAAGATCAGACAAGCTACGTATATGAAAGGCCAAGGCAGGCGAAGATTGGCAAACTTTACATCGTTCGATAGTATCAGTCCGGCCTTTCTAGTTTATATAAGAGCTCCCCCTTCAACCCAGGATATGAATAATAATTATCCAGGATCTAGAGCTATCTGAAGACAATAAGATCTCGATCTCTTTTTAACTATATCCTACATACTCGAAACATATATCATATTGCTAATACCTGCGCGCTTCTCATCCAAGGTACTTATACCCTCTTGCTTACACACGACAAGATAATCACTACTTCAATCATCGAGCTCTTCCTATTTGGGGTTATCTTGTAAACTAATACACAGCACCTAGGCAAATTGCATACCTATCCCACCTTAACCGAAATATCATCCATCATGGCAGCAGCAAACTACCAAGACACCCCCCAATTCAACAACACCTTCTCCAGCAGCGAGCAACCCGCGATTAGGGAACGCGCAGGATCGCGAGACTACACTCATACCGACGAATGGGGTACGCATTTACCTTTTATCTGCTTACTCTTTTAACTCCCATGGCCTTTATACTGACCCAACCACTCTCTCCCCCTCTTTCTAGACGCAGCCAAGACGCCCCCCCTCGCGGTTCCAGAAGCGCAAGGGCAGCATCTACGCGACGCCCTCGTCTCGCGACGGGCACGTGGAGCGCAACCGCGACGCCGTCGAGGAGTTCCACAAGGCGCACTCGAAGCGCTGGTCCGTCAGCAGTTCCGGGTCGAGCCGTCGCGGCAGTCTACCCGGGAACAGCACCACCACCACCAACAATACCAACAATAACACCAACGCCAACACAAACGACCAGCGTCGCAAGGCTAGCCAATAGGTCTAGGCGACCGCGCGGATGCCGGTTATTCCGTAGAGCCGGGACGGGAATACCACCCCTACCCTTACCCCTACTACCACCACCGCCATCATCAACCACGCAGAAGATGGAGGTGAAGATGACGACGGTAGAGACGCAGCATGGAATGGGAAGGGGAATATGCGCGTAGCCGCGTGGTTCGCGGGCCTATGCGCAAGAGAAACACGGAACGAGGACGCAAAATACGATCGTGGTGGTGGTAGTAGGAAGGATACGGGCTTCATGGGCTCGGGGATGTTGTTCTTACGGGGAGTTGTTGATTCGCTTGCTTGTATTACATACATAGGGTATACCTAGTTCACCTCCATTCTTGTTTTACTATTACCTTACCTTACTCTTTTACCACTTTATCGCACGAATAGCTTTATGATACGAGCACGAAAGGAATGAAATGAAAGCCAACTTGAATCTCGTTTAAGTAGCTATTTGGTTCTTATAACTTGCATGTTTAGATACTTGAGTGACATTGACGATAGCAAGATAATATATAAGACGTGTGGTGTGCATAATTCCAAGTACGTCGAATGATTATTTTTTAAATATAAGACTTATAATTCTCTTAAAAGAACATTTACCTAGCAGGGCCTCGAAGAACACAGCCTGTCTCGAAGGGGTACTTGAATCATGTGCATTAATTATCTCTTTTATTACAACCTTCTATTTACCCCCCGAACCTCGCCTCCAGCCTAGCCCTCTCAAAAACACACTACCCCAAATAAACAGCTCCTAATCGGAAAACCTACGAGTCATACATAGTAGCACCTCGTGCGGGCACCCGAGCTATGTGAGCGTGACGTTTCTAGCCCATGACAAGCTGAGCCATCGATCTTCGAGTTAGCAATTTCAGCTTCCCCCCTAAAGGGCGAAAAAAGGGGGTGGAAAGTATAGTAACGTCATCTAGCGGCGACCATGACATACTAATAACTCCATCTATCGACTCCATCTACCGACTCCCTCCCCAACGCTACATCGCCTTTCAATTTAGGTAGGGGCGTCAAAAGTAGCCAGTAAGGCACAGCCCCCTCCTAGCCCCAAACCAAACCAAGAACCCCCCCCCCTAGCACCTAATAGCATCATGATCACCCATTCTACCATGTCAGCCCAGGAAGTAACTCACGTAGCAAGTATACTCAAAAACCGATGTGGGTGTTTAGTGAATTCATAAAAGTACCTAGGGCAACTAGATATAGGTTGTAGGTACGTTGTAGGTATCTGTCTGCTTCTGACTCTCGCACTGGGGAAGAAAAGAAGACCCAAAAAACCCAAACAAAAAAAAAGGTGCGTTACAAACGGAATACAACGCAATTTTGCATTGCTAGCCGCCCTATCCTTTCACCTATGCCAAATGTTAAAAATGCCAAGTTAACTAAAGAGAATGGGAACCATCTTAGAGGCTGGTTTGTTGTTAGTCATCATCCATGCCGTCGATGTCGATGGCATCTGGATTGCTGGGCGCTGCAACCGGTTCCTTCGATATAGTCCCTGCTAGTCCCGTGCTCGACGCCACGAATCCTGCTGGCGCTCGGGCCTGCCGCTCTAATTGTTCCATTGCGTCGGCAACCTCCGGGTCTCCGTTGGCCGTTTCTAATCCTGCCCGTGTTTGATTTGCGCGTGCGATAGCTTGCGACGCGATAAAGTTGACATCCGTATTATATTGTGCTTGTACGCTGCGTTTGATACGGAGCATCTCCTTGTATGTGTCCTCGTTGCCATGCTGCACTTCGAACTGTTCCCACTTAGTCCAGAACGCCGGGTTGGTGCGCGGGTCGCAGAACTGTGATGCATGTCCATAGATCGCGCGGGCCCGGTCGATTTCGCCAAGGCGCTTCTCCATGTCCGCAAACTTTAGACACATATCTCGTGCTTCTTCATCTGGTAGAGCTGCAATAGCCCTTTCGTAGATAGGTCTCGTGGACGGTAAGCCGAAATTAGACGCTGACTTGGTAATATAGAAGTTAAACATATCTGCACGGTCTTCGTCTGAGACTGCGCGGGTGGCTCTCTCGTAGATGCGCATGGCGTGCCTCGCCAAGCCTCTTTCCTCTTCTAGATTGCCGTACATAAGATACAATACTTTGGCAAATTTGGGCGGGCAATCTTCGACTGCCTGTTCAAAGAGATCTCGCAGTCTTTCGATCCCAATCTTTCTATCTACTGCCTTGGTCAGGTAGAGATTCCATAGCTCGAAAGCCACGGGGTAGCTAAATAGGTCGAGCCCTCTCTCGTATATCTTGAAGGATTCTTCGTAATATTTGTGCTCCTCCATGAGATTAGCGTAGTTGACGACGGTTTGTGGAGTGGCAATCCGAAGCTCGAATATTCGCTCGTAAACCTTCTTCGTCTCCTCCAGGGAGCTAACACTTTCGACGAGATCGACGTAGAAACTCCAAAGCTTCCAACTTTTATGTACTCTTTGTTGCGGCGATAAAGTCTCGTCGAAATAGTCTACGGTTGACCTCTTCGGGGCTTGCGTGGCCTTTGCCATGATCTTAACAGCTTCGTCGAAATTCTCGTTGCGTAGTTCCATCTCGGCCCACTCAATCCACATGTCAGCCAATTCAGCAACAGATTTGAATGGGACCTTGACAGCTTTCTCCATAATGATGCGCGCATTTCGTATATCGCCGCCTTTTTCGTAGAATTTGGCATAATTCGCCCATAATTGGTGGAATGGTCCAACAGCTTTCTTCGGATTGATTGCGGCAATGGCGTCTGTATATGTCTGCACGACTTCGGCCTTGTTGTCTCCCCAAAGCGCAACTCGCTTCTCCCATTCCGAAACGCTATTGGGGTTTTGTCGCAGCAAGACATCGTTCAGAAGGAATGGCCGTCGATCCATTAGCTGCTCAAACCGCATCATGCGTATATCGAGATCGAAATCGGCGTCTTCGTCGACTTTGCCTTCTTCTGCTCGTTGTGATGCTAATTCCATCAGCGCACCAATGATCGATTCTTCGAATTCGGCATAGCTGTCAAAGATCATGGTGAAATCTCGGACAGTCATGACGGTTGTGATTCCTTCCTCGTAGATATCCCGCGCGCGTTCGAAACTCCCTCTCCTGACCCAATATGTAGCTAAACCGTACCAGAGCTTGCCTCTTTGATCGTCGAACCTGTCGATTCCACTCCTAATGATACGTTCGACGTCAATACCGGTCTCGTGGCCCGTTTCGACATCGTTCGCATGGTCGATAAGTAGGTCAATCATCTCGCTCCAGAGCTCGTAGTGTCCTTTACTATGCTTGCTATTGAAGCGCGGATTGTTGAGGATATCGATGTACTTCTTCACAGCCTCGGTGTAAAGGCCGACCTGTATCAGTAGCTCGATGAAGTCCTCAGCATCCTCGGGATGAACCTGCATATATCTTCGCCATATCTTCACCGCAGTTTCGCCTGAGGCTGAGTTCGCGAATGGTCTATACAGGGCCCATATCCTATTGTGCTGGGTAATGGGTAATGCCCGAAGAGCACGGTCGAATGTGCGACGAGTCAGAGTGACGAGAGGCTGCTTTAATAGAAATTTCAAGTACATTTCCCATATCTTTGGCATCTTGTTGAGCAGGACCAGGGCTCGCTCAAATAGGGCGTTGACTTTCTTGTACTCGGAGGCGAAGACGGCAGCATTCAGCTTTATGACATGCTTTGTTCGGAATTCTAAGTACTATCGAGTGTTAGCATTTAGACGTGTTGCGACGTGGAAACTGAGCTATTATTCGCTCACCATCTTCCAGAGCTTGTACGATCGCGGTAGCTGTAGACACGCCCTCTCGAGCACAAACGCTTGCTCCTGAATGGTGCCATGTTGGAATTTGAACTGAATATAAGCTAGCCAAGGTTTCGTACTGCCCGGATCTCTTAGAATATCTTGTTCGTAAACGGCATCTTCATCTGTCTAGAAGGGGATAGGTTAGCCAACAATTTGCAAGGGCCTCTACAGCGACGACGCGATAGGCTAACATACTACGAGGTGAAGGTCTGGTTGTCGGGCAGTTCGGAGACCATTGGTCAAGCCATTGGGCGGCATCTTGACCGGATTGTAACCCGTCGATTGTCGTTGTAGGCGATCGCTCGCAGATAATCTCTGCTAATCGACGGTGTAGATGAGAAAGTCAGGGCATCGTCGTGGAAGATATTTGTGGGGGGTGCGACGAGTTTCGACCTCTGGCGTCGAGAAAAAGGCGACCGTGAACGCGGCAGCTTTTTAAAGACTGACTTTATATTTTTAAGGACAAGATGGGATTAGTACCGGTTTTTTTTCACTGGATTCCAGGACCATGGAACATGGAAACAATGCAACGACAAGGGAAAATTTAAGGGACCCCAATATTTAATAAAGCGAATCGTTACGTTGTTTAGATGGAAGAAAGTGGGAAGGGGAGTTATGTCTTGGCATTTATTAAACCATAAATTGAGAAAGCTAGGACCTCTTGAAACTTCCCAATGCTTGTACCTGTTGTGTGGCTTCCTTCATCCCGTCTTAACATTAAGTCACCTAACCTTAAGTAAGTACCTTACCTAACCTAACTTAACCTAGGGTACCTAATCTGTATCGTACCTCTTATGTAACGAATAATAAAGCGGGACTCAACTCCCCGATAAGTCATCACGAGTTCCAAGTCCAAGTTCAAGTCCAAAGCAACAACCTTGAAACTCTGTTTCAATTAGCTTTTATCCCTCTTCATTTTTCTAATTGCTGTTCTTGTATATTGCAGTACTGCTGCGCGATAGCCTCGCTGTCAACCTTTACATCTTCATAACCCAAGTATCAAAGCATAACTGAGAAGAATACGCCATGTCTGGAGCTGGGGTACGTCAACAACCACCAGCGGATATAGCTTTAGAAGCTATGCCCCTAGCAATTCTTATACTTAACATAGCTTCATAGGATCGAGAAGCCGTCTTCCCGACGCGGCAGTCGTTGGGTATCATGAAGGCGAAGCTCAAAGGTGCCGAGACTGGTCACAGTTTATTGAAGCGGAAGAGCGAGGCCCTTACCAAGTAAGAACATGAAGCTCACCCAACCCACCTTATCAATGAACTCTATGCTAATCCGTCTTTTCTAGACGTTTCCGAGGTATTACATATATATATATAACCCAGCACGAAATAGTGTCTCCGACCTAAATACAGGAGTTAACCGAATCTATAGAAATCACACGGCGAATCGACGAGGCGAAGCGCAAGATGGGTCGGGTCATGCAGATTGCTGCGTTCTCCCTGGCGGAGGTAACGTACGCTGTGGGAGGCGATATCGGGTACCAAGTGCAAGAATCGGCTCGATCAGCTCGCTTCCGATTGCGCACTAAGCAAGACAACGTCTCTGGTGTCCTACTACCCACGTTCGAGAGCTACCTAACCGAGGGTAATAACGACTTTGGCCTAACGGGTCTTGGTAAAGGTGGGCAGCAAGTACAAAGGTGTAGAGAAACCTACGCGCGTGCTGTAGAGACCCTCGTGGAGCTGGCTAGTCTGCAGACTGCCTTTGTGATCCTGGACGAAGTCATCAAGGTCGTGAACCGAAGAGGTGAGTTGATGACGCAGCGCAGATAATACAAAGAGCTATACTAACTTGGTATGATTATAGTGAACGCCATGTAAATCAACCCACCCGGCATATATTCAGGATAAGAACTGACTAGTTGGCAGAGAACATGTTATTATCCCCAGAACGGAAAACACCATCAAATGTAAGCGGGTTCCTCTGTACCGCCGGAGCAAATGAGCTAACTCTGGCGCAAGACATCAACTCGGAGCTCGATGAACTAGACAGAGAGGAATTCTACAGATTGAAGAAGGTCGCCGGCAAGAAGCAACGCGACACTGCCGCCGCGGATGCCGAGATGAAGGCCAAGAAGGAAGCACAGGCGGCAGAAGGTCAGGAAAAGACCCAGACGGACGACTCGCCAGCAGATATACTCGCCACCGGCGAAGACGACGATGTTATCTTTTAGTCCGACGCAGTGGATGCTATGGTTTTTAGTAAGGGCGAATGGAAAGCTTGTTTGGACCTGAATTGCATTGTTCTGCTGGGTCGTCGTCGTTATGTATTGATATTCCTCATGATACCAACAGGTTAAAAAATGACCTTGGATTCTCTCGTCTTATGACATAAATATGCAAGTTAAACAAGACTCGCATAATTCTTCGTGTGTAAGAAGTACTATACTTGATTTACTATCTTGGGTCTCTTACGAATTACCTGCATCCGGTATTGAATGCCAAAAGGGTATAAAATATTTGCTTATCATACAAACCTTCCCTATCCACGACGGCGACGGCGACGACCACCAGCCCCAGCTCCGACCCAGGCTTACTGTCTCTGGTACGTGACCTTGATAAACTTGTCGCCGAGCGCCATGCCCGCGGTATTCTCCTTGGCGGTGATAGCCCCCGCCTCGGCCTCGTACTCGATGAAGGCGATGCCCTTGCGACCGGGGACCAGACGGACCTCGCGGAAGCCCTCGAAGCGGCCGAAGACGCCCGTGAGCGCCTCGATGTCGTGGTAGTCGTCGGGCAGATTCTGCACGAACAGAATCTTGTTCGGTGGCAGGTACTCGTCGGGGACGACGGCGTTGGGACCCGCGGCTGGACCGGTAGGCTTGAGGCCGCGCTGCGTCTTCGCCGGACGCGCTGCTTCGCCGCCGGCGGGGGGAACGGCGCCGGGGCGCTTGAGGCGTTTTTGTTCTTCGGCTGCTTCGGCGGCTTTTTTCTTGTCTATGGTAGCAATAAACACATTAGTATTTTTTTTTCTTCTTCCTTTTTTTCCCCCTGACTGTAGATATAATAAAAAGGGGGCGTAATCACCTTTCTCGGCCAACCTCCTGCGCTGATGAAGTTCAAACTCCTCCTTGTTCCCAGACTTCTTGACCGTGGCGTCGCTGCGCGTGCGCGCGAGCGCGACCTGCATCGGCTTCTCGAACAGCTCGAAGCCCTGGACCTCCTCGACGGCGTGGAGCGCCGACTCCGGGCGGTCGAAGACGATGAACGCCTGACCTTTCGCTTTAAGATTCCGCTTCGCTACGATGTCGATGATGTTGCCGTATTCGGAAAATACCGCCGTTAATGCTTCCTTAAGCAACTCCGGTTTCACGCGCTCCTCGAGGTTCCGCACGTACACGCTGTGGCAGTCAGGTCAGTTAGTTACCTAGAGTAGTCAATTTGGGAATGGCGGCGTGAGTAGATTGCGCAGAAAACACGACCGCGAATACGGAGAGATTGTATGTGTCGGAGTGCAATGACACATACGTTGAAATGGGCTGGCTTGAAGCCATCTTGTGTGATATATCAATTCTTCTCTAGATGGTATCAAGCAGAGATAGTTATCACTTTGATAGAAGTATCCTTGTTTTACGATATGGTAGTTGTCTTGGGACAAAGCAAATCGATACGTCGAGCCGCAATTGACTTTAGTTCTTAAGCTGGTCCTTATCGATAAAGCCTATAGTTAACTCAGCGGCTCAGTAAACTTAACTGGGTGCACGCGGATCAAAACATTTGGATGGACCCACTCTGCCAGCTGCTAGCCATTCCACCAATACATGCTTAGGTAGGTATGTAGGTACCTATGCTGTTGCCTTAACTTGACTCCCCTATTTCGTAAGAGGGCTACGGTACCACGTAATTGTTTAAGACAACCTGGAAAGCTATAAATCAAGCTAGGTGCTCACTTTCTCCTATTTACTTATAAATTCCAAGTGTATTTCTCTCCTGAATCCATTAATTCGTTTACCTTATTAAGGCTCTGATTATGTAGATATTTTTCCACGTCAGGGATGGCATCCCCTTCTAGTTCGCTCTATTATACAATCCATAAGAGCGGCGTGCTCTATTCTAACAATGTGCTAGACACGCAGTCTATGGTCTTCAGCTCTTATTCTTTCAGCTGTGGATATCTCTTGGCTAGCACTTAAGCTGCCGCAACTTCCTCCTGCCCGTTACTTTTCTCTTCGGTTTGTTGCTCTTTAGCCGGTTCCTCTGCGGAGGGTTGCTTCTCTTCCGGTACAGGCTCCGGTTCTTCTAATGCCAACTCATTACGCAGATCTGGCAAGAAACGATCTATTCGCTTCCATGTTTCCACCCATAGGTTCTCCTGAGATGGATCCTTGCTTGGAGGAACAAGGTATCCGCTACTCGACATAAACAATAGCACATTCTTCAAATTTTCAGGCACAGCCTCTTCCTAAGCGACGCGTTAATATACTTTTACATCGAACGAAATCATCTTGACAAGTACTTACTAAACTGTCACCTTGGCCGCTATTCATCAGTCTGTCCATGATGTCGATAATTTTAAGCCACAGATCCAGCATGCCATCCCACTTGGAGAGAAGCACGAGGTACTGTAGGAATGTCTTGCATAGAAGAGATGCGACTTGGACCCTTGTTTCACTCATGCCGTCTCGGTCGGAAGAATAGACTTCAGGTTTCAAGAGCCTCAAAATTAAGGGGAATAAAACCTCGCCGAAAATGGCTGTCCATTCTTCATGGTCGCTGCAGGTCAACTCAGGTGATAGAAGTGACCTTTGTAGAGACGAAAATGCCAGAGATCGCACTTCGCGGCACGGATTGGTGCATTGTGTTGTCAAGGCTTTGAAAATGGGGAGCCAATATGCTGACCACGCTGTATCACAGTTAGTAAAAAGCCATGGATACGCGTCGAGGACACATACCCTCGCTATTCTCGAGATGCGACTGTTTCATTAGGTGGGGAATACGGGCTGTCATGCTAGAAATAAGATTGACAGCCTTCACGCCCCGCGAAACAACGGCGTTGTCACTGAAACTAGTTAGATCATGTATAAAAACAAGTGGCAGTGGTAAGAGAATACCTTGAGGCCTCTTTCTTTGGTGGCCGGGCGTTCCTCTGCCTTCTATCGCCTTTCTGCTCCACAAGCGCGCCGACTTTAGCGGCGGTAGCATACTCATTTAGCAGGGCAATTGCAGCTTCATAATTATCCGCGATAATCGCTGATGGCGAGCCCGATACTCCGCCCTCTAAAATCTCAAAGACAGTAGCGGACGCATTAGGGTTGCCGGCAAGGGTGCGCAAGATGAGCCAGAAATCCGGTGAAGTCATAATCTCGCTTCGCAGAGGTCCTGGTTGGTCGATGCAAACCTTCAACCCTTGCAGGACTAGTTGCGACGTCTTTACAAGGGTCTCTTTAGGGAAACTAGATATGGTATGTAGTAGCACAGGTGCTCGTACAAAGTCATGGTCCTAGACTGTTAGCAATGATAGATCCTGGACTTCACTTCTCTAGGGCGTTACTTACATAGCTAGCCTTTAATACGCTAAATTGATAGAAAGCAGCCCTTGAAACAAGGATAGGGTGGTGTTGAGGTGAGTCGCGCAGTATCATCTGTAAGGCTTCTGCAACAGGCTTGCCGAGCAGTGCGACTGTGTCACTGTCTCGTAAAGCGAGTACAGTGCAGAACTCCAGGATGTATACTATCGCGGGATCATATTTAGGCTTCTTCGAGGGGCTTTTAGGCCCACTGGTAGGCGAAGAGGGTAGACTCTCAGGTTTTACAGTGATGACAGGTACAGCAGAGCTTTCATCATCAGGTAGTTCGTTCAGGAGCGCTTCGAGAAGCGGTGATAGATCATCTGCCGAAAGAGCCCTAAGGTGGGTTAGTAGCACGCAAACTTATGGAACCCTTGACAACTTACGAAATATTTGCGAAGACACTTTCCAGATCGCAGGCTTTGATACAATCAACTGTGCTTAGCGAGCTTTCGACCTCTTCAGCAGAAGGTTCCGGCGGGTCATCAGCTGCATAGCTAGAGATGTATGAAGTCAAGACCGACATCAAGCCCGTATCGGCCGTTTTCGCCGCTCGGTCTATCACTTGAGAAGGGGTATGAAGCGGGATTTTTGGAAGATTTAACTTCTCAAAATCGCTATTGAAAAAAGAGGAGGGAATAAGAGAGTTGACGAAGAGTTTTAACCATATGCGAATGATCTAAAACGGTCAGCTTCATTTTGAGTCAGACTCCGCCATGAACTTACATGTTTCCAACCCTTACGGATCACCTTTTCGCTCCCCTTTACAACGCGGAACAAGACAAGTGTGGCGAGCTGCGCTTTGAAGTCCCTGCCGAGCTTAACGGCGAGTTCGCTGACCATAACACTATCGCCATCATCCGATACCTTGACTTCCGTATTTAGAGCCGTATTTGATAAACCATCCGTATCCAGTGTAGTTATATAGCTAAGGTTTTGGATAATACGATCCAATGCTTCTGTGATACCATATCTCGACGCAATCTGTGCGCACTGATCGAATCCTGTAACCACTCGGGAAAATACAGCGTCGTCAGTTGCAGACATAAATACGTAAGACAATGTTGAGACAATCGGTCTCCAGGTTGTCGCAAACATATCAGCATCGTAAATATTAGTATCGCAGATCACCAACGGGCCGGCTGATTCACTCTTGAGTAGTAGTTCTCTCCATGCATAGTCGAAAGCGTGCTTGTTATCGTGTTCGTCTGGGAGAATGATCTCGTCGGATTTGATGGCCTCGAAGGTTAATTCAAGGTATTCGGGAGGGAAATCTTTAGAGCCATTAACACCGCGCAAATTGCGCGCGAAATCTGCGAGCTCCATGCGCTTCGAGCCCTTAAGCTTCGGGCTATGCTGATCAACATTTAACATAATGATAGCATATGTTAGAACGAATACAGCATCCTCACTTGCAACAATATCGGAGCCCGAAGTTGCAAAGTACTTCTTCGCGAAGGCAGTCACTATTCGCTCGATAAGCGGTGACTCGCCAGGGAGCCGGAAACTCTCGAGAAGAAGTCGTACAGCTTCGTCGACGCGCTTTCCGGAAAAGTTGAAAAGGTCCAAAAAGGCATTGAGATACTCATCATTGCCCCTTTTCGATATGAATTCACCAATAACCGCCTTGGATACTCGAGATGTTGTTCGGAGAAATAGGGCGGCTGATGCTGGATCATCGGTAATGATTTTTTGTTCCTTAAGGTAGCCTAGACCCTCCTTGGGCTTTTCATTGAACTTGGTTGCGCCCTTAATGATTACCTTCTTCCTTCGCCTCTCTTCTCGAAGGGTGGCTTGATCTGGTAGGCCATCGGTGACTGGCTCATCATCAAGGCGATCGGCTATAGACTGGACGAAGCCAAGAAGTGCATCTAGACAAAGAGGAGGTACACTAGTTGTGCTCCATGTTGCAGAGTCAGGCAGAGCACTTCTTGAAAGTAATCCAATCATATCTTCGCACAAATTCCCACGATTCGCGTCGGAATCATAGTTAACGAATAGTTCAACCAAGAATGTAGGCATCCTGGTGAGAGCACCGATGCTTTCAACCATAGCTTGGCGAGCGTCCGGTTTCCGTGCGCCGCCTTCCATTCCTAACTTCTGCCTGTCCTTAACCGGCACTGGTGTCGACCTACCGCTACCTGCCTGTGACGGAGGTGGTTTTACCCCGCTTGGTCGTTGCGGAATTCCGTCATAGAGCATAGGGTCGATATTGTCCTCACGTGGTATTTCGACCGGTGGGTGTAAACAAGCAATGAGGTAGGATAAGAAGAGCTCCTGCTGTAGCTTCAAAACCCCTCGGCAAGTTTCAAGGAGTGTCCCGGCTACAATCAGCGATTCTTGAAGAATGGCCATATTGTCGGACCGAACAAGTTGGAACAAATGTCGGCATAACCGATCTTCCGCAACGACGGCCAAAGCTGGGTGCCTTGCTATAGACGGACCAGCAACTTCCAAGGCTACGTGAATAATACGTAGCGCCATAACTCTCATCGTATCTCCCTGTTGCTTGTCATGGGGATCTAATAAATCTACAAGAACTCGAAATAGCTCCTTCATAGATGGCAACGAGTACGGCTTAATATCGAGAGAATCATCGGATTCTGGGGTTGCTATTGTGGGCTTTTCTTCTAAATCGCGAGGAGTATTCTCTGACCCAGACGAGTCTCGCGGTTCGCCACCAGGGGCATCGGAAGATGCAATAACGTTGCTTCCATTAGTAGAGGGGACCATTTTTACGCCTTCCATGTCCCCATTCGCCTGGTGGTCTAAGGCCTCCAAATCATCGCCAGCTTCGACCTCTAGATATTTAAGATGCTCGAAAATGATCTGGCACATGCGGACCATAGCCGCCTCGGCCGTCCTTCGAAGGAGCTCGGATAATCGTGACTGGCAACACATAGTTAAGCCCGTTTCCATCATTTCACAAACACTCTCGTCGCTCAACAGCTCGCCGCCTGGGCCAGATAACATATCCTCCATTAGGTGTAAAATCATCAGTAGCACAACCTCGTCTTGAGCAGAATCACTGGCTTCGAAGCGACAGTGGGTTATTGCTGTCGACAGGGACTGCATGGCAAGTGGGAATCGTGGAGAACTTGGGTTTATAAACCCGTAAGAGAGGAATTTCCGAATCGCCTTCAGGGCTAAGATAGTAATGGGAGCAGAAGTCGAGGAAGCTTGTATTACTTGGAGGAAAGGGTTGAGTAACGCCGGGGCATCGAATTTGTGAATATCTAAAACATATGTTAAAAAGTCCTCTGCTACAAAGTGGTATAGATCTTTTATATTACCTTTGCAGTTTGATAGCTCATGGCGAAGACGACCAAAGCCAGCCATTAGGGGATTATCCTGCATACTCTTGCCCTTCTTTCCCCGCAAACCCCACCGGTTCGCGACGCCGAAGTCCTGCGCGCCATCTATTCCCGAGCTCGCCATAGAGCTTTTGCTTCCTGGTCGCAAGAGAGGACTAGGCGGGCCGAGCTGAACGGGATTAGGGTTGCCACCCAATATAGAGGATACTGACGAGCCCGCCCATCGTGCATGCTTTCGCATGGCAGAAGTTACCGTTATACATTCTGATATAACCAAGGATGCTGGATCAACAGCTACTGTTACCGGTCGACTTCGAAAGTGCGCGTTGGGTACCTGAATATCAGTATTCGTAGCCTTGTTCCCGGTTGCGCTTTGGGGAAGCGTAAGGCCCGAGCTACTCGACTCGGGCGCAAGCTCTGGTTCCATATTGTTTTTGCTCAGTTGTTCATCTCGACTCATTCTCGCCAAAAATAGGCGACGCTCGGTTCAGGAGTAGTGGATAACAAGGTTGAGAACGACCGTGGGTATCGTTGCCCGTTGCGCGATAGGAGATTTAGAAGTTGGTAGCGGTGGTATAAATCGAACTTGACACTTAAGGAAAATGCAAGTGAAATTCGAAAGATCTGTCTATAAGTCGCTAAACACCAAAGAGTCCTGACTCCTTCTCATTGTCCAATGACGTTTACCACGTAGACATGGACAAACTGTCGTGAATTGTACCTTAGGTAGGTAGTTAGTTAATCGTAATTATCGGTTTTATCATTTCCAATGTATTTAATCGGACCTAAACTTTATCACAAGGGTCCTTTATAAATATTGCACGTGTCAGGTAACCCGCTGCCAGCTGTAAGCAAACGGTAGCTAAGGCGTTTATCCGATTGTGACAGCGTGGCGGCAACTTCCATAAACTTAATTTTGCAGAAAAGCGTTAAAAAAGATACCCCAAACTATTAGTTTTTAGCTTTTTATATACGATTATATTATGATAATTTTAATTAATTGTAAAAAAGTTAAATTTTAATTAATTTAATATTAAAAATTAAAATTAAATAATTATAACGATATGTTTTTTATTTATATATTAAAAAAATATATTTAAAATTTTTATAATTTATTAAAATTATTATAATATAATAAATTAAATATTTAAATTAAATATTTAAATTAAATGGTATAAAAATATTTTTTTTAATGTTTTTTTAATTATTTTTTTAAAATAAATAATTATATATATATATATATTTAATAAATATTATATATTTTATTACAATAATATAAATTTAAAAAAATTTATAAAAAAATATTAAAAAAAATATTTTATATTATTTAATTTAATTATTTAATTTATTATATTATAATAATTTTAATAAATTATAAAAAAATTAAATATATTTTTTTAATATATAAACGAAAAATATATTATTAAAATTATATAATTTTAATTTTTAATATTAAATTAATTAAAATTAAATTTTTTTATAATTAATTAAAATTATTATAATATAATTATAATAGAAAGTTAAAGGTTAATGGTGTGGGGCATCTTTTTTGACGCCTTTCTGCTTTGGCTCAGGCTGCCGAGCCGCTAAAGTTCAGGCGCTACATTAGGTACAATTAGGTACAATTAGGTATAGTATGTACTAGGTATCTTCAACTTCAAATATTATAAATGATGGGCTTCATAAATCAATCTAATGAAGCCAACTCCACATTCTCTCAAAACACATTTTTCCTTCACATCGTTTATGAGGATGATGCCTGTCATTATGAATTTCTTCAACAATTAGTTTCGTGACTATAGGTAGGTAGGCTAGATACCTAGGTACCTATAAATAAAACATCACTCAGCACACCATGCAACAACGCCGGCTCAGCTCGAACAAGAATATCTACTAATAAAAGTAATATAGCCTCAAGGGCCAATCTATACAATAAACAACGCGGTCCCGTTGCCGCGTTTAGAAATGTCCCATGCTTCGTAATCATGCATCGGACACAACCAAAAAAACGCCAGTGCCATGATCCTCACCATGGTCCTTGGTATTGTACAAGCGACCAGTTGATCACATGTGTGCGCCCCTATCCTTCCCCTTTGCCCCAAATGATTTTTTTTTACCTCTCCCACATACCTAATGCAGAGTGAGTTTGGAAGCACGATGAGAAGCTTCGCTGCAACCCATTGGCCATCAGTCATTATATCCTAGATATCATTACTTAGGCCTCTACCCTAAATTGGTTGTTGTTGGACTTCTCCCCAACCTTATCCGCTGCCGCTTTCGAGTCTTGACTTGACCCTTGTTGGCTCTCGGCTTCCCGCTCTTTTTGGGCCTCTTTAGCCAAGTTTTGTATTTGGGTTTTATCTTGCTCCCATTGAGCATTGGTATCACTAAACTGCTCTTTGACCTTCTTCTCCCGTTCTTGCTTTTCTTTTTCTTCGGCTTCCTTAGCCAAGCGCTCCGCTTCCATTTCCTAGTATTCAATTAGTATACGTTTTGACTGCAAAGAAAGTTTTTTTTTTTTTTTTTCAACTTACTTCCATGTGCCGGATGTCATCAACACTAGGCTCATATAAATGCCAAATTGTGTAATGAGGAAGCCCAACCACAGAGAATTGCATACGTTTAGCCATCTGAACCCGCTGTCAGCATGAGTCTGTAGGATCAAGAAGATGGGAATTACCTTGCCGAATCCTTCGGTTTCCGCGTGCTTTTCGAAACTGAAGGCCGGGAAGTGGACGCCCGACCTGAAAACCCTTGCCTTTGCCAAAATACTGACACCTCCCACACCGTCGATTTCCATTTCCATATCCGGGTCACCATAGGGGTCACGGAGATAAGCCAGATGAGGTCGCCAAGTAGCATATTCAGCATATCCTTCCACGATCACGGCGTCTTCATCCAGGGTATCGGCAAGAGCTAATGCTGTTTCTGACTCCTGCCACGAATTCAAATCGTAAGGCTGCTCGCCGCCAAGCCAATCAGGGAGTGGTCGCCAAACGTCTATATTGTTGTCAGTAGCGAAAACGAAACAAACTTCAACGAAGCTTACTGGGTACAATAACGTCCTTATTATGACGCATCAAGTCCTCTAGGATGGTAAAGGGGGCAGTCTCAACGTCAACATCTCTCCAGTAAACCCACGAATGATACGGACGGAGAGTTGCGCTTAAAAGCCAATTGCGTGCCTGTGCCATCAACTTCCGGCGACTTGCCTGTGCGGCAAATCCGTGGCGACTTTCAACATCTTGGTTAACTTTCTGACCAAAGTCCTTTTCGATGATAGATATTTCTCCGTAGGGCAATTTTGGGTCCTCACTGGCTTGTAACGCCTCCAACTTCTCTACAAGCACTTCTAATGTCCTGTCTTTCGAGTCGGAAACGAGGAAAGCGAGGTCGATAAGATGGTGGGGGTATGTAAAGTTTCGGAGGTGAGAGAACATCATGTTGAGATGGGGTTCGGCATCTCGAAGTGGAACACATAGGAGGATACGTTCCTCTCTTTCCCAACCACGAGCGGTACCCTGGACGTTTGAGAGATCATAGTAGCGCACGGTGTCCATCAAAACATCTCCACTTGAACCCAGAAGACCCAGAGAGAATAGAGAAGTAAATGTTCCACTCCCTGGCCGGATAAAGAACCAAATCAACACGATAACAACGGCAATTATACCCAATCGCGTCAGTAGATTTCTTCGTCGACGAGCTGCAGGCGTTGAGGCGCGGGGTTGAAATCTAACGAACAATATCTCTGTTAGAAAAGAAGTTGAATTGCATACCAGTCAAATAATTCAGGCCCAGTAACGCGTTCAAATAGAGGAGGGAGTTCACCAACCTATGAGGAGAGATATCGAAGGTATTGGTATTGCGTGGATAGCCATTGGAAAATCCAGAGGAATGATGCCGGGGCATCATCTTGGAACTGGTCGAGGATGCATATGAGGGCAACATTCGAAATACTTAAGCGACCTGGTCGACAAGAACGACGCGCGCAAAAGGTTGCTCAAGATTGAAGTTGAACGGTGCAACCCTTATTTTCGAGACGGGCGCCGTTAGGGGCTAAAGTCTTAAGGGGCGCGAAGGACTTTTACAGATTCATGAGTGAGGATTAAGGAGGAGGAAGGGTTGGAAGTCGAAAGGTATAGGTCTAAATTGACAGAATAGAGAATGAGGTACTTGGATAAATTCACGTCGTCGTCAAATACATGCCAATGAAATGCAAAGACAAATACCAAATACGAGGTTACAAGGCGAAATGATCAAAAAGGTGTCGAGTTCAGAATCCTGCTAATTGCGCTAACGTCTATCACCTAAATTAGAACATTGATAAGCACGTAACGAGAACAGACGAAGCTTTGCCAAGCCAGGCTAGTCAGTTATTGAAGCCGTTTCAGATTTTGGGCTGTTTGTGGATCAAGTGCACGGGCCATTTGAGGTAGTTAATAAACGGCATTTCAAGGACTTCTGGGCACCAAAATTTACCTAAGGTACTGTACCTCAACTCGTACCTAACAGCCTAAATGGACCTTCAGGAAAGCACTTGCATAGATCAGACGCAAATAAGTCAAGGACGCACGTTAATTTCTTAATAGATGAAGCAAAGGTTTTTCAAACTTTAAAAAAGCACTAATATTCCCCTGCTGCTTGTCCCTTTTTCTATACTAAATTAACTACCTACCTAGGTAAATATTATTTTCCCTGATGCTTAAAAAAAGAATTGCTCAGTTAAATAATTAAATGTCTGGTCTCGGAATATCATCACACATGAAAAATACACTCTCCAACAACGTTTTTAAATTTTGAGATTGGTCTCTTTTGATTTCATAAATCACACAAGACATCCTCATATATAAAATTCCACACCTTGCTACGATACGCATCTCTTACTTCTTAATCCACACCACTTAAACATGATTCATTATGATCCATCTTCTTATCAATATAAGCTTGATTCATATGGTTAATCAGACATTTATAGGGAATATCTTATACATGCGGTTGTCATTTGTGACGCTCGATACATCGCGTCTACTGAGACGGACCCGCCGTATAATAAAAACATCCATGAATGCCCTCGCAGCCGGTTGGAAAGCTATATCTTTTAAGAAAAACGCCCATTATCATACGTCCTAATCTTTACCAAGTAGACAAAATAGCAAACAACCCAAGGGATGCCTCAACCTCCTCAGTTATATAACCTAAAACCCCTCTCTACCCGAATTAATCCAGGACGTACGCAGAGTCGGCCAGGGCTTGGGTGGATTGATCTTTTCTCCTCCCGAACCTTTCCCTGACTTGTTGTGCCCTACGTTCCGCTACCGTTAATCTATTCCTACTAAATGTACCAAAAGTTAAGAGAATGGCAACAGCTCCAATAATTGTGCATACTCTCATATCCTCGTTGAATGCGTCCGCGTACGCTTGCACAGTAGCCTCCAGCTCGCCCTGCAGTAAAGTAGAGTTACCACTTGCAAGGAGAGGAGTCTCGTCTGGATGACTTGGTCCTCTCTGCGCTTGGAGCTTGACACCTAAAATGGCTGAAGAGGCTGCGATACCTATACTACCCCCTAAAACCCGGACTTGGGCCATCAAACCCTGTGCAGGAGCTGATTTGTGGTCAAAACAAATTTCTAAGAGATTTTGATGGAAAAGAAACTTACCATGGTCTCTGATTGATGAATGAAAGGTTGCTACCATCGTTGCTGTCGATACAACCATTCCGAATCCAAGGCCAACGAACACCAGAAACCCCAAAGCTTTCTTCTCAAGCTCAGGCGAGCTCGACAGAGTTGATAGAAGTCCGCAGCCCAGAACTACCAGAGATGTAGCAACGAAAAATGTCTCAAATATTCTGTCTTTCTTTCCATTGATTGCTCCTGCAAGCAGTGATCCCACGGCGCTTGATCCTAACATTGGAAGCAGCATAACGCCTGCAATAAGGGCACTCTTGTCATTCACAACCTGTAACCTCAGCGGAAACGCATAGATAACAAGCATGTAGGGAAATCCCAAGAATAGAGTATTCAGTACCGCTGCTGCATATATACGGTCACGCAGTAAACGCATCGGGAGCGCTGCGTCTATAATATCGTTCAAGCGCCAATCAACGAAGATGGACCATGTAAATAGTCCTAGCCACAAGATTATTCCGAAGATAAGGGGAGCGATGAACACCGGCTTGGACCACTGGCCTCCTAGTACAGCAGCATTCTGAAATGGGAAAACGACCAATACAGAAGCCGCAATCAGAAGTATCGATCCAATATAGTCCAGTTCCCTCCAAGACCTGTTACCGGAATGAGGCAAATACTTGGGCGGCGGCCAGGTGAAATAAAACAGGAGAATTGAGACCGCGCCGATGGGCCCGCTAGATGTTCTATTAGCATATTTATAAAATACATTACGGCTGGAGAAGCGCACTTGATCCAAAACACCCATCGCCAAGTTGTGTACTCAGTCAACACGCCACCGAGGACCGGCCCCAGGACACTTGACATAGCAATGACAATTCCTACTAGGCCTCCAATGAACCGCTTTACCCTCTCTGGTGCAACTTCTGGAAGGATTATCATCGTAATAGAATACAACCCTCCTGGGAGTCAGTCTTTTCCTATTAGTCGTACGTAGTATTAATGATCACTCACCAGAACCGCCAAGACCTTGCAATGCTCGACATGCTATTAGCTGAACGAGATTTTGGGCAAAGCCGCACGCGATAGAAAATGCTATGAATATGAGATAGGATGCAATGAAGGCATTTCGGCGACCGATTATATCAGAAACTCGGGCTAACAAAGAAGCACATCCAAGATACACCAAAGAGTAAGCCAACGCAACCCAATTTATTGATGCCAAATCACCAAACTCAGTTGCTATCGAAAATATGCTCGTGGCGACAATCGCAGTATCGAGAAATGATAGTAGTAAGCCAACAAGAAGCCTAGTTCCATGTTAGACGAACAACAAGGTGCCGACCAACGTCCTAACTCACCCGATACTAAATAACCAAAAACGTATTAAGGGTAACTCCGGACGAGCAATCTCGAGTTCTAAACTTGAGATGCTTGAGGCAGGAGCAAGAGTCTCGGTGTCTTCGCTTCTGTTCGTCTGTTCTGCACGCAGGTCCATGGCAAAGTGCTTGATGAACTTTCGATATGTCTCCTACCCAGTGTGGGAACGTTTTGCTTTTATCAAAGAACCTGAACAAAGAATCGCTTTACTCGAGAAATATGGTACTACCATCCCCACTTACACTTAGAGATACACCTGTGCCACTCTCATAGGATACTACCAAGCGCAGTTTCGTCCAAAGAGAGACATCTCAAGTAAGGAAAACCGAGCACCTAATCACCTTAGGCGGATGCCAAACCATAAGAGGACCCCGATAGTCCTTCCTACATGCATCTTTGCTTTTCTCGTTGATCCCACTTACACGCCTGCCGAGACAACATTTCTATGGAACCCCAGCAATGTCGCTCACGTTTGCTTGCGGCAGTGTACAACTCCAGCCCCACCTGATGCCATTTCGAGATATTCTGGGGTAACTAGTTCCAGTCTGTTGGTAACATTGTACACCTTAAGTCGTCCCTTGCGACCATTCCGATCCCGCTGGGGTATCTTTTACTTATACTAGTGGTTTCGGTTAGACTCATATCAATCAGTACCTGTCTACCTATATATTCCATGGTTATGATTGGAAACATTGAGGTTGCCTTATTAATTAAAGTTTCCTGGGAGTTCCAGCGCTAGACACCCGTCTGCGTATATTTACGTAGTAATTTCATATATAAGATTACGCAGAATGTCACCATAGTACTAGTAATGAGCCAGCACAGAAATAGCAATCCTCATGTAAATGAAAACGATTCACAGAATCTCTGTCACCTTTGAATATCTATTATTCGGGATTTGCGATAAGCTAACACAACATTTCGGCGCCGTTGCAAATAGTGACGTACCAGTGACAAGTACGACGACGACGAGCGTTTCCAATGGACCGTCAAGTTTATATTCACTTTGCCTAGTTTCACTGGTCTAACTTGACGTCCGGCTTGTGCTAATGCCGAGCATTTTTGTCTACCCTATATGTGAAACTGAATCATCTCAACAGAGAAGTTAGACTACGGAACAGGTTGAGCTTGAGAAACCGTGTTTAAGCTTGCTCCACGGATGAGTTCTGTGCTCTGGGAAGATATTACTTACAGCTGCCAACAATTATACAATCAAAGCCCGGCGGCGTATCAAATATCGCCATATTAAATCAGCTGGGTACAAAAAGTGTATTATGAAGTACCTAGATATTTCATTTTCATAGTTGCTTCGCTATCGCATACCTATCTCGAAATCCAGTCGGTACTACCACTGAAAAAGACCTGGACTGTCGGGACCGGGTGAAAGGTTACTCACGCACAACCATACCAGAAACTACCTAAGGTATGCCTAGGCTATGAACTGACAGTCTAACATGCTTTATGCTAATAATACATCTTCCTTAGCCCCTTTTGTCAAAGGTACTTTTCCCGCCGGTAACCTAAAAATCGTACGCCTACTCACTCAAGGTAGTTACTTTCGCTCTCAAATTTCTATAAATACCTAGGTATCTAGTAAGTTATAATAGCTGGGGCGTTCGGAAATTCCCAAAGGGATAAAATACGAATAGGTAATTTCTATTCTAGCACATACTATGTAAGTCCAGTGGTACTAACTAACCGTAGCCCCTTTCTAATTCTGACCTATCAGCTTTTACTTTACCATGCTCAGCCCTAAGTATATTGCTTTTAAGCCTCTTTTCGCCCGCCCTTGCATAAGCCACGGTAAAGATATGTTGGTTAGCAGTAGATAATCTGCAGCTAAGCTCATCTCGTTATGCAGTTCGGCTACTAAAATCTGCGGTGTGCCTGATGCCGTAGACAATTCGTCAGAATGACTACCGCTGGCTTTTTTTCTTTGTCTCAAATATCATGCACATGCCAGTCTGTGATACCCGACAAACAATTTCATATCTATACCAACTTTCCAAGAATAGGATAGGAAGAGATTAACGACTAGCATGCTTTGTGTCCTTGATATATGATATTTGTCAGCCACCACAAACAACTGGGAAGCGTCCGATTCTCATAACTTATTTCCTAGGGAAGATACTAAAAGTACCAACTCATGTCACGTGTTCGGCCCTGGCTTCCATACCTGGGGCTAATCACACATTTTCCTGTGAAATGTGCCATCCCCTTGGTTCACCCCAAATCCTCGTTCATAAGTCATGACACAGGAAGCACAACTTTATCTACGTTCCTCAACGTTAGTACTGTGAAGAAGACCTAAATATGTGTGTATTCGTAGATGGGTAGGAATTTTAAGAAAAAAATCGTTCAATACAATGCAGACAGATTATTACGAATTGGAATGACATTTTACTTGTTAGCCAAGTTAACTTGGTAGTCAGGCTTCAACAACTGTACGCAACACGACTCCCTTATTTTATATAGGGGGTTGCCCCTGAAGTACGTACCGATTTCATATTAGTAATATGCTATCATTACCTATGTAACCAAGTGCAGACTGCATGTACCTAAGTACCGTTGTGCGGCTGAACCCCACTAGCCACGCTCTCTGCGGGCGCTGTGCCACTCTGAGAAACACTGAACCTTCCAGCATTCGCAAAGTCGCGGTTTATTGGGTTTATTTGGTTTAAGGAACGTTCGGAGGGTTGACCTTATGATATCGGGGTGCCTTTATTGACATATCACCTATTAAGAGCATCAAAACTAAGTCTTATAGTTGTTCTAATATTTTCATTCATTGACCGGTGCAGTCGGTCGGACGATTCTCATATCAGCGAGCCCCGGGAATCGGCATAAAGATGACTGAGATCGTGATGAGCCAAACACCGCCTATTCTGCACGGGCCGACGGAGAAGGAAAAGAAATATGACAGACAACTTAGATTATGGGCTGCTAGCGGTCAAGCCGCTCTCGAAGCAGCCAATATTCTCCTAGTCAATTCTGGCGCCGGCACTGTTGGCGTAGAAACGCTGAAGAACCTCGTCTTACCAGGTATATCTTATAATTACCTCATACTATTAGACCTAAGCTTATATGAAGATGTAGGTATAGGGAAATTCACCATAGCAGATGATGCTATAGTGAACGAGGCCGACTTAGGCGTCAACTTCTTTCTAGATGAGAGCTGTCTGGGAAAACTCAGGTCAGAATGTTGCACAAAACTGCTCCAGGAACTGAACCCCGAGGTCCAGGGGGAATGGTTCCCAAAGAAAGAGGTGCGCAAGACGCACTTGGTAGATCAGGATAGCTGTGCGGTACTAATATAATATCATAGGGCATTTTAGATCTACGCAGTACTCTTGAGTCTTCGTCTACCTTCACACTCATCATGTACACGCATCCCATCAAAGAGGAACTTCTTTCAATCATCAAGTCATATGCTACTGAGCATAAGACTCCGCTAGTAGCGATTCATTCTGCCGGTTTTTATTCTTATTTTCGCATTAACCTTCCAGGGACATTTCCAATAGTCGACACTCACCCTGAGGTGGAGAAGACGACTGATCTTCGACTCTTAAATCCCTGGCCTGAGCTCGTTGAATTTTCTCGAGAGATGACGAAGGATATTGATGCCTTGGATGATCATGAACACGGACATTTGCCATATGTTGTCATACTGCTCCACTATCTTGAGGAATGGAGACAGTCACATAACGGCCAGAATCCTATCAGCTATAACGATAAAACGGCATTCAGCAAGTTCGTCCTGAGCAAGGCAAGGACCAACAACCCGGAGGGTGGGGAGGAGAACTTCCAAGAAGCTGCTACTGCCATCAACAAGAATATCAAAGCCCCTGAACTAGAACCTGGTGTGCAGGAAATTTTTAATCACCAAGTCTCCGATGAGGTATGGTCATATGATGTGCATAATAGATATTCCAGACTAATGTCCAATAGATTGAGCGCCGCTCATCTTTCTGGGTCATCGCAAAGGCGATTGAAGCATTCTACAACAAGCATGGTTGTCTCCCCCTGCCTGGGGCGTTACCCGATATGAAGGCCCAGTCTACTGTCTATGTCAAACTACAGAGCATATACAAGACAAAGGCTCGGCAAGACGCCCAGGAGGTGCTAGAAACTGCTAGGGCCTTACCTGGTGGCAAAGACGTCGATCCCGCCGAGGTAGACCTTTTCTGCAAGAACGCTCGATTCGTGAAGCTCATCAATGCAACGCCAACGAGTGAAAATCTCGATGCAATATTTGGTAAGTGGCAACCAGTTCCTTGACTCTCTCTCAAAAGTGGGCTGACCCCCTTTCGATAGACGCTGAGACGATGAACGACGAGGCGGCCGAGGCTATGAAGGTCGAGACCGACGGGGCATTTACTCTCCCTATGTCTAATCTCTTCATTTATCTCGCCCTCGTGGCGACTAGCCACAATATAGCGTCTACCGCCGACGAAATCATGAGCTCCATAACAGGTTTAATACCAAAGGCCGCTGGGAGCCAGAGGGTACTGGAAGCTTCCCAGGAAGTAGCACGAGCTGCTGGCGGCGAACTTCACAACATATCCGCGCTCACTGGAGGTATGGTTGCGCAGGAAGTCATCAAAATCATCACAAAGCAGTACATTCCAATTGAAAATACCTGCATATTTGACGGCATCAGTAGCCGGTGCCAGGTACTTCGGCTATAGTAGGTGGACCCCGGGAAGGTGACAGCCAGCTAGCAGAAGATATTCCCATAGGCATATCATCCGCAGATCCGATTTATTCATGGAGAAGTTGGAGAACTTGTGGAGAATAGTGAAAAGCCTGGAAGCTTGGCAAACTTGACGATACGACATATTCACACCATCTCTCCGTTCTGGCTGGAGAAGGCGGGGGATGTTATTGTCGGACCGCAGACCCTCTGCGGTAACGCCAGACTTGATGTACGACAGCTACTAAATGTAGCCTAATCGTACCCTCGGTCAATGATGAATAATTTTAGCTTTGTCGACTGTTACTAAAGAGGTCTACACAGCTGGATGAAGTCACAACCAGTCACGCTAAACCTGGAGTGCATGTTGGTGCTTTACATTAGTCTTCATGGATGGTTCAAGTGACGATGTGGCTGCCACATGCTTGATATTGGCCTTGAAAAATTTTGGGATATGTATGTCCACTCCCCAATACAACCGTACAATCGGAATTCCTCTGGATCAGATCCAAGTGGATGTAACTTTCAGGTACAGGAACATTATGAAACGCCATCTATCTTATCATTCTACCGGAACTCATACATAATATCCCTATTATCCCCCCTAGCTACGACTCTACATCTAATAGTAGAACGGGTTGGTCGGCCTTTGGCTGTTACATGTAGCGCTGTTCCGTAAGTTAGACGCCCTATGCATAACACAGGTATCAAGAATGCCTGTTAACGAAAGAGGTAAATTCATGTCTGTCGCCTTAACCAGGTACCCATGTGGCCCACAGACAAGGTGCGTAAGTGAAGGCCCTGTTAAGCTAAGAATAAGTAGGGTTGAATATTAGAAGTGTGCGAGGATAGGGTTTCTAGAGTTCTACATCATTCTATGATGATTGGTCTTTAGTTACTGGACTTTTGATAGGCTCATTAGTTACCTTTTCTTTGATTGGAGAGGGCTACTTTCGGTCAAACAGACCACCCAGGCATGGAAGGCTGTCACGCAACATATTAAAACAGTCAAGTCAGGTGGTCGTCCCCTAATGAACTGTACGAGAGCGTACGAGTGTCTTCAATATATATAATGTCGTGTTACTTAGCTCTAAAGAGGTCGAGAATATTCGGGAATGGGCACTAAAACCCTGTCGCGTCCTTGGACAGACGAAAGAGGAGTGATGGGCAGATTGAGGCGCAACACCTACCCCAGATGTCCCAAATGCCACTCCAAGAAATATAAATGGACGGCGAAATTTAATATACAGACCAATGAGGCCGAGCATCGTCGCCATTCTGATTGGCCTTTAGGGTATTTCTGCGTTGTCAGCGAATTGCTCGGCTAGCTATCTTATTTAAGTCGTCGGCCACACCAGCATGGCCTTGCGTGAACGATGCATAATCTTGATTAGGTCCAACACGCATTATCTATTATGCAAGCTAGAACTTAAAGGCTCGATTTGGACAATGAGGCACGTGGATTTGTCCGGATTCTGCTCTCCTCACTTAATATCTGTATATACGAAGCGTGTCCGATATGGCTCACCCTTGACCACTCACGAGCGCAGTTTTTTCGACCCCAACAGTAAAACTCATCATGAGAATTGAAACTTCATTGAGGAGTTCACACCAAAGCACGGGGCACACTTATAGATATCGTAGCTCAGAGCCGAGTCTAACCTCTACAGTCACCATTGACAACCTTGCGACCCGTCGTACACGTATATAAGCTAGAAGCATCTTGCTCTACTACTATAATATCCTGGTACTGATGCCCCTGCCAGCCAAGAGGGTTTTGACTGGAATGATATGAAAATATAAATAGTGATCGCTATACGAACCGGGCGAGACTGTCTCGACGACGAAGACTTATCCTGGAAACTTCACGTCGGCTTAGGCGTCTACTAGTCCTCTTGAAGCTATGGGGCATTCCCAAGAAGAACCCAAGTACGGACGTGTGGAGACAACAATAGACAAGATTAATATGCCGTAGCCTCTAAGATGGCAGAGTCCTGTCATGACATTCTATGCCAAGAGGTCGAGCAAGGAGGTTTTCTCGCTTTCATTCGGGTTTGCCTCACTACTTGCATCACTAGATATCTAAGGCCATCTCAGAATGTCGACTAAGTACTTAAGCGAGTGGCGTTTCAATATAACCATCAATGTCAGCTGTTGCCTTTCAAGTTCACTGCACTCCACACTCCTGCTGTACGACGATGAAAGGAGTTGCAGCTAGCCAACCGACAGGAGTGTGGGGTAAAATCGACGAGCTTGGCGGCAGCACCATGCCAGGAACTGAACCTGAATAGGACGCAAAAGAGGAAAAAAAGGCTTGCAGGGAAGCATTGCCATGGGCGATCCGGAGACAATCGCGCAGGGACCCGGGACTTGAACAAACTTTTGCACAAGCCTCTGGCTACCCATTGGCGGGGACCCTGAGAGACACTGCTGAAGATGTCCAGGACAACTTGTCATCGATCGCATTGCATCGCACCTCATTTCCATATCTGAGTCGAGCTGGCCCGGATTTGGAGCAGAGATCTCGATAGATGATCATTCGTGAATGGAATGATATGCTAAGCTCTTCTCAACCTTGTTATGTATGCCATGATCGTAGGCCGATTAGGGTTGTAGCAACGTAAATACCTAGGTAGATATGTACCTTAGGTACCTAAGAGGTAGTCACTAGGTAAGTAAAGTTGAGGGGATCGTGAACAATGGGTCAAGTTCACGATGTGAGCGGGACTGTGATGTACCTACATGTTCCAAGACGGCCGCCAAGACATGAAGAATCGTAACAGCGTACCGCTCTCCCGAGACTAACTACCTTACGTTAGCAAGAAGTGTGGTTGAAGGAGCCAGCCAATCTGGTGTTGGGCTCTCTCTCAGTTCTCCGCCCCCGGCATCGCGGAAATTTTCTGCATCGGCTTTTCCGCCCCTGATCTCATCTCGTTTTTTAGATCGTCAAGCGACGACGATCTAAATGTGTAAGTTATTGTCAACGCTTGGTATTCTGCGATAATATCAAGGCTGATAGAAATGCAGAAAGATCTCCCGCGTTGACAAGTCGCTTACTTACCTTTTCCAAGACCTGGGGATACATAGTCGAGGACGGTTCGCAGTTAGCGATTGTACGTGTAAGTGTAGCTCTATACGCATTATTACTATTCATGGTACGAATTATGGGGTTCTTTATGAAGTGCACGCATAGACGTGCCTGGCGTTGAGACACTAAGTCGGCGCTTGCTACGTTCTGTATATTAAGTCGAGGTCATGAGTGGTCTGCAGCGGCTTCTCCTTGATCATAGTCCCGGGCCGTTGTATGTAAGTCCCAAGACTCACACCCCATCGTTCGAGTACGCGGAAAACTGAGTCAGTAGGTACCTACCTATAACCCATGCTTCGTTTGCACGGCTCGTTTGCCGGTCAAGCCTTTTTTCAATGTAGCTAAAAAGGCCGACGACCCCTGCCACGCATCTTCCCTGCCCTAAAGGCTTGGAGGGTGTTAAGTACCATAGTACCGAACGGTTAGGAGGTACTAGCAGATCTTGCAGACCTGCTCACAATCTCCCGTTGCAACGCTGTTACGGGTACCTACAAGTTCTGGCCGTTGATCCTACTTGATAATTCTTTGAGAAGAAATAGTAGTGATCGCGGGGCCACCCCTCGAACTACGGCTACCCGTGGCTAAGTGACAGGGATCCAGGGGTGTTATGTTCATGGGGAGTCCTCTCCAGCCAGTGAAAATCGAACCTGGCCTTCCCTAAATCTAACCCAATCGCCGCGAAGGGTACCAGGCTCGGAGATTTCATACGCCAGGAACTCCATGCAAACCAAACAAGACGCCAAAAAAGACACGCCAAAAATGTTAACCTTGTAGGTAACGCTACGAAAAGAAAAACCCTTCTAAAAAATCTTATTTCAAGTTTCTCATTAGTTAACTAGATGCATGAAACTATTACCCCAGTCCCACTCCTTGGAGCGGGAGGCTATTCCATACCCCTTGGCGCTGTCTGATGTCCTGCACGTCAGTCACTGCTCACATGGCTTTCGGATTATATCTCAAGTTGCCGAACGGCATCTATGGCCTAGTCCCGGTATGGTCGACCAGCTGTCCAAGGGCTGAAACACTGGCGCTGCTATCTCATCTTATACTCTCTATTGGTTCAAGCGCCCCATCTTCTCAGAGTCGCTACCGCTGACAAAGGGCATGAAGACTCTTTTGATGAGTGTTACATGCTACTCACTTGGCTCACTCAGATAAATCATGCTATAAACTTGACTTGACATGGCAAAATATCATACGTCTACCCCCTGCCTATCCCTAGATCTGGTATAGATACACCAGAGTATATGCCAATCAGCTGTTAAGAGCTGTTGACTCTTGTGGCAAACGTGTTAATCATTACTCGACAGCGCGGCATTGATCTCCAGATGCGCGCTTCCCTACCTGTCCGAATCTCGACTTTCTCTGGTACGAAAGGCACGTCCCATGCCTACCATGCCTACCCATGCCTACCTTTACACTTAGTCTGTAAGTCTAGCCTGCTCGACCTGTCACATCTTATAGGACGTATGTATGGTGGTGTGGAGGCATACCCGGATGCGCTATAGCCTCTCGGTTCCTGAGCAAACCATCAACTTAGAGTCCTTGAACAAGGTTGCGTTACTCCACACAATCTATTTACTTGCCTTTCATCTCCAGATTCTCCACGCCTCCCCCGCCAAAATAGGTTACAAGGCAATATCCTATATAAATCTTCATCGTCTCCCGTGTTGTCGGTCCTGGGTCCAAGACGGCTCCCCACATCCCCCCGGATTGCTTATAGTGTTTTTGAATCATCGTACATCACTTCACTCAAGCTTACTTATACATCATTAACTTTATATCCTATCCTCACATCAACTGCTTGCATAGACTTGAGCAGGAGTACTTGAGCCAACATGGCACCGAGTATACCGATTCCCACTCAAGGTGGAATGTTTCATACCTGTAAGTCATCTTCACATCACTGTCTCAAGTTTGACATCCATGTAATTCTCTAACTCGATCTCAGTCCAAGGAGTCACTCCTCGGAAACAGTCTACAGACTCTACGGAGAGTACCAAGACGAATGGTAACGGCACAGCTAAACGTATAACAACACCACATGCATGCGCCGAGTGCAAGCGTAGGAAGATGTATGTCTCGTACAACATGAGGATGAACGAAGCATTACTGACATTCAGCCTAGTCGATGTGATGGCCAGCAACCATGTGGCCAATGCCTCTCGAGCCGAGCTCCTAAGCGGTGTTTCTATGACAAGCACCGCCAAAGGGTGATCCCATCGAGGAAGACGCTTGAGGCACTATCACAATCCCTCGAGGAATGCCGGTCAATACTCAAGCGGCTTTTCCCAAACCATGAAGTTCAGTCACTTTTACCACTACCTCGCCAGGAACTGCTTAACCTCCTTGACCGACCACAAATTGATGCAGCTGCGGCACTTCCATCACCACCATTACACACATCGCCTATGCCTGGTGACATTGGCTCACCTACTCTGTCCGGATCCGAACATGGCCTTTCTAACTTAGAACAAATACCATCTCGAGACATCGAATGGGACGAGGAACGACGAGGGCGTGACCCTATACCGGTTGAAGCAGATGACGTAAATGCGCTCTCTCTATCAGTCGACCGCCAAGCATCATACTTAGGTGCCTCGTCCATTAAAGCGGCACTTATGGTGATGCTAAAGGTCCAGCCGGGTCTCCGAAGTTCCCTCACACCACCACTAAACAGCGTAGAAATGGCACACAACCTCCCCATAATGAGACAAAAAGCGACGAATCCGAAAGAACCTCAACGAGTACCGTGGTCATGGAAGGGCCAAACACTAATAGACGCCTACTTCAAGCGGATACACGTATTTGTGCCTATGCTAGATGAAGCTTCATTCCGAGCCGACTACCTTGAAGGACAGCGATACGACGCTCCCTGGCTCGCACTTCTCAACATGGTTTTTGCCATGGGATGTATTGCCGCCCTCAAATCCGACGACTACAACCACCTGAACTACTACAGCCGGGCCATGGAATACCTTCCCATGGACTCTTTCGGCAGCAGCCACATCGAAACCGTTCAAGCCTTAGCATTAATAGGAGGATACTATCTACACTATATTAATCGACCTAACATGGCAAACGCCGTCATTGGTGCCGCTATCAGAATGGCGAGTGCTCTCGGACTCCACCGTGAAAGTTTAGCTCAAGGTCCTGCCGGCACGAGTAAAGAAATCGCAGCCGCAGAGACGAGAAGACGCACCTGGTGGAGTTTGTTCTGCCTCGACACTTGGGCTACTACTACTATGGGCCGCCCGTCATTCGGACGATGGGGCCCTGCCATCAATATCCGCCCACCCGAGACTGGCGTTAGCTCTGCTCGAGACTCGGCGCAGCACGCTGGCATCCTGCCTCTGATTGAAAACATCAAGTTCTGCAAGATTGCCACCGCCATCCAGGACATGCTAGCCATCTCCCCTCTACTGCGTGCCGAGGACCGATGCAACCTCGACGGCCAACTGGTCAACTGGTTTAGCAGCTTACCCTGGCTGCTACGTACCAGCGACCCCTGCGCCGAACCCCTGTACATCGCGCGTTGCATTATGAAGTGGCGCTACCAGAACCTACGTATGCTACTGCACCGCCCGGTCCTCTTGAATTTAGCCAGCAGCGGCGCATCGCACGCGGCTGAACACGACATCGCTGCCATCGAGGCCTGTCGCGACTTAGCTAAGCAGACCATCGAGGATATCTCCCGCGAGTGGTCGCGCAACCAGATGTCTGGCTGGAACGCTGTCTGGTTCCTCTACCAGGCGGCTATGATTCCGCTTGTCTCTATCTTCTGGCAGTGGGACAGTCCCCGCGTGCCCGATTGGCAGAAGCAGATCGAAACCATCCTCGAACTGCTCGAGGCTATGGAAGACTGGTCGCTGGCGGCACGTCGCTCCCGCGAAGTCGTCTGGCGCATGTACGAGGCGTCGCGACAGCTGGAACCCGCCATCCTAAGGCAACAGAGCCCCATGCAGAGACTGCAAGTCGCAACCGACCACACGGGTATTATGAACCCCATGGGTGACGGTTCGGAAATACACATGTCCCCCATCGGTCTCGAGCCGGAAGGTTTCGGTGGCATGATGGGTATGCTAGACCAGCACGGCCTGTGGGACCTAGACGGCATGCTCTGGGGCGCGCCTGACGAGATGGAATGGGCGCAGCAGCACTTTGGCGGCAACGGCAACATGCACGATGGGACACCCGCCGGTGGTTGCGGGCTGATGGGTCAGCTCGGTGCCTACGGCATCGATAATTCAGCATTTTCATTCGTCCACTAATTACCCACCCCCTTTTTTTTCGGTGATTAGTTAATTTGTGTGCTTTTGTTGCACGTGTACGAGGGAGAGACAAAAGAAACACATGGCTACGCGGCTACTACTATTACGACGGATTGGGCTGGGGTCGGTTTTCTGCACTTCTGGTTGGTCTATACGGCAAGGGGAAGAGGACCAAAAAAAGAAAAAAAGAAAAAAGAAAAACTTTTTCTCAACTCATTTTTTTTCTTCCTTTCTTCTATGGCTCTTTGTCCATTTTTAGGGGTCCATGATCGTCATTCACATCATGCATGTATGTTTCAGCGATGATACCTCTTGACGTTGGATGTGTTCATGGTTTAGGTTACAACAAATTCAAAAGGTTAAAAAGGGGGGGTGAAATGGAAGGGAAGGGCATCGGGCCGGCGGGCAATGTCGTGTTTTTTTCGAGGCAAAAAGAATAAAAACCCCAAGCTTAGGTGCATAAACCAGACCGCTTGGATGGTCTGATGGGGGAGTCTGGAGATATCTGGCTACCTACCTAACTACTACTACTACTACTGTTACGACCACTACTACGTAATGGAGAATTTTGAAGAAAAACAAAGAAAAATGTTTCTAAATGAGGAATGACCTGTCACGATCTGGAAGAAACTTGTACGAGAGACTCGAACACAGACATACATGCACACAATACCTACCTCCTACCTCTCTACTTCTACTCCTAACTTAGCTACATGCATAATACTATTATTAGGGAAAACGTCAAACTACTTGCGTAACTAGGTACCTACCAAACTCGAAATTGACTGTTAAAAAAAGGCGCAAAGTCCTCTACGTTAGCGTCTTCTGGGGAAATGGAAAGATCCTCAATTGGGATTACCATGCATTCGAGGTCATCATCACATACATTAGGTACGTAGTAAGGACTTGGCATCTTTGGACGAAGGGGGCGCCTCTAAGGAACTGAGATCCGAAGGGAGTGGATCCCCGTCGACGGAAGGCCGGTAGAGGTATGAGGTGTGAATGAGAATCCAAGAAAATCTGGGGTAAGATGTTGTGAACGCTTACTTACTTGAACCTTATCTGCGTGTGCCTGAAGATTGCATAGGCACACTCCATAGGTACATGATATACTTGGTTACTTGGTATATCATAGGCAAGGTGGTATGTGGCAGTTGACTAAGATGGTGGGCTACACGTACGTGATAGGCGTAGTAACACGAGGTAGAAGCCAGAGAAAGCTACCCCAAAGTAGTACTTTTATTAGTCTAGCTACTGGCTACTTAATCATACAGAAACTGTCAGGCTTCTAGATAAGTAGTGATACGAAGAGAAACTTGACTACCTAGGTAGTTATTCTAATATAAAGGAGGCTATAAGACATTGAGTTAAGAACGAGTGTTTTGTAAGAGATAAAAATGCATGATTTACAGTACGGGAACTAATACTGCATAACGTCACTGTGATGGATTGGAGGGACGTCCCGTCAGTGTTCGCGGCATAAGTATGCATAAAGCACCGTCATAATTCCTTGGTATTTTCCTATTCTTGCTAATGACAGCACTGGTGATAGCATAGTCAATATCTGCACTTCGTATGCTTCTTAGACTAGTAGCTTGTTGTTGGCCCCCAAAGCTCTCTACACCATTTGCTAGAATCATTAACTATGAGATAAACAGAATGCCTTGCATGCGCAAAGGTAAAATCTGAAGAATGTTAATAATCAGTTCAGAAACATACTATTGGTCGGTCGGCTTGTTGGCCGTTGGATAACAGGACTGGGGAAAATCATGCCGTTGCGATTGGGCGGCGTCTGGGCAAGGGTTGTTTTGGATCCTGGTACAATATGGACTTTCGGGCCGCCGTAGATGAGGCTTGGTAATGAGTTTTTGGTTACAAGGCTACTAAGCCAGGTACTTTGATGGTTACCAAGCCCTCTCCTGCCCGGTAACGCTTCCCGAAGTTCTGCGAAGTTACGATGTTACCCAAGTACCGCTACGTATGTGCTTCCTAGGGGAACCCCCCTGTTCTCATCCCCAGCCATTCCCCATCTGGGGTTTTAAAGTGTTGAGTTGCACAGCGGAAATTCCCGTGCGGGGAGAGGAGAAGGAAAAAAAAACATTTTTTTTCCTTGAGGAATTCCGGGGTCAGCGCGATTGGAGAGAGTGTTTGATTTGAACAAAGCTGTCTAGTGGACTGAGGAGATTAACATTGTTTCGCTAGAGCTATCTCTACTAGCTTTTTTTGGTCAGAAGACCACTCGCTTTACAGTAGAAAGCAACTTGACAGCAGTGCCGATGTAAGTTACCTAGGTAAGTAGATCTACGGCAGCCCCTCTCCAAAGGAAATCCTATCGCGTTGGAGAACATTTTGATAGGGGTATAGAAGGTTAGCAGGAGAGACGATCACTAGAAGATGAGTGATGCGGGGTAAGGTTCTAGGAGATCGTCGGCGAGGATGTCAATCTATGACCCTATCATTCCTCCTAAGTTCATCATCTCTTTCTATCTATTCAAATCCCCTCTATCAAATCTAATTTCTAGTCAAAAACGTTCATCACACGTCCAAGACAGTTGGTTCTACTCTATCCATACCTACCTCCACTAGGCCAGGCCTTCTTTGTTCCACAATTCCTGTCATCGAGTATCTACCGAACTGCTGTATCACACGAGATTGCAGCGGCAGTCGAAATGACGCCAAGTTTAGAGACCGGCGGGTAGGGTCAAACGGTAGCAGGTGTCCGCTCGATGTGAGAACTTCTAGATAAGGGTGCTACAGGGCTTTCCAGCAGTCCGTCACCGCGACAGGGACCTGCACTAGACCGAGATTAGAGCTCCGTCTAGGTAGGTAGCTTGTCATCTCTCAGCTTTCAACTTTCGGGTCTGCTTTCGATCGCAATTCGCCACTGTCCGCCACACACGTATTTAGTTTGGGTACACACGTCTGCATTCTACAACGTGACCTGTCTTCAACTTTTGTGACGGCTTTGGTCTCGACGGGCCTTGGCATATACCCAGAGCTTATGAAGCACTTATAAGATACTATAAGACTTCTTCGTGGCCGCCGGTGTGGCACAGATGAGAGGACGCTTTGAAACTTCATGTCGTTGACAGCAGGGGGTGAACAGGTTGATATCATTAACGGCCAATCGCCGCAGGGATATGAGGACCGTGTCTGGTGTGGTTTCATGACTTGTTGACGGCTGTAGTAATATCTGATAGCAGTTGCTTATCAGACATTGATATATCCCCCTTGCAGTCATTAAGGCAGAGGACTATAGGCAGAGAAGCGATACGGTAGGTTTCTTAACTAGGTTTCCCTCCCTGTCCACTTTGACTCTTTCAGGAAGCGTACAGCCCAGAAATGGACAAGTAAAATTGACTACTTCTAGGGTTTAGTTTAGCTGGTTTGACTCCCGTAACTGTGCCTCGCGCTCGCACCGAGGCTGTTGAGACATAGTCTAGCCTACAGTCCCGTGATTCAATCAAGTATATGACCCACGTCAATATCGTTGTTCGCGAGGCTTTGGACCCTGTACTGCTGCTACCTGCTTGTGCAAGAGTTCTAACCAGACGTAAATCTGTCTAGACCTACCATCATCGTCGCAAACGTAGCTACAAATGGTCAAGCATGCTGCGCGACCTCACCGAGAATTCGTGGAGTCGATGAAGTGGACCGGCGATGGGAGTAGTAGGATTATATTCAGGGTTTTGAAGTTGGGACGCCAAGAACCGAACCCAACATCGCGCTACTCGAGCCGTGTTTTACTGCGACGTCGAGTTGCAGTGTCGAGGATAAAAGCGGAACCCTTATTTCTCTTAACATTCACAAGCTTTCTGGATCTCTAAAGAAGTCTTGGTGCTATGCTTGTACGCTGTGATGAATGCAACAGCTGGACAATCTCTTTGAACGCTATTCCCCCCCTCCCCCTTGTCATTGTCGCATTCTTGCCTGGTTGACACGTTATCCCCAACTGTTTTTATTTCTGCGAAGCTAAAGAAACTTTTAGTCAATTGACGGACCTGGGCAAGAGGTCATCGCAACCTCGGCGTGATCAAGGTTCAAGACTTGGAGTTAAGACATCGGGGTTAGTGGTTCTCCAACGTTGAAGTACTCATCCTTGCGGCTTGCCTGGATCTTCGGAAAATCATCCCCTTCGCTGGGACCACGATCTGCGCTGGCGCTCACTCACCTTATTTCCTGAATGTGTATATCTCAAGTTATGAGGCAACATGACGACAATGCGGATGACGATCATGACCTCAGAAAATCTTGAATTCGCACGAAGAGTTCTCATTGACGTTGATAATTTCGGCAAAGAACAACTTTTTCGTAAACTCCCCCGTTGTGCGTTCCAGATTTGAGATTGTTCCATTGTCTTTCGGTACCATTGTTCTGCACCACAAACTCCAAGCAAGGAATATTCATATCGAACCCAACATCTTCAACGATATGCCGTGCCTGTTAATTACCTATGCAACACAAATTATTCAATCATCGCTCTTTTGTGTTACCACGGCTTGCCCCTGCAAGTGTTGATGTGTAGGGCTTGACAACTCTTCTGAGTCTTCTCCAAATGTCTTGGCAGCATTCTTATATGTACCACGAATCTCATAGCTACCTAAGGTAGGTAGCTAACTTGACCAGCTCAACGTTTCACCTCTCGGGCTCCATCGGCATTCATGCCGCCGGCTGGTAGGCTAGACTGCCACCATCGCCTACTGCACGTCCGGCGTACCTGCGTCGCCGATCCCGGACGGCCTTGACCTTTAGCGAATTCCGCCTATAAGGAGGAGACTTGGGGAAGCATTTTGCTGGCGTCCTCACATCGGCCGTGCATTAGGACGTGCGAGCCATTGCATATACATAGGTGGCTGGCCCCGTTAGTGTGGTTCCCCCCATCCCTAATCCCCCTTCCCCCTTCCCCCTAGGAACGGCCGCGTTGCCCGCTTTGGGAAACATGCCCCGGGCGGGATATCGGGATCGTTAGAATTCTTTACCGTCCTGGCTGATCGGACTTGCGCTCGCTAGGGACCGCCGGCGAGCTTGTCCCAGGTTTCCGCCGGGCTTTTCTAAAATTAAGAAGGAGCAAAACGTCACCCGGCTCACGAAACCCGGTGATTCGGTCCTAGGCTATTAGTGGTTTCAAGTGCTTTCTTCTGCATATTGCCATTGCCCCTTGTGCGGACTAGATAGGTGAGGTAGATTAGTATCAGGCAATTACATGGTTAGTGTTCAACTAGTTTAAGTGCACGTGGTTTTTATTTATGTGGTGACGAGGATGGGTTGAGAGGAGCTGTGTTACCTGGGAACTGGAGTTGTCTCTTCGGGATACTATATCGAGGTACTCTTGTAGCATAGTAAACTCTCGTGCGTTAGGAAATAACGGTATAGTCAGCAAAGTGTATGCAGAGATTTCCACACGCCTCTAGATGTTCTATGTCTTGGGGAAGCTTATTGTTTCTAAGAGGTATTTACATCGCCACAGCTAGAGAGTTAGGACGAAATAGTATCAAGTCACAACGCATCTTACGATATCATGGCGGTTTAATTTCATGGAGAGCACTCTGTCTACCTAGGTAGACTACACTATCGATGATTTTAGTTCACCATTTGATTCACGCGCTTCATAAAGCTGAGACATTGTAAATGCAGGTCTAGACACATTATTAAGTATGTGTACATTATTATGAGTAAAATTATCTGGAAGCAATGATATGATGAAAGGCGCTAAATTGTCGTGTGCTAATATTTTGTATTTCCTCTGATTAGGAGGTAGTTGTGTAGGTACCTACCTGGATATTCAGTGGGATTTACCGCAATCATTCGTGATTCTGGATTGGTAGAGAGCATTGTGACTTGCTTAACTACTTGACTACCTAAAGCTTACGATTAGAAGAAGAGCTATTTCTCCGCGTTTGTTTTATAATATTGTGATGACTTGGTACTTTCCCCCTATCTATTATATATGTACCAGGCTGATATTTTCCATTGCGAGGTTAAAACTAAGACTTAGGGGAAACGACTCTATCGCTCCCTTAAAAGTTCTCATCCCGCTACAAGAACTCGTAAGAACCCATATTGAAAGTATCACTTGCCTTGTATGCCCTATCTTGAATCCTTCGGTCTTGGGCCGGTACCTGGTAACTATGATATAGGTGCTCAATACACGAAACTAGAATCCTTCCAATGCGCACTATTCACGCTCCTTTCTTAGTTGCCCAAGTTCCACATTCTGCGTACCATTTTTGATCCTGGCTAAGGGGTAGACGAGTATATAAACTTTGCCGAGGGCGCTGGTAAAATACGATTAACTTCTCACTCTTCATTAATCTAGCTGCATTGTAGCTCTCCGCCAAAACACAATCAGACTTCGTATCATCACAATGGCACCTCGAGGGTGGATGTCCAACTACATCAATCCATTGGAACCTCCAAGGTACACGAAAAATAGGACCAAAAATCTCCGCTGGACATACTATCGGATCCTGATCCAAAGAATTGCTGAGGATATCTTCGGCAAGGTCCGTTATGGTCCAATATGGAAGATCAGGTACGAGGAGGTTGGCAATACCCCTCATCTTCTTATCATCTTCAGGCCCTGGGAGTTTTCCCAAGAATCTGATCAGTTGGGGATTCTGCGATCGAAAATAAGGGAGCATTGGCATCTTGGTTACTTCCACATCAACATAGGAGCGCGTCGGCACCCAGGCATACGGAGGACCCTTTTATTCGCAGATCCCCTATATACGAGCACGCCGCCAATAATCCCAGCAGATCCCGGATTCTTCGAGGTGGAGGAAGAAGAGCCGTATCCTTTCGATGGTACAGTAAGTGAGAAGGAACTATTGGACTGGACATACTGGAGAAATGTGTAGATGGCCAGTGCTGGTTTAATTTGTTTGGGGACTGTTCGACTTTTGTCATTCGATACGATGCTCCAGCAGAATGTCCAGCGGGCCAAGAGATGCTTAGACTAAGTTGAATATGAACAATCCTTAATCACACTTTTTACGGTTCATGAATGTCGAGTTTGCTTGTGACCACATTAATATATGCATGAATTGCTCAGTCTTAGATAGGTCTAATCTCCTTTGGCACAAGTCCTGATATTTTATCACTTACTGCTCTGGTGCTCTCTTATTTTACCTTGTAGCATTTGAGTAAGTTTCATCATGCTCTGTTTGCCTTAAATTCAAAGCAATGCTGCTCAGGTAAGTATCTAGGCACTAGAGGCCTGCATCATAGGGGTCTTACCGACTGGAATTCAAATTGGGTTACAATTATTGCAAGTTCTCCTGTTATTCCCTTCTAGTGCCCTTAACTATCCCCCTTTCGCTTCTGAATATATTCGCCTCGTATATTGTTAAGTTAATTTTAGCGAGTGTTAATATGGTCGTTAGTAAGATCCTTGACTCTTTCTAAGTGGTTTTGCTATAAGGGTTACATGATAACTGATTTGGATTGAATTCTACAGAAAGATTCCAGGGGAAAGTCATTTGGTGTACGTAAGGTACCTCCAAAGTCAGGCGTTCCGAAAGAGATGAATAGAAAGTTCTATTATTCCAAACTAGCATGCGTCACAACACACATATGCACCCTCGTCGGCTCAAAGGAGTCTGCTACTCATTTGATCGTGCCAAAGTTCCTCTTCACTCAAAAGGGATAAATCTCGAAAACAGTGGACTATTTATTTCTAAAATCCATACGAAGAAACCAACGTCCTATGCTTCACTATACAGCAGTTGTCATATTAATGCATAATCCTCAATTCTACGATACGACGCCAAGCCAACAACACTCTCCCCCACCAATAATGCCTTTTGCGCTAAAGAATATCTTTTATACACCTCAAAGGTTCAAAGCGGAGCAACATGTTAAGCGTGGCTTCGGTAAGCACTCGAGTTTGATAAAAGAAGTGGTATATGACGAAGATGAAGACGATGGGACTCCTTGTCTCCTTATCATTTTTTGGTCTTCTCGGGCGTTCTCCTTTTTCGGAGAACTGGAGCAGGCTAAGCACAACATCGAGAAAGACTTATTGTGCGGACTCGAACGCTTCCGAATCGATAGTAAGTGGTGCGCCGATATCTAGTATTTCTTTCAAAGCTTTCAATCTAACACCTTACTTGTGGCGTCTTGATTGATTACCTACCTACCTATGTATGGAGTCGTTAAGAAGGTGATACGTATCGCTAACAGTAGGTTTTATAGTTGTAGCGCATTGCCATATGGATACGCGGACGTGCTTGATAAGACGAAGCAGCAGATACCGGAAGCCTCACCAAAAGCCTTAACGAGTGGCGGATCCCCTAAGAAGAACAAAGGTGGAATGTTAAGAAGACAGGGGCTTTAAGAGAATAGGTCCCCCTATTTATAAACTGGGTCTAGGTATTTTTTCAATAGAACTTAGGTACCTAATATACCGGTAGTTTTAGTACCTTTATTATCCGCAGTCTAAAATACTGTATACGTTAGGTACCTTAGGTGACTATTTTAAGACAGCAGCAGCAACTTCCCTAGAGTTCCGAGTACTAGATATAGCGGGCTGTACATTATTACTAAGGTATGTAGGTAATTTTAGCTACCTAACGCATGTATACAGGTGGAAAGCGCAATGAGATGCCCTATATCTAGAAGAAGGAGCAAGTGGCCTTGTAGTAAGTATACTTCCCATGTCATATCCAGATCCAACGGCTGCGCTTCTTTCCTTCTTCATCAATTAATTTTGCCCTTAAGAAAAAACAGAGTTCAGTAAAATTATGGTCCTCAAACAAAAGATAACAAACAACCTTTGCACAATGGAACATATGCTGCGCTGTAATAATCTAAAATGTCGAAAGGAACTCGGCGATCGAGCATTAGTGACTACGTGCAGTCATATCTTCTGTACCGACTGCGCTGCTCGCCTGGGCTTGACATCACAGAGACACGAACATCGTAACTCATGTCCTGCTTGCAATACTCCTTTAACTAATCCTGATGACGCTGTCATTTCAAACCTCAATCCTAGCGAAGATTATAAAACGAGCGTTTTGAGCGGACTCAGTCCGTATGTCATTATCGAATGCGCAAGTAGAGCCCTTAGCTTCTGGGCCTACCAAGCCACCCAGGAAGTGTAAGAATTATTCTCTCTCTCTTCGATATTCTGAGCTACGTAGCTTCTAATTCAAAGTTAAAGTTTCTACCATGAGAAACTTGGCGCGGCACTTACTGAGAAATACTCAAATCTCAGTGTTCATCTCGACAAGGTTATCAACGATGCCAATTTGGAAATATCCCGTTTGGAAGGCAAACTTGCAGGAATGTTATCTTTACGCCCCAATTTGCTACGCTGGTACTTACTTCTTCCAGGAATGGGAATGGAGCAGGATAGCCTGCGTAGAAAGAATGACGAGCTAGCACAAGCATACAAAGAAAAAAATCGAAAACTTCTACAGATCCAAGAGTTGTATGATAAACTCAAGCAAAGGGCCATGTTGGGACAGATGCAAGATGCTGCTGAAGATGCAGTTGACTCGGCATTGCATGGGTCTTCATTGGATAGAATACAGATCGAGGACAGTAGTCAAAATCCCACAGATTTTCAGGATAGTGGAACGTCTTATGCGCACCATCGCCCGCCTCTCCACGAGCAGCAAGGAATGTCTGTACCGTATCATCACCAGGGAGTACGGCAGGACTACAATAATTCTTGGCCAAGAACTATGGGGGTCCAATGTAAAGCAAAGAAACTTCTCTAGAAAGAAATAGCCTGATAGCTGATAACATATAGCAAACGTTCCCGTTACCCCTTCGACCCATCGCCAACGCCTTGGCGAAACGACTGGTATTGGCCTATCCACTATTCCCGGTCTTGTTTCAGGGACCCCTCAAGCGCACCAAGCCAATGTGAGCATACGAGCACAACAAAACAACGTATCCTCGAATAACATCTCAACTGGTGCAAGATTCCCTGCCGTTGGGCTGAGCTCTGGACTGAAAATCAGCCACGATGGGAGTAGTAACTCCGCCGGATTTCCTACGTCGCTAGGACGACCACGAGGTAAGTTTCCCTGATATGGAGCTCCCATCCTCAAACTCAACTCCTTAAGTTAACTTGTTAGCAGCGGTTGCCCAGAGACGTACACCATTGTCTTCGACGTTTCATCGCGGACAAGGCGACCAACCGGAAACTGCTTTCTCTGGATTACGAAGTAGTTTCTCAAATCTCTAAGTCATCTAACTTAACAAGGCATACAATGTAAGATATCTTTAAGCAGGAGAAGAAGGATGCCATGGTTTTGAACAATATATTGTACTTACAGTAACACAAAGATGTGTCTTTGTTCTTCATTCGCGAAGTTTTATTATGTTCCCAAGCCAAGTAGCATCATAGAACAAGGATCCAGTTAAAACGTAATGCATTGTTTTTGTTAATATATAGTTATCAAGGGCCGACTCATTATCCCATTTCTCCTAATTACTTCCTTCTTCCCCCCTCTGGGCCGTTTAAAAGAATTTCAATCTGTTCAAAACAAATCTATATCTATCACACAACATCCTGGTTTCTCATAAAATCCTAAATTGCATATATACCTAGGTACCTAAATCGACTTTACTCGAATTCGCAACAATGGCGTCAAGATACTCCCAGCCCCAATATGAAGATGAGCCAAGTAGCTTTTCAGCGAGGACTACTAAATCACATTCTAATCTCTTAAGTACTGTTGAGTCTACGCAGGCGTACAACTCACACGGAGAACGAAGGGGTAGGGGTATCAAAGCGTCTCATTCGATGCAAAACCAACATATGGATCGAATGTTACCACGTGATCCTTTAGTTGAGAATAAAGATGTAAAGGTGACGAAAGCATTCAGTCGTTGGCTAGGAAAACACAAAGCAAAAAATGCGGCAAGCCCTGAGAGGCTCCGCATAAGTGAACCTCAATCTGTACCCCAAGCCCCATTGCTCCATAAGCGTTCGTTCAATGAACAAACCTCACTTCCCGCAAAGAGCTCTCGTATATTACCGGAGCTAGAAGCTGCGAAGCCGTCTTCAAAGCTCCCAGGTATTCAGAAAAAGAATCTGGGTAAATCTAAAGACGCGCTAGGCTCCTACCCTGTCGGTACTTGGCTTGATAATTCGGAGAAGACATATCCTCCTCAACGAGTCTTGTTCGAGCCCAAGGCCGAAGATAGTGAGGATGAGGCGCCAAACGCTCCTAGATCTGGACGACGGTCTCGTATGTCCACGAGACCGGCCGAGTTCGAGAATGAGTTGGTAGATAATCTTCAGCATAAGCTGTCGGCAGACGTCAGAGCCGAGCGACGGAAAGGGCGAATATTTTCCAAGGCTGATCCCTCTAAGAACCTTTATGAATTCCCAGATCCACATGGTTGGTATGATGAAGACGATGATGATAGTGACGAGGATGATGAATTTTGGGACGATGCTGGTTTCGATGACCCTATGTTTGACGATGCTGACTTTGAAGAAGCTGTCTTTACAGGTAGGCATGAGCAAGGGCCCGCTAGTAGTCCAATCCCAGACATCGTGATATCAGCCCCAACTGATGAAGAGGAAGAAGCGAAGAGACGCTCAAATTCCGAGAATCTTCTGAAGCCTGACGACGTCTATAAGGTTCTTTGGAAGAAGCAGGCTAAGGAAATACGCTTTTTGACCGAGACTCAACGTTACCTATTACCCCTAGCTTGGTTGGTAGCCGAAGCAGAAGGGATAGATGTGAATGACTTGCCTGCACTAGAGAGAGCTCTGAAGGTTATCATCTCGGACCGCCGGAAGCTTTTTGATCTCTTTCCCCTGGCGAAGGTATTAGCCAAAGACCAGAAGGTTGATGTTGATGACTTTAAGACGTTCCCTAGAATGTTGAAGAACGTCCTCGCGGATCGCGATAATGCTAAACGGTTGGCCAACTATCATAGAACCGCAAAGTTAAAGCTCGAGTCCAAGATCGCCAAGTTGGAGTCGGAGAAAATTGGCGAGAGTCCAGATGACGAGGAGTATATACGGTTTTAAGGGTATGTTATAAAGGTTGAGTACTCATAAAGTCTTAAAGTACCTGCTCCTTGAATGATTCTAAAGAGCAGTGGGTATTGGCCATTTGCGACGTAAAAGGGGTGAAATCCGGAGCATCCCTCTTACCGCAAGTACTCATGAACATAAGTCTTCCCCTTAACCACCCCCTTATTCTCCCACCTACCCCCATATACTACCTACATATACTTCCCTATTGAACCCCTTATATTCACTTGATGCTAATAAGTATTCAACTCCCTTCTGCCGCTATAATACTGGGAGTAGTTAATAGTCACCGAAGTATGGGACGCTGTATTTCGACTATAATAACGTAACTTTCCTAATGCCAGTCTACTCGGCGTTATATCTTAACGATCGTCTTATAACGGCTATACCGTATAAGAACCTACCCACCTAATATTGTAAATCGTATCTCTGGTAATAGGCGGGGGATACAAAAGCCATCAGCATCCTGTCAATACTTTTACACCTAATTACGACAATCGTATCTCGTCTTCGCCTTATCCTGCGCAGGAGGCAGAGGACGAGAAAAGCCACTCATTTCAGCACACTATTTCTTTCACTACGACTATACTAATTAATTTAAGGAAGCCTATCCTCTTGGTCTGGCCAGACGGGCGGATAGGTGGACGTTACGCTCATTAGGTACTTTCTCTATGTACCCCAACCCACTACCGACACTCATTCACACGAAACTGTTTACTATTTATATTGTTTAGCGCACTCTAGATAAAATATCCAATGCAATAAAAAAAGAACCTTTCCGTACGCATAACTCCGTCGAATTATTCTCCATGTGATCGTGATTGACTTACGTGTTGTGCATGTGCCAAGGGTGACACGTCGTAGGACCAGGGGTCATAAAAGAGAAGTTAAAGGGCTGAATTTTGGAAGATGCGAATAACCTCCGACGTAACAGGGAGCACGGGTACTTAGAATTGTGAAAGGATTACATATACAAGCATTACAAAGGAAATAGGAATGGTGGACTATTCAGTATAATATTGTTTTGGACAATTTGAAATGCTATAAGTCTTAGTTCCATATCTTATATATAGCCCAAGAGCAGTTCTCACGGTAGCTACAGAGTCGGAGTAATATTACTCTCCTAGGTAGTCTATAAAAGAGAATGCATAGTCAATCACTAAATTCGCTTTATACATAGGGTTGTTATAAATCCAGCAGTAACAGATAGACATAACTACCTAGTTAGTACTAAACTCCTTATATACCTACCTATACTTCAAGCATTGATCTATGAAGAAACTGTTGACACGAAATCTATTGTAGTTCAAAGTTCGAATGCCCACCGTAGTTCCATTGCAAGCACTTGGAGTGAAGTGTCACACTCAACTCCACGGATACATCTCATTAGGCGAGACAATGACCGACTTCTTTTCACCGCCTCGCCATCTCAGGCACGGTATGTGTTCTGTTTCCCGTTTTCGATGTGTCACCTTAATCCCGAGTTCTGAGCTGAGGAGGTTCATCGCACCGTGCAGCTCTGGGGTGGGATTCCACATATCCACTTCCGATAAGTTCCACTTTGAAGCCTCTCCAATGGCATCGAGCAGGAGACGGGCGAGTACGCGTGTTGAGGTGGCTTCATCTTGGCCGCGGGGTAGCTTGACGCGCTGTATTGTGATCTTCTCATGGCGAAGATCGGGGTACCAGTATAGCCAAGAGTCCGCGCTCTCGCAGATGCTGCCTTTTACTTCCGGTGATTTTCCCTTTGACTGGTGGTTCATATATTCTATTCGGGATTGTAACCAGTTGATCATGTCCGCGGTAGGTAAGACAGTCACCAGTACACTGCCATTAGGAAGGTCATACTTGTGGAAGTCTTCTTTTAGGCTTTCCACATCGCGCTCGCAGAGACGGGGAATATCATCTAATGTTAAGGGGCGGGTTTCCGGGAACTGTGCTTGCGCCTTAGAAGGGAGGGTCTGGGGAACGGTGAGAATAGACTCGAAGGAATCCAGCATATTCCAACCTTTGCTCACGTAGAACTAAAATGATACCGTAAGCATATAAAACTGTAGCCATGTTGAAGAGATTACCTACGTCTCCCACATCCGAGTATAGTATACTGGCCGTCGCATTTCCCGGTCCATCTAACCATTTTGCCACGGCTTTTAGCATGATAGAGGCAAGACCACGTCCGCGATATGATGAAGAGGTGACTACGCTACAGATACAGTAGCCCTGTTCTTGACGGACCGACAATTTTTCACCCGTGGCGGAACCGTCCCGGACTAACAGATCCCTGTGCATCGTCTTACACATGGCCAGCACCTGTTCAGGGTCATCAGCCAAGGTAAGATACCACCATCGCCAGCCGGTGCCTCGTGCAAGTGGTTGTTTTGCGAGATAGTCCTCTCGTTCTAGGTAGCCTTCCGGCGTGAGTGACTTCCCGAAGGCCGTGGACGCCAGTTTGGCACACAGGATTTTGTCCTGCTGCGCCGTCGCTTCGGAGAAGACGACATTAAGCGTGCCGCGGGCATCTTCGATAGAAATTCGCTGTGTCTCTGCCATATCTCGAATATATATATATATATATATATCTGGTTTATATAGACACTGTCAATAGAATTCCTTTTTTCTTCACTTTAGTGACCGGAGGTCGTTGTCGTAATAACGGTCGGTATAAGTCAGTCCTCTCCACATCAGATCCGAATTCGTTTATAAAATCGGACCATCCTCCTCTTCGCTCAAGTGGGGATCGCCAATTGACCATTTCTGTCATTAGCGGCCTTCCCGCTAAGTTTCCCCTCTAGACGTCGTCGTCCTTTACATCGTTAAATTTTCTTCAGGATTTGCAGCGCGTATCCCGCCTCTGATGGTTCCCTATTGTACACCGTTCATCTCTCAAATCGTTGTACTCGGCACAACCCTAGGCGAATTGTTTTGAGAATCGCCCACACTTTGTGATGGGGGGTCGTATCCGCATAGCAGATCTTTGAGAAAAGCCGCACACAATTAAGGGCTATAATAGCATTGTGATGCTAGTAGTTTGAGCTACATGTTAAATTTGTAGCTCTATAGGTAACAACATTACTATTTTTCTGGTTCGCGGCACTAGATGGGATTTGAAGACTTTGATTCTGCCTTCGTATTCGTATCCTACCCGACGAAATGGCATATAGACGCATGTAGACGGAGTTATCAGCGCCAAGGCTTAAAAATCGGCGATAAATACGACGTCTTGAAGCTCTCAACTCCCTGCGAGGTTGTTCTTTCACCTACTCAGTTAACATAGTAGGTGATACTGCGAGAAGAAAGGTCTGTAGAATGGACGCCACAGGAAAGCAGACTCTATACGTCGCGATTGCGACACTTCTTGTAATTGGTGTTGCTTGGCTCTGGAAACTCAACAGCGCGCTGAAACAAACACCGCCAGAAGTATTGGCTGCATCCCCGCACCGGTGGACAGAGCAAGAGATCAAACATACATACAAACACATCGAGGCCAATCCAATCGACTGGGCTAAGCATCTTCCACCTCCATTAAACCGTCGGTACATCGTGACAGGCGGCTGTGGCGGGGTAGGAGGTCAGATCGTACTACACCTACTCGCCCGCGGCCAGTCTCCAGAAAGCATCCGAATCGTCGATTTCCAAAAACCGACCCGGCCTGATATGAAAACGGGCCCTGCCGCTCTGGTTGACTTCGCACAAGCTGACATCACGTCGCCAGCAGCGACATCCGCGGCATTTAATAAGCCCTGGCCTAAAAGCGTAGCTCATCTCCCGCTTACCGTCTTCCACACGGCTGCTGTCATCCAGGTGTCAGAACGCTCCCTTAAGACATATGATAACGTAAAGCGTGTGAACGTCGACGGTGTGAAAAATGTCTTAGATGCGTCGAAACAAGCCGGCGCAACCGTTTTTGTCTCTACATCGTCCGCCTCCGTCGCTTACATACCTGTGAAGTATTGGGGAAATCCATTTCGACGCTGGCCTGAGAATTACTGGCAAATACTCGACGACTCTGACTTCGACCGGCCATTGCGACCACATGCTCAATTCTTCAGCAACTACGGGTACGCCAAAGCCACGGCCGAACGACTTATCTCCGAGGCCAATAGCTCTAGTTTCCGCACGGGGCTCGTGCGCCCGGCTAACGGCATTTATGGCAGCAGCTACGGCGACCAGATTGTTGGATACTGTCTTAGACTTGGTACGTTCCCTAGCTGGACGAGGAATATTGTTCAAAACTTTGTGCACGCCGGAAATGTGTCGTTGGCGCATCTACTTTTTGAGGCAGCGCTCTTGAAGGACGGCGAGAAGACCATGCCAAAATGCGCCGGTCGCGCGTTTACCGTTACGGATGCTGGACCACCGCCCTCGTTTGATGATATGTACACGTTGCTACGAGTTACAGTCACGCCTAATACAGCGCCTATCAAGGTTTTATACTTACAGCCTGCGTTCACGTTGGTTCTCGCACACATCATCGAGTGGCTTGACCTGGCTAGCCGGATGCCGGTACTCGGATGGATAATTCCGCGGCCGAAGGGCGAACTAGCAAGGTTACAACCGGCCATCTTCACCGCTTCCACGCATATGATAGCATCAAATGAGGGAGCGGGACGAAGCGTCGACGAAGGCGGTATCGGATATCGACCCGTTAATAACACGATAGAGGGGATGTGCCAGCAAGTTCTAGAGTGGAATATAGAGCATGAGCACTCATCGAAGTCGGGCCCCCAGAGCGGTGCAGAGACCCTTGTGAAAGACATCAAGAACATAGGTGCTATACCTACTGCTGCGGGCGCTTAAGCATAGGTTTATATTCACCTATTTCTTATAAAGTGATACCCTATAAGTTACCTGTCACATATCTTCCACGGGACTTTTGGGTTGCTTCATTCCACAAACTTTAGACGATTCCGTTGAAACATACCTGTGGATGTTCCCTTTTTATATATAGTAACTATTGGTACTCCTAGCGATATATATTATCTCGTCGAACCCGGACCATAGTCGTTATCGAACAATATTCGCGAATTGTGACCAGGTGTATCGATTGGGACGGGCCGAAAGTTTCCAAATGATAATCGTGTTCAATATGATTTCCAGTTCTATAAAATAACGTGATAGCCGCCGAATGTGATTTGATAGAGCATCACAGCAAAATAATCCTTGCACCTCATTACAAGAACCCTCTCTTACAGGATTGAAAGACTGTAACTTACCTTCGCAATTCTTAAAGAGACTAAGACACGATGTCAGAAAATATTATTACTTATAACGAGCTACGGCCGTCACGCCTGACCTTTGGCGTCGAGATGGAATTTGTAATGCCCTGGCTGTTCAAGGGCAAGAAAGATCCTCTAGAAAGAATCAAAGGCTTGCCTCCGGTCTTCAGGATGAACAAGCCATCGCAACCGCATCTTCACGACCCTGAAAAAGAAGTTTACGATGAGATCAAGGCCCTCTTTGAAAAACATCACCTCCCGACCAAAATCAGGACGTATACGTACAAAACCGAATTTGCCAAGAAAGATCTCGATAGATATCATCTCTGGGGAGTTGAACATGACGTAACCGTCTTTGAACCTAGTGATGAACCAGCTTACAATTGGGTTGAAGACTTCGAATGGGTCGGCGTCGAAGTTCAGAGTCCTGTCGAGCCCGATGTTCCTGGTGCATTCGCAGCTCTTGACTACGGTCGACAGCTTCTCACTAGTACCTATAGATGTCGCGTAAATCATTCCTGTGGGATTCATGTTCACGTTGGAAACGGCAGCGAGCGATTTCCGCTCAGCTCTATGCGACGTATTGCTTCTTTAGTTTTCGCTACCGAGCCCTTAATCATGACTCTCAATCATCCCTGGAGGGCAGCAAACGTTAACTGCCGGACATTACGGGATAGAAGCAACTTATCGAGAAAGTTAGCTGGGAAGAAAATGACTTCTGGCCCGGATCATAGGCGTCCAACCAGAAAACATAGGGATTGCATCCGGTATTTAGCTACAGATGTCCTATATGGAGAAGAACCTATCTCTTGGAGGGAAGAGCACAGAGAGGCGAAGTACGTAGACGCCTTTGAGCAACTCAGGTCAAGCGGCTTCGAGCCCTTTCAGCCGGATTCTACTAAGAGCAGTCCCTCCATTCATACTAGCGATACAAATTCTAGTAGTAGTATAAAGTCTAGCGAGCCAAACCCGGGTAGCAGCCAGGGTAGCAGCCCGGATAGCAGCCCAGACAGCGATGCATGGGAAAGTTCCGAGGAAGAGACCCCCAAGAAGGGACACCAGAAGCAAACCCCTAAAAAGAAAATCCTCAAGCAAACTAGCTCAAGAAGAAAGCTCAAGAAGAGGAAGCACCAGAGCAAGAAAAACCAGCAGAAGAAAATCAGAAAGGAAATGAGAGAAAAAGAAAGACAAGCTAATAATCTGTTCAACATGCTTAATACGCCTATCCGCATACGGAGTCTTCCAAGGATCATAATGCCTCGTTATACCACCGAGCAACTCATAGAATTTCACGACAGGTTGATAGCTTTCGATGCCGACGGCCTCCACTTCGAGGGAGAAGAATCAAATCGAGTTCCGGATCCGGGCGTATTTGCAGCCGTACAGGAGATCTACCGCGCGCCGAGCACCTGCACGATAGCGCACCTCATGTATCCCGGCGGCCCCGCGATAGTGAACTTCCAGCACTACGCGTGCGATTCGTTCGACCGCCCCGACGGCGGGCGAACGATCGAGTTCCGGGGCGCCGAGGGAAGTCTCGGCCCCTGGGTCGTCACCTGGGCGAAGATCTGCGTGGGCCTCGTCAAGTTCGCTATCCGGTCGCCTCCTTGGATGTTCACGCGCGTCCTGGAGAACTGCCAGTGGGCGGACGACGAGGACGGCGTGTACGACTGCATTGACTTGCTCAATGATTTGGGACTGTACGCCGAGGCGGTCGATGCCGAGCGGAGGATCGTTGAGAATGAGGAGGAATGGGGCATTCGGTACGTAGAGCCGGAGAACAGGACTAGTTCCGGGACCAGTTCCGGGACCAGTCCTAGTCCTAATTCCAGTTCTAGTTCCAGTTCCAGTTCTAGTTCTAGTTCATCGCTCGGATCAAGTAACTGATCTAAGGATAATTACGGCAGATTTTCTTTGTCTTCCACTTTCTTTGTTGGTAATTGAAGAGACTAGCTTAGTTACAATATAATTAATTAAACCCTCTATTGTGTGTATCTTTTCTTTGATTTTGTCTCGTTCACTGAGAACTTGTTATCGGCCAAAGAAACCAGCACCTTAATTACCTACCATGAAAACAGTAACGGCTCAAACACTATAGCTACATTCACACAATATTTTAACAAGTCTTGAATACTAGAACTGGAAAGGCGCCCATCGAAAAGGGGTTGATTATAGCTTGAGCCTTAGCTCATTTTAGCTTCATAAAGTCCTGGTCTCAATGTGGGTTAAAAACATATGGAAAATGGGTTGAATAATTAACACACCTCTACTAATATTTACGTGAATACCTAGGTAGGTAGTTACGGCAGATTTCGTTATGATGCTTGGGTTGGTTGATATTTATTTGCTTTCGTAGATAAAAGTTCCTGACGGTCATAGAGCTGAAAACACTTCACAAGCTATAGTTGGACACTATAAATTTCGAGCTTGCGGTGGTTGGCTGGCACAGCGATCAGCGTTTCATCAATGTGTTTAAACGAGATTGGCATAACAACCTAACTGTATGTATAATAGTCTTGGCCGATGACAACCCTGACGTAAATAGGATCTTTAGCTGGACAATCAAAGCCACGATCTAAAAAAAAATTGCCCGTGGACCCCTTGCAGCTCAAGCTCAGCCTTAAAAGCCGAGAGAGTTTAACTATGCATCGCATTTTGCACCTTGACCCGCAAATCAGCTTTACTCACACTTGTCATTGAATGAAACCAACTAGACCGACTTCATGAGCCACGCTAACATGTTACCCTATTTCTTGAATTGAACCAATTGGTCCAATTTTCTATCTTAAAATTGACAGGGCCGATTAAAGATGGAAGGATACTCCGTACTAAACCTAAACCGATCTATTGAAGGATCACGCTCGCCAAGATGAATCTCCCCATGATCAGCGGCACAGCCAGAGAGATGACATATCGGATTTTGGAGTTTGGTAAGATATAAGGATTTGATCCTAGTTTTATGCCTTACGAAAGATCCTCTTTTTTTTTCTTATTTATATAAAACTCTGTCTGGACTTCTTAGCATTGAGTAAGCTTTTACTGATAGAATTCCATCCCATCTCTAAACTGACGGATTTCCTTAAAAACAAACAAATCTTCAACCCTAGAAACAAACTTTTTATTCACAACGCATCGATATATACAATTTGAACTCTTCCAAAGATGGTTTCTCAAGTCACACTCGCTTTTCTCGGCCTCGCCTCTACCGCCGCGGCCACATTCAACCCCCTGCAGCTGAAGAGCCTCAACGGCCTGCGCGCGGAGCGCGTTGTTGTTGAAGTGCGCCAGGTCAGCAGCTCGCAGGGTACTCCGACCTTTTCCGAACTTCCCACGCTCACGCCGAACGCCGAGTGTGAATCGGCCTTGGAGCCGTTGGGCGCCGACGTCCCCACCCCTGCGCCCGCGCTTTTCGACTACATGGAGTCGTTTATGTCCACGGCTGACATCAGCAACCCGGCCGTGCTGTGCGACGCCGCCAGCCAGGTGCCGCAGTCCTTGTCGTCTCAATACAGCGAGTTCGACCAGGCGGCCAGCACCTGGCTCAGCAAGCACAGCAGCGAGCTCGAAGTTGCGGCCACCAAGTGCAGCTCCGACGACGCCTCGGTCAACCAGGCCGTCGAGTCCATCAAGTATTTCCTCAATGACGGATGTGGTGCGGCTTCCACTACCGCGACCCCGGGTCTGGCTGCCCGACCCACTGGCATGGTTGCAGGTGCCGTGGCTGCCGCTGGCGCTCTTGGCGTTGCGGCGCTTCTATGATTGGACCCTTGAGGTGTTGGAGGTTGGAGGTACCCAAGTAGGTAGCTGAGTGCGTAGGCTAAGGACACGCATTTGTGCTGGGAGTTGAAGATTAGCTGTTTTATATAGATCAGATATATAGTATACCCCTGAATTGTATTTAGTTCAAAAATTGGATAAATAGCGATTATCTTTTATCATATGCCTTGCCTTGTGTGTTAACTATACGGTAACGTTGTTTTATTGTATCATTGCTACGCGTCATATAATTATAATATAATATAAACTAGTTGCATGAGAAATCTTGGTCGTGCTACCATGGAGGTTTGGTGAAATATGAGTTGTTTAGAGTCCAAATAGGTATGAAGTATCTTACATGGGAGGTAGCTTTCATAGTTGGTAGTGGCCTTGTGGGCGACCAAGAACTACTTACACTACGTATGTCACGATAGTCCTTAGTACGGCGTTATTGCCAGATAGCTTACACTTTTTTTGCCTGGGTTTAAGACGAACTTCGCGATTAATAGTTAGAATACATAAATGTATACTCAGCCATACGTGCCTAAACTATATACCTAGGTTGGTATCTGCTGTAGGTAGATATCTACTGTGGAATGGTTGAGCTATAGGTGCATAGGACTTCCGTGATATCTCTCGAAGCTCAATAGAACTGGTCGCCGCGACGTTCTGTTTGTAAGATCAAGAATCATTGCTCGTTCATGCGGGCCGTTGCCATGGAGTTCAGCGTTGCCGGTCAAAAATAAAAGTACCAAAGTACTGGCAGGTGCTCTACGTCCCAAGTTGCGTACCTGAGGTAACAACATTCTAGCGTGATTCCTATGTAGGTGCCTAGTTGTTGTTGTCCTGTAGCTGTTTTCTTTCTTTTCTTTTCTTTTCTTTTTTTTTTCAAGATATTTTCTCCACGTCAACTTCAACAACCCATAAATACATACACTTCAACAATCTTCCATCGGCAAACATCCGTCGCCATGGCCAAGCTAACGAGTTTATCCGATGAAGTTCTACTAGAAATGGCATCTTGCGCCATCTTGGGTCCTAATGACCTCGCGTCCCTTGCCCTGGTCAATAAGAAACTGTCCCGCGTCGCAAACGAGTCACTTTACAAGAAGTTTGGGGAGAGGACTGCAATCGAGTTTGCCGCTGAAAATGACAGCATCGGCACCCTAGAAGCGGCACTTTATTTCGGACTAGACATACACTATGATGAGCACCGCGCACTATGCTTAGCTTCTAAGCGTGGACAACTTGAAGCCATGGGTTGGCTACTGAGTCACGGTGCCCCTGTCGACAATGCACTCATATCCGGCACTTTTGCTTCCGTGTTGAATTCCCCGTTGTATTTTGCACTTGATTCTCAGCAAGAAGAAGCTGCCTTTCTCTTAATGGAACGTGGAGCTACTCTCAGATTCATTGTGCCTTCTCTTCATAACCGCGGCGATGGTAGTGATGGTGATGATCACAATAACATTCCAACAATTGCCGACGAAACGGCCCTTCACATGGCTGCTCGGGGAGGTTTGCAAAACGTGATTGCGTATCTGAATACCCGAAACCTGATACCAGTCGACGAGCGTACCTCTAGAAATCCATCGGCCTTAAATATGTTAATCAAAAAGAACTCTTCTCTATGTGACACCTTGGCTACGTTCAAGGTATTGATATCATATGGGGCGAATATCAATGACAATCCGGAAAGCGATCTACTTCCACTCACAGCTGCGATTGAGTCTGGCCAGTATGATTTGGCAAATGCATTGCTTGATGCTGGTGCAAGAGTCAACCCAGAACGCAAGATACACAGAATATGGCATCCCATCCATGCCTGCGCTGCAAGGTCCTCGCGCTACATTGACAGCGGGCCACTGCAGTTTGCAGACCCCCAGCTGTACCTCTTACTTTCAAAGCTTTTGGGTCGCGGAGCAGACTTGCACGAAAGTTACCCAGATGGACACACTCCCCTAGGAATAGCCGTGTTGTATGGAACTTGCAATATGGTGTCTTACCTCATATCAATAGGTGCTGATGTCAACGAAATAGATGCAACCGGACGTACTCCGCTAGGTCTTTTAATGCGTGGTACCCGCCTCCGCACCTGGCTCCGGCTAGAAAAGGCCATAGCACTTCTACATGGCGGCGCTAGGATGGATACTCGCGTAGATGGCGAGTGGACGTTACTAGAGTGGGTATTCGAGAAGGATTATGATTTTGAGAACCTCGAACGACTGTTGGCCTTAGCTACTCCAGCCATGTTAAACCAAGAATACCTAGATGAACTTCTCGAAACTTATTTCAAAGTGGGCTATAGCGAGAAGTGCTTGGTCCTCATGAATCATGGAGCGACTTTGAAAGACCACAACAGAACATGTCGCTTCATCGCGGACAGGATTATTGATTACGATATATGTGTACATCCACGACGAGAGCGTTCCAAATACTACCGGGTGATCGCGCGTGCAGGCTTTTCAAAGGAAAATATAGCCGATTTAATTGGTTGTGCTCTATCAGAAGAAGACGAAGAGACCGCTGAAGCCTTAACATTGATACAACAGAGCCAGGCCTAGTCCTGAATCTTAAAATGGAACTGGCTCCATTTGACTCTGGAAGAAATGTTATAGGTACGAATAGGTCGAGGAAGAGGCTCATCAAAGGCTGAAGGATGAAGATACTTAAGATTCTACCACAAGAGTAGCATCTAGGAGACTAACCGCGTTGGAGGAACGAAGGAGAGAACATAGGACAGAGAGAAGGAAACGAAAGCCCCCAAAAACGAGAAACCGCACCCCCAAAAAAGCAATCACTATACTTGATCTTAAACGAGATTCTCCTTTAAAGGATTAATGAATGACCAAGTCGTTCTGAATGCGTTAATAAAAGATAGCTACCTAGGTAGCTAGCTAGCTGCTAATAGACGAGCTTAGTGCTAGGCAATTGTCCCTTTAACCTTGATTATTCTCCCCATACTGGTAATTTTATTCACGAAAATAACGTTAACTAGTATAAATAGTCTTAGAATATGTAACAATAAGGAGGCCATTCTCATAGTTGCCATTGCCAGTATGGTGTGAAGTCACGAATAGGAACAATATAATTTGATCGATTCCTTCCAAATACCCCTATTTTGATTCAATATGCGGTTATAATAAACATGCGATGAAAAGAGTAACCCTTTCTATCGGGGCTTTGCATCTATGACGGAATGTGAGTGGCTGTGCTATCGAGTTCATTTCCAGTTTCAATTCGGGTGTGGGAATTTGGAGGCAACGCCACATCTTAAGAACATTCATCTTTAACTCGGAATACGAGGCCTTTCGCTAAGAGTAACGCGTCTGATTTACGATCTTTTTTTTATTGCTACCTAGTACTTGAGCCGAATTAAGGCGTGTATATACGGGAAATAAAATAAAATAAAGTTCAAATTCTGCATTGGAACGTTGTCGTCGCTGCGGACCAGCCGAGCTATTCTAGACCGACGACACATGGCCTCTCTCTTTGCTTAAGGATACATACGCGATAATGGGTATGCTAATTAAGTTTTCCTACGGATTAGACGGCAATCATCTCTAACTTTTTTTTTTTTTTTTACAGCGTCCCCAAGACCATCGCGCGACTCCCTTTCCTCCGTATCCACCACGAGTTTAGTATTCGAACGAATTAGCGAACGAGAGAAGCTCAACGAGGATATTGCCAATTTAGATGATGAGGATCCGTTACATAATGCATCTGAAGATGAAGCTGGAGGCTTCTTACCTCCCCTTCCGGAAAGGAAGGTCGTTGGGGTAGATAAGTCTCTAAAGAGGTTCGTCCTCGTGATGGCTGGCGTATTCCTTGCTGCTTGGCTCGTTGGATTATTCACTTATTTATCGACCAAATCATATCAGCATTCCTCCCAAAAAGACCACGATGCGACTGCTACGGAGGCCCGCGGATCCGGCAAGAAAATTACGTTAGATCAGATATTAGATGGGTACTGGAGACCTCAGAGTCATGGAATAAGTTGGATTGCGGGCGCGAATGGAGAAGATGGATTACTGCTAGAAAAGGGTGCGACCGGCAAGGACTTTCTTGTCGTCGAAGACGTCCGGAGCAAGAATGAAGACCATACCGCAGGCGGTGGGGAGATCAAGTCTGCACAGACGCTCATGCAACAACCTTGGTTTAAGGCTGGCGATCAACAATTATCACCAGACCAAGTCTGGCCAAGTCCCGATTTAAAGAAAGTACTTATTGCTACCGAGACGAAGAGTGTTTGGAGATATTCTTTTACAGGCGTATATTGGGTATTCGATGTCGAGTCTCAAACTGCTGAGCCCCTAAACCCTCAGGATCCCCATCTTCGAGTCCAGCTTGCTCAGTGGAGCCCGAAGAGCGATGCCATCATCTATACGAGTGCGAATAACCTCTATGTACGACGCTTAGAAAGCAAGGATGTTGTGCAGATCACGAAAGATGGCGGGCCGGAATATTTCTACGGCATCCCTGATTGGGTATACGAAGAAGAGGTGTTCGGCGATAATAGCGCGACCTGGTGGTCTGAGAAAGGCGACTTTGTGGCCTTCTTAAGAACAAATGAGACCTTGGTGCCCGAATACCCGATCCAATTTTTCATTGAGAGACCCAGCGGCAAGGAGCCTGCCGTCGGAGAAGAGAACTACCCAGAAGTGCAGCAGTTAAAATACCCCAAGGCCGGCTCGCCCAATCCATTCGTGGATCTCCTATTCTACGATATGGCCCGGGGAGACGTCTTCTCGGTTGCGATTGAGGGAGGTTTTGCCCCAGATGACTTGCTAATTACGGACATTACCTGGGCCGGAAGCAAGGTCATCGTGAAGGAGACGAATCGTGTTAGCGACATTATGCGGGTTATTTTGGTCGACGTCACTTCTCGAACGGGCAAGACGGTTAGAACAGTCGACGTGGGCAAACTAGACGGCGGCTGGTTTGAAATTTCGCATGATACCACATATATCCCTGCTGACCCTTCGAACGGTAGACCTGAGGATGGCTATATTGATACTGTTATTAAGGATGACAGGGACCATTTGGCATACTTCAGCCCTTTGGACTCTGACGAACCTGTCATGTTGACATCAGGGAATTGGGAAGTTGTTTCAGCACCTTCTGCAGTCGACCTGAAAAATAACCTTGTATATTTTGTCGCTACGAAGGTATCTTCCATCCAGCGACATATTTACAGTGTGAAACTTGATGGATCTCATTTTAAAGAGATGGTAGATGTTAGCAAGGAAGGGTATTATGATGTTTCATTTTCCGCCAAGGCTGGGTACGCCCTAGTTACCTATAAGGGACCAAACGTCCCAACCCAGAAGGTTATGAGCGCTCCGGGCAATCCAGAGGTATACGAACACATTATCGAAGAAAATAAGGACTTGGCAGATAAGGCGAAGAAGTATGAGCTACCACTGCTGGACTACGGTACTATTACTGTCGATGATGTCGAGCTGAACTATCTTGAGCGCCGTCCACCGCACTTCGATCCGAAGAAGCGGTACCCTATCCTGTTTCAGCAGTACTCTGGTCCAGGTTCACAGTCTGTAGACAAGCGTTTCGCCGTGGATTTCCAGTCGTATGTTGCTGCCAACTTGGGCTACGTCGTCGTTACGGTCGATGGGCGCGGGACGGGGTTCATTGGAAGAAAGGCGCGCGTTGTTGTACGAAAGCACCTTGGAGAAATAGAGGCGCACGATCAGATTGCAGCGGCTAAGATTTGGGCTGAAAAGTCATACATTGACGAATCGCGGGTCGCAATTTGGGGGTGGTCGTACGGCGGTTTTCAGACGCTAAAGACGCTGGAGCAGGACGCGGGCGCTACGTTCAAATATGGCATGGCAGTAGCGCCAGTAACGGACTGGCGATTCTACGATAGTATTTATACAGAAAGATACATGCTCACGCCGCAGCAGAACTCGGAGGGTTACGACGGTACTGCCGTCAGCAATGCTACGGCGTTGGCGCAGAATGTGCGCTTCCTCATCATGCATGGTGTCGCTGATGACAACGTGCACATGCAGAACACGCTCACGCTGTTAGATAAGCTGGACCTAGCTGGCGTGGAGAACTACGATCTGCATATGTTCCCTGACAGCAATCATGGTATCTACTTCCATAATGCGAATCGCATTGTCTACGATAGTAAGTTAACCTCTTCCTTATCCACTTTATTCACTGTCAACGGAGTCATATGCTAACAAACGACAGAGCTAAATAACTGGCTTATCAATGCGTTTAATGGCGAGTGGCTGAAGGTCGCGGATGCGAAGCCTATACCGAATAAGGCGAAGAGAGATATGGAGAGGGTTAAGGACTCGGGACTCGAAGTCATGGATAGTCAAACCTTGGAGTTATCATATTTATCTGGGGTGGATATATTATAGACTACCTACATTGTATAGCGGCGTATAGGTGTGTATGTATTTGAACTTATATGCTTTTGCATAGACGATATCTTCAATAAAGAAATATGATATGAAGCCTCCCGGTGCCGAAATTTAGGTTAGGATGTCGGTAATGTTATTTATGATGCTAAGATGCACATACCGAACGCATAGGGCGCACGATCTTACCCCTATATATCATGAGTCGGCACGTGAACTTGAATATGAAAACGTCTTGTCAATTTGGTGGTATCTAACTAAATCACAAACATGGGGAGTTATTCAGGGTTCAAATATATATTTGAACGCTCATTGCCAACTCGGTTTCCAGCAAACCCCTCTAAGGCGTCCCGTTCGAATATCGCTAGGGGCCCAGCCCAGGGAATGCAAACCGCACATATCGAAGCTTAACTAGAGAGCTGAGGAGGAACCTCCGTATTAGGGTCGATCTTCTCGACAACAGCAGCAGTTCCATAAGCGCAGCACTGGGCAAAGCCGCCCATGTCGCCGGATTCGAAGCGGAGACAGATGATAGCGTTTCCGCCACGGGCCTTTGTCTCGGCTACGACGCGACTGATTGCATCATTCCTCGCGGAGTAAAGCTTTTCCAAATAAATTATTAACTACCTCCTATCTCATGCGCGTAATAGGACGGAAGAATAACGTCGAGGACTTACCATGCTGGTGAACCACTGCAGCTCGCCGCCCGCTATGCTCTTGAGCACCATGCCCATGCTCGCGGCCCAGTTCCGCGAGCGCACGGTGAGGCCGTAGACGGCGCCGAGGACGCGGACGACGCGGTACCCGGGGACGTCGAACATGGTGGTTGTGATGACGCCTTCGGTCTCGGTGAAGCAGTGCAGGTCGGAGAGCTGCGGCGGGACGTCGGCGGGAGGGCTGGAGTGGAAGCTCATTGTCGTTTTATTTGTGGATTATGACAACTCAAGGATTAATATATCGCTTTGGTTTAGGTAATGTGTCTTTGACTGGAAGGCTTTGGTATACTGGTAGCTTAGAGTAGGGTATACAATGGGAATAATAGGTGAAAAGGGGCCAACCATAACAATATGCGCAATTCCCGGTTCTTCAACTATTCTCAAAGGTCTTATATATTAAATTAATTAACTACCTACCTAGCGATTCCATTCCTTTATATCCTTTATATCTCTGCTCCTCCAGCCTTACCATGGTCCTGTCATATATCGGATGCTGTCATGCGCAAAAAGCCTCAGGAAATGGAAGCTTGTAATTGGCCAATTCGCCCTTAACGGTCATCGTATTTGTCGTATTCTGTACTGTGGATCCGACTATATCTCGATCGCGCTCATTAGTCAGTCTATTGCATGGCAGTGCCGCCTGATGTGTGTATTCTAATTCGCCCTGGGGCTGATTATCCCGCAGCCAAGATGGCTAGTACTAGTGGCTTAGACAGCTGGGCTAGGAGCTGATAGTTCGCTTGACAGGTATGATCAGACACGTACGTAAGGTACCTATACTGTTAATGTCCTGAATTTTGGCTTATATTTCTTCGGTGTTTCTAGTAGCTTGTTTATAGATTTTAACACTCCCCTTTGTAGGTTGTCTCGTTTTCGTTGGGTAGTAGCTAGACCCAAGTTTTGCCTAGGTACCTATAAATTTTGCCAAGCTCAGCCCGGAATTGGCTTGTACTTGTTATGATCTGCCCAGTACCTAGGTAGTTAATAACTACTTCATTATCCAGATGCATGCAAGTTGGCACGGGGTTACCACGTTCAGCTGTGGCCCCCATCAGGGAGATTATTTACCTGTCACAACAGTAACATTCTGCTTTGACGAGTATACATGTACATGTATACGTACCTCGAAGGTAAATGCATTCGAATAATTCCTTTCAATGCAATTCCTTGCGTAACCCCATATCGGGTTTTACGCTACCAGCGATGATAATATAAAATGCCTACTTGGTAAGTGTATTTCTGTTATGTTAGTATGGTATATACCCCCTTCTTACTCTCCCCTCATCATCTTACTTCGTGGCCATGACCAACCACATGAAGCCAGTTATTGACATGACGACCACCGAGGCTCCTATTTACACAACTTCAAATGGTGCTCCAGCTCTGAGGCCAGAGGGCTCTCAGCGGGACGGGAGGAATCTTTTGCTGAATGATTTTCATCTCATTGAGCTCCTATCACATTTCAATCGTGAGAAAATCCCGGAACGCGCCGTTCACGCCAAAGGCGCGGGTGCGTATGGCGAGTTCGAGGTATAGTAACATCTTTTACCTTCTCTCTTGCTATTAGGAGCTAATACCTAGGGAATAGGTTACCCATGACATCTCAGACATCTGTGATATCGACATGCTGCTGGGCGTTGGAAAGAAGACCCCTTGCGTCACTCGATTTTCTACAACGGGCCTCGAACGTGGATCTCCCGAATCCGTTCGAGACCCCAAAGGCATGGCAGTCAAGTTCTTCACGGATCAGGGTAACTGGGATTGGGTGTGTTTGAACATTCCCATGTTCTTCATCCGCGACCCCATCAAGTTCCCTGTCATGATGCACGCCCAACGCCGGGACCCACGGACCAACCTTGTGAACCCTAATCTGTGGTGGGACTGGGTGTGCAACAATCATGAGTCGTTGCATATGGTTCTCTGGCTTTATAGCGAGTTTGGCACCATGTTCAACTATCGTAGCATGAGCGGATATGTGGGCCATGCCTACAAATGGGTTATGCCGGACGGCAGCTGGAAATATGTCCATTTCTTTCTTTCGTCCGACCGTGGACCTAACTTTACTGAAGGCGAAAAGGTTCAAAACGTCTCTCCTGCGGATCCAGACTCTGCTACGAGAGACCTTTTCGAGGCGATTGAAAAAGGGGACTACCCGACTTGGACAGCAAACGTACAAGTGGTGGACCCCAAAGATGTGCACAAACTTGGCTTCGATATTCTCGACCTCACTAAGCATTGGAATTTGGGGAACTATCCGCCAGATATCAATGTTATCCCCTCTCGACCATTTGGGAAATTGACATTGAACCGGAACCCGGAAAATTACTTTGCTGAGATCGAGCAGTTGGCATTCTCACCTTCACACCTCGTCCCTGGTGTCAAACCCTCTGAAGACCCTGTCTTGCAAGCGCGTATGTTTGCTTATCCCGATGCTCAAAGGTACCGCCTTGGTGTGAATAATCAGCACTTACCTGCCAACCGATCGAAATGCACCTTCAACCCTCTTCTCCGTGATGGCGCAGCAACAACTACTCCCAACTACGGCCAGATTCCAGGACATATAACGGACTATCACCCCATGACGTTCAAGCAGGAAAATGAGTCCGACAGAGAGGCCGACTCTTGGACGGCTCGAGTATCCTCGAAGCCATGGCTAGAGGTCAACGAACTAGACTACAAGTTCCCGCGGGAGTTCTGGAAGGTATTGCCTACGCTACGGAGCCCCGAGTTCCAGAACAGCATCGTCGTGAATATGTCGCTGTCTCTGGCTCAGACGCGCAAGGAGATCAGGGAGAGAGTCTACGATATGCTTGGATTAGTTGCTACTGACCTTTCAGAGCGCGTTTGTGAAGCTACGGAGAAGCTGGTTAGTGAGAAGGCTATCATTTCACGAGGGGAAATAGGGTCTTGGAAACTGTGAACAAGAGGTAGGTAGGCACCTAGGTATGGCGAATTTGATGTAGACGTCCGGACTTGGGACTTGGGCAATTATCTAATTCGGTTACGAGTCATTTATAAGTTCACAATTTCTTTATTGATGTGTAGATGCTCAATGGTTTATCGTAAAATTGAAGACGGTGCTGAAATCGCTATGTATCGTATCTCGAGCTGAAGACGACGAGTGTAGGCGCAGTCTATCAATCTCTTAATTAAACTACATACTCTGAAGAGATCAATATATCTCCAATCGTTTTATGGGGGCTTTGATATAATTCTCGTAGTATATCATGGAAACCATCCATTATCCGTTGCATTTCATCTTCCTTCACCACGTCGGAGTCATAGAGTGTTGTTACCTTTACCTTGTTTCCTTCGGGCTTGCAAATTAGATTAATGGCATAAGTCGCGTCCGCCTGGTAGTCTAAGTCTGACTCGTCATTTTCCATCCAAGAGACTTTCGTCCGCGCTTCTCCTGGCTGCATTACTAGTAGCGTTTGGAAAGAGCATGCTAGCGTGGCATGGTCCCCTAATCGCCGTATCTCAGTGAGACCAAGTTGCTCATAGGGGATACCGGCGACCGTTTCGGATTGAACTTTATGAAGAGCATAGTGTACCGAATGCTGAGCATCTAATGAGATACGGCATGGGATTGTGGCGATTGTCGGGATCGTCATCAATTCGATGTTGGCAACTGGTGCACTGCGACCCGATACCACAGTTCCAAAGCAGACGTCCTTGGTCCCTTGGGATTGAGCCTGGGTGATTGCCCACGCTAATCGTACGTAAGCGTTCGGCGTGAACTCTACGGGGGATCGACTGGATATATCGACTGTGATGCTCAGTGTAGATCTAGGAGATAACTTGTGTGCTCTCGCAGGCAAACTTGGGAATGCAGGAGTCTGAAAGCCCTCCATCAAAGCACTCCAATAATTATTCGCGTCGGGAGTTGACTGTAGGTAGCGGATAAAGGGAGTGATAGGGCGCGGTAGCAGTGTTCTTCCGTGATAAGCGGCGTCGACTTCTTTGAAGATCAAGGGTAAAGTCCTTCCATCGTAGATAGCATGGTGAATATTTAAAAACAGATAGGTCCGATCTTGACTGTCATGTGAGGTACAGAGGCGTAACTGCACCAGCGGCTTTCCAATACCAACAGTGAAATTTTGGCCTCCCCTGTTCTTTGATGTAGTCCACTCGATATCTTCACGGATTACTACCTGCAGCAGGCCGTGAGAGGGAGACAGTACTACCCTTGTACGTAAAATTGGATGAACAGCTGTTACAGCTATCCATGAGGCTTTTAGAAGCGTAAGGTCTATATCTCGTGGTAAAGGGAGAGAAATATTCGCGACAAATGCCTTAGGGTCTCGCATCGTCTCAGACATAAGGCCACGCTGAAGTGGGGTACAGGGGTAAATATCCTCAATTGCCCTGACCGGCAGGCGGCATTGTTGAGCAGCGTCTCTAATCACGTCCCGCCGTCCACCGATTAAAGAAAATGGGGCTGAAGGAGCTTCGTCTTCCTCGTTTGCTTTTGGTTGGATGGCGCGCGCCAGGGCAGACAATTGAGGATACTTGAATACGTCTCGAACGTTAAGCATATACTTGTCTCTACGAGCCATCGCCACCAGCTCCATCGCTATTAGAGAATCTCCACCCCGACGAAAAAAGTGATCGTCAGCCCCAACCTGATCTGGCTCAAGGTGAAGTGCTCGGCAAAAATACTGGTGCAAGAGCTTCTCTGAATCTGTCAGCGGTATGCGCCTAGCCGCCGTTGTTGGTTGGTATCTCTCTAGCTGCTCCGTTGATAATGCAGCTGCAGATTCCCGTAGAATCTTACGGTTTATCTTATCGGTGCTAGTCAACGGCAAGCTTGCCAACGGGAGGAAGACCGAAGGAACCATGTAGGAAGGCAGCAACTGCTGGAGCTGAGACTGCACGGTAGGAATATGGGAACGGAACGAATCGTGAGGCTCGGCAATGGGAGTTGATCTAGCTATCGCATGTTCTCTCCCCCCTGTCATTTCATTGCTTCCAGTGTGTATGAAGGATACGAGCATAGGAGATCGTGAAGAATCGGGAAAAGTCACGACCTCTGCGACCACGTCTCTTGCGCTAGGAAATGCCAAGCGTATATGATGCTCTACATCACCAAGCTCGATGCGTTGTCCTCGAAGCTTGACTTGAGTGTCCTTGCGCCCGATAAATCGAATCGATCCATCAGCAGCGTATTGTGCGAGGTCGCCGCTCTTGTACACAAGACTACAATACCCAGGGCCTCGAAGCTGATGTAACCATATAGGAGGTTGGATGAATTTTGCCGCTGTGTTCTCGGGGCTGTCGATGTAGCCGCGCCCTACTATTGATCCTTCAATCACCAGTTCTCCGATGGTTCCTATGGGCAGAAGTCTCTCGTGGTCGTCTGGATCCACGATCCAGCGCACGCTCCCTGTTTCATAGTCGACAGTCTGCATAGCGGCCCCATTTCTCGTCACTAGTTGGATCGACATGATCGAGCACTCGGAAGCGCCATACAAATTGAGAACCCGAACATGGTCAACCCATCTGGAAATATCGGCTATCTCGAGTTTCTCTCCGCCGAGAACCAATGTTCTCAAACTCGGGAGGTCTTTGGGCTCTAGTATCCGCGCAACAGTTGGTGTGAAGCTGCAGTGTGTGGCTCGGAAGTGCTGAATTGCTCTTGTGACATCGCTCCAGCGGTCATCATCTGAAGGGACACAGATGCATCCACCGTTGATCAAGGTCATGAGAGTATCAAAGATGGTAACGTCAAATGCGTAGGAGGCGAACTGGAAAACTCGGGACTCTCGATCAAGGCCAACGGCTTTAGTATACGGACCGATTGCAGCCCCGAACGACGAATGATTGCTGATTACCCCTTTAGGAGCACCAGTTGAACCGGAAGTAAAGACAGCATAGAGAGCATCGCCTGGGGCTGTCGGTGGGGGACTCCATGGGTCCTTGCTAACAAGAGACTCTAAATCATGGTCCTTTATCTCGACGACGTTGGCTGCTAGGCGCGCAGCCAATTCCGCATATTTGGATGAGGAAATAATAAGGCTTGAAGATATCTTCTGACAGACCTCAAAAAGCCGAGCCTCTGGATGGGATGGATCTAGGAGAACAAATCCGCCTCCAGCCTTGATGACCCCGAGGATAGCGACGGTAGTCCATCGCGACTTCTCAAAGCAAAGAGGCACGAACACGTCTCGACCAACGCCTAGTGATATCAGGCGCTGGGCAAGTGATGATGAGAGGTCTTCTAGTTCTGCATAGTTGAGTTCGCCATCCCAAGCACGTAGTGCGAGTGCCTCTGGTTGCGACAAGCATTGTTCATGAATGAGGGTTCTCACGCAACGATGGCTCTGAATAGGTGGATCTTTGTTCCACGTCAATATTTTTGTCTTGTCCGAATCACTTAATGGGAGAAGTTTTGATTCCTCTATCACAGCATCGTGCTTTCCAATAGCCATGGCTTGCTCTACCATGCCCGCGATAGTCGAGCAGATTAACGTTTGATAGTCGATGGCTACCTAGGTTTGTTTCACTCTCTACCATTTACTTCGCAGCGGGACCAGTTCTACTCCCCAAGTATGATGGAGGGTGCTTAGTCCGCTCATCAGTCTCATTTTCTTACTGTAGTCGATGCACATGCATTAGAAGACATATTTTCAGCTTGTATAGGGTCGGATAGCCATACCCTTTTGACAAGGCCGCATTGGTCATGACGCATGACTGAGATGCACTGGACAGTAGGAAGGAGGAGTTGATAGATGATGAAGTCACAAGCATGAGGGTATATTGTCTGTCGGTTTATTTTGAGGTCTCATTGGCGTTTCTGAGCTCAACATCACCTATAATCACAAATTTTAATTGTCATCACATGCTGACCAAGTGAAGTTAGTTTATCCAATGTCACCCTCATATCCAAAGTACCCCCTAAGTACTTTACATGTATACTATGTTAACGAGCTATATGACGATGGAATGAAGAAACATATAACTTACCTAACTAAATAAGAACCTAACTAAGGCATGCATGCGCCTACGTTAATATTAGCACCATATACCGGGCTCGAATCCTCGCTTAGCAACCACACGATGGTTCTGGCCACATCATGTGGCTCAATTACCGAGAACCCCTTTTCCTCATATGACATCTTGATGTCATCAACGCTGTTCGAAGTAGGCTGAAACTGCGGCAGAAGCGGAGTGTTTGTAATTCCTGTGCAGTTCCGTTAGCTTGGAGCGAAGTATCTTCCTCCAGTGCCGATGGTACACTTGCCTGGAGAAACACTATTGACGCGGATTCCGAGGGGAAACGTATCTGCAGCTACGCAGGTCGTGAAGTACACGCAAGCACCCTTGGAGGTTCCATATGCAAAGACGTCCGGAATGTGATAGGATGCTGCAATGCTTGCCACATTCACGATGCTGCGGCCGCATGGGGGAAGGCTCTTCATCGCTCGTACTTCGGCTCGCGTGCAGTGGAACACTCCATCCAAGTTGACCCTCATGATTCTAGCCCAATCTTCGTCTGTTTCTTCGGCAATGGCAGGAGGCTGTCGTGATTCCTCTCTCTGCGCGATACCGGCAATGTTGGCTGCCCCGTGAAGGTTCCCGTAAGTAGTAATGATGGTTGCTACCCACTCATCGACTGCAGTAGGAGATGCAACGTCCAACACAGTGCATTGAGCCTTGGTAGATGGACTTGCTTCGTGGATGAGTTGGGTAACGCTGTCAAACCCTTTGCTCGATATGTCGCCAACGCAGATCACGGAGGCTCCACGCTGGGCGAGTAGCTGGCACGTCGCTGCCCCAATACCCGACGCCCCGCCTGTTACAGCAAAGACTTTAGAAGATACGGACGCCATGTTGAGTTACCAGTTGGACTGACACCGATTAGTTATTTGATAAAAGTTATTCGGATGAGTTATAACTATTTGAATTCATCAGGCATTCTATCCCAGTTATAAACGCTCAGCAGTCCCAACACTGAGTTTGACTCAGTAAGATAATACGTAACCTAACGTTCATCTTAAATTACTGACTTCGTAGATATTAAATTCTTGTAGTAAGCGTAGGTACAACTACCATTTTGGTATTAGACTTAGTTAAACTTGACGAAATCGATACGTCTTAGCTAAACGGTAAACGCCCTCGGTTTTAATGACTGTAAAGCTTCGGTATCTATGTTTATATAGTAATTGATGAATATAAATATGGTCTTTATTTCTTATTGGAGTATACCATTTCATGGTGTATCCTATGTGAGGAGAATAATATTTATTCGTCAATCCTAGTTTTGAAAGACGTTTCTTAGTCTGCTAAACGCCTCCTTCGAGCAAATTTTCAAATAACGCCACTTTCAAATATCAAGATGGATAATTCATCAAGTCTTTTCAAGCCCCTTCGGCTTGGGCGATGTTTACTGGAGCACAAATTGGTCCTCTCGCCCATGACACGGTTTCGTGCCGATGACTCCGCCGTGCCCTTACCGTTTGTTAAAGAGTACTATACGCAACGAGCATCTATTCCGGGTACTTTGTTGATTACGGAGGCAACAGCAATTTCCTCTCAGGCTAAGGGGTTCTCCAACGTTCCTGGGATATGGACAGCTGAGCAAATCAATGCATGGAAAGAAATTGTCGACTCAGTTCACTCTAAAGGGTCCTACATCTGGCTTCAATTGTGGGCCACAGGACGCAGCTCTGAAGCTGAAGTTTTAACTGCCAATGGATTCGACCTCACGTCTAGTAGCGCAGTTCCAGTTGGTCCGGATGAACCCACTCCACGGGCATTGACGGCATCAGAGATTGAGACCTACATCGACGAGCACGTACAAGCCGCCAAAAATTCAATTATTGCAGGATTTGACGGCGTCGAAATCCATGGCGCAAACGGATTTCTGATTGATCAGTTCTTTCAAGCGTCATGCAATCAGCGAGATGACGAGTGGGGTGGGAGTATCGAAAAACGGTCTCGATTCGGACTGGAGATAACGCGCAGAATTGTGGATGCCATCGGTGCTGATCGCGTCGGCATGAAGCTTTCTCCCTGGAGTACGTTCCAGGGAATGGGTACCATGAGCGACCTGACAGCTCAGTTTGAACATGTGATCAGCCGTCTGCGTGAGATGGACATTGCATATCTGCATCTGGCCAATTCTAGATGGGTGGAAGACGTTACGCACCCGGACGCCGACAATGAGACGTTCGTGCATATGTGGGGAAAGTCGAAGCCGGTGCTCCTGGCAGGGGGGTATGATGCAACCTCAGCTAAGCGCGTTGTCGACGAGACGTATGTAGGGTACGATAATGTGGCTGTCGTACTTGGTCGGTTGTTTATTTCGAACCCTGATCTTCCCTTTCGGATGAAACATGGAGTACCATTGCAGCAGTACGATCGGGATACATTCTATATACCGTATTCGGATAAGGGCTACTTAGACTATCCGTTCTGTGAGGACTTCTTAGCCTCAAGACCTATTCAGCTGTCAACTTAGTTGCATGGGGATTTCCCCCGCATGATTTTAAGCCTCAGTTGCCATTTTTCGTCGACACTCGCGGGCTTCAATAGTCGCATTACGTCTATACCTTATAAATCGGTTAAGAGAATACGGAATGCCTCGCTCAGGCCAAACGTAGCTAGTCTAGATGTTAGTTAGTTTTATTTTTCATTGTTTTCATATTCACACTTCTGTCCATGGGGTTGACTTGTGATAGCATCGTTACATTAGGTACCTGTACCTAACTAGAGGATACAATTTCAATAAGTTTCCGTTCCTAATCGATCAAGTCACCTGCTTATGTTAAGCGCTCATAGTGGACATGCCCCTCAAAAGCTCCCCATGGTCCCTGCAAGTGTAGGTGTGGTGAGGTAGTCATCAATTAAGTTGAGTTCTTCTTACTTTCTACCATGACGATTTTATTGCTCGGTGGTCGAGGGAAGACTGCTAGCCGTATCGCTTCTTTGCTTCACGGTGCAGGTCGCCCTTTTCTTGTAGCATCCCGCTCAACCACCCCAGACAGTCCGTATCACCAAGCCGTATTCGACTGGACCAAGCCTGATACCTACGAAAATCCATTTGCCAAAGCTTTAGTCGAAGGCCTGTCGCCAATATCAGCGGTCTATCTCGTCCCACCCCCAATTTCTGACGTAGCCCCTTGTATGATCAGTTTTGTAAACTTTGCTGTGAAAGAAGGCGTTAAGAAATTCGTCCTTCTTAGTGCAAGTACAATTGAAAAGGGAGGACCAGCAATGGGACAGGTCCACCAGCATCTTGATTCACTAAACGACATGAAATATGCCGTGTTGCGGCCAACATGGTTTATGGGTACAGGCTCACATCCCAATTACGAACACGGCATTAACTGAATCAAATGTAGAGAACTTCTCAAGCCAGGACGAGCAACAAAATATATCCATCAAAAAGGAGAACAAGATCTACTCTGCTACCGGGAATGGCAAACTACCATTTGTCTCCGCGGATGATATTGCTCGGGTAGGGTTTTGTGCTTTGACCGACGAAAAGCTCCAAAACGCCGAACATATCATCCTAGGTCCTGATCTACTCACATACGGTGATGTAAATTCGCCTATCTTTTCCCCTGCCCTGTGAAGGGAATTATCTGCTGAAACTAACTTGTGCACATGTTAGGTCGCGACGATTCTTTCGTCTACACTTCGCAGAAAGATCACCCATGTAAATTTATCCGAAGATGAATTGGTTAAACTGTTCGAATCCACAGGGATGCCTGTCGAGGATGCCAGGATGTTAGCTGAAATGGACAGCATGGTAAAGAACGGGGTGGAGGAGAGACTGAATCATGTCGTGGAAGAGGTAACAGGTACTCCACCAGTGAGTTTTAAAGACTTCGCAGTTCGTAATAGGTCGGCCTGGGTCTGGAATAGCGCATAAATCTAGTTCTTCAAATGCAAAATCCTCGAATTTCTGCGAGGTAGCGTTACTTACGATACTTCTATAATCCAGCGTCCTGATTCCAGAGTTCAGTATGTGTTACAGAATTGCCATGCACTTGAAAGAGATGGGAATAAGGCAGAGGGAGGGATGAAACAAGCCTATTTTAATGTTATAAAATAGTCTACTCTTATTAATCTAATAAGGAAACAATAGCGCGTCATTCAATCCAGTAATAGCTCGGGATATGCGATTCAAAGTGTTACCATTTAGGGCTTGAAGCACAGATTCCACGTTAGGCATGGCCTAATTCATACCAGGAAAGGGAAAGATGGCTACAGAGTATATTGCGATGAATGAGGCAGTTGAATTTATAACAAGTTATTGCAGTAGAAACTCTAGCAGCGCGACCAGGTAGCGCCTTCAACCCCATCGGTTCTTCACAACAATAACACTCACTTCCTTTATGTTTGTTGCAACAAAACGGTCGACCCAGTCCAATTGACTCTTGACGTCGCTGGGAAGAGCAAGCTCGAAATGAGAGAAAAGATAGGCAAGACAAGAATGCAGTTCAAGGTAGGCGATACTATAGTAGAGAATAATTTAGTTAGGTGCCTAGTTAAATGTCATGTTTCTTTCTGCTTTTGAATCAAATACGATTGACTTACTTGGTACCGATGCACTGACGAGGCCCGCGACTAAACGCGATGTTCCACTTCTCAATACGCTTCCCCTCTTCACCCAGCCACCGCTCAGGCCTAAACTCTTGGGGCTCCGGAAACAGTTTTTCATTCTGCTGAAGACACAATAGACTTATTGAGACAGCAGTCTGTGTAGTTCAATCAGAAATGAGCCATCTATGAAATGTTCTCATAATTGTATGAATTGGATAACTTACACCGGCGGGAATGTATACAGACCCCACACGAGCACCACCACTGGGAACTATCCGGGGGAGACATCCTGGTACTGGACTAGAGAGACGTAGGGTTTCCTTAATCACAGCGTTCTATGGACGTATCTGGTTAGAACTTCTTTAGATGTAATAGCACACGAGATACATGGATAATAGAGCCATTAAAACGTACCAAATATGGGAGTTTTTGGACTCTTTTATGATCAAAGTCCCCACGAATACAATGGGCAGACTGGTCAAGCTCAGCCTGGAGCTTCGCCAGAGCCTCTGGGAACGTAAGTAAATAGTGGACAGCACAGGACATTGTGTATGATGTTGTATCGCTACCCCCAGCAACAAAGTTGAAAACGTCTTCCAATGGATGAATGACAGCCTTAACCTTCTGGCGCTCGGTCGGGTCTATGTTTAAATATCGAGTCATATGAGAATCGCGCACTAGCCCCTTTTTCGTGGCATGGAGTAGCTGGGCGTCGTTTGCCCATCCTTCGCAATACTATTGATTGTAACTGTTATTTTGGACTCCAACCTAATCATAATCACGAGGCAATTTCAACTTGCCTTAGTAAATCGTTCGTAGGCCGAGTTAACCTTGGCAAAACTGGACCCTGGAATGAGGCCGAGTAACATGCCCATAAGAGGATAGGTGAGCACTATATTCAAAATACGTATTAGTCCTATTAAGCAATTCGAGAGTGTTAGGGAATGGGGATACTCGCTTAGCCATGTTTTGGTCATAATGGTATCAAAGGCGTCTAAAAAAGGATGATATCCGTCAAATTCGAAGAGATCAATCTCTTGCGGGAAGAGTAATCTCAGTACCATGTCCGCCTACATCATCAATCAGCCGTTGACTACATTAGGCTAGTTCTGTTCCTTACACTCAAGGTTCTAAAAAGTTTTTGAATATTTACAACTGTGCCTGTTCCTACATCTTGATCTAGTCGTTTCCCAATCGTTTGAAGTTCTGTAAGCAGCCTCGGCACAAGACTATCGGCAGATCTAACTGAGTATAGGGGAGAAATATGTGTGCGATATGTACGAAAGTCTTCGGGATCAAGCATGCTGTCTATGCCCCCAAAGTTCTTGTAAAATGCCGGGTCTTTACTGTACTTCGATCCTATATGGAAAATTCTTCAAGACCTTTGTTAGCTTCTCCCATGCTGCTGGTGAGACATTGGGCTGGTGTTCGTACTCCTCAAAGAACTCCGGGCTATTCACGTGAACATGATTTGGGCCAATGCGTACGACCGGCGAGTCTTTCCATTATTATGAAACATGTCAGAAAATTGGCCGAAATAATTCAAGTACAGGTACAGACCATATTCCGCGTGTAAGTCTTGGAACCGCTTTGAGTATCCTCCCCCTTTGATGAAGTTGTGATAAAATCCATAGAAGTCGCTTGCCGCTGCCGGAGTCGGCCCTGGAATTTTCTTAAGAGGATGTATATAGATACGATGAACGATAGTGATCACAGTAGATACTAAGAGGGCTGCCAGTGCAAGTAGGAGGTATTGAAGCCATGACCTGGCTGTAAGTTCGTCCTGGACTGAAAATAATTTCGAAGACATTTCCGCTTGTTCCCTTCAGAGGTTGTGGAACTCAGACATACCTAGGCCAATGTCGATATGACTTTGATACGATTGTCTATACTAGGTACATACTTCCTAGTTGGGTAAGCTACCTTACAAGCTCTATTTTGTATATGTGCATACCCAGATGAGGCAAAGGGTTTTAAACCGGGTTTACGTAGTATACTGAGGATCTTAGGACTGAATGAAACGCCGTTTCAGCTCACAAATAGTGTTGCATTGCAGAAATCTGTTGTACATCGTCCAATGCTTTAGCAATTCGCGGTAACGCCAAGAAAGGGTTCTGGAATTCTGGAATTTAATTAGCTAAATGCCGGGCCCTACATGCGAGCACCGTTATTAGTTAAGATCCGCGTCATAATAATAGCTGAATAGCTTATTCTATAACCCTGCGTCGATCATAAGAGGCACTCAAAGATGAGAAAGCAAGCGCTAGGTAATACAAGAAAGAACCTATTCAGTCATATCACATCGGTACCTATTTACTGCATATAGGCTAACGTCGTGGAGTGCAACGCATGCATTTACGTCGCGTCGTCACCTGCAACGTACCATATTTTATATTAGTACTAGCATTCACAGACTTACACCACATAGTCCCCGTGAACATTTGCAATATATCAAGACCGTATGCCCGTAGTAATAACCACTTGGCCATAAAGTTATGTTCATTACGTGAAAAAAGTCCGAATATGCAATACTACTTTCTTGCTGTCATAGTTGGACTGCTCAGCTGGCGCGTCCTAATTTCCACAACCCCTCATTTATCATGTCGATGTCGGCCCGGGGAACCCTGCTGGCCATCTGATGAAGCGTGGAACCGGCTGAATATTTCCATCAACGGTAATCTCATGCGTCTGAGGCCTGCGGGTCACGTTTGTCATCAGCCAAATTTCGACGAGAAAGCTTGTGATGAGCTGCTGCAGATAACGAGGAATAGCGGTTGGAGGGCTTCCCAACCAGGTTAGTATCAATATTCCCTTCAAGTTTTGAGAAGTCTTAGATGCTTACTTAAGTGGGTATAGAAACTCTACAAGATTGGGTCTGGGAAGGAGGGTCGTCTGCAAATCAGACTTGTCCCATTGCTGGTGGAGCAAGCGAAACACCATGTCACCAGGGCCGTGTTCCTCGCTACTCAGCCGCCGTGAGGTCCGCACAACATGTGCAGAAGGTAGTTCTCTTCGCCAACGCATACAATCTACGCTTGGTGGTCAAGAACACCGGACATGATGGCTCTGGGCGTTCGGCCGCCCAGGATTCTCTCCAAATTCACACTCATCAACTTAAGGGGGTCGAATATCATCCAGAGTTCGTAGCACAAGCTGCAAATGTGTCCTCAGGCCCTGCCGTCACAGTTGGTGCTGGTGTAATGCACTGGGAGCTGTATGAAAGAGGCTTTCGGGAAGGGTACATCACTGTTGGCGGAGAATGTCCTACAGTAGGTGCTGTCGGTGGTTTTCTCCAAGGTGGTGGTGTCTCCAGCTTTCTAAGCCATGCGAGGGGATTAGCTGTCGATAATGTGCTGGAATACCAGGTCGTATTGGCGAATGTACAGTGCCTTTTCCCGTTATCCTTCTCTACTGTTAATATACTTGAGTTGACACTAATTGTGTTGCTTGATCATCGTCGCAGGGGACTCTTGTAACTGCGAATGACTATGAGAACCAAAACCTGTTTTGGGCTTTACGGGGAGGCGGGGGTGGCACATTCGGCGTTGTCACCCAGGCGACACTCAGGGTATTTCCTGATGATCCCGTCACGGTATCAACAGTGTCACTTCATACTCCACGCACGGGCGAACATTTCTGGGGAAAGGGGGTGGTTAGCCTTTTTTCGGTGCTACAAGCCCTTAATCTCGACAATATCCCCGGGCAATTCGTCCTTTCAGTGACCTCAAACGGTACACTTCAGGCGGATCTTACCATGTATTTCATTAACCACACCGATCAAGCTGCGGTGGATGAGAAGGTAATGAAGTATCTGACTACACACAGAGCAAGCGAATTTTCCTACGGACTGTCATCTAAAGTCTTACCCAAGACTAGTCTCAGCTTTCGAATGACTCCTGATATCTACCCCGAAAACTACGGAATCATTCAAGCATCCGTGCTGGTATCCAGCCAGCTGTTCAACTCGCCCGAGGGCCCGGTGCGAATGGCTGAAGTATTTTCCAAACTGCCCTTAAGTCCGAATGACTTGCTATTCACTAGCAATTTAGGCGGTAGAGTTAACAACAAAGGGGATTCTACATCCATGCACCCCGCCTGGCGCTCTTCAGCGCAGCTTGTAAATTATGTGAAAAGCGTTGGCCCGACGGTCGACGAGAAGTTGAGAGGCTTAGAGGACTTGAGTAGCGTTCATATGCCTATTCTTTACTCATTAGAACCCGGATTTAAAGTTTCATATTTCAACCTAGGAGATCCTGGTGAAGTAGATTTTCAAAATGTCTACTGGGGTCATAATTATAAGCGTTTAGCGCAAATTAAGGACGATGTGGACAAAGATGGGTTGTTCATTACTAAGAAAGGAGTTAGTAGTCATTTATGGGATGAGGAAGGCATGTGTAGAAAGCAGAAAGTTGGCTATTTCTAGGATAAGCTGCAATTTTTGTTCGTCTAAAAGTACGGTAGTCTAGGTAATTTTAAGCATCTCCAATCGCATCTACTTCATATACTAGTTTTAAGGGGATGTGATGAAATTGAATACTTTGAAATTACCTACAGCTACTAAGGTAGCTCATCATGATCACGTACTTTCCACTGGAGATTAAGTTCTTAGTAAAAAGAGTAATACTGTATTACAGGAAAAAGTGGAACTTGGAATATATAAACAGCAAAGATATCTTTGACTACAATGAGTATCTTCGGAGGTAGGTAACCACTGTAACCTAAGCGAACAAAATCAACAGCATCAAAGATGTCGGTGGAAAAAGATCTCAACGCATCTCACCACAAGGTGTACAGAATCCTTAGCGATGCTTTCGACTTCCCTAACAACGACCAGAGGCTTTGGTGGCATAGCACAGCGCCTATGTTCGCCGAGATGCTACAAGTCGCGAATTACGACGTGCATGCTCAATACAGACACCTTAGTATCTACAAGAAGCATGTGATCCCATTCTTAGGTATCTATCCCACCAATGACCGTGACCACTGGCTGAGTATTCTCACCCGTTACGGTACGCCGTTTGAACTAAGCCTCAACTGCTCCGACTCAATTGTCCGGTATACCTTCGAACCTATCAATTCTACAACAGGCACAGAAGCCGACCCCTTCAACTCTTTCGCTATCTTGGAATGTCTGCACCAGCTGATGGCCGTCCATCCAGGGATAGACCTTGAGTACTTTGACCACTTCAAACGGGAGTTAACCCTGAATGTGCAGGAATCCACTTTCCTACATCGCAGCTCTTTAGCGGGAGTTGACATCTGGACCCAAAACAAGTTGGCCCTGGATCTGAAAGGAGACAAGTTTTCCGTCAAGACGTACATCTACCCTACGCTAAAGGGGATAGCCACGGGGAAAACCGTACAGGAATTAATCTTTGGTTCGGTTCGCAAGTTAGCTGAGAAGTACACGAATCTAGCTCCATCCCTGGCGATGCTGGAAGATTATGTCGAATCCCGCGGTCCGCATAGCACAGCCTGCGCACGCCTTCTGTCTTGCGATCTGGTTGGTTCTGTCAAATCACGCATAAAGATCTACATCTCGGAACAGGTTGTCTCTCTTCCTGCAATAAAAGACCTCTGGACACTGGGGGGACGGCGAAATGATCAGGTGACGCTTACCGGGTTCGACATGATTCAAGAATTGTGGGATCTTCTTCGGATCCCTGAAGGTGTACGGTCGTATCCTCAGGGATATCTCCCGATAGGAGCAAGCCCGGACGAATTGCTACCTGGTATGGCAAACTACACTCTTCTCCCTGACAAACGCGTCCCAGAGCCTCAAGTGTACTTCTGCGTATTTGGAATGAACGACATGGCCGTGGCAGACGCGCTTACGACGTTCTTTGCACGGCGGGGGGTGGACTGACATGGCTGAGAAGTACAAGGACAGCCTCAAAGCATACTAGTACGTCATCTTCTCCTCAAATAACCTCATCGTACTATACTAATCGGCTTTGGAAATGGTAGCCCAGAGGAAGATCACGCGTCGTTAAACTGCCTTCATGCATACATTTCGTTCTCCTATCGCAGGAACAGGCCGTATCTCGGCGTATATCTTCAGAGCTTTGAGACTGGCAGTTGGTCTACTGGTAAGTCTTCTGCAGCTAACCCTGCGCGGTTGTATTCTTTGGGTGCTGATGCAGACCTTTTCAGCTCGTCATCATTGTGGATTATCGGAAGCTGTCTCTCTCCCCCTCTTGGAGTCGTGCGACTGAAGTTGTATGCAGGCTACCTGTCTCGCGCTCAAATACAGTATTAGTCCAGACCATTGGACGTTAGGTGCAGAGAGGGAGTTGAGGGGAAAGTCCATTCGGGAATTTTACCCGCCCTACGAAATAAATTAAATATCTGTGACGTTGATAGCTGAATATCCTTTCTTGAATACTTATACCGTAATCCGTACGTTTGGAGGGTGCTTCTCACGTAATGCCGACGCGTACCATGGCTCTTCCCCCGCGACCCCGCCCCCTTTTTTTTCAGGGTCCTGTAGTTCCACTTTTCTTTAACTGTGGTTTCCCGTCGTCTCACAAGATCTCGGCTCCGGATCTCATGCGTGTAACCGTAACACCGTAACACAGTAACCTTACTTTAGCTCGGATACTAATGTAGGTGCATAGACCCGCGCAATGCACGCTGCGAATAGTTTCACGCCAGAATTACGTTGCCTACCTACCTTTAGGTACCATTGCATTATTAAAGTCCTTGATTTAATATAGTTGTACCATATAGAGTTAGTTTCTTTAGCAGCTGATAGCTGAGCTAAGTTTAGGACTAAACTGAGTTATTCTGAGCGAACGACTGGTTTTTTCGAGCCTCTATCCGATGTACGCGAAAAATCATTTTCTTTTTTTACCAAGTCGCCAAGTCTTCAGGGAGTAGGCATTCCTCAGGTACCTAACACCGAAATTGTGTTGTGTTGCATCTTTGGTCACCCCAGATTTGACTAGTATTTGACTGGTGGGGCCTTGGCCGCTTAAATGTGGCTGGGCGTGGCTGGGTACGGCTTATGCCTCGAATCTAACGTCAACAATACCACGAAATTTATCGAAAAGACTAACAAAAAAAAAAAAAAAAAAAAAAAGAGTTTCGACCGACTTAGGAGGTAGCAAATACCTACGGTTGTTTGGAGTTGTTTTGTAGTGATGGTACTGTAGTGAAATGGGATATTGATTCTTATTGTAGAATCATGTATTTATGTACTATTTTCCTTCAGCTTCAGTTCATAAAAAACAACATCGCACCCATTAACCTCCCACGTCTTTGTGATCTTTAAATCCGCTGCTAAAACAAGATTCTCCATCTCCTCAGCGTCGTATTTGTAACTACAACCAAACCGAATCTTCTCTTCCCGCTTCACCACAACTCCGTCCAGAGGAGGCCCAAGTTTGATGTCCGCGCAACGCGGAATCAACGAGGCTTCATGTCGGCTCAAGACGTAGTTCCACTCACTGTGAAAATACCAATCGTTGAGGTTAAACAGTGCACTTCCATCCCTTTGTTCATCTAGCAGCTGGTTGCCGTAATTTAAAGCTTCTAGCGCGAAAGGAACAACCCCCTCACTGGTATAAGCCCGCAGAACCTTCGTCGGGAGCTTGCAGTGATCGATGGTAATGATCATAGAGGAATCCTCTAAAGCTTTCCCCTCCAAGGCATTCCCCGCAATCTGCTTCAGAAAATTTGCGGCGTTGGGCCTAGAGTAGTTCCCTATCGTTAGACCGAACAGAAGCATATGATGTGGTCGGTCACAGATGACAGGCGTCTCCTTGAGCCATTTCAACCCATCATCGAATGTTCCACACAGACCGTAAAAGCGCACATGACGAAAATCATCGGTCGGAATAGCTTGTAGAGTTGACATAAGCTCGGTAGCACTAAGATCGAGGGCGTAGTAGCTAATGGACTTCTTTTGAGCTTCTAGTGCACGTAGGAGATAAATCACTTTGTCAAGGCTTCTAATGACAGGCATTAGTATGGGATAGTTCGGGAACTCCCTTCTTAGAAAACTCACGCGCTTCCCATGTCTACCACCACACTATCGTCAGCAATCGTAGATGCCATATCCTGGGCCTTTTCCTTCAAGATTTGAATTTCTTCATATCTGGGGTAGAAATCTGGTTGGTGGGAGTGATTATTCCAATGTCGTAGTCCCTCCGTGCTGTAAAATAGCAGGGCTGGGAGTGTTTTTGGTTCTTTGGTAAGGCCATCGATGACTAGGTCGCGAATAGAACGCTCGAACTTGGAATGGCGGATGTCAATGATAGTCGGTGGGGACGCTGAAGCTACCTGGCAGACAGTCATTACGCCGAGGTCTGATCATTGAACTTGACTACTTCCCGCATAAGTTAAAAGGAGGGCGGGCTTCTTAGAAGTATTTAAGTATGCTTACGATATATATGCCTGGCCGGGGACAGAACGTAAAAGTAGAGACCTTTCTAATTTCATACTTGTTAGGACATCATTTTATTGTTATAATAGTTGTTATATTGTATACTTTACACGATTAAGGTACGTAACGTACGAAAGTACCTAATATATACCCAGGACTAGTCACTCACGTGACAATACTAGTCTAGCACATCCTAGGGGAATGAAATAACATTGCACACTTGGCGACAAGACCAATTATTATAACGCGAATACTAATGATTGGGATACCTGTAAGCTACGTCTAGCTAATTGGTAGAGTAAAACGAATGAGTGGATGCCATATGTTCCAAATAGTAACCCAAGTCCAATAAGCAGTCAAATGTCCTAATTCAGCTGTGCTGTCTGATTCAGTCTTCCCGGTATAGCCATCAATAGGCCTCGAAAACTTTCCTTCAATGCTTATCTAAATGCTAGCAGAGTGGTTCTGGAGGTTGTGGGAGTCCGGATAGACCTTCAGAGTTGAGATATGGTTCTGGTTGTCAAACTCAAGGAGCACGACCCATTCATGCTTGAATGGCTGACCTGAATGAATTGTTCAGTTATAGTTCCAATAGTAGATGACAAGATAAAAATACCGGTTTTAGTAGTAGCCGTGTTCCGAAGAACAGCTGCTACCCATGGGGACTGCTCACTTCCAATTAAGTGCACAATCTCCGTCTCGTAAGGCTTGGTGTTATCAATGAGCTTATGAAGGGAGGGGCCGGTGTTGGACGAAGTTAAAGATTTCACCGCGTCACGGCCATTAAGCTGACGGGAGATTTCAGCGGCCTCGCTGACAATCTGGAAGTTGACGTTCTCAGCAAGGTGGTTCTCTAGGTTTCCGTGCTGAATGGAACCACTTTTGACCTTGGCATCGTGGACCGGGTCAAGTTGGGAAAGCATTTGCGTTTCCAGAATTTGGCGAACGATATTTAGTGGGGGAGTCATGATGATGGTTAGATGGGTGAGATGAGTTTACAATGGATATTGATGGTGTTTCGGTAAGCTTGCTGGATTGTACTGTGATATCGGATGGAATTAAATCGAGGATAGTCGAGAGAGAAGAACATATAAATATCGAAACGAAACTTTAAGATAGCATAAAACAACGTGATAATCTTCATATCGATCTGAGTACTGTAGAACTCACAACACCCAATACTAAAGGAAGCTAATCATTAGAGTTACTACATGATGTATTGAGTGGCTAAGTCAACCTGGCGTAGGGTGGGGAGCATATAAGATCGGCGACCAACCTAGCCAATGCCGCTTTCATAACCGCCATAGATACAAGTTGCGAATACAGGACTATGATGGGTTCGTCCAGATAGAGACTAGTAGTGGCAGCCTGGAGTAGTGCAATACAGGTAACTTGGTACTGCCCAAAGTATGTAGACCTGCATATCAATAGCTAAAACAAACCTCCCCGTGTCCATGCGGGTTTCTCCATTAAGCTTGTGTGCGCGACTACGGTATAGGGAAGAGTAGCTGAAAAGTGAATTCGTAATCTATGAAACTGATACTATCCAATTAATCACCGACACGTCAGTCTCTTATGAAGTATCTGCACAGGTACGCATAGGTCTATCCCTCGTCCTTCTCATTTCATCATTGCCCTGGCCTTCTGGACTAATGATTCCAGTGTGAATGGTTACATTAAGTTTGGAGCATATGTATTCATGAAGCCCTTCTTTGCTCCCCTCGTTTCAATGCAGGTGCATCTGACTATGAATCAGGCGAGGCGTGAGCCAAGAAAATATGCTATAGCATAGGGTGGCGTATACTGCATATAACCTCGCTTCAATGTAGACGCTTTGGAGATCATCTGAGTACCACGTCAATCTGACCGAGGGTTGTGATGAATGCTACTGTAACTCTTTTTTAAAGTCAAATCGTAGGACTTCACTTTCAGCTTCGAATAGGTGCATTTCTTTTTCTCTTTTGAGATATTTATTAGTTATTCTTTACATATCATTGGCATGTGCATGATTCTTGCATCCCAAACAATAGGAGAGTGGGGGACCCTGAAGACACTCGGCGTAGATAATGACTAGGTAGGTGGAAATCATCAAGTCAGAGAACCGTAAAATATTCATCCAACGTTTGTAACGTTAATTATCCTGTTGGAAAGGCTTAGATTGATTTGAACATCAGGATACACTAAATGCCTTGTTCCGAGACCGAGTTCAATTCATAGGACTACTACCTATTGTCTGATTCTTGCTTCTCTAACTCTCATTGCTAACTCTCAGTACCCTACCAGATACCATTAGACACAACTCCTATTATATACACCATTTTTATCCATCATCGATTGACCATGACCACCTCGTCTCATACCCAACCTAACATTCAGCGGTTCCCCGCCACCTCAGATGGCGCTGCAGTGTACAAAGCTCTTGCGGATGACGGGGTCGTCATTATTGAGGGCTTTCTATCTCAAGAGCAGGTAGAAAAGCTAAACGCGGATGTCGATGATCCGCTGGTCTCTCTGCGAGAGAATGGAAAGCTCGAGAAGACATTCAAAAAAGGCCAATCTACCTATTGGATGGCAGAGCTTGTTCCACAGTATGTCCAGCGGGTGCATAATCTTGTAGACTTCAGTCGGGTCTTTCGCCACGATGTTCTCAATCATGAGTTGATGCACCAGCTCTGCACTCTGGCTTTTGAACCATCTGGTGACTACTGGTTAGGATATAGCGCAGTTATTGAGAATGGTCCCGGTACCAAAGAACAGTTTTGGCATCGCGATCAGCCGAATTACCCATTGCTCAGATCTGGCCCTGGAACCGCCGAGGGCATGTTGAATTTCTTCACGGCCTTGACTGATTTCACCCCCGAGAACGGAAGGACGCAGTATATCTGGAACAGTCACAAGAGGGTTGAAATAGGTGAGCCCGATGCCGAGCATCCGGTTTTGTTCAGCGATCTTAAAGCTGGAGACACGGCGGTGTTGAGTGGAAAGATGGTTCATCGTGGCAGCGCGAATATTACGTCGGACTTCTACCGCCGAGCACTAGCTACAATGATTATACCAGGAGTCCTAACACCATTTGATGCGAACTGGCAGATTCCACGGCGCGTGGTTGAAACTATGACACCGCTGGCGCAGAGAATGATTGGCCGGCGTAGTGTCAGAGTTTCGCCGCCTTCGGCAGTCGGGATTTGGTGTTTGAACATGAAGGAAGTGGGTGAAGAGATGGGTTTAAAATCAAACCAACCTGATGCAGAGGGCGAAAAAGAGTAAGTATGGCTCTTCAAGTTGTATTTTTCCTGGCCTACGTTTCTCCTCCCGATTCGGCGTTTTGCTCACTACGCACACATCGTTGATGATGATTTAGATGAATGAATCGGGAGACCCTCGTTCCTCATAGCAACGGAGAGTGGTGGGTTTTCATGGTACTAGGTCCCGGGAGGACAGTGCACGGTCGTTATCGCTAGCCTTCAAAATAATGTTTTCAATGATTAAACCCTCTATAATGAAACTTTCTATTGAGTGCATGTTCAGAATCCGTAGACCGGTGGACTAACCTATCTTGTATCAAAGTCGAAAATACCTAACGTATCTCCCATTTTACTTTAGTAGAGAATAGCCTCAGGAGGTTTTTTTTTTTTTTTTTTTTTTAAAAAAAAAGGAGGCGTTTTACGGCTGCGCGCAGCTGCGAGACAAGCAATAAAGCTACGATCTTGAATTGGGCTTTTACGTTGTTTGCGCGACTTTACAAGTTACGTTTCTCGAAAGAAAAATCAAAGCTTTTATTTTTGTTCTGATTTATTTATATTTACTGTCATTTCACCGTTTTTATACCTTTTAAATTCCCAATGTACTGCGACCGTACTGAGCAACTACATCAATACTTCTATTTCACGCTGCGTACTCTCTTTTTAGCGTTGCCAGCTGCTGCTGCATGTCACTATGAATTACTTACAAACGGCAGTACTAAAACTTTACTGGTCTATATACCAGCATATGGGTCTAGTCTCAATTTTATTTAGATAAAATGTTTGTTCAGACTCATCTGGTTTCTTATAGACGCTCTGAGTGGTGTATGTGAATCCTACTTGTCTCTTATTGTTAGTCAAACTCCAAACCATCCGTCGACATGAGCAGCTTAGCCGTGAAGCCTAATGGCGCCAACAAGGTTGACCAGTTATCAGGCCATAATACCGGGGATGAGTTTATCCTCCAAGGCAACGCTTATCACTCTCTCAATACTGGTTCCCGCCCTCGCGACTTTCCAAGCCTTAGCTTTAAAGATATCTATCATGCTATGGATCCAGGGAACTTGGAAACTGAAGACCAGTTGCCTGAACTCTGTGGACCATATCTACTCGAATTTGAACCTTGTGTCTTATCCCGTCTCAATCATGGGTCTTCTCGTTCAAATACATCGCAAATCAAGTCAATAGAAATTGATTTTCGTTCTGCCATTTCCACATCACACGATATCTTCGAAAGTGCTGGAATCACTCTCAGATCTGTGATTACGACGGCATGGGTAACGGTCTTGCATGTGTATACAGGTTCGGATAACGTCTGCTTTGGATGTGGATCCGATGCGCAGAATACGCCCCTAAGCAGCGCGGATGATACCAGTCGCCCACAAATCAACATATTCCCCTATGGTATGCAGATTGAGAAAAATACGACCCCTTACGATATTATTCACGAATTGGAATCTATCGTGGCTCTTTTACAGCAAAACGTATCCTCAAGTAAGATTCGCCATCGATTAAAAACTGGGAGCGATGCACTCTTCAACACATGTGTGATGTTTTGTGAGGCGCAAAATCCAACCAATGAATCCGCTCACACATTACTCCTGGAAGTAAGCGAGACGGGAGCCACGAGAGAAGTAAGAATCTTTGCATATTTTCGACTTTATATCAAGTAGAAGATCCACTTTAAGAACTAACTCCGGCTAGTTTGATATCTCTATCATTGTTGATTCTAAAGAGCGATGTCAACTCTTATACCGAGACTATTTTATGTCGGACGAGCATGCCAATCATATGGCTGCTGCGCTGGCTACTGTCTTCACTTCTATCGTCGAATACCCGCGTCGACCTATCAATCAAATTGAAGTATTTAGCGATATCGACCAGAAGAAAATATCACAATGGAATGAACAGGCCCCTATTGCAAGCGAATCATGTGTCCATGATTTGATCGGTCAGAAGTTCCACTCGCAGCCTGATTCCCCTGCCATAGTCTCTTGGGATGGCTCTCTTACGTATCGCGAGCTCGATTACCTCTCGTCTATCCTGGCTAGCCAGCTCTTTGAAGCAGGCGTGGGCCCTGATATTTTCGTTCCAATATATCTTGAACGATCTAAGTGGGTACCAGTTGCTATGCTTGCCGTGATGAAGGCGGGTGGCGCTTTCTGCGCTTTGGATCATTCATATCCTATCAGTCGCCTACAAGAGATCTGCCAGTCCCTAGCAGCAACCGTGGTACTTACAGCAAGTAATAATCACAAAGCAAATCAATTGGCACGTACAGTGCTTATTGTTGGAGACGGCCTATGGACGACAGGGAGCTGGAAAGAACAGGAAAAGCCGACACACTTATCTAGTGTATGTCCAAATAATGCTCTATATGCTGTTTTTACTTCTGGCTCAACTGGTAAGCCGAAAGGAATTGTGATCGAGCATCGATCTTTCTCTTCATGCGCACTAGCCTCCCTGGCGCCCCTCAATATCCGACCCTACGAGCGTATATTACACTTTGCGTCTTATGCATTTGATCTCAGTATTTTTGAGATCCTTACTGCCCTTGTTGCTGGGGCTTCGGTCGCAATCCCTTCCGAGGAAGCCCGCCTGAAGAATCTCCCTGGTATAACAACTGAGCTTCAGGCAACATGGGCTTTCCTAACACCTACGGTAGCCCGTCTATACCGATCGGAGCAGTTTCCTTCGCTACATACTTTGTGCTTAGGTGGCGAGGCTGTGAGTGCTCAAGATATAGCCACGTGGGTAACGAAGAACCTCGTCACCGGGTATAACCCCGCCGAATGTTGTCCACTTGGGATTTCTGGTCAAGTGGATCAGTTTGCGGCGAACTTTCTAGGTTGCTCCTTTTCGTCTCAGTGCGCCTGGATTGTGGACCCAGAAGATTGTCAGAAGTTAGTTCCCGTAGGTGCCGTAGGCGAACTTGTCATCGAGGGACCAGCTGTCGCAAGAGGATACGTTCACGATCCACTCGGCTCTCTTCCTGATTTACCTTTCATTCCACCTCCGCCTTGGTTATCTCGCTTCCGCGTAAGGTCTTCTCAACCAACCCGCCTATACCGCACAGGCGATTTAGTTCAATATGGCCGCAACGGAGCTGTGCACTTTATTGGCCGAAAGGATCTCCAGGTAAAGATTCGGGGACAAAGAATAGAACTCGGTGAAATCGAGTTCCATCTCCAAACATATCTTTCCTCCATTGCTCGCAAGATAGTAGTCGACATGGTGGTCTTTGCTGATCGCACGAGTCTTGTGGCTTTCATTCTGGCTGCGGAACATCTGGACAGTAATGTAAATGATATTCAGCTCCTGGGGGTAGAAGATGCGCCTAAAGAGTTACAGGCCAAAATAACGGATGCGGCTATGAGACTACAGACCGTTCTACCCAGCTACATGATCCCAGCGATATACTTGCCTATCAATTATATTCCCTTGTCTAAGAGCGGAAAGATTGATCGGGTGAAGCTCAAGTCACTAGTTCTCTCACTACCTCCAGAGTCTTTAAATCGCTTTGGGGGAGAATCTGAACAGGGGGAAACACCAACGACAGATATTGAACGCCTATTGCAAAGCGCCTTTTCTCAGGCGCTAGACTATGCTCCTGAGCGCATCTGGGCAGATAGTAATTTCTTCCGCTTAGGTGGTGATTCTATCCATGCAATGAAGCTTTTAGCAGTGGCTCAGGAAAAGGGGTTATGCAACCTTACATTCCAACACATCTTCCAACATCCCATACTGAAAGATATGGCCTCACTTTTAAGTTCTGTGATGGAACCCTTATCTTCAAGTTCAGCCTCTTCCGAGCCGGCGCCATTTACCCTAGTTCAAGACGCTGAATTGTTAACCGAAACTGCAAGTGAGAAATGTGATGTGGCAAGAGAGGATATTCAAGATATATACCCTTGCACTCCTTTACAGGAAAACCTAATCGTCGCTACAACATATGACAAGGACGCTTATGTCTCATTACAATCATTTACGCTAAGAAGGGATATCGATAGAGAAAGATTGAAAACCGCTTGGAGTATTGTCTCCAGTAGCCATGACATCCTTCGCACACGCATCATTCATACCGACAATGGCTTCTATCAGGTTCTTGTGAGAAATTCGGTTAGCTTCTCGGACGAAGCTGATAGCGACCAGTTCCAGCCCTACATTGGCCTAGGCACTCCATTAATCCAGCTACGCTTCGTTAAATATCGGCTGTTAGTGGTCATGCACCACGCATTATATGACGGCTGGTCACTGCCATTGCTGATCACCGAAGTTGGGCAGGCGTATAATCAACTCTCCATCCCAAAAGGGCCGTCTTTCAAGCTGCTTGTGGGACACATGATAGATTCAACGGACTCCGCAGCTTTATACTGGAAAGCAGAACTAAAGGACGCGGATCCTGTACACTTTCCTCAGCCACCTTCTCTTAACTACAAACCGGTGCCCGAGTCATCGATCACAAAATCAATTCCTCTAAATACCGTTCATGACAAACATCATGGCGTGACTATTGCAACCGAAATTCAATTGGCTTGGGCAATAACTAGCTATACGTATACTAATAGCCAGGATGTTATCTTTGGAGTGATCTCCTCGGGGCGAACTGCGCCAGTCAGGGGTATCGACAAAATGATAGGACCCACACTTGCGAGTACACCCCTTAGGGTGTCCCTTGACTCAACACAAGCAATAACGGAAGCCTTGGAAGACCTTCAATATCAATCAACAGAAAATGCGAAATACGAGCACATCGGCTTGAAACGCATTTCTCAACAAAGTTCAGATGCAGCAGCTGCTTGCCGTTTCCAGACATTGCTCGTTGTCGAACCTAATCGCCCATTCCAATCTCAGGGGGAGTGGTACACCCAACATGAGTTTTTATCTGATCTTACCAAGTTCAGCAATTGCTTGTTAACACTTAGATGCCAACTATTGCCCAAGTCAGTCGAAGTTACCGCGATATTTGACTCGTCGGTTGTGTCCGGCCCTCAAATGCAGCGCATCATGTGCCAATTTGAACATATACTAACACAAGTCCGCGCCGCCGGATCAAAAGACACTAAAGTCAGCGACATTAATCGGCTGAACAACCAAGATTGGGACGAGATGAAAACATGGAATTCTACACTCCCACTGACAGAACAACTCTGTGCACACCAGGTGATTCAGGAGAAATGCCAAGAGCAACCAGAGGCACTAGCAGTCTATTCATGGGACGGTGACCTGACATATCGTGAGCTTGAGCAACACGCTGTACGATTAGCTGCCAATCTCCAGGCCCTTGGTATTGGGCCGAATCAGTTTGTTGCTATCTACTTTGAAAAGTCACTATGGACAGTGGTCGCGCAAGTTGCTGTGCTCCTGGCGGGGGCCGCCTTCATAACTTTAGAGTCCTCTCAGCCCATCGATCGTCTGCGTGAAATATGTCGCACCGTTAAACCAGTCGCGATATTGGCCTCTGAAGCGTTCAAAACATCTGGGGTTAGCCTTGAGGTTCTGGGTCCGCTTCTCATAGTCAATCGGGAATATTTTTGCCAAAGAGACAGTATCCCCAATCAACCTTTCAGGCAGTCTAAAGCAAGTCCCTCCGATGCTATGTATAGCATTGCCACCTCGGGAACGACTGGAAATCCTAAGGTAGTAGTTATCGAGCACGCTGCATTTCTAACTACGGCGAGGCGTTTAATAGATCTCTATGGATTCAACAAGAGTTCTCGTGTACTTCAATTCGCTGGATACAGCTTCGACGCCATGATTATGGAACATTTCCTAACTCTTGTCTCAGGTGGCTGCATCTGCATCCCATCCTCATTTGACAGGGATAACCGTCTGGCAGCCACCATGAACGACATGCGTATAAGTCTTGCAGTATTGACGTCTTCGACCATATCACTCCTTACACCCGCCACTGCCCCTACCCTGAAAACTCTGATACAAGGAGGCGAGCCTATGCATCAGGGCATCATCGACAAGTGGGCATCTCATGTGCGACTTTTTAATGCCTACGGTCCAGCGGAGTGCAGTGTGTGTAGTTGCAGCACAGGTGCTATCAAAATTGGCGCCAGAAACCCAAAGAATATCGGTTTTGCGACAAGTGGTGTTTGCTGGATTGTCGACCCGGATCTTCCAGACAACCCACCAGTTGCAATTGGCGCTGAAGGCGAACTAATCATAGAAGGCGCTCCGCTTGGTCGGGGTTATTTGGGTGACCCAGCACGAACTGCTGCTGCATTTATACCTCGGCCTCGCTGGCTGAACAGCTTCAGAGGTAGCAATGGAGAAGATCGGGTTTATCGTACAGGTGATATCGTTAAGTATGAAGCTGATGGGTCAATCTCCTATGTGAGACGGAAAGATTCTCAAGTGAAACTCCGCGGGCAACGGGTTGAACTTCAGGAAGTCGAGTATCACCTTCATAACTATTTCCCGGATGCAATTCAAGCCATCGCCGACATCATCACCTTACCTAATGCCCCTTCGACAATCCTAGTAGCCCTAGTCTTAACTACATATACTCCATTCGAATTTGTAGCAGAGAATTCCGGCAGTCACGAAGCAAGACAAGGAAATAACTTCTTGTTACCAGCTAAAAGTCCTCGATTTTCTGCTGCCGAATCTGCTACCGAGTTCATACTTCAGGAAAAAGTTCCCTCGTATATGATCCCTAGTATATTCTTACCTATTTCTCGCATCCCGCAAGATGCAAACGGGAAAGTCAACCGTCGGGAGATCACCAAGTTTCTCGCGACTTTATCTCAAGGGGACTGGTACAGTTACAATTCCGCTAACAAGGTCGCTCCTACTACCGACCTTGAACGCGAGCTTCAGGCAATTTGGGCTCGGGTTCTCAATATTTTTCCAGGTTCTATTGGTGTCCATGACAGTTTCTTCCGCTTGGGAGGCGATTCAGTCACATGTATGCAAGTCGCTGCCCAGTGTGTTACGGCAGGAATCCCGATTACTGTCAAGGCTATTTTCAAGGAACGGACAATTCAGAGGTTAGCTGCTGGAGCAACAACACTACGACGTTCTGAACCGCATGTACTAGAGCCCGTAACTACTACAGACTCCAATACACTCTGGTGTAGTCCTGACAGATTGGGTGAATATATGGCCCGCATCAAACGCCACATTGGAGAACACCAGGTCGTAGAGGACGTCTATCCGTGCTCTTCCATCCAGCGAGGCATTCTTATCGGCTATGCTCGAAACCCCGGCCACTACGAGGAGGCTATCCAGTGGAAGGCTACTAGCAACAGTCCCATCGATCTTGACCGTCTACGGATAGCATGGCATCAGGTCGTAGAACGGCACGCAGTCCTTCGTACAGTATTTATGGACGTCTATGGTGAAAATTATTTAGACCAAGTGGTGTTGAAGAACTACGTCCCGACTTTCCTAGTGTGCGCCGACGGAGAAGAGACGTCAAAAGTAGACATGACGGACCACTCTCAGCCCATGCATCGTCTTCAAGTTGAAATATCAAATGCCGGGGAAGTATCTATCCGTTTACACATTAACCATGCACTCGTCGATGGACACTCGTTGTTTATTATCAAGCGGGACTTGGCCTTGGCATACGAGGGCCGCTTACTTTCGTCCCCTATGCCCTCTCGATACCGGGAATACCTTTCCTACGTACAGAAAATCACGTCTCAAAATACTTCAAAGGATTACTGGAAGTCGTACTTAAAGGGTGTCGTTCCCTGTCATTTCCCCAGTCTAAAGGACTCGAATTCAGAGAACCCGTCACAGCCATTCGGTTCATTCACTTTATCTCTGGGAGAAACTGCTAAGTTAACACAATTTTGTGAGAACCACAAATTGGCTCTTTCCAGTGTACTCCACGTAGTATGGGCCATAGTGGTCCAGCGATACACAGCAGAGGACGAAGTTTGCTTTGGCTATATGGCGTCCGGTCGTCATGTACCCGTCGTTGGCACGAACGACATTGTAGGTCCCCTATTCAACATGCTGGTAGCTCGTGTGGGTTTGGTATTCGATGAAACGGTGCTCTCTACCATGCAACAGTATCAAGACAGTTTTGTTTCAAGCCTAGACCATCAGCACCAATCGTTAGCAGAAACTCTGCACTCCATCGGGTCGGCTTCCGGAGAGTTGTTCAACACAATGATCTCAATTTTCAATAATATGCGAGAGAATGAACCAGTATTGCAGCCTTCTTCCATTTCGTTAGTTGGTGGTGATATACAGGCTCAATCAGAGGTAAGAATCACACTATCGCTATTCCCTGGTATTCCACTAATCAAAAACCTTCTAATCGCAGTACCCTATCGTCCTCAACATTCTGATGCTTGCTGATCAAACTCACATGATGTTCTGCTACCATACATCGCGTCTCAGCGATAGTTACGCCAAGACGATTGCGAAGACATTCTCGCACGTTTTAAACAAACTTCTCGATCATCCTCAGCTACACCTCAACGAGATTGATATTCTAGATGAAGAAGACAGACATAAAATTTACGAACGGAACCGCGCAATGATTACTTCAGATAATAACCTCATACACTATATCATTCACCAACGCTCCCTTGAATTTCCTGATTCGCCGGCGGTTCATGCATGGGACGGGGAATTTACTTACAGGCAACTAGACCAGCTTTCTTCGTCACTAGCAGATAAACTCATCAGCGATGGTATCGGCGTGAATGCTGTTGTTCCTATACTACTGGAGAAGACTCGTTGGACCCCGGTGGCTATTCTTGCTGTCTTAAAGTCGGGTGCTTCTTTTGTCCTCACGAATGCGTCGCATCCGATACAGCGCCTTCAGACGATATATGAAGCCATCAATGGTCCAGTTATCTTAGCATCGTCTCAGACGTTGTCCAAGGCGTTAGCCCTTTCACCCCGGGTAATCCAAGTTACAGACCAGTGGTTGGAACGAGAATACGCTGAGCAAGAGCACTCATGGCTAGGAGTGAAGGTAAAAGGAAGCAATGTTGCCTACACAATATTTACCTCTGGAACGACAGGGAAGCCGAAGGGAGCGATTATCGAGCATTCGTGTCTAGAAACATCTCTGCGATGCATGCAGGCTCGCATGTTTGTCAACTCTAGCTCTCGCGTGCTACAATTCTCCTCGCATGATTGGGATGTCGCCGTGTTGGAAATCCTACTCACGTTACGTGAGGGTGGATGTGTCTGCATCCCTTCCGATGAGGAGCGCGTTAGCAATCTTGCTCAAGCAGCAAACCAAATGAAGGTGAACTGGGCAGTTCTTACGCCGACCGTTGCTCAACTGGTACGTCCAGAGGATTTCACCTACTTAGAAACGTTGTCACTTGGTGGTGAGGCCGTCTCCCTCGCAGATCTGGCTACTTGGCACAACAAGGTGCGCCTCCTCCAGAGTTACGGCCCAGCTGAATGCAGCATAACTAGCGCCGTATCCGAGCCCCTGACTCTATCAAGTAATCCGAGAGCCATTGGACAGCCTTGCGGGTGCGTGGCATGGGTAGTGCATCGTGATAACCATCACCTCCTAGCACCCTCTGGTGCCGTAGGTGAGCTGGTCTTGGAAGGACCGATAGTGGGCCGCGGGTATGTAAATAACCCAGAAGCAACCGCTGCAGCCTTTATCGACCCTCCAACCTGGCTTTCGAATTTCCGGCAGGGGCATATATCCACGAGGTTGTACAAGACCGGAGATTTGGTTCGATGCACTCAAGACGGCACCCTAATTTTTGTCGGACGCAAGGACGATCAAGTTAAAATCCGGGGCCAGCGGGTTGAAACAGGCGAAGTAGAATATCTAACATCACAAGCTTTCCCCGGGAGCCATGTAGTCGTTGAAGTTATTAAGACCGCGGAATCGATGCTTGTGGCAGCTTTTATCCTCGATAGAAAGGTGGAATATGCACGACAAAATAGCGACGACAATCTCCTTTACCCTCCTTCTAGCTCATTCCTAGAATCTGTCAGCGCTGCGGTATCCAACCTTCGGGATACCATGCCCTCATATATGATACCTAACGTATTCCTACCACTCGTATACCTACCAAAAGCGCCTACAGGGAAAACCGACAGGAGACTTCTTCGAGATCACGTCGCTTTGTTATCTCGGGCAGAACTTGATGCTTACCGCACCATCAACAGCACTCGACGGACACCATCGACGCGTATGGAAGCACGCCTCCAGGAATATGTAGGTGGTGTTTTGCATAGTGCCTCGGATAATATTCCTCTAGATGAGGATCTGTTCACGATTGGATTGGACTCTCTCAAGGCTATGAGCCTAGCAACATCAGTCCGCGAACATGGCTTGACGATCTCAGTGCCAACCATATTCCAATATCCGCGGCTATCGGAGCTAGCCGTCATACTTAGCCAGGAGAAGAAGGCCAAGCAAGAACAACTCCCGACGGCTCAACCAAATCCTTTGATGGCGTCGTTGGATGAGGTCTGCGCGAAATGGCATTTGGATCGAAATAAAGTCACAAATATTGTTCCAACAACCTACTACCAGCGAGGATTCGTCGCGTCGCATCACGCCGCCTTTATCACATTGCACTTTTCTCAACCTCTCAGCCCTGCCGCATTCCGCACTGCATTTATTGCCATTGTACGGAAGCATGATATTTTTCGAACTGCCTTCGTTCCTTTTGAGGAGACATTTGTACAGATATCTCTCAGTGATTTCGACGTGCCAGTACAGGAGATAAGCACTCATGAAGATGATCCTTCCCTTATTATGGAGTCCGTCTGCCGGGAAGCAGTTAAATCACCGGTCACGTTCGGGACTCCGTGTACTAGGCTTTACCTGATAGTAGGCCGAGCAAGCGGCCGTCTTTCGGTAGCGTTAAAACTCTTACGTGCACAATACGACGGCATAACGGTCGCGCGTCTCATTGAAGACCTCCGTTCCGCCTTTAACGAAGCAGTCTCGCCCGTACTTCCCACACTAGATTACCCAAGCTTCATTACCAGCCGTGTTTCACACAACACGCCTTCTGTCTTTCGAGCATGGCAAGATTTACTCGAAGGGTCATCCATGACATATCTTGCTCCGCGTAACAAATATATTCGGGAGATAGACAGGTCACAAATTGAGCTTAAGGTAATGACCACCCGCGACATTCCAATGCCCGACGTAAATAGGGGTTTTACCATGGCCACGGTGGCCAAAGCAGCGTGGGCCCTATGTCTGGCCAAGAAAGCGGGGACAAACGACGTGGTCTTTGCGCAAGTCGTGAGGAACCGCCATCAAGCCATCCCAGGTATCGAGCGCACGGTCGGACCCTGCATCAACTTGGCTCCTGTCCGAGTCCCCCTGAAATCAGGATGGGTCGCGAAGGACCTTCTAGAATATGTCCACCGCCAGCAGATAAAAACTATGGACTGCGATACGGCGGATTGGGATGACATCGTCAGGCAAAGCACGACATGGCCGCGCGATACGGATCCCGGGTCTGCGATTCACTACCTGAGCGCGCCCGTCAGTGGCGAACACGTCTTTGCAGGGGATAGCATATGCCGTCTCCAGCAATATGACTTCAAAATGACGGAAATCTACCCGATGGTGCTATGCTTGCCGTTTCCAAGTGAGCTAGATCCAGGGACTACGAACTTGAGAGTCGTCCTTACAAGTGCTGTTTTTGATCAGGGGCAAGCGGATGAGATTCTTGCGCTGTTCGTAAATATGGTAACTAAACTGACGAATAATGCGGAGACTTTGGCGCTGGAATCCATATTGAATTAAGTATGCTCATAAAACGGTGTTTGTTTCTAAAACGCCTATTCATGTCATGATCCGGTTGTACCGTTAAAACACTCGGACCATCTCGAGACTTTCACCACAGACAAGTCATTTTGCTACTTTACCACCAAAAAAACAGAAAATTGGTCCCTCAAGTTGATTCATTTAAGCGTTTTAAATGGAGAGTCTTTTTATGTTTAGCATCGAAAACTTTATCATGGTTGAAAGTTGATTTTGGTTGACTTTTGAGGGACTCCCATCAGCGAATTAATACTTTCCGTGTATGAAATTCTTAAAAGCAAAGTACTTCCAATGAATCTTCAACTGCGATAACTTCTCTATTATTCACCATAACGAAAGACTTCCCATGGGGACAATATGGTTTAATTGATTGTTTATTAGTATTAACTATCGGCTCAGCTCTATAGTTTGTATTGGTGAAGATATTAGACAGTGACAGGGCTCTGTTTTGGCGTGAAGTGGTGGGTAGGCCGGATTAATTTGACGGTTGAGGGGTTGTCTTCCAGTGATGTTCTCTAAAGAGACCTAAGGTACCTTTTACGTGATGGCTGCTTTAATAAGTATTTACTTGGTTCTCATTAATATATTGTGTTTGGACATGAGATTAACTACCTAACCTAGTAGTGGTTGGAAGAAAGATCGAATAATTCCTCGAATTGAACCTTACCTAGGTAGGTACCTCCTACGCATATAATTACTTCGTAAAGATTGATGAATCCACATTATCCAACTCACATCTGAAATCCTTCCCTTGTTGCTTATCCAGAAGGTTCATCTCCATCATTTTACTACTTATTGCCGTTTTGTATCTCTAACCTGGACATGTGGATGTTTCATCATTCCGAGAAGCCTCCAACCTTTCCCCGAGTTGCGCGCTTCAGTTGAGAGTATCTGCCAGGTTGGAATCTGTGAGTTGAATCCGTAGCGGCTTGATGATAAACTCTGACTTTGACGAAGGGGTCGTCTTGTGGGATGGGAACATCCTGGCCATGCTATTGTGTATGTTAGTGCAACGCTTCACAGTTCCCCGAAAGACTAAAGTAAATTCGGTACAAGGGATGAATGGAAGGAAAGTTGACATGTAGACATACTACTCTAACCCTCCAATGAAGATTCTTTTCTAGGTGGTCTGATACGTGGTCCCTGTCCGTGAGAGAAGGCAGGCTATAACCACTAGCTGCCGTACTGACACTTGTCGAAGAAGCTACGCGGGAAAGTAATGGGGCGGTTATTGGTATCTGGGCCGTCGATATTGTGTTCTCAGTAGATTTCACTTTGCAGTTCTTGCATCCTCGCGTATCCGCATTATTAAAAACCGGAGTAGTGAATGTATATACATAACCCACAAGGTTAGGGTGTGTATAGAGCGGTTCCTGATATTGGACAAGTTCTTTCTCGTCGCCGAGGAAGAAGTATAGGGTGTATGGGATGCCACCCAGAGCGAATCTAGAATTCCGTTAACATGAGGCCCAACGTGGATTTCGTACGTTCTTTCGCTTGATAGTCTTACCTCTTGTATTCAACATTGATGATGACGTCGGCAGGGGCGTGCTTCACCTCAGGAGAACTGTAAAGCTTCTGCAGCTGATCTCGAATGTCCTGAGTATAGAGATCCTTGTTGAATACACCATCCTGCTTATACTTAGGGAGCCAGGGTTGGAGCTCGGGATAAGAATAGCCCCATTTCATCCAGTCTTTAACATCATTAGACGTGAAGTATGTTGCCTGAGTGTCCTTATGAAATGGAGCAAGTGGAGTATCTGGCGTGTCTATAGCCCCCTTCTCGATTGACCAAGTACCATTATCAGGTAGTTGCTCATCTTCTCTTTCGAACCAGTTATCTGCGCTATCCTCGTTGAGGGCCTGCCAGATAGCGAATTGTCGGTCGACATTGCTATATAGAGATGTATTAGTTCAAAGTCTCGGGCGGATGGATCGGGAATCTTACCAGTGGTGCATGAAGAAGATCGGATCAAAAGCGGCAACTGGAACTTCTGTCATATGTCCGATGTATTTATCCGTACCACCGGTCCAGTTGTGGACGTTGTTATGTATGAACTCCAGATTCAAGTAACCTGTTGGGTCATGAACCGTGTTGTACTTCGTTGTGGCAAATTGGGCAAACGACTTGATGTATTCGGGCAAAAAGAGACGGTATGTCATCTCAGCCAAGGGCAAATTTTCCCCCTTGTACCACTTATGGGTAGCCAGTGCGTTAGCCGCCATTTCGTTATCGACTTCCCCCTCCTCCCAGCTCTGGGACGATTCAGGTTCGTAAAGAGCCCATCTGCTGGTACCGACGGATTTGGAAAACTTTAAAAGTAAAACCGGGAGTTTAGTTCTCTACGTATGTAAATCTAGGAAGGGGGGGGGGGGGGGGACTCTTACCGGAATTGCCATCGTCCCATCCTCAACATCTTCAACCCCATAAGAGCCCATAACAAGTCCATCCGGCATAGTGAACTTATACATTGGGTTATCAATCATGACTTTCGTAGAGCCATCTTTCAAATTATAGACTTCTATTCTAGCGTGTTTGGCAATTAACGGAACGTCGTAGACGACCGAGTCACCTCGCTGCTTTTTCTCCGCCCAATCCCAGTAAGGCAAACGAAAAGTCGCAGCTGCATCATGCCAAACCTTTCGGCGATTTTCGGGAAGTTTTGTGATTACCTCATTCTCCATAATCTCGTAGAGAACTTGCTGTGATACAGTCTGGTTAGCAGTCAAACTAAAGTGATAAAGAAAAGCTCCATCTTTACCTCAAATAGTAGTACGTATGGTCGATGCCAACAAGGGAAGAGAAGGCTGTCGTGAGTACAGTATCCTTCATCCTCAGTTTTTGCACTAGTATCCTCATCCCAGGGCTCGTAAGGTGAGCCATGGATACCTATAAAGTATGAATTTTAGGTCCCGCTATTCCCTCTATTTTGTCTGGGGTAGAAGGGTCAAGGCAGAACACTAGGTACTCACCAGCTATCTTGTAGTATGAAAGCTTTTCACTAGGATGTCTGTTCTGTAGAAAGCGCAGAGCCCAGAGGAACAGGCTATGCTGTACTTCATATTTTGTGGTTGGGTACCAACTATCTACCTCTAGGCGAAGTGGTTTCGAGTCAGTAGTAGCTCCGGCCTTAATACCAGTAATAGCATATGTCCCCATCTTGGGTTAACTTGAAATGGTGAAATATGGACTACTAATAGGTTGAATGTAGAGTTCTTGCATAAGTGGCAGGCTTAGAGAGTTGGTGGGTTTCTTTGATTTATATCCCTTCCACTATGTCGGTATAAAGAGGCTAGTCTCCGAGGAGGCGTAATATAGACAAGTGAATAGCCTATAAAGAACCAGGAATATATGATAGGTGACCATACACTCTCCGCTATGGCAGCCTAATGATAATATATGTTGTGGACTAGTCTAAGCCTCCTGCAGCCTGACAAGGGCAGATATGATCCAGCTTTACTTATTCCTCAGACGTAGTTGTCGGCTTAAAGCCGCATGTATGGTATAAGTTAGGTAGTTTAATATAAAAGCTTTTATCTTCTATATTTCTCTCTTTCAGAAGCCTAACACTATCATGTTTGCATTATTGTTCTGTAATTATAGTTAACTAAAATATATAGAGTACTATGATACCCTCCTTTGAGATAGAAACCTTCAGTTTCGCTGTATGTATGTTTACCTGCCTCATGCACTTGGTGTAATACAAGCCCCGGAGGCCGGCTTGGGCTTCATCAAATTGAGCTGAAAGAGGGGTAGTAACACAAAATGGCGTAGTTCAACGAGTGTGACTCGTAATAATTACGAAGCCAATCAATAATATCTGTAGCCAGCCGACGCCACGATAAAAGTCAAAACCCTCTTGTCTTATGGGATCATGTATGTTCTCAGCCTTAGGGACCTTATTATAATGCGAGGCTTGAATCTAGGTCGTCTTACTCAGATCCTCCGGGTCACCTGGCTCGTAAGCATTACATATAAGTACGCGTGACGTGGTGGGCGCTTTTACCGCAGAGTTGAACCTACATGCTGGCTAGCATCGGTAACACCTGAATGGCTAGCCAAGCTTAAATGGCTTGCTGGAACAATGATAGCTACGTGTATCTCTTTGGTATCTAAAGGTAGGTGCATAATTTATTTTAACGATCGTCGATATCCGATCACGGCACCCGGTCCTCGCCACTACCTAGTCGTAGTAGATATCTAGCAGCTGTTCAAACTGGTTACCTTGCCCGGTGCCCAAGATACAGTTCCTCCGTTAACCTTTCCCATTGAACTTCCAGCAAGTATAGCTTTTCTAAAATTAGTCTAACAGTATCGTAATGATAGACGAGTGCTCTAAAAGTCACATTCCCAGTATAGATTGATAAGTATGTGGTCATATAAATGCCATCTTTGGCGATCGAAAGGATAGGTAACTATATGAGAAAAGAACCATTAGTCTATCTTAGGTACCTATTGAATTGTGATCTTCAATACCGGAGAACATAACGTTTATATAATGGCATGATAGGTAGAGTCCATATTACCTAAACTGCGCAAGAGATGGCCAGAGCCGCCAAATGGGCACGTATAATGTTTAGAGTACATGACAGATTGCCCGGAACCTTTGATGGCAGCCTGAGACTTATTCATAATAAGGAGTATTCTTTATCCCAAATATTTCATCTAGAATCTTAACAGGTATGATTGAATATTTTGTAAAGAAGCCCGATAGTCATACAGGTTTGTTGGAATCTTAAAAGCATCTTTCTCTACAAAGATCCGTTAGGTCGGTAGCGATGATATCTTGTACTTTCCATCTTATTCTTATTGGAAACCTTCTAAGGCCGTTTTTGTGAGTCGTTTATTTAGTGAGTTTCAAACTTCAAGGATGCCTCAATATCTGTTAAACAAAGTCTAGTAGCAATGTCAGTGCATTGTTAAAGACGCATATATACAGCACAGACCCATGCTGGTGCATAGGCAACTGAGGTATGTTTCCCTTGTAGTGTTGCCTGGGGCTACGCGTGGCAAGTAGTTAAGACTGCCTCGAGCCCAATTTCCATTCTCTGTGACTTCTCAAGCAGATCGTCATCAGACAACTTGCAGCATATCTCCTCATATACCAGCCCCCAAAACATCTACCTTTGACACACCGAAACTTACCTAAGAGATATTGGCTCGTCTTTTCCCCCATCACACATCATGCCGGCCAGATCTCAAAGAAGAATAACCCAACATATACCAGGAGAGATTCTGCTCCTGATTTTCTCGCACTTCAAGATACCGCATGTGATTGATCGGCCCTACCGCCCAGAAGAAAATAGCCTTGCAACCTTAGCCGCCGTTGCCCGCTGCTCGAAGTGGTTTTACCACATTACTATGCCCCTCCTCTATAAAACAATATATGTCAGCCGTACGTCCCAACGCGAGGCGCTAACCAGAGCATTCTCGAGGCAACCAGATCTTGGCAGACTTGTCCATAGTGTTCGAATGGACTTAGATTGGCAGGAAAGGGATGGGGAAAGTGAGCGCCTTTGCTCTGACGTAGTGAAAGGTGCGATTCGGGACCGACGAAGAAAATTTATACTTCCATCTGCATTAAGACAACGAATATTGTATAGCCGCAAATATAGAGGACTCGACTCAGAAATTGCATTTTTACTTGCATTTGTACCGAATCTGAAAGAGTTGGGGTTTGCAGTACCGGCTAAAATGGGAGCATTGGACGTTTTTCAATATATCACACAAAATAGTAATCCCGGACACAGTGAGCCAGCTAGAGAATCGGGCAGGTCATCCACCATTCAACTTCTATCACAAGGCCACTTTGCTGGACTACAAAACATATACATATACGCCCAAACCTCTTATCCGCCCTTTCCACGCCATAAGTATGAACCGGATGGACAACTAGCATCAGTTATGTTTAACCTTCCAAAACTCGTCTCGTTCTCATCTCAGAAATTCCACTGGGGTCAATCAGGACTTAATGGGGCTCCTATCATTATAGGGCTCCGACGCCTAGAACTCGATGTGGTAAACATGGATGGTCGAGATGTAGTGCAACTAGTCTCTAGATGCCCCAGACTCTGTACACTCAAGCTTGTTGCTGATATGAATTTCAGGGACCCAAGCAATTCCAGCATTTCCTTGAAGGCACTAGGTGATATTTTAAGAAACAACCTAAGCCAGTGCCTCGAGAATCTCATGATAATAACACATCCAGGGCAATTCCCTTGTTACGAAGGCACAATCGGTTCTCTTCGAAAGCTTGTAAACCTGAGAATGATCTTTGTCCATGTAGTCTTTCTGGTAGGTGGCGATTACAATTGGAATCTTGATGAATTTCTGCCTAATTCGTTAGAGCAAATTTTCGTCATTCAAGATAGCCACGAATTTACTCATCGTCGGTATATACACAACCAGGTCCTTGGCATGATGTCGATGGAGACGCGATCTAACCTTATGAGAGTGCACCTTAACTGGCTGGGGAGATCTAACCCCGACCCTACAGATTTTATAAGAAATACTGGACAACCTGGTTGGAACGTCGCATATGGAGGGAACCGGACTTACCTTGAACAGATCATTTCGCCGTGGCCTCCTACGCTCATAATGCTATATGCAGAGATGGAGGAGCTACCAGAGCTAGATCCCCGTTTTAAGTTCAGAATTGATCATATATGACTTCCACGGTATCCTCTATTCAAGAGGCCCTTAAGGTAGAGATAACAATATCAGCCCTTTAGTTGGCGCGTTCTACCTTGGGGTAGTGTAGCCGTATTATAACTATCTTCTGAGTCCTCACGATCGTAAAACCCATGCGAGATCTATATAGATGCCTAGAGCCCTCTATATCGAGGGTTCAGCCAAATCATGTATCATACTCAGGCATGTTCGCACTGATATTTGCTCGCGCTACCTTTAGCCGTACTAGATGTGCTTGTCGAGACCCAAATATAAAGTGATTAGCATAGCATTACACGTGGCTTGGTAATAGAGGGTGGGCTTGCTAGGTATTTATAAGGTTCATTTTGTGAATATAAACCCGTACTCAGACCTTTTATTATTCTACCAGATATTCTTTCGTAATATAATACTGTAAGATATAGGAACAAAGGACTTCATTACGGAGACCTTCGTTTTTACTCCCTTTCTCTATAAATGTTATGAGGTGGGATCAAACTGCGTGGGAGCGGCTTTATTATTCCACAAAGAACATAAACATACCTCATGAAACTCCATTGCTATGAGTACCTGACTGGATGCACCCTTCCTCCGAAATGTCTTATGTTGCAATTCCGACAGTTTAGGAGATCGGAGATTATACCTTAGGTACCTACCTAACAGCCACCATAGACTTACGCTATTCTTCTGTGTGCATAGAAGGATCGGATCTATAAAAGTCTGTTGCATGGTATAATGTTGATTTAATGAATAAAGTAAAATTAATCAGTTATTAATGACAGACTAATATGAATACCTGTCTAGGTATTTAATCACTTGCGTGTGGGTTCTAATATTCATCCAGTCAGGGTGAATCATTCCCCGTTATAAGTAACTGCACAGCTTCGGGATATGTAATGTAAAGCACCATCATCCTGATCCAGTCATATCGTCCAAGTCAAATACGTAGTACAACAGGAGTACTGTGAGTAAGAGTTACTGTTTTCTCGAAATTGGGCATTTTTGGGACAAGTTTGCTATATTTATAAAGGATCTACCTCCGATATTCTTGTGTCAACTCTATCTACAGCCGTCCTAAAATTTACCAACCAATACCAATAGCCTCATTGACGAAGCATTAAGAGCAAAGACGGAAGATGGCCAAATCAAGATCTTCAAGTACTTCCAGCAGCAGCTCTTCTAGTAGTAGCTCATCTGGCTCACAAGATCACTGCGGCAAAAAAGCAGCCGACCGAAAAGAAGATAAGAGCGCGAATAAATATTCAGCTTCCAATGTCGTAGCCCAGCTCCCGTCTCTATGGCGCCATGTGCGACGCGACTCATCTTCCGGGCCCGATGCTAGCGAAGGAAACGGAGAAGTGGCCGAGCCAAGCAGCAGTGCCTCATATATGCCCCTTTTTCAAGGCCACCTGCAGTCCACTAAAATTGCGAAGAAGCCCCCAACTTCGCGATCCTCCAGTTCGGAGTCTCTTTTGCGGCGCAATAGCAATACTCTAGAAAATCACCAGAATTACTTGTCCATAGCACCGCGGAACGATACAGAGCAATCTTCGACAGCATGCAAGGGTCGCCTGCGAAGCTGCTGGGGTGCTCTGCTCGTGTACCTATGCCTCCGAAAGGCGTAGCATGATGGATGATGAAGTCAGTCTATTTGAAAGAAAGAAGGTGTCAGGACCAGAGGTGTAATTATGAATTTCGCATATCTCCAGTCGTATTAGCAGCGAGGGGAAATATACCTATGTTCTATCCTATCTTAGGTAGTAATAGTAATAAAGTAACTATACCTAAATTAAAGATTTAAGGATAGTGTTCTTTTGAGCTCTGAAGCAACTGTTTGATAAAACTAGCACGCAAGTTATTTCAAATGGAGCATCACTATTGGCGTAATGGTACACAATCTATATTCCGGTCTGTTTACAGGGGGGGCGTTTTAGCCAGGGGGTTATGTTCGGTAAGATCCAGAGATCTTTCCGAATGGCGTCAATGGCTCCTCCACATTCTGCCCCCAGATTATCCCCGTTTGTCATAGATTGCTCGGAACATCATTCTCCATTTTGAGGGTGATCTACCAACCCACCGCGGACGCTTTGCCATGTCTGGCGTGCTAGCATCAAATCTCCCGGCCCGTCGGGTTGCATCATGTCAACATGAGACAGAATCAATTGCGAATCTGCGTACATAAAGCCGTGACTATGTCCTCCAATTCTTTGAGAGAATGATTATCACTTAGTTCAACGCCGTCCATTCAGATAGACACGATGATATCCTCAGCCCTCTTCACCGGCTTCTTACTCGCCTCATCGGCGTCGGCCCGCCCTACCAAGCGCGGCACGGGGGAGATCAAGTGTCCCATAATACTTAACGGATTCGTGCCGGCAGACTTGACACCGACGGACTTCGACTCGTACGCGACGAGCCCCTTTAATCCGGACTACATTCGCGGCAGCGAGAAGTTCTCGGAAATCCTCCAGTTCCCCGAAGTCGAGAGCTCGCGCTTCGACAATGAGAGCACGAGGGCTGTTGAGGTCACCATCAACGACAAGTCCATCTTCCAGAAGCAGAACGGCTTCCGTCGCGCCGGTCTCCAAATCCAGGGAGACACGAACGAGAATGGCCCCGGTACCACGGGTGTGAGGACCCTGCATTTTAGCGTTAAGCAGGATCCCGAGCGGACTTTGAACCTGACGCATGAGTACCTGGTATGGAACCAATTCCCGGAAAAATAAGCAGTCTGAGGAAAAATGAGCGCATGGTTGGGAAAGTAAAGGGACAATTGAGCTAACAGAGACATCAAAATCATAGAACGTCTGGCACGAGAGCGCGGACTACAGCGCCAACCAATTCAACTTCCAGAGCGGTACCATCATCGGCAAGTCGGGCAGCGACAAGAACAACTTCAAGATTCTTAACCGCCAGAACACCCAAGTGTGGTCGACGCCCATCGACGCCACCGCCTGGCAAAACTTTGCCATCACTCTTGACTTCGTGAAGAAGTAAGCCCGCCCCATTCCACAGGCTATCGTCGTTAAAAGGCTATTTAGTAGATTCTTTGTTAAAATTCGCATGCTAACTTGAATTCTTTCTTAGCACCCTCCAGGTATACTACTCGAAGAACGACGAGCCCCTAAAGGCCGTCACCGAAGCGCTACAAAACGACAACAGCGGCGGTGGACAGTACCAAATCGGCATCCTGAAGAAGCCTACTGGTACTTCAGACGTCGTGAACTCGGGCTACCAGGAGACAGGCATCAACGAGGGCCAGATCTACGGCGGCATCTTCCTCGAAGACAGCGCAGACGGCTGCATTTCCCTGTAAACTCATATTTAGGGGCGTCTAGAGGAAATATACGAAAATTATAGGAGAACTATATATGTCGTACGTAGACTACGCACAAAAAAAAATAGGGTTATCCCTTACAACCTTCCCAAGTCTCGTTTAGCTGGGGAATGTCACCCGAGGCCCAAATACAAACAAAGAGTGACAGCACCGTAAAGCCAAGTGATCATATGAAGATGCCTTTCAAAAACATAATTCCAATTTAAATTTAACTAACTAGGTATATAAACAATCCGTAAGAAACATACCCGATCATGACATCGTTTCAATCATTGCCACGATCTATATATATGTATAACTCCGAGAACACACAAATGCCGCCGCCAACCTTCTATCATGGTATATCCTACACGATCATAAACCCCATAATCATCACATATATACAAGGTAAGTAGGTAAATAGGTAGTAACCATAATCTCAATCATCGTAAAGCCTCGATCCCTTGCTTCCTCTTCAATGCAGGCCGATGAGACGGCGCCGCTATTATCGATATCGGCACCAGCACCACCGACCCCATCTGCTCGGGCGACTCGGTCAAGCCCTCGGCTATGACCAAAGAGTCGCACGACCCTTCCCTCGATTGACTAGGCAAGATTCCGCGATCGTCGGACGCCGCCGCCGCCACCGAGGCTTCGTCTACCAGACTACTTGATCGCGATGCCGTTGACGCGTTTGCTGCGTCAAACGAGTTCGGTTGGAAAGGGTTTAACAAGCGCATCGGCGTGAGGATTTCTTGCGCTTGTAGCCGCGACCACTCGCTCGCGAAGAAGGACTCGGACGCGGACGAGGATAGTTTTTTATCGCCTAGAAAGAGCGACTTATCGCTAATGCTGTCGCGATCGCTCTTTGCGTGGGTTTGGGGGATGTCCGATCCCTTGGGCATCTCTTCATAGGACTGTTTCTGATGTCTTCGCGCTCGTTCCTCCAGCGTTGTCGAACAATCTTCTGGTCGGTACGTCCTGTTGGACAGTCTGACGTTATCCGCACCCTCGACTTTCCCCACGGTCAATTCGTCCTTGTTGTCAGATAACCCCAGCACGCTATTGCGCCACTGCATCGCGAACGGCTTGGCCGTTTCTAGCGGACTCCACGAAGCGACGGGGGTAGTAGGAGTTTCAAGCGGTGATTCCGACGGCGATGGTGTTGCCGCTGCCTTCAACCTAGGTACATATTCGCGACTTGTCTTGACGACGCTATGCACCGTGAAACTAGATTGCGGCTCGATGCCTGCCCGTCGTAAATTCAAATGCAAGTTTTGACTAAGATGCTGTCGCGCACGTTCCCTAAACGAAGGCCGTTCCTGTTGCGGATTGTCCGACCTCCAAGCCCCGCGGGAAGGGCTCACGTCGCGTGAGCGCCTTGAGCTGGAGGCAACGGAAGAAGAAGAACAAGATGATTGGGAATGAGTGGAAGGGGAGGAGGGTCGAGTTCTTGCCATACGTCGGCCTCGGCTGACTCTCGAAGATGTAGAAGAAGTGCGGCTGTTAGATTGGGAAGTATACCTGCTCGTGGAATGGGAAGAGAAATCTCGCATAGATTCCGTATTCTGGTTGCCGCAATAAGCATTCTGCTGGGTTTGAGCTACCCACCGCTCGGTGGTGTGCGAAGAATGAACATCGTTGTGTACCATTTGGTTTAACATTTGAGAAGTTAAGCTGTACGCGTCTTTAGGAGTTTCGCCACGGATATTACTCTTCTCGTCGCGCTGCTTTATATGGGTTCCATAGAGATCCGTTGATGATGCAGCATGTTTTTTACCATTCCGAATAGTAGGGCCATGTCTAGTCTTAGGCCTCCCAGGTTGCTCTGGAGGTGTGGATTGTGTTCGATGCCTATCTGATCGAAGAAGACTAGTATCGTTACTGTCACTTTTTTCCGGGTTGCGCGAGGAGAGTACATAGGCTGGCCTCTGTGGCTGCCACCTAAATCTTTCGTATATTTCTCTAGCCTCCGCTCTGCTTCGCCTACTTATTCTTATCATAGGATCAGGGGAAGCCGAGGCCGGATGAGAGATGAGAGGATAGGTCTGAGATTGCCTGGGATCAATACCTCTCTTCCTTTGACTTGAATCGACCAGTGTGCGAGAGTTCCGTGTTAATGCTTCATAAGCAAGAGCACGGTGATATGAGGGAGACACTGGCTCTCCATCTGATTCGGTACCCTCATTGTTCTCCCGGGGGAATCCTACGGGTGTCGAGGGCCTATCAATGGTAGTAACCCTGGTAGCTCTATTGCTAGCGAAGGAGGACTTGTTACTGATAGCAAGTTCTGTATTACTGGGCCTTCGGTCGCAAGTTGCATGTCGACTGTGATCTCTTCGAGTTTCCGACTGAACGGGACTCGCGCGTCTTTGATACATATCGAAAGCAAAGATATGTGTTCGGCTACGTAAAGGAATAAATAAGGGGGAATTTAGTACGATGGATGTTATCCCAGAGATACAAATCAATCCGGGATTGATAGACGGGTTGTAAGAGGAAGGGCTGCTTCCTACTATAAGGGATGGTGATGATGTTGTTAGACAGTAGCTGCACAAGCATGGTGTTAAGACGTGCGTTATAAAGGAGTTAACAACTGTAACAACTACCAGTTAAAATAAATGACAATATTTTCAACAATGCGATTGTTTAAAGTCCTTTGCAAGGACTATTGAGGAACATTGCAGTCGTTTCTGTTAGTTAGTAGGAATTGTTTTAGTGTAACATGGGCAGACAAGGGAAGTGAAGAAGCTCAAACAAAGGACTTGTGCAAATTGAGAGGCGAACCTTCGGGCCCTCCTCGAGTAGTCTCGGTTTTTCCAGGCTAGGGGATCCTACTATGAAAAACGAGTGACCAAGGCGATTGGGTTTAGTACCAGTAGATGGTTGAGCCAAGTGCTGACATGTCAGGGGTTGGACCACTTTGAAATGTTGAAGTAGTGAAGCTACTCTTGATCAGCACAATTCAAAGTTCAAATTGTAAGAGTCAAACAGTCCAGCCTCTCATAGCTTATATGTGAGAATTTGTTCATGATCATATATTTAATATCTCATTGACGTCCGCTATGGCTGTCACCGCAAGCTCTCGTACGGCGCAACAACGTATAGATTCGTTATACGTAGTCGTCTCAACGTTACAATTCCACTCCCCACCACTGCTATACAATATAGCGAGATCCCTAGGGCCATGGTCCGTTTTCTCTAAGTACCTAGATAAGGTGTCGACCCTTATCTAGATCTTGAGAACTATGTCCATATCCACCACCATCTTAATGCCATATCGAACTCCGGACTCAAGTACACCTTTCATCGGAAGAATAGAACTATTTAACTTGTAAATAGTATATACACGTCGTGGCGCGCATTTTTACGGCTGTATTCTGACTGCCTGGGAGTTAGGTAAGTAATCTTACCCAGGAGACTACATGTTGTTAATCCCTATAGCATCAATATCTGAAGAAGAGACAATCTGTTAGGCTACATATTGGTAAGCCGGAGAGCCATCGGCTAATTCAGCCCGCTCAAGATATTCGCGAGTTATCAATGCCTCGATTCGACGCTTGATCAGCGATACATCTGGTTTGAATCGGCTTGCCAGGACCTGAATAACTTCTGTAATGAGCTGGGAATGGCCGAGTTCCTTTCGTTGCCTAATCCAATACGTTAGCTATATTCCTCGTTTAAGGTACTTGTGTCGAACTTACTTCATTATACGGACGATAGTGGCGTCAGTAACGTACATTCTCGTCTCTTCATTCTTCTGGTCTGTCTCCTTACGCTCTTCATCATTCTCTACCCTATTGGCGGCGTTAACCGAGGGTACCTTAATTTTAATTGCTTTGCTCGTAAACTCGCGGTTAAATGTAAATCTATCGCCGGGTTTGGCTGCCGCTTTCGTCTGTGACTCTTTCAGGAGAACACGGTATGCTTTGATCACGGACAATGATGTCAACACGTTGATCAAATCGGCCTGCGGGATGTTCGTTTGTTCTTGGATCCGCTCAAACGATAGCCATTCATCTTCGGCGACATCGTTAAAAAGCATCAGAACTATCATGCCGTATGTAGACACGTTGATTTCGTAGCGACGGTCCTTGCTGAGTGGTCCGGAAGTCTTGCCAGGAACCTTCGGAAAAAAGCACTTAATGTCTGCACTCCCTGCGCTTCCGACCCAAGTGAGCACACGGCCGTTGCGGTTGAGACTGTAGAACTTGAAAAAACTATCTTGAAGTGCCTGAATCTCGCGTGGGTAAATGATCTTTGCTTTAGGTCCGTCTGCGAGACCGGTACGACCCATTATCTCTTTGGGCCAGTTATTTCCAGCAAGGACGCTGATGTTGAAATCAATATGTTTCTCATCTGCGTCGCCAAGACCGCGGATATGATCACGATAATTTTCCGTTTCCTCCTTAGAGGTACGCATATCTCTGAACATACCCTCGAATTTCGATGTGAAATTATTGCCCAACTCTCGCTTCATCCGTGAAATCATTTCTTGTTCGACCTCTTGACTCTCGGATTTGGCATGTAATAATCGGCGAGCCAGATGCTTTTGATAATACTGCTCGAATTTGTCTTTCTCGCCAAGGTATCGAAGTAGAGTTATTGCCTTGTCGAGGACTATATCGACCTCAGCTTCGGTCTTACCTTTGATGCCTCGTTTGAGATTGTCGTCAATGAAGAGCGAGACATATTCCGAACTCCTGCTAAAAGCGTTGATGAAGTCGGCAAAGCTCTTGGTTAATGCAGTCTGGAGGGTGAGATCCTCTCCGAAACATGTTTTCCAATACCCATCGTACTTATCTTTGAGGACTAGTACATCATCAACCCATTTGATAGCGGCTGCTGTCTGCTGCGCCGCAGCATTCAAGGTCTTTGGCTTAGATTTTTCCGCGCCGTCGGCCGGCTCCTCAGCATCAGCTTGCTGCGCTATACTGAAATCCGTGTTCTTGAGTGTCTGCTCTATTTCGGTACCTAGTTCGATAACTCGGGTAGAAAGTGCCTTACGCAAAACGGTCTTCTTGGGATCCACGCGGGTTACTAGCTGATAAAGATTGGCAAGATCGTGAACTCTGTCGTTGTCAAGCATTGCTTTCACACCACTACCGTCCATGGCAAGGAATTCATCCGTGTGCTTGACAAGCAGTTCTTGTTCCACTACATGTGTGATCTTGGCTAAAGATAACGGAGAAACGGTTGTCTCGCATCGTTCGGCCTCTTCATCGAGACGTCTCTGAGTATACCGAAGCCACGCGCTGGCATTGCTTTCACGAAGAAGTTTCTCGCACTCGGCTTGATAGAAGGCTTGGCTGCTGCTGAGATATATGGGTTCGAAGACAGTGAGGTAAAGTTGCTCATTGGCGTTTTCTTCGTCGGTTTCGAAGAGGGACTCGAACATGGAAATACAGCTACGAAGCAACGCTTTATCAATGACGTCGCCCTCTCTTTCCATATTGATCTGGTCAATAATAGTAGCATTCAATATGTCAAATATTGTATAGGCCGCCCCATCCTGTTTGAGAGTTGATCGGAGGATGTGGTCCCGGAACAAGCCAATGGTGGCGGTATAAATTGATGGTCTACTATGATCCTGAACATACCCGCGTTCGAGGTACATAAGGACATCGGCGATCATATTCATCGAAAAGTTGTGGTTCTCCCATGAAGCCCTAATTCCTTTAAGGAACTTCTCACCCATAGCACGTCGTTCCACCACGCTCGATCCGGTGACTTTCTCGAGTGTGACACTAATGAGGTTGCTGGTGATAAGAGCCCGAATGGGGGGTATCACTTCATCCGCAAACCATTGTTCTTCGAATTCTTTAACCCTGTCATAAAGCTTATGACCTGCCTTCTTAAGGACAATCTTGTATGAATACCGGTAAAGCTGCTCGAAGGAAAGGTTACCGGCGTTACGAAGATGTATATCGCGCAAAGCCTGACGGAGCTTCTCCCAGCACTGTTCGAATTCGTCGGTACCGCTCGTCTGGGTCGTAGGCTATAGAACAGCTATCAGCGAATAACTCGACTATTGGGCAAGGCAGAGAAACAAAGGTTAAAAGCGAAGAGTAAGGCCATCAAGTATAGGAAGGAAGGTAGGTATGCCGGGGAGACTTTGCGCAATACTGAAGAGACAGCACGGACCGGCGGAGTGGTTTCGTGGATCGTCACAAACCACAAAAACTCGTCCAGAGGACTAGAGACTTGAACGATACTCTCAGAACTGTATCGAGAAGAAGACTCAGGTTCAAAGGGATATAGGTTCGGGATATGCGACTTACCCTTCGAGGAGGCCGAATCCGACCACCTCGCATCATGGAACCTCCACGACCGCTAATCATTTTTCATAATCCCGTGTGCGAAAGAAGAGAGATAGATTTAGGTAAGTTGGGTCAAGCGCTCGGAGTCCAGAACAATTCGAATATAAAAGCTCCGGTTGGTTATTTACTGCCCTCTTGCGCATGCGCAATATCGTGGGGGTTTATAAGGCTCAAGGTCTATAAGGCTGAAATATTCGAAGAAAGAGAGATAGAAAAAGGAATACCAATAAAACTAGTAAAGCATAGTCGTTGCTAGACAGAATGACCTGAAAGAATTCATACCAGTTAGGTTAGGTAGTTAAATCATAAAAAAGATGCCTTAAGGTCTTAACTTAAGATAAGTAACATGAAAGAGTAAAAAGTCGCCGCCCAGGTCTTGTAAGTTTTGGTTGCTACCGTTTATAACGGCAACTATTAGAGCTGGTTTCACAGCTGCTCTTGCATTTCGACGTCGCGTAGAGAGGAAGGCTCCTTCTTGGTTGCTGTATGCTATGGCGTGAAAGGTGTCAGGTAAGTGGTCGAACTGCTTGGTTCCTGCTCGTATAATCGCTGCTCGGTCCACTTCGCGACCCAACGCGGGATAACCTAGAACTTTAATAATGAATAAGGTTGCCACAAGGACCCCTCGCTAGATCGGCCAGGATTATCTTAGCTACCGCCTAAGTATTCCTCATATCTAACCTTATCGATAGTCATATCAGCTTATCAAAAACAAAAAAACTCATGGTTAGATACCTAGGCACTTATTACGTAGCCAGCGCCCATACGTAATTGGTTTTCTAGAAGGCAATTAACAAAATCCAAAGAATATTTTACATACAAGTTCATACTTACTCCAATGCGACATGGCTTCCACATCAACCTCCCGTTTACTATTTAGTAAACTCCTCAGGTCGTCAAAACCTACTTCCCGCTCAGTTCGCCCTTTCCTACCCCAGAATTTGCAACCGACAGCCTGCCGATTCGCCCACGCCATACCAAGACCGACACCCCGTGCCTCATCGTCTTCCAAAGAGAAGCCTCGAAAGCTGCTCGAGCCCCATTATGAGCTTACCTTCACATGCGTGCCTTGCGGCGACCGCTCCACGCATACCGTATCGAAACAGGGCTACCATAAAGGATCAGTGCTCATCACCTGTCCGGCTTGTCGCAACCGCCACGTTATCAGCGACCACTTGAATATCTTTGGCAATCGCAAGGTCACCATTGAGGATATTATGAGAGAGAAGGGACAGCTGGTGAAGAGAGGTACCCTCGGCGAGACCGGCGATGTCGAGTTCTGGGAGGATGGGTCCGTGACTAAGAGAGATACCGCTGCGGCTGGTAGTACCTCCGATCTGGACCCGGCGCAAGATGAATTGAGCGCCTCAGAGGAGCAGAAGGAAGCTTCGCTCTCGAGAGAGGCAAGGGATCCTTCGTCGCAGTCTACGAACCCAACACCCGCGTCCTCAGCGCCGTTAGCAAACTCAAGCGCACGTCCGTCAGTGGACAGCACCCAACGTACAGATCAAGTACCATCGACACGGCGCCAATAACCGACGGCAGCGCAATCATATAACCACACCTTATTAAATAAGTTACAACCACGAGAAAAGTTTTGCGAGGCTAGGCTATATAGGAGGGGTGAAATGACTAAATAAGAATACGTCGCTATCCGCCGCTTTGCATCATTGCTAGACTAGGTAGAGGGCCAGTGAGCCATCATAGTGCGACATATCCAAGCGCGATCAATTCAATACATCCGATATTACTGGGTATGACTACGGGCAGTAGCTCCCACAGCCAACCTAACGAGGCTAATAATTTAGACGAATATATAACGCGCTACAATCTCTTGTTATTTGAGAAGTTGTGTTCGCATATGCGCGGCGAGTAAGAGTGGAAGCGCTTGAAAAGGCCAGTACGCCGAGGGACGGATTCATCACATACTGTAAAAAATGAGTTTTGATGAGGTTATCAACGATGTAAAGCATAGGACGAGTTGCCTACAATCCTGTATATACACTCCACTCATCCGCTGTACCATATACTGTACCACATTACATACCTCAATGCCCATATCCAGCGGACATCAACATCACCTTATTGGAGAAGAAGAAATAAAATATCAGTGAATTATTTATCGACCTCATATCACCATGCTTTTACGCGGTGTCAAATAAATTCGTCCCATTTTCCTATTTTAACTACACCTCTATAACGCCAGCCACACTTTAAAGGTAACTATAGCATAGCTCGAAGATTAATTCTGCACCACCCAACAGGCACCCCTAATACTCTCTGCGACGATTCCGGTTCTCCAATCCCCTCTCCTTCCTACGTTTAACCTTCTTTTCCAGACGGCCCTTCTTCCACTTGCCGAACCGCTCAGGCTGCGTAACAGCTTCTATCTTCCTCTTCTTCGACCTGCTCTCGCGACGACTTTTAGCCCGATCTCGCACTGCCAGCAGCTCCTTCGTGTATTCTGCGTTGCCGAATTTCCTCTGGAGAATCTCCATTGTTTCCTCCGCTTTTGTCTTTAGTCCCTCATATCGCGTTTTGAACACTTCATTGAGTGAGAAGGGTGTTGGGATCGAAGGATCGGTGAGATGGTGCAGTGGCGTAAGCAGGATGTTCAGCGAGGGTCGCAGAGTTGTCTCCGGCTGGGTCGAGGTTAAGATGGATATGATATCGAGGGCTGCAACCTTAGGCACCAGAGCGCCAGCCTTAGGTGGCGTCTCTTGGACAAGAATTTCAGATAGCCAGACGAATAATGTATGAAGGGTGATACTATAGGTCTTTTCTTCCTTCTTGTCATCAATACCGCCCCACTCATCCTCACTACTTTCTTCGGACTCATCTGCGTCGCTGTCGGAAGATTCAGAATCTGCCGAGCCAGCATCTAGAAATTTACTGAGCATCAGAATGACGCGGCTTACTTCAGCGGCTAGAGCCTCATCCAGTTCTACTGAGCTCTCAGTAGATGTTATCTCGTCGATATTACCAAATTGCGTAGAATTTTCTTGCTTTTGCAGTCTCCTTTTCCATCTTCTAAGAGTTGCGGGGCTAAGGACGCCTACGGCGTAGAGCGTCAGCTGTCCGACCATGCGCGATGGCAATTGAAGACCGTATGATCCAAGAATAGCCTGGTTGGTCGTGGCATTCTTATTATTTTCATAGAAATCGGTGAGATATATTCGGAGTAATCGCACGCTAGAGACTTTAACAGCCTGATCCGGGTGGGAAAGGGGATTTGGTATAGACTGCCACAACTTGTCGTGCGCCAATGTTGTTGCCGGATGTTTGTCTATGAGGATCGGTATTGTCCGTAGAATTGTACCAATCAAATCAGTATCTTTAGCAAAAGTTGAATAGTTGCCCAAAACGTTGGCCGATGTCTCGATCACCAACTCCAAGTCCTTACGATCCCGGACTGCAGGTTCCCTGGCTTCGAAATATAGCGCAAATGCTTGGACGGCTAATTGCAAGACCGAAGAGTTGTCATCCTGTTCTGTCCATGACCGCATTAATGATAGGAATTTTGACGTTCGCTCTTTATCCGCTTTTCGAAAGATCTCTTTCAGCAATTCCCCTGCTGCCAAGCGACACTTTTCGCTATCATCATTGACTAGGACAAAAATCAGAGGGATGAAACAAGTTGTCGCAATTTCCTGTACGAAGTCGTCGGCAGATTTCATCAATAAAAGATGAACAATTTCCATGACAGAAAGACGGCCACCTTCCCTCTCGTATTTCAGATTTGCTACGATGAAGCTAAGTTGCTTAGCCCATCTATTCTTCTTCTGAGGATAATCACGGAGAAACTGGAAGAATGCGCCCCGAGCGAGATCTCGCGTATCTTTGTCGTCATTCGTGATCATAATACCTCCGACATAATCTAAGGTATCATAGACCGTAGCAGTCTCAATTCTCCTGTCAAGAACTGACCGCAGGAAGTTAAATGTGACGTGGCGATAGAGAGGTTCCGTCAAGTCGTCTTTAACCTTCCCAAGGAGCATATCAACGGCTGCGTCTTTGACGGCAACATCACGACGGTCCCTGATGATTACCGACATGAGTTTCAAGGCACTTTGCGCGAGATCCGTTCCAGTAGAAATAGATGCTGAGATGCATTTCAAAGCCTCTTTGGAGGCAACTTTATAGAGCTTCGTAGAATCGTCGGTTTTAAACGGAACTTTGACAAGTACAGTTAGAAGCTTGAAAGTAGCTATCTTAACTTCTTCTTCACCTCCAACGAGAGCGTCACCAAAGATCGGTATAAATCCCGTGATGTTGGCTGCGTTACGAATTTCATCGTGTTTCTTGAATACAGACCGCAGAACGTCAACAGAAAACCTCACTAGTTTGTACGTGTACTTGCTAGTGGTGCTGCGATCACCACTTTTGTTGGCGCCTTTTTGAATCAGATACCGTCTAAGTTTCGGGTCCATCTTTGTCTCCGAGCGCGGCTTTTCGCTTTCATACACCTGCTGAATGACTTCATAGCAGAATACCAAGGTATCCCGGCTATTAGCAGCAGAGTTACTCAGTAATCCAGAAGCTATCCTCGATAGCAAGTCGTCAATCTTTCGCACCATGCGAAGGTCGAGCTTTTCAAGCAAAAGAGACTGAAGAGGCCGAACAAGATCGACTAGATGATTAATAGAAGCAGTTCGTGCAATGAGTTCCATCGAGTCCTGACTCTTGCTACTCTTGACCTCCTTCATCTTACTCACGTATTCTTCTGCATCTTTCTCTTGCCCTACAACGCCAAATATGTCATCCATTATGACACTAACAATCCTGTCAAGGCAATAATCAAGGTCTCCCGCCTGAAACTGAGGCGTAACATGAACCAGGATAGTATGCATTGTATACGATAGGACGTGTAGCTGATATCCCTTCGTGAGAGCTCCCCTTAACTCGTTAAGGACAAATCCGAAGTAAGCCGGCCCTAAGAGCGATGTCATAGTTGCCAGTGTACTTCGCGCCATTTCTCTAGACTCCCAAGCCTTACTGCGTAGAATATGGCAAATATCCGTGAGGACTCCTGGTAGCTTTTGGTTGAGCGACTCGCTCGGTAAAATTTTCAGGATCTTTACAATAATGATTCCGACAGGCACACGAGAGCTAACTGTAGTTTCGTCCTTCTCGTGAATGTACTCAAGTAGAGGTGGCAAGACATTAGTCATGATATCTTCGTTCAGCTTTTCGTGTGCCGGCATTGTGGCTGCCAATTTACATTTCTTTGACCGTTCCACGTTCGCTATGGAATCAATTTCCATCGCATCTTGATTCTTCCCAGATGCTACCGCTGCCAGGGTATCCACGAATTTACCAAGAAGTCTAATAAGCTGTTTCTGAAGTTCAGGTTTCAACTCTATGTAGCTGATGTATCTGCGGAGGACGGCACGATACTGCGGCCATTCTAAAGACGAGGCTATGTCGGCAATTGTTGTTGCTGCTTGAGCCCCTACACCATGGTCGTCACTGCCCTCCTCTCGATTGAAAATAAAATGTTCGAGGAGAGGTATAAAAAAGTGAGTCAAGTGTTTGCTGCTTAAAGACGTATGCTGGCTAGCCTTGGAAAGCATCTGTAATGCTCGCATTTGCCGTGCTGTTGCCGGACTGAGGATGTTGTTAAAGAAACTTGGGTCCGGATCGCCCTCATCTGGCTCGGGGTTAATTGCTACGAGGTCAGCAACTGGAGGCCAAGAAGGCATTCGCGATACCAAAACTCCAAATACCCTCACGGTCTCCCTTCTCACTGTCTCCGACGATTCCCGCGCATTGGAGTACAATGCCGGAATCAAGATATTTGAAAGCATATCGTGGAATTTGACCTGCTGTTCGCCCTTCGAGCACGCAGCAGCTTCTATGAATTTACATAGGCCGTCAGCAGAGTTCGCAGATAAAATCCCATACTCCTCATCATGTTTGATATAAAAGGTCAAATTATGTATTAATGGCTCCCAGTCCCTTGGCGTGAAGGGTATGTCTCTTGGGCGTAAAATGGCATTAAACGCTGCCAGCCTTTTTTCATAGTCTGGCTCGTCAATACGGCTGCTGTCGTAGGAATTCAAATCTGCACAAAGTGAAGACAATTCGAGAGCTAACGGATCATCTTGGTATAGTACTGCCAATACATTTGATAATGCTTGTCGATTGACACGGTCCCTGAAAAAGCCAAAAAGAGAAGCTATTGTCGTATATATCTGGTCCTTCAAGTCCGCACCAAAATCAGCGCCTGCGAGCCTGATGAAATTTTGAAGCATAGAAAGGACCAGCCCCTTGGCTTTAGGATTAACGCGCCTTGAGGGCTGGTTGAGAAGGGAGACCGAAATATCAACAAGGTCTGTGACATGAGCCGACTTTTGGATGATTGGAGATAACTCTACCACGCACTCAATACATGCCATCAGTAGATCCCGGCTCACTTCCCCTTTATATGTCAGGGCCACGCCAATACTTTCTAGTATGACGTTAACATTAGGGTCTAGAATTTCTTCTTGAATCAGCTCGTTAAATTCGGAGTCTATAGCCGATTGCTGAGAAATCCCGACCAGATTGCGTACGATGCTCAGCGCAAAAACTTTGACCTCATCTTTTGTTTTCTCAAGTTTGAGGCATTCCATCAACTTTCCAATGATCCGATTGTCAATGGAGAGAAATAAAGCCGTCTTAGGAAGTTGTGATAGTGTCGCGAGGAATTGAAGTGTTCCAGATATGCCTTGGGTTGTTTCGGTCGGAAGTTTCTCTAGGCGCGGACTTACAACCTCTTTAATAAACAGATCTTTATAAGGCGTCCAGTCGAAACTAGGGGCATTCCGAAGTAAGGCGACCAGACACTTTAGAGATGTACTCCTGACAACTCGAAGAAGAGAACTTTGTGTAGGGAGATCTTCTTCCATCCCCTCATTGTTTTGGTTTAACCTCCGCGATGAGAGTACGAGGCAGTAGAGCACTGCATTGAGGATCTTGTCGGTGAAGGAGAGCACACCGGTACCCATCTCATTGATAATAGCTTCCATCATATTGAGAAATCCAACTTGTTTCCTCACAGTTAATACTTCGTCATCCAAGACGTTTTCGCGCAGCTGAGTATCTTCGATAACCCTGATCCCACGAAGATCACCAAGGGCAATATCAAGGAATTCTCCCATATCTTGAATACTCAGTTGCCTTAGAATAGCTAACCTAGTGGCATGAAGACCATGACGGCCACTTGCGGTTCCCTTCTTTGAAATCGACCTTCCATAGAGAAGCCTGAGTAGGACGGGCATGAGATCAGAGCGATGTTCTCCTCGTATCTGCTGATCACCTTGAAATAAAACGGTCAGCTCGTTCTTAAACCTAGCTTCATCAAGAAGATATTCTAGATTTTCTTGATAAGGTTTAACACCTTCCTGCTTCCAAGTCAAAATTGCCTTGAGAGCAGCCTTCTGGACTTCCACGTCACCATTGGCGAGGAGACCAAGAAGTGCATCATAAACCTGCTGGCTCTGGTATAACACCTTAGGGTTTGCAAATTGGCCAAAAACTCCTAGGAGAGCTTTCTTATCGAAGAGAGACCAGGATCCACCGGAAAGTTGTTCAGATGACTCCACCTCATCGTCGTCTCGTTCCTCGTTGTCTCTTGTCCACGATAGAAGGTAAGGCACCAGTTTGCGAGATCTTTTCTCCACTATACCGGGGGTAGCTGAGAAAACTTTCAGTGCTTGAGACCTAGCGTTAGAAGGCATCTCGGCCACCAGACTTTGGCTGCCTTCAAAATGTTCTAACATTATTTCAGAATGACATTTCAATATACGCTCCGCCTCTCCGGCCTGCCTGTGGAAATTAGACAGATTCCAACACTCAAAATCCGTAAGACCAGTATTCGATGAAGTAGTAGCTTCCTTTTGCGAACCTTCCCATCGCTTAGATCGGGATTCCATCCAGTTAAACCCAATATCGCATATGGTCTCTTCGCCAGATTTCGCTTCGCTAATCTGCTGTAATGCTTCTACCGCGGAATCCCAAATTGGAGTCAGCTGCACTGTCATCTGTCCAAAGAGGAACTTTGGGACTGCTTGTCGAAGCCATGACCCCTCACTAAGCTGAGAATAGGTTGCTGCTAGTTTTCGAATATGAACAGAAATTAGACGAGTATTTTGGAACTCTAAAGGCGTTTGCTCTATCTGGATCATAGTTGCCAACGAGTCTAGTTCATCCGAGGCCGTGTCAAGGCGACTGAGCAACTGCAAAGACACTAATCGGTGTCGATGCGACGGGCTGGATAGATTCTCAATCAGACTTTTCATGAACGGATCTTCATCACTCTCGCTATTAGAACTGCTTTCACTCCGAGACGGAGAACTCTTCTTATGGTCAAGTTGATCTTCGTAAGTAATCATGGCTTCTAGGAACCCAGTAAGTCGCCGGTACCGAGGCGTAGCTGCTTTGAGCAAGGGCTCAAGAGATCTATCGATCTGCCCAGTCGCTTTGCTCATTCGCAGATACGCAGAAAATCCCTGACTGACGATAAAGTGAGCTTCCTCACTCGCTAAAGATTGAGAGGGCTTCAGCGCAAGCTTGAGTTTCCTCAGTAGCAGCTCTGCGATGGGGCCATTTGTAGAAGGTCGAACAGCGGTTGCCTCTAGGAGACGAAGAAGAGCTGAGTATTTAGGAAGGCATTTGTCCCGCCATGTTTTCGGGTCGTTATCATATCCACTCGAATTCCCTTGCTCAGGGAATGGGGAAATCTCTAGACGCTCGAACTTGGTGACGATTTGATCTTGCCAGGATTGTGGGAGAGAAAAACTATCAGGTTCTGAGACGGAAGGCAGGGCATGCGACGCTACCATTTGTGGTAGGAAGATGCACAACATTTCCTCGTTAGAACCCTCAGACCAATGTGTCACAACGAACCTACACTGGAAATTAGTAACGAAGTATGGTAGGGATCAAAAAAGACTTACTTTTGAAATTGTTTCAGTAGGAGGCTGCGAAACCTAGTAGAATCAAGATCGGAAAAATAGGAGCAAAATGGTATAAACCATCTCATCAAAGGTTCCCGAGTCATAACGTTCGTAAAATCGTTAATGCATGGGATAATAGAGTCCATCTTAGCCTGTTGCCAAACAATTGCTATGTTTACCATGAGCTGCTGCCATATGGCAGATGAATCCATGTCTTCAAGCTCATTTGCCGCTTTTGAGAGCGCCTTGAGAGACTCCAATAAGCAGTTGAGGACCGTCGACCAATCTACTATTCGACTGCCTTTTCGAACACCGGATATTGTCCCCATAACCCGAACATATAAGCAGTTACGCAATGGATAATTGACCCGATCTTGGTCCTCGGCTGCTATATCTGCTACGAGTTGTGGAATGGATTCGAACGTCTCGGCAGTCGTATGATGAACAATACTAACAAGTACACCGCAAACAAGATCAGTCCATGTTACCGGATCTAGAGAGAGGCATTCGTTATTTGGAACAGATGTGATAAGTGATTTAATGATCTCGGGTCCGCTCGTGTGAATGGTGTACCCCTGGCCTTTGATAGCCTCCGCAAACATGGTCATAAGTCCATGATGATACAACCCAAATTGCCGACTATCTCTAGTAGCTTCGAGATCTAGCCTAGCATGTTCGACGAGTAAGGGTAAGGATTTCTCTCGGTTTGCGGGCGCAGCAGCCTTCTTGACAAGAAAGCTTAGCGCTTCGGCAGCGAAACGGGCAATATGAGGAGGATTTCGAGCTTTTCCCAGTAATGGAGCCAAGGCGTCAAAGGTGGGTCGGATATCTGGTACTAAGAGCTTCGATAAATACTTGAAGAGGAAGGCTAAGCAGCCAAAGGTCCATTCTGTAACCGCTGCGTCTTGAGGTCGGCTTGCGATCCCAGTGATCAAAGACAAAGCAGTTGGGTAATGCTTTTCAAAACGAGTGCCCAGGTCATGCGCTAAGGCTGTAAGTAGATCTAGGAGAGGTTCTAGGGATTCCGTGTCGTGCATTGATATGTATTTTGCCAACAACTCCATGATCTTATCCTCGAAATGTAGAATCTGAGGCAGACTATCGCAGAAGGGTCGTACATCTCGCCGAAAGGAAGTAAAAGCTTTAGATATATTAATATCGGACCATTTCTCCATGCCATTTCGAAAGTATGATGTAGTCGATTCGAGGTCTTCGGTCTCGAGGTCATGTCGTCGTACTCTTCGAAGAGGATCGAGAGAATGTAGCTTAGAGATCTTCGTCGTGAAAGATTCCCAACGATGGTTCTTCTGGTGAGGAGTCCCCCCTCCCTTTCGGGACTTTACTATACGTCCAGACTGCGTTGAGCGCATCTTGGCTACCAATTCCCTGTTGGGTATAAAAAGAAGGGAAAAGGCGCTCGTCGCTCTTGCAGTTAAAAGTTGAATGTTTTAAATATTATCAATTCTTGCCCCACTGCAAATCGCATCGCGAAAGAGAAAGTAGGGACCTTGTAACTTTTTTTTGCGCGAGGCGTTACGATAAGCCGATAAAAGCGATAAGGCATCTGATAAGCTTATCGATATATCTTATCGTAGCTTATTCCTCAGCTTTATGCAACTAGTATATGTAATTTATTTTTGCAAAACGGCATTAAAAAAAGTGGTGTAGGTTTTTTTTATATTAATTAAATAGTAAAATAAATATGATAATTTTAATATTACGTAAAATTATTAAATTTAATTAAATTAATTAATAAAAATTATTAATAAATAATTTTAATAAATAATTTATTATTTATTAAATAATTTTATATTTTTTTAATATTTAAATATAAAATTAATGTTTTTATTAATAATTTTTTTATTTTAATTTATTTATTTTTTAATAATTAATTTTTTAATTTTAAAAATTAATGAATAATTATAAAATTTTAAAATTTTTTTAATTTTTTTAATAAAATTTTTAATAAAATTTAAATTAAAATTTTTAATAAATATATAAATAAATTAATAATTATAATTTTTTTTATTTATAAATGAAATTATTTTTATTTATACCGTGTATTAAATTGTTATTTTTTAAAAAAATAAAATTACGGTGGTTAAAATGTTTTTTTATATTAAATAATAAAATTTTAAAAATTTTAATATATTTAATTGTTAAAATTTTACCGTTATTATTTAAATTTATACGATATTAATAAAAAAAAATACGTAATTTTAATTTATAATAATTATTACATGGATTATTTTATTTTTTTTTATTTTTATATGTAATTTTTTTTTTAACGTTATTTTTTATTAATTTTTCGTTAATATAATTTATAATAAAATTTTTATTTTTTTTTATATTATACGTATTACACGGTTTAATTTTTAAAATAAAAAACCGAAATAAATTTTATTAAAAAAAATAATATTATAATATTATTTAAAATTTTATTAATAATTTATTTCAATTTTATGATTAATTATTATTTTTTAATAACGAACGTTAATATTAAATAATTATTTTTTTTATTATTTAATTTATAAATAATAATTTAATTTATTAAAATAATAATATATCGTTTCGTTATTTAAAATTTTATTAATATTAATATTATTAATAAAATTTTTTTAAATTAAATATTTTAAATTTCATTTATTATTATTATTTTTAATTTTAAAAAATTTAATTATTTAATTAATATTAATTTTAAAAAATTATTTTTTATAATTTTAAAAATTTTAAATAATTTTAAAATTATTATATAATTATTAAAAATTAAAATTAAAATTAAAAAATTTATTTTAATTTAAATTAAATATTTTTTTATTTTTATAATTTATATTAAAAATTTAATAATTAATTGTTTTTTTTATATTAAATATATAAAATAAATATTTTTAAATATTTTTATATTTATTTTATTAATTTATATTTTTAAAATATTTTATAATTTTTTTAATAAAAATTTTTAATAAAATTTTAATATTAATATTATTAATTTTATTTTTTAAAATCATTTTTAATAATATAAATTTAAAAATTATATATAATTAAAAAAAATTTAATATTATATTTATTTATTTAATTTTAAATTAATACGTTATTTTATTAAAGTATTATTAAAAATTATAATAAAAAAGTTTATAATAAATCTTAATATTAATATATGATTTTAAGGCTTGCGCCACTTTTTTTGACGCCGTTCTGTCCCATTCTCATCGTAACTAAAAGTAAACCAATTGGAGTTCGCGATTCCTACAGCTTTCAACCCAGCTTGCCTTATTTCAATTCATACGCCATCACATGCCATCATGGCAGCTAAGATGTAAGTAAGCCATTCTGGTCGCTCCGTGTAAGCTAATATCTAACATATATACTTAATATAAGTATCGTCCTAGGTAGCGTCAATGGCAAGTTGGAGTCTGTCTTCCAGAAGCTCGCGACTCTACACCAAAAGCAGAACTTCTCTTTCGCCATCGTTACAGGAAACCTTTTCAGTGCCGACCAAGATGACGATACTATCTCGCGACTTCTTAATGGCGAAATACAAGTTCCTCTTTCCACCTACTTTACAGTAGGCACAACTCCATTACCTGACCAAGTCGTTGAGCGCGTCGAGAAAGGTGAAGATGTACGTTTGCAGTGTCTCATTCACTCTTCTAAATCGCCTCACTTCATGTTCAAGTAAAACTAACGAAGCTCACGTACCCAGGTCTGCGAGAATCTTCATTTCCTCGGCAAGCGAAGTATTACTAAAACGTCCGACGGAATTCGAATCGTGGCATTAGGCGGTATTCTTGACAAAACCATTATCGGCGGCCAATCCAAGGAACAACATCTTCCTCTACATACCGCCGATGACGCCAAAGTATTACGTGGTGCAAATGCCACTGATATACTCCTTACAGCTTGCTGGCCGTCTAACGTATGGACTAATTCTAGCAAGTCTTTAACACCTGAAGAGAAATCCTCCGTCGCAAGCACTGATGAAATTGCCGATCTATGTGCCACTCTTAAACCGCGCTATCATTTCGCAATGTCGCCTTCTGACTTCTTTTACGAGCGTGAACCCTTCTTTCATCCACCGAGTAGCCCGGACTCCGACCAAAAGTTTGTTACGCGATTCATCTCGCTCGCCCCCTTTGGCAATGCGGCGAAAGCGAAGGCTATGTATGCCTTCAATCTCGTCCCTGGAGAATTACCTTCTGCAATTCCTCCCGGAAGTACGGCTTCCCCATTCGTTGTCAGGACAAATCAAAGGAAACGACCAGTCCCTACCGATGACCGAGCTAACGGCCACGATCATCATGGCGGTCGACGTACTCGTCGTCGAAAAGACCGGTCGCCCCCTCCCGGCCCTGATAGATGCTTCTTCTGTCTTAGCAACACCAATGTAGATACCCATATGGTTTGTGCTATAGGAGATGACTCTTACGTTACTACAGCCAAAGGTCCATTGCCCAGTTCCGATACATTTGCTTCGTCCGGACTCTCTTTCCCAGGTCACCAACTTATCATACCCCTTCCTCACGAGCCCACCATCCGTTCAATGGGTGAAGACGCTCATAAGACTTACCAGGAAATGGTGCGTTTCAAAGAGTCTATGCAAGCCATGGTGGCGACACAGTCAAAGTTCAAATTAGGCGCAGTGACATTTGAAATTAGTCGACAGTCGGGTATTCATGTCCATTGGCAATTCGTACCCATCCCTTCAGAGCTCATTCGCAAGGGTCTCGTCGAAGCAGGTTTCAAAGTAGAGGCTGAGAATCGCCAACTTCCACCTTTCCAGGAAGCGTCTCTAGAATCTGGTATTGACGAGACCTCTGACTTCTTCCGTCTCTGGATTTGGTCCGACGATAGTGACACCGGCATCCAAAGCAAGGAATTAGTTATGCGTTTTGATAGCAACGTGCGCTTTGACCTACAGTTTGGTCGTCGGGTTGTTGCGAAGCTCCTTGGACTTGAGGACCGACTTTATTGGCAAGATGTTGTTCAATCCGTCGCCGACGAGACACAAGACGTCGAAAAGTTCAAAGAAGCATTTAAGCCCTGGGATTTCACTCTAGCGTAATTCATAAGAATTTCGGAATCGGCGTTGGTGGTTCGCAAAAGCTTTATACCCTGCTTTGATTTTTTTGCTGGATTTGCTATAGGGGGTCATGCAGACAAGATCTCATATTTATGAGTTATATCTTATTAGAGCGAGACATATATATATCGATGACTTATAGTATATGCCTTGGTGAGAGGCCTCTCATTCAGTGGGTATGATCAGAGTTATCCTTTGAGCTAGTTACCGTGACGCCTACTTACAATCTTACACAGCATCGCGGAAAATTTATGATTTTACGGAGATTTATACGCTAGATAGTATACGATATACTCGGTCTTCAATCGAAATGAGAGTTCAATCATTAAATGAGAGTTCAATCATTAAATACGAGTCTATCTCTTAGACATATCAATAATTATCAATTCTATTTCCAACCCAACTGTCATAAACGTTATGCGGCTTGTTCACTCGTCACGTCGGCAATATCCAATTTATCCGCTTCATCCCGAAACCTCTTTCGTAGACGTCGTTGATGCCACCACGCAAGGGCACATACAATTCCGACAACAACCACGGCTGTGCTCCCGGTCACTGTCCACCAGCGCTGTGCAGCTTCTATGTCCTCGGCGGTGTTATCACTAAGCACAATGTATGCGTTTGGGTCGCTCAGCCTGGGCCAATATCTCACTGGTACCTGTCTATAGTGTTAGCCAAATATTTGATCATGGGGAGGCGGGGCAGGGTGCTCGTGTATAAGTTTGGCCTTGGTGATTCTTCTGCGGGCTTACCTTGCAAGCGCAGCTGCGATAAACACCCACCAGTTGCATGGTAGTGCCACCCACCGCCGCAAATATGGCAAAGAATCCCACGAAAACTTGTCCCCACCAGCATATCCTTTTTGCGACAGGGTTTGTCTCCGACCACCGCGTGCCATATCGTATCCTCAATCTCGCGGCACAAGTCCACAAGGCCATCTCACACACTTGGCTGATAGCATAGACAAGATAGGTTAGACTGCGGCAGGACAGTCCGGCTTGGGGCGTATTGTAAGAGGTCAGGAACGCTAGACAGCAAGGCGCCAGTACCGCGAATAAGGCTCCGACAAGGACGTAGAAGCAATCCTGATGGTTCAGCGTGAGAGCTTTGCGCAGCTCATCAGGGGGTATACCGTCGCCCCTCCGATATTCAGAGGAGAGTTCGTACTCGCTGATCGCCTCCTGAACCCATTCGCGTTTGTTGAGACCCCGCTTCCACAACTTAACCGTGCGAAATCTACCTTCGAAGGCGGTTTCGATCGGATTATAACCTTCGATCCGTTCTACGATGAAGCCAATTCCCTTGTATGACTTGATCTTCGTGCGATACTGTGCCCAGGAACTCGGCTCGTACTCGTCCATCAGGTCTATAGTGCCACCATCGTATACAATGCCGTCAAGCGTACTGGGACTATTCGATGCTAGCATTGCGCAAGACTGTTGCACAGAGTCAGCGATGCGAAAAGAGCGTCTGCTAAGACTGCTCTATAAATTTGAACAACGCGTTTAATGGCTTCAAAATGTAGGTACATACGATTATGGCAAGATAAGGGATAACCATCCACCCTAGGTACAAGTAATCAGTAAATATAAGCGAATCATCCGTATAAGGTCAAAAGGCTACTCACATAAACCAAACGCGAGGGCATGAGCGGTATCATTGTCTCCCAGATTGTTATCAGCGTCCAGGACGGTATAGACGAAGCCACCAAGGAAGAATAATACCGGCGCTCCTATTGTTGATCCAAAGCTAGATTCTAAGTCAGCTCTCTCCAGCAGTTCCAGTTCGGACAGTCATTACCTCGCTTGAGAGTTGAGAAGTGCCTTAAGTTTAGTTGGTAAGGACACTATATCCCCTCGATATCGACTATCCGACTTAGAGGCCTCGTGCTCATCGACCAACACCATAACCCTTTTCCAGACACTGTTATGCACCAGCTTACTCGTTTTACGCTTTTTAAGGGGCGGGATCGCTTCCACGTCGCTCGAAATCGTACTATTATGGCGACTATCGACTTCCAATTCGTCTTTCTCGAGGGTGGCCATTCGAATATTCCCCACGACTATAGATAACAGTAATTGAGCCCTTAACCGTATAGACATAGCTGGGGGTTTACCATTGGGCGGTGCCATGAACTCCAGTATCTTGCGATCAAGCGCATACTCATACACAGCACTCAGTAGCATCGGACCTGCGAAGGCGAAGCAGATCCCAAGCCAGACTACCGTGTCGAGAGTCATGAGCACAACGGCGCCCAGCAGTCGGATCCAATAAGTCATAAATCCGATCAGCGTGCGTGGGTGGGCTTTGAACACGATCTCCGGGATAGCAAGCTTGTGCGTGCGCGGGACATTAGTACAAAACGCCAAACTAGGCACGATAAACTGCACCAGCGGGCCGATCCACTGCTGCATGGCATTCGAGTGCGAGATTTCCCAACCCGGACACTGTGCCGTGCACTGGTAGTATGGGACACGGACAACTGGAGCGCCGCTCAGGTCCCCGTTAAAGGTCGATCCGCAGGGGAGGTTGTCGTTCTGGATCGCGGTCTCGAGCTCTTCGATCGAAATACCGGGCGCTACGAACGAAGTTGTCGAGTACGATAAGTTCCCGTCGGAACTTACGACAAGTGAGTCGTTCAGAGCGCGGAGACAGCAGTGCGTGAAGTTTTGTCCTCCTAGACCGATCGGCAGCGAGCTCGGCGGGTTGTACGTGAGGCCCGCTAGTTGGGGAATTAAGTCCCCTATATTCATTTTCGAAGCCGTATTTCGATTTATATAGGATGCTGGTTCAAAGAGTAATAATACGACTAGCGGGAAACTTCAAGGGCTCATCGGGGGGTTCGTTTGGGAGATATACCGCGCTCTTGGGCGACATGAGCAGGAAGGAATAAAAGCCTTCTTCCCCTCGGTCGGGTAGATACATCGATATCGACATTTGTCTCGGGCTGGGATATATATCGTCGTAGATCTCGAGAGCGGCGTATGCAGCTTCTACATACTGCCTAATCACGATAACTCCCAAGCTAGGGGATGGAGATTGGGCTTGGGTGGCGCCGCATATGTCTTATGATACGCCGATACTCGCAGAAAGGACGTGCATAGAAAAGCAAATCGGGCCAAAGGAGCACTCCTATTTCCTCCAATTGTGTGTCTGAGATAGAAGATGCGCCATGATAGTTAGGTGCCTATCGTGCCGTTTTGGCCTTCTCATGCGAGACACCCCAAGAATATTTGCCCCTTACTTGTTCGGCCTTGAAGGTTCTCCAGCTACAGATAAGCTCACATGTGTCTCATTTCTCTCTGCCCTATGTAAGGCTTGGGTCATTGGTATGATACTATTACACTCGTAGAGGGAAATAAATAGTCATAATCAATATGCCTATTAGACCTCTTTCTAAAATCTTGCGTATTCCATAACCGTTATAAACGATAAAGCACGATTTCGAATCTCGAATTACTGTGAACTATTATCTCGTTTCTCATATTACTTAACAAGAGGGTTGATGTACATTTCGCTCGCATGAATATCCATTCCCACCTATGCCTTATGCTACCACAAAGTCTCTTTACACGTCCATTTATCTTATGATACAATATTTTGTATAACATGATATATCATTTACCTATTTAACCAGATCTATAAAACTAAATCCTTACCCAGGTATATATTGTTTACTCTAAATAATTATCCATTTAAAACTCTCTGTTTCTACATTAACGTGTTCCAGAGGTGATTTCTATTCAAGGCAATCTTTGGTTCTCTAGCAGTTGTGAGTTGCTTTACACAACTTCGATAATTATCTACATTAAGTAGGTACATAATGTAGCCGTCTCCATGTATACATACATACAATGGAAGGTAGATGCCTAATCTACGTACCTGATAATATGCGTACAGTTTTACACAGGCAAGCAGTCATTATATTAGGTAGATAGTTGGTAAGATTGAATGCTTTGCGAGTCGGATGAGTACTAATTAATGTCTTACGACGTGTTTTAAGGCCGGATGGACTAGAAATAGGCATCACTTCCGAAATTCACCTTGAATATAAAGTAGTTCGAGAACTTCAAGGCACGTATGAAAAATAAGGAAATGTAAAAAGGAGGGAAAAAGAAAAAAAAAAAAAAAAAAGGAAAAAAAATGAGGTTTGGTAATCCCACCACCCTCTGGATGCCTTGTTCTGTAGCCTTTTTTTTGGCCCCCAGGATCAAAGAGCTGGCCCGGTATAATCGCTTTAAAGATTAACTACTCGAGCCAATGCGTAATTGATCCCAGGAAAGAACGTGCTTCCAGAGGGATTCGAACCCCGAGTAATTGATGGCGGCTTCTGACCACTGCACCAACCCCTCTATTGTGATTGTGGCACTGGTAATTAACAACTTAGAGGTACGCAGTAGGTGGGGGACGAAGCACGGCTGTTGCCTTTGCGACGGTCACTGTGGTGATGTGGAATTTTAGGCATACCACCACTGCCTACCTACCTAGGTAGGTCCTCAAAATTATTTCAACACAACCAACAACCCTCTGAATCAAAGCTAGAGACGACCAAGGCACAACATTCTTCTTAACATCCAAGGATTTATCAGCGGATATTCAACTATATTTAGTCTTCTCAATCAAGGACAATACGGACAGTGGCAGCAGTATCAGGCTCCACAGAGCGTCAAGTCAACAACATAAAATAAGGTGACCCAACAAAAGCAGAAAATGAATATCTCTTACTTCATCAATACACATAAAGTTAGTTTCCTTCTGGAGATGAAACAGAATCTACCAATATTCTTTCTGATATCTCCATTTTTTACGAAGACAACCCAACAATATCAAAATGGATCGGCATAAACGCAACACCTGCCTAGTCCAAAAAAATACAACGCACTCGACTCCCGAAATGAACAACTGCCAGAGAAGACTGCAAGAAAGGCAGGCGATCCGAAAGGTACCTAGACCGTCCGTCAGGTCCTCGACTGGTTCGAGGAAAGTGGTCAGCAGCTAACAAGACGCTGGCCGACGAGATAGAGACGCACAAAAAAATATAAAAGCGATATATCTGCTTGGCTGAGACCACCACGAAAACGAAGGCGAAGCGGCGGCCTGCAGCTTTTGCCACGCAACCATATCCATAATACCCCTTGGAAGGACTTTGGAATGGAAATCCAGGCTTGGTCATCCTAGATTACTTTCTCTCTGGTGACTACTCGGATACGACAACACGATTATTTAAGTGTCTTCCATACAATCTGAACAGAGGAACAAACGCCATTCATTCAATTCTTCGCCGACACAAAATGGCGTATATGCCCAACTGCAACAAACACACACCTCACATATTTATCGACCTCTCGATTATGTCACGATTCTACATTATTAGCTAGTACAGTAGGAGCAACAGCGACGACGACTCACGAATGTGATGACTTCGCCAATAACACTGGTGCTTTTACTTCACGTCAGACACCTTCTCGTTCGCGCAAGGCACAGAGAAACTATTACACGCGACAGCACAAGAGATAGAAAAGAGGGAGCTCCGACATCGAGGACTATATAAGAAGAATGTCACAGTACGGTCCTTATAGGTCGAGATAGCAACGTCAACCCCTCGAGTTGACAACGTTCTACCTTTTGGTAGTGTAGCGGTTTGATAGCTATCTCCCGAACCATTACAAAGAACAAAGATCATCATCAAATTATGGATAATGGCGCAGATTGATAGGCTCTGGTGAAGACTCAATATTGTTCTTGAAGCTATTCTAAGTTCTACTTTAAGTTTACAGATGCAGGAATGCTCCTGGCATATGCCCGTCCTCAAAAATGAAAAACGTCCTCGTTTTTCCGATTTTACCACTTATGAGCGCAAGATTTTCCTTTCTACTCATCTTACAGGAGTTCTAGCCACCTCTTCATCGTCATCCTCGTCTTCCGACAGATCCACAACATCCCTCGGAATAGTTGGTTGAAAAGGTAGGCGAGATTTGGTTGCATTCATGGCGAGTTAAACTTCTAGCCATGGGAGAGAAGCATATCCTAGAAAGAGAAAAAAATGGTTCCACTAACAACCAACAAGCCAAGAATGCCCGGTGGTCAGTGCCTATGCTCCTAACGAAGACGGCTTCCTAAGAGGAAGTGAGCAAGGTAACGGTTAAACCGAAAGCAAGAGTGGTGGCCGAGACTCCGGCCAGAAAGGTGAAGAGAAAGATTTCAAGATCCCGAAGAAACGTGGAAGTTTCTTTTTTTTTTTTTTTTTTTCGAACACGGGCATATATCAGGCTCATCTTGACAATCAAGTGTGAACTCCAAATAAGATGTTCTTTTCCTATTCAATCAACCTCTACTCCAATTCAATCAAGAGCCTGTCCACTACACAACAAAGGCAAAAGGAGAGACAGCAACAACCATGACGGAATATGATGAAGCAGTGGCCGTCTCAGTAGCTGTGAATGTCGTGGCAATTACCGTCTAAACCATTCATTGCATCAGCCAACTCAATCGTTGGCCTTCATCCGCTCAGTCTGCAACTTATCCAGCAAATTTCCGAGGATTGAGTGAGGGACAGGAAACGAACCCCATCATTCCAGAATTCCCAGCACTCAAAGCAAATCAGGGAGTTTTCGACAAACATGGTGTAGTCATTGACAATTAGAAGCAATATATTTCTCCTGCGAAAAGGAACTAGCGAACACTTCGTCCATAAAATACAACCCAAATCTGGGCAGCGCCAGGAGTGTCGTCCTTTGTCGTAGCTGTTTCATCGAAAATCCTGAAATTTGGACTAGTATGACATGAAGCTGTGACAGACCTAGGACAGTGAGCTAATCAGGATCTATTCACACAGAGGGGAAAGAAATCGTGAAGCGACCGAGAAACGATAGTAAAGTTCCGAAAGGCAGCCTTCTAAGACATTGTGATTCGCGATGTTGAGAGGAACAGGGACTAGATGATAGATATTGTCGAAGAGAAAAGATACCTACCTAGATATAGCGCATCCCAGGAATTCGCTTTGGGATAAATGCCAGAAAAGAATTTCGACTACGGAGGTTCCGCGCGCGTATTGAAACAAGCCTGGGAAGACGCGAATGAAAACGGATAACTACGCAGACGAAGAAGTTATCCAAGCCGTCCAAAAACTGCCACGGAAAGACCTAGTATCAGAAACCAATGCCAGAATGTACCATATCAACCGTTTCAGAGCAGACGAGTGCAGCTTTGAGAATAAACATTAATAAGAGAAATCCTGCAGATTATTGGATAGCCGTACTATTAAATCACAAACCAAGACAACGCTTCAACCTGGGAAAAGTGCTAGGCTATCTACATCTACGTCTAATCAAGGTAGATTAATAACCTTCAGAAACCCTGCTATACACTGATGCGCGAAGCGCTTTAACAGCGTCCGAAACTACCGATTTGCAAATGATTAGGTAGGTAGTTAACGTTGGTTACGGGTTTTGAAAACATGGAATATATGATACTATTGATCCAAACTCTGATACAGAAGGACATCGCGCGATTAGGTGAACTTATGATAAGGAAATATTAAAGTCCTAGATAGACCCGCTATGGGGAATAAAAACCAGGAGCAGCTTCACCTCTTCCTACCTCTTTTCACCTTACTTCAATGTATATCCGAGCCTCACAATTCGGTAGCTTTTCACGCACGTTATGGAATCTTAATTTGATTTGCTTTTCCGTGATCTTCTTTCGTCCTCTTTCGCTATTATCCACCTTCCTCCACAACCCCATGCCCCCGCCCCCTTTATTAGTGTAGTTAATGTCCCGCAGCTCATTTCTCTGCAAATACGCGAAATAATCACCCAACGTCCACAGATTAGGCATCATGCATTTACGAAGAAAGGGGGTTTTGTACATAGGTTAAATGCGGATTACTATATTTGGCATCTTTAACTACGCTATATACCCGGATATCCACTCCGTTCTGGCCGATGTAAATCTCGTTGCCCGGTTAACGTAAATACCTAACGTAACGTAATGTAAACAATTCTTCTTCACGACTCCTTCTCCTCCCCTTCTTTCTGTTGTTGTTGTTGCTGCTGCTGTTGTTGTTGGGCATTGGCCGCGTGTCCCATTCCCCAGTTAACCCAGTCGGTGAAGAAGAACCCCGGTAGCTTGAGATTGCCCTTCTGGCATTCGGTAAACGTCTCCGCGTAGAGCGCATTGATGGCGCTAACGTGCTCCCCGGCGGCGTGAGAGGCGGCGACGAGACTCGATGCGACTAGTAAGCTAGCTGTGGATGCTGCACGGCCGTAGGCGTGCGCTGCGTCCTTAGCTGCCTGCTGGTGGATCTCGCGCATCAGCGCGAGTTGCGACGTAGGGTCGACATCGTGCTTATCGCCGGTGGCACGTGCCTTCTTGAAGGCTTTAGAGAAGTTCTCGATAGCCGCGACGGCCTTGTTAGCCAGAGGCTTGGCTGTGGTACTGTGTACGACTTCCAGTAGTGGTAAGAGGAGGCTGAATGCTAATGGGTTGGCAGCCTCGTGCTTCAGGTAGAGAGTGATGAGGTCAAGGACGCGGTGCTTAAACATGATAACTGACTCTTTGGCGTCCTTCTTCTCCTTTTTCTTGCCTGTATTCTTAGCCCTCTGCTTGAAGACCTCGACAAGCTTGTCGTCTAGCGCCATCATCTCGGAGTCTGTCATATCCGAGTCGTTATCTGAAGATTCGGCCTCGTTATCTTTATCCAGACGGTGACTCCCTAAGACTTTTGCAAGGGCGTCGTCAAGATCAGCGAGCTCTTTGGCATCTGCTTCTCCTTGTTGGTCATCTTCCTCTTCCTCATCTTCATCCTCATCATCATCTTCATCATCGTCCTCGCCATCTGCCGTTGCCTCGGCGCCATTCAACGTAACAAATTCAACATCGGAGCCAATTTCCGACATTTCGTCCTCATCCATGTCCTCAGCTTCATCTTCAGAGCCTGGTTCTTCACCATCGTCCATTTCCACATCATCGTCTTCGAGGTTTTCAAATAAGGCTTGGTATCCTTTCAGGTTTTCTTCAGCGAGAAGTGGTTCCGTCAGAAGCTCGAGAGCTTCGGAGGAAATTTGTGAAGTAAATGCCTCAAACACCTGCTCGCTGATCTGTCGCATCATTGGTGACTGCCGGGAGACTAATGCAAGCAAAATCTCTACCAGAAGTTCCGAGCTACCACCTTCTTTACTCTTCATCTTCTCGGAACACCTCTCCAAGTCCTGAAGAATGCTAAGAGCATCCGGTGCTCCATCATATAGTTGTAGTATCGTAATAGCATACAGCAGAGCGAGACCGACCGAAGCCCCAGCATTTTTGCTATCTGATTTTTTGCTCGCTTTCAATAGTTTTCGTATGGCTTTCAGTGCGCCGTCTCGCTCAGCCTTTATTTCGTCGCCCATATTCACCGCCGTGGGTTCGACAGAGATGACTGCATTGCAAAGATATTCAGCATCAGCTCGTTGCCTCATTACCTTTCCAATCGTAGATGCAAGTAATCTTCGGAATGTTTCACGTGATTTCTCCGAAAGTTCGGGTTTAAACTGAGGCTGTACAGAATACGCGCATGCAGCGAGTTCTTTGACACCAAGTTCGGCGACATTCGCGCCTTCGTTATCGCTCGAGGGCTCAGGTGCAGGCTTTGCTTGCGTGGCCAATTTAGACACGTAACCAGCGTAAACCTGTCTAAGCTTTTCGACTTCGCTAGCATTCCTACTGGTGGGTTAATTAATTTGACCATTACTAGGACGATATAGACACTTACTCGCCCACGAGAATGGGATCTCGAAGGAGCTTAAGAACACTCCTCGCATTATTTGGGGTAGCCCACTGCAGTAGGTTCTCAATAGTCTTCGTACTCGTTCGTTGGTCGAAGTCGTAAGCTCCAGCTTTTCCAATTAGCTCGTTCAAGACTGGTATCAGTAATTCCGGCGAGACCTGCACAGCTTTCTCGATCGATTGAAGGCTTTTCAGCGCAGCGCGATGGAGATACCGATCCTCCTTGGCAGCTTGGTTCATCAGACACTTCATCAAATTCCGAGTAAATAGCTCCTTAGCAAAATTAGGCTTTCCTGTCGCAAACCCTTGAAGGAATTTTTGAAATATGACAAAACCCCGGAACTTCTGAGCGTCAGAAGCATTCTTGGAGAAGAGACCGTCTATATCTTAATTAGCATAGTCAGTACTTTACTCAGAGAAAAGCACGTACCATCAATGACGGTGGTCCAGAACAATCTCAGCTGCTCTTTACCCTGCTTTCCCTCTGTCTCTGAGCTGAGGAATGTCGCGAGTATAAGATCCCAAACAAAATGTAATTGGGCGCTCCAGCCGCCTTGCTTGGCTTTGGCAATCGCCGCATCCTCTCCATTATCTTGCGCCACATTGTCTTTCAAGACTCGAGCCACTTCGGACAAAACGCTGGGGTTCATAGGATCATGCCACGGCTTCGCGGGTGTTTTCAGGTTGGGAAAACAAGTTCGCGCCTTCATCCAGATCCCAATTCCCTCTGCAGTTTTTCCGAGCCCGATATCAGCCAATTTCTGGAGCGTTGCTTCCGCTATGTTCTGTCCCATCTGAGGCAGTGATTCCACGATAACCCATCCGCAGTGCGATCTCATCCAGACCTTTTTATCAGCCATCTTCAACAGTAGATCTAGGACTTTCAACCATCGTGGTTCTTCATCGAAAAGAGTCTTGGACTCTACGAAACATTGTAGACCAAAAAGTCGACCGAAGTAACAGTCTCTCTCTTCTTGCCCGGGGACATTTCCGCTAGGCGTTGTTTTTTCCACCAGAATATTTAACACCTTGTCGAATGTCAAGCCAGTGTATTTTGACTGGGCGAGGTTCTTCGGTCCGAACAATTGGTGTAGTATTTCTGCTAATACCAGGCTGAAGCCAACTCGGGAGGCGTTACGCGAGCTCGCAAGGCCACGGAATAGGCGATTGTCGAGATGTCTTTCGAGTGCAGCTTCCGAGGAGGCCAGAAGCCCGGTCACGAGAGCATCGGCGGCAGCAATCCGTTCGTCGCTATCGGCGCTTCCGAGCAATTCGTATACCTTAGCTTCTCGTCTTCGAGCTTCGCCATTCAATGTTTCTGTAAAAGGGGTTTTCTCTAAGTCAAGGCTTGGAGCTTCAGCACCATTTGACAAAGTCTGTTCCGTTTTCGCGCGCTTCTGGGTAGGTTGGCTACCATTGGGGCCGGCTTTGTTTACGCCGCGCTTTCTTTTGGCCATTTTTAGAAGATACTCAATCTATTATATCTAAAAAGATACGAGAAGAAGACTATAATGGGGCTTTAGTTCAATTGGTTTTGTCAATTGGTCCTGCTTATACAATTTATCGCAGTACCATTTACTGAGAATATCAGGTTAATTACAATAAATTCTTTAGCTCAACTTTTTTTTCTTTTTCGACGATAAGATTTTGATAAGATCTCGATAAGATCCTGCCACTTTTTGTACCTCTCAAAATAGTAGGCGGTCAGCTAGCTTTTAACTAGCTTACCCCACCATCCCGGGAAGCTCTGGGTTAGGTAGGTGCTTTTACATCGTACGCGTCGCGTAAACTGACGTGAGCTAGTGTCCGTAGTTCAGTTGACGTCATATACAAATAAAAATAAGCCTGTTGTACAACATGAGGCTTTTAACTTTCCCCCACTCAAGACTTTTTCTTTTAAAAAGATTCTCTCCAATTCAGAGTTCTTAACATTGAAATATAAGAAATGATTGTTTTGAATGTTTATCTCGGTTTATACATCTCGATTGAAGCTAGCGAACAAGTCTTGTCCAGATTACTTGCATCCGAGCCGGTAAGTCGTACTACAAAACTATTTCGTTTATTCGCCAATGTCTTATCTTGGCGAAGCTATTTCTAGTCTAAGTCTCAAACTTTTCTCCGCGACAGCAAGGGCCAATTCAGGTTCCTGACGCTCCGGACGCTTAACACCATGTTCTAGCGTAGCGTAATCCGACTTAGCCCTTAGTAGCTCCTCTCTTTCCCCCTCCCTCCCCACGGAGCTTGTGGGGCAGCAAGACGATCGTAGATTCTCACAGATGTGATCGACGGCCTCGGCGTTCATTCGGTACGAGCACTCAGCATGAATTTCGCGCATGCTTGACAGGAAGTCGAATCCTCATGTGGAGCTCCTTAGTAGACCTTGAATGATGTCATGTACTTAATGCTATATGAAGTTTACCAAGGCGTTGTAATGTTTGTAAATAAACAAGCTTTATAAGTCTAAACCGGCATCTAATGCAAGCTCGTACGATCAATCCTTGTAGTTTACCGTTAGCTCTTCAAATTGTGACTATTTTGAATATCTTCCGATTGTAATGACCAGTTGATATAACCCAGCAATATATAGTAACCCAGGCATGGCCTGTCCTAGTTCTCCTAATAGCCAGCTCGTATTTCGGCGTTCAATAATGGTAGAGTGTCAAAAAAGACCACAAGTAATAAAAAGGGTGATATTGGACAGCCTATAATAGTTGTCGAATCATAATCAGAAACCTGAGAAGTCCTCTGCTCCCCGGTTTCTTAGCCGACGCTTTAAATCCTTTGTGTTCATCTTCACCATACCACTATCAGAGGTGGTCGTGGAAAATTATGTCTCAGAGTTGCCCGAAACAGGTCGGAGTGTTGAATATAAGCGAGTGCTAATTAATCAAGCGGCATCTACTGTAGAAGTTTTCATGTGAAATTTACCAGAGCTAGCAGTATATAAATGTCAATAGTAGTGGACTGTCTAAATAAACCCACATTATAATAGTACTTGAACAAAAGAATCAGGCAATTTAAGTATTTTCCTTAATATCTCTCTAAGGTAGGTAGGGTATCGATATTCATATTTAGCAGACCAAAGAATTTAATACACACGACCGTCACCAATGTTTATGTGTCTGATTAACTACCAAGTATTTCACAATCCATTTGCATAAGGACTTTTGCATGAATATTTATATTGGCGCGTTAGACATGGAAGGTAGAAAATAGCTACACTGTAAAGGGAATAACAGGCCATGAGGCCAGTGATGCCTAACGAAACATCGGGTGTAAGGATTATATATGAGACATCTAGGACAAATGACGCTTTCAGCATATAATTAACCCTCATAGTTAACTTGGAGTTCCTCATGAAAAAAAAAAAAAAAAAAAAAAAAAATTAAAGTCGCTTCCACAACGGCTAGTTTCACGCCGTGATATCAGGGGTAACTAATGAGCTGACAGGTTTATTATCTACCTAGGTATATCGACCTTTTTTGCGTACATGAGCGTTCTAGTAGATATCAGTTTAATAATTCTAATCAGAGTATAGTAATATCATCTATATATGCTCAATGAGACATTCCGGATATGAAAATAAAGCAATAGTAGTAGCATTTCTGCTCATCATTACAGTCGTAGGGGATGAATATTTAGCACTATTGAAGCATTTGTGGGCATGGATTGTTCTATCTACCAGGCCATATAGGAAGACCTCGATCTATCGGTTATAGGCATTTATGCGGCCAGGGCAAGTCTGAGTATCAATACTAAGTAGAATAATAGGAGACGAGAGAAGTCTCTTAGCAGGATCTATAATTGTTCTCGGATTAATATGAATTAGATTACTGAGGTTAATCACGCATAATAATTAGCCGCCTTCTACTAGTTACAAGTCCGTAGAACTTATACAATACCCTGGATTATCATTCTACTTGGTCATGGTCGTGTTGTTCCTCTGAGCGTTATGCATCTCTTACAATGAATGTGATTGGCCAATATGACTGCGGTAATGGATGGAATGTTGAAGACAAATCACGTTTCTTCAAAGTTCTACTCAGTCTACTTTGATCCAAGTTGTCTGAAATGCGAATCTGCATCGATCCCGAGGCACTGATATTTGGTAATGTAGTTGAAGGATGAAGCTTATCTCAACATGTTCGTGAGAAGCCTCGTGGTTAGTTGAGGCTCTAGATAGTATGGCATGTGGAGACCATACCGCTATAACCCATCGAAATGTAGCAAAGCCACAGACATCTACACCTTGCCGCATAAATCACACCCATTCAGAGGTAACCTACTCTCACATTGGGGATTGAATCCTGCCGGCATGTGATTGAACGACGCATTCGATCAGGGTTCCTAAATCCTAAAGGAACCGAACTGGCCGCTCCAATGACTTGGAAAAAATTCACACATGCGAAGGATCAATGATTTAATAGCCTACTTATATTTCCCATGGTTCTCTCGAATTGCAATGTCTTGGAAAAAATACTAACATCGAATTTGTATATAAACTAAACCGGCCGGTGCCGCAGATATATGGGCCTTCGGCTACCGCGCTCGGAATGAATGGAAAAAAAAATACATGCGGCTACATACTAGGTTAGTAGTTATGTATATTTCGTGTTGGAAGAAAACGCTAAGCAGGATTTTCCGATTATCTACGACCCATTCGCATGGACTCGGCTGTTTCAGAGGCCGTGGTAGTCAGGTGAGATGGGCTGGCTGTGAGAATTTGAGGTCCGTCGAAACGGGCCAATAAGTGATCCTTGGTCTAGCCGTTACTGATTCAAGGGTGAGGTGAGTGAGAGAAGCGCAATAATAGAGTCGATCGCATCTGGCTGTCCCAGGGCTGCAAGGTTTTTGGCGTGGTAGGATTTCGAAAAATGCAACTCTAGAGATCCGAGCTTTCCTCCTCCCCCTCCCCTCCTCAAGCTCCCCCCTGTCTGTCCTATCCTTTTTCTGCCCGCAGCTTTAAGCTCTTTGAAGCTTAGCCGCCCCTCGTGATATCGTGATGGGACATGGGTAAATGTTTACAGTGACACGCGAGCTTGCGCGTTGGCAGTGTTTACTTCTTGTACCTGTTAAACAACCCCTCTTTCTTCCCATCTCCGTCTCCGCATCTCGGCGGAGGCTTACGGGTAAGAAAACCCCCCATCCCCTCTTTTTCCACCCCTTGCTAGATATCAAACAAGCCCGTGCAATCTGAATCACACAGTTATTTGGGTCAGGTCACAGTTGTATTAAACGGCTAATGGGTCCTGTTAAATAGAAGATGGCACCATGTGTTGTCTCATTAGAAATAGCCGCTCCATTCTCCTGGCTTCACTTTCACGAATCGCTAGTGGCTTCAAGGTGTTCTAGATTAAAAGGGCGTTGGTTATCTAAGGGATTACTTAGTATGGAAGTTGTAGGACTTCTCTTTTTGCGACAGCTGAAGGTCTCACTAAAATAGGCGCCTAGTGCTCGGCGATGTAAGCGCGAGGTCGGCAAGGTAATCTGGCCATTTCATTGGATCTTTGGTTGTTTTGCTTCTTTCCCGGGCCGTTCTGTGATTCGCCTTATCATGCTTGCTGCCGCATACTTTATGCAGGTAATCCGAAGGCGGTCAAGCACGACAGCAGCCGAAATATGTATGAAATGTAAACAAACCAACGGATAATCAAGATCTCAATATGTTCGGATCTGGTTTGCAGGTCAAATGTAGAACTCTTGTAACATACCCGAATGCGCGATGTTTCCGAACAGGGTTTCCCGTTCAAGTACGTTGGTGCGAGACCATTTCAAGACTATGACGGTAGTTCGGTCGCGTGTATGTATGCAAGCTAGAGACCGTCCACGAAGATCCTGCCTTTTGTAGGAACGTGCAAATGACGTCTGCCATAAGCTAGGAGATCGTAGCAGTCAATGTGCGATCGAGAGACGGTCCACATACTATCGATTCTGGTTTCCTATCGTTGTTCAAATAAAAAGTTACCAAGGGGAGTCGACAGACGAATCCGGAGTGTCCCCAGGTTTTTAAAAAAGAAGGCTGCTGGGTGGCTTGGGTTTTGGTGCTGCAATTAATTTATTCTTTTTCAGATATATGTCCAGGGCCCTCCCGTTGCCGTAGAGATGAACGGATCCAACGTTTGGGTTAGGAATATGGATATCAAAAGTAAATAATCAGCAACCCCCTTTTAAGACTTCAAATTAAGGCTTCCATCGCGTTACCTCAATTTGAGCTTGTGAAAAATAATTTCCCCGAGTGAGGCTCAAGCGTAAGGGGGGCGTTGGAAGGTTTTAAAAAGATCTAGAGCTACTTAGTTCCTCCACATCGTCGTACAGTATGTCCCCTCGTCCGCGGCCATAGCACCGCAAGCGTCGGTGAGGTTCAAAATTTCATAATGGGCTAATGGGGCTTACGCTTGTTAAGTCCAATCACTACCGGACACGCCGCATGGTGAGCCCGGGATTGATAATGAAAGTCATTTCGATATTGCAAAAAGCAGACCATCAGCTAACCAAGCTAAACCCACTCTCTTTTCAATACTGTCTAGGTTAGAAAAAAAAAAAAAAAAAAAAAAAGGCTTCAGGGACTAGCCTAGCGAAAAAGATACCGATTACTTATTACTTATCGGTGCGGCCCGGGAAGAAGTTCCTTGTCATTTTCTTCGTTTAACAGTTCCCAACACACATAAAAGTAATATATGGTAGGCGACGGTAATCCATGCGAATAGCAAGCTAGGGTTCGTGCTTATTGCTGCAAGCACCGTAGCAACCATCAGAGGCTAGGTAATAAAGCAAAGAAGCCCCGGAAGATCCTTCAGCGCACTGTATCGTGGATCCCCGACGCCCGTGAGAAGCCCCATCGTAGTTTATGTAGGTAAATGCTTGCCATCTGATAGAAGCAACGATGTCAATCATACCTGGGTATATTCGAAACAGAATATTCATCAAAAAACATGCATTGCTCTTCTTCGAGCGACAAGGTTTCTTCGAGGGCACACAAGATCTGGGGTAACATAATTGCGTTACCTGACGGCGTATTGGCGTTCGGCTTAAGATGCTCGGAAACGCGGGTCCGACTACCGGCAAATCAAAGCGGATTTTGAAGAATCAGCCCAGTAAGCAAATGGTACCGTAGAGACAAGGGATTCATCTAGCGTACATAGTATAAGCCATATAGTGTAGGTATGTATATGTAGAACCATATCATACCATCTGCTTATTAGCTAGCTTGCCATTCTGTCATTTGCTTTAGCGTAGAAAAGTCGTAAATTCGCCCTGGCGGACATCTGGTAACTAGTTAAGTTAACTACCCAGATTAGTAGTCAATCTTTATAAAAGAACCGAGACTGCGAGAGAAGCAATAAGACATGCGAATAAACGTGGTTGTGGAATCAGGTAATTTTGGAACCAAGACAGCCTCATTCCCTTAGCTAAGTGAGTTGTTCCGGGCAAATATAATCTTCATTGCAGACAGTGAGGCTCTACTTTTGAACTAACCTTGAATTAAGACCTAACAATTTAACTTGTCGGATAAAGTGACGACATCATATGAAATAATTAATTAGGTACATAGAGAGAAACAGTAGTTGAGTTGTTAATGCCGTTGAAGGCTGACGATCATGCTTATGCTCTGAGGAGACTTCTTCGAAACTTCCGCTCGAATAGCTCGTCTCAGCCTGTAATTGATACCAGGGCTAATAGCCAAACGCTGAGAACCTCATTGGTGGGTCCGTATGCGCATACAAACATATGCACTCGTCACAGGCCAGGGTATTGTATTTCCTAAACTGGATGATGGATACGTCCCTCTGGTGTTTTAAAGCATGTATGAGGTATGAAATATCTGCAAGATGATCGCCCAGCAGGTTATAAGGCGGAAGCTAAGCTATGGTATGCATAATATTCATATGTATAATCATATTAATATAGATGTGGGAGTTACTTACTTTTGAGTAAGTGATTGCTAGTCATGAGGAAAAGATGAGATGAATAGCAAGATGATGGAGTGACGATAAGTAAGTATTCGGTGTAAATAGGATGTTTGGTGGTGAGAGGAGGAACGGTAGCGACGGTAGCGACGGAAGGTTCCCGCGTATTATTATACCTCTTTTGTACGAGTGACTTATGGATAGCTTGCTAGCTTTTATTCAGTTCGGATGAACATGCCCTGACGAAGGATGACCTAGCACCCGAGCGGAAGAACTTGTCTCAGTTAAGCTTGATCTGTGTAGCTTTTCGCTGAGGGATCTCGATTATTAGCATACCTAGCCCAAGGGATGTACGAAATTGAATGCTACAGGTTGCACATAGTTCATTGTATGTGTGTAGCTGTATGTATGTATGTATGTATGTCCATATCTGTTGTGTGTACGCATTGATTGTAGATGACCCTATTCAGCTCGTGTTAGAGGATAAACCATCCAAGCTCTGGGTCCAATGATCTGCATATGTACGCTGTAAATACAGAACTAACAAGGCTCTCTTTTGCTTGGTCATGTAGGTACTATGTATGTAAATGGATACAGTAACATGTGTGAATTTCTAGATCCGATATAAATGTACATACGTACCTATGTATGTTCCTAAGGTATACCTGACATTGGATGCTCTAACGTGAAGCAAATGACGGAGAAAGGAACAGAAATACAAGGCTTACAAGGCATTCACCGCTAAAAGCTTGCTGGCCCGTTGCCGGTTGCTAGGTATGATGTAACCAACTCACACGTTTCTTGCTACAAAGAATAGCTTCTAGTGCAATTTTAGCGCCCCGCCGTCCCACCAATGGAACCAATCCCACTTGGGACCCTGGCGTCTTGGCGGCTAAAACAGTGAGTAAGGTCAGTTAGGTACCTGATAGACCTGGTAGACCTGGTAGACCTGGGTAGCTGCCATATTCAGCTACAGGGCAACCTGGGCAACGGTGAGCACCCACTGGATTGCCCTGGCGACGACGAGTTAGTGGGCACTGCGAAGGGCTGTCCAACGCTGGGATTGGGTGCGCAAGCCTAGGACAGGCTGCGTTACCTCGCAACCACCGTTGTAACTGAATTTCTCCACACTTACTGGCTACCGGACTTCTGCAAACCGTCAGCTAGAGAACAAAAAGCATCAAAACCCCTTCTGTCTTTTTTCACTTTCCATTCTTCCCATTCTGCAGCCGACCTCTTAAAGTCGACGTCCCTTTCTCAACAACACCTAGGTGACACTTTCTACGACAATTTATTAACCACGTCTATTAGGGGTTTAGATGTGTTTCCGCATAACGAAGTGTTCATCTCGGTGTCGTTTTTTTAAAGACGGGACGATCTTTTTATTAGATTTGATCTACGGTTTTACCAGTTCACCCGTTCACCAACTTTAGGGGATTTTTTTATTCGAGACTACACTACACGAATAGACTTAAACGATCAATTCGACACGCCTGTTAAGCAATTGACTTTTGCGCATGCTAAAGGGATTAGCCGTAGCCCGTACATCATTCTGCTTCCTACTTACACACATTGAGAACACCGACCTTCCTATTTAGGCAATTCTAACATTCGCAGTTCAGCTGCAAACAAAAGGTACGTTTTTTGAAAAGTTACTTTGGATATAGCTTCACCCCGCGATTCTTGAATCCCCCCTCCCAAATCTACGCATGATCGCATATGGATTGTGAAATCTGTAATCTATAATTGGATTATATTATTTTACCATTGAACTTTGACGAAGATCTGAGAACTAAAAAATTTTGGTAACTTTTAGTTTCCCGTGTACATAAAATTCGGCATTTAAGTCCCAATTCGACTGAATCAACTCCCCCCTACACCAATTGGAATCCTGGATTACGAAACCACCTAATTCCATAGACTTAAACATCATCTCGATCGGCCGTTAAACGCTCTGGTATAGAAGAAGATCCAAAGGAATCTAGCAAGAGTTGGTTTCTGAAAGAATTAGATACAACTTCTTACATTATAGAATACGGGGAGAGCATTCGTTAATCACGGCGCTCGTTATATTACAGTCGTATCCTACAGGAGATTGTATTAAGAAGTAGACATTTGAGGAGTAAAGGTTATTATCGCGTACATCCTCAGTTTTGTCATTCGTCATTCAGCAATCATGGACGCTTCTTCACCTTTGGCGGCCATGCGCCCCACCCCAACTCCCTCCTGGGGAGGACAATCTCGTCATTACATGCCTTCTCGGAACCCTTTCGCATCGAATAACTTTGGCATTCGCGAGCAGTTACACCGATCGAATCCTGATTACTTCAACGACGCCAACGTCCGTGGATCTTCTCCCGCTGCTAGCCTCGCAGCAGACCTTTCGCAAAACTTCCGAATCGACAGCCAGGATAGGTAGGTTGGATATAGGATATACTAAAGGAGGGTCTGATTACTGATACTGTTGACTAGTCCTCGTTTCCCCACTCCCCGTCGTGCCCTTTTCACGTCAAACATGATGGAAGCCATTGAGAATCGGGGTATGTTGTTAAAAGTATCCTAATATAGTAATTAAGTGTCAGATACTAATATCTCTTAAAGGTTATGTTACAACTCCACCGCTACCTGTCGCCTCCTCTCCTTTAGGGGGATATGATGCCATGGATATCTCCCCCATGCCTAACAAGGAGTCTTTCTCCAGCTCATTCGAGGTTGCCTCGCCTACACCTCAGGGTACGCACGGTGAGGATATTATGATGGAGTCACCTATCCCCATGTCACGGCAACATGCTATGGGTCTAGAGCCTTCGAAGGTGTTGTTCGAGTAAGTTATATTGTGATACATTCTAGCATGATCTTGACGATGCTAATCCAAGACACAGTAGCCGGAAGCGAGGAGGATTGCGCCGGCCATCGCTATCTCGAGCCAAGGGACACTCTACTAGCACCCTTCTGTCTAACAAGTTGCACCCAGAAAGTCAAGTTTCCGCTTTCCGCTTTGGATCCCCATCCTCAACCATGTCTCCTGGCGATTGCTTTAACGATTCCCCTCTCCAAGATCGGAGACCTTCTACAGCGAATAGCCCTACTCCTGGTAATGCTGGCTGCAGCCGATCCAAGGCCCAGTTCGCGAGTCTAAACGGGGCTCGGGATATTCGCAACGGCTCTGGCTCCCCTATTCCTAGCCACGTTCGTCGAACCTCGAATCCATTTGCACGACCTCGACGACAGTATCGTCGATCGATCAGTATGTTTGATAGCCCTGGTGACGTCATTAAGTCTAGTTCTGAGGAACATCTTCCTCAAAGTACTTTGCAATCCGTGATGGACGTCGAGGAATCCCAAGACCCGATTCTACCTCACTTCTATCCCGATGGGGAAAACGACAACATCCCGAGAATCTCGAGAGACACTTTCCTCGACGTGTTAGATGGAAAGTTTAACGACATCTATACGCAAAAGATGATAATTGATTGCCGATTTGAGTATGAGTACGATGGAGGTCATATTGATGCTGCTGTCAACTACAATGACAAGGAACTCCTTGCTAAGCACCTCTTCGAGAATCCCATGAACGGTAAAACCCTTTTGATTTTCCATTGTGAATATTCTGCCTGCCGTGCCCCGATGATGGCCCGTCATATCCGGGCTTCAGACCGTATGGTCAACGCCGAGTACTACCCGCGACTTACGTACCCGGAAGTTTATATCCTCGACGGTGGATATAGCGAGTTCTTCATTGAGCATCGTGACCGATGCTATCCTCAAGCCTACGTGGAAATGGGTGCCGAGGAGCATGCTAGAACATGTGAGCGGGAATTAGGCAAGCTGCAGCAGAAGCGAAAAGGTCTGGGTAGAGCCAAGACCTTCGCTTTTGGACATCGAGAATCGATGGTGCAAGCATCGCCTACTGCTCCTGAAAGACGCTATGAACACCCGTCTCCAGTCATGATGATTGGTAACTCACCGATCCTTGGCAACAACCGATCGCCTGCTCGCCGAATGGCATCCTTTTAAATAACTTACCAGCCTTCTTCAGGCCAAGACTAACTCGACACTTCTGTCTCTTTCCTACCGCTTCTTTCTCACACCGTCTTCATTAAGCTTTTTAACTCATCGTTTCCGACTCCGTTATTTGATTTGGGTCGAAATTGTTTTTATTATACCCCTTTTTTTCGTTTCAGCATTAGACAGGCATTTGCATAGCATACCGGACGGTTGCATTGCCCTGAGCTATGTTGGATCCGGTATCTAATTTGCTCATTGGCCGGTGCCTTGATTTAATTCTCGTTATGTGTTATCAGCATGGCGTATGGTTTCATAGGTCTGGCGTCTGGTCTTTTTTTCCTCAGGCATCGAAGCTTCAGCTTCCAAGTCCCAACGTCGAGACATCCCGTTCTGCACTTCCGCTTTGGAGGGTGCTAACTCACGAATCACTTATTTCCTACGAGTCACATCACCATTTTCTACGATTTCGATGCTTCCTCGACAACACGAGGTGCACTACGTCCGATACGATCGCGGTCCATCACGATCCTCACTACCTGCTACTACGATTTCCTTGTTTTTCCTTATGCATTCCGGAGCCTTTTCGGCGTGAGGACCTGCATTACTCTCGCCCCAGATGAAGCCGTACTATTTACGGAATTATGCCCAGGACACATGCTGTTGATGAGATGCACTATGGGCAAAGTGCGCGATGATTGGGTGAAGAGTTACGTATTGCGTCGCAGACGTTAGGAGACCAGATTGACTGCAGACACGGGAAGGGGTTGTAAATCCATATGAAGACCCGCGTTATTTTCCTGTTGTTAAGGGAAGCGCCGGGCTCGTGGCTTTTTTCAGTACCCTTGTAACCTTCCTACTCTTTCGTCCTAGGTGCGGGATTCATTAGCTTGACCGTCTTGCTGCCGGTTTGTACATTAGTTTCTCCTGCGTTTTTCACATCTGGTCCCTAAAGGTTTGCTGTTTTTGGACGCGAGGTTCTTATTTGCGCTCCAGGGTGGTTGTGGTGGATGATACCCGTTAAAGAAAACCCTCTGGGCTAAGGGCTATGTAATGTAGCTAGCTCCTTAGTAATATGAAGTGCAAAAAATGCGATGCGCAAAAATAACTGTACGTTAATTGTATTACGTGATTAGATCTCGGAATGTGCGAATATTGTATGGTAGGACGTTGATTCGATGATTGTAATGTAATGTCTTTAATTGTTTTGGAAAGTTCGTTTGGTATATTAATGCTATTACGACTTGTATACGATACCTGTTCTAACTCTAAGTTAAAATTAAAAAAATTAATTTAACGGTGTCCTATATGTTTCCCCATCCCCAGCACTGGAAATATAAGAAATCAACTAATAGGGACAAGTTGTTGGCTGTTAGAAGTGTTAGGTACCTAGGCATCTGGAAACTTCCTTCAAGATGGGAATCGGGAATCTTCTTATATCCGGTCCGGGTCGCCGGCCGTAAATCCGGCCTTTTTGTAAGTGAGCACGGCCCCATAATTCGGTGCGGAGCAGATACGGAAAGAAGTGGGTCCACTCGGTATCGGTACGTACCGGTACACACTGTGCGAGGAAAGGGAGGGATCCTGATGTGTTTTTCCATTCGATGAAGATGGAAAGGCTTAATATTAGACGCGCAGTATATTTATAGCACAATTTAGTAGCGAATAGAGTCGCCTAGGTGTTTTAATATTCTTGACGATTTTTAGGTAGCTTTGAAGACTTGTTGGATACATGTAAACGTAATGAATTTTAGATATGAATAGGATTTATTTTTGGCGGTGTATAACTATTCTTAAAAATGAAGCACTTGAATATTGGTCAGTAGGTGAAACTAGCTCAACGGGAATTTTATCTCGGATGAGGAATTTGAAGTACTGAATGATCGTAGGTTCATGGTTGCAGCAGCAAATTCTCAACTCCCAGGATAAATGGTAGTTGTATATATGCAAATCTTTGAGAGATTAAGTATTTATTGTATGTTCAATGTACTTGGCCTCATGTAATGCTCAGAGTTGGTGGGACTATGGAAATTGTATCGAAAAAGGAGAAGAACGAGTCTATTTACTAGGAGAACGTTTATCGTAGGTATATAGACGCCTAATTGATGTGATGCTAAGAAGTGATAATATTTGTGGCATAGTAAACGTTCAAAAAGACAGTAAGTAGCTCCTTATGATGTTTAAGTAGATAATTCTCTACGTTATGTTTTATTTCTACCCGTCCACCACGAGGGACGTCGTAGATAAGCAAGAGGGAACTAAACTGGTACGTTCCAACTCCTGTTAGGCATGCCAAAGGTCACGACCGTTATGGAAGGATACAATTTTGGCGATACTCTGCATCGAAGAAATTGGTGAAGGGGCTACTATTAGATATTTTAGGGGGTATCTCGGCAATAATGTATACAAGTCAAGCTTCTCCTGTCATCCACACTCCTCCACACCATCCTTTTTTCACTCCAGGTGAAGCTTCTATTATTTTCCTTTCGTTGGTATTTATTCACCTTCGCTCAATCCTCGAAATGAGTCGTCATCGTATCCCACGATATAGATAGTTTGTCTGTGGTTGTATTGTGACAGTATGGTCCATGTGCTATTCCTAGTAAGATAGGGTTCGGTCGATGTCAAATCCTATCTTGTAGCGTATATTTCCAAGCTACCTCCTGCTAATTTTTACGCAGCCGACGAATAGAAAACATGTTGGGTGAGCTCGGTATCAGTAGGGTTTCGATCGCCTCAAGCCCTGTGTTCATCGCACTAATTATATATCATTATATAACGAGGTCAGCATTTATGTTCGAAGCAACTTACGTTCACGGCTTCACCAACTCTTATCTAATAGGGATGACAAGTAAGGACAGCAATTACAACGGGGACCTCTGGGTCAATTTGTGACGAGTACTTGATTTTAAGGATTATTCATGTAGAAGTACTTCGGCTGGAATATACATAATACTTCGTGAGCTGCCTGAGGGTGTTGATGTTCCTACGTATCTTTTACTGTTTCAATAACGCACTGCATACTTAAGCTCATTGTCTTGAAGCCCCCTGTTTCATACCTTCTGGTAAGAGTCATAAGAGGATGGGATGGTTTTGTTTGTCCCGTAGAATGGTACGTGACTGCCTCTCAGGGGTTTGTTGGATCTCCCCAACACCCCTATCTGCCGACTTCCGGCCGGAGCCTCAAGGTGAATACAGACATATGCATTAGCTTCTACCTCATCGGGGTTGGCGCCCCTTTCTAGCCAATAGGTCGCTCAAGCGATCTCCCCATGGGGTGTCATACCCTTCGGCGGGGCTATACGTAAGTCTGGAACGGGTGGCAGACAAACATGGGAAAGGCGATGGCGCTAGGGCTATATTGGGTGAGTTGGGTGAGCAGGATAAGGGTCTCATGCAGGTCCTTCCTTAGTCTTACCAATGTGAGTTCATATAATTGGCGCCTGGTTCAAATACATACTAAGTTACTTGGTTGAACGTGTGCTACTCTTGGTAAGGACGCTTATTGAATGTAAATGGTCATAGCTTCATGAAGATAGGACGGGAACTGCAAGGACAGAAGCTTGATCTGATACCCATGCCATTTGGCATCCGTCTCCTCAACGTCCTATGTCCCTTTGTTGAGGCAAGTGCTAATTTTATTGCTTGCACCTGCAAGATCTTTTCATCTTTTTACAAGTAGTCATAAGGGCAGCGGCGCCATTTACACAACCTTCTAAAGCTTATCAACAGTCGCACATCGCGCGATATTTTCCATACACCTGGCTAGAAAATTAGAGACAGGACGAAGAAAGTGTGATAGGTGAGCAAATATGATGCCCTCGTGAAAGATTTTAAATTCCCACTCTATTATTTTCCTTTCGAGTGTCTCCTACTTTTGCAATTTCACTCTCTACCCTAAAGAAGCACGTCCAATTTTGATTCGTGTCTTCTCCCTTTTTTACACCCATCACTAACAGAAGCTTCCTTTGCAAGTGACTGACTATTATCGAATGAGGCTTCCTTCAAACTAAACTGCAACTTCTAGTTGATTTTCTGCTGGGCGGTCAAATCATCTAGACTAGGTGCTTTACTGGAGTAACGACATCGTTCTTCCTTTAAAAGTTCCTTTTCCTTTACTTCCCATTACTTTAACTTTATTATTATTCTGCACTCTGCACTCTGCACTCTGCACTCTGCACCTGCATTTATTTGTTTCGCACAAGTATATCAATATTACCCCCTGCTGGGACTACCTTGTCGTCGGCCCCTCAAGATGTCTGGACTGCCGACCGGTTCCGAACTTATCAACTACTGCACCTGTGAGGCGTGCTCGTATGGCCTGAAGCGACAATGTGAGATCAACACCCAGCTCTTTGAACACCAGCAGGTAGTTGCGACGATGTAAGTTAAACAATGCCAACCTCTCGAATTTCGTTGCCACGGCCAGCAAAACGAATGGAAGCTTACAACGAATATATCTAGCTTGGCAAATGGAAGCCCTCGAATGATTTCCATCGGCTTTGCAGTCCGTAGAGAGCGTCACCACGTCACCTGCCATGCCAGCCTGCTCTGCTACTGGTCCCCCGTGATCAAGCGCGCCATTGAACGAGCCAGAAACCCCGTCAGCGCAATTTGGCTGTCCTTCGGCGAGACCGGCCGTCGCGCTATCATCATCTGGAAGCAGATAATTCAGTGGTGCTATATCGGAAGACTGATGGACCCGTCCGACCTGAGCGACGCTACCATCGGCCACAATAGCGACATCGAGGCTCTTTGGAATGCAGCTGTCACCCTCGACATGCACGAGCTAGCCAACTACTGCCTGCGCCTCATCGTCATCAAGTACACCTGGGGTCTCGGCGCGCGATCCGACACCAAGTTCGAGTTCAACCCGCGAGACTGCCCCTTCGACGCCTCCGGCCTGTACGAGATCTTCACCAAGAACCAGCGCGGCTTCATGTTCCGCAAGCTGCTGCATTTCGCGGAGGACCTAGTCTCTGCCCGCGGCCCTCTGACCCAGGGCGCCATAGGCCACGTGAGTCCCGCTGCGCTGCAGATGTGGACGGACCTGATGAACCGCGACGAGGCATTCCGCCAGTGGATCGACAAGCTAGGTGGTCTGGAGCACGACAAGGAGAATGCCGTGCTGCCCACGCACTACAACCAGTGGGCCAAGTACGAGGTGCCCGTCATTCGCAAGCACCCGGCCAACGTGCAGGACTGGGTCGACGAGAACACGGAGCTTCTCGAGCAGGTGGGGGAGCCGGTGACGCTCCTGGGCATGTGGCAGCTCCGGGGAGAAGGAGAAGAGGGTGCGTCGGACTACTGGAAATTCCTTGTAGTTCGCGTGAGATCAGTTATCGGACAGGAGGTATGATAAGGTTAGGTAGGATCTGGGTTGCGAGATGGAGAAGAAAGACTGAGGGACGATAATGACGATGAAGATGAAGAAGATGAAGAAGACTTGGCATGGCACGATGACGATTCGGAACATGTATTTTCGATGCTTTATTACGATGTCGGCTTTACGCCGCGTTTGCGTAGAATTTAGAGTCCAATGCGTTGAGTCGTTAATTGCACTGTCTTATATCCAAAGGGGGGTTTCTCACCAGTTGTGATAGTCGTTTTTCATTATCATGGGCCCACACTGGTGGGATTGCTTTACTTTGCTACTGAAATGAACGAATAATAGTTACATGAATACTTAACTCTTATGCGTTGGAGCCCTTGAGGATGTGTATAAAGGGCCTTGCCTTATTTATACGATAAGTGGTGAGTGAATGTCATATAAACCGTGGGAGATTCTCCAGTGTTAAAAACGAAGTTCGTCATGGCGACCCCCATTTTTACACAAGGGGGGATGGTTTCAACTTATAGAATGCACACACCTTTCAATAGGCGAGTTTTGGGAGCTTTTAGAGCGTAAATAAATTTTATCATCATCATCATAAGCAGTCAGGGAACCACAGATGAGTCAGTCCATGCGAGTGTCGATCAGATATCGTGGCTCTTATAAGAAATTAGTCTATGAGCCTCGCCCTATCCCGAGCGCTTCGCCACCTAGTTGTACAAGTACAAAGTCGCGTCCCTACTGACCGGGGGCTAGATGGCTATTTTTTATTCTTCCATCTTATCGTCGCCCTTTTCCTCCTCTTCCTCGTCATCGTCTTCCGAGAGGGCCTTCTTCGCTAAGCGCTCGGCTTCTTCGAGAAGATCCTTAGGGACTTCCTGGTGGCGGCCCTTAGTCGGACCGTCAGCCCCGCTGATCCAGCTCATCTCCAGCTCGAACTCCTTATCCTTGTTGTCTTGCTGCGCGACGTAGATAATTCTTGCTGCCTCCTTGACAGCCTGTTTCAGGTCGAGGGTACCCTCGGCAAGGTTCAGCTTCTCGAGTTCGGCCTTCGCTGCTTGTCGGCCCTTGCCTGTTGCTGCGCCGTAGTATCCCCAGTACATGCCGCTCGGTTCGATCATGTAGAGACCAGGACCGCCGTGCTTCTTGCCTTCTACCTTACCACCAGCACCGACGGAGGGGCCAGAGCCGACTTCACCATCAACGGGTGCCTCGAGCTCCGAGTCGAAACCACCTACGATAGCCGTGATACCAAACGGACGGACGGATTGGTAGAGTGTGTAGGCTTGTAGGTAGCCGCCCATGCGACTTGCTAGATCTGATGTGGAAATAGGCGTCTTGAAGGTTTCGCGCCAGGCGCGGGCCTCGTCTCGGGCGCGGTCGACGAAGTGGGTGCCATCAGGTACCATACCTGAGTAGACCTGTTAAAAGGGCAAGCGTTAGTGCCTATTTATTTGTCTTTGGTAGGTAAGGGATAGAGGGGTTAAGTTAACATACAACTCCGAGGTGTCTGTCGACTGTCGCAATCCTCTTGTTTGCGCCGGGCTTCAGTAGCTTAGATGTGATGACCTTCTCAACCGCTAGGACGACACCGTCCTTGCACCGGATACCAACTGACGTGCCGCCGTTCTCCACAGCTTTTACTGCATATTCCACCTGGAAATTTCGTCCATCAGGCGAGAAGATGGAGTTGGCAAGATCGTAGCCCGTTCCTATTGACGTCTATTTTTTAAGACGAAATAATTAGCTTGAGAAGAGGCTTTAATTTGGAATAATTAAGCTTACCATGTTGATTTATTTGCACTGGAAAAACAACCGGGGATATAAAGGTTGTATGTCGTTGTAGAAGAAATGTGGGTGAAGTGAAGCTCGGCGGGTTTGGTGGTATTCGGTGGTATTTGGTGGTATTTGGTGATGTTTGAACGAGGGAGCTTCCATTCGTTAGCACTCGTTAGGCAACTCGAGCTGCGCGTTGCCAGCCGTTAGCTCGCATAACCTTATCTCAAAGCTTGGGTTCCCCCCAGTGGATGTGGCTAGTAAATCTATCAGCCTTGCGGTAGGTACGTACCTAGTAGGTACATGTACGTATTGACATGACGTTGGACTGGGTACTTAGGTACTTACTAGCCATATGTGGCAGTGCTACGACTGATTCAATTTACTATGTAGGTACATTAGATAATCGGCTTGTATGACATGAATAACCACAAGTGTCAAACGGCACGTCTACCTATTTAATAACTCAACATATCTAATTCACCCACTATAGCTTAAAGTAGATTTAATTTCTCTTTTCTTCTTTTCTTCGCTAAAGTAAAGTTCAGCCTACTCACGGGGTATAATAGCCATTTTGGTCCCTTATCCCTTGCATCTAATATTAGACGCGTATGGACCAGACGGTTATTTATCTCCTATTATGAATGGGATTCAATCAAGTTGAACATCGTTTTTTTTTTTTTTTTTTTTTTTTCTAGAATTAACAATACTGAAAAATATGATTGGTGCCTTTCTCGATGGCTTTGTTTGGTACTTGATCATTTGCTCTGTGATCCGAGAAATCCGTGTTTCGCTTACCGGTTAAGATTGCTGTGGTGGTTGATGATGTTGGGTCTTGTAGCTACCTAGGTACTTAGGTGTATGCAAACCCATTCATACGATCGTCCAAGTAAAACCGAAGGACCGGGTAACTAGCGGTTAAGAATATGGGGCACAGAAAAATAGTTATACATAGGTTCTTTCAAACATTTTATTAGTGTATTTGCTCATAACCTAGGTAGAGATGTCGCTTTCTAAGATAAATGACATATTCAGTATATATAGAACTAGACTCCCATGACAAGTAGATAGGTTAGAGTTTCCCACGTAGCAATAAATTAGTTTCCATACTGCTTGGTTCTCCCCTGTGACGTTTTGAAATAGACTTCTGATCGGTTTCTGCTACTTAGGTTACAGAAACCTACGAGATAGGTGATATTCCCCTATCTCTGATCCTATCTCGTATAGCTGTCATCAATACACGTATGAGCGGCCCGGTATTGGTTGGAATTGAGTAGGTAATGATTGATCAGGTAGGACAGCATATTTATACCGAATCCCGAATTTCAACTGCGATCCAATATGGTTTGAAATGTACACTTCTTATACCAGGCCCCTTGTAAACCGTCAATTGTACGACGCGCAGTAAGGCTGAATAAGGCTGATGTGAAATTTATATAATTGCCAAGCGATAGTTGCTACATACTTCCTATATTTCTACAATGTTATCAACCACAAGTACCTCGGGCTAGTGCCATTAGACGGAATTGCACAGGAAATTCTAACCTACTTAACTATGGGGACCTGTGGTTAACATACCTAGGTACCTACGTAAAGCATTCTTTGTCCAAGATAATGGCGAAATCCCGGCAAACGACCAGTCAAAGTACGTTTGTAGTTGTGTTTGGTCACGTCATGAAGTAGTCCCTGGTAGATAAACGTCGTGTCTTGCCCATCATTAAACACTTTAACTCGCTGACAACCGACGGCTCTTCAAATGGTCCGAATGAAACAGAATGCTACCATACCTGGCCTTAATATGGGAATAACGGACTAGTTCGTCTCCACGATAGCCTCACAGCTATAGTGGAGTTTCGTATGGTTGTACCATTCCGATCGGGATCGGACATGTCTCCACATGTAATGCATCGGTGGTGGTGGGGTTCGGGTCCGATGCAACCATCATGCGTGGATGTTTGGCATCACGAAAGAGTTAATATTAGGTACATATATTTGGGATCTACAAGGTAGTTATGTTTGGTTTGTATTCGACGACTAATAGGGGGTATGGACAAGACTAGATACAGATTTAAATCCTGGGAGGAAGCAATATCAAGTAAGGCGTATAGATTAAGACGCACCGCTTTTGAAGATAATCTAACAGGGTATACCGGAGCTGGATAATATCGCTATACTTTGAGAAACTTTTGCCTGGTTCCAGCCATTTTTGAAGAGGAATTATCAATCCCGAAGCACCAGGTTAGGTCATGAAGGATCAAGTGAGTGAGCTTAAAGAATCTCCTATCCTAACCCTGCTCCACGGTATCCCGAGAATTCAACGAGCTTTCGCCTCAGCTAGAGTGTTTATTAATAAGTTGATTATTAGGGTACACAAGGCAATACACGTATGCTCGAACTATGGTTGAGGGGCATTCCTGCAGAGACCAGAACTACTACCACGTGTAATCCAAATTGAAGTTGTCATGGGAACTATGATATACAAATAGGTACCCTCCTAAAGACAATTTCCAAGATTACAAATAGCTCGTTTCGTATGGAACTCGCTATTTCCTACCGACCTAGGTACCTATGCTATCGAAGCAAAAGCTCCGATGATCACGGAGTTCCCAAAAGGAGATGCCGGAGACGTGTATATCGTTGCAAGTGCACGACAAATGGGAAGAGATTGCGCGTAGCTGAGTATATGTTAGGTCGAGAAGCGAATCTATCCATATGTTATCTGGATTCCTAGAAGCTTATTTCCGTACGAGCTCGAGATTATATCACTCATGTCCCTAATATTAATTATGACAATCTTAATACGTAAGCGGATCACAATTAGGTAGTTATTTACCTATCTCTTGGATTTGGAGTGTTAATGATTATCAGAAATGTGTCTTCAAGGATATGTACCCCAGGTCGAGATCCCAAGCGCCTGGGAATCTTCACAGAATTGTTATAACTTCAGATTACGCGAATTCATAAGCGTCTTTCATTTTATCTCGCTAACTAGTGTCATGACATTGATTAGGCACTTTGCAACGTAAACCTGGAAACGTCACGTTAACATAATGAGTATGAATTGGATCGTCAATCCATGAGGATAGGTGTTTATCCTACATGATATCCTTTAGGAAGTGAATGATGTAATCCTGATTTTGAAGCCTGTCTACAAATATAAAGAAATAGTTACCCTATGAAACATTCGAGAAAGCTTAATTGCAACGGTGTCATTCATGTATCGGATGCAGCATAAAATAATACCTACCTAGGTAGGTATCTTAACCAATTGAGTTTCGAGAGGACCTTCTGATGCTTGCTCGAGCTTTACGGAGTGACATTCAGGACTCTTGGCCGGGAATAACGATTTGGTGTAGTTAAGTAATTGTAGAATATACCGATGAATGGTCCGCTCGTAATTCCGAGACTATCTTTTATGCGAGTTTTTCTTTTCTTTTTTTCTCTTTTAGTGAAATTAACATTTGTAGTGTATTTCCAGAAATCGGTACCTAGTAATGTTTGGCCGCATTGACATTCTAAACTGGCATGCACTGGCCGTGGCGCATCTGGTAGCAAACCTATACCCACTACATTTCTTGTTAGGCAAGATACAAAAAGGAGCTCTATATAGCCTAGCGCTGAAGTTATGGCTTTATGACCTGACCATAGATGTACTAAGGTACGGCCATATAAATAAAGAATGGGCAGGGTGGTATCATGAGAAGCACTGACGAAGGGTGAAGTACATATCCAGGCGGGGGGTAAATTAAAGTTTATACTGGGAGGCTTACATGCCACTTTATGCGGATATGTGTGGATATCTACTACTCGCTAGACTATCGAAAAGGATGTATGCCTTTGTTTCCCTGAAGCTAAACTGGGACTGCTTTTGGTATAGTTCGTCAACTAGGGATAAAGAAGGGGAAAGAACGGGAAATAAGGACGATCCGGGGGACACGTGGAGAATGTATAATTTACGCACGAGATACATACATGTACCTTGCCTACCTGTAGGGTGGAACATACCTACCTCTTATAGGATAAGGTCTCATAGTAGACGGGCAGGAACGATATTTCAAGTACCGCAATAGCGATCTAGGCTACATCTGTTCTTACCTAACGCTTTGACATCTTTGTCTGTCCACATGCCCACGCTACACACACTGAATGCACTGAATGCACTAACAAACCTGGCTTTCACTGGAATGCGCGAGGGGCGACGGCTGGTACCCCCTTCCAACTAGATGGCTCTCTAACTGCCGTTCTGAGTATAACATTTCCTTTGGAAAGGCGTATATAAGTTGCCCCTTCCGAGTCTTTGTCTGTGGAAACCATTATCAGAACGGCAGCCACCAGGTCATCAGGTCATCAGGTCACCAGGTCACCAAGTCACTAGGTAGGCTTAAATTTGAATTTGAATATTCTGACTCGCATCTCCAACCAGCTAGAAGATGTAAGATTCTGCCAACACCAACATCAGCCATCTTGAATGTCTCTAACCTGACCTGTAGATATAGGCAAATACAAAGACAAGATGGGTTCCCTCGAAGCAAAACACATCGAAGAGCTGGATGCTCTCGTCCTCGGGGCCGGTTTCTCTGGTGTATACCAACTTAAACGGCTCCGGGACGAGGGATATAAGGTCAAACTCGTCGAGGCGGGATCTGACTACGGCGGAATCTGGTACTGGAATAGGTACCCTGGGGCTCGTGTCGACAGCCATGCACCCCACTACCAGTTCTCGGACCCAGAACTCTGGCAGAACTGGCACTGGAAACAGCGATTCCCCGACCACAAAGAGCTCCGAGAATATTTCAAATTTGTAGCTGAGAAATGGGACCTCAGAAAAGACACCTATTTCGACACGTACATTTCCTCGGCTATTTGGGACGAGGAAGACGGCAAGTGGGTTATCACGGCAAAAGATGGTCGAGTCTTCAAGTCAACATTCTTTTTGCCGCATACCGGAATTGCAGCCAGTAGATCAATCCCTAACTGGAAAGGCATTTCGTCCTTCAAAGGTCTCATTGTGCACTCTTCCTACTGGCCTCATGATGAACCCGATCTCAAAGGCAAGAAGGTTGCTGTTATTGGCACAGGCTCTACTGGTGTTCAGTTATCCCACGCCGTAAGTGAGGTAGCTGGCGAGCTCGTGGTATTTCAACGTACGCCCGCCATGCCGTTGCGAATGAGGCAGGTGAACTACGCCGACGACGAGGAACCCATGCCCAAAAAGGAAATGGCAGAATTCTTCGAAAACTGCCACGACCGCTATTGGGGTTTCGACTTCGAGCTTCTCCCAAAAAACACCTTCGATGATGACGAGGCCACGCGTCAGGCTACTTACGAGAAGCTCTGGGAGAATGGAGATTTCACCTTCTGGCTTGGAACTTACTCAGACATGCTGTTCAGCCCCGAGGCTAATCACGAGGCATATAAATTCTGGCGTGAGAAGACGCGAGCTCGTCTTAATGACCCCAGGCACCAAGAGCTCTTGGCACCTACAAATCAGCCCTATCCTTTCGGATGTAAGCGAGTGCCGCTTGAGAACGGATACTTCGACATGTTCAATAAGCCAAACGTAGACCTCGTCGATGTTAATCAGACCCCTGTCGTTGAAGTGACGGAGAAAGGTATTCGAACAACAGAGAAGGAATTCGAGTTTGATATTATTGGTAAGCAATTAGATTCTTTGGATTCTTATTCAATACTAACTGGAAACAGTTCTCGCAACGGGCTTCGACGCTGTCACAGGAGGGCTGACAACCATGGACATCCGCGGGATTGGCGGACAGACCATAAAGGACAAGTTCCAAAAGAAAGGACCTAGCACTTTCTGCGGCATCTGTGTCGCCGGATTCCCGAACATGTTCTTTTCCAACGGACCTCAGGCTCCGTCGGCATTCTGCAACGGTCCCACATGCTCCGAGATTCAGGGCGACTGGATCGTCGACGTCATGAATCGTCTCCGAAAGGCGGGCCTCAACAGCATCGTCGCGGATGAGGCAGGTGAGAAGACCTGGACCGATCACGTGGAAGGCGTGGCTCATTCATCCCTTCTTCCAAAAGCCAAGGGCGTAAGTTTTGATACCACAAAACGACCTTTATCATACTAGGATGCGGAGACGCTAACATTTTGAATGAACAGTGGTACATGGGAGACGGCATCCCCGGAAAGCCAAGAGCGACCCAGATGTACTTGGGGGGCGTGCCGAACTACAAAGCGAGTTTGGGGAGCAGCGTATCGCGCGGGTACAAAGGATTCCACTTTGAGGGGTTGAAGGTAGAATAACTGGCAGGAATGCTCGGACTCAAATGGGCATTCTATGGTTTGCGCACCAATTTTGCCGCTTCATCTTTCCCTATTTGCTATAATTCTCGTCTCGCTTGAGTGTAATGGTCTACCCATATGGAAAATTCATGGTTTCCCCCGATGCTGGGGAACGAAAAATATAGGCGCGTTCATTCTTACTATGGTAGAGAAGGGTTCGGAATCTGAGTTATTCCTCAAGATATTTGCAAACGCCTATGGAATATCCGATGATCCAGTATTCTAGAGAAAAGTTATTAGAAATATAATATAAGGAAGTTCTTTATAATTAACTCTTATCATATGGATCCAGGCACTCATATTTCCTCTCAGCGCTCTTTGCCTCGTCCCCTTTATGGAGCTCATTAAGATAATCTTTGAAGTCTTTGGACAGCTCAACAACCGCTCTTTAGATGCTCGTCTGTAATGATGATTTTCCCATCCTCACCTTTCTCGGCGTCATATTCCGCTAGTGAGACGGCAGCTTGGAATGCTATGATTATAACCTTGTTTAGAGAAGGGAAAATGGGGGGAAGATCAGCATGATGTTAATTCATGACTTACCATTTCTAATCTCTCGCCCATTCCACTTGAGAGCTCTCACTTCTGCGCCCCTGATATAATCCTTGGCGACAATATTGAGTCGCATATAGTCGCCTCGTTCTTTAGCAAGCTTGTTCACGAAAGTCTGCCAAATCTGCCGTCTCTGGTCGTCGTTAAAGTCAGAGTAGTGCAATTGTATACGTACACGAGATATAAAGGCGTCATCAAATGATCCAACCCTATTCGCAGTGAGGAATAGTATCCCATCGTAGCATTCAAGAGCTCGAAGAAATCCTGAGAAGACCATATCGTATGTTAGCAAACTTGCTTGTTGAAGTATTCATGTTGCAAGCATTCTTAGCCATAGAGATCATACCGAAAGTAATCCTTGCGCTCAGCCAGATTGAATGGAACGCACTAACCTAAGATCTCCGTGCCAATTGACGGGGGATGATATCTTGGCGATGATGGTACATAATTGTCTTGACCGGAGCCTCAACTGATTACTTTCATCAATAGGAATATTATGAAATCAGCGGATAAGTGAGAGTCACTCTTCGCAATGGTCTACCTCGCTCATTGTAAGATAGATTACGCAATACTTCAATCATCGTAGTCTTCAGTCTTGATGTAATTACTCTGTACTAGGATGAGTAAAATAAGGATTCTGATTCGTCGCTCATATCATAGTACGCTTGGCGGCCCGTTCCGACAGACCCCAATCTCAACGTGAAGACGCGAAGGTGACGATGAGATGCTGTCATCTAAATCGTCATTAGAAGGTTGTGGTTTGATTATATATTCAAGATGGCCAATACAAAGCTGGCTTTTAATAATTATGTTTACCATTATTCAAGGATTTCACCAGTGTACCAACAATGCTTCGCCAACCAATTCGTCTCGCCCGGTTTGTTAGACCCCCTGTAAGGGTCTACGCTCCAGCACCTTCACATATTCTTAGACGTACGTTTGCAGAGCATCATTTCCCAGGCAACAAGGCCGAATCCCTGGAACACAGCGAAATCTTCAAAATAAGCCAAGCTATCCAGCAAGACCATAGTGAACTAGAAGAATACTATCACCGCATCGTCAACTCCAAGGATCCCGACGAGCAGACACGATTCCAGAATGCCTTCATCTGGGAACTAGCACGGCATTCGATTGCCGAGGAACTTGTCGTCTATCCTGTTTTGGAACAGGCAATTGCTGATGGAACTGAGAGAGCTAACAAGGATCGCGGGGAACATCAAAAGGTACTGAAAGCCCATTCCATATCCAAGTTTATACGGACGAGTGTTAACATATAAAAGGTCAAAGAGCAGCTTTACGAATTCCAGAAATTGAGACCCGGAGACCAGAACTTCCTCCCTACGCTCGAAGCGCTCTACAAAGACCTCAAGCAACATATCAAAGAAGAAGAGGAGCAAGACCTGGTAAAGCTAGAGGATGCGCTCGGATTGACGCAGTCCAAAGAACTCAGCCAGAAATTCGAGAAGACGAAGATGTTCACGCCAACGCGGAGTCACCCTAGCGCTCCTGATAAGCCCCCCTTTGAAACGGTGGTTGGTTTAATGACCGCGCCGATTGACAAGATTCGGGATCTGTTCACTAAGTTCCCAGACATGGAATCCACGAAGCCGTATGGTGGTAAATCGCCCTAAGGGACTCGCTGAGAAAGTCATGAGAAACCCATGTTTAGGGGTGTAAATGGAACATATCTGCAGGGAATTTAGAAATACAAGTCATTAGATGTAATAGGAGTTGGCAGTGTATTACTACAAGGTATCAAATAAGGAAGAAATATCGTTTCAGAGAGCTTTTCGAAATCCACATGAATGTCATTGTGCCATTTACGTTGTAACTCTATACTAGCCTCCGGCAATTGAATTTATTTACGACAATTTCGAGAAACGTAGGTAGCTAATTGAATTTTTCCATCGCAATATAAAGTGAGAAAATGAATAGAATTTCATTATTTAGTACCTACAATCCGCGCGCTTCGTACTGAAGATAACTCCGAGGATGTTCTCCGTTCTAACTCCGAACATGGCGGTTAAATCCGATTATATATAAAAAAAAAGGGGGTACTACGACACCCCCTAATGAACTTCGACTGAGGACTGATGATTACTATACCATCCATAGATTCAGCACTACCACATATCACTACGCGGCCTGTAGCGAAGGTAGCCCGGCTTCTTCGGTTTGGTAGAAAAGTGATCATTACGGTTGGGAAGTGGTGGGCGCGTCGTAGTCGGCGTGCCATGTACATCAGATGCGAGTTCGAATTCGAATAGCGCGATGAAGTAGGCCATGATAATAGTTATTTCGAGCTTGGCGAAGCGCATGCCCACTATTTTTATATAAGCCACATGTAAATTCCCTTCGATAGAGACGCACGGAAGAAATTAAAGAAATAACCTTGGAATACTTACAACATTGATGTCTTCCGGCACCCCATCCAAGGAACGCATGGGGGACCTTTTTATCCTCGGCGCGGGGATGCTCGAACCGTCCGGGGTCAAATTTTAAGGGCTCGGAGTATATATCCGGATTGAAATGAACCTGGTCGATCAAGTAGACTCCATAAGAGCCGTTGGGTATAACTTCACCTCGGCCGTTGACTGGTATATCGGCGCCGCTCGTATTCTTCCGTTTCGGACAGCCCAGGAGGATGAGTCGGATGCATTCGCGGAGACAAAGGTCAATAACGGGGAAGTCATTTTGCCAAGAATCCAGGGTCAATGCGCCTAGGATATCGATGGGCTTCTGCTCGGGGGATGTGCGGTTCCGTGAAATGACTCCTTTGGCCTCAGCAAACGCACGCGCTTCCCATTCAGGCGACAGGCTGAGGAATATAGGTATCCACGCTGCGTTGATCCCAGTATTGACTTGGCCGCCAAAGAGAGCATTAATAACAAACTTTGCGAGCGTGGTTAGCTACCGAGATAGATCTTTCTAATAGTTTGCGGGCTGTCTTTAAGGAACAATCCCGTATTCTATCGAAGAAGGCAGTTTAATCAAATAGAAAAAGGGACTTTGTATGATACTCACTCCCGTAATGTCCTTAATGCTAGCTCCTGCATCTATCAGATATTGAAGCGTGTCTTCACGGCGCGTACCTGTACGTGCTCGCTCTTTGACGACACGGGCAAAGACACGATATAGGCGGTAACCATCCCAGATTCTTAGGTAATGACCTGGAGCTGGCAGCCAAGAGATAAATACTTTAGCTATAGAGGCGCGATGTTCTAGACTTTGGAATACCCCGAGCGTATAATCGCCTAGGGCACGGTCATCAGCCACTTCCTCAGCTGCCAAGGTGCGTATAGTCATCTGGTATATAAGTCGATAAATTTCTGTCAAGAATATAGCGTCAGTACCTTGAACTTCCGCTACTCCAATTCCCTTATTCCAAAATAAACCCATCTATAAGGGATATAGTAGCTATGAATATGGAAAGCTACTATGGCATGGGGAGGAATAGCATACCATCGAAAGGGTTCATAACACGCCATTGCTCGTCATCCGTTTCTTCGCTCTCCTCATTTCCATCATTGATAGGACGTATCAAATCTTTCTTGAGAAGATCTAGACACATTTTGCGTGTATCATCGGTCAAGCGATGGAGGTTACGCACGAATTTCTCGCGCGAAAGTATTGTAACCAAGGAGCTGACGAAGTATTTACTAAAGCGCTCGATGTCTTGCGTAAGGGGCAAGCCCGTCAGCAACTCAGCAGTCCTATTGAACACGTATGGTTAACTAGCCGCCAATAAACCATTCGCATTATCCATGGAGTGATGAAATGAGTGCTATACCCTTGCATGAGACTCATCTTCCTGTTCTCAAAAAAGTTGGACCTCTCCTCCGCGGATACGCCGAGACCGACAACATGTCTTTTGCCGAGGAAGAAGCTGAAATTTCCCGATCTCGGGCCCTTTTGAGAATGGGCACTTACGGCTTCTAGGTACATGTCCGTCCGCCCGGTGAAAAAACGGATTGCCCCGATGAAGGGCAAATGGTCCGGTTTCCATAGCGGTGGTGCATTAGCTGGGAGTTGTGACTCTCGAGACAGGGCCAAAATGGCTTGGTATATCACCCAAGGGACGCCGAGCGCTAGAATAGCAATCCAGATATCGCTGGGGTAGGCCGACAGAAAAGTCGAGGTAAACGGCAAGTATAATCTCTTAGTAAAGATATTATTTAGAAATGAAGTAGTAGTCACATTGTAACCAAATAACTCGCCTGCCATAATGCGACTTCTATGTGACTAATGTAATGAATGTGGTTTAATATATGAGAAATATGAATATTTTCGCGGATGTACCTCGTGGAATGGCGACTGGGAGTTGCTGAATATGTTAACAGCTGGATAATTTGATAGCAGAGGCTTCAAGACGGAATTATCTTGGTATTTATGTTGGGATATATAACTTGAGCGGTAGATTAGTCCTCGCGTTTAATTTACTAATTCGGCTCTCCTCGCGCGTGGATGTGTAAGAGGGTAGCATGGATGGATCGTGATAACTCGAGGCGAATTTCTACTTACCATGCCCAGCTAACACCCTCCAGCTAGCCATTAACTTCTTACCTGATCTGTGTATCCCTACTGTAAATTATCATGTATTCAACTTTGTGACTACCTAGGTAGAGGTACCCTATAGGAGAGACCACAAACGATAACTTGGAACCTGCAGTAAAAGGACGGCTACACTGCATAATCGTATCGTATTTCATTGGACTGCTTGCGTATGATATGGAGAAACCTAGAGCTGTCGGTTTTAGGCACTCAACTGTAATACATTCATTCAGTTATCATTTGATGATAAAGAAAAGCCGCGCCGATTATCAACATGATCTTTTCTCTGATCTCTCTTTTTCAGCTATATAAACGTACCCGTTAGCAATGACTTGGTTCAAAGCTGAGTGAGGTTAGAAGCCTATCTTCCCAGAGTCTTGTACGCGGAGAATCCTGGTGTGCCACACCTCCAGGAAGATGGTGAGATTTCGTGTGTAACGTATCATCGATTACGACAATACATACCTACATATACATACGGAGCGGTGATAAAGAAAAGGTACGCGGTACTGCCCTATATGGCAGATATTGTTGAGCTCTTCGCTCCAAGAATTTATTCGGAAAAGGCTCTAATCTTGGACACGAAGCATGCAAGATTACGCGACCTGATATCTGCTATTTTAGAGCACAGATTAATTCATCTCATATGGTATCATGCATTCATTTTGGCTTAGATAAGGTAGTTATTGTTAAAACAAAGTTCTTGGACTGATCTGCTATCTTAGTCAGTTGTGTATCCAAGTCTTTTAATGTTTTCCTTTCCTGTTGCGTTTCTTCGGCGCCTCAATAATCATCAACTAACTATTTAGCCCCTGAGACACTTAACTACTTTGTACGACGTCGATTCTTAGAGGAATTAAAACATATAGATGGTCGTTGTTATTTATTATTCATAGTCCTTGAAGTATTCGCTCAAGTTGTTACTGGAACTATGGTTTACCGAATGCTAGTAACACCTGAGCTAGATACTTGCTTATACAATAAAATAGTCTACTTCTGAACGGACTGAATCCATCAAGTCAACCAAGCCATCCGTTGTGTCCACGGATTCAGAGCCGGAGTTTGTTTGGCTTAAGCTCTCGGAAAGGCAATCCTCGTCCACGATATCAAAATGAACTTGGCCCATCCTCTCCCATAACCGTTGTCCGTCATCCAGAGTATCGTCTATGGATTTTAAAATCAAAAAGTACGGTGTCATAACATTTTCCCGCCCGCCACAGTAAATCAAAACTACAGCAATATCCCCCCTGGCCCAGGCTTCATTAAATGTTAGGAGTCGCGGTGCTAGCAACATGTCCAACTTTACAGACAGAGAAGAAATATAACTTATATCCCGCGTTATGTATGGCTTGATGACTCTTAGGACTCTGAACCCATCCAAGCTTCCATTCCTTTCTATCACAGCCTTTAAACTGCATTCATTACAGTCATTTACGTTTTCAGTAATCAATTTTATTTCCGGACAATAATCCCTGTATAACGCATTGTGAGAAGCTCCCGTCGTTGAGTAGATACCATTCAAAGTGTCATATATAAAACATGTTTCCCCCTCCCATCCAGCCCATGTCCAAGAGGGTAAATGATAGCGGCGGCGTCGAAAATATGGGAATGAATTACCCCAGACAGATAAGGCATGACCGAATGCTAAATTTGAGTCCAGACCCGGAATTATGGCGATTGGTAGACCTAAGATGAATTTTATACTGTTCTGTGCTCTGGCTCGATGCATCTGCATAATACCCTTAAATGCATCCAGTGAGTCGCTATCGTACGACAAACGGAGACCACTGTATTCCGCGATATCCAAAAAGATTTCTCTATGTATTTTCCTAATAGCAGACATAGAAGGCCTAGAAACATTTTCTGTACTTTTCGGTGATTCGGAGTCGAGTTTGGGCAAAGTTCGGATACTGCCCTTGCCAGCGCGATCAAATAGTCCCACGGCCATCCATCCACCTTGCTCGGACATATCGGGTAGATGAGATATTTTGGGGGGTACGTATAGACACTCTCTTTCAGACATGCCACAACAATTCCAATAGAGCTGACCACTAGTAAATACCAAGACTCTTCTGGATAGTAGGCCTTCTTGGAATGTCCAGCCACGCTGATACCAGTTTGATTGTGTGATTTCAAGTATGGGGTTGAGAACTGTGGCTAAAGTCATGTCGCCTATTTTCACTTTCTTTTGTACTTTTCGCGCAAGTTAGTCTGAAGAGCCACTTCGTACCCCTGAAAGGCCATCAAATTCATCTGTCGCAGCAACTAAGGTGACCTCTGCTTGTTGAAATATTAAATGCATATTCGAAATTTGATGAGCTTTTTCGCTCTCATTGGATTGGTCAATGCAATATCGATCTACCCATAAATATCGGAAGCCCAACCTTTTCGCCACTTCTATCGCATGTAAAACCACATTTGGCCATTCATTTGATGGTCTTGTGCTGGTAGCCCACACGTAGCTCAGTGCAACATAGTTTCTCTCAAGAGTGCATGATTCGATTGATACAGGATCCCGAGCACAGTCGATGAGCCGGAATCCTTCTATACGGTCTTTTAGTCTGGGTCGCAAACAAGTCTTTGCATGATTGGATCTACAAAAGTTCAACCATTGTTTGGGGATAGCAAAATCGACCCATTCGGATATGATCCTGCCCCAGATCCCCTCAAAGGCCCCGGGACTTGGTATGTCATGCTTCGGAAGAGTCCTGAAGATGGCTTGTTCTTCTAATGAACTCGGCAAGAAATTTCGGTTAAACATATGATTTGGCTTATTCGCCGTCAAGGACACAAAACCCCTGTCAAAGAGGCCTAGTAAGGCCGTACTAATCGCTGTGGGTAATTCCGAAGCGTCGAAGATCGAGAGGCAGAGACGCATGGACGAGCAGATTGTAATAGATTGCAGCTCAGTCCTGCAAATCTGTGGTATGTCTATTCTACGGTGATGTCCGTCAGGCGTTCGAATGCTGTACTGCGTTCTTGTTGTGGCAAGATCCTCGAAGAAAGCACAAGTGGTGCATGTCCTGTTTCTTGAGTCGAATATGCCGTGGGCTGGTATGGAAAACAGTACTGTAGGATTGGATTTCTGCTCCTCCCATACCTGGGAGTAATTCTCGACTCGGCCGTTCGCAGTGGGTGGCATATGTGGGAAACTTCTAGTGAAGAGTTCGTCAGCCGTAGCAAATAATTGCTGAAAGTCAATCTTGGAACATATTTCACATTTGATGGCCGAGCCATCTCGAGTAAGCATTTCTCCGTAAGTTACGTGAGTGCATAAGTGAGATGAAGGTTTGGGAATAAAAACATGCAAGGAAAGAAATGCAAGGAAAGAAATGCAAGAAAGAGCTTTCATCTTCCTACCTGAATGCTTGGTGTAACCCCAATTACTTACTTCTTACGTTAGATAACGGTGGAGGTAGGTCAGGCAGTGTTCAAGGCGAATCGCTCCCCACTATTCTATACCAGGTCAATATAAGAGGTTGATAGATGAAATCAACATTGAAGTTTAGTAACCAAAACCATCCCCTCTATACTCTAGACCACCTAGCTGAGAGGCAGTAGGGAATTAAAATCAAACAACAATTTGACCCATGAAAATTCATATTTTTGTGCTCAAATAAAGGCTATCCGCAATTCTCCAATCACAATCACTCACTCACTACTCCGCTAAACCCCGCGCATCTCTGCAGAAACCTCTATACCAGCGCCCTACAGACATTCCACTGTTGAAGGAAGACATTTCGAAAAACCTCAAAACTTTCTACTTAATTGGATTTTCCTTGCGAAGGCTGACTTTCTGCGCCATCAGAAACACTAAGCTTCTGTAGCTGTTCTGTTGCTCCCTGTGATTCGCTCTTGGTGCCACCTGCAAGGCCTAGCTTCTTAAGTCGCTTGCGTTCCTTCTCCTTCTCCTTTGCGGCTTTCTTAGCAGCGGCTTTCTCTTGCTCTATAGCCTTTTGCTTTCGGAGCTCTTCGCCACCGAAGGCCTCGCGCCATTCGTCTGCTTTCTCCGAGGGGATGAGGGTGAAAAGTAGTTTTGGTTCTCCAAGCGCCTGTCCGGGAGGGATTGCGTCGGCCGTCCAAGTATCAGGAATACGGAACCGATCATTTCCGGAACCCTGGACACCTAGCTGTTCGAGAATGCCACTGGCGGTATCTGGCATATAAGGGAACACGATGGTTGCGATGAGGTGCAGATGATTGAGAGCAAGGCCAACAACAGCGGCACAGCGGTCCGGGTCTTCAGAGAGAAGCTGATTGCTTAACTTGTTGTCCTGCAGTAACTTGTTGCCTAAGGCAGATATGCTAGAGAAACCAGATGTTAGCCAATAATATAAATACTCACCAGAATAATTATGAAGAGTCGCACCTAAGAACCGTGGAAAGACCAGCACGCAATTTGGTGGCCTTGAGGTTTGAAATGTAGGTTTGAAGTAAACTATTTACTTCCTCTTTGTGCTGCTGTAGGGTACCACTGGGGTCATTGTAGCTTCGATAATCGGGCACTACCGCATTTAATTTTGCCTGGCAGAATTTAACAACGCGATTACAGAAGTTACCGAGGTTCTTCAGTAGATCGTTGTTGTTGGCATCAACAAATTCCCTGAAAAATAGACGTAATTAGTCTTAATACGTTGCTAGATGTATCAATCTCGACACGCGACTTACCGCCAACTGAATTCAGAGTCACTAGTCTCTGGACGCCTAGAGAGCAGGTAGTATCTCCATACGTCGACTGCCACACCGGTGTCTTTGGCGCTATTTCCGAACACACCGACGCTTTTCGACTTGCTGAACTTTCCCCCCTCGTAATTAAGGTATTCTGTGGTTGACAGCTTGGTGACTTGGGTCCACTTTTCTCTTGTACCAAGCTGAGATCCGGGGAAGATAATGCTGTGAAACCTGACCTAAAGTATTAGGCAAGAACTTGTCATTTTTGGTGTACCTAGGTACGGGTACTCACGGAACGTTATCCTTCCCCATAAACTGGTAAAGTGAGACATTGTCAGGATTTTTCCACCATTGTTCCCAGTTTTTACCAGACGGGTCATCCTTATCAGTATAGCATTTCGTGATCGAGGGGTAACCAACTGTTCCTGTTAGCACGTTTACGAAAATTGAGAGAGATCGCATAATTACATACTGCAGGCGTCAAACCATACGTAGAAAACCTTCCCGTCATAGTCGTCCTTTGAAAGTCCGGGTAGGTTGGTGGGTACTTCAAGACATTCAGATTAGTGTAATTCATTCCTCATAGGTAAACTTAAAACATACCCGGTACACCCCATTTGAGGTCTCTTGTGATGCTACGTGGCTTGAGTCCGTCATGAATCCATGACTGGGTGATAGCTATGGCGTTGGAACTCCACTCATGGCTATTGCTAGCATTGTCAAGCCAAGACTTGATCTCTGGCTGCAGAGCATCTAAACGGAGGTAGAGGTGCTTCGTTTTCCGTCTTTCAGGCGTTGCGCCATCGAGCTTACAGCGAGGGTTTAGTAGCCAGCCGGTGGCCTTCCTATCCTCTCCAGATTCTGCTTTGGTGTCTTCAACTGGTTCCAGGGGGTCTAAGAGATTTCCGCAAGCGTCGCACTAATACATGGGTTAGAATTATGGAGAGGGTCACTGGGGAAAGTATTGAAGCATACCTGATCTCCACGAGCACCTGCTGCATGACATAGACTGCATTCACCCTCGACAAATCGGTCGGCCAGAAAGGAAGAGTGTGCGGGGCAGTAAGCCTGCTCAGTTTCTCGTTGTTCAATAAAACCATTCTCCCAAAGTCGAGTGAAAATGCCTTGGACGATCTCGGTATGTTGGGGAGTGGGAGTGCGACCGAAGTGATCAAAGTCGATCTTGAACCAGGAATATATTTCGCGGTGGATAGCATTGTACTTGGAGCATAGTGTTGCTGGATCTACGCCTTCTGCAAGCGCTTGTGTTTCGGTGGCTGTGCCATACTCGTCGGTACCGCAGATATATAACGTTGGTATACCACGTGCTCGGCAGAAACGAGCAAAGACGTCTGCAGACTTGTGAGGGTTAAAAAGTTATGTTAGCCACAATGTTGTTATATTTTTTTAATACAAGGGATTGCGACAGAGCTTCGCTTACAAGAACGCTACCAATGATATTGCCAAGATGTGGGACGTTGTTGGCGTATGGCAAGGCGCTGGTGATCAAGATGTTCTGCTTTCCCGATTCAGGAAGCAACGAGGGCTTTGGATTAGAGTCACCCATAATCGCAATCCTTGTCGCAAACTCGTAGGCTTATTAGCTAGGTAATTGCCTATATGATGAATTGGGTTGGGTGTACGTTAAAAGGACTTCTAGTGTAAAAAAAGGTAGCGAAGCTCTGTTAGAGCAACTATATTTTCGATATGGAGGGGGAGGGGCAATGGGGCCAAAGGGCAACTGAGTCACAAAAATGACACAAGATGGGCAGAAAGAGAAAGGGAAGAGCGATAACGGAAATGGAAGGCGGTAAAGGGGGGGACTTAGGTAATCTTAAGGGGATTTTTAAGTTTAGATGCCGTTCTTATGGGTTCAATGTTTACCTAAGGTACCTTACCTAGGTACCTATTGTATGGAAGTATGGAACCCACTTTGGGCAGCTGCCACTTGAGAGGTACCCATAGTTAGTGAACTTTCTTTCTTCTTTATTAGAAAGTTGAAATAGCATGTATTTAAAATGTCCAACTCAAACAAAAAGTTGTTAACCTTTGATAACTACTAAACGTTAATTAAGACAAAGCCTAAATAACGAATTTTTAACCAGATTTCATGATACATTTTGTTCGTTCAAGTTAAACTCAGCATGTACTTGACTTACAAGACCCACGCCAATTGTCACCGAGACATTCTCAGTATGTAATACCACATTCAAGCCACAGCTACCCTGGACTTAAACACCCCCGATCCATCAATCCACCATAACCCTCACCACCAGAAATAACTGGTAGCCATTGGATCTGTTCCCTGGTGGAACAATATCCAAGCCGTACTTATGGACGAAGAACAAATAGAAAGATTACGAATTGAAATACCCTTACCCTCGAAACCCCCACCGTACAGGCCCGGCGACGGTCCACCTTTAGCACCTCTCGGAATCCTGCCCGAACATGATACAGACGCGTTTATAGTCGACAAACGCGTTCTTCCAGGCACCGCGCCAAATGGCGAGCTGAAGCTGTACATGTATTATATTGTAGGATGGCCAGATTTACCAGCCGCGCGCGTCTCCATCCTTGCGACCGATATATACAACTATGTCTCACCTCGAGCTGTGGAGGACTATGAATATAAGGCACTGCTCGAAAGGGATGAAGAAGATGAAAGGCGGGAGGCAGAACAGAAGCGAAAAATGGAAATATCAGCAAAGAAAAATGTAGCTACCTCCTATACGTCGACGACACCGAGTACTCCCAGTCTACCTGGTCAGAAAAGACGTGGTCGACCGAGTAAAGCCGAGCTCCAGGCGCGTCGGCTGGCACAACAGGCGAGCTTCAGTACCTCCAAGGATATTGATGTAGTGCTCCCCCCAGCCAGTACATCTGGTCCGTCCCTTTCCACGCCGCAAAAGAAGCCCGCTAGAGAGATTGCGATAGATTTAGAGGAGGATATCGACGAAGCAGATCCGGAGGATGCAATATTCAGACAACTATGTGGGTACAATAATGACTCTCTCGAGGATGTGGATATAGATGACAATGGGAGAGCCGGGGATATACCACTAGATAATGTCCCCGAAACCATGTCATCGAGTTCTGAATTCAGATCGTATGCTAGGACACTCTGGCTGAACAAGGATTCGACGTTGTTCAAGCGTACTAATGGTAGTCTTGCACTGAAGTCATCGACAAGCCATGTTCCCGTACCCGAAGTACTCCGATCCGGTAGGCAGCCTCCACTGCAATCACCACCACGAGCCGACAACCATCCGCGTGTGACACCCGTCCCCGTCCCTATACCATTTAACCTAGAGAGGAGCATAACTGCGCCTCAATTGCCCAATTCAAAGTACTCTACCACACCAATTCCAGTCCCCACGCCGTTCAAGTCGAACAAAGAAGCACCACAACCAAAACCGCCTGATATCAAGCATCCTATCACGCCAGTCCCGGTCCCTTCATGGCCACGCTCAACAAATAAAAAAGAGGTTCAAGCTTCCTCCTCACAACTTCCAGCGGATTCGCCACAATATTGCGGCTTCACACCCGCAGGGCGAAGTTCTGGCAAATGGCCGTCGGAACAATCCCACCCAGGTGATACACTCTCCCAGACCTCTCCACTTACTATGGAAATTCAGGGCGCAAGCCATAAGGAGCCCTCGCACAAGAAGAAGCCACATAAGTCTAAGTCTACGCCTCAAAAAGAGGATGTGCAGACTCAGGTGTGGGTAGTGGAGCGACTAGAGGGCGACAGGATAATGAATGTGGCTGGTAAGCAAGTACGTTATTTCAAGGTACGCTGGGAGGGTAATTGGCCACCGGATCAGAATCCGACTTGGGAGCCTGAAGAGAATATAACACCGGCGCTTGTAAAGGCGTATCTAAAGAAGAAGGCCTCCCGCCATGCAACGAAGTCTCCAAATAAGAGCAGTAGCAGCAATATTTCTAGAATCAAACCTCCGTTCTACCCACCAACTCTCAAGAGGAAGTATTCCAGTGTGGCGGAAGCGTTCGCAGGGGATGAGGAAGATCTAGCTGGGGTAGGGATTAGTCCAGGCCAGAACGAAAAACCCTATATCAGTCAAGGAGATAATTACAACAACGCTGATGAAGATGAAGATAAAGAGGAGATGCTTGTCGTAGCAGCGGAGCAGGAAATGAGCCCCAGTAGGCGTGACCCGAGGCTGAGACCAAAGCCCGAAGACTTAGGTGCGGTCTTTATGAGGGATCTTGCCGCGGCTATTCGTCTCAGCGACGATAAGGGGAGGTCACATTAACCCCAACCTAAGTTAGATCCAGTCTCTAACTCCCAAGATCATATTAATGCATAGCTAATGGAGTTTGCTGCTTGACGGTAAAGAAGATGATAGCAGTAAGAAGCTATGGAGACTAACAGGTGCAAAGTGGAAGCACAATACATCGTGCTCACACCTTACATACCTACTCTAGATACCCAATGTACCTACCCATATTTCGGAAGTGACGGCTATTGGTTGAAAAGCCTTTCTGATAGTCCATGCCGTGCCGTGCCGTCAGTACAGAAATCCCAATGTTCTACCTACGTGCTGTTCCTCGTTTACAATGGTTTACAAGCTGACACTTAGTAAATCACATACGAAATGTAGGAAAAATAGGAAAGCAGAGAAATTTATATTCATGAAAGCACATTACGCGACTTCGGCGCCTCTGACTTCTAGGTTGCTGTGATAGCCAGATCTTTAATCGTCCATCTTGGATATGAAATTCCATGAGATGTTTTGCGTAGATCCTTCAAGTATGTACTAGCGCCGGGTACATGCATATAAGCATATACTAGCGTCTGGCCCCTCCCCCCTATCCGACCCCCAGTCTCCTTTTCCCTTCCCCTTTTTTTCTATCTCGCATTTTACGCATTATGCCACCCTTTCAAGTACCGCCTGCTAATTATAGAAACAAGAAAAATCGGCCCATAGAAGAGAAATGCGCCTCGAGAAGCTTTTTTTGTGATGAAATGAAACTTGGTGATAGAAGGCAACGCAACGCCGCAGTGAAAATCAATGCGAAGTAGCTCTAGTGCCGGAAGATTATGTGAAGTCTTCGAGGAGGAAAACCGAGGGAAGCTCGAACCTCATAAATGCCTGACCGGTTTGGCACGCCGGAAACTTGAGAGTTGGAAGAAGGTAACGCGAATAGAGAGAAGGACCCCCTATAAAAGCCTGAGTAGATCATTCCGTGGAATCGATATTCTGTATATGTAGGTAAACCCGAATCGTACGCGATAGAAGAAATCTCCAAATAAATCGTGAAAATGGTAACCGCGAGGCATTGCCACCAAACAGACCAGGGAACCAGAGCATAGCGTACGGATAAGTCTTCAGCCCGGCTATTAGCAAGCATCCCAATTCCACTTTTGATGCGCCTTCTTAAACAAGTCTTGCCGTGTCCTTCTAGTCATGTGTCTTAGTATATGATTAGAAAATGCCGGAGTATCGAGTTCGAATTTCTTCTTTGGAGAATGTGTGCGAAGCTTGGGAGTGGAAGATAGCATTGGCTTCGGATACGCGGACCATGTCGGAGCTGTCGCGGTGCAATAAATCGAAGTAAGCCGGGTCGTTCTGGGGAAGCATGTACTTGGGTATGTACCGCTCGACTTTATCCTCGTCCGTAGAGACGTCGATGAGATCGTATTCGGCCTGGGAATCGGCCATGGTGGGGAATTTCTCATGAGTGATTTCGACAATAGGCGCGTCGAGAAGGCTCGTGGCCTGTGGGGCCGGTCCGTCCAGCTTCACAGCCCAGTCCTGGACTTCATACTCCATGATTTTTGTCTCGTCGTCTGTGTCGGTGGGAGTTGTGGCTTGTACATCATCGGCACTATCATTATGGACGCTCGGGGTGGTTGACTGGTATTTCTCTTCTATCCACTGCTGCAGCAAGCTTTGGTGAGGGTATCTTGCCGGCCGGAAAGGTCTCTGCAGATCACGTAGAGGTTTGCTGCATGGATCCGGGGCAAATCGGTGTGATTCGTTATCGTACGAACCACGTTTAGCCTGCTCTTGTTCCCAGACGAAATCTTTGTAAAACTTACTGGCCCGTGATATACTCTTGAAGAGCACATATAAAGCCCCCCTTTGGACCCATAGATCCTCTAGCAAGTTCTCGGGGTCCGTGTACATGGACTGGAGGTCGTCAAGGAAGTTGAACGGGCAGCATTCCCCGAAATCTAGAAACACGATTAACCTTGTGAATCCGTTTGAGATGTCACGCAGTAATTCTGGATTGGTAGGGTAGGTATGAGCGTTGATTAGCGAGACCCGAATCTCATCGTCGAAGATGGATGCTGCGTTCTTTCGTACGTGCTTAACATATCGTAAAGCTGCAGTGCTTTCTCGGAACTTGACAGCCACGGTACGTCCCACAGGTTCAGGACTCCAGGCTTCAGTAACGGAGATTACCTGCCCACCGCGGACTCGTGCCATGATGTTACTAATTGGTACGTCATCTGCAAATCCAGTGATGGTGATGGTTCGTGATACCGGGAGGGAGCCCGGGTAGGGGTCAGGGGCATAGCGGACGCCGTATTGGAACACAAGAGGCATTCTACTGCTTCTGTGAGGGTGCAGTTGTGCGCGGTGGTGAATAATTGCCTTGTGGCGCTTAACCTCATTGGCAAATATCGGGTCGACATAATCATTATCATCGGGGATAGGGGTCATTGACACATGTTTATTCTTGTTCCCTTCTAGCACATATCTTTTTGATGGTTTCCAAAGGCCATCGACAGGGACCTCAACGTCTTCAGTCTCGTGATGGTGTTTTGAAACATATGATGAATCCTCATGAGTGTTCTGAGGTTTTGAGCAGTCACTTCCGCTGGTAGTTGCCGATACTAATATCTCGGTGTTTCCTCCATTCATACCATGTACTAGGGGTACCGTAGAAGCAGTAGCAGTGGGAACGATAATCTTAGAAGTAAATTCTCGAGGCGCCCCCCAGGTCATTTCTTTACTTGGTTGAATCTTCGATGATCGTAGCTTCGAGGGGTTAGCTGGGTCGTAACCGCTATTTTTATAGGCCATTCTAGCTGCTATTTCCTGCTCTGTATGTTCTCCATGGATCACGCAATCTTCAAGGGTGCATTCAAAAGATAGAAATGGACATGTGTATACATAGTCCCCAGGGTCGCGATTAGTGATCTTGGGAGAGTGGCTTTTCATACCCTCTAGCTCGCGGTCAATCACACCTAGGCCATCGCAAGGAATATTCGAATCCATATGGCAGTTTCCGTAAGGGCGAAAATGTCTAGAATATGGATCCTGTCAATCGTAAGTTGTACAGGGGAGGTATGCGGAAGGCAAATGAGGAGTCAGGGAGATCATTCGAATAGTCAAGAGAAGGAGAAGAATTGTATGAATCACGGAAGTAAAAAATTAAAAAGGACATTCAAGTAGTGGAAGGAAACGAGTAATGAATTAGGAAAGACGAAGGGGAAGTGGTTTTAGTGGAAGAGAAGGAATTGTAACATGACGCGCTTTGTGCGGAGGACTCACTTTCAAAGTAGGCATGCAGGGACAACTCGGGATAATTTCAGGGTGAATGGAATAATATTTTCTGATAGTTAGGAAGGTGTTAATGAAAGAAGGAAGAAAGAAATAATAGTTAAGGAAGTACATACATGTAGGCGAAAAATGTCAAGTACCGTAGGTATGGTATGCACTTAGAGGTGTAGAAATATATAGCTGACTTCTGTCAACTTATGTGACTTCCTTATCTACAGTTATATAACCAAGTGCAACATTTCTGAAGTGCAGGGCAATTCCCAAGTGCATAAAGCATCAACAGTATCTAAGGTTGAACCTTCTATCGCGAAGGTCATCGGCCATCCGTACCATGGTGGCCCGAGCGCCATGTACACAGGTTTTCGTTAGGTACCTACCCAGATCATACAGTTACCAAAGTAAAGATACTTCGCCTAAGGCCCTAATATATATATCTTCCACTGAAAATTAAATTCTCCTTCTAAGTCAAGTTTGTTAACCAAGAACAAACCACATTAGCAAAACTGATGGTAAGCTTCCCCATCCCTGAGACGTCAGTTTCTAGCAACATAATAGAATAGCAGCTTGTATGACAGAGCCGACTACACAGAGGCACTTACTATGACTCAAATTTCCCGTATGGTTTAATATAGACACAGGTAACTAGGGCTCTGCGTACTGTGCATTTCACAAAACAGATACCATGAAGGAACAGAGCGTAGTAGTATCTTAATATTTACGATCAGTGACCTCTTGAAGAGCTCGTACTTACCGAGCTTGTACGCGGAGTAGTGCCTTCTGCCATGAATTTAGTTGATAACTTGAGGTAGCCACCACATCCTACGCATGGTAGTTCTGGTAGATTTGAGACAATATGACTAGCTGTTGACCCCCCTCTCAATAGGTACTTTATCTACCTAGTGACGATGATGCCTATGCGAGCGAGAGTCCCGCCATTTTAGTTAATATTACTAGGAGGATTTAAATGTCGTTGGAATCAATGGGAAGTTAAATCTACGAACTACACTCGGCGTAATATCAGAGCATTTTGATCTTAGTAGGCTGTCGTAGAAACATGGACCTCAGATGGATACGTGAGTTAGGTCTCATAGCTATCCGGATTCAGAGTTCCTTGCGGAACAACGAAGCTGTTTCCCTCTCTCCTGGCTCTACGTCATAAGAGGGAGCCTGACGTTCAATGCTCAAATTTTTCAAAGCTTTCCATGTTTGAAATCGATCGAAGTTGAGACTATACATGCCTATTCAGGACTCGAGAGCTGATCATTGAAGATCAGGTACCTGATTGAACTCCATATCTCGGCAGAGGCATGCTGATAATTGGATACCAGGTCCGTTCACCTTCAGGTACTGGTTGAGGGATCCGATAAAAACGTCGAATACGCCCTGCGAGATCAAGGCACAAGTTTATATTAGCAATAGGTAAATCAAATGGTTATAATGCATTTTCAAGGATAGTACTAGCCTCTGGCTAGTTATTGATTTCCTGGCCACGATGCCACGCAACCTTTTGCTGCTGTCTATCTCAATTTCCAACCATAAACAATTCGAGTTATTGGAGATGACTCTGTTTTCTACCTAACTCTACCCGAAGCACCTACTTAAGTCGACCATACTAAAAGTCAAAGGCCAGATTATTCGAAAAGTGCGGTTTGCACTAAATTAGGAGATACTTGAGTGCCCTTTTCGGATCTGGGTGGTTATACAGACTAGTGCTGACATAGATAGAACTACAAACACCTAGTAAATGAGTTGAGATAAAATATTGGTGTAATTATGTTTCGTGGTGACAACGGTTGGTCTATCGTGAAAATAATGGCATTGAGCGGGTCACTATACCTATCTTATTATTGAAACGTCACCAAATTCTCCAAAGACCTTCCGTAACAATATGATACACTAACAAGCAATTGAGTGGAGAAAATAGACCGTTGTAACCATTATTAGATTATAGAAAGCAGCACGGGGAAGGACAACGTATACTTATCCACCGCCGAAATACGAATATGCCAACAAACCTCTTTAGATCGATTCATAGGTCTCATGACATCCAAAAAACACATCACTATGTACATATAGGGAACCGGTGAGCGATAAACGTTACAGCCCGTTGTAGTATCGCCTTAGCGGCCAGGAGGCCTCAGATGATCCCCTGCAAGTGTCTGTCAAGGATACTGTTTAACTAATCCAAGTTTGCTAACCACATTCAATAAGACTCTGATTGGCTGTCGCCTCGTCTAGGTGGTTATTCATAAGGAATTATGATACCTATGTGTAGAGGAGGACTAGAGACCTCAGTGATTTTCATTGCTAATTGACGTTTAGGGATGGGACGAAGAGGTTGCCTTTACTGTACAACTACCGCTGTCAACAATGTCATTGCGTTGTGGGTATTTCCCAATTATTGTGCTTGTTAGTGTCTTAATAGGTTTCGATTATAATACTATTTTCTTCATACCAACAAAAGTTCCAATCTATCTATATCTGCTTACTACATAGCTCATTGCTGTAAAGTCTGACCTAAATTAGAGATCCAATTACGTCGTTGTAATATTGTGGAATTTTGGTCTTCAGCGGACAACCGTTCCTACGACTAGTCCGTAACGCCGTACATGACGGGCTATTTCCGGTACTTCCGGATTACCCTAGGGACCTCCACCGGTGCGCACCGGGACCGGACTTTGAATTGAACTAATTTATAGTAAAATATGGAACTGAAGTTGATTTAGAGACCAACAATCGTAGACAGTATGATCCACCTGTTTTTAGTTTCTACGTTTGGGGTCCGTGTATATTCCTTCAAAACCCCACATGTGATAACTCATCCGTCACATTGCCCTCTGCCCTCCCAGTTACAGAATTGTTGAAATTCTGTTCAGCCTGCAGGAGTCATTGTGATAATCTCGGATAGGTGCAATTGCATAATAGTGAGAGAGGGATTGCTATACGCAGTAGAGATCTGATATGTTACAAGCAGGACCGAACCAATGATCACGCCCTCCCGAGGGGAAGGCTCCCGGGAATAAGCCACCTCACCCCCTGTGTCGATCGTACCGATACTAGCTTCTGACCCCCACACACAAAGCCTTCTCAATCGCACGTGAGTCTTGTTTTCTGGGGGTTTGTCCTTAGTTTGCTGTAACTTACGATGCCAAAAAAAAGGGCAAAAATGGCCGGTCCTTTCCCCCCCGCAGAGAATTGTCACTATACTGTGATGAATGCAGTTTCGTGCAGTCAAAACAAGCTTGGCAACGTTAATATGAACAATACGAGACTTTCGGTGTCAGAAAAGGGCGTTGACGGGCGTGAGACATGATATCAAATCAACGAATAGATCGCCAATACATAACATGTGTTTGCAGCCCCCAAAAATGAGCCAGGCCGCCGGGTTTGTTCTTGCAGCCCCGCGGTCTCGTTCTTAAGGCATACACATCGAGAGGAAGCTCTTAGCGAGCCTTATGAGAATCTAGCCCGGGCTGTTCGGCTTACCAAATAGAGTGCCCGGGTATGGGGAACTGGTGGAGTGGGAACACCGACGACGATGTCAAGTTCTTTTTCGAGGGCTAACCGATGTCTAAGTTATTATTATTATTGCCTGAGATGATGTATAGATGGCCTGATGCGGATTAGTTTCTGACTTACAAATCCCTTGGCTCCTGTCCGGGGCCAACAGACATACCGGACATTCCTGCAAAAGAGTGGTGTTTACATTAGACTACTAGATTTTGGAGTCTTAGCGTGCGTATGATGCATTTCGGACGTGTGTCTCGCTTGATAGTTTTTGGAAGGAGTGGTGGCGTCGTGTTTGTTGTTAATATGCGGTATAAGAGCACGAGGTTATAGGTCCTGCAGTTGTTCACCCAGTTGTTCATCCAGTCGCCCCTCATTCTCTCTCTCCCACTCAAATGGATCCCGGGGAAAAGTCAGACAAGGTATAAAACCAGGATTCTGGGGCGCGTCCCCAAACGCTCCAGGGATAAGTTTGGGGGAACATATTCAATGAGAATGGTCGGAATGGTCAAGTTTAACTACTATGGATATGTTCTAACCAAGTCTGTTCTAAACTACTGTAGGTACTAAAAATCCTAGTCTCCGCCCCCGGTTCGAAAACCCGGAATAAAAACGGAGCCGAGAGTTTTAGGTTCGTTCTTGACGAATGTGGGACGTGGGGGTCTGTGTGTCTCTTCTGTATGTGTTTTTTAAGTTTGAAGTACATGTAGGTCGGTACCTAGGTACCTAGGTAGATATGTATGGAAAGTACAAGGTACAAAGTATAAACGAGGTGTAACACAACAGGAGTGCAGGTGCAGAAGCAAGGCGCTAGAACTCCAAGAATACATCGATGGAATTGAATATGTACCTGACAAGTTCAACAATTCCTGACCTAAATCCTCAAAAGCCCTGACGCCTTGATTACCTTACACTACACTTTCCCTCCCCGGCCCCCCCACGGTGAATGGAATGTTCTCCACCTTTAATATTTCCCCACTCGCCTAGAAGCGCCCCTCATTCTTCGCTTCTTCTCTTTCTCGACTGCTCGATTGCTCGATTAAAGCAACACAAGCTTCACCGCATTTCGTCAAACATGGATTAGGTATTCGCCCAACAATGCACCCTGGTTTTTTCTTTTCTGCCCGTCCCAGGTTTGGTCACGACCCTGAAAATAGATGCTTCCCGTGCGTACATACACCCTAAAGCATGAGAGCCTACGTTTCTACGCCCTGCATCCCAATTTCTTATGTCTGCCTGCCCGAATTATACCAAAGGAGCCAATCACCACTGGATCCCTCAGTAACGTCTATGCAGCCGTCGCTGTTGTCAGAGCTGCATCTAAGCCACCGAGGAGTCCCTGATGGTACGGTCAATCAGGCTTCTTCTCTAGTCTCATCTAGTCTCATCTAGTCTCGCTCAACTTGGATTCCCCTGTCAGGGGAAAAGTTCATCAAGCACCTGACACCCCCACGCATTTCAACACGGCATGGCGTAGCCTCTTCATTGCCAACTACCCAGTCAGATCTGGCCTTCCAGTAATATCTCGAGTTTGAAAAAACCCTTAGCGGCTCTGTTCGATCACTGCTTGACTGTTCTGCGACCTTATTGGTCTGCCTTGATGAAAGGAGGATCGGATAGCTAGCCAGTCAAGTCCCGTGCTTAGTCGTCCTTCGCCTTATACCTACTAAGGTGGTAAGGTAACTAGGTGGTCTCATCGGCTTGAGCGAAGCAAACACCTATCCGTGCAACTAAACGTACACCTTTCACGCCAACAAGAGATGAATATTAGGGTATTTAAGCCGTGACTTTCCCCCCTACCATGGGGGTAAAGTTCATACGTACCTCCATAGTCATTCCCCTTACACTCTTAAGTGCTTAAGCTTTTTTTCCTCCTAAAGATCCCATCTTATCATATCTACCCTTTACTATATAAATCAAAGAGACTCCCCCCGTAGGTTGAAACTCTTCTCCTACCTCCTCAGCACCTTTAAATCTTGACAGTCTTTGTGATTTCCCCTACAACTTCATCACCTCTTCCACATAAGGATACGTGGATCTCTCTTCAACTTTACAAGAAACTCTTCACTAGATCTAAACGAACCGATGACGGAATCTCCAGCTCAGTCTCTACCTCTGCCCCATGGGGTCTACGTTCCTACCGTGGCTTTCTTTAATGAAAATGACGACATAGATCTAGAGGCAACCCAACGCCACGCTATTCACCTAGCCGAGGCTGGCGTTGCAGGTCTTGTCGTACATGGCTCTAATGGAGAAGCCGTCCATTTGAGTAGGGAGGAGCGCAGCCTTGTCATCAAGACTACAAGGGCGGCTCTAGACGAGGCAGACCACCATCTAATGCCAATCATCGCAGGCTGTGGTTCTCAATCTACTCGCGAAACGATTCAGTTATGCCGGGACGCAGCTAACGCTGGCGCTAACTATGTCATTATACTCCCCCCTGCCTATTACGGTGGACTCCTCAACACATCCAAGATCGTCCAGCATTTCTACGATGTTGCCGACTCCAGTCCAATTCCAGTCATGATCTACAACTACCCCGGAGCTTGTTCTGGTCTAGACCTCTCCTCCGACACAATCCTGGAGATCGCTAAGCACCCCAACGTCCACGGCGTTAAACTTACCTGCGGGAACACAGGGAAATTGGCTCGGATCGTAGACGGGGCCAAGCCTGGCTTCTTTGTCGCTGGAGGTAGCGCGGACTTCATCCTGCAAGGTCTTGTCGTGGGTGGACACGGAACCATTGCTGGAACTGCCAATTTGGTACCTCGAGCCTGCGTTCGTATCTGCGAGCTCTTCAATGCAGGTGAACTCAAGGAAGCAAGACGGCTGCAAGCGATCGTCGCCAAGGCTGACTGGATCGCCATTCAGACCGGGTTCGCTGGAGTGAAGGCTGCCTTGCAGCACTTCGAGGGATACGGCGGGGAACCACGAAAGCCATGTGGGCTGCCAAGCGGCGAACAGATGAACATGATTACAAATGGATTCGAGGAGGTAATGGCTCTGGAGCGGAGCTTGGTCTAGAGGAAAATCTGGGGAATTAGGTTCTGCTAGGCATCATGGGGCTCAATTGGGTTCTCACTACGGGGGTGGGCCACGCGCTTGGCGTTATGAGGTTGAACGGCGTTACATGGACGGAATAGCGCGAAATTTATGGCATCCAAAATACCTACCAGCTACTCTGAATCCGGGTATGGAACGACATTAGCACAAAGCTCTTAGCATGGATGTCCGAATAAGAGTTACTATCACTTAGCGTCGAAAGACTAGAATGTAGAGCTTCCATAGGGTATGATGAATATGATCCGTGAGAGTTCTCATAGCCACATTTCGCTTAGTGCATAATTAGCGTTTCCTTCACTTATACGATCGATATAGCTTCACTACTAATATTACAGGAAACGTTATAGGGACTATAAGTGTCGGCAATTCGATGAGATAGGTTAGCCAATCCTGAGCTTAAGCGTTTCAAGCGAACCTACCTGCTTGTACAACCGAAGCACCTTCGATGCTTGAACGGCGTCGACCATAGCGGTTAGGATATCGGCTACCGCTGCCTCATGATTTCCCAACGGGTATCAGCGCCACCAATTTTTCTATGCCACAGCATCACGCATGATCCACGCTGCCACATTACCCCAACCCAGCTTCAACATCATGACGGCAGGTCGCATAGCACGTACTACCTAACCGATCTTCGCAGCTCGCATCCATTGGAAACACGTCCATCACCCGAGACAAGTCGTAAGGGAGGACAGGAACACAAGACCCTTCTGCATCATGTACCAAGTAAATCCTCAGCCGATCACCACTCGGTCCTGTCATAAAATGCAGACGTTGCAGATCATCCAAGCCTTCTTCTTAACCCTGTACCCCGCAGTTCGGACCTTGCAGGGCCATGCCGCGCTAGTCCTATGAATCGGTATCCCTTGAAGGGGGCGGGGGGGGAACTTTTGGGGGTTTTGGTACGAGAGAGGGATGCAAAGAATAACGCACGATATAATCCTCCGTCAGCGTTTGTCGCGCTATTATTTGTACGATGCCTACGTACCTACCGACTAACCCGTCCGTATATTTACCCGAGCTTGCGAATGTTATGCATCGAGTGGTAGTATTCTCTGTCACTATGCCTCGGGTATGTATGTAATGTCTAAAGTACCACATACCTATTTTCATCGCCAACGACACCTCGCTACTGCTACCAACAGACGGTCTCATAAACGCCGCCGAACGCCACCACCACAAACACCGCCTACCACAACCATGTGGAGGAAGGATCCCTCGGCAACCGCTCTCCCCGCGACCTGGTTTTTCGGCCCCATCCAGGACCCCATTCCAAGACCGCCCGTGGCCTGGTTCCTGTGCTGTTTCTTTGCTGGATCTCCCGTCTTACAAGCCTCGCATTATTGCAACGTAGTTTAGTAATAGGACGACATTCTTAGGGGTCAGTTTCCATCAAAGTGACGCCCGCGTGTTGCGATTGCGGAGACTATCGCGTAAAAGAAGGAAGAGTGGCAAGAGGTAAAGTGAAGTAAGGGACTCCAACGTCGGGCATTTTGCCCCTCTTCTATCTAGCTCTTTACCTAGCTAGCTGTCTCAGGCTCGCATTGGAAGCTCCAAACGAGGCATAAACGGCCGCCTGTTATGATGACTTAGAATTATGTGATGCTGAGAGGATCAATACCATCATACGTCCGGGCACTCGGTTTGGTCGCGTGATGGCATTGGACAGAAAGCTGGAGAAGTCCGAAACGGGCAACAGTAGGAGTTAGGGCTTACACCAGTTATGTCAAGCAAAAGAAAGACGCACATACAAAAAAAAGGCCTCACCAAATCACTCAGTTCTTCCCTCACAGTTGCGTAAGTTTTCTCCAGATTACCACGGTCAGATAATCATGCAGAGGAAGATCGCATTCCCCGAACCCGAACACACGGACAAGGAGCTTCGATGACCCCTTGACCCCCACCACAACGGAAAAGGGAATATGTGTGGCCTTTCGGGCGTTTGTTACCATTCCCCCTCCCCTACTCTAACACGTTCTCCCAATAAATAAGAGTGGACTCTTTCACGGTAGTTTATCTAACTTATAAAATGACAAATAAGTTATTCTTACAACCGCGGCCCATCTGATCGTCAAACTTTCCCCTCTCATCTACTACCTACTACCTTTTCTTTTGCCTGCTTGAAAGCCGCTCACATGTCGGACGCGAGACACGGTGTCTGATGAATGATGAACACATTGTGCTACATAAAACACGCTGCACGTTAGGGGCGAAGGCAATGCAACGCAAAGGTATGCCGGCACCCGGCAGACGGCCTGATCAGATATATGCATAGAATTTTGGGCGTGGGGTTGATCTTTTTTTTTTTTTTTTTTCTTCTTTTGTATTTTTACACCCCTCGGCTGCGTGGTGAGGACTTTCGTTGCTGCTTACGATGCGGTGCGCCGATGCAATCAATATGCAGTCAGCACTGAAAAGGGGTTGTTGGGCTAAACAAAAATCCACGAGGTGACTGCGGTTAGCTAATAATTCAGTTCAACCCAAGTTTTACCTATGTAGTTCATCAGAGTGAAACGCTGAAGCCACCCCGGAGGGAGAAGAGGTAGGTAATATGGAAAGTCAATCTTCGCTCGCTAACGAAATCCCCAAGGCGCATCCGGGGCCTGTCCGTCCGAAATTCTACGAAATTTCCCGCTAAGGACTCTCTCACTTCACGCGTGGTATAATTCCTCTGTACATCTCCCACCCGGAAATCACCGAGAGGACGATCTTCTCGTCGTGGGCTTGCCTTGCCGCGCACTGCGTGTACATTTAGTCTCTTATCATTCATCTGGCTGAAATATGAATCTGATGTGACAGCACGGGCCTGGTCGATTTCTGTAATCGATAAAAGACAGAACATTTAGAAAGGCAAAGGCGTTAAGTTAAACCTCGTCATAGCATCATCAGACACGACAAAGTAGAATGAGAATCAGCTCTACAATCCACACAGCTAAGTAGCTATTCGGTTATAGCGGCAGGGCTCCCTCCCTTCTTTCTCTTGTTCCGTACCACTGGCGCAGACGAAGATTGGTAGAGCACATGGCCAGGATTGGTAACCCCTGATACCGGAATAGGAATCCGGCGCGGCCAGAGACCGGGTTTACATAAGACGAGAGCGGATGCTCCCGTCGCGTGTGTGTTGCAAACACATGAGAGAAGCTTTGTCAGGCTTGCGAGCTGCAGGACCGACGATGGTGACTATTGGATATCTTCCGGCTTATTATTTTCCTACGCCAGCAAATCAGAGCAGTGATGACGGCTATCTCGTCAAGGGGATAATAAAAGAGAGTACTACAAGAAAAGCCGCATCTGCGCTTTGCTGACAGGAACGTTTCTGAGAGCCGGGGTTCCATGTGGCTTTCTTTTCTTTTTTTTCCTTTCCTAGCTTCCGCCCAAGTGGAGTGGAGTTCACCTTTCGGCCGCAGAGAATCCTGACAGAACCAGAAGAAAAAGAGAGAGAAAACCCCCACGCCCTGTCCCTTCATGTTCCCTCCTTAGTCATACTCGACCTGCAGTGACAGGTACAGCTATTACACAACACGGGCGCCATAGACCGGGAAACGAATGATATGATATATTGATGTTGATTTGCTAATTCAATCCGTCACTGAATATTCCGCGCCTCTTTTTCTTGTACATGAACTAGCATACCGTCATCACCTTGCCTTCGGAGTCGATTCCATGAGAAGTAATTTGCCAATAAGAAATTTGTGCTTCGTAGCCTTGTCTGAGGCTAGTCGTACGTGAGTTGTATTACTCTGAAGTCTCATTACCGCAGCGGTGTAGCCCAATGAATGCAAACGCGGCGGGCCACGCCCGTCCCAATAGCTTCACAACGAAGCCCAACGCCACCAAAGGATGAGAAGAAGAAGCAAGTGGCATAGAAAATAATATTGCTATCGCTTCAAACACAGTATTGTTGCCAATAGCGCCTATAATATAGTGGAAATTACTACAATAGCTCATGGCAGCTGCAGCATTGCCAAACATTATACCTATGATGCGGTGTCGTTAAATCTAGGCCGCTCTATTCTCATGCAAGATCCAGATTGGACTGTACCCTGCGTGTAGCAAGCGGCAAGGATCGAGCCAATAGCTTTCTTTTCAAATAAAGTCCATCGGGGATTGTCCGAACTGTTTGAATACCTGGTACGATCTTTTTGGACGTGACCACCGCGCTCGCGCGGGTTCGCAAGGCCGGCTCCGCGCTGATATAAGAGATATGATCATACCTAACCTAACCCTTGTCCAGGAAACGTGCACAATTTCTGGTCATACGAGACGGGCGGTAACGATCTCAAAGTCTGCTTTTCTGATACATCATTCATACCTTATCTTACTTATTAAAACGTGATAACTTCCCGCTTTGCAGACAAGCCGGGTAGCCCCCATCTCCACAGCAGAGCCCAACGACGGGGACTACTTGCGTAATGCCTATCCCAAATTTAAGAGGTATAAAATAGCTCTTCGTACTATTGCCTGCCTATGATAAGGCCCCCAGCCCCTCCAGGTGGCTTCGAAATCGCCACTTACGCGGACAGCAAGCGTGCAGAAAATCGGCTATAGGAATTAACACTTCAATCATTCTCATATTTGAAGACTAGAAGACATGTGATCCTTCACCTAATGACATCATGAGAGGGAACGGATAGCAGCCTGATTCATATGACATTGGTAAATTGAGGCTGTCATACTTTCGAGATAAGCATCATATCCCGATGCAGGTAAGCGCTCAGGAATCACACGGGAGGCATGAAACACGGCCGTATACACGACCGCAGTCTGCTTACTAGGTACTGATGTCGGCGACCCCCATCTTATTGGTATTGAAGTAGTTAAGATAAGAAAGGAAATGGAGTGAAATATATAGGAAAGTTCATGCAGGTTTGCATATCATTTGTTCGTCTACAGTGTAGCTCTAAAGCCTCGCGAGAAGATACCTAAGTAAGGGAAAGGATATAGCGGCACTCCTTAGACCTGGCTGGACAACTCGTAACCATAGCTTGGTGTGACCAAGCGTTCATTGGATCAAATCAAACTTACTGCCCTGTACGTAAGTATTCCTAGGTACTTAAGGCATGTAAAAATGGTTGAAATAGCTCCGATGAAAAAGTTGCATAAGAAACCAATCTAAGCCAGTCACCAGAGTATCTACATTGAGTTATATGTAGGAAGAAATGGAGAACCAAGGGGGGCTAACCCCAACCCCCTTAAATGATACTAATTAAACATCCACCTGCTACTTAAAGAGGACCCTTACATTCCCGGCTTCTTTTCGTTCTACCTACGCAATTGTCAGTTGTGGCGATAGATAAATATTCTGCCGCGATTGAAAAAAATCTCTTGGTCAAGGTTACATCCGTAGAGACTTTAGACTATATCTACCCCTTTTCTCAATTCGAGACGACCCCCCTGTGCTTATAATGATACCCCTATACAAAAGCTTTGAATATGACAGCTTCATGTTTTGTGTAATCCTCTGATTAGCTGCTAGTATTTCTAACTTTGGTCTTCATAGCCTATTACATTATTTACATTCTCATTTTCATATGAGTGGTGCGTCGTAAGTAAAAATCAGGGATAGCTACCGTATACAGGAGTTGCAGTCATGGACTCGATGGGTTTATGCCTAGAGTTTATGGGATATAGTAACAATGAGAATGGATATGCTATTAGATGGTTAAAACTATGTCCGGTATAAAGACAGTTACCAAGACCACCAGCGGACAATCACATTGTCATAATTACTATCACGTCTTAATAGGAGTGCGTTTAGTGGCCGTGTCTTAGTATTACAAGCAGCCCAAGATTGGAATCTAAATTTAGGCAATTTTTTGTTCAAGCACCTAAACATGCCACACAGGTGGTGACTTTTATGTATGTGACGCAGCTTTGTAGATGTTTATCTATGGTATTAGCTAAGAAGGGGTTATATTAAATAAAATAAACGCCAACAAAACCGAAATCCTTCATAGGCATTGTGAATAATAATCGTTTTGGAACCTGCATGTTGTTCCAGCAGCGCAAGCAGTACATCCGTTCCAGGTCTTGCCGGCACACTGTCCGTACTTAGCCGAAGTACAGGCGTGACCACCGCCAGGAGCGGGTGGTTGACCGGGTTGTCCACCTATGAATAAAAGTTTGGCGTTAGTAATGCTGTGTTGAGGAAGAGATCGGTATAGGAATAGGGGAGATATCTACCTTGAGGCCCAGATATCAATACAGGGGTACCAGTCTTCGATGTTAGGTCAATACTACAGGTATTTGCGCAAGACCCTCCAGCTCCAGGGTTCGTCCACGGGTTTCCGGGCGCCGGATCAGTGCTATTATAAACGATATCGATCCACTGAATCTGCATCTCTGCTGACTGGCCAACGGTCATGTTGCCACTCCAACTACCACCATCGCTCCAGCTATTGAACATGATACGGCTTGCGTCGCGGGGCGCTTGGAATTGAATGGAGGACATGAGTTGCCCATCAACAAACCAGCTTGTGGAACCTGGGGTCCAGTCCATTCGATGGTATTGCCAGTCGGACCAGTCTACGCGATTCGGAAGCGATACGTTGCGTGTTGCCTGAGGGATATCGCCGGTCTCGTTCCACGACGGCTGGTTCGTATACTGGATCGAGTATCGTGGATCGACGGTTCTAACCTCGAGGTCTGCCTCTTGCACTTGAGCTATCTGTGGCGCTTCACGGAAAGTAAACATAGCCGTAACAGCTCCCGGGGCACCCCTTGTCCGAGCATACATACGAATCGATAGGTACCGATAACCCAGGGACACTGATTCGATCTCTGCGGCCGACTGGAAGTTATCATGACGCATAGTTCGCATTACGAGATATGTCTTAGACGACGCCCGGAGATCTGAATTCTTGTCGAAGTAGATATTGTTGGCCGAGTTCACCATCAGCACTGTCGCGTCACTTCCAGTGACGTCTGAGCTCCCGTTCATGAGAGCACTGTTGTTCCATGTCTGGATTGACCACACGCTCGTCCAAGCGGGATCATTGAAGTAATTGTTCGACACTGGCGCATCGGCGGCACCTTGAGGGTCGTTGATCGGCGCCGGCACGCGTATATGTTGAGTCTGTTCCCTGAAGTCGAAGAAGCGATGATGCGTGAAATAATGAGCAGTCGTCGTGTTGGTCCTGTAGCAATTACATCTCGAATCGGTTACCAGGGGGTAGTTCTGCGCGCCGACGGCAGTAATCGCTGAGAATATAGCAACCAACGCCGTAGTGAATCCCCAATTATGAGCCATGCTTAAGGCTTAGAGCCAATAGGCCTCGTTTCTTAGATACTCAGGTTTAGTATTCTAAGGCTATGCGAGCAGGAAAGGCACGTCACGAAGGTCGCCCGCAAGCGAGGCCACAGGTGGGTAAAATATCAATTCAGAACAGAGGAACGCACACGCATGAACCAAAATAGAACGCAGAAACAGGAAAACGAAGAAGAACCCATGCTCAAGATCTCCATGCCGAGCCAGCTATATGTTGCTCATCGGTGGACCGTTAGATATAGGCCGACGAGCAACATCACGGCTCAGGGGGATCTAGAACTTGTCGGTAAAACACGTTCTACCGCATTACACCGCACGGCTATAGGGCAGCGCAAATGCACGATAGATTTAGCGATGAGAATAAGCTTTTTCTGCAAGGAGTCGTTTGCGGGGAATAGCCAGATCCGGATCATCGTCAGGGGAAGGGGGAGAAGCATAATGGTCCGGGTAAATTATACCAACTCAAGAGCCTTGAATGCCAACCTATTCATATTAGAGACGCGGACGGCATTTCTCCCTGTTCTCATACAGGACGTTTCTGCATAATTCGCGATGCAAGGGTAGTATTGCCGAACATAATTCTTGAAATTTTTTGAGCAGTGAAGTTAATATAAAAATGACGAGTCCTGCCACTCGGCAAACATGTGTCAAGATGCGAGGACGATGGCATCTTGAATGCTACCACACCGCAAAGATACAGCCACCCAGAGAGATCTGAGTCAAATGCGACAATAGAGCCATGAATAACACCACGCCATCATCCTTAGGTTGAGGTGTAGTGGTGCGATGCTACTGCTACATGACGTGCCTACGATTGTAGCAGCCGACTACAGCATCGTCGAAGCTATGGTCTCCGTCTCTACCTACCGATGGAAGTTAATATCGACATTTCATCAATTACGTAAAAGGAAATTAGGAACGTACTGCAGGACTACGACCTCTTGGTCAATTAATTAAAAACTTTGACGTTTGATGCAAGGTGATTCTGGTGATTCTGATGATTCTTATGACTGAAGGAACTAAAGCATTGACTACATGAATACCTTACTTATCCATATCATTGACCTGAATAATAACATAGTTATATCTCGGTTGCAACTAAAATAAGCCCAAAAGGCTGTGAATTATATTTGAATTGAAGAACACGCGCAATAGAGCGTAAACGTGATATTTGGTATAATGACGAAAGTAGGTAGTCGGTAGGGCTTGTCTATTCGGAAGATCCAGGGAGATGTTCATGTACCGGCTGAAGTCGTATGCAAGCTGCCGTCTTTATTCTTTGCATCGGTATTCGTGAGATTTGCTTGGCAATGCCGCCAATTGAGATTTCGTTTCTTATGATCTACGGTATATAAAAGGAACTCGAACGACTTGAGTGACCGAAGAAAAAAAAACACAGAGGCTGCCTAATAGCTCGAGCAAGCATTAGGTGGTACATAAGGTACCTTATTTTTCTAGAAGTTTCATCAACGTGAAAGTTGATGTACAATTAATGGTAAAGAACCTTGTCTAGAACTTTTTAGCGTGGAAGATCTGCCGGTATGCCCGTATGCCTTACGAGCTTTGGAAAGAGCGTAAAAGTGTCCCATGCTCTTCTCAGTTCCTGCAGGGGTTTACCAGTAAAACTACACGTACAGTGTAGATTCAATGTTATAACGTATCTCCAAAATGCCCTGGCCCCCAGCAACCCTAGTGGTATCTGTTCGTAATTGCTGGTTCGTGCACCTTCCTTGGGCCAGAGTTTTGACGTCGGTATCCTGTTCAATTCAGGAAGTGACAGGTGATAGCGCGTTTGATGGCTCCACGCGTTTGAAGGTCACAACGCGACTTCTTAACATATGTTTGCCTGATCAACCCGTGGTTACCTGGAAACTCTTCGTCGCAGGATATTTTCATCCTACGTTGCCCAATACCCAAAACCTGAAACTCTCGCGTTCTTTTTGACTTTTCACCTTCCCGTAATTCCCCATTTCCGCATGAGACTACCTACATTTACATTTACATTGTTAAGGTGCAACATTAAATAGTGAGTGTGGTGTATAACTCAGATCCATTGGTGTTTACCTGTTAGTATGGATCCAAACACTCCTATCAAATCAGAGCCTTCGGGTTCTGAGAACTCTTTCATCAAGCCGGAGCCTTTGGATAGCCCAATCATGGCACCTTCTATTTCTGGGGTTGCATCCACGCAACTATCCCCCAATATCCCGACTACGCACCTATCGGCTTCTGGTGCCTCCCTGTCACCCGATCCTTCTACTTCCACTCCTCAGGCTGAAAGGGGAACACCAACATCTCCGAATGTTCATATTAAAACCGACCCGGAGATAGAGCAAAAAGAGAGCTCAGAATCACCTGACATAGAATCAAACAGCACGGACTATCTCGAGCGATTGATCACCGTGAATGTTCCCGAAACGCTAGAGACTGGAGTGACAATTGGTATTGACCTCTTGGATCAACTCAAAGCTAAGCTAAGCACTTTCCAAAATGCCGATGTCGATGTGTGGCTCGAGACAATCAACACATTAAAGGAGAGTGCAAAGCCAACTCGCACCGTAGTAGGCGTTGTTGGCAACACCGGTGCTGGAAAAAGCTCCGTGATTAACGCAATTCTAGATGAAGAACGGTAAGGTTTCAGTTACTGTCGCTTTCTTACCTCCTTTTTTTTTCTCTTGCCTCTCCATCTCAACCCCTTTTCTTTTACATAGGTACCCACGGCCTTAAGATACAGGATATTTGGACGTATACTTAAATGTGTCTAGTTTACTTCCCACAAACTGCATACGTGCGTGTACTGCGTCACCCACTGAGATTTCGTATAATCATTCAGATGATCCCTCTCAATTATATCGGGCTGAGATTGAATTCATCACAGCTGAAGAGTGGATCAAGGAACTTCAGATATTATTCAACGATCTGATAGACGGAAATGGAGCGGTTTCGCGAGACTGCTCCAATGCTGATAGCGAGGCTGGCGTTGCCTATGCGAAACTTAAAGCTGTTTACCCTCATAAGACAAAGGAAATGATCGCCGAAGGGTCACCACAGGAGTTTGCCAACGAACCTGCTGTTCGAGGAGTGCTTGGTAGTGTAAAAACTCTCAAAGAGAGTTCAGCGAAGAGTCTATATAGCCGGTTACAGCATTACGTCGACAGCAAGGAGAAGATCACCGGACATGAGCATAAAAAGCGGAATGTTCCTATGGAATATTGGCCCTTGATTAAAGTTGTCCGAATTTATACCAAGGCAAAGGCTCTGTCTACGGGAGCAGTACTGGTCGACTTAGTAAGTTGCACAATCCCGCGAAATATAAATGCTTCCTGTCACCTCGTTCTGGAGAAGATGTGGTTTAATGCTGACAAAATATTTAGCCTGGTGTACAAGATTCTAATGCCGCTCGAGCAGCAGTGGCTGAAAAGTACATGAAGTCATGCACCGGTCTCTGGATTGTTGCACCCATTACCCGAGCTGTCGACGACAAAACAGCAAAGTCACTTCTCGGCGATTCTTTTAGACGGCAATTGAAATACGACGGCACATATTCGGCTGTTAGCTTCATTTGTTCCAAGACTGATGATATATCTATCACGGAAGCTGTGGACAGCCTTAACCTCGAGGGGGAATTTGCCGAATCCTGGGATAGAGCCAAGGAATTGCAAGCTTCAGTGAGCTCCTCTAAGTCACTCTTAGAGAAGTTGACGGAGGAGAAGGATGCACTGGGTGAGCGGGTCGATGAAATTGAAGCCCAACTGGATATATGGGAGGACCTGCAAAGCCAACTTTCTAGCGGGGAGACAGTTTACGCTCCATTTGAAAAATCCAGGAAGAGAAAGAGGCCCTCAAAGTCCCTCCAGAGTCGCAAGAGCCGCAGTCCGTACGGATCTGATGTTGACAGCGTTCACGACATTGACGACGACGACGATGATGGTGAGGCTTACGAGGACAACTCGAGTGATAAGGAAAACTCGCTGTCAATCGAAAAAGGCCGGCCTCTCACCGAGGATGATATTGATGAGAAGCTCGCATATCTCCGGGCGCAGAAGAGGGAAATACGTGACGAAAGGCGAGGTCTCGATGCACAGATTGCAGACGTCCGTAAGCAGATACGGGAGGCAAAATCCGAACGACAGGAAATTCTTGATGAGATCAAGGTACGGTGCATCCAGGGACGAAATGATTACGCTCGCGGTGCGATTAAGCAGGACTTTGCCATGGGAATCAAAGAGTAAGTCTGTACCTCGTTAGCATGAACCTACTGTTATACTCATATTGGTTATGTCGACGCTGGTTGGTCTTCTGCTAACTCACTGACAAAAATTAGGCTCGACCAAGAACACGCTGCAGAAGAAGATGACGCGACATTTGATCCCGACCAAGATCTTCGTGATTATGACGAAGTTGCTCGCTCTCTGCCCGTTTTCTGTGTGAGCAGTCGTGCTTACCAGAAACTAACTGGAAAACTCCAGAAAGATGACTTTCAAGGCCATGGCTTCATGTCCCTAGAAGACACAGAAATTCCACAGCTTCAGATGCACGCAAAGAAGCTAACAGAGGAAGGACGGGCAAGTAACTGCCGTAGGTTCCTCAATGATCTAACCCAGTTGATCAACTCCATGAAACTTTGGGCCAGTAACGATGGAACCCAATCCACACTGACGGACGTGGAGAAGCGACGCGAGGAGATGCATTTGCGTAAACTCTTGAACGACTTGGAGACGGTACGTTATGCGGCCATTTTCGCGCTAAGATCTCCTCATAGTATCCCATCTACCACCAGTCTAAGGGGCTTTTCCGTTCCCAGTTTTTCGTAGCACAACGACTTAAATTATTACTTATTAGTTCCTCTAACCGTAACTGACTTTCTATAGGGATTCGACACGTCTATTAAGGAGTCAGTAAAGCTACTCAAGGATACCCTTCAAGAGCATGTTTATTCTGTCTTCACGTCGTCTATCCCAGCAGCCATTTCCGCAGCTCCTAACACTGCGAGCAGTTGGTCAGCACCCAAGCAATTAGGTGGTATGGTCTGGGCAACCTACAAAGCAACAGTTCGACGGAATGGCGTTTACAGCGGCGCCTCAGGACCTCATGATTTCAATGCTGAGCTATTTGACCCGATCTCTCGTAATCTAGCGACCGGGTGGGAACGTGCATTCCAGCGTCGACTACCAGCCGTCCTCGATGAGTTTGCGGCTAAGGCAAAGAAGCAACTGAAGGCATTCCACGAAGCTGCCCAAGACCGTGCCCGACAGCGCCACACCAACGTGGCCGGAATAGTTACCCTGTCTAGTCAAATACTGGCCCATATGCGCACAATAGAGCAGCTGCCAATTACTCTGCGAGCTATAATTACTGATCTTCAGAGAGAGGCTAGTCGACAATTCACCCCTGCGATATGTAATGCCATGCAGTATGCCTATCAGGTTTGTACAGAGGAGCGCGGACCCGGTTCTTTCAATCGTATGAAAGCAGCAATGGCGAACCACGTTGAGACCGCGCGTTACACTATGTTCGATGAGGCTACCGACACGGTGAAAGAACAGCTAGAAGCAATGTGCCGTACTGTCCAAAAGAGACTTAGCGACGAGATGGAAGACATGTTCAATACCATCTTTCGTGATTACATGAAGGTTCTCGGTGAGTGCTTGACTGGCTATCATTGCCTACAACCAATACTAACACTATCATAGTGGGTACCACAGTCGATCGCCATGCCAAGCTGCCACCTCAAGAACTCGCAATGCGAGCGAATGTTAATGACTTCCTGCAGCATTGCGATTCCATGTTCGCCCCCGTTTTGGGCGAGACGGGCGTTGATGAACGCATGGAAACAACATGCACAACCCAGGAGTCCGGAGAGAATTCAGCGGTGGAGGGTCAGAACGAGAACAGTTCAGATATGGCATCTATCAAACTGGAAGCCCCCACTAAAACCCGAGTCTCCGTTGACAGACCCGACGATAAAGAAGACGCTATACCAGGTCTAGAGTATGACTCAACGCTGGCTGAAGCTGATGAATTAATGCAACAACAAATTCGAGCGCAGAGCGAAAGCGTTGAATGCGAGTGAATTTTCCAACCTGGTGACTCTCCTGGAAAATATTTGAAGCTACTGCAGGGCTTCAAATCGATCAACAATATTAAGGATCATATCTCTTTCTGTTTGGTTCTGAAAGGCGGCCGGTGAATTCACTGGTCAGGTGGAATCTGGCTTGGCTTAGCTCGGTGTGTTTATGTGTAAAAGGAGTCAGTTTAATAGTAGGTGGTATTAGGAAGGTTGATGTCACTGGTGGTTAGCAAATGCTTGCAAAGCTAGCTTAAGCTAGGTAGCTAGTTACCTAAGGGTGCTATATAAGGAGTGCTTTGAGCTATTAGACATTCCTTAAAGAGCCTTGGGCTGTTAAGCAATTGTATTGACTCTTTAAGTAATTAACCTCGAGATCTTCCATTTATGCGTATTCATTTCAGGTAGATGGCGTTGCCTGTAAGCCATCGTCCCTTAATTGTGTTATAATGCCCTGGACTGGTATACATAACTAAGCATACCGTTTTTAGAGTCCGGCCGTCGTAGCCTTGGCTTCCCAGGTATGGTCCCAGGTATGATTATCGTGATATCTTGGGTAGTGATACTTGGTCCAGCTCAGGAAAGGTTCGAGGAATATATTCGTTAAAACTATTTAGACTGCTAGTAGTTTCTTCAAGACCTAGAGAGGGTATAAATGAAAATTGAAAGCAACTAGATATTTGTTACATAGGTACCTAAGGTATGTTGTAGTGGTTATGCCGTGTAGCCACATTCTAAATCACCTTACTTGGATCATGAGTTCTCAACTCCCGTCTCTTCCTATAGAGACTCCCGCAACAACTCTCAAAAACGCCCAGGTATCTCTATTTAAGTGTCAGAAATCAAGCTCATTTACCCCTCAATATTACTAGGGAATTCATCCCCACTTCCCACTCCTTTCATCACGATATTGCAACCACAGTCCTTTACAAGCACATTCCTAAATAACGACAACGACAAATCAATATTCTTCTCACGATGGCCTCCTTCTCCCATCTACAGGAGTCAACTCGGACGAGAGCGAAGATACAGACCCCCGTCTCGCGGCGACGTTCTTCGCTGGCATCATCTCCACCGTCTGTCCTCCCCCGTATACCGGTGGCCCGCCGTATATCGGACCGGGCGTGTACGGGGGACTAGGGTCGATAGAGGGGCTGTCACGATGATGGTGACGACTACCTCTATTGAATCGCGGAGGAGTGCGATCGGGAGGCATATCGTTTATTCGAGGGGGGGTTTTCTGGTTCCTCCCGCGGCGCATTTCTCCAATGACAGCGGCGATAACCCACACCAACCACATGAATGCTGCCACCACGGAATAGGCGATGACTAGGTCCTGGGATGCGTTGGCTAGCTTCAGCCCGAGCCCGCCGTTGATGATTCCCAGGGTGATGGCGATGCGGCCGAGCCACAGATGCGCGTGCGAGAAGAAGGTTCGGCGGCGGAGACGCTTGAATTTGGCGTGATGGACGAATCCGAGTTGCGGCTGGATGAACATGGCGACAAGGAGGACGATGCCGATGATCGGGTGGGCGTTGCTAGATGATTTTTCCAACTATCGTACTTGTTAGTAAATCGACTTTCTTTTTCAATGGGAGGTATAACCCAAAGTCAAGGGTAAAAGGAAAATCGAAAAACAGAGGACGTGCTTACCAGACTAGAACCATCAGGAGGGATCCTGACCATCTCTATAAGACGTATCGCGAGCGCAGCGGCAACGACGTATAGAATGAACCCCAAGCCCTGGACTAGGGCGTGGTAAAGCCACGTACGTTTACTAGGGAGCAGCCGCACGAGGATAGCGCCACCGGGAAATATGACGACGAAGCATATCGCGGCGATGATGCCGTGGGCAGTTCGGTATTGAACCGCTTTGCCGACGTCGAAGTCCGCGAACACACTTAGACCTCCCCCCGCCGACCCTGAGTTCGACGGTCTATTGTTCCCATACTCATCCCCGTTGGTCCCGGGCCAACCTCCCCAGGAAAACGGGGTCCCGCCGCCGTTGTCACTGTTGTATGGGTCCTGAGCGTATACGTTCCTCGCTATGCAGTCGTGGTTAGTTATCACCCATTTAACACAGACACCAACACCAACACCAACGCAGTGATCACGGCCAAAGATCCCAATATAAACGACTTATATATATATTGAAAAGATAGCCGGTAATTGTGACTTACCGAATAAGGCGAGGCATAAGCCGAGAAAGGCAGCCGTATTCATATTGCCTGACACCCGCGCGGCCCGCTACTAAGCTAATGGAATTTAATCCAAATTCAGTTCTGTCCCTCTCTCTCTGTCTCTCTGTCTGCGTGTGTGTGTGTGCGTATATGTATGGGTGTGTGTATGTGTAAGTGTGTCTCAGGGTTCGTCTACGCGCTTGTTAAGGGAAAAAGAAAAATAGGAATTGATACCACATCAAGCGTACAGGATGCAGAACAGCCGTTGGGTCTTTGTAAGTTTTTCTACTCCCTTTACTTGTACAGGAACGAGAGAGCGCCCACCCTCTTTAACATATATACCATACATAACCCTACCCTACTCTATCTTACCTACGTAAACCTAGATAGATAATGTGTGTAATGCTAAGTTGGGTACATATTAACTCCCCCCAAAACCCTCCTCCGCCCTTCTCGCACGCGCGGCTCCCCCCATAAGAAAAACAAGGCGGGGGGGCCGGGGCCCAAAGCCACCTTTTCACCTTCGTTACACTAAAGTACATGTAGCACCTTGTCTCGGAACTTGGGCTGGGGAAAGAAGACCTAATAACTAGTAACTAATGAAAAAAGAGAGAGAGAGAGAGAGACAGAGCTTCGGGACCGAAAGCGTAATCCAACTAAGCCAACCAACCAACCAACATCCCGAAAACACTTGTTACAACATCCCCCGTCCAATAAACGATAAATCTGTATTTTATTCCCTTTTACCAACCGGGTCACGATTACGTCAGTCCCTCCATTGTGCTCGCTGCTCATAGGGCAGAAGGCTTTCCGATACGAAACGAACGATAACTTCCCCCCAGGGGGGATTGCGTAAACCCAGCTCCCCCACCAAAGGTACGCATCACTCACGTGGCTTAGAGTTATGACAGGTGACGGGCCGGAAGAAATCTTTAAGTCATGGTTTTCTTGGTGCTTACCGTTGTTTTGACATTCCAACTTACTTAGCATTCCATTCTCTCTTATTCGCTACCCAGACTGTGATTTTATGCGTTGTCATCCAGTAGGTGGCGTACAAGACCCCGGACTTAACAAGTACGCTCAAATAAAGAGTGTATTGTATCGGACACTAATAACTTTAATAACTTACATGGCAACTATGTCTAAGGGCAGTTTGTCTTAATACTACAATGGGCAAATTAGGATGGCCGAAGCCCGTATCACCAAGGCATGTCACATGTTCTTAGCACAGTTATTTGAAATTTGCTGCATTGACTAAACGAAAACCTGAGCGCCCTATGGAGCACCTTTTATGCTTGCAAAGACTAAAACGAACGCCACCAAGGCAATTCCAAGCAGAACGCCGCCCAGCTACTTCCGAAATGGGGTGCAATTAACGACGAATCGCAATAACGTAACCGGAGTAATAGAGGAACGGTTTACTTAAATGTCAATAACTTTCCTTGCGCTATGATAGTATTCATATTCGAAAATGCACCAGCTGACTGAATCAATGTCATCAGCCAAGGAAAATACACAGGAATCGAGGCGAGAAAATATAGTCCTTCGTATTCCGTCAAGCCTGCAATGTAGGAACTTGGTCGCATGAGCGTGTAGAATTAATCGCGATATTGTCGATTCATAATAGGAAGCAATCTGTGAATGACTAAATCCGAAGACGCTAATATTGCTGATGGCTGATTACTGCCACCTCGAGAGAAAAGTTGAGAAGACTCGAGGCAAGTAGAATTATTCTTCGGTGAACACGTGCCAAGGCGAACGAAATTGATTGGGCTATCTGCGAACAAGGCATGTATTTTCAAAATGTCAAGGCATCAGGACGCAAAGCAGTTGCAGAAAAAAAGCACTTGCAATCGCCAATGTTTTGAGACATCTCGAAACTTATATGCCACGAAATTGCCATGAAGGAAGACTCGTCGTGTCGCTCAGGTTTAATAAGATGAAAACCAAGGAAATCGTGAAGTGAAATCAACGTCGTAGCATATAATGCAAATGGTACAAAGTTCTCCTTGTTAGAACATCTACTTTTGACGAACGCCATAAAGTCAATGCAAAGCAAGGGAACCAACTGCCTAAGACCCCCAAACCCCGTGCGCACCGTCCATTTGTCGTATCGAACTCGCCAACGCCTGCATGTCATATCGGGGAGAAGGATGGTCGAATAACCGCGTGTAAATGGTGTCCTACACGGTAGGGAAACGAATATGGAGAAGACCAAAGAGCCGAAACCAGAGAGTGATACGAGAGACTGAGAAGCATGCCGAAACGCCAGAAAACGCGGGACGCCGGTTATGCTACATCATGACAAGTATGACAAGTCATATCGGGTACGAAATCGTCGCGAACGGGGTTTACTAGAACAAAATCAGCTTCGTTAACAACAGGACTGGAAGAATTTGCAAGACGTACCTGAGGGCCAAGGCCTCCGGGGGGAGGACCTTGGTGGGCGTTGCCTCCAAAACTGGGCCCAGCAAAAGGACCGGGTCCAGGAGGACCGGGGGGTCCGGGAGGGAAGTAATGAGGTGGGGGAGGGGCAGGGCGATACGGAGTACCTACACCGGAATTGTTCTGGGAACGACCCCATGATAGACGAACCCGTGAGTTACCAATTGGGTAACCCTGCATCTGATTGATCGCCATCTCCGCAGCGTGGCGGTGGACAAACTGAACAAATCCACAGCCTTTTCCGGGAGGGATCTTGACATAGGTAATCTCACCAAAGCCCTGGAAAAACGATCTTAGTTCGTCCTCTGTTACATAACCGGAGAGACCGCCAACGAAGACAGTGGTATTGTTCGGGTCTGTAAATTGGTTCATCGTCAAAGGATTAAATGTTCCGGGTTGCTGGTAGCCGTAGCTAGGGGGCTGTTGTTGTACCCATTGGCCACCCATGCCGCCGGCGTGGTGTGGAACTTGAGGAGGTTGGACCATCTGATGGCCATAGGGGTTGTATTGACCTCCCTGATGGTTACTAATCGTCGCGTTAGAAGGCACATAGCAGGTCTAGAGTATTTTACTTACCGGTTTTTAGGAGTGGCAGGAGAAACTCTCATTGGTCTGTTACCGCAATAGACACCCTGCATTTCCACTAGCGCGCGCTGCTGGTCCTTTTCATCGGAAAATCTAACGAATCCATACCCTCGCGATTGTCCTGTTTGCTGGTCGGTCATAATCTTAGCCGACTTGCAGCTAGGGAATCGCGCTTGGAACAGGGCAACCAAGACAAACTCGTTGACCTCGTGACCTAGATCTCCAACAAAGATTGAGAACTCTGGGGTTCGGTCGTCTCGTCGATCAATAAGGCCTCCGCCCGAAGCCCAGTTAAGGCGGAAAACACGGTCAGTGTTGGGGATGGGCGTGCCGTTCAGCTGTAAAGCCTTCTGAGCGGCTTCCGGGGTAGCGAACTCAACGAAGCAATAACCGGCACTTCTGTATTTATGTGAGAAATTATTGATTTGGGATTGTGAATGGGGAACTGAATGTGTAGAGTTTGAGATTATAGGTTGTTGCCACTTGGGAGGGCCAGAAGGAGTATGGAGCCCACTCGGGCTCGGGGGAGGAAGACGATAATAGACAGGTTCTTCATACCCTGAATGACGATCTCGGATGATCTTAACTTGGACATTTTCATTGAGTGTCGATTGAAATAGTGTACGAATGAAACCCTCGTCCATCCAGCCAGCTAGTTCTCCCATCCTATGGTGTTAATTAGCATAACTTGTCGTTCGGCGAAGAAAAAGGTTATTTCATACCAAAGGGTCTGGCGAGCAGAATCAGAAGGGAAGGGCTGCGAGATATCACCACCAGCTTGGCCGTTAGTCGCGGCCAAAGCAAGACCTGGTTGGGGTACACCAGGAGCACCGCTAGCACCTTGAGAGCCCGCATCGCCCTGAGAGCCAGAACCGTTAGACGGAGGCTTGCCGTTATAGGGGTTGAATCCGTCCATGGTAACCTATAACCCGGCGTTAATTCTGTTTTCCCTTAAGGACTTCTGGGTATTGGAATGGATCAAAAACATCGTGTTGTTTTTTTTTGGACTGTATTCCTAGCAACAGGACAATATGGAGGATACGAGCAGGCAAAGCGAGAATAGTCATACCAAGTTAAAATTCTAGTGCAAGTCTTCTGAACTTTATCGGTCGAATTATGAGTCGAAAGTTAGGATACCGCTAGTACAGATGACTGTACGTTAATAATGTTAATAATTTGGTCAATAACATGAGGTAGAAAATCGAAGGTAAGCAGAAACAGATGGCCTAGGTATGGGGCTTAAATGTGTGAGATAGGGATCAAAAAGATAGTTCCAGATTGATTTGATCCTCCCAAGGAAGTTGTGGAAGGTATGTGTAAAGATTGGTAGTAACGATGAAAACGCAGGTGGTGATGAGTGAGAAGTAGTATGGCGATTAAAAATGATTGAAGTCTAGGTATGGGGAAGAAATGATACAGTGCTAAATGAGCAAAAGCCAGGCAGTCTGGTAGTTGCACAGTATGCTGTGCAAGATGGACGACAAGGTATACGATGCGAATTGATGAATGACTCACCTATGGAACTTATTGCTATCAATAAAAGTTGTGCGTGGCTAAATGTAGATCTCCTAGCAAACAAGATGTTAGTACGTAGATTTAAAGACGGTGGTACGTAGGAACAGTGCCGATGTGAAATACAAAAATAGTAAAAAGGAATATCTAGTGGGTCAACATCTCAAAAGACGCCGAAGTTCAAGGCACTTTTGGAATAAATCTGTTTGTGATTTTTGCGTGTTATGTACACGATATATATTGGATCTGTTAACGGTCGGAGATCCAGTATGCGATGGACTTCAGACTGCTTCTTTGTTGGGAATAGGGTATTCCAGTGAAGCAAACTTCGGAATTGTGAAAACAAAATGGAATGAGTAAAGCAGAAATAACAACTAGAATCAAGCGTAGTAATAAGACGGGTGATCAGCCAGCGATGTTGTGATTTAAGACCAGAGTGTCATCCATATCACAGGACATCGCCAGTTGAGCATTCAGTTAGGGAGGAACGTTCTACGAAAAAAGACTGATAACTTCTCATCGGCGAGGGGCTTAGAAGGAACTGGGAAAGAGAGAGAGAGTAGCGGTGCTAATTTTTCAAGATATGTTGAATCCAACTTCATATGGAAGCTTTTCCACATGTTGTTTATCCTGATGAGTTCTGACTTTAAAGTAGAACAGAGGGCAGGGGGAGGGAAGGTTATTACTGATAACAATCTGATAGGACAATAAACCTCGGTATATCTAGTGATAATAACTCGTGAACGCCTTGGGTCCCTAGTATATTTGGGGGTCACTGTTGAAAATAGTCGGAAAGGACTTTATATGCTAAATCTGCACTGCAGATAGCTGCATGAAAAGGCTTATTACCGAGGGAAGCGGTATTGAAAAGGTAAAGTAATAAACATGTAACATACAAGCACCGTAAGAATAGAGCCCTTGGTGAGTAAGGAGAAAGGTGGTCTTCGCTTGTAGTGGCAGCTCTTCCAATTAGTCGGAGAGTCATGCCAATATATGCAATCCTGCAAGGGACCCCCAACTCGGAGAATATATGCTAATAATAAAGAGTTACGTGAAGAACGGAGCAACTATGCCAACATAACAAGATGCTCAGGTGACATCAAAACTAATGCCAGCATCAAGATTGGTGGTGTATTTGGTAGGATTTTCAACTAGGCCTTGTCATATATCGACGAAATTCGGTGCTGTTTGAGATTAAAGGATGTGGGTATTATTCGCGAATATGAAGTGTAAATTGGTCATGGCGATAAAAAATGGAACAAGGGTATTGTAGATTTGTTGGTTAACCACGAAATATAACTTACCAGGAGAAAACACCCGATTAATATCTAGATCCCGTAAGTCAGAGACTAGGAACCAAACGCCGACGCCTCGAGCTTCTTGTCCGATGCAAGTGTGAATGCAAGCGTTGAAATGTAAAGTGATGTCCCTGAATTGCGCTTCGAAGACCGCAATATTAGAAGACGCTTGCTTAACTGAAAGGATGAATCAAACTTTCAGGTCGTGTGACAAGTTCTAATGACGATAGGGCCAATATTCTGGAAAACCTAGAACAGGATTAGCTACTCGGAAAAATAAGAGATAAACAAGTCTATAATGAATGTATTAGTGTCTCCAGCATTTGAGCTCCAGGTTGAAAAAAAAATCCTAGTATTAGGGAACTGGCTTTTATATATAGCGTGAACGAACCATGGGGCAACTCGTATGAGGAAACCCCTTGCGATCGGAAACTGCCGCGTATGTGTCAAAACACGGGCCGATGCAAAAAAAAACCTTGGATACATTCGTCAGGGGAAAGCAAATGATAAAAGGGATGAGTTCAAAAGGCCCATGGACTAGCTTGAGAATTAACCGCGGAAATTCTATCATAACCAGTTGGTTTCAAATGTGGTCAGGGGAAGAAAGCGCCATTCGTAATAAGTTGACCGTTTGTTGAATAAACTTTGCTAAGATACTTTGTTAGTAGCGCTCCATAAAAAACGAAAACGATGAAAACTAAAACATCTAAGTGTAGTCACGACTGGGAAAAAGGCTATAATAGCCATAGCAGAACTTTCTTTTATCCATGTCATGAAATCATCGTTAAGATGTTGTGGGATAGAACGGAAAATAACGTGTATAATGCAAGAGTTGATGCTAGTGCTGGGTTAGAGGAGTATTAACTTACTTGGATTCAAATTTTTCGTCCATTTGGTAGCGAATATCGTCGGATTGAGCCCCTCTTGTTGGGGACTTGCACGTAAAAATAACTTGTATATTCATATTTGCATCTCCTTGCGCCGAGGACAACCAGTCTAAACCCACATGTCGAGTCTCGTTGTCGTAGCAAATAAATTTCAGAACCACTCCGAGTGGTAGTCATTCTTGCTACGACAAAAGCTCTTAGTTTGTAGTCAAGCTCCCCACTGGAATTCAACCCCATGTTGACTCCAAGATGATCAAGGATGCCAAGTCCTTACTCGGAATAAGCTGTTATATCCGGAGATCGTCTCTGGAAGCTATGGTGGCTTGCCACCAATGAATCAAGGAGTGTTATATCCTTTAGTGACTAGAGTATGCTCTTAGGCAAGAGAGCGAACCTCAAGAAAGGAGAGCGCTGAAGCAATTCGACATCATATGCGAGAGGTTATGATAGAACAGCCTAGCAGAACTGAACTTCCCTAGACGAAAACGCAGCTGTCCAAATCAGATGGACGCACTCGCGATAATAAGCGAGTTTCAGCCGGCCGTATCTCTCAACGATTCCGTCTGATTTATCCCCTTCACATATTTGCGAAAATCTTGTATTGTATACTGGTACGAGGAATTCGGTGCGGCGTTTGGAAAGAACAGATGGTTTATTTAAGCTATCGATGATTTGCGCCCATGTGCAGTAGACTCCAAGTCGGATTTGAGTGAACCCAAGTATCTAGAAATAGATGGGTATTCGAGCACAAACGGTAGAAACGTGGGTTCCTCGAATCATTGGAGTTGTCAAATAATACTTCGGCGGCGGCATGTTTACTCTTTAGCGAGAGCATCGCGTCGAGACGTTGTGCATCACAAGGAGGCTCAGCAGTTGATATAAGCTAGCCTAACAAGAGGTGGGGCTGATCGTCTAGGATTTTCTAGAGCTCAAGTCGATCCAGCTTTTGCGCGCAGCTAGTTACTATGCGATGCGGGGCATTGTGCGCTTCATAATCGTGGCATGATGCTCAGCAAAATCCAAAAGTGCGCATCATCCATGATATAACCACGACCAATGCGACTTTGGTGACTCCCGTTTGTCAAGCAAAAGCTAGGATTCAATGACGCAGTTTCGGTTCGGCGATGTAGGATCCGAGGGTCGGTCAATCCGGCTGCTACAACAAAAATGTGTAGCCCAGCCAATTCTCGCGGCTAGGCAACATCCAGAAAGACCACCCCGCGGTTGCAGGGCATGGTTGTTTGATGAATCGCAAATATCCAAAGGATCCGAAGAAGTTCAAATGCTGGAGAGCACCAAAGCGCGATAATATATAAGAAAAGGGTATATGCACTTACTTTTAGACACCGAATGACACTTTTAGTTCCTTGTAAAGCAGCAGAAATGTAGCACCTTCGCGAACTCCAGCAAGATCCGAGGGTACCGGGGGAGACGTTTATTTTTCGTTAAAAAATAGCAGGATCGTTCCTTTTTAGACTCCTAGATATCGAATTGCGCCGCAACAAGAATTGGGGGAACCGTGATAATTGGGAAATAAAACCCGCACTGGGACCGTTGCGACGATGCGATAGACGAAGGATGGGATACCGAGCAGGCCGCGCGCACACAGAAAACGCTTTTTTTTTTTTTTGCCAAAACGCACGCAACCAACAAATTTCACGTAGCAGGCGAGAAGGATTGGGCTCGCGACGTTAATTAGGGTTGGAGAGAAGAGAGGAATAGAAGGAAATGAATGTGAGGGTGGAGAGTGAGGGAGCGAGAGAGAAGGAGAATTAAAACAGCAAGCAAGAAACACAAAAGCAGAACAACGATAGTGCTGGTTTGGTTTGCGCGTAGTGTGGATGTGTGTGAGTGGGAAAAAAGGTGGAATTGGACTGGGCTGGGGCCCTTCGGGTGGAGGAGAGACGAGTCTCCAACGGAGCCATGGCCGCCAAAACTTCTTCCATCAGTTGCCAAAGTGGAGCTTGCCAGACCAAGGCGCACCTGCGACTTCAAACTTAAAAAAAAAAAAAAAAAAATGGAAGCGCCCTCAATGGATGCCGCTAATGACTTGAACCGTGCAAGTACTCGTTGTACTTAGCTAATTGCGACTACACTAAGCAAGCTTTAATGTTTATCTTCGGGCGTAGGAAGTACTGTACAGTACAGTACGGCTTCGAGATTCCACACCCCACCACCTACCACAAACTCTGACGCCCGCATCCATGCTTGAGTGTGTACATAGTATATTGACTTACACTACACTAGACATATGATAATTATTGTTGTTATTATTCATCATGTTCATTAGGTACCCAATTGCTTATTGTAAAATCCATTACATAATTACCCTAATGTATTTGACTCGTTGAACAGAAATAAATTATTAAATAATATCATTCAAAAACCAAGAGAAGCTTCACTCTATTCATTGGCACATCTCGAAACCATAGGTATGCTTGCAGACGAACGCTCGACATATTAGTTGTGTGCTTCCTTGCTTTACGGGTAACTAGTCCTATGCAGGCGGGCGTTGGGATTTCAAGAAGTTGCCCTATCAGGCCGCGAATCGAGTCGGCGGAAGCTTCAGAGCAGCAATGGAAGTTCCCTATGTACCTGACCGCACTGTACTAGGGTTCAAAAGTATTCAAGTGAGGTCAGTGCTCCCCCACCTCATGACGCTAGCTGCATGCATACGTAATAGTACTGCAAAATACCTCCCAAGTGGGTACATGTCTATACATCCCTAATGTGGCTAGATGTACTGGGTAATGGAACGGAATCTGGCAGAAATACAAATAGTCTCGGGTATAATGTATCCATGTAAGATGTGTCAACTTTCAAGAGCGTTTCTAGGTACATGTAGTTATGGCCTTCCGTCAACCCAAAAATGCCCGAGTGCTTACATTATTACATAGTACTCTCCTACAACGAAAGGAGAACAGAGAAAATGATTTCTTTGGAGGCGTTAATGAGGCTGGTATTGATTTCGATACGGCCTCAAGCATTTTATAAATACCTATATATGGTTTCTCGACTTTCATTATGAATTGGTAAGGATTGTCCATATTTAAACTCCTCTGTTTTGCTTTATAGTAGCTGGAATCTGATATAGGGGTAGCATTGAATTTGATAACATACCAGGGATTAGGTATGGATATGTATCTTGAGGCTCCTAACACTTGTATCTTCCTACTTTAACCGTGAGGTATCTTGTCGTATAAAATCTCGTAACAGAACGTAAGTATTGTAAGCCAAAGTCAAGTCAATTGCTAGTTTCTAATTTTATTAATGCGATGTGGATTTAGACCCTTATTGAGAAGTTATCTAAGTTACGTATTCACTTATACTCATGCTGGACATCTCCGCGATTGCAATAGTTCTTACCGCCGAGGAATACGATGTCTTACCTCCTACGGCGTATCTCGTTTATCCAGGTACTTGTGCATGTAACTTTATTAATCGTCAAGAATTTCGTTGGATTTCACCTGACAGGTATTGATAACTTAACATTGTCCTGCAGGTCTTGTTTTGAAACGCGTCTTCTCAGATCAAAACGAACTGCAATTTCATTGCCAGGGACGTGTACTGTAACCCCGTCAACACTTTAGATATAGGTATCTAGATATGCCTTCCACGATTATGAACTACATTCTTGATTGCTTCAATGTACCTGTAATGGATTTATCCATTACGAACACTCAAGTTGAATAGAGTTTTATAAGCCTGCGATAGCACGTAGACTTCCAACTGAAGAATTGCTCAACTTGGTGATACCCTCTATATGCTACAAGGTTAATAAGTACTTTATACTTGAAGTAGCCAAGGGGAAGGCCTTCTACGATTGACTTGATTGGAGTTTACACCGGCGTTTACAACGTATGTAGCGACATTCGGGCACTACCGCAAACAAGTCCAGATTGGTTGTGTGACGGCGCAATGGCACGTGTGTGCGAGGGGGAGGGTAATGAAATCTGGGACCGGATCTCGAATCATAAAATGGCTCTCACCCCGGGAAATGCGACGATCTGCAAGATCCCTGCTTGGTTGGCGGCCTAAATGCAGATTGCGAAATGACAAGCATCATTTCAAAATACAGTATATTTTTTTTTACTGTAGACAGTACACTTGTGTCAAGATACTTGATCTTACGGCCGTCAGTATGAGGGGAATAATTTCAAATTTATTTGAAGGATATGGCGATGCGGAAACAGGGAAAGGTATACGAGAGTTTATTTGGCGTATTAATTGAATCAACGATAGACAGCAATATTTTTTCCACCTAACTTGACGCGAAGGAAGAAAAAAAAAACCTGGACGATCGGATAGGTCTTGGCTTTCTTAGGGCTGCCCGTACCGGGATACTTGCAATGGACATGTGGTATATCGGTACTTTGCAATACATGTACATTGAAGCTACCAGGAACATGATGTATGTACCACATACTATGAAGACAGAAAGCGCCTCCCTGTGCGTCCATTTGTTTCTGTGGTGTATGTAAGCATCTATTCTGGTATTTCTGGTATTTTTGACTAGCAAACTTTTTTTTCTTCCACTTGGTTAGTTTCCCGGCTTGAGAGCAATTACGCGCATGCAACTAACCACTCGATCCGCATTCGGGATCCCATACTGGTCTACTTAGGCATGTACCTTCCTTTTTTTTCCTTCTTAGCCATGCGAGATGATAGGAATATGTAGTATACCTCGGAGGTACTAAACCAACCAAATTTTATATGGTGTATTATAAGACACCGGCTGCAAGGCACAAGATCCTAACTTTACTGTATCCACCAGTACAACCCACCAAACCTAGCGTACACAGGTGCCTTAGGTCTTGGTAAAACTTAGCAAACGCGGAAAACAAAATTTTCTTCGAAAACAGAGTAATTTTCGTTGCAAGTCGTACAGCAGCGTGATCTATCCAGGTACGGTTCAGGTTTCGTCTCGATGATGCAGCAATTGTTCATATGTCAATAGTATCATAAGTTATCTGTTTCTAATCCCATTTAGTTGCCTTCCAAAAGCTCGCCTGGGCAATTTCTACGTCATCTCGTGGTTTGGTGCTGAGTAGTGTGACTACGCTAAAATCAAAGCTGGCGGACCCCGGCTCCGTCTGTGCACAACGGATCTTCCGGCCTTCCGATCTCTTGTTCGTAATTTGAACGGGCTCACTGAATCGCGCCAATGAGCTAGTATATCGCTCTTGCGATAAGGGCTCCAATAATGCCCTATTTCGTGGGACCAGTATTTCGACGAGGGGAATATTCAGAGCCAGACTTCATCATGACGAGACTACCCTATGTCAAGTTGTCCTTGTATTACTCGTATTGAAGTACTCTTATCAGCTTTATTCGTTGATAAAGTTTATAAACACAGAAGAATGATACACTGGCTAAGTCTATGCCGATAGTTTTAGATGTGAATTCACTTGGGACTTTTACGGGAGGGTGAAAGCTTGTCAACTAGTTAGTTTCTGCAATACGGGTTCTTCCAGAGCATGGGTCTATGGGGTAAGTGAGTTTGTGTCATAAAACGTAACGCGCAATGAAGGTTCAAGCCGAGCTCGGTACTACTCTATACTTGGCGCCCTTGGAGTCAACACCCTATCCAAAGGGTCGCGCTACGTCGGAGCCAACATCGTCGTATTAAAGGAGAAACTTATTTTTTCCAAATTACTTAGGCAAGTATGGGCCATTTGGGTCGGTTAGCTGCAGCGTCGGGGATTAGTGTTATAGGGGACACTGGACACTGGCAACATTGTCTCAAGATAGCTCAACTTGGTGTTAAGGATTAGAAAGTAGAAGAGAAGTATTGAAGCAGATTGATAAACTCTATCAAAGTCTATACGAATATAAACCACGTATTCAAAGTAGAGTTTTATCCAGGATGTCGAGTATAACTCAAAGGGGAACCCATAGTTGGTACGCAACTACATATCTTGCTGTCTCTATCGTATAGTTAAATGAATTTTTCACGTCGTCACTCGTCGACAGGTATCTTGTGTCGTTTCACAAGCGGAAATTCCATTCGCGTTCAGTTCTAACCGGTATCACTAAAGTGAAACCCCAAATTTAATAAAGTGAAACCCCATCCACTTTTCTGTATCGATAACACTTGGACAGCCACTCATATTAATTTCTATGGATATTTGTCCACTTTTCAACAAGAAAAGAATTCTAAACGGTCGTATTTTGATTTTTATTTTTTTTTTTTCGAATTGACGTTTGTTAAAATAATTTCATTTTTAAAAAGTTACGCGTAATTGATTTAACCATTAATTTTCAAATTTTATAAAAATTTATTTCAATTAAATAATAAATTATAATTATAATTAAAATTTTTAAAAATTTTATAAATATTAATATTATTTATATATAATTTAAATAAAAATAAAATTATTTTAATAAACGTTAATTTAAAAAAAAAAAAATCAAAACGCGATTTAAAATTTTTATTTTATTGAAAAATGGATAAATATTTATAAAAATTAATATAAATAACTATCCAAATGTTATCGATACAGAAAAATGGATAAAGTTTCACTTTATTAAATTTGGGGTTTCACTTTAATGATACTAAATTCCAACAAAACAAACGATCCCTTGCTTTATCCCAGCTAAATATACTTTCTTAGCTATTATTAATCGATACCGTACCCTAGCTACTATGTGTAGTTACTAACATAATGTGGAGGATCGAAACTACAGGTAGATCGAACAAGGAATTTTAATAAACCTATATATTTGGTACGATCCGCCGGCATTGTTCATTTGCTGTCAACTATATATTATAACCGATCCGACACTTCCTTAATAAGTTACATTGATTCATATGAAAATGTGTTTGCCAGGACATGCTCAAAACCATTAGAGCTTCGATAATGATAAGATAAGATGAAGATAAAAATAGATAACGGAAGCCACTCGTGGCGATATGTGGCTGATGCAGTTATGTGGACACCAGGGTTCTGCCAGGCATCTGTAATCTGTACCGCCACATTCTTCCCACTTCTAGCAACCAGTACCTCTTCATTGTTGACGTGCGCATCTTGCTGGCTAACGAGCGCCGGTTACCAATATAAGAAAAGGCTTAGGTTAAGAACGTAGTAGATTCCTGCTGATTTTGAGCGACGATGCTAAAATCTCTATACGTTTTAAGTAATTGAGATGCAGCTAAATACATGAACCATCAATCATCAATCTGAATTTGTCGTGTATCTGACTGCCTCAGTTACCCCCTAACAAGAAACCGCCCGGGAAGCACAGGCAGAAAAAGACCACGCGGATAGTACCTACTGCCAGAAGTTTTTAATAAAGTCCCTATAATATTCGACTTCCATCATCTTATTTGAAAGAGAAAACGCAACATTTTATCTTCCTGCACACTGCGGTCATCTCCGCGCCATTCCTCATCCGTGATGGCTTCATCCAATGAAGGTGCTGAGCTGAGGCTTGTCTCGTCAATACGTTATAAATTCGCCAGTGTCTCCGCCGATGAGAAGAAACTTAGTGATGCACTTCACTCGCAACTTGTTCCACTCCTTGAAAGGGCAGGTAGTCAGCATAAGGCTGTAAGAGATGCTGTATGTATCTACTTTTCGCATATACCTGAATTTATTACTAATTATCTAAACAGGCCTTTCAAGCGTTCATAAGCGTCAACAATTTCGTTAAGCCTGCAGGGTATGTGTCATGTTCTGCCAATAACAGCATCCCTTGCTAACCTCCACGCAAGCGTCATCTTGCCCGTCGCGGCTCTTGTAGAGCAGTATAAAAAGACTAGCTCGCCTATGGTCAAGCAGCTGGACCTAAGCCTCATAAAACAGGGTATTTTGAGACTTGACCAACATGACCGACGAGGGCTACTTCCGTTGGTACTAAGAGGAATTTCTAAGGAAACTAACTTAGCCGGCGCCGCTGGATTTTTCAACATCTTCTTACGCCTACTTCTGGAGATTAAAATACCTGGACGAGGTAGCAATGAAGATATTGCCCTTCGAGAGAAAATCGGCCTTTCTAATATAGGTGATGCTAGCTACATATCGCAGTGGCTTGGCAAGCTCTTCCTTTTGAGGCAGGATTTGGCCTTAGCAAGTGACGAAGAACTCGATGGGAAACTCCGCGCTTCGCCATCAGGCCTTACGCGTGAGGATATTGCGTTCCTGAGGAACAACAGCCCTCAAACCTGGAAGCCGGGTAGCCCAGTTAGCCTGAGCCTACCGGAATGTAAAACAAAGGCTGTCAACTTTCTGGCAAGTGGTGCGTTCACAGACGACGAGCGATACATACCGATGATATGTGCCGCTGGTTCGGCAGATTCGCGAATCACATCGATTGCTGATGACGTCCTAAAAAGGTCTAATGTTGACCTGGAAAATAGAGATATAGTTCGATCGCTCTATGACGCACATAAAAGGTTCCCGGCTGCTCATCGGATACAGGTTCTTAGGTTGCTCTCAAAATCATCTACCGCGTGCAACTTTAAACAAGAATTGCTAGAAGCCGTCCGGCAGGATTTCAATATTGTATCTGGTGATGATGCGTCCGTCCTCGGTCTCGAAGGATTGCGACTTAGCAAAGCATTATTGGCCTTTCTGGGCTGGGTGGCTCGAAACAAATCCATTTCTAGTGACACAAATGACGATATTGGGCCTCCTCTTGTTCTTATCCTGAAAGACTACGTTCTCAAGCAGGGATGGCCGGAGCCCACGCCTCGTGGAAAACAGTCGCAGGCTCAAGACGAGCAGAGACTGCGAGCTAATGCGTATGAAACTATCGGCACCCTCGCAAGGGGAGGGAATTTCGAGTATAAGGCAAAGGATTCACTATTGAAGTGGCTCTTTGATTCCCTAGTCTCCGATCCTAGCCCGGATATTGTGGTCTACATCGAAAGTGCCCTATCAAGCATGATGGGTCTTTTCAAGCCGACAACCCCAGCAGAAACGAGGGATCTAGAAATATTACTCCTGGAATATATGACTTTGCCCCAAGGACAAGAAAGAAGAACGGCACGACATGTTGCAGCACGCTTTGCGAATAATTGCCTTCCTTACAGTAATATTCAAGCTCGATGGATCGATATTCTGGCATTAGCTGGTGGAGCGTCTGAACGACGTGATGTACTGGAAGAAGGACAACGGGGGCTTGATCCGTGGTGGGCTACCAAATTCCACCCTGAGAGTACACTAATCCTGCCAGATTGGACCAAACTTACAGAGATGCTCTTCAACACAGACCGTGAAACTGATGAAAGCCGTATGGATGTCGATCAGACATCGAAATACACATTATTTCACAATAACATCCTTCGAGCTTTTCCTATAGCAATACGATATGTTAAACAGATCCTATTCTTAACTGCATTAGGCGAGGAGAAGTTTGAGATAGATTGGGAGTCTCAGCTAGAACGAAAATTGCAAAACGATTTGGAGAGCCGCAATCGTATTAGAAAGTATCTTACCGTCACAAACGTGGAATCGCTGTTGGCACTGCTCAACGCAGCCTTTGATGGGCTTCGAGATCATCCAGAGCTTGGTGTTGAGGAGCATATTGGGTGTATTGCCGAGATATTGTCATTCGCACCCTCAAAAACTGTGATATCTACGTTGTCAGCGAGAACGCAAGAATTACTCCCCATAATCAAGTCCAACAATCTGAAAGTCAGGCAGTTGGCGTCCAAGGTCTTCGGTATACTAGCGCCATGGAACAGCCAGTCTGCTACTTTTATTTCTCGCCTACGGGATTTTATCACATCATGTCCAGAACCCTCAGCTTCTCAGTCTGCTGAGTATCAAGGCTCTCTACTTTGCCTGGGTAGCTATTTCTCCCGCGCTGCTTACTATGGAAAGATCAAACCCGCAGATGTATCCGAGCATGCCCAATTTATCTACCAGAGGCTGATATCGTCATTGCGGAACGGGAGCGCAGATATCCTAGCCTCTACACTGGAATCCGTCTCTCAACTTTGGACTGCGAATATTTACTTCCCTCAGAAGGACCAGGATCTAACGGAGATCATTGACTCCTTGGCCAAACTTTCACTTTCAGGAAATGAGAAAGCAATTAGTACTCTGGGAAGGCTAGCGATTCCTTCATCGGCCGATATCTCAGGCGATGAAGCAGAACCGACAGCGAAGATCCTCGCCAAACTATTTGCGCTGTCTGATATCAGGCGAACGGAAGTTCATTTCACTACTGGAGAGGCAATCGCCTGTGCGATCGCTCGTTGGGATTCTGAAGCAGTGCAACTCGGTTTAGACGTGGAACCTTCTGGATCAGGTAAATCCGATATCATCGACAGCCTTGGAAAGCGACCTCCTAGAATTGATGCGACCATAAACAAACTTATAGAGGGTTGCAAAACCACGAAGCCATCCGTTTTGAAAGCGTCTGGTATATGGCTTTTTTGCATTATCCAATATTGCTCGAACCTCCCTGAGATCCAGTCTCGCCTACGTCAGTGCCAGGTTGCTTTTATGCGACTACTTTCCGCTCGGGATGAACTCGTCCAAGAAACAGCATCGCGTGGACTTGCTTTGGTGTACGAAAGGGGTGACCCGTCTCTCAAGTCAGAGCTTGTGAAAGATTTAGTCTCCAGTTTTACCGGAACTAAAACACAGTTGAAGGTTGACGAGGACACCGAACTATTCGATGCTGGTGCTCTACCAACAGGAGAGGGAAAGTCAATTACGTCTTATAAGGACATTGTTAATCTTGCTAACGAAGTCGGCGATCAAAGTTTGATATACAAGTTCATGGCTCTAGCCACGAACGCCGCTACGTGGACTGCTCGTTCCGCTTTCGGCCGCTTTGGATTAAGCAATATTCTGTCAGACGCGGAGTTAGACCCAAAGATTTACCCTAAGCTGTATCGATACCGGTTTGACCCAAATACAAACGTGCAAAGATCAATGGACGATATCTGGAAAGCGGTTGTCAAAGACCAGACGAAAGTGATTGATGAATATTTTGATGCCATCATGACGGATCTTTTGAAGAGCATACTGGATGGAAGAGAATGGCGTGTACGAGAGGCAAGCTGTGCGGCCATTGCGGAACTTATATACGGACAGCCATTCGCCAAGTACGAAAAGTACTACGCTGAAATCTGGAGGCTCGCATTCAGAGTCCTAGATGATAAAAAAGAGTCAGTCAGAGCCGCCGCTCTGAAACTATGTATGGGACTATCAAAGACGCTTGTCACCCAACTTCAGGAGAACAACTCTTCTGCTTCTGCTAGGGCAATGATGGCTCAAGTTCTCCCGTTCTTGTTGTCCGACAAGGGAATTGAAAATTCAGTGAAGGAAATAAAGTACTTCTGTATCAAAATCGTTCTAGACGTCGTCAAAAGCGGAGGTGATGCATTGAAGCCATCTATTCCGGCTATCATCACACATTTCCTTGGATTACTCAGTACCGTAGAGCCGGACGAAGTCAATTTTGCGTACCAAAGATTCAGTGAAGAGGATCGCGAAAATCTGGACAAGCTACGAGGCACCTTTGCTACTCGATCGCCTATGTTTGAATGTATCGTGGACTGTCTGCGGTTCATTGACGAAGACACTATGAAGGAACTGGCCCCGCAGTTAGTCTCGACCATTAAATCAGCTATTGGAATGCAGACCAAGATCGGCTGCGCCGAACTTCTCAGTACATTGGCACTTCGACACAGCATTCTGTTACCCCCGTATAACGCGCAGTTTCTAAAGACGATGGAGACGCAGATCCTGGATAGGAATCATGAAGTAAACAAAGCGTATGCTAGAAGTTCTGCGTATCTGCTAAGATCGGCGACCCTAGAGTCTCGAGACCGGTTCACATCGCGACTCGTAGATCTGTATTTTGGAGCCGAGGATGATACTCGGCGGCAGAAAGTGGCTGATGTTGTTCTAGCCATAGCGAAGGTCTCCCCTGACGCATTTTCCGACCTCGAAGCCCGCCTCTTACCTTTCTCCTACCTGGCAAAACATGACACTGATGACTACGTATCGGAAGAATTTGAAGCTGTATGGAGCCAACATGCGGGTGGAAGTCATAGTGTAAAACGCTTCGTCGATGAAATTACACAGTTCGCACTGAAAGGCCTTGATACATCGAAGTGGGCTCTTCAACATGGGGCTGCCATAGCCGTGGCGTCTATGATCACCGCACTCAGCAGTGCCGTTGGGAAAGACGGCCAGTTTGCTGACGCGGACCTACAGAAAATCTGGCCTCCGCTAGAAAAAGCGCTGTCGCTCAAAACATTCAACGGCAAAGAGAAGGTAGTCACCGCATATCCCCTCTTTGTACTCCATGGCAAAAAGTTGTGGAGCACAGATTCAGTTTTCGCAGCGCAACTGAAGAAGATAGCTATCCGCGAAGCAAAACGAAACAATGATACGTATCGTCCTCATGCATTCCAAGCCCTCGCGGATTTCGCTAGTGCCCGAGAGGATTTGGACATGTACGCGGAAGTGGTTGGTATCGTATCAGACTACTTGAAGCCCGATGAAGCACACAAGGTTACGGAGCTGGAGCAGAAGACAACCGATGCAGCACTCAAAGCTACCCTGACAGCATACAATCGTCAACGAATGCGGGAGGCGCCGCTTAACGTGCTTGATACCATAGTGACTACTCTAGAAGGAGTGAAAGAAGCAATTTCAGTGGCTAGAGATACGTGGTTTACCAGCGCCACCGAAATCATGAACCAAGCCGCAGCCTCTGAAGGTTCTCCAGACTCTTCGGCGGGTACCGTGGCTACTCGATGGTTCAGACTGCTGGTGGCAGATGAGAGCGACGTAATTCTTGAAAACCAACGTACGAACCGCGCGAAAGCACTGGGAGCTTTCGTGAAGGCGTTGAAGAAGGGCGTTTTTGGGGCAGTTAGCGAGCAGGGACCGTTACTTGAGGAGGTGGAGCAGAAGTTGAAGGCTATGATAGAAGCTGAAAGGTCCATAGATGTGCAGAAGCTGCTGGAGCAGGTCACTCAACAGCTTGCTGTTTAGGGAGATGTAGGGAATGTGATTGTGTGTAAGCGATGAGTTACAGGTACCCAACCCATAGACTTTTTTTTATTGACTCCTTTTCAAAATGATTTGTGTCATGATGAATACGAACGTACCTAAGATATCCTTCCAGTAATTGACGGTATAGAAGACTTTCTGCTTTATGAAAGTTGACGTAGGACTGCTTGTATACACCACTGTGCCGAGTAACTTGTCCTTGAATAACCTCAGCGTAATGACTATTTCGGTAGGTATCCAAATATCCCATATTTGAAACACAGTTTTTGTTGAGAAATAAGTCACGTAGGACCTTGAGTCGTCATCTCAAGAAATACATAAAGAACCCCCTTTTTTGGTGTTACGTCAGCAATGATGGATCACCTCCCAGATGTAAGGTACCACAGTACGTACCTACTTACCGCGGGGTGTAAGCTTGCGGAGAAAGGTCGGGAAAGGATAACAGTGGTTCCAATTATTTTTTTGGTGGCTTTATCAGCTTATCTATCGGTGGTCGGCCCCACACAAATAGATGTTGCGTCACAATAGCCGCCTTCAAGCCCATTAACTCCCATTTAGTATTGCAGCACAGTCATCTGCTACAAGCATCATTTTCATACAAAACAACTTTCATCTGATTTTTGTTTGCCTCGGGCGGTGATCACTACTCGTACCTTTCCCGTAGAATGTGGATTATTCATTTTATTACAGGCGAAATCCCACCAGAGTATTTAAGCTAAGAGCTAGTCCATTGCGAACTTAGATCCTGCCATTAACGTTTTGGTTCGTCTTCAACTGCGAACGCCTACCGCCTGCTACCTAACCTCACAACCTCGCAACCTCGCAACCTCACAACTTCATAGCATCACAACATCACAACTTTATAACCTTACGAATTTACAACTTTTTACCCCAACTTCGTATAAGCAGCTCCTCGACGCATACACCCATCGAGTAATAACCGCGCACATAACCGAATATTCAACGTATACATTTTATCCTCTAGAGTTATACCCCACTAGCTTCACAAGATGGATGAGGACGTAGTGCAATTCATGGCCATAACTGGCATCTCGGCCGAGCACGTAGCTCGTGGTTACCTCGAAATCTCAGGTGGCGACCCTATGCAAGCCATCCAACTCTTCTACGAAAACCCAGAGTTACAAGCTAGCTTTAACCAGCCCGCCGCTTCAACTTCCACTTCAACCAGACAGCCTGCATCGTCATCTGCAAGTCGAAGCCGAGGAGGTTTTACGGGTCGCGAAGATGCCAGCGGAGTTATTCACATAGATTCTGACGACGACGATGTGCATATGGCGAATGATGATTTTGACATACCTGATGAGGAGGATGATGTTACGGCGATAGCAAGAAGCGCGCAAGAGGAAGAAGATGCTGCTATGGCAAGACGGCTACAAGAGGAAATGTACTCAGAAAATCACGGATCGATGGATGGAGTAAGAGCACCCATAGCACAAACTACCGAGACTCTCGCAGCGCCCGATCCATCCTGGGGTTTAGATGATGACCGAGAAGCTGCTGTCATAGAGCAACTACGTCGACGGAGAGCACAAGGTGGGCTTGGCTAGCTACTGTTTCTCTTCCCGTTTACTTTCCTAACCTTCTTCATAGGTACCAGTGCCAACCCTTTCAACCAATCATCCGTCGATTGGTTTGACCGGGAAGATGGTGTTCCATCACGAAGCACACAACCTACCACCAACAATACATCACGGAGACTAAGAGATCTTTTCGCACCCCCAACAACTCTAATTACTCGTCTGCCGTTAGATGCCGCAAGAGACCTCGGAAAGGAAGAGAAGAAGTGGATACTTGTTAACCTGCAGAAGATGGACGACTTTCGATGCCAGGTCCTTAACAGAGACCACTGGAAGAATGAAGACATTGTGTCTTTGATCCGCGAGCACTTCATCTTCTTACAATACACCCTAGATGACCCTTTCGCCCAGTCATATACCACATTCTACTTCGCCAATCAAGCTCATGAGGATGAAAATAACTATCCCCACGTTTCCATTATCGATCCCCGTACCGGAGAGCAGGTAAAAGTTTGGTCGGGAGAATCATTTCCCTCTATGACGGAGTTCCATTCAGATCTTGTCGAATTTCTCGATCGATACAGCCTAGCTGCCAACAGCAAGAATCCCGTGGTTAAGTCAAAGCCGAAGACGAAACCTGTGGATATTAGCCGACTGTCAGAAGAAGAGATGCTTAGAATAGCTTTACAGAATAGCCTTGACGAGAACGGTGGATCGTCAGAGCCTAGCGTGCAAGATCCAGACGCTCTTACCAAGTCAAACCCAGATATTGGAAAAGGCAAGGGTAAAGAGGTTGAGGAATCTAATGATTCAGCTGAGGACTCTAATCAATCCCCTACGGCATTAGCCTTTGCCCAAATATTATCTACTAATCCTCACGTGGAACCTGAGAACAACCCAGCAACCACCACTAGAATACAATTCCGTCACGCCGGAGGTCGTATTATTCGGAGATTCTCCATCACAGACCCCGTTCGTCGCATCTACGAATGGTTAAAGGCCGAGCCTCTCGAGGGCAAGGAGAATATCCCATTCGAGCTCAAGGCGATGCCAGCAGGCCGGGATCTGATCGGAGAGATAGGAAAGACGATCGAGGAGGCCGGCTTGAAGCAGGGTACTGTTATGATCGAGTTCATCGAGGACTCGTAAGTGGATGGCGCCGCAGGAAAGGAACACATGGGGCTGACGGTTGCGATGCGGGGCTAGGCTTACGGAAATTCATATCGCATTTGATATTCATGGATCGGGAACATGTGTTATAGATTTTTGTTTTGCAACGATTCGCAACGGCCAGGGACCAAAGTAACCGTTGTCTACACTACTACTACTTTAGAGCTAGCTCCCTAGCAGAAACGAGTTCTTTCCCGCGCAGTTATTAATTTGATGCTTAATGCTTGTGATGTGATCTGTGTTAGGTACCTACTTTTAAGGTAAAATGGTTTTTTTATCCTCGCAATGATTATTAAGTAGCTGTAGTCTTGCCCTAGAGAGGAAGATTAGTATGAATTTAGCCCCTCTTCAGGCGTTGAGACTTTTTATCTTTAGTCAGTTTTATATACAGAAGTGATTCTTCTACTCATTATTATCATTTCACAGTCTGTCACTCTACCGAAAGCCTATACTGTGGAACCTACCGACAGTTAGTAAATTCAAAGTGATCGCTAAGATTTCTTATAGGGTCATTGTTATAAGTGTCGTCAGTAATGTATTAGTTCTGCATAGTTCACTGATGTAGGGGTGTCTGTCTGGTAAAGAGAGACTTACTATGGCTGTCAAAAGCTCCTATTGGCTCTGGCTCTGGCCCCGGCCCCCGCGAGCTGTAGTTGCCAATCCAGGCGTGGGGCGCACACATCTCGGACCACAGAAGTCGGGCTGCCGCGCCGGGTGGGGCCGTGATCGGCCCCCGCGATCCTGACGGTAACGGCCGGAACAAAGGCCGGCACTGTCCACCAATGAGCATCAAAGGAGGGTTTATGTGCGGCTTTGATTGGCAACTTAGTTAAACGACGCAATTATAGGGATATAAAGGAAAGAGAAAAGAATATTAATGAGGGAGTGCTCGGCATTTTCTACCTAAGTTTGCTTGCTTGCTTGCTTGCTTATTATCTAGGTAGGTACATAATATGAGCTGCTTAGGAAACTTATCATCCATCCTCCTAAGTCCTAGCTCGCCATGAACGACTCGGCCTCCCAGACCTGCAAGATGTTGCAAATGGGTATCTGCAAATGAGCATGAAAATGAAAATGAGAAAAATGCCATTAGCCATATAGCATTCATCGATGAAGTTGCAGCATCCTTCGTCACTCGGGGGTGGATCATTGAAATCCTATTACTGTGACGTTGCCGCGATGAGACTGGAAGTAAATGGAAAGTTGTGCGAGTGAGGCTAGCTGAAGAATCACTCAGTAGGAGGGGGGTGAGCTTGACTTGTCCCGGCGTTGGGCGCGGTGCTGGGACCCTCGTAGGGAATCGAAAGGGTGGTGTCTCCAGAGTCGGTGGAATCTTCGGTTCCGTCAGATTCTGCCTCTTCTCCTTTTTCCTCTCCTGGCTCATCTCCTTTCTCTTTTTCCGGTTCACCTCGTTTCTCTTCTTCCGAACCATCATCCTTTTCCACTTCCATTTCATCTTCTTTTCCCTCTTCTACTTCGTCAACTTTCTCCCCTGCTTCGCCGACTTTCTCTTCCTCTACCTCTTTAGCTTTTCCTTTGCCTTTGTCCACTTTGGCATTTTCCTTGCCGCGATCCTGCTTGCCTTTGCCTTTGCCTCTGCGGCGGACATCCTTCGCCTTGCCCTTACCCTTGCCCACATATCCGGCATCCTCTTCTTCGGAACTCTCTTCTTCAGAACTTGACTCCTCGGGGCGAGGGCGGGGGCAGGGACGAGAACTGGGACCTGCTTCATTGGTGTCATCGCCATCCGCGTAGTGAAGGTAGATCAGACCCGTAGCTTGGTCCTTTTGAATTGGGTAGTGTTCGAACTTCTTTGCAGGGGGGTGTTGCTCTCCGCAGCTGTAGCACGGACCGATGTTGGCGACCTGGTCGATGATCTGAGCCATTTCTGGGCCGCCAAAGTGATCAGAGACCAAGCAATTTCCTCTGGAACGGAACAAAATGGGTAAGTTGTTTGGTCCTGGGGACTGAATTCTGTAGCCGTCGAGCTGATAAGAGTGGTTGAGCAAAGCGTGGGCCCAACTACGGAGATGGTTCGCGGTCAGATTTGTCAAGCGAAACGTGCGAATGACATCCATGGCATGCTTCTGGCCCTTAAACGAGATGGTGTCTGTGTGCAGAGGGCAGAAGTCCGCAAAAGCCCACCAAGGGTGACCTAGGATCCTCTTCGTAGCTGGAGGGCGCATCTTGGTATTCTGTTTGTCTCTCCATAGATCACAATCATCGTGATTGCATTCAATGGGGCCAGAGAAAAAGGTTACGGACTTCTTCTTCTCTAACAAAGACCTTACGACAGCGTCACCATGACGCTCGGCCTTGTCCAGGTAGTAAATATAAATAAATACGCTGCCCGGATCATTAATGTGAAATGCTATATTGCGCGGCCGAAAAATCCATGAATCAATTCGGCTACGGGCCTTCTTCGCCCGAACCGAATCTCCCTCCGCAGAAGCGTTGCCGCCCTCTCTGGGCCGGTCCACGCTGGCTAGGGCCGACCGATCTATGACAAATATGTCATTCTCAAGGCTGGTTCTAATTGCCTTGCTCGTCCGGGCTGGGCCCATCATGTGGAGAGCAACATCTTCTCGATCGAAGGCCCCATCGTAGGACGTCCCCTCCAGGGAGACCATGCGCCAGTAAATGTCTCGAGGAAGACTTGTCCGTTGCTGGTAGCGCGACGGTGCCGTATGGCGACCACCCGCCGCCAAAATCGGTCGGTAGGATTCCGTATCCCCGAGCCCAGTATCTATGCGAGACCCGCTTGACGATAACAATCCGACGATATATTTACCGTCTGGTACTGCGATAGTTCGACCCAATTCCTCTCCGGGAAGAAGATTAGCGTTTTTTCTGCCGCCGCCGCCGCCATTATTGTTGTTCTCGTGGTTCTCATCGTTGTCGGCACCATCGGGGTCATCATCCTTCTCTTCTTTACCTGATTTATGAGCCTTCTTCTTCAAAGTTACGGCCTCCTGGTGAAGTTGATTAAGGCTTTTTTCGTCCACGTCTTTCTTGTATCTGTCTTGATAGACCAAAGCCCAAATAACGACATCTCTATCGGTCTCTGAGGACATGAGTGTCGCCATGATGATAGATGGTAGGGAAATGACCTGGGTAAACTGAAAGGGAGTCAGAATGGGGGTCAAGAATGGCTTGAAGGAAATGTTAAAGTGTGAAATGAAAACCTGTAAGGCTGGGTATGTTGTGTAAGTTGATGGATGGGGAGATATATCAATACGGAATAGAGTAATGCAGTTCCAATGTTATTTAAATATTCCATTGCATTTTTGTGATGTGCGCTCTCATGAGGGCGAATGGCAATGGGTATGTGAAAAGGGGATACATAGGTAGAAGAGGCAAAGTATATGAAGGGAGCGAAGAGCGATGGGGAGATACTAACCTTTGAAAACCAAGTACGAGGTGTGACCAAATAAATCTCGATGATGGAGTTGCTTGACCAAAAGGTTGAACCAACTTAGCTTTGAAGAAAAAAGGATGGCTAATGTTGTTTCAAGTTTCGAGAAGCTCGATTGTAGAGGCAAGAATCTTCTTGTTGTTTCGTAGCTTGGGAAGAAGAGAGTGGGAGAAAGGAAAAAGACTGGGGGTGCCTGGGTATTTATGTAGAAAACCAGAGAACAATGTGCCTTGGGCCTTAGAGAAAAACTGGAAAGTAGGAAAGAACAGTTACTGAGGTAGCAACCAGGTCAGGTTACACATCGTGGCCAATGACAGAGGGTTTGGAGGAATTCTAAGGCAGGTACACGCAAAAGTTGCAGACTTAGAGCGGGTCAAGCTTGTTTCGAAACGTGGATACAAGTTATTTTCGACCACTAGAAGGGTTTATAAGATGCAGGTGCACAAGAGAACTTCTTTTAGGGCGGGTACAGGTTGGGTAAGGAGAATACAAGATAAGTGAATGTAAGGCGGGTACTGTTTGATAGAAAAGTTCTCTTGGGAAGTGCAGGAAGGTACATGCTATAGTGGGTAACTGTAGAGTGGTACGTCTCATAGGCGACGACGTGGTAGACGATATGGTGTGGATGACGACTATAAAGAGTGGCAGCTTATAGTTGCCGACTATAGGAAACGTCGTACTAGTAGTGACAACTTTAAATTGTAATGTCTTCTAAGTGATGACGACTATAGAAGACGGCATGCTATAGTCGATAGTCATAGTCGATAGTTATAGTCGACGACTATAGTCGGCGGCTATAGACAACGGCTGTAGACTAACTTAGGTTATACTCGGCGATCGTATAGAAGTACGTGTTATAGGCAACGACTATAGAATGACAGGTACGTATCCACACTTATAGCGACGCAAGACTAAATACATCCAAAGAAGTCAGCAAATCATATTCGTCTTAACGCCCAAAACTTATATGTTGATAGAATAATATTAACGGCACCTGGGAAGTCAGAGGCAGGTGCCTATTAATTTATAGTACTTTTTTCTCTCCATATTTTCGTTGGAGCCAGTCACCGGTACGGAACGAGTAGAGGCAAATCTACTTTTTGGACATCTTTATTTTTCACCCAAAGTAGTAACTATTCACAGCGTCGTGAATGTAAAGGGAGCCGATTGATTTGGTGGCTATTACACCACTACTTCCTCCGGCACGATTTCTAACGACAATACGAAGATATACTCTAATGTTTAATATTAAGGGTATCATAATGATAAGAATTGCTATGAACTATTTGCGCATTAAGTAAAGACTATTGTTGGACTCTGTCACGGTCAAGGTCTACGTCAGCTAGCTTGACGGGCTTTGTCCAGAATAACAGCTTGTGCCCTAAAAAGAGCACAAGAAACAACATGAGGCTGACATATGCCGCGAAGAAATCGCTAGTTTTCCACTCGATGAAAACAGTAAACCCGTTGGTTAAGAGAATCAACACGCAGAAGAACAGGCCAAACCAAGTTAAGTATGGCTGGAGTGGAGCGGCATAGGGAAGGTCTTTTCGGGAGATTCCCTTAAACTTTAGGGCATTCATGAATCGTAAGTGGCAGACACTGATACAAGACCAGGTAATAAAACCAGCTATGGCAGTGATGTTTAGTAGCCAGTTGAAGACATCACCACCGTTAGACGATAGATTCATAAAAGCGAGAAGGCCGATGGCTGAAGTGACAGCCACTGCAAAATAAGGAGTTCCATACTTGTTGGTACGGGTCAAAAATGCGGGGGCATTGCGTTCCGTAGCCAAGCCGACGAGAATTCGACTTCCAGAGTAAACATTTGAGTTGGCAGCGGAGAGCACAGCAGTTAAGAGGACGGCGTTGATGATGTGGGGGAGGACGGAAACACCAGCAAGGTTGGCTGCGATAACGAGAGGCGATGCCGAGGCATTCGTAGTGCCGATCTGGAGGTCCTCATTGTCGTAAGGTACAAGCAAGCCGACAAAGAATATGGTTGCGACGAAAAGAGATAGAATCCCCCAGAATGTCCACCTAATAGCTTTGGGGACATTCTTTGCAGGGTCGTGAGTCTCTCCCGCACCAATACCAACAAGCTCCGCGCCTTGGTAGCTAAATCCAGCAGTAACCAGAACCGACCAGAACCCAACGAACTTTCCGGTGTTTCCAGTCTCGATGTATTCAGCGAAAGGACCGGGGTGCACCCAGGTATCGAATCCGAGATACCCGTTCTTACCCACGCCAGCATCGATACAAATGGCGAATATGATGAAACCAACAATGGTGACGACCTTGATGCTAGAGAACCACATTTCGAAGCTGCCAAAATAACGAATAGGCAAGAAGTTAACGCCCGTGAAGACAACCCAGAAAATGGCAATGAATATTCCGATGCTGAGACTCGAGTTCCAATACTGGATAATAACACCGGCTGCTACGAGTTCGAGGGCGAAGGTTATGGACCAGCTGAACCAATAAATCCAGCCCATAGCGAAACCAAGAGAGCGATCGACAAATCGAGAAGCGTACACGGTAAAACTGCCAGCCACCGGAATAAAGGAAGCCATCTCACCCAGACTCGTCATGACGGAGAACACAATTGAGCCGACGAAAAGAAAGGCGATGAGACAGCCAACAGGCCCTGCCGTCGCCAACGCCTCCCCACTACCTAGGAAAAGACCAGTCCCGACAGTTCCTCCGATGGCGATAAACTGCAGATGGTAGCTGCGAAGCCCCCGATGCAGCTGGTCGTCGCCAGCCTCAACATCCTTCTGACCATTTCCCGTTAGAGAATTCTCCTTCGGGCTCTTTTCCCCCTCGCTGACGGCTGGGTCCATCTCGACAGTTAAATCGACTCGACGACAACACAAGGCGCAACGAGCGTGACGGAGGGGGGAGGGTTAGGTACTAGAAGGACCGTGGGTAGGTAGGGAATGTACCTAATTAGTCACGTAGGGAGGGGATGGGATGGGAAGTGAAAGGGGAACGTGGTCGTGTGCGCGCCGGGGGGTGAGGGGGGGGGGGATTATATATATACCTAGGTAGGTAGGTATATACTATGTAATGTAAGGTAAATAAGCTTCTCGGGAACGGGAACGGTTACCGTCGACTTTAAAGAGATATAGGTAGTTAAGGACTTTCTAGAAAAAAGTTTTCGAAACTGATCATTGGTCACATACGAAGTACATAGTAGAGCACAATAGCACAAAAATACGGACAAGACTTACTAGGTTCGAGACTCGACTCGAACTACTTTGGACCAAAACATATTTGATCGCCTTTAGACTTACCCTACCAGCCTACTATGTACTGGAACTAACTACACACACATATGGGTATGGCATAACTACTACGGCATTACCGAAAATGTCTCATGATCCGGTCGGGTCCATTTCCTCGCGACCAGTGCGACGTAGGCTGGAAATTCGGCTCCAAAGAATAATTTGCCCTATCGGTGGCGTATCGTTGGACTGTAGCTCCACTGAAATATTTTTTTTCTCCTTCCCCATCAATTGACGAATGGGACTCTAAGCGCGCGAACTTGCTGTAACGCTATCAAGGGTGCGTGGGTTGCGTGGGTTGCGTGGGTTACGTGGGCCAAATTTTAAAAAATTCCGCCGTTCGCGCGATTCCGATAGCAGTCATCGGTGTCCTTGACATCATGTGGTTATATGTATAAGTCTAGGTAAGTTAAGTAAAGTATATGTGAGGCTCTCGTCACCCGCCGTGGTATGATATAACCAAAATAGGTTGCAGGAGTTTTTATAACCTTACGAGGAAAACAAGTTTGTTTTTTTGTTCTCATTCGAATTTTTTTTCTTATTGCAACGCATAGACGCCGATGGCCCAACGCGGATACCGACGCGTCAGGTTAGTCTTAACATCTTTTGGACCAGGCTAATAAGTATTACCATTTCATATTAGCCAACGTTTGTCAACTTGTGCGATAAGCTACTACCTAGGTATCTATGTCAGTGTCTAACATATGTGTTAAGCTTTTATTAACCTATCTTTCATACTGTAACAAACTATAATAACCTCGTGGGCCACTATCTTTTAAGTTAAAACGTCAGATCCGGCTGTAAGACCTAGCTTAGGCTCTTCTTTGATTGGCTTTAGCGTAAGTTGCCAACAGGAAATACGCTGTTAGCTTTCAATCGGGTAACCCTAGCTTCATATAGAAATCGGTAAGGACCCGCGTGGGCCTTGCTATTCTGTCTTAACCGTATTTCTCTCGTTTAGCAACGTTACCCATATGCTCCGCTTAGATTTGGATCAAAAAAAAAAAAAAAAAAAAAAAAAACCGCTTATAATATGAGGTAGACGTGCGAAGTCATGGCGGTCAAAAGGAATTGTTGATTTTCCCCGCTGAGCATTGACCGCAGATCTCCCAGAGATCTTTCGCATTATGTGTTGGTAAATAACCGGGTCAAGGTTCATGACGAAACCCAAATGATTTCCTGAACGAAATACTCAATTCAAGTCTTGAATGCTTTATTTAATTCTGGTACATCAGGTGATAAATAATCACCAAAACCAGAATACTATAGACTACCTTTACAGATTGCATCAAACCTATACCATCGCCGTAGCCCACGGATAGAATTGATAATCGCATTGGTATTGAGGGGTTTTCGGGGCATCTTAGATAGTATTTTACGTTAATAAAAAATATTGGGAAAAAACGGTGGTCAATTTCACACAAAAGTCACCACTAAAACATCACCCTACCCGGCATTCAATGCCGTGGATCTGAACGGATATAAGATGCATATAAATACAACACCTAGCCGGGTCCTCTAACTAACCACATAAGCAAGCTACTGCAGTTTCCCTACGGTGAATACCTACGTGTAATATTCGAATTACATTGGCTTTAGTGTAGCCGCTAACTTTTAGGTCATAATGCGAAAAGGGGTATGGGGACCCCATTCCGGAGGTAAAGGTTATCTTAATCTAATGCCAGTGGGCAGGCAATCCTTGACATAGCCGTATAATGCCATCCTCGACACGGTATATATACTCATCATCCACAATTGTTTAGGCAAGCCAAAGAAAAAAAAAAAGTCGCACTCGGAATAGGTGCCCACTAGAATATTAAAAAGAGGAGTAAGGATCAAACAAAGTGCTGTTTGTGTCTCCCTCCATCAAGGTCAGAGCTCAACTTTCGTACGATATGAGCCAGGCTACCTTCGTTTGCCTTGCAGCCGACTCTGGGTTATCGGAATTCTACGCGAGACAAATATGCCTACTTTCAGTCGGTTCAACCACTGGCTCGTATAGTTTAATCTAGAGCCCCATAATCGAACTCTTGTTGATATCTAAACTATGATATAACGATTAGGACTACACTATTAGAGAAAGACTGCATACCAAATTTAACCCTATAAATTTTATATGTGGGCAAGGTTATAAACCATAGTAGGCGTCAAGAAAATGGTCTCAATAATATCGGTGTAACTAAACGAATAATAATGAAATAGAACATTTTACCTTTATCATACTAGTTATCGTTTGTATATATAGATACCTACGTATAATCCAAATTTTACCTCAAACACTCATATCACTCAGAGAAACACTACATCAGATACTATACTAAGAATCAATATATGTTAGGTATATTATTCTTATCAAGCGTCTTTTTCATATTATTGAACGGTGTCCTTCACCCATATGCCGTAACTCAGATGCACCTACCTCTTTCCATGGCGAAGCATATTGTACCCTACTAGTTTTGTATCGGTTCCGCTAAGCCTCTAGTTAAATACCTATAAGATACGAAGCTTCGATTGCCGTACAAGTAATTTTTCTGTTAGACACTTTAGTAATAAAATCTATTTCAAGCCATTTATATTAACATATCAGCGTTAATGATATACTGCTGTGTTATGCTGCTTATATGCGGCTTTATTTCATGTGTAGAGAAAGGGGTTTCCCGATAGTAATCCCAATCCTTCTGGTCTCAGTTGCTACGGGATCTTGAGTGTAAATCTTCAATGTCATGCCTATCTTCCGGGTCAACGGCGGAGCATTGAACGACAAGGCTTTTGAGACTGCCATCCAGATGCGGATAACGATGGGTAGGGAAGTCGGCAGATGATCTGATGACGGATTCTAGCCTGTCAACACGAACCCTCACACGAGATATTTGAGGATGCACGCCTGCATTTCCCGCGATTATGCATCCCATTGCCAGTTAAAGCATGTACCATGCACACAGAGAAGCGGCTACAACGTGTCAGTCCGATACTAAAGACGTTTTCCTTGACCCCAGGGCCATTTATTCACGAGCAATTAATGTTAGCACTACTTATTGCGATTCCAGCAGGGGTGAGAAATCTTGCCTATGTGAACTGGGAAGTACCTGAGCATCTTCGAAATCTGTGAGTTTTAACGCTCGGTATATGAAATCTAGTTCGATTTAGCTGTACGAAATGTTTGGCGCCGTGCAGCAACTTTAAAGGGTTAGTTAGGTCTTACCTACTATAGTGGTAATAGGCCAGCACCAGTGTGACTTTTGGAGAGAATCATCGGTCTCACTGGACTTTGGAATTCCACTTACCCTTAGAACACAGTTCTCATTCCTTAAATTTCTTTAGTTCCCTAGTATAATCACCCATTTCGCAATTAACATCTCCGAATAGGTATGACTTGAAAAAAAAAAAAACGACTCCTTAATTTGACTCTAGCCGCAACGTTACTCGCGACGTGACCGACTGCACCTATATATCTGTGATTCCTTGGGTTCCTTTCAAAGGCGTAGCAGGTCCGACGTGCCTCTTCCCTCGCCCTCTGTCGAAGTATTTGTCGAGCCCTAGCTACTGCTCTTTCCAGAAAGTTGATAGCCAGGGGGGGGGGGGGGGGGGGGGGGGTTCGCCTTGAGGCTGGCGATCAGTTTCTCTTGAAGATGGACGTCTCTGCTCACACCAGGGTTCATTTCTGTGTAACTGTGGAAGACCACGCGAAGGATGACATCGCCTTTTCCTCGGAGATGAACGCCTATTTCTTTCCTCTACATATTGTCTCAGTCCCTAGCCCGCCCAAAGTGGGAATCGCGTAGCAGAAGGCGGATAATATCGCGATGGTCGGTCTGGCCGGGAAGAACCAGGAGGATGTCGTGTTGGCACTTGTCTATGTCGCCCCAATGAAGGAGGGCGATCGCGAGTGAATGACCGGTCTCGTGAAGGTGAAGGCGGAGGTGGAGGTCTGAAGACCTAGACCTCTCGTAGATAAACCAATATGGCCGTACCTATGTCAGAGCCAGGCTAGGTCTACCTATCCGAAGTCTATTCATTACAGATATCAGTGGATCATGTTGTGGTGGCAGTTGTCTAGACTATGCTGCACTATGCCGGGAAGATTCCTGGCGCAGTCGTGCGGGGCCCTGTTCTGTTGGCTGTTGGATCGGGTGTATGTAGTCTCTAGCCGCAACTCCGTGATGTAAAATTCGAGATGACCACTCATATTTGGTTCGGTGCCATATATGAGTTATAAGTATACTCACATAATTAGCCTGAGCAATACTTGATACAAGACTTGACACAGGATCGAGCAACTAATCTTGATATGAGAGAGGTACATCCAAGTAAATCACGTAACTCGGGCCATACTTCTTTATACATTATGATGAATATGAGTTCCGCTGTTGCATAACTGGTATAACCCCAGTGAAAGAGTTCGATATTGAGATAGCATATAGCTTCATATACAATATTTGCAATTCGCATTACCAACTGTTATTACTTGAAAGCTACCTAGGTACCTAGTTTTACAATGCTGTGTTGGCTATTCTCCTAGGAATCGAAGAAGTAAACCACTGGGTTGAATTGCTTAGCAACATTACTAGGCTTACTCTGACAAAGCGAGACCTTCCATAGCCGCATCAATCTTCCAGGAAGAAAAAACCAACTTTTCATTTATTTTATTTTTTTATAAAAGAATCTCACTGTTAAAGCATTAGGCAAACATCTAACCCAGAGATTGTAAAACTACTGGGAACCATCCATAGCATCTTACCCATTTTTGTATATGCTTACCATATAGGATTTAATAACGTGTATCGTGCAGATATACCGTAATTTAGATATTCAATTTCGGGACCGGTATTATGTCTAAAGAAAAATAGAAACGCCGTGGCTTTTGCCATAGGACCTCCCGCTAGCCAACCCCTGAATCAGGGGTGTTGCCAAGTCCCCGAACCTGAGCCTTACGGGCCGCAGCTGAATGCGGGGCTGATGGCGACCCGAATTTTCGGACCCAGGAGCCAAGCAAATGGGAATGTCCGAGTGTTGAATAATATAGCCTTACTGGTACGTAGTGGTCAGTTAGGCCAGTTAGGCCAGTCATATAAAGTCCTGCACGATATATGGTGGATATAATATAGGTTAGATACCGGCGCGGGATGTAATAGTCGGCTAATAGACGATAATCTGTTTTAAGATCGTTGACTATAGCGATAGTTGAGACCTGCCTCTCGGGACGCCGGTCGATTACTATGAGTCCCGGGAGTTGATTCTGACTTCGTCAAGCTTATTTGGATTGATAATAATCTAAATTAGACGGACTATGCTGTTCTATCCAAGCCTTGTTCCACAGCGCATATAAATCTAAATCCACCGAGGTTTATATAAGAGGTAGTTAGGTAGTTAGCTAAAAGTCTAGCGAGCGTGGAACACGTTAAGAAACTAGAAGAACGAGTTGCGAGACAGTTAATCTATGTCTGATTTAAGATTTGACATATGTTTTATAAGAAATAAAAAAAGGTTAGTGAGGACGTTAAATAGGTAAGGGAGAATATATCTTAGCAGGAAATTATATCCTCGACTTGGAATTTTGTTCGGCGATGTAGTTTCAGTTTCTGACTTATACTAGAGCTGGCATGTATTGCCCGAGGTACATATTCGTACATGAAATGCTTGTGAAAAAGGGGGGAAATAACGCGCTCTCGGGTTTAACTATTCAATATCTAGCGCGAACTTTAGATCTTCTATGCGGAAGCGCGTGCTACTCGAAGATCGCGATAACGTGATAAAATAAGGATGTAAGGATGTGATGATGTAACGAGAGAAATCTCAGCCCGGCGTTTGCGCGTGTGCCCGCAGTGCAGCAGTGGCCCGTAGTGGCCCGCAGCAACCCGCGGTGCCGGGGAGACAGGTACATAAACTTCACCGCATTCGATTTTATCCAATCGATTAATGTCCCTCCTTCAACCCCACGCAGCCCACAGCGGGCAACCTTGTTCGAACCCCTGTTAAACATGTCAGACCTATCAAAACCTTGTATTTTAGTTGCCCTGTTGCTCTGTTGCCCAGCTCTTCCGCATCCCGCATCACAACAAATCATTTGTCTCTGTTTTTTTTTTCTTGACTCGCCTATTTCCCTCTCTCTATCCGTCAAATGAGCTGGGCATGCATTGATTGTCGTTGCCGCGTTTGTTGACATTGGACATTTGATCTTGTCGCAATTGGTACATGCATATTACCGAATCATCGGTGCTTTTTGTAACCTTGTCATCTTGTCATCTCGTCACTTTGTCGCTTTTCATTCCTCATCGAAGCTTTCTATTTTGTATTACACAATCCTTCTTTTTTTTTTCTCTTTCTTTTAGCTGTGCGCTTCTACCTTCATTCATCTCCGGTAGGCTAATTCGGGTTGTCTTGAGATTGATACAGGCTCTAAATATATAGGCAACTGGTTATAAACGTTTATATTCTGAGGATTCGGTGTTTTGTTGCAGGCAGCCCTTCACCTCCTTTCCGGAGCCCACCAATCCCGAGTCACCACAACTCGATTCCTCGATCCTTACCTCGACTGGTTATTTAGCATCCAACATCACGCCGTCACGATTCACGAAATTATATACTACGAATAACGAGAACTGCGTGACATTATGGCTGAACGAGATTATGATGATAGCAATGAGGCCCTAGACCCCGAGCTTCTGTACACCAAAGAATACTGCATTGGTCAGACTCTCGCAGATGCTCTGCATATAGGGACTACCTTAGGGACTATTGCTGACCTGCGCTTTAGGTGGGGGAAGCTTTGGAAAAGTTTACAAGGGGTTGGTGTTTTCAATTGGATATTATGAAAATACCAATGGCTAACTCTGAGACAAGCGTTGAGAAGCGAAGCGGTCAAGCCGTCGCTATAAAAGTCATCGATATCGAAAGTGCCGAAGACGAAGTCGAAGATATCATACAAGAAATTGCCATTCTCTCCGAGCTTCAATCGCCATATGTCACCAAATACTACGGATCGTATGCGAAAGGTGCCGAGCTATGGATCGTAATGGAATATTGCTCCGGCGGGAGCTGCGCCGATCTGATGAAACCGGGCATGATAGGAGAAGACTACATTGCAATTATCATAAGGGAGCTGCTATTGGGTCTTGATTATCTACACGCAGACAAGAAGCTTCATCGAGACATCAAAGGTAATACTACATGAGTTGGGATGACGTTGCGAATTCGAATTTACTAACAAGCTCTTGGTTTAGCGGCAAATATCCTTCTTAGCTCCAATGGCCAGGTAAAACTGGCAGATTTTGGCGTCTCTGGACAGCTTTCAGCGACTATGACGAAGAAGAATACCTTTGTTGGTACCCCTTTCTGGATGGCTCCAGAAGTCATTAAACAGTCTGGATACGATCACAAGGCAGATATCTGGTCGTTAGGAATCACAGCATTGGAACTTGCCAATGGCGAACCGCCTTACGCCGATATCCATCCGATGAAAGTCTTATTTTTGATTCCCAAGAATGCTCCTCCTCGCTTGGAAGGGAACTTTACCAAAGCATTCAAAGATTTCATCGAGCTCTGCCTTCAAAGAGACCCGAAAGAACGGCCGGTGGCTAAAGACCTGCTCAAGCACCCTTTCATTCGAAAAGCAAAGAAGACTAGCTACTTGACAGAGCTAATTGAGCGCTACCATCGATGGAGCGCAACCCATAAGTCAGAGGAAGAGGAGAATGTAGAAGAACGAGAAGACTCAGCTGAGCCAGAACGCGTCAACGAGGATATGTGGGATTTTGGTACTGTCCGGCTAGTAAGCGGCCGAGGAGTAGTCAATCGGCCTGGCTTGAACCCCATGGACGATTCCGCGAGGAATGCTAGGGCTTCGAGACCGTTGGAACCGGACTACGGTGAAAGTCCAAGAGGCATGTCACCGAACAAGGTCCAAGCTCAAGATTTTGCCAATTCGTCCGTTACTAGCACTCTGAAAGCTGCAAACCCTCCAGCATTAGGAACATCCCGACAGTCTTCACCCCAGCGGAAACCAGTGCCGTCTGTGACGGCCGTATCACCCTCAAAGATTCCATTGCCCCCCTCACCACAAAAATACGCACAAGATCCCAGCACTCCACGTCCTTCAAGACAGACGTCCAATACTAATATGATGTCGGTCGATTATGATCGAGCTGCCAAGGACCAAATACAGCAAGACATGGGGGCTCTCAGCATTTCCCACTCACAACAACAACCTGCGACACCCAAGAGCTCTCAACCTCAGCTCCAGCAGCAACGCGGAATTCCCAGACCTAACCCTTTCAGCCTTCCAGAAATCCCTCCGTATCGAGGACCCAGTGCGCAACAACAACCTCCGCGAGGAGCTAGCAGGGAACACTCTAACCCGGGCTCCCAAGCGTTCGCTTCCAAGGCGCAACCCAAGCAGCAAGCCCCTATGCCAGATGCTTTCCCGCCTCCCGGCCCTGCCAATCCCAACGGCGAGCTGGACGCCTTGAATGACGTCATCTTCCCGGCACTCGAAGAGGCTCTCAAGCGACGGCAGATACGGTTGCAGCAAATCTATCGCAATGAGAAAGTTATTACCCCGCAACGACAGAGGGCCGAAGCAGCGCACGACCGCATCCGCAAGCACGTTTACAAGTTAGCCAACGTGTGTAAGGAGATCGACCGGCTTGACAAGAGCGAGCCTGTGGGAATGGGCAAAGAAGTCGGCACTTTCCTCGAAGGCTTACTCGAGGAAATCCTCGTTCGAGTAGAACCCCTAGATGAGGACGAAACGTAGCGATTTGGATTAATGGAACACATGGCTAGGCACGGCACGGCACGGCACGGAAATAGAGAAACCCATTTTATTACGAGAGAAAAAAAAGGAGATATACCCTACGGAGGGATAACGTGTTGTTGTGTAAGTATATATCTAATAAGGGGGTTGATGATTGTGGTCGTGATGGTATGTATTACCTAGGCGCGCGCGGGTCCTTTTCTCCGTTTCGCACTACTCCTTTTGAGCTATACTACACTACAGTACAGTACACTAGCTAGGCTTGCTTGTCTTAGGTTCTATGTAGAATCGCCCTCCCCGTCCCGTCCCGTCCCATCTTGCCCTGGATGCTGGATTTGGGATATTTGTTACAGAGGCGTTTTTTAATGGTATGGTATGGTATTGCCAGGAAAAGAAAAAGCAGATAGAAAAAGGAAAAAAAGGAAGTTACATGCTACTCTTCTCCCTGTCTCCTGTGTTCTCCACTGAATCTTCTTCGGTCCCTGATTTTTCCTCTGGGCTGTCGGAGCTTTCCTCCCTCACCTCCTTAATAGTGACGGCGTTGCTGGCGGCGGTGGCAGTAGTGGTGGTAGTATTAGTGCCTTCCGTCACACTGATCCCGCTCGTACCATCACCATCGTCGCTCTGATTCTCTACGCGACTAGCGATCCTGCTGCTCGGCATATTGCGCTGTGTCAGCGCCAGCCTGATATGGTCCTCGCGCTCGGGCGGTGACCAGTACAGGTAGTCCTGGCCGAAGAGGCGGCGGTGGTCGGAGCGGTGCTCCTCGAAGACGTCGCGGGCGCGCGAGACGTAGTACGCGTAGAGGCGGTCGGCCTCGGCGGCCTTGTCGGCGGCGGGCTTGTGCGGCTGCGACGCGTGCGCGCGCGCCAGGTCCCGCAGGTTCCAGATGTAGGTCTCGCGCAGGGAGCGGCGGGACTCGTTGTACCGCTGGATCGAGTCCATGAGCTTTGCGGAAGGCGTTAGTGTGCTTACTTACCTCTCGGTAGTTATTAAGAAGCGTTGCAAAGGAAGTGTGTGTGATGGGAAGAGAAAAGGAGGGGAGGAAGGGAGAGAGAGAGAGAGGCTTACGAAAGCTCGGTAGTGGCACTGCGAAGCTGGGCACTCGGCGTGGTGCACGAGGTGCTCGTGTAACCCGGAAGGGTAGTACACCGGCTGGCCGTAGTAAGCGCTGGCGCGCCGGAGAGAGGTACTTGTGAAAGGGGGACGGCGCTGCCAGGGTGGGTTTTCTATGGCGTTGTAGCCTCTGTATATTTGCCGTCTGTGTGCTGTCGAGCTGCTGACGATGGCAGCCGATGCTGTTAAAGCGGTTATGGCTGCCGCCGCGTATTCGGCCATTGTTTCTGTGTATTGGAGTGTGCGGAACGGACGGCTGGTCAGTGATAGGGATTTGGTGTCAGCAGGGTTAGACGGATGGCATAACGGGTAGGAGTCAGACGACCGTAGGCTTGCTGTTTTATGGTTGTCAATCTGTCTTTCCTGGTCGACTTAATTAAATATCCGAATATCTCTGCTGTAATATATACTCCACGTCCTTGGTTGGGCTTATTTTCTTCTAGGGGATGATGATGATGAGGAGTGTGTCTGTAATCATAAAGCTGGGGACGTCTCGTTGAGAAAGAAAGGAATAAAGGTATATGGGCGAGCCCGTTATCTGGAGGAGATGTATGAAACGCACGGCCTTCTGCAGACTTGGTTCTTGCCCATGCCGATGCTTTGCGTTTGAGAGCCATTTAGGTAAAGTTGGAGGTCTGTGTTATTAACTCGCAACATGAGACGGGATGAGGAGACTAAGAAGAGTAAGTAATACCTGTTGAACCTTCAACACGAGGTACCTTAGATTTCTCTGATTTCTCTGGTTATGCACATACTTAACCCTATTATAAGCTCTCTCCTCGTGATAAGGAAGTAGTTGAATGATCAACATATAGATATGAGGTGAGGAAGCTTATACCATTACGTCAATACTATATAGAGTAGTAGACTCTACGAGGCAAAATCAAGATAATATCAGGCAGGTTGAAGGGAGATGCAGTGCTTCGCCTCCCAGAAGTATACAAGTACCTAGGTTTCATCAAACTTTGATAGCCTCTAGGACGATGTTTCTGAACGTCGCTGTTTCCATTCGAAAACATGAGTCAACATGGTGCTTTGACGCTGTTTATAAATATATAGTTTCATCAATATCGTCCGCTGCTTGACTTTGCTTGACTTTGCTTGTCTCTGAAACTTCAAGGTTCGTATCGATTTGGGTTGAATGTTAGGTACCTACTAAGGTAGCTGACCATTGTCTATACCTAGTAGGTTTCCAGCACATATTTAAATATCTCAAATTCTGAATTTACTAGATCCATGTAGTTAATTCTTGAAAAAAAAAAAAAAAATCTTAACCCAATTGTAGTGTATTTGCTATAATTCTCTTAATAGACAGCGAAAAAGCCCCTTGAGTAAACAATCTTGTAAGTTGATCGGTTTGGAACGTTACATGGCATAAAAGCACTACGGCAAGGTACATATCCCAAAATTGTGCAATTGTGCATTTCATGCACGTCCAAACAAACCAGATCGGATCAGATAAGATATGTACGGTGCCACACATACCCGCATTTGCGTGCATATTGTGGCTAGAGAGCCACGAACCTAAGAAAAAAAAAGTGCTTGTAAGCACCCAGCATCAAATATGGTCGTGTACTAAAGTACCTCTCGGGATTGAAGGCTTTCTACTGGCCCCCGTTCACCCGATCGGAATGCCACGGCTTGCCCATTCGCTCTGTCCCACCACCAAGCGTTTTTACCACCTGCGCCATTTGCAAGTCTTTGCATCACTAAAACACTAATTCCCTTTTCTCCTTGAGCACTTCCGACACATCGACTCCCCTTCCTTTTTTTTATAGTACGGCCAACCGCAATACCACACTCCTAAAACCTTAACGATGTTGTCGCGAAACTCTGCCAGAGCTGCCCAGGTACATATTATGTCTTGCATTTTGCCGAGCCCAACAATGGCTCGAGCTTCTTCCCTCCCGCCTTTCACATGCTTGCTTGTTTTTTTTTTTTTTCTTTTCTGTCTTGGTAAAGATCATACATAAAAAGTAATTCAGCTAACCCTCTTTTCCTCTCTCACAGCGCCTGGCGCGAACAGCCGTCCGTCAACAATCGCACATTCAGAATGCTTCGCGATCCTTTGCGACGGTCCAATCCGACATCTTCAAGCCTACGAAGTATGGCGGCAAATACACCGTTACCCTCATTCCCGGTGACGGTATTGGTGCCGAGGTAGCGGAGAGTGTCAAGACCGTTTTCAAGGCCGATAGCGTACCCATTGACTGGGAGCAAGTCGACGTCTCGGGTGTGGAGAGTGGTTCGCCTGGTAGCCTCGAGGAGATGTTCCGGGAATCCGTGGCCTCTCTTAAGAGGAACAAGCTGGCGTTGAAGGGTATCCTCCACACTCCTATCAGCAGATCGGGACACCAGAGTTTCAACGTCGCTCTGCGACAAGAGCTCGACATCTACGCCTCCATCTCTCTCATCAAGAACATCCCCGGCTACAACACCCGTCATAAGAACGTCGATCTATGCATCATCCGAGAAAACACCGAAGGTGAATACAGTGGCCTGGAGCACCAGAGCGTACCGGGCGTCGTCGAGTCCCTCAAGATCATCACCCGAGCCAAGTCGGAGCGAATCGCCAAGTTCGCTTTCTCCTTTGCTCTGGCTAACAACCGCAAGAAGGTCACCTGTATCCACAAGGCCAACATCATGAAGTTGGCCGACGGTCTCTTCCGAAGCACCTTCCAGAAGACCGCTGCCGAATACCCCACCCTCGAGACCAACGACATGATCGTCGACAACGCCAGTATGCAGTGCGTGTCGCGACCTCAACAATTCGACGTCATGGTTATGCCCAACCTGTACGGTGGTATCCTATCCAACATCGGTGCTGCTCTCGTCGGTGGTCCCGGTATCGTTCCCGGCTGCAACATGGGCCGCGACGTTGCCGTCTTCGAGCCCGGATGCCGACACGTCGGTCTAGATATCAAGGGCAAGGACCAAGCCAACCCTACCGCTCTTCTTCTCTCCGCGACTATGCTTCTCCGCCACCTCGGTCTTGACGACCACGCCAACCGCATCTCCAAGGCCGTCTACGGCGTGATTGCCGAAGGGTAAGTTTCTACTCTCGTACCCCTAACGAATTTTATTAGCTATCCGTGCTGACCGATTCCACAGCAAGTACCGCACCCGCGACATGGGTGGTGACTCCACCACTCACGAATTCACCCGTGCCATCCTCGACAAGATGGACACCTTGTAAACAATTTAGTTAACCCCTTACCTATAACTTTTTACACCCAATCCTCCCCCCACCCGGAACGAAAACTACGGGCCTACTTCCTACGTGTTGTGTTGCTCCGATAGATACCTAGAGGATTAGGGGGAACGATAAGCACGACTACACGGAGTCACGGAAGGCGACGGCGACGTTGGAGAGAGAGAGTCCTAGATATATGTACTGTACGTAGATTAGGATAACATGCTTTGCATCGAATAAATTTTCATTGTTTCAAGTTTCTTGATCATGCTAGTTATATTTACAAGTTCAACAGCAGAACCCACACTTATCGCTCAACCGGTTCAAGCGAAATATAATTGTGGCTGCGTCTTTATCATGTGGCTTACACTTCAGCCGCATTGTGGAATTTCTACATACATGTATGTACATGTATGGTACATGGATTCAGCATTTGAGTACATATATGTCACGTGAACATTGCAACGTCTTGTAAGTCGGAGCAAGAGATGGTGCGAAAGCCAAAGAAATCTCATCACGATGCTAAAAGGAAAATATCAGGATATACTGCCACGAGACTAAGGGAAAAAAACAGAGAGAAAAAGGAGAATGGAAGGTGCTCGCTAATCCAACCCCCTAGGCTCTTCCCTAATCCATCCTCTTTGTTGGAAATATCCCTGAATTGCAAAGCATCTATCTATGCGCATACACCAAGCATGATAATGCTTCATGAAAATGCCTAATCCGGAAAGAAAATCAGTTATAATAAATATTTCCTTCTGCTATGCTGTGCAATATCTTTTGCCACCAAAAAAAGGGGGTGTAATTTGGCAATCCAGCTACGCGGAAGCGTCACCAGCACTACCCCGTCGCTCCCTCTCAGCCGCTTCGTCGCGCGCATCGATATCGGCGGATATATCCTCATGGAGGTTATAAATATCGCGAAAAGTCCTCTCCTCGACGGGGAAGATCAAGTCGTTAGCGGTGGTATCCTGCTGTTCGACCTTCTCGCCCGAGAGCGGGCTGCGGATCTCCTCGTTGCCGTCGACGTCGATGTCGCGCAGCAGGATGCGCCCCGACGCAAAAATCTGCCTGTTCGAACCGACTTCTATGACCATGATCTGCAGCGGCTCGTCCTCGCGGGGACTGCTGGGCTCGACCCGTTCGTCTTCCTAAGTATCTCTACGGCGTCGGTTCAGCGGTAACCCCTTGCTTTTTGCGAGCTCCTTGACAAGTGTTTCCTTGTGGTTCCGTAGGAAATTCAGTGCGTGGTATACGATGGCGAGGTTACGGGGCGTAGATAGAACGAGGTATTTCTTGATCTTTACCCCGTCGTATTCCCACCGCAAACCGCTTCCAACCCATTGGCCGTGCTCCTTTCGCGCAAAGTACCAGTCTGGTGGATTGGCGTCTAGGCCGTTATATTTGAGCGTAAAACGGAGGTAAGTATATGCGTGCCAAGAAGCCGAAATCTTCTTGTCCAAGTAGCTTCGAGGCGACAATGGGTCACCCTCCTCTTCTTTGACGGGGATCGGAACGGCGTGTTGCGGTCTTCTTCGTCGTGTAAAGCTACCGCGGGGAAGGGGAGGAGTTTCAGGTCCGCCGATTACCACTCGGCGAGGGGGATCTTCAGGTCTTTCATAAGCATCATTCATTTCATGCGGTTGCGACAGCTCTAGAGCCGTCCAGACGGCGTTTTTGCACTGCGCTAGGTGCACGCTCATCGCGTCGAATCGAACTAGCCATTGCTGAAGTGTCAAGCGGCGCTTTTCCAGCCATGTTACATCACCCGTTTCTCGATACGTCTCAAAGAGCTCCTGGCAATGCGCGAGAACATCATGAGTATGACGGGTGTTGAGGTCTTCGATGGTGTAGAACTCGTCGTGGTTAGGGATTGGTATGAGGATGCGATGCCATTCTTCGCGATGCTGTTGAAGAGCTATGTTAATATTTTTTTTTCTTTGGTCAACTGCGGATGGGTGATAACAAATCGACTTACTGAATTCCCCGTAGATTGGGCCAGGGGAGGTTGTCGTATTTGGGAAGAGGTCATATTGCAATTGAATATTGGAGTGACTTTACTTTTGCTAAAGCTTTTGTTTCCTAAGTCTACAACTTTTGGGAAGTAGTAGGTAAAGATGGTTGCAGATGTAGCAAAAGAAATACGAAGTAGAGAGTCAGAGAATGGTTGTTATTGAGGATTAAAAAACATGTTTCCGATGTTTTGTGCCTTTTCGGTACCTGCAATATATAAAGTTTCTGATCTACGTCCGGGGCAACTGCTTCCCACGTTTTTGTATGCTACCCACCTGCCGTTTGCGCTGTCAAGGTGCTTTTAGAGCATCACTGACGTTTCTACGTACCTAGGTATCTAGCACTCAGGGCAAGCAGGTACATTAGTGCGTATGTACCTACATAATGCACCGAAAAAACAAAAAAAAACAAAAAAAAAACAACTCATGTGAAAATCAAATCAACATACTTCAAAAGTTGCCTAAATTGAAAGACGGGTTATGAGTCAACGCCGTAGCAGCATTCACCTTGGATTTCTCCAGCGTATATTCCCTAGGTACCTAACGTTACGCATTTTTCTTTATCACAAACCAAGTAGCATCCTTGTTTATAGCATTTCATTGTATTAGTTTCGGTATCATAAGTTTGTTAAACTTCGATCGATCATCATTTCTTAGTTCCTCTCCCTATCCATCCATATTACATAAATATTGCTAGGTTACAACAGAGTGTTGACCCCCTCGCGAATTATTCCAATTATACCTTCTTGTAAAGGTAGTTACGATATTATAGTGGCGAAAGTTTCCACGTCGCCTGAGGCAGATTAATCACCAAATTCGACCATTTCACGCCATATTGTGAGGATATGTCCTTCTATACGTTAATAGGGGAGACCTCCTGTGTATCTAATCCCTGGTCTTAACTTATCACTCTTCAACTGTGACGTCAATTATAGGAAGTTATTACAATGGCGAGAGATATCTAGGCGAAAACTGTACTAGGTAGTTATTTGAATCTTTTATAATTTAGTAGGTACTCCTTAACCTAGATTCTAGAACGGCAACTTTCGTACAACTATGATTACTTGTTATCATAGGCTCACTACCTAACTAACCCTTTCCAAATCAGCTATGCGTACAGTAATTATATTAATTTGCTGCATCGAGTTGTATGTGTGCTCTGCATATTGCTTCAAGCGCTATAAATTGTCGTATAATCAAATAATTTATGGGTTATGGTGAAATTTTGTTAGATGTAATCTTAAGAACCTTTGTAATACACAAAGAGTGGCTGGGCGTAAGCAGCATATCTACCAATAACTGGCAAGTCTCCTACCGTAGTGCTTCCGGATATCGTAGAGACCCACCACTCGGATGAGGCTGCTGTCTTACAATCTAGCCATTGAGGGCGACGATGAAGTAGCACAAGACGTGCGCCCTTTATCATGTCTTGTAAGCGTGATGCCACATCTTCCGGTGCGGGGCATAGCAGTTACTTGACGGAAACATCGTAGCCTGATTATACCAAGACTGATACTTTTACCTACGATAATCCATCATCGAAGCCGAAATACCTATGCGATGACGAGCGAAGAAGAGGTAAGGAAGCTGACGCTGAAGGCCAAGGTCCAGTGGTGGGACAATCAAAATATACATGTCTTGTGCCCGCTCTGTGACAAGATTCATCTTCACAGCTTCAATAAGGATTGTTTCGAGCATGGTGTATGTGCCGCTCCTTGCTATATACAGCGCGGTAACAAAGGTCTATACTCTACATACAATATAGAGTTTCCGCAAGGCCTACCCTCGGCAAATAGCTTCGAGATAGACAGGGAAAAAATTCGTTTCATAGCAGGTGGAGCTCGTTTGCCTGAGATTTCGAATCCTGAGTTGCCCCAGTGTGATGTTGGAATCTCCGTCCAGGAACGAAATCGGGGAATGTCGGGCTTTAAGGCTCTCCATCTGGAGCGTATTTCGGATGCAAGGATTGACACTATGAAGTCCGAAATGATGAAAGACAACGTTGATGATGTTCGCGGCCATCTCGAGGTGTCCCCTTGGCAAGAGGTCTACTTCTTCCTCCAAGATTCAGATGAATCAGGAGAAGCCGTGTTACATATAGCCGCACGGGAACTGTCGCCTGAAATGGTTCGACTCATCCTCGAAACGCGTGATGACGAGAGAGCTTATGTGGAAGCTGATGTGGACGCTATCAACTGCGACGGTCGGACTGCACTCATGGAAGCAGCTCTGTGGGGCCGGATAGAAAACGTTCTCGTTCTTTTGGAAAAGGGGGCCGACGTGTCCAAGAAGTGCATAGATAACAACCAGCTTATGTGCGCTGCGGATTTTGCAAGACCGTCGGAGGAAAACGAAAGAAGACGAGGGAGCCGCGCCACTAGCGGCAGAATGTCCAAACCCATCGATAAACAAGATATGGATACGGATACGGATGCAGGGGCGGGGGTTCGCAGAGCCATTGCCCGCCTCCTTGAAGATGCAGCAGACAAGCCAGATATCTACCAGTTAGACGCGTTCGTCTACCAACGCTCTGCCAGTGATCCGGAGACGATATCCCTAACTACGTCCTACAATCTCGCCGGCAAAAAATCGAAGACAGTGGCACGTATGATACGCGGTGGTGGCCTTCCAGAGATTACCGCCATGAGCGGTTGGGGCCACGAACAAAGCGGAAGCATTCATCTCGCTGGCAAAACCTGGACAAACACGGTGCGCCAGTTGTGTAAGTTAATTGGGTTCACCCCAAAATCTCATGGAAACGATCAGGACATACCGGGGCAGTTCAATGCCTGCCACGCAGAGAAGCAGTTGATTGCGTGTTTCGTTTATAAGCACTTATTCGTCCATCTACCCGCGCCTGAGGAGTTGAAGGTCGCTGAAGACCAGGGAATTGAATCAAGGATGTCGAAATTAACACTGTCAGATCCAAAGCTTGAGGACTTAAAGAAAGCTTCCCCAAAAAATTCATTGAAAAGCGCTATTATATTGTCTAGTATCCCCATATGCGAGGACTGCATAAGTTTTACGAACGAGGTGAATTATAAATGGGGTTTGGATTTGCAGTTACGCCACTGCTGCGTACATCCGAAGTGTACTTATTGGAAGTGTACTTACTGCTAGCCGGTTCCACGAGCCAAGCCAAGTCCAATACCCATATATACCGTAGGTATATAGGATCTTTGGACGAATAAATTACGACGTTTGAATCAGAGTTCTGTGTCTTTTGAGTTCTGCTGTATCGAAGTGCAAACCTACAGCAGCCATGGAAACAACTACAGGCCCTGCCCAAACACAAACCTGTGCATTATTAGGTATGTATGTTCATAGAGATAACTAGCATTGTTCCGATGAATAGCCGTACCTCTTCTACTTTCTGAGCGAGCTGAGGTAAAACTATAAGAACAATATCGGGAATTATGTAAATTAGGTCAAGGTTTTCTAATATTGAACAACATCCAGCAAATTTATAATATTCCATCGATTACGTAACGCGATAATCCACTCTCAAGCCACTTATTATATCACGTGATAAGCGCAACCTCTTTGTAAGTTGTAAGCATTGAGGTTTGAATTTACGAGAACTCTTCACTACAACAAACCTACCTACCTACATACATACCTACCTATTCAAGGGCTTAAAGGCAGCTGATATCAACTACAATAAAGTTCTGACAAACCAATTCCACAAGATTTTGTCGATTACATAAGTCATAAAGCATATATATGCTAGCCTTGCTGTTGAAGGCCTGTGCACGAATAGGGTCACCACCATTAAAGGTTCGCCTGCAAGGCATTTCATCAATAAAAAAGTACGATCTTTACAGAACCGAAATATCCATCAAGTCCCCCATCATAGCTCAGTGCCACCGACCTGCACCTGTTTATTCCATGTCGGATAAGAGGCCTTGACGAAGCATGTAGAGGTCTCTCAGGGTCTTCTCCTCAACTGGAAAAACCATGTCGTCGCTTTTGACGTCATTTGGATGAACTCTTTTCTTCGTAAGAGGACAGATAATCTCATCGATACCATCAGAATTGACGTCGCGAAGGAGAATACGGCCGGTGCTAAGTGTTGCCTTGGTCGAGCCCGCCGGAATGACGTGAATGGAGAGCTCCGTTTTAAATGAGTGGCTGGCGAAGTGCCTAGAACTTTCCTAGATATCTGGCTTATAGTATTCCAGCGACTGATTCTTATATTCTGCTAGTTCGTGGATCAGGGTGCTTTTGTGAGCCCTCAAGTAGTTGTGTGCTTTGTAGGCGATGTCAACGTTCCGATGTTTACCAAGAATAATGTACGTCTTAGACTTTACACCATCAACTGGTACTTCCCAGCCATCCACTCGCCACTCGTTGCGAACTTTTCGTGCATAGTACCACTGGGGCGCTGTTTGGATCGAGGTACCAGCATACAAAAGTGTAAAGCGAAGCTTGTGGCGCCTGTGCCAAGACATCGAAATCCTCTTCTCCAAGACTGATGGCAACGGAGTTAGAGATTCCTCCTTGATTTGATGAGGGGTGTAGTCCCGAGGCACGACCCACACGTTCCCAGGAGGAGCAACGAGAAGTCCTGGCTTTTGATTCACTTCGCCATTGTAGGGGGTTCGGGGAGCGTTATTCGGCAAGGATACCTGTGGTAGTGCTAAGTTTGCTTGAATGGCATTTCTACACTGCGTATTGTGTATACCGAAGGCGTCGAATCGAATAAGGTAGTGCTGGATAACCAAATTGCGTTTCTCTAGCCACGTCACATCGCCCGTGTCATAATAACTTCGCAAGAGGCCATTGCAATGGCTAATAAGGTGCCAAGTGTGTCGGCTAACCATCTCCTCAATCGCGGATAATTCTTCTAGGATGGGGACGGGTATTGGAACCAGTGGAACCCGCGGGTGGCCCTCCAGTCCATCCTGTAAAAGGAGTTAAATACTAAACATAATTGATTCAAGATCATTGGTAAATTACTTACCCGGTGCCCTCCAGGCAGTAGCTGAGGAAAATTCCGATCTCCTGAAAATGACATTTCGTTGTCCTTGTTCGTTTCTCCTGGTGTAAAATTTGGAAGAGGAAAGAAATTCCCGATTAAATTAAACCGAGCTCGAGTTGAAAACGAAAAATGATTTTGTATTTTCCTAAGAAAAGATAAACAGAAGAAGAGAGAACTTCAATACTATGCCGCGCTCGGTAATTGAAGGATTGTGGGAGTGTTATTGTATCAGTGTCCAGAGGGGCTGTTGCCTAGGGATCGTGTATTGTTTAGGCACGTTAAAGTACTTCAGCTATGTGTAGTGCACATCTAATCCATACCTAAAACACGAGGAGGTAGGTAAGTACTCTAGTGCATGTCGCTTCGCTGCGGAAGGGCAGGACAAGTTCACATTAGGTACCAGTTCTAGATAGGAACGCAGACCGACTAACTAGTTGCTAACCGAATATTCGTACCGGTTGCCAGGACTCAAGGACAAAGTCACAAGTAGAATCAATAAATAGATATGAGATAAAACCCTTTTGAGAAAATATTAGAATCTCTTGTCAGTATCTCACGAGACTAACTACCTAGGTACATATTGTATCCTTGGTTGGGTTCGCTTGGGCAAGGCAGAATAAACTTTTGGAAACTAGGTGCGCACCTTTAGGTTATATAGCTAGGTAACAATGCAACCATTAATCGGGGCGGCCCCCCTAGGGGCCTCGGAGTCCTGGGAGTAAAAACGGGGTGGCGCAGTTGGAAGCACCGGGCTTCCACCCAAACTCACCACTTGCTGATTTTTCGCGGAGGAGTCCTGTTCAACTACCGGCCGGGGTTACAGGGCTTCGCCGACTTTTTGCTCTTTTTCCTTTTTTTATTTTATCTCTCTTTTTCCATTTCCTTTTCTTTTCTTTTTAAAACAAAACATAGCTGAGTACCTAGGTACCTGCTGTGATATTGCCCTAAGCAATGTATTTTCTACTCCTTCAAAATAGCGAAACCAGTTACCTCTTCAATAATAGTTCAATAATTGATTGCATTTTCGTAAATATGATGTCGTCAAACATTAACAAGGCAACCTGGTATCAGTCAGTTTTATTTAGTCGCAATTCAGGCCAGCTATTATATAATTTTCACTTTGCGGTAAAATCGACCCCTTTTTTCAACGGGGGAATATTTTGGAGAGCAGCTAAGTTGACTTTATTTCCAAAACATTACACGAAACCCCTTTTTACTTGTCGGATGGATATATCTTGAAATACAGCAGCCCAAAACGCCGACCTACCTACGGTTTTGTGATACAAGACAAAAAAGGAAAAACAAGGTAGGGAAATTGTTATTCATCACGCACCCAAACTTGCTAAGACTGGTTATTAGGCTTCGTTATTAAAACGCATGCTGGGCGATCTGGTGGACGAGGAGGTATAAACAGGACCCAAAGAACTTTCGGTATCGTCAAAGATGTATTTATTAAATTTGGATACACATACCTCCATGCTGACATTCCTCTGGGTCAAAGGCGAAGTGATGATCGATTTTGGGTCGTATTATCAGCGTGGCCCGCAGTATCAGCGTATTGGAGATAAATATATGCTTGACGTGTCTAATGAATGCACCTGCTCGCAGTATGGGGATAATATGGCCTTAGCTGAGACCTACGGTGGTGATTTTGATGAAGCACTAGGTACAGAGGATTAGACCGACCTACTACAATTCATGCTTCTTCCTCCAAGGATGCTGGGTTACATCCTTCGGGAAAAGCAATGGGCTCAACTCCACATTGATAACATCAGGCCAATCAAAGATAATGAATGACTCTACATTCAAATGAAGCCTTCACCTCAAGGGGAATTCTCCTCTCAGCGGACTACAAATGAAAGAGCTGTTATTGGATCTGGTCAGAACCCACGACCAAGACCAAGTTGCTGATCTAGTGCAAGATAAACGAAAGGGTCTTGTAATACTCTTCTACGGTAAGTGTCTGATACCTCGAATAGCATTTGATATACTGATACCTATATGCTGACTCTAAAATACAGGAAATCCTGGCGTCGGAAAGACATTAGCTGGTATACTTGAATGAAACATACCGATATACCGAATACATAACTGACTTTACGTTAGCCGAGACCCTGGCCGCCGCAGCAGGAAAAACACTCTCATCTTAACTACAAATCAAATCGCCCTATTCGATGTAGCCGTCCAATCTAGGATACATGTTGCAATCAAGTATACCGAGCTAGATAAAGATTAATCGAAAGCGATATTCCTACAGCGCCTGGACTTATACAATGATAAGGGGCTTGTGGAGGAATACGATATGATTAATAAATTCGGAGAAATGGACCTTCATAAAAATAGATTTGACGGCCGACAGTTGCGAAACCTTTTAGCATCATCCATAGGTTAAGTCTAAGCTCGCAATAACGGCGCTGGTAAAATGAAACTGGACGATATCAAGACAATTGTCAGTATCATGACGTCGTTCAAAGGGGATCTGGAATACCAGACAAGAAGATAGATACTAAGGTACGTAAGTCCGTTTGAAATATCTTGATGGACCTGATACTGATTCATCACAGGACTTCAACAAGGTGGGCGCCCATACTAACTAAGGAGCTCTAATGGCAGTAGACTCTTCTGTTAAGAAGAATTTCTAGTAGCTGGTTACTCGTCTTATGAGGTTGATAAACACAGATTTCACTACTCCTTGGAAGGGCTTCTAGAACGTAATATCCTAGAGAACCAATCAGTGATTACAGCACTAGCTGTCGTAAGTGCTTAAACATCTAGCCTAGTGATATTGATGTAGTAGATCCTCTGACAACTAGCTAGTTGCCATGCTATTTATTATCTGGAAATTAGTACCTAGGTCGGGTTTAAGATATCGCACACACCTGATGACCTTCCATCCGAACTATAGCGTCTACATGTCGTAGTTCAGACTATTATATTCCCTTTTATGTAGTTCAGAGGCAGATCTGGCCCAAGTAAATATCAACATCTAATTTTCGTACGATAAGGTAGATATAAAATCACAGCTCATTATGTCATTATGAATGGAATCTGATCACGATAACAAACACCATATCGTAGTCACAATGCACGCAATCAAGATAGTTCTTTGCCGTCATTGTGGTTGGCCTCCCCATCAAACTGTCGCCCTTTGAGGTAAACCTTCACATAAAATTTTTTTCTTGGAGAGCGTGCGATTCCATTCTTTAAATTCTAATGCCAACAGGCGCCCCCAACCTTGAAGAAACATATCTTGCTAGATACATAGGTATATTTCCCGTTCACTTCCACTTACTCCTTTAAATATATGATCTAACTCGACTAACTGATTTCATGCATAAAGGAGAAGCTATCCATCCGAAGTCCTGTCGAGCAGACCAAAGCCGCACCTGATAAACCCCATGCCTCTACAAACGTGAAGTTCTCCTGAAAACAAAGCTAGGCTCGAAGACAGCCAATTATAATTATGCTCACTATAACCCCCCCTTAAATGACCGGAGAGACACCCCCCCCCCCCCCCCCCCCCCCCCCCCCAAAAAAAAAAAACTTCGCATCAGCACGTAATTCTTTAACATAGATTAATCCAGGGCACAAAATTCGAGACTCCTCTTCTGGCCACTTAAGTAACCACCTAAAAAAGAACGCGAGAATCTGGTCTGCATATGTATCCCCCCATAGATTTCTAAGTAGTATAATTCGTATATGCATTCCATTCCCCTCAAGTCAAAGCTGTAGGGGTCCAAACCCATCATGGTCCCCTTATCAGTCAACCTAAACCTCCTGAGAGGTCATCCTGAGATGTTGCTATACTATATCGTGCTAGAGATCTAGTAGTATTAACCCCGATAGCAAAGCACCTCTTTGGATTAGTCAATTAAATGGAAGCGTTGGCCCCCGCGAAATCAGACATAGAAATCATTGAACCGCAAACCACGCCAGTTATCACGAAATACTCTAATCCCCAACAAACTTCGGCTCATTTCGAAGCTGTACCATCTTCAAGCTTGTTAACACCAATGGGTCCCCTAGATGTGCGGACTAGGACATGGAATGCAAGGCACAAGAATCGTATTGGTTGTTGGTTTGCTAGTCACTTACTAGCCATGAAAGAAAAACACGGTGTAACTACCCCTTATTGAATTGTAGCCAGTACCTTGCCGGAAGGTCAGACGAAGAAATACTTAGCACAGTGGACCAATAGGAGTAATTTAGGAAGGACACCCTAATGGCCAATTCATATCATCTGAACCATAGGAAGCATCATCTACCATGTATGACCATGGTGAATATTCAGAATAATACTGCTTGAGGAGGTGGTCTACACATTACACGCGTTAAGTGATTCTTCGCCCCTTCTCGTTAGACCTCCTCCCCCATCCCCTGCTATGAGACCATTCCTCCTTTCTAACACTCTTCCCTTCCACACCCCCTCTTTCCATGAACAAAATTAAGAAAGAAAAAAAAAACAATTCACACTATCCATCAGGAAAGAGCGCTAGCGGGTTAAGAGTTCCTACTCCTTCTTGTTAACTGCTTGATATAAACTGTTCCCAGCTCCAGTCCCAAAAACTATTTAGAGCCACAGTAACAACCCTGACAGTCCACAGTCCACATAACCCATTCAGTACCGTCTATCTAGAACCTAGATGTTCATATAATTCCTTTAACATCTTTCTTCAGTAGCTCCTCAACAGCTGCGATTATCATTAACAGACCTCAAATATCTTTAGTGACATATACCTTACACTATCTTACCTTACCTTACTCAGTAGCTCATACTCTCAAAAACGTCGGCCTTCCCTTATTCGGACCAGCATCAAATCTTTCCAGTAAATCTCGTCAAAGGGAAGTACCCAGACGTACTAAGCCCTCGCGTTTACCCTTACGCAGGGTATAGGATAGGTCGTCGTTGCTCCCCTCTCTAACCGTTGCCTGTCGCAACATCAGTAAAAAAAACACCAAGCTTCACGTCGCTTTCGTCCAACAAAGTGGTATCTTCAACCCAAGAGGAAAGGCCAACGGTGACCTTCAGCGGCCCAATATCCATAGTAAGTATGCCCCTTCCCTGTCGCCGATTTTCCTTCCGTGTATCGTCTTTTCCCCATCAACCTCATGATATGATATCCCCTCTTTCACACGATACACATTCATCCAAACACCCATTACCACAAACCAATCCAATATCTATACCGAACATACCAAGCGTCAGTACATCCCCAAAGCTAGCCGTATCATCATATCATCAACCTTCATATGCCGTCCTCCATCACAATATCAAATGCCGCTCATATCGTGAAACTTCCCCTTCAATAATCACGCTATCTACACGGCCCCTTCGCTGAAATAACACAAAGGCCCTTCTGCTCAACCCACAAGCTCAACCCCTAACCCGTAGTACCGATACTTACACTCCCTCTAGTCCTCCTCTGCCTGAGGAACAACTCCCCTTGTCTAGTGTCTATCTAGTTCTTCACGCTAGCCTCGGGAGAACCGTCGTCGCCATGTGCTTCGTCGAGTACGTCGGCTACACCTGCGGGCACACCAGCCTCCCCGTCGTCCGCCCCTGCCCCATGACGACCCAGATGCACACCAACCCGACCTGCCCGCGCCCCGCCTGCCGCCCCATGCTCCCCCCTTCCATGTGTCCTTCTTGCGGCCGCATCCTCCACGGCCGCTTCGTCGACATCATCGAGCACGAGCACCGCTTCATGCACGAGCGCGGCGCCTGCTCCTGCGACATCCGCTTCCCCCACCTGCAGCAGCCCCGCATGGTCGCTCCCACCGGCGTCGGCCTAGGCATTACCGAGCCCCCCGCTACGGTCCACATGGACGGCTCCCAGTTCGCCTTCTCCCCTTCCGCCGCGGCTTTCACCCCCCGGCCCTCACCCGCTAGCGTCGCGACGAGCCTCCCCGGCAGCATGGCGAACATCAGCATCAGCGCCTCGTCCGACGACGTCCGCAGCGCCACCTCCGAATTCACCACCCGACGAGCCGGCAAAGGCAAGCAGCACCAGCACCAGCACTGGAAGGGCAAAGGTCGCGGTCGCGGCCAGTACCCGAACAACCGCCAGCAGCGCCGCCGAGCCTCGACCTCTGCTACTACCACCACGACCCCTCGTCACGGTCAAGGACTACCGCCCCTATTCGAAGGTGGGGAACACCAGCACCACTACCAGCACCACCATGAAGCAGCCTCCTCCTCGTCCCGACGCGTCAGCGTCTCCGTCCGCATGCTGAGTCTCTACGGCGCCGAGTGGACACGTGACCACGCCGAGCTGCACCGAGCCGGCCGCTGCGCATGTGACATCACCTTCGACCGATACACGGGCCACCCGGAGCTGCCCAGCGAAGGTGCTGCGTTCGCATCGGCAGCATTTTCTGCTGCTGCTGCCACCAACACCAACACTAACACCAACGTTGGCAACGGCAGCAATGGTAGCAGTGGAAGTAGCGCCACCATGATTCAGTACGGCGAGAACGACGCTCGTCGCTACGACAACGACACCGCGAGCCAGAGCCAGAGCGAGAGCGTAAGCACCAACGCCTACGCCATGCCGACGTACGCTTATGACGGCAATGCCGGCGGCGCCAGCACCTCCAGCTACCAGAGCCCCCAGGCATCAGGCTACGCGTCCAGCTTCGAGCCGTCCGCAGACCAGACCACCACCGCCGCCGCCACCGCGCAGCAGCAGCATCCCTACCTGCACATCTCGGACACCGTCCACCGGTACTGGACCCCTTACGTCGCTCCCCCCATCGCCCCCGGCCAGCCCGCCCGCTGGGTCTGCAACCCCTACGACACGTCCGCGATCTCGGGCAGCAACAATGGACAAGCTCCCGAGCAACAGGAGCACGGCTACACCACCAACAACAACAACGCCTCCTCGGCATCCGGCATGCCCATCTTCCCCAACATCACCCTCGGCCACCCCATCGACATGCAGACCATCTACTACGAGCCCCAGGGCACCCCCATCGTCGGCCTGCCCATCGGCGCCGGCCCCGAGGGCGACTCCCACATGCCCCCCTTCGAGGACTGCGAGCTCTACTACCCCAAGCTAGCCCCCCACCAGCGCCCGGCCTCCCGCTAAGCTCCATCCTCCCGGGAAGGACCAAAAGATCTCACACCTCCTCCCACCTTTTATCTTTCTGATAACTACCTAACCAATAGCTATCATGTCCGTTTGAGATCTAAACGTTAGCCTTCCACCATTTCCCCAAGTTCGCGCGTCACTTACTTTGCTACCATATTGCTCTATATACATACATACTCACATAAACATCATACCACCATAAGCCAGTGATATACACTCGCTTCATAAACTAACCAGGGAGAAAGAGAGAAGAGATAGAGCGTACACAGGAACCACGAGGGGAAAAGAGCAAGAGAAGAGAAGAAGACAGTAAAAGATATAATAACTGGACGAAAAAAAAAACAAGCAAACACAAGCAAACAAACAAAAGAATTTCTCACCAAAATTTCATATGTCCGTATTTACTAAAGCACGACGATGCTTCCGATGCTATATGCATTAATTGGTCGAGGCACACCGTCAACCCGTGACCTCGTCGACTATCGTACACGTGAAAACGATGTCTTATGACTTTTGCATCGCAAAAAAAATGCCTTTCTTTTCTTTACCTTTCTTCTTTCTTCTCATTTATAATCTAGCCTTCTATATAGGCCCCCTATCACCTATCGACTTCACCTATTTTTATGAAAATGCGTTAGTATTTGAAATTTCACATATAAATATGGGGGGAGACGCTTTTACTTACCAAACACCAGATCCATCGTGCCGATAATGGCTACGGCGTCAGCAATCATATGTCCCCTGGCGACCTGATCAAAGCCACCCAGATGCGCAAAACCAGGCGCACGGATGTGGCATCGGTATGGCCTCTCGCTACCATCGCTCACCAGATACACACCCATTTCTCCCTTTGGCGCCTCGATGGCGGAATAAGTCTCACCAGGAGGGACAGAGTAGCCCTTGGTATAGAGCAAGAAATGGTGGATGAGAGCTTCCATGTTCTCCTTCATGGCTGCTCGCGGGGGTGGCGATACCTTGTAGTCCTCAACTCGGACGGGTCCAGCTGGCATCTTGTTTAGGCACTGGTGGATAATTCGGAGAGACTGGCGGAACTCTTCCATTCGGCACAAGTATCGGTCATAGCAGTCACCATTAACGCCAACAGGAACATCAAACTCGACCTGATCGTACGCGTCGTATGGCTGGCTCTTACGAACATCCCACGGCACACCTGAACCTCGCAGCATGACACCAGTAAAGGAGAGGTTAAGGGCCTCCTCGGCGGTAACGACACCGATGTTTCTCAGTCTTTCGATCCAAATTCGGTTATCCGTAAGCATTTCCTCGGTCTCGTCGATTCGGTCGCCAAATTGCGTTGCCCATTGATAGATATCATCTAAGAGGCCAAACGGGATATCCTGGTGAACACCGCCGGGTCTGACATATGCAGCGTGCATACGGGCTCCTGATACACGTTCGTAGAATTCCTATGAAAAAGGATCGCGATTAGTTTTAGTTTTAGAGTTTCTTATTTGCGCTGTATTCTAGACCGTCAATAATAAATGCAATAAAAAAAACTCACCATCAACTTCTCTCGTTCCTCGAAACCCCATAAGAAAGGTGTTAAAGCACCGACGTCCATGGCGTGTGATAGAACAGACATGAGATGGTTAAGAATTCTCGTAATCTCTCCGAATAAGGTTCGGATGAACTTGGCTCGCTCCGGAATCTCTACGTTAAGTAATTTCTCTACGGCGAGGGAAAAGCATTGCTCGTTGGTCATCATGGAGACGTAATCTAATCGGTCGAAATAGGGCAGTGCCTGTATATAGGTCTTATACTCGATCAACTTCTCCGTTCCTCTATGAAGTAATCCGACGTGAGGGTCAGATCGAATAATCTCCTCCCCACTCAGCTCAAGAATTAATCGAAGCACACCGTGGGCAGCGGGATGCTGGGGACCGAAGTTGACAGTATAGTGGCGGACCTTTCGGTCACTTATGCTTGCTTCACGGGAGGTTTCGACGGATCCATCCTGGTTTTGGAGACGTTGTACGCCATAAGGATCCGAAGGGTGGGCAAAATCGGGATCGACGGGTTGAAGAGTGGTGCCCTGGTTAGGTAACTGGTTGGCCTTGCGCAGGGCAGTCTGTGAAAATGCGCGGAATGCCGGCTTTATTGTTGGCTTTATTGCTGGCTTCGCGAACTGCAGACGCCTGGCGCCGCAGCCGACAATGCGATATAGCGACGCCATCTGCGTTGTGTGATGGCCAATTGGAATATGGGGAAGGCGAAATTGGGAAGTTGGGGGGGAAATGGAGCTTTGGAACTTAAATGATATCAATTATCGGAAGTTTGAGGTCAATAACTTACAATTAATGTTCTCGTCATTGGGTCGCCCTATCATTTTTCCGCCCCACTATACGTATCTTGTACTCCGCGAGATATGTCCACGGGTCTGGGATTGTGCATCATATTAGGTAACCTTACGTGCATATGACTCGGTTTCTACCGATTACGTTTTTATACGTTTTTATTTACCAGTTTTATAGTCTTCACCATTTTACGTTTTTTACGGAAACTAAAGGGGGATAGCAATAAGTGACAACCGCAAACAAATTCATCTATGTTGAAATAGATGTTGTTGTCGCAGCCCTAATATTAGGAAGTCTTCTACTTAGGTACCTAGTTAATTAAACTGGCAATATGTTCGATCAGTTTACAGTGAAAACTGCGAATCAGAAATCTATATAGCGTCAAGCGCCCATTACAAGAATCCATCAGCTTCCATCCAACCCTTCTCTTAAGACATCACTATCATCATATCTTAATCGTAACAGTCTCTATATCCCCTTAGGAAGACTCTTGAAATACGTATTCCTCGCCGCCTCAATAAGCTTGCTGACCTCATCCGCGGGGATCTTCTCCCTCCTGTCAAATGAATACAAACCGTTGACTTCCTGCTCGACATCGGATCTGAATCAGTCAAATATTAGCCGTTGCCCTCTAATACAATATCCTCACTATGATCACTATGATCTATGACCACAACATCACTTACAGTTGAGTATACACAAACCCGCATATATGTCCTCCTTGGACAACCGCCTGTATCAGAGCCTCGAGGCGCTTCAGTAAATCCTTCGGGTCACTTGCGGTCGTGTAGCCCCAGTCCCTATCTCCGCCTTCTGTTCCCTTCGCAGGCGCAATGTTGACGCCGCCGAATTCGGAACATATCACAGGTGCGCCCTCTCTGTGCTTAGTCCCGCTGTCCGTCCTCCCGTCTTTAAGCGTTAGAGGCCCGACAAAGAAGTCGCGATCTGCGAGTTTCTTGCCTAGAATACCCTCCAGAGTGGCACACGTTTTGGATAGCTCTGGTGCATCCGAGTAGTCGTGGAATGTGCTGAGGTCTGTGATGACGTGTTCCCAGCCGCAGTTGTCGTTAATAGGGCGCGTGGAGTCGAGCGTTCTGTAATTTTTCAGCGTTTAAACTCGAGTTATCTAGTTTATATAGGCATAATTTGGTTCTCACTTTGTAATGTAGTAAAGCGATCGGATATGATTCCGTTGTTCTATACTGTCTTTCAAATTAGGATAGGCCCAGCTTTCCTGTTACAAGTCAGTATCTTGTCTCAAATGACCCTTAACTTAGGTATTTGTTGCCCAATTTTGCGTCCTATTAGAACAGGGAAGAGGTAGATTTATGAGAAGAGGAGATGTAATAACATACTGCAAAATAGTTAGCTTATATCCAGGTATGTAGTAAAAACTCTCCACGTAGAAATAAGGTAATAGGCCGTGAGGCCCATTTCACACGTACCGTTAACAGGAGTCCAAGTAATAATAGAAGGATGATTTATATCCCTCTTCACAGCCTCTACCCATTCCTGGCTGAACCTCTCCGCGTAGTCTTCGTTGAACTCGTACGCATTCGCCATCTCGCCCCAGACGAGGAATCCCAGCCTATCAGCCCAATACAAGAAGACCGGGTCTTCGACTTTCTGGTGTTTTCGACACCCGTTAAAGCCCATCTTCTTCGTCAGCTCGATATCTAGTCGCAGACTATCTGGCGAGGGCGGCGTGAGGCCCGTTTCCGGCCAGTAGCCTTGATCGAGGGTGAGTGCTTGGAATAGCGGCTTGCCGTTTAGCCTGAGAGTTCTGTCTCCTCGGTTCCAGTCGATATTTCGGAACCCCGTGTACGTCTTAACTTCGTCAATGAGCTTGCCGTCCGAATCGTATAGCCGTATGGATAGGTCGTATAAAGTTGGATGATCCGGCGACCACAGAGCCAAGGTACCGCGCCAGGAGTGGCTGTCATAGTAAGGTGCATCCTGGGCAAGAGTCGGCGGTGCATTCGACTTCTGATCGTCGCTTAGGGATAAACAGAGGTTAATGGAGACATAGTCCTTATCACTAGGTAAGTTTTCCCTTTTCTTAGCCACGCTGACGCTGTAAAGATAACCCTCAATCTCAACGCTATACGCATGACCAGCTCTCCGCCCCAGAACGGCCACTCGAGCTTCTAATAATCCTTCAGAAATATTGTTCGACTTTAACACTGTGCCTGCGCTGCTGTCGCCAATTCGCGTCGGCGGGACAACTTCCAACCATACCGGTTGCCAAATCCCACTAGTCGGCTTATAGAAAATAGACTCTGGTTTTGGTGCCCAGTATTGCTTACCTACCTCCCATTGTTAGTCTCATTGACAATAAAATCTCACAGATCGCGAAACAGATACTTCTGCCATTCAGCCGAAATACTTTTATACATACCACGAGGCTGCGCAAGGTCATGCGGAGAGTCGCGTATACGCAAGACGAGATGGAGTTCCCCCTTGTCATTGTTCTTCCAGGCGTTTGCAAGTGCATCCGTGATATCTATGTCAAAAGGCACGTGTCCGCCCCGATGTTGGCCCACACGATGTCCTGAAGCCCAAATCGTCACATCGTAGTCAACAGCTCCAAAACGAGCCAAGACTCTATCCCCAGCTTCTATCTCGGCCTTTTCGCGCGGATCCACGACTTTATTCTCATACCATAAGACCTCGTGAGCGTCGTTGTCATGCACGCCGGACGCGGGCGTCTGGAAGGCGAATGGCACATTTATGGGTTTCTTAACATTCTCGCGGGCTTGGCTCTTCGGCGCTTGAAACCCTTTCTCCTTCAGTTCGGGGAACGCAGCCAACTTTTGAGCTTCGGCTTCGCTGACCGAGTTATTCGAAGACGAAACAGACACTTTATCCGGAATGCCGTTGATCTGCCACGCTTCCTTCAGCCCAACATCCTCGTCGTCGAAGAGTATCGACCAGCCCTCATTAAGCGGTGTCCATCTATTATTGCCGTGAACAAAATCGGGTCGGGGGTAAAAGTCTTTCGAGTTATAAGCCATCGTCTCTCTTTCTCTCACTCTTGCGGTTTAGATACTTATAACTTATCTAAACTAAAGAGAAAATCAAACGAGGGAATACCGAGGGAATATCAGTTTGAGAATTCTATTTTTTTTTTCCCCGAGAGAAAATGAAAAATCACTTGACAACTAACGTGTCCCCGTCTCCCATCTGTGTGCTGGATATCGGCCCTGTTGTGGTCCATTTCTTTGAAACGTGAGGAGAAAGATTGACGTCACGGTGCACCAATAATACCCTGTGCAATTTGAGAAAATTGGACTTGAGCTGCATATTCGGCATGTTGTAACTTGAGTATTGGAGAAGAGTATTTTTTGTGCTCCTCTTCCATATCCAGACGTGTCAGAGTAGATCGTTTTGCTAGTTTAGGGGGAATCCCTGTTGACAATAAACCGGTTATAATCGGAATCTTCTTTAGCTCTTTTGGCTTCAAATAACGTTAGCAAGCAAGTAGATCTTCATACTAATAGGTATTGTATGGGTATTGTATTCCATGTAAAGTGGATAGATCCAGTTTAAATCATAGCAACAATTGAGTTGACAGGTTAAGTATAGACAAGGTTGTAGTTAACTACCTAGGTAACTCTTGATGGTTAACTAGTTAGGTAACTAAGGTATGTAAAGACACAATTTCATAGGCCATTTTACTTTATTGATCTACGCCCTCATTAACTCATTTGCTAACCCATAACTCGTATCTGATTCTCAGAACATTTTAACCATCGTAAAAGACAACCAGTAGGTACATGCATACCACCAACCAAAATTACCGCCACCGCTCTGCCACTGAAGTATCAGGCTGAGAATTTACATCCCTCTTAAGCTCCAACACCAGTGACGCGTCTTACGCTCCTCCTTGCACCCTCGCCACTAATCATAACGGAACCCTCCATTTCGAGCGCTCTCATCGTCTCGGCAAAATCGGCAGGCTCGACAGGAACACTTGCTCCTTCGTTCATACGTCTGCTGACTTCACTCCACCGCACGCTCTGTCCACCGCTAGTTAACTCATCTAGAAGACGTAGGATGGCTTCCTTCAGCTCCGTCTTGCGTTTTCGCTCCGAGGCACTAGTGCCTTCTGTGAGAAGGCTCATATCGATGCGACCCTGAGCGTCTGTTGCAGCTGTCTTCAGCGCCGACTGGATAAGTCGCTCGGCTTCAAGAACATCGTCCTTAGTGACTGTCGGCGAGAGTCGCATTTTAGCGTGTGCTTCGGCGAGACGGATCATCGACTCAAGTTGACGTGTTGTGGCAGTAATCCGTTTTTCTGCTGCGCGGACGTCTTGTCCCAATTTGCGCATCTTCACGTATGCTTCCACAAGTGCCTGTGAGGCATCTTGGGTTAACGTAGGGTGGATGTGAGTACGGGCATATGAGATGTAGGACGTTAAGAATTCCACGGGCTAAATAATCTGTTAGCATTATGCTTTTCAATCATTATTCGTACCGTAATGTAAACATACCAATATTTCGTTGCTTGAAGGAGCAGAATGTGGTGTATCTTCCAGATACATAGAGAGTAAATGTCGCGCCAATCTGCGATCGGCTGACTCGTTAACACGATCAAGGATCAAGTAGACAAGATCAAAACGCGATAATAATGTAGGTGGTAAATCAATGTTTTGTGGGACGGGTAAGTCAGGATTGTATCGAGACCCTATTGGATTGGCTGATGCCAAAATACTCGTCCTGGCGTTCAATGTGGTAATAATACCGGCTTTTGCTACTGAAACTGTCTGCTGCTCCATGACCTCGTGGAGGACAGAGCGTGTAGCATCGGACATCTTGTCAAACTCGTCAATACAGCAGACGCCGCCGTCGGACAAGACCAGAGCACCAGATTCGAGCACGAGTTGCCTAGTCTCAGGGTCACGACTGACGTACGCCGTAAGACCGACCGCGGAGGAACCCTTGCCACTAGTGTAAACACCACGAGGAGCAATCTTATGGACGTATTTAAGCAGCTGTGACTTTGATGTTGACGGATCACCACATAGTAAAACGTTAATATCACCTCGATATTTCGGGCTGCCACCTTTCTCGAACGTCTTATTTGTTCCTCCGAACATTTGGAGTAGGATGCCCTTCTTTACGTCGTCCATTTCATAGACAGATGGAGCTAACGATCGAGAGAGAAGTTCATAGATATCCGGACGAGCGGCGGTAGCCTTGATCTTCTCCTCTTCCTCAGGGGAAATATTTCGGGTCTCTTCAATATTGTTTTCTGTATCGTTGACTTCGTCGTCTAGGATAGATATGTCTATGTCCATCTTCTTATTGTCGACCTTGGCGACGTGGACAACGTCGACAAAGGTCTTAAATACGCTCTTGACAGAGCGCTGACGTGGGTTAACCCTAACCGGGCTAACACGGTAGATACCTGTAATCTTGACACGGTCACCAGCCTTACAGAAATCTACCAACTCGTTATAAACACAGACAGACACTGAGTGTGGCGTCTGGCCAGCTGGTACAGCATCAGGTGTTTCTTGCAACTTGATAACTTGCTTGTCCTCAAATTCACATCTGTTGTGGATGATCTGCATGGAATTCTTCGAGTTGCATAGGTATCGCGGGCATTCGGTAGGTTCTCGAATCTTGCCCCGGTCTAGGCCTACCAACAGAGAGTGACTGCAGACACTGCACCTGAAAAACGCTTGTTTCATATCCGGGATGACAGGTGTTGTCCTGATTACGAGACCCTTGATACAAATTAACTTGTCCATATCGGAAGGGTTGAGATCACGCAAATTGATGACCTCGTCTAATCCATAAGGCCGAGTCATATAAGTCTGATCCATAACCTTCTCTTCCAAGGTAGGACCCTGCGGGCGTTGCTGCGACTGTTGGGGTTCTTCGCTTCGCTCCGAGCTTGGGACTTGCATGTCAGAACTGGGGGCACCGCTACGTTGGGTTGCTGAGACTCCATTGCTCTGGCTCCTCTGGCGTGCTGTTTCTGCCTGTGCAAGCTCGATCATAAGGTCATGAACCGACTGGTCCATAAGCGGTACAATTTCCTGAGGATAATGCTGGATTTGGTGCCACATCTTCCTAGTAGGCGGGTACAATTTAAAATCTTGAATGTTGACATAGAGGATTCGGTTTCCGAGAAGCAACATGTTCTGAAGCTCCTCCCAATATGGTTTGGAGGTTGCGTCGGGATCAGCATCTGTCTGTTCAGTCGTCATTCCTGAACCCCACATCCGATACTTCTTGGTGAAATTGCGTAAGAAATCCTTAAACGCAGCATAAGTATCGTCGATAGATACCGTAGTACCCCAAATAGTCGCATTGTCTTGACCGCCAAGAGCGTCAGCATCAGACGTGTTAGGATTCAAGTTGGAAAACGTTGCCGCATCGGAATGAATTTCTCGAACTATGCGCCCAGTGTCGTCTAGGATCACACGGCTACTGCCTCGAGCGCCACTGCTGAAAATTTCCGAGTTGATATCACCTCTTCGGTTTACCCTATTAGCACGCGGCGTGTCGGTTGAGCCGACGAATAAATTACTACTCTCGCTTCGAAGATCGGATTGCGGGTGCAAGCCACGACCGGGACTCGAGCTCGGTTCATATCGAATTGGCGACGATTCTAGGGTATTGGTTAGGGTCTTCTGTGATCTCCAGTTAATTACCAAGTTGCACTCACCACCCATAAGTGATCTAGCCCTCGGTGTGCGATCGCCATCGCTTTCTCCCATGCGGCCTAACGGTGAGCTGGGTGCAGCATCGGGGTTGGGGATGGTGCTCTGGCTATCGGTATTATGTCTTAAAGCAGGGGAACTTCTATCGTTTCCATTCGCGGGAGAAGATTGGTAGAACAGGGGGCTTGACGCCAACTGCGATGGTCGAGAGACGTTAAGATTGTTTCCATCTTGCGCTCCATTTTGACTTTGAGACGGGCCACCGTTAGCAGGACTGCTACGAGCGGCTTGAGAACTTCGTGTATTTCGGGTTGGAGTGCTAGCTTGCGAACTCCGCAGACGGCGGTTAGACGGTGAAGACATTTTGAGGTTTATAAGATGAAACCGCCCGTTCTCAACTATGAAAAGAAGACGGCTTTAATAAGAAAGTGGATAGTTGAGAAAATTGAATCTACTTTGTATATCCAAAGTGGGATGGATATGAGATATGCAAAGTGGGAGTTACAAGTGGATGATAACCGCCCTAGGAGAATTCGTAAAACGGGGCAACCCGTTGGAAAGCGCGTCGAAAAGGGGTGGAACGCGACTTTTCGCGTAAAGTGGAAATTGTGCATGCACTTGGTAACTTTATTTATTGTTGCACAACATTTATTTCACATTTATTCCACATTATGCATACCTTTAGTGTGCGTACCCTTGTCACGGATCCGCTAAAACAGTTTCTCCATCTCTCTAACTCAGCCAAATGCCACATGCGCTGTACCTTAGCGGACATTAGCATCATAAGAGACAATTGGCGATTCTTAAGGGACACCCTGAATATCTAAACTTACTACAGCTATCATTCCCCTATACTAATATCCCCAACTTTCAAAATGGCGCCTGGGATGTCCTTATCCTCGGTGAATGCCATCATCATTCTTAATATCGATGACGGCTCGAGGATATTCGCGAAATACTACAGTGAACCCCACCATGCTCCCACAGCTTGTAGGCCCCCCCCAATCTGTCCTGATACTGGGAAGATGCAGTCGTTAATAAGAAACCCGAGTAGCGTCGACGAACCATCATCACCAACCAAGCGGACCATTCGCGGATGTCAAATCGCAGAAGACCTTCGAGAAGGGCCTATTAGACAAGACGGCAAAGCAGACCGGTGATATTATTCTCTACGACAACCGGATCGTACTATATAAGATGGAGTCCGACGTAATGATGTATGTCGTAGGCGGTGTGGATGAGAACGAGGTCCTTCTATACAACGTCATCTTAGCCCTAAGAGATTCGCTACACCTCCTATTTAAGTATGTTTACCAGCTCGGGTTCCATCCGCGTCAAGCTAACTCTGGCCAGGCAATCGGTTGATAAGCGAACGATAATCGAGAACTACGATCTGGTCTCGCTGGCGATTGACGAGATCGTGGACGATGGTATCATTCTAGAGACTGACCCGACCATCATCGTACAGAGAGTTAGCAAGGCGCCGACGCAGGATGTTAATCTCAGCCGTATCGACCTGAGCGAACAAGGAGTAAACAATTTGGCGCAATTAGGAAAGGCCAAGCTAACAGATTGGTTGAGGCAAGGCTTGTAAGGGGATCAGTTCCCTAAAGTGTGGAAACTTACGAGATGACCTTTCAATGTAGACTTCGGCTTGGCGTTGGTAAAAAAAGTCGTTATTTGTTCTTAACGGAATGTCATTAAGCTGAGCGGTGTGTCACGCCAGTAATGATCTACGACCTAATATGAGATGCCGCCTTGCGCAGCCTGTTCATGACCGCCGCGCCAATGTCCTCATCGTCTCCTGTACCTTCTACAAATATGAGATCCGCGCCCCGTCTATCTAGTTCTCGTAACGCCGAGAAAAGTCCATGCGCTATACTCCTGGTGTCCGTCCCAATGCTAACATCCATAAGCTTCCCTATTGGAGCTTCAGTCGTGTTGCCATAGAGTTCTGCTTCTTGGACGCCAAGTTCAATCGTCATGTGGTTCTCCTGGCCGTTTTGTGTCTTCGCCGTCTCGCTTCTAAAACCACCGCAGCGTAACCCGGCTGCGGGTTTCCAATGACGAGTCCGTATGATACCGACTTTGAGTCCCTCACTTCCGCCGTTTGGTATTTCCTGGGATGATCGACCCTGGAGGAAACTCTCGACTTCCCGAGCTTGTATGCCATCGTGGCCAGCCGCAAAGGTTGCCTCATAAAGAATCACCGTTGCCTTTGGGCTGTAATGTTTATACTTCATACCTGGTGCTCGCGGTGCAGATTTGCCCATTTCGCTCTGATCTTTATACCCCTTTTCGACCTTCTCCCACCCGGGACAACTCCGCAGTTCGTCTATACTTACACCTCCCGGTCTTAATATTAGGGGAGGGTCACATAGACCGTCTACCACCGTACTCTCAACCCCGACAAAACACGGACCACCATCAAGTATAAACTCAATGCGGCCATCTAGGTCCTCTAGCACATGTTCGGCAGTAGTGGGTGATGGTTTTGTGGAAGCATTTGCTGATGGAGCTGCCAAGGGCGCACCTGTAAGTTTGATAAGTGTGAGTGCAAGGGGCGAGTTTGGCATCCGAGCACCAAAAGTCTTGAGCCCAGCCGTAACTTCAGGGGCTAGCCTAGACGGATCTGGGTTAGGGAGTAGTATTGTCAAAGGTCCCGGCCAGAATTTCTTTATAAGAGGCTTATATATCTCAGGTATTCGATCATGGCTCGTGTTAGTTGTGCCATTTGAACCGTTCTCAGGGACAAGAATACTTCGAAGCATTTCTAGGTCCGAAATATGAATAATAAGGGGATTGTCTGATGGTCTCTTCTTTGCAGTATAAATCCCTTTCACTGCTGCACTTCTCGTTGCATCCGCGCCAAGCCCATATACAGTCTCGGTTGGAAATGCAACAGGCGTATTCTTGGTTTTCAGATAATGTGCTGCATCATGAAGAATTTTGATACTAGGTGATTCACTATGAGAAACTTCCCATAATCCTAGTTTTTCCTGACCATCGCCATCTCTGTCGCCATCTCTAAATTTTCCCAACTCCTTGTCTGTTACCCTCAAAATTTGGGTTCTCAGCCTTGGGAGGTCTTGAGACATTGTACTGTAAGAGTTGAAAATTGCTCGAACAGTTTTAAATTTGCAACTGGAAATTCTGAACGCCAACTTGCTTGGATTTTTATTTTCAACTTTTTGATCTGTTGTTGATGTTTTGTGAGACCGAAAACGCTTAAAGATAGACATAGATTTAACTTAAGAAGGGGGATTACTATGAAAAGCTCAGTCTAGTGACTCATAAAAACCGTCAAACTACACTGACAACGACAATGACGCTATATGATACAAAAGTTCAGATTTACAGTAAGCTTATCGATTAAGGTACATGCAAAGACCTGTAGCCGTTATCAGCTGTAAAATAGGTCATGAATTTAGGTGTTTCACTTAGCGTCTAAGCTTGTACAACAACTGTCTCTAAGCCTTATTAACAGGGGTGCATGTACCTGGAATTAGGCGGGGTGTACGAAATACAACGTAAAATCGTCACTTACAACCCGAAAACAACGCCTTTTGGTTGGATCAACTTCGATTCTCTCTATCCACATCAACTGAAAGGTGTTCAAGGTCCAGCAATCAAGGCTTGAGAGCATCTTAAGCCGCTATGCACCTCCCACAAAAGCGTCCCAATGTCCGCCAACAACATCCCCAATGGCAACTCTTCAGTGTCAACAACGCAGAAAGCTTCCAATAAGCTAAATAACCCCCCGTCAGCTTCTTCCTCCATCCACGATGCCTCGACTCTATCCGACGTTCGGGCTGGGCTAGCTGCTCTACATGTGCGCGAGACCAGCATAACCAATCGCCTCAATGCGCTTCTCTCCTCCCAAGCTGACCTATCCCGCGAGCTAGGTCGGCTCGATTTACTTCGTGCGAATCTCGGCTCCCAAGTTATTGCGACCAGATCTATAAGCAATGGGATGCTCTCCTCGGCTGCCGACACTGCAGGACGGCTTTCCAGCCGGGTTAAGGAACTCGACCTGGAGAAGGATAGAGTGCAGCAAACACTAAAGGTGGTCGAACAGGTCGCGGAACTCAAAGCATGCGTCCATGGAGTGGTGGGCAGTATGGGGGCCCCCCAAGACTGGGAAGCCGCAGCAGGTTATATCTCCCGCGCAAGCAAGGTACCAGAGCCTATTATACGCGGTGGCTTCGCAGCTGCCATGGTGCCAAGTGTAGAGGTTCCCGACGCACCTTGGATAACGCTTGAGAATGCGAAGGAGAGTTTATGTGGTCTTTTCCTACGAGAATTCGAGAAAGCCGTTAAAGAAGGCGACGGTGCCAAAATCACTAGATTCTTCAAGCTATTCCCTTTAATAGGAAGAGGCGACGTTGGATTAGATGTATATGGGCGATACGTATGCCAGGGTGTTGCCGGCACAGCTAGGGCAACACTCAGGGCGACACCAGGCGACACAGGGAAAAGAGACGGGTTCTTTTACGCCAATGCACTCACAAAACTCTTCGAACATATCGCCCAGATTGTCGAAAGTCATGGTGGGCTCGTAGAGAGGCACTACGGTGAAGGCAAAATGGTCAAAGTCATAGAGAGACTCCAGATGGAGGCCGACGTTCAAGGTGGCATTATTTTGGATTCATGGGGCGACGAAAGGAGCGTTGATAGGAAACTTACTGACGCAAAAAGTTATCCATTTTCCTTTTTGGTCCAAAGCTTCCTACCTCCGCAGAGGACCCTCACAGGTACTCCGCGTATGAATTCTCCGGCTTTAGGTGGTGGTACCAATTCACGGAATAGCGAGGACGAGGGCGTAGACATGAAAGAAGTAGATGCTCTACTTAGTGAGATCTCCATCATGCTTGGTCGATGGTCGTTATACTCAAAGTTCCTTGCTAGTAAATGCAGAGTAAGTCTTGTCAGTCGAATCCAGTCGAATCCAGTCGTTCTAATGATTAATTCTATGCAGAATCCAGATACCCCTGAAGATGCACCTTTATCGATTCCTGAGGTTGTCACAAAATCCAACCTCAGTCGAAAGATCGCATCAAAGCTAACTTCACCTTACAACTCCTTGGCTCTGTTCTTTTTTAGACGGTCTGTTGAAAAGGCTTTCCAACTTGACGAATCGCCCACCGGTCTCTCTCTAAATATCAACAAACCTATTGATGGAAATGCTCTTTACATCATTTCGGCCGTAGACGATGTTATGTATATCGTCAGTACGATAATCCAGAAAGCTCTATCAACTGCACAGCGCGACGTAGCTGCCTCGGTGATTCCGGACGTCGGGAGAGTACTAGGGTCTGATTTTATCGGAATGGTACAGCGGAGAATGCGAGATGAATCGTATCCACAGCCAACGGTTCAAGGGGGGCTCCCACCTGAAAACAAGATCATTTCTTTTATTGTGCTCATTAACAGTCTGGATGTCGCAAAAGAATATCTAGATCGCATCATTACATCACAACTAGGCACTTCCCCTGATCAACAACCCAACGGTGCCACCGATTCTAGCCCTCTTGCCGCGTCCTTCCCGTTTGAACATGATGTTACATTTGTAACTTCAGCACTCAACACATTACATTCCACGTTCGCTCTTAAGACTGGCGAACTGATATCTGATGCTTTGAGGGTCTTGTTCTCTGCCGTCGTCAAGCAAAGATTAAAACCCGTACTCGTTGAAGCGTTCCGCGATGCTGATTATTGGCGTTCCGAAGATGAACTGGCGGAAATTGCGCGCCAGAACGACGAAGACGAAGACGAAGTGATAGACCGCGTCCACCGGAGATTTGAAAATGGATGGGACGCGTTGATGAAACCTATTGCACGAATCATGACCCCTAAAACATTCACGGCGCTCATGGACCTAACAGCGACAGATCTGTCCAAGACACTCGAAAAAAGGGTGTGGAGTTACAGCGGGAAGACCAGCGCGTACGGCGCGATACGAATGGAGCGGGATTTCTCGGGCATCATTAGCACTGTTTCCCGAGGTAACTATTCCGTCAGGGAGATGTTCTCGAGGGTATCGCAGATACTCATGGTGGCTAATATGGAAGAAGAAGAGTGGGAAGAACTGAACAACGATGAGGACGAGGAGGGCATCCAATGGGTTCTCAGCGAGGATGAAAGGCGAAGAGCTAGAAACTTAGTTAAGGCTTGATGATTAGATGATCCCCATAGGTAGTCTCTGGATCTGGAGCCTGTGGCAAGTTGTAGGATGATGCGTCAGGTTTGTAAAAAGTCAATAATAGAGGACATAGTAAAAAGAACTCATACCATTTCATTTTTTGCTGTTCACACAAACTATGACACAAACTATGAACTACGATACAAATTTCCAGCTATTTTCACTAGTAGAAAGGTGACTTGGCCATATGGAACTTTCTCTTCGTCTTTCCGGCAGTATGAATTAGGTACTAATTGATTAATTTCGGTACCATGTAGAAACATAAATCCTAATGTCTCATGCACTTATCGCGGCTTTTCCATTGAAATACCACAATTCACTTATCGGTAATCATTTAATCGTATCTTATCGATAAGCTAGTTACAGCCGCGTTTGACTTCCAAATTCCCCGGATTGCCAAGCTCCAATCCATTGTCAATTCTTCATTGTCCATCTCAACATTGAAACATTGCAACGGCTACAACAGCTATAACAGCCATAATAATAAACCCCGAGCTATTTCTACATACTAATCTCATCGATATTAACACGGAAAGCTGGCACGTGACTCGGAACCATGGCGACCTCTAATTTCGGCCTTCTCGACGAGCGAGAAGAAAACGAGCTACACAAGACCCGTCTCCTTAACGTAGAAGAGAAGCCCTTCAAGCGCCTAACCAAACGCCTCGTCGCCCCCGGCGCCTTCACGAGCCCCGGCAAACTTCCCACTCCTCCCCCTGACAACGGCAGCAACGACGGCGAAGCGAGCTCGTCCCCGGCAGTCGACGTCGCCGCGCTGAAAGAGGACATCATCCTGGACTTCGAGGCGTTCGACGCGCAGATCCTGCGACTGCAGCTCCTGGGGACGGCGAACGTGCAGGAAAGGGAGCGGTACGCGGCGGACCGCATTCGTATCTTGGAGACGATGGAGTCGGTGCGCGAGGGAAACGCTCGGCTGAAGGCGCAGCTGGACGAGGCGCGCGCTACGCTCGCCCAGCGCCGCAAGTTCGACGAGCTCGCCGATCGCATCACGAATAACCGCATGCTGCGCCCCCGCGCGGAACAGGCTGCTAACCTGGCCAAGTTGGCCGAGGAGTGCGAGGACTTGCACCGCGAGAGCGAGACGTACGGTGCTACGTGGCGGGACCGTCGCGAGCAGTTCGAGCGTCTGGTCGAGGAGGGCAAGAGGTTGCGTGCTTTGATCCGCGACGAGAAGGAGGAGGTCGAGCGCAGGGAGGGCATGGATTCGGATGCGGAGGACGGGGAGGCCGCTGCTACACCTGGTAAGGGCGGGCTAGTCAGCGGGAGCAACACGCCCCATCCCGACAGCGGCGCCGTCTCCGGAGGGGGAAGAACCCCGAGACCCGATAGCCCTGGTGCCGGGGGACCGTCCGGACTGAAGCCCCGACCGGATCTCAGCGGGAGCTTCTCGCGAGCCGGAAGCCAGGCCCCGAGTCAACGGGCAGGAAGCCAGGTTCCGAGAGAAGAGCCGGAGGAGGGCGAAGATGTCGAGATGGACGAGCCGACACAGCAGACCCAGCAGGCTGATACGCCTATGGCTGAGGATGCGGCGCAGACGCCGCAGATTACAGTCGAGGCACCTGGCACCAGTAATAGCGAGAGCATGGATACATCCTGAGCAGGGTCGCAAATTAAGGAGTATGAATAGGGAATTCCGGACGGGCCATACAGTCTTAGATTTCATTCAGGAGCTGTGTACCGGTGATGATTTGCAATAATATCAGACATACATCCATATCGCAGGAGTAGGGGGATAATATACCCAAAGAGCGAAGTAGCACAGTACTAGACTAATAGGAGAAGGGGAGCGATCAATTATCGATTCTATACTACTTAGGTGGCAAGTAGCCCCCCCCTCTAAAAGACAATAATAATAATAATAACACGAAGCGAGCATTCTGGCTCTATCATTCTCCGTAGGAACTGTGGTATCACTGTATTAATTCGCTCCTCTCCGTAACCCTACAACTTCTCGTTGTCGTAGTTTATGCATAAGTTTCCACAGTTTTCCTATAAACCAACTGCTATCCCATTCTTCACGCAACGGGCGGTTCTTCCACCGACTTGCCCAGCTCCAGGGCCTCCTTAGCCTTAGCAATCTCCTCGGGGGGCGCGTTCTCGCTCTCCGCCGTGGCGATCTGCTCCTCGAGGCGTTGGACGGCTTCTTCGATGCGTTTATTCAGCGGGGCGAACACGGCTCGGGTCTCGTCTACGGCTTTTAGCTGCAAGGGGCGGGCCGGCTCTGTTAGTATGTATACGCTTCCTTCACTCTCCTCGAAAGAGGAAACAGGGTCGAGTTAGAACAGTACCTCTTGCTTCAGGACGAACCCGGAGTTGCCATCTACGTCCGGGCCGGCGGCCTTGAGCTCTGCCTCGAGCTTCTTGGCGCGCTCGGATTGCTGCGTGAGCTCTTTTCGGTAGTACTTCTCTTCCTTGACGAGTCGTTGGACGGACTGCGTCGCGATGGTGAGGGGTGAAGGAGCGGGCATTTTCGTTTTGTTATACGACTTAATTATGGGTTTTTCTTATTCTTTTTCTTTTTTCTTTTTTTCCTTCGATTTGAACGTGTGAATACTTGTAAGGAAATCAAACCAGAGGGAGAATCCTTTCAACTGCTTAAATAGAGATGTCTAAAGGAAAGTAGCTGCCTAGATGTTGGAAATATAGGTGCCTGTACGGATCCGTACAAGGCAATTAACATTTGTTCCAAGTCCAAACTCAGAAGCATGCTTTTTGGTGGGGTTGGCGGGGTAAAGGGGGAACGGGAAAATGGGGATGATATGCGATTAAACAAGATAAAACCGGTTTATCAGGGCCTATCTGTGCTCCTATCCCTCAAGGCAAATCCTCATATTATATGTAATTTAGTGTATTAAGTATCTGTTAAGAAGTTAAAGGCCTAGCAGGTTGTGTATAATTAATTATTATGCTACTAATTCTTCTATACTCTACACCAATATCATCCAGCCTCTATACAATCACTCATATTGAATATTAAATATATTAAGTAAAAAAGAACATAGTCCACCGTTCCTTACAAGTCCCGAATAAGAAATCCACCATTCTGAAGTTTCTGGAAGGCTTGTTCAGGGTCGTATTTAGCAGCCGTAGTTTTAATAAATTCGACATTTTCCGCGCCGTAACTCGCCAGTACTTTCTGCGTTTTGCCCGCCGTGTTCATGAACAGGTACGGTAAAAGCAAGTCCTTTGCTTTGGCAGCTTCTGTGCAACGCTGGGTGATCCGTTGGGAGAGGTCCAATATAGCCGTATCCTGAGTTGGATCTGTCCATGTAATATACCACTCGTACCCTAAGGGGACATTATCAGTACCTGCTAGAAATAAATCATGAAAATGGATGGGTGACTCACATTGTTGCGGAATTTCTTCTAAACCTAACAGGTTTCCACCATGCTGTTTCCCCAGTGTAGCTACACTAGCTGGGATCGCATTTGGCACCCAGACCGCCGAAGCATCGGCGGGCAGGTTTTTCGTCTCCTCGGTGAAAATATCGTACAGCTCGATCATTAGATCAACGTCCGCCTTATGGCTAAACGTTTCTCCATAGGTGCGTACTTCACCAGTAGAGAATCGAGATCCTGTTAATGCCAAGATATCCAGAAGCGATCCATTGAAAGCCGGCAAGATTGGTTGGTACGATTCAAGGGAATAGAAGGCATCGAAGGCTTGAGCTTGCTGTACCGGCTTGTTGTAGAGCAGAAGGATTGTCGGGCCAGTTTCGAGTAATTGAACCTGTTATACGTTAATACATCACGCACACCCGGCGCTCAACACTTCACCAAAGTGAACAAAAAAGGGGGTTGTGGGTATAATGGGCGTTGCAACATACTATTCTTATGTCAGCTTGAATTATCAAAATTGGATAGTTAGGGGGTTCGAGGCTATCTTATACATACCGGTGACACTTGATAAAGGATCTGACTGACCCTCGTCCTGATATTTGCCAAAAGCATGTAGGAAATCAGAGGTCTGATTCGGGTTATAGGCGCGGGCGTCGACGTAGAAGTCCCCAACAGGGTATGTGTAAAGTTCATAACTTGTCACTATCCCAAAATTAGAGGCACCGCCTCGCAACCCCTTATACAGGTCCGAATACTCGTTATCAGCCGAAGCAGTGACAATAGAACCATCAGCAAGTACAACTTCGTATGATTTGACGTTGTCAAACGCGAGACCTCGCTGAGTGGCAAAGTAATTTAACCCGCCTCGTTAATGTCAGCTTCAACCGCTTCGTGATACACCCCGTAATAAATAGTACGATTAACTTACCGCCAAGCATAAGCCCGCCAACACCAACAGGACCAACACGTCCTCCAATCACAACCAGACCCTCCGGTACGAGAGCTTCGTAAACAGCCTGCCATCTGCTCCCAGGTCCAATTTTGGCAGTTTTCTTGTCTTCTGATAGCTCAGTTGAGTTTAAGCTTGAAAGTGAGATTAGAACCCCTCCTTCGTCGATACTCCCAAAGCCTGGAATATAGTTGTGGCCACCACTTCTAACGGCAAATTTAGTCCCGGCCTCAGAGAGTATCTTGATTGCCGTAGAGACCTCCTGTGCATTCTTCGGGCTAACGATACACGCAGCCGATAGCCGACATGCGGCAGAACTAGAAACACAACATATTAATCTTTGGCGATGTCTTAACGTATATGGGGATTGGCCTACTAATTTATATCTTCGAAATCCTTGTAAACTTCCCCGTCTGAAGGGAATAATGTTTGGTTTGTGCCTGTTAAAGCTTCACGAAGGACCTCACAGGTACAGCTTACATCGCCTGCGCATGTTTGCCGGGCGTATATACTATGGAATGGTGTGCTAATAACCTCCGCTGAGGCTATCGTAATGAACGGGGTTGTAGGTATCACTGCAAGTGCGACTAGTACCGCGTTACGGAGGCTTGTTGCCATATTTACTTCCCGATGTAAATATACGGATAGCTTGTCTTCATTGGCAACACAATGAAATAAATATAGGTATTAGCGAGTGATAAGTCAGTGGAAGAGAATGGTCAAAATCTCTCTGCCACTGAAAGGGCAGGCTTAGCAGGTTAAATCAACATGATAAAAGGCTAGAACATCGAATAGAGGCCTTCAAAGGAAGGGTCTTTTGCGAGAGAACAGACGATAGCGTGTATCGAATGCAGTGTTCTTTCGATTCAGCTATCATAGACCCTGTCTTCATACCCACTTCTTCACTGACTGCAGTGGGGAGTTTAACCATGTCTGTACTAACCACTTACCTAGGTAGCTGTCAAGGCTGGTTCAGCTATCCCAGCTGGTAAGGAGCCATAGACCTTATAGGCGGTAAGTGCATTATAATTATTATAGCAGCTTTCTTCTATGCGTCGAGAAAATATCAGCTGCCTAGAGTTGACTTGAGATTGTGGTTGACAATTCTTGAGAGACAGAGTTTAATGGCTAATGAAGTCAGAAGTCCTATTAAAAACTCTCTTGCTACCTCGCGACTCGGAATTGCTATATCTTATTATAACCGCGCAGCAAACGAATGCTAGATGTAATGTAATTAGAACAGATGGAACTTGACCAACTTGGACTATGAATGGAAGATAAAGGGGCTAGAAGGAATCCGTAGGTATGTAATTATACTATTAATGTATCATTGTATCTAAGGTATATAAAATCATTGAACGAGTCGATGAAACTTCGTATTGTCCGGTAATAATGACCATTTGAAGCATAGAGGATGGAATGGCTGAGTAAAATCGCGGTCCTGCAATAGGGCCTAGAAGATGTCGATTCCAAGTTGTTTAGTTCCAAAACGGAAATCTTGGAACTTTTTTTTTTGGCGTCGTTTAAGACGAAGCTAAAGTAATTAATTAGGTACCTTATGTAAGCACATACAGTACCTGTACAGAAGTACTTTAGTAGGTCCCACTAAGATCGGAATTTAGATAGAGATTTATGGCTGCAACTTGCAGCCTGCAAGATAAAAATGTCTTATCAGTTATCTTTGTGCCTAGGTCATCGCTCGTCAATTACAAATCGCGTCATACCATTCCATCTTTTTTGAATCATTAATCGTTAAGTCCCGCCACATTCTGCGACAAAAGTTTCGTAGAATTGTTCAATACATCTGCACGTTCTCTACATATCCTAAGCTCACAAGAACACATTTGCAATGGCGTCGCAAAGCGTCTCAATGCGTAAGGAGCTTGTCCAACAGTTCGTCAGCTATTGTCTCTTGCTAACTGCTAACTCGATATAGCCTCGGTTTCTAACTCCGAGATCAAGCCCGTTGTGAGCCCCGGCTCCCAAGCAGTCGCAACGTCAAAGCCGAAAGTACGAACACAATAACTTTCACTTGTAGTAACTATACTAATCAGTATATTTATTAGCCCTGTTGTGTCTGCAAAGATGAGAAGTCGAAGCGCGACGAATGCATGCTATTCTCAAAATCAGCCGACCCCGCCAGCGATTGCAAGACGACCATAGACCAGTATCGAACCTGTATGGCCGGCTTCGGTTTCCAAGTATAAAGTTTTAGTGGACCATGAGAAAGAGAGATCACGATCACTTTCAGGGACAATATCTGTATATTAAGGGACCGATTGGATTACGGCGAGCCGGCGTTCCGGATCGGATAGACACGAGGCAATAGACCTCAAAAATGCGTTATGCATTAACTGGCGTTCAGCAGGAGTAATAAAAGCAGAATCCACTCTTCGGTGCAATTTCTCGGTCCATTTGATATTCAAAGTTATGCAGCCCATTGAGCGAATTATGCTTGACCGGTACGCTCTTTGCTGTCACCGTATGGCGGGAACCATGCGGGCACGACGGATATTTATCGCTGTCAGGCTGAATGTGTTCGAGCCCATAACCGATATAGTTGCGCCGCTTGATTTATGCAGCCGACGAAAATAGATTTCGTTAGCAAACACCTGGGAATAGGAGAACGCATGCCAGGCGGCCAATCAGTTATAGTGCTTAGTTCAGCTCTCCCTTGCGTCAACTATCGCAGTATCTATTCTCAACTGAGCGTAAACCCAGACCAAAATCGCAGACCTAGTGTTTCGAGGAGTCTTTTCGATAGAAATCATCGTCTCTATACGAACTGCCCGAGTTTCCGGATCAATGATATTGGACTTAGAGACACTAACCCGAAGGAGATCACATCGTAACCCCTTTCCGACCATTATATAGCGAATGAAGCATATATGATAGTCGAGATTTGAGTAGATTTGTGACGATAGCTTACATATGATAGTATCGTAGCATTGGTCGTGCCATATGGCGGCTCAACGTAGCCATTAGTCTGGGATTCTTACCGTAGCGAAATAGTCTATTGAACACTAAACACCTCATCAACGCTCGCTAACGACTATCTAACTATTTTCACGGCTTCCTCATCCGTAGGTTGCTTCTGATCGTGATGCCATGACTTTGTCGAGCTAGCTGACAAGGCTGCTAGGCTGGCATGTGCTAACATAGTACAATTGTCAGAACTGCAACCATCCCGGAATCCTGACAAGACTCTACGTTGCCTCGGAAGCTTCCGCTAATATGACCCCTGATCATTGATACATGGGGCCCCGGCAAATAACTGACCAGGCATTTTTGCCGCATTCAGGCTAAATGGCTTCATCCCCATCCCGCCCACGGTGATCCACCGGTCTAGATTTCAGAACGGGCAGCTGAGGGTCCAAGATTTCAAGAATGTCTATTCAGCATTAACGTATCGGATCGAGCGATTATTTCTCATAAAAATACATTATGCGGCGCATGAGAGAGGCATGCATTCGCCGCCTCGCTGATGACTTAACTACGATTCGATTTTTACGACTTATAAGCGAATGCCGCTAGCAGCTCCTTCTGAAAGCTATCGGTCCAGCTGCTGTGGCTTATTATTCTCGTGAGCCCGTAACAGCGGTCCGAGAATGCCATTCCTTCAAGAAACCCGGGGCTCCCACGGGGACACCTCTACGAGTTAGCGTCCCAATTCCCCAGATCTGGGGGGGCGAACTACGTGTAGAGACGCTCTACTACAGTTGGTAAGAAATCCACGGGGATCTGCAGCTTGCTCGAATCCGGTGCGCAGGTAGTCGCATCAGTGGCTGCCACTGGTTCCACCAGAGCGCATCGAGGTACAGCAAGAAATCACTTACACCGCATCTACCATGCAGCATCGTTCTATGTATATCGGCCGAAATCAACAGCAATAATTAGCAATGGGAGAGGTCTAGTCGCCTTAGTTGAAATCCATTTCTCAACTTAGAGCTTTACCCAAGACCTCGCGATCTCCCAACTGGGACAATGAGCCGTGTTTGCCATGTGGCGGTCAGGGCGTTAGCCACTAAAGCTGAATTCGTGTTTGAGGCTCGAAAATAAATGCGAATTGTTTTTGCTTAACTTGACTTCCCCAATTGTCCGGCTTCGCGGGACGTTATCCCGAAAGCGAGATATGTGTTGGCTGACAAGCTGAGCGCCTGACCAGGTCCCAAGCTGATTACTATTCCGAAAAACCCTTGCTGTGTCGGTCTAGTCTCTTTGGTTATTCCTTTTCTTTCATTCCTATCTGAAGCTATTAGACTACAGGTGTATCGAATGTCAAACGAAAAGTATGCGTATAGAGGGAGGATGGTATTATACAGTAATGTACCCAAGTTCCAAGTTAACACAAGCTTCTCCAAAATACCATATAGGCAGTTGGGGTGGAGGACAATTAGCTCTTTTTAGTAGTCTACCCAATAGGGCATGTCGTAAGCGTCCAAAGATGGATGAGGACCATTGGAGAATGGAGATCGAAGAAGGGGGGGCGGAATGCCAAGCGTGGTTAATTTAATTCTGCTACGACCGCCGCACAAGTAGTTCGGGTCACATATAGCACTATCCCAACAATACGAATCTATTTTCTATGGATGAGAAGAAAGCTCTGAATAATGGATTCCTCTGATGAAGAAGAGTTTTCAACTATAGCTCATCTCAGTGGTCAGATTTGTTAGCCACATGAACATATATACGCGTTACGGCAATGGAGATGCTTCACTGTAACCAAATTCGCTTGCTTCGCTGCGGTGCAACCTTCTATTTGACATATAAGCGAGGGGCGGCAATCTATTCTAGCCAAGGTGTGACTTATGGGGACCTGCAAGTTCAACGACAATCCGATCCCCTATGCTTCCTAGCTCTTGTCGACAAGGGGACTTTACACCTCCGACAAGGGACTCGAAGCTTTAACATTATACTGTTATCCCACGCGCAAAAAAAAACTCTCCTAAGGATTCTGACGTGCATGTATTACATTCTAAATAATTTTGCCTAATACACAAGTCAAGGTATTATATTCTAGGCCGTCTCCGACAGCATGGAACCACTTAGTCTAGGCTAGAATCAGAATAGACAATAATAGTCGTATGGAGTACGGGACACAAGGTCGTTAAATGAATTAGCAGTAAGGAACAATTTGAAGAGGGCATGGGTTGACCATCATGAAACATAGGTGTGTCGTCCTCAAAAAAATGGTGTTGTCGCTAGAAATAATAGTACCTACAACCATCCAGATGCCACCCAATCGTCCACCAATAGGAGGAATACTTTGTTAATGCATTTGGCATAGGTTAACTTACACAACCCAAGCAAAACCAAGCAAGTTCTTCTCTCTCTCTCTCTTTCATGTCCCGCGGTGGGATCAGGTCCAGGATATCGGTGTTACTGGTCGAGTATTTCCCCGCAAATCGATTATATCCAACCAAAGACAACTCGCGTCTGTGCTTGTTTCGCTGAGGGAAACTCATCACACACGGCATCTTCGATTGCCGTACTATGGTACTCATTCATGTATGTACCTAGGTAGGTATGTATGCACGTATGCACGTATGTATAGTTAGGATTGTATTATTTGGTTATGCGTTCTCGAAGGGTTCCAACGTTTACGGGGGCGGTTCACCCCCCGGTCGACCTGACTGTTCATCACATCAAAAATTCGTGACATGGGCTACCGGTCGATACGCCGGGCGAGAGCTACCCTCCCGCAGAATTATCCCAGGCACGGTAGAAGATCTACTGCTACCGAAACGGTACGTAGCACGAGGGCTTATGACAAAGGCATATATGCCTATTGCAGATACAAAAGAAAAACAAAATCGTATTACCGGGCAATATAGAGCGCCTGCAAGACATACCAAACGGGTTGTTGTTGACCTGATTATGTGCGGGTGGCGTTACAGCTCGGCCGGGACCCAGATCGCTCGTCCTCGGCGCATCCAGAATTAAGATCATTAACCGAAATGCGGATTATTATTTTTCTGTTGTTTCTCGATCCCCAAGTTTCTTCATGGCCAACGGGTGGCCCCCCCTAGTAGTAATAGCCCACACCCCGGTCCGTTTACTTACTTTGGTCTTAATTCCCCATGGGCCATGGCGCCACGGGGGGGAGAAGAAGAGAGACTAGGGGATGGGGTAAGGAAGACCCGCAACCCACTCACACACATACATGTGAGTACCTTACCATGAGAAAGGGTCCCATTCCAGATCTCGCGTTCAGAAGAAGTGAGATGGGCTACGGGCTAGGTACAATTCGTCCAAGTGAGCTCCTCTACCGGTCCGCTCGCCCGTCCTGAGCGAGATGGTAAACCCTTGCTACGGTCCCTGGTCTTTTCCATAGTTATATCGTATATAGTATATTATTATATCTGGTCCTCCCGTCCCCTTCGAGCTTTATTTCGAGCCCATCTCGCTGGGAAGACTCTTCGCGTCTCTACCCTTTCAACTTTAAAAGAGACCAAGCTTTTTTCAGTAAGCCTCAACCTCACCGGAGGACCAGCCTGAGTCTCTCCCTTTAGGTTGCAAGCACTCTCGACATAAAACCCCGTCAGTCAAAGCTCGTGAAAGGAAAACTTCGCGACCAGACCGCCATAATGGCAATCGGCGTCATCGCGCAGAAGGCGCCCCGTAAGGAGGAGATTGCCCATGCGCAGGAGGAGGCACCGGCCTTTGAGAGGGTAGACTGGATAAGGGACCCCGGTTTGAGGAAGCTGTACTTCTACTGCTTCATACTCTGCGTTGCTTCGGCAACTACTGGTTACGATGGGTATGACTTACACGTATCACGCCCGCCAGATATAGGTAGAATCTGCTAACGAACTTATAGCTCCTTCTTCAACTCGGTGCAAGTATTCGAGACGTGGAAGGCTTTTTTCGACAACCCTCAAGGATCACAACTCGGTCTCCTCGCTGCTTTATATCAGATTGGTAGCTTGGGCTCGATTCCCCTGGTGTAAGTCCCCGATTATTTTTCATCCGCGCCGTGATGATACGAGATTGTGCGTGTTCTGACATGTCACAGCCCTATTTTAGCCGATAACTTTGGCCGCAAATTACCCATCATCATCGGTTGCGTTATCATGATTGCCGGTGCCATTATCCAGGGAACCGCGCAGGGCATTAACGCCTTCATGGGCGGTCGTGTCATGATGGGATTCGGAAACAGTTTGGCTCAAATCGCCTCTCCTATGTTGCTCACGGAGATTGCTCACCCCCAGCACCGTGGTCGTCTCACGGCTGTTTACAACTGTCTATGGAACGTCGGTGCCATCAGTACGTCTTGCATGCCAAAGGTTTATGTACGGTGTAAGGTACTAACACCTTTGCAGTTGTCTCGTGGCTTTCTTTCGGAACGAACTACATCCACAACGACTGGTCGTGGCGTATTCCCGCCATCCTCCAAGCTCTCCCTTCCGTCATCCAAATCATCTTCATCTGGTGGATCCCCGAGTCGCCACGATACCTCGTAGCCAAGGACAAGTCCGACCAGGCCCTATCGATCCTCGCCAGATACCACGCCAACGGCAATGCCCAGCACCCGACGGTTCAGTTCGAGTACCGTGAGATTAGGGAGACCATCAAGCTGGAGATGGAGAGCCAGGCGAACAGCAGTTACCTCGACTTCTTCAGGACCAAGGGTAACCGATATCGATTAGTCGTCCTCCTATCTCTAGGTCTCTTCTCCCAATGGTCTGGTAACGCTATCATTTCCAACTTTGCCAGCACCCTCTACGACCAGGCTGGTGTGACGGATTCCAACTCCAAGTTCGGCGTAAGTATTCTCAATTTTAACTACCTATCTATTAAAGAAAGAAAAGAAAATGTTCCTGACTTGCAATTCCCTAGCTTTCTGGAGGCCAAATGATTCTATCCCTTATCGTCTCGGTTACTATGGCGACGCTCGTGGACCGATGGGGTCGGCGACCGATGTTCCTCGCCTCGACGGGCGGCATGTTCGGCGTATTCATATTCTGGACGCTCTGCGCGGGACTATACGGGGAGCACGGGTCTCCGGGGGCCAACTACGCCATGATCTTCTTCATCTGGCTGTTCAGCTTCTTCTACTCGTTCGCGTGGTCGGGTCTGCTGGTGGGCTACGCGATCGAGATCCTGCCGTACAAGCTGCGCGCCAAGGGCCTCATGGTGCTCAACATCATGATCCAGGCCGCGCTGTGCCTCAACGTGTACGCCAACCCCGTCGCCTTCGAGGCCTTCGGCCTCAAGCACTCTTGGAAGCTCTACGTCATCTACACCTGCTGGATCTTCTGCGAGCTCGCCTTCGTGTACTTCATGTACGTCGAGACCAAGGGCCCCACGCTCGAGGAGCTGGCTAAGGTCATCGACGGCGACGAGGCGGCTGTCGCTCGTCTGAATCTGGAACAAGTGGAGAAGGAGGTAGCTATCGAGACGCACGATGTACCCCAAAAAGTCTAATCTTAAAGGAGCGTGCGTCTGTGTTTTTTCTTAGTACTTATAATGTTGCTATCATGATCGGTGGGGGCTTTTTCTAGCGACGATTTAATTTCATTTAATGGTGGTGTTTGCCGGTGGTTGCATGAGCGAGAACGCAGCTTCTTGCATGCTCGATACCCTCACTTAGCGAAATTTGCATGCATGTTGCTCCTCTCTCCGTTGTGGCGGACTGGTTCCAGGAGGGGGCAATGGGAGTTTTATATACAACGTATGTGTATGTCTTTTAAGGCATCTTCATCCGGCGGGGTGTTAGTTCAAAAATAGGTAGCTTAAAATGAAATGATGCTATCACCGAATACTGGGCTCTTAGCTCAAGTCCACGTCCCATAGGCTAGCTTTATACAAACGGAAGAATTGAGAATTCCCTTCGTTTTTCCTGCCAACAAGTATAATTTCAAAATATCACATTCGCGTTGCTTTCCACCCTCTTCTCGTCTCTCATCTTATATAAGATAAGAACTGTCTCATCCAAAAAGATCTTAATAAAGCCGTCGAGTGGTTTTTCGGTATTGAAATTCAAAGGCGAGGGAGAAGAACCCACAAAATTCGGGACCCGTGTCGCTAAACAATCCTTACCTACTCTTGATCAGCTACAGCAACTTGAAGAATTATATATATAGACTTTGACTTCGCCGATGAACTCTCTTCAGCAACTGAGTTTGTAAACTCACATCTTACCACTAAGGCATTAAAGGCATCATTTATTTTCAACAGATTCCATGTCATATAATTATTGAACAAGCAAAGCATACGCTCATTCCACACGGCTTACGGATAATTCGAGTTACATCTAAGAATATGGAATCTTTCTCGCTTGCTGCACAGCACGCAGGTGCCATAAACCACGTGCACATAATTCGCCTTGATCCGAGCACCGCAGCAGCGGTACGCGAGTTACGCATCGTAGTGACGGTTGTCGTCGCTGGCTGGGTCGCTATTCAGGGAATAAGAGCTTATTTTCGGTCCCGATAAGGTGTCTCCATCTTCACGTTCGCCTTTTATTCGGCTTAAAGCTGCTCCCGAATCGCATTCAATAATAAACTAGCACCACAACAGAGGACAGCTTCTGTTCAAAGCAGTCTTCCTAGTCGACTACTTCGCAATATAGAATTTCTTATATTGGGTCGGGATGGAAACGTATAATACCTAGGTACCTAGGTACTCTGTACTATTACTATTTCAAGGGATTTCAACTACTGCGTAATGAGTTTATAGAAGGGAATTATTGGTAGAATAATGTAAAGTCCTCTCAGCAAAATTCTATCAAGAATCAAGAATCGAAGCATTTTGCATTTTGAACGCGTTACTCGCAATATCCCGACTAGCGAATATATAAATCTTGAGAAAGTCACTTATGAAACAATGGGGGCAATATTGGATCCATATTTGCGGCAATTGAATTGATGGAATTGATGGAATTGATGATGTCCGAGACTTCCACATCAACAGTGACAAGCAAACTAAGGTTCAGCTTATCGTACCATTCTTCCCTTGGATTTTTATAAAGTTTCTATCAAGTCGTTCAAAATGCGTCTATCCGGCCTGCAAAAGGATGTGCTATCGCTTTATCGCAAATGCCTCCGTGAAAGCCGTAAGAAACCGGTGGTTCGTGTAGCTGCACTCAGATCTCTGTGTTGCCATTATAACTAACGAATAACCATAGGCTGCGCGACCACACTTTGAATCGTTCATCAGGTATGCCGAGGGTTTTATATGGTTTTGTATTAGTTCTTCAGTATCGCGTGTTACAGGCTAACATGTAGTTCAGATCTGAATTCGACAAGAGCATCAACATCGATAAGAGAGATTTTGCTGTCATCGAGTTCCTCTTACGCAAGGGACATCGCCAGTTAGAAATGTATTCAGCACCCGGAATAAAAGATATCAGATAATATTGATCATATATCTTATTAATTTCTTTTCTATATATTCAATTTTGCGATCTTGGCCTACCAAACTTATAGACGACTCACCACGCAACTACGCCTGTCTTAAGTTAGGTACCTCGCTCATATACAATGATAATAATTCGAATAGGAAGTCGCATCTCATTTTGCACTCAAAGACTCAGTCTCTACTACCAACTTTCAACTTTCAACTTTGATCTATTGGGGCACTTCGAGACAGCAAGGGCGGCCGACCAAGTTAATACCACATCTTCTAAGGATGAAGACAGGAAGACAGGAATGACCGTAAACTCTCCTAAAAAGAAAACAGGCTACCTTAAATATGTTGCCAGTCAATACACCTTTTTAACAACATACGTATCCTTGAAATTTTGGGGTCAATCTTGGAATATCGACGATGGCTAAACTCAGTTTGCCTTAGAAGGGGAGTCCCAATCGCCGACCGAAAATTACACATCCAACAGCAATCCCAAATGAGCAGCTCCCTCAAAGAGCTACTGAAGCATTATTTCATGCCCCATTACTAGACCATTTTGCTGGAGAGCGACAGCGACAACGTAGGATTAGCCGGAAGAAAAATGGCGTACGAGTTAGCAGGCGTCTCCCCTCTCGAGGACCAGGAGAGTCCTCGGGTAGCGGTAAACAATATTCGCTGATGCAAGTCTCCGAGTTCAACGAAGACCATCCATATTGGGGTACATTAAGACACTCACAAATACCTAATATGAAACATCCAGCGGCTACCTCTGTTGAAAATAAAAAGGTCTACAATGATGACACCCAATTACAAACCACTGATTATAACAAGTCAGCAACCAGAAAAATAAAGCATACCAGCCAGGTACCCGGAGGCCTACGACAGAAGGGTATGAGTATTGCAGCGCGGAATCGAGGGAGAGCCCGGGAGAAGCGATTTGGCCTTGCGGACCCCCGCGTCTGGGATGCAATCAATAGATCACTAGTCCAGCAGCGACAGTTATCAACTTTAGTCATACCAGAAGATGCGGCGGTGGAGCACGATCAGCCGTCAGAAATCCCGTCTCGTACTTCAAGCCAGCGCAAGGCCTTGAATCGATTCACAAGGCAACTTGAGAAATATGCGGACGCCACGGGAGCGGCCGGTAAGGTTCCAGTCATGACGCCCACCGAATCTGACTCGAAGTTATCCTATCACACCGTCCAACCACTCCTACCATACCAGAAGGAATTTGAAGCAGCCGGCCTTGCTGTGACGTCGACGGAGCAGAGTCGAAGGCCTCTGATTAAGCATAGAGACAGTCTGAAGCCTATGAGCAGTTCGGTTAAGTACGTCCACGCCCCAGTACAAACGGACGGCGGATTTGACAGACAAGATGACGCTCTAAGCGAGCACTCAGCTTCGAGCTTCGGGTCATATGTCGAGTTTACCCCAGCTGGCAATCCGATCGAGTCGTTGCCGGATCCAAAACACAAGAAGAAGAAATTCCTGTCCAAAGACAAAGGAGGTCTCCTGCCATGGTTAAGAAAGAAATCGCCTTCTAGGGAGAACCGCACCCCTCAGGTCGAGCCACCATATAAGCGTCAGTCTATCAACGACAGTCAAGATAGAAGCCAGGCAAGAGCTATAGATCATCAGCGTACGCCGCACGACCGTTCTTCTCTTAGCCCTGGAACCCGACCGTCTGGGCTCCGCCGTAAGGCTACTTCAAAACCGGCCGCTTCCCCTGCAAATATCACCGCACGCCGTGAGTCACCGGACAGGAAATTGTCATGGGTCGAAGTCGGGCACGGTAGCCAAAGACTGCATTCGGGACCGGCAACTACGCGAGCCAGCCCAGAAAATGGGACAAGACAGCCAGTAACGCATACTGGTCTACGTAAGCGAGATATTGCTATGGCTCGTCTACCTCTCCCTGAAACCATCGAAGAGGAAAAGGAGAACTCTCCAAGTCATACAGATCAATCAAAGATTCAAATTTATCCCCGCCTCGAGTTAAAAGGTGTGCCGGATCCCGTCGCCGAAATCAGCCAACGTAAACGCACTGTATCACCACAAACGACTCCTTCTACGCTTCCTTCGCTACCATCCGCAGCACGTTATGCTGTCAGCCGAGCTTCCTCTTTGGAGCGGGCGCTCGATGAGGTTTCTCAACAGCTTGAAAGGTTGGAACAGGAAGCCGATGAATCAACTCAATTATACAGTCACCCCCCGACCTTGGCGGATAGGACGAATAAAAATAAAAATACATGCTCACCCCACCATACCAGTCACCGTGCTTCCGGGATTACTCCCACACGTCGGCCCCGAAGGAATGAAGAGGTCATCTTTGTAAACCGGAAGATGCCGCCAGTTAAATCACCGATGCGAAAGAAGTCGTCACAATCTCCGCCCAAACTCAAACTGCCTCGTCAGGCTCCTCCGCGACCGTCACGAAAACAGTCAACACCTAAGTCTTCAACGCAAAAAAAGCTACCTACAATACCTCAGACGGAGGATATTCTAAAGGATCTAGACGTATTCTTTGATTACGATGATGCAGATATCAACGACAGAGACGTCATCAGGGGCCTCCAGGTAGCTATACACGCGGCAGCAGATAACATGTACGATGCGTTGATTCGCGAGAAAACAGGGCTCAGGATTCGACGGTTCCTAGCAGACTTGAGAGCAGTGGGCGAAATGCAAGATGAGAACCCGGCTGGCCAACGCGCTAAAGAGCGACTCACGAGGTCTACAAGACTTGTGCGAATGCAGGGCGAGAAGAGTATACACCAGGCTAATTCATAGGTTGGTTTCCTACATTCTGGCTTATGGTAACTATAGCATCATTCGATGTTTTAAACCCTACGAATCGGGGAGTGGTCAGTCTTTAGTAGTATTGCACGAAGGAAGTAGTTATGATTAGCCAATGCTACTTAATACAGATGATGATTGGCTTGATTATTTTTTCGATCTTCAAGAAAATGCATGCTCCAAGTTATAATCTTGATACGTCGTTTACTTTATTTATTTAGTATTTCTGTAACTACCTAGGTATATAGAAAGACCCCTGATATATAGTCAGATCATCCGGCGAGCTGACACCGCGCCGCTCAGTAAAGGGGGAAGAGGGGCGCTGATATCCATGACTTGAACCAATGATAACTTGGCATTCGCCACAATTCCCCTCCATCAATCAGATAGAGGCTCAGCTACGAATTAGTATATACATTGACAAGCGTAAACGGTACTTCACATCATACCTTTTGTTCAACATCGCTTAAAGTATCACGAAGATATTCTGAAGTACTCCCCATCCCAGCGAAAGTCTACCTAGTAGGCTTACGAATCGGTGAATACCTAGGGTCCGCCCTCAAGGTCTCGAAGACACGAAGAGGCCGTGCTGAATCTTATCCTTATAGTACTATTGCAACATCTTCCCTGAAGGACACGACTTCAAGCGAAGCTTAATATCGAGATCTACACTTCTCAACATGTCAACGGCCATAACCGCGGGGGCTTCCAGCCAGCCAGCGGGGTGTGCTCCGAAGCACAGGGCCTGTGATGAATGCCGTACGTCCTGGCGATCATTCACCCACCACCTCACCTCAACTCACCTTTATCTATCTTGCGTTCGCGCGGGTCCAGATTGGACTTACATTTGCTACAGGCACGCGTAAGCTAGCTTGCACCAAAGAGCCCGACGGCTGCTCGCGTTGCAAACGCGAAGGCATCGCCTGCCACTACTCCCCCCAGAAGCAGATGGGCCGTCCGCGAAAACGTCCCCGAGAGGAATCGAGCCATGACCCTGCTACTACGAATGACACCCCCGCGAACAAGAACGCCATGATCGACACCCCGCCGGACACGGAAGACCTCGGCTTGTCTTTTGTCAACTTCTTGACGGCGGGAGAATCGCACGCCAATCTCGATGCGCCGATAAGCTCGCCGCAGGAAAAGGGCTTCTCCTGGTCCTTCGGGTACGCGGGGGATAGCTTGGGGGAGGTCGGCTTCGACACAATACCCCAGACCGACTCGCCGCCCTCGTACTCGTTAAATATCGACCCTTCGCTTTTTCAACCGATAGCAGATCTTCCGAGCATGGACCCGGTGCCAAACTTAACACCGAATTCGGCTACGACGCCCGAGAGCGTGGAGAGCTCGCGCGGTTGCGGAGGCGACCCGGCGGCGGCGGCAGAAGATGCTACTAAACCGAAGACGTGTGCGCACACGGCGGCGTTGTACCTCGCGCTCGACTCGATGCAAAAGCCACCCGAAGGCGTGGAGAACGCGATACGACACGCGCGACAAGCGACGCGGGCAGCGTACGACGCGGTGCACTGCCCCGTGTGTTCGTTCAAGATCGACCCCTTGGACTTCGGCTCGGGGCCGGACATCATGCGGTCGTTCCAGAACCTGATGCTTCTCGCGGCGCTCATCCCGAGCATCGTGCACGCGTACCAGCGGATCCTGCAGGCGGTAGACGAGGAAGCGCGGCGGGCGACGGCGGAGCAGCGGCGGCTCGTGTTCCGGCTGCGCGGGTTCGGGGGCATACTATGGGGCGCGGGACCGGCGGAGCAGGAGAACATGTGCACGGCGGCGGGGACGCTAAACCACCGGGAGATGGAGCCGGCGATGTGGCGGCTGACGGTGCGGGCGCTGCTCAAGGCGGACGTGTACGGGCTGTCGACCGTAGAAGTCACGGAGGCCGACACGCCGCTGCACATCGGCCTCAAGGACATCGTCATGCAGATGGAGCAGAAGAGCAAGCAGCGGCACGCCGTCGTAGACGCGCTCCTGGCCACGGGACACTGGCAGCCGCCGGCGTGCGGCATGATGATTAGGAAGTCGGACGAGATGCCGACGTGTCAGACGATTATCAAGATTGCGAAATCGGCCATCGACGCGTTGGTTATCGCATGAGGAGACAGTATGATCCGACAAGATACTTATATATATATAACTATCATATATGATGCGACCTTGCTCAGTCTGGACAGCAGATGGCCTTAGCACGATGAGTTATCTACCTAATCGAGTCTGCTCTATCCGAGTACCATGGTTTACGAAAGGTGCGTCTTGCCTCGCTACTACACAACCGGAACACAGCAAGACTGATCCCGCTTCAGAAGAGATACAGCGGTGGGATTCAGGATCACGGGTTTCCGATGCTCGCATCTAGTATCGACCTAGAAAAAAGGACGGCATTGCAAAGACTAAGATTAGGTACCCAGGTTAAGGACTCCTAAGTGGTTTCCTGAGGACCCGTTACTCATTATTAGTCCTCCTGCCCACATTATACCAAGCGTATTCCCTCCGCGATGACATAGCTACTACAGTAGTTGGTGCAAGGCGAGAGGTCGTGGTGGAATGTATGGAGACGTATTTTAAATCTAGAAGCGATCAAGTCACAACGTCTCAGATCAGATCAAATTAGCTATAATGGTGTAGTAAAGGACATGGCTATAAGTATATACATATTCACATGTTCAGAATAGGTACCCCCAATTACTATCTAACAATTACAAGTCACTTAACTGACTAACATAGTTGCAACATGGGATCCCCTATACTATTCTCTATATCATACTTTCTAAAAGGATACAAAAATATTCGGTATACTTCAACGTATGCCAAGTCAATCAAAGCTATAGCTTCAACCTATGAACAGACGGTGTAACTATCAGAGATAAGTGTAAGTATAGACTGATTAATTAACTGAGCTTCTTTCATCCGTTAAGAGAAGAAGTGGCTTATATACACGTTCTCGTCACGACGCTTCATGACGTACCTAAGAACGCGAACCCTTATTTTGCTCAAATATCTCCAGCAAAAGTCGGTTTCAACTTTCAACAACTTCGTCTGGGTCACTTGATTGAAAACGTGCATCTTCATCTCGGGGTTTAAAGCCGCATTCCCCCCCCTTTTTTTTTTTTTAAACCCACCTGCGGATCCATCGGATAGTATTTATTGATTTGATTATATCGTGCGATGTTAAGCATACAAACCTCTATGAATTTTGGTAGACAGGTTTAAAGGGGTCACCGTATGGAATATTCTAGGTTTTGTTAAAGGGTAAGTATAACTGTCGGTGAATAGTAATTGACGTCCGCTGGTTTGCATGTACGAGCAAAATCCCAGAATCCGTCGGAGGAAGAGAAATGCTTCAGCCTTATTTCGTGTCTGCTATTCCCCATTTTATATCATATCCAATCAAAGTTATACGAGACGGCTTAGATCTATCCGGCCCAGTTGGATCTCATCTTCGTATGTGTAACCATATCCTGTAGGTACTCAGTCTTGAATGTGGATGATTCCAATTACGTCTGAATTACAAGCCTTTTTTTTTATTTTTATTTTTGGCATCATGCGGCTAAGCGCAAGACCCGTTAAAAGCCGTGCCGTAGGTACTGCTTTTGGGTAGTGCTGTGCTGCACTGCCAGATCCAAGTCAGCCTCCAGTCAGCTAAAAGCGTAATCCAATCAGTACCTAAGGTACCTCATACTGGGTAACCCGGGTGGACAGCGGATATACCTCGTGCCGGAGTACTATGTATTTAAGGTTAAAAGCACACATGTAGCTGCGTACCTAGGATTTCCACTATCCGCGATCATGATGCACGTATGGATGTACATACATATATGTAGGTACGTATACCTACGTATACCTACCTGTGTATGTAGGTAGTGCAAATGTACTTGAGCGGAGCTGAATGATGAGCAGATACATGAATTCCACTACATTCCCAAGGCGGGTACTAAGTTCCCCACTAGCGCGGATAACATTTCTACAACTTCATTACCTCAGGTAATATACAGGTCATATATAGGTCATATACATCCAGCTACCTAGGTACTAATGTTTAGGTAATGGTCAATGCGCTAAACCATGCCACAATGGCCGGAATGGCAGAATGGGCTTCTCCCCCCCGAAGCTTAGTGTAAGTCAAGTCAGAAAAGAAATCTAACTAACCAATCTGGCATGTCGGAACTTTGGCCTTGCATCATTGTCAATTGAGGACACGGTTTGTCTAGCACACATTAAAACCTCACAGCTTAACAGGGAGAGACGGTTTTAAAAAATAATACTCGACAATCGGACTTGAGAAGTTTAAACTGTCTTCGTCCTTTTTTTTTCTTCTTCTTCTTATTCCACTTATTTCAACTCTCTCTATATCTAACCTTACCTATATAGCTCTTGTTGCTTGTCGTGCCTCACTTTTCCAATTCTGGTACCGACGCTCTCCCCGTCTTGTCCGTCTTGTCCGTCTTACTAGAAAAATACAAAAACCATCCCAACCTTTTTCGCCTCTTCGCCTCACCTTACATTCTTCACGCGCAACGACCGTCATTCTCATTCCCGCCGTCTTGCGCAAAAATATAGCTCGACTGGGCGACGTAGTCCACGATAACATTACGAAATGGCCCAGATCAGAGGTACAGCCGGTTACCATCTTGGTGGCCCGACCCCCTTCGGCGGCCCTAAAAACGAAGTCGCCGACCCCAGCCCTTTAGACGCGATTAGGGAACAAACCAGTAAGATTGAAGATATTTTGGATACTATCAGCGAGCCCATCAAGCCGTACGTCGATACCTCCTCGCGCCAGTTCTACGCTCTCGCGTAAAATATGCGTACATACCTATACATAGAGAATTTACAGCCAAAGGGGTAAAATCAATACGAGATCCGGGCTAACGCGCTTCTCTTCGCAGATACCTCCCTGCTATCGGGCGCTTTTTGATTGTTGTTACATTCCTCGAGGATGCTATAAGAATCATAACCCAATGGTCCGACCAATTAGTATATCTGAATAGCTACAGGCATAGTAAGTTCAGTTCCATAGGAAATTTACATCTTTACTATTTTAAAGCTAACCCTTGCCTTTTTTCTTCGAATAGTCCCTAATGGCTTAACACATCTCTTCCTCATCGTGAACGTCCTGACCATGGTTTCTTGTTCCACCATGGTCATTATCCGCAAGCATTCCGACTACGCTGTTGCCGGCCTCGTGGGTGTCGTTATCACGCAAGCGCTTGGATACGGATTGATTTTCGACCTCAACTTCTTCCTCCGAAATCTTTCCGTTGTTGGTGGATTAATCATGGTTCTGTCCGACTCCTGGGTTAGGAAGACCAAAGCGTTCGCAGGCCTACCCCAACTCGACGAGAAGGACCGAAAGATGTACTTCCAGCTCGCTGGCCGCGTTCTTCTGATTTTCCTCTTCATCGGCTTCGTTTTCAGCGGCGAGTGGTCCGTTTGGAGGATCGCTGTTTCAGTCATTGGTCTAATCGCCTGCGTCATGGTTGTTGTTGGATTCAAAGCCAAGTTCAGCGCTACCCTGTTGGTTCTTATTCTGAGCGTCTTCAACGTCTTGGTTAACAACTTCTGGACTGTAAGTTTGCGCAACACCAAAATAGCATTTTTGCTATTCTATATGCTAACTCTTTGCGCAGCTTCACGAGCACCACCCCCACAAGGACTTCGCCAAGTACGACTTCTTCCAGATTCTGTCGATTGTTGGTGGTCTTCTCCTGCTAGTTAACAGCGGCCCCGGCCAGTTCAGTATCGACGAGAAGAAGAAGGTCTACTAGATGACCAGAGTTCGTCAAACTGCTGACAAACTCTACCGATGGCACTTCGCGTCGTGATCGCATAGGCCTTTTAGTCAAGGCCATCTTGCGCCCCATGGGTCCACGCCAGCTAAGAGGCAGCACATTGTGTGGTGTAACGGGCGTAGAGCAGAGCGAAGCTCGAGAATTTTGTTTTTTCAACCGGAAAGATCAGCTAAAATGGGCGCGGTCCACTGCTTGCCTCGTGATGGATCTCGGTTGTAGAAGGGATGATGAAAAAGAAGCTTATGCAACATAAGGGAATTTAAAATAGGGTTTTAACAATTCTGCATTTATATGTGATGTGACGTATGGTTTTGAATGCGGCTTTGTCCTTATGTGATATTGAACCCCTATCCGGACTGTCCCGTATCTTATATATACGAGTGGATAAAATATATCATCAACCACCAACTTACAGTCTTACGAAACTATATAGCGTTCATTATAACTAACGAATGTGACGTTTGAAGACTCACATAGTAGGTATATTTCTACACAATTCACCTAAGGAAGCAGTTCAAATTCCATCTCAACTCTTAAAAGATCCACTTAGTACAATGTTTGACTACCTAGTCGCTTATAAGATGTTCAGCCCATATAGGTCTAAAGCCAAGGAATAGTTTTGCTTGTCTTTTTACCAAAGCCCTCGAGCTGGTATAATATAGGTTTAGTATGTTTAGCATAATTCATAGTAACGTCACTAAGTTAGTAGCAATAATTACTCCAACATTACAGAAAGCGTTCAGTTGTAAGAAGACAATGCTATGAGCACTGCTATAATATGACTTTTCATGGAGCTTGGAACTTTTTATCTAATACCCAATTGTAATTCTGCCATAGGGTGGGAGTTCATATATTTAGTAAGTAGGTAGGTACCTAATGTAGAATCGTTGCGCTGAACGTATTCTTTTACGCAAAGATAGGTAAATATTCTCATTGGCAGAGCTATTCTCTTACACAATAGTAAATAGAATTCAGTTTGGTAGAATACTCCATAATTAGGTGACCAAATATTTTCAAAGCCCTTGCTTCAAAGCTGTGAGATGTATTCGTGTATTGTCGCGCAGCCCTCCGACATTCATTCCAACATTGGTCTTAGATCTTGCAATTATGATCAGGACCAATTACACAACAAGAAGCTTTTGTATTGGATCCCACCACCGAAACTACCATGATAAAATTTCTTAGCCCAAACTAGACGGGAAACTGCTAGGTAAGAATATTGACCCAAGGATCATTAGAATAAGGTTCCTAATTGGCAGTCGTATATTAGCATAAGTGTGTTAATAGAAACAATGCATATCTGTATTATATTGACACATTAATAAAGTCATTAATCGTGTTGAATAGTTAAAATATTAGTTTGGAATGACCATTCTATCAAATATGTCCCATAGTCGTTTCTGAATGGACAATGAATAGGTAATTAGTACATATTCTACTTTCAGTAACGTCAATTTAATTACAACTAGGTTAGGGAGATGGGTTCAAAGCCTCGCATTACTTACTAAATATATATGCCAGTTAGAATCGGGCTTTTTTTCAATAAGGGGGTGCGGGATAGGATTCTACTATATGATATATAGGGGAAAGTCGACACAGGTGAAAGAGATCTGATGATATTGTAGTATAGAATAGAATGCTAAAAGTGAAGAGAAAGGGTGCGAAGGGGGATGGGTTATATATGTACGTGAACCATACGGGTGGGTAGATAGCCGGCAGTAAGCCTGTCTATTCCCAGTAAACCAAGCGGTTCCCCCTTTACACCTGACTATGTTCCTTTCCGCTTAGTATTGGAGTTTGATACCGCAAATCAAACGGAGAATATGTCCTCGCAACCTTCCGATGGGAGGATGCTTTAGGCGTGGAGAAACTGCTGCCTTCCGTGTCATGTAAGCGCGGTACCGGCAGTGATCCAATGTTGATTAGATGTTTGTTTACCGTGCTGTTGGGGATGGTCTAAGAACCTGGAAATAGCTGAATTATACATGGCACCTCGGTCTAGTACGGTGGTCCCTTAGGTCTCTAGAGTCTACGATGACGCCCAACTACCTATATACACCTAGCTCTGCTGTTACTACTGGCGTAATCTATAACGAGAGTACTCCAAGGACTGTTTGCAAAGTGTATCAAAATCCTCGGGGATCGTACATCATCGCTACCTGGCGGCCTTCACACGCATCAAGCCGCACCAATGCTAGATTTAGAAATGCCGCTTTTTAATTCAAAAGTTTTGTATATAGGTTACAGGCTATGTGCATGAATACAAGTCTACCTTTAAGTCGTCTTGACTTTGGATGCCGGGGGTTTCCGGCGGATAATTCCGCTCTCCTGTATTAGTTTCCACAAACACCACATGTAGCATAAAGCAAACCCAGCCGCGCCTACACCGACGTTCGCGACGACCCAGAGGTCAGGCTTATCGGGAGGTGGCACAACAAACAGATCTAGGATATGCCAAGCTCCCATGGCGACATAGAAAGCGCCATGGACAATCGCCGTCAGCCATTGAACCCAGATGTTCTGTTCTTCCTCGAAGTAGGCACTAAGCGATACGGGAGGCAACCCTAACAGGTACGCCCATAAAAGTGTTAGGACTGCGTAAGGGATTCGTAGGTCAACTCTCTGTAGTAGCGGATACATGGTCCACACGCCAACGAGGTTGCCGAATCCAACCCAAGACCTGATATCCTTTCCAAGCCCCTGTTTTCCTGCGAGGAGCACGGTCATGGGGAGAAGTGGAAGAAGTGCGCTCTTCTCATGAACCTGGTAGCTGAATAAGAAGAAACCCCATGCCGTTGCGCTGAAGGCATATGGGAGTAGTTCCCTGCGCGGCTTGAAAAACAGGATTGCGCAAGGGGGAGTAATTGAAGCAAGAGTCGCCACGAGTGAAACTCTTTGTAGAAGTTCGGTCGGATATTTCCGTAACTTGATGACCACATTGGCTGCACACCAGAAGTTGGCAACTTTGTCCTCGAATAGCCCTCGCGCAAACGGGAAGACTCGATGAACCATCTGAACAGCCTGTTCAACTAGGGGATAGTAAGGAGCTTTCGTGTCGAGATAATCCGAGAGGAAGGCAAATATAGGTAACGGCGGACGTGGTCCATCTAGGTCAGGCCGCGAGTCAATCCCCCGTTTGACGTCGTATAACGTGCCTATAATAAGGGGCAATACAAGTACAGCGAAGGAAGCGAGAGTAACCGCTGCGATCCCCATGAATCGACCAATGTTAATGCGAGGAAAGGTGCAGCTTCCAAGGAGGAATGCGAATACAGCCGGTGCGTAGTAAAGTGCCATCTGCTTGAATCCCAACGCGCAGACGAAGAAGATAGAAGCCCACATATATCGACCCGCTACCATGCTAGACATGCTCGCTAAGACGAAGCCAAGCATGACGGTGTTGTACTGGAAGTGAACATGATCGATAAGGATAGTAGCAGGCTGCATGAGGATCGCAACCAAGGCTACGGATGCTGTCCATTGAGCAACACCCGAAAGCTTGCTATACCTCCTTACGAAGACTACGGCGGCAGGTATATATATCAGATATTCGGATACAATGACAGTAGCCCTCATGAAGACTTTAAGGGTTGGATCTTCCAAGCCTCGCGAAGTGTAGAGCTGGAACCACGAGGGGTCGATGAGTGATCCGACCTTGCCGAGTAACCAGCTGTGATATGCAGTCAAGGGAGGATAGTCGAGACCCCACCATTGCAGGTCGTGGAAATACCATTGCGAAATTGGTAGATGTGTCGTTATCTCCATCCAATGTCTCTGCGCTTCGTAGTCACCAAACATGGGCGGCTTCCCGAAGCCTGTTGAATACAGAGCAGTGTTAATTTCGAACAATCCGGATGCATAGGGGTAGAGTTGAGACCAACCTGAATATCCCCAGAGTCCGGCAGCCCATCTAAAAAGGCCGACGACCATAAGAATGAGTGGTAGGACCTCCCATTGCGATAGAGAGCTCCGGGCAGGCCAAAGGAAAGCTGCTAAAGGAAACGAGGGAGTGCGTATTAGAGCTTCGGGTTTGGCACTGACAGTGCTGTCGAAATGTGTCTTCTTGTTCTTGCGCCGAGGCTTATGCGGCGCTGGCGAGGCGGAAGCCATGGTGTTCGGGTGTTCACCGGAATGTCGCGTAAGTTATGACCTTGCTAATGGTTAGTGGCCAAGGTCATGGTCATGGATAGTGGAATGTGTTAAAGTCGATCTGACATTTTGTACTTGTAAATTGCACTTGTAAATTGTACGTAGCCCGAAATAATGGACCCTTGCTTGTGCTTCGTACTTTTTTTTTGCGACAGGGTCCACACTCTTCGTTCTTTGTAACAAGCTCTAACAGGGATACTCGAAAAACCGGGGGTGACCCCCAAACTTGTACATAATAAGGCTTACCTAAGGTCTTAATTAGGTACATAGGTGTGATGTTGTGGCTTATAACATTTCGATTAGGGAATATTATCTCCCTTCCATTATAAGATATCAGGTTATGAGATGTTGTACAATTACAACGTGAACAAAACGAACAAATGAACTCAGGCTTAACAAGCCAAGATTAACGAGCCAAGCAACTTGGCCGAGTTTATCTCGACTCAAGAAAAGCTTTGTCTTTGTCTTGTCAAGAAGCACTCATTCTGATTTTTCAAATCGATCTGTTTATTTATTTAGAATAATACAGAATTGACTATTCATCGTCTAAAATACTAAAATACTCAGGTAGTCAACCAAGATGCCTTTTCAGTTTATACTCCCTACTACGAAACCTTTCCATTTCTCCTCAAGTATCGCTTGCGAGTCTCACCCCTCCCTCGCTGTTACGGCGAGCACGCATCGTGGCGTCTTAAGCGACTCGTTAAAGAAACATAAACGGTTACCTGCTTCCTCTCAAGCACCAAATCTACCTTCAGTAATTTCTAATTTAAATAACTATCTTCCATGCCTCCTTGCCATCGACGCTGGCTTGAGCAATAAGCCGGTTTCTGGCGAGCGCATCACTGTGATCTTAACATCTACTCCTACTATTCAATGGCGACCTACATTATCTGACTATGCCATACCTGGGAAGCAAATATCTAGGGTTAAAATGCACTCCTTGGAATATGAGCTACTCTTCGCCCTTTCAACCTTGGGCTATACTAATACCCTCCTTGCTCGCTACACGCTTCACCCACTTTATGTTACCTCGGGCGCGCCTCTTACTATGCAGGAGCGCACCAAAATAATCACTACGGCTACAAAATATCTGCTGGATGCGGCCTCGGTACATGACTATGTTGCTCGCCGAGCAGAGGGTCTGGCTACGACCCCTCCTTGTCCTGATATATCCCAGTCCACCGCCCGGGCCATGTCTTCGCTTGCCCTTGCTGAGGCTACTTTACTTGCCGTCCTCAAAGATGATCCATACCCAGCTGTCGTTGCCCAGGATCGCAATGAAAACGACCGGGAGTGGATGTATAAAGCGCCTGAGATACCTAAGGTGCGAGCTCACCTATTCGCCCGGCTGTGCCTCGCAGCCGCAGACCACGCAGCTCAAGCATCTTCCCTGTGTCGTTCAACCGGGAAGGGTTCCTCCAAACTTAACGAAGGGCTACTGAGGTATCTGGAGGACTTCCGGAAGACTAGCCGCGCAAAGGCGTGTCGGTTCTTCGGTATCGACGCGGAACTGTCAGGTCAGACTGGAAATGCCCTAGGATGGCTGCGGTGCGGACTCCAGGAACTCGGCATCGAACCCAAAGAGACCAAAAAGGGCCTAAGCCTTAGCCGTATGAAGAAAGATTGGGCTGAGAAGAGAGAAGATAAGAAGATCGAACGGGGTACTAATTGGGGCACGGACGCTGGGAAGCTGGAGGAAACACGTGTGATCGAGATGTTGGATGCAAAATGGACGAAAGTCAACGATACCGTAAGTCTGATAGGGAAAACTAACGTTTCCTTAACTAATACTTGAATAGATGCTCACCCAAGCTATCCCGGATCCGGGGACGTTACTAGCTAGTCTTCCATCCGGAAGGGATATGCATACAATCAAACCATACCAACCCCCGGAGATGTCAAGGGAGACTTTAGAAGGAATGCGTGCTCCCCCGGATCGACCAGACGATTACCTAGGCGAAGAAGAAAGTTCCGATGAAGAGAGTACTGCCGTCCCGACACCAGTCGGCGCATTCCCTGGCACCCACGAAGAATACCGGAGCGAGAGTACGAGATCGTATTACTAGCCGTTACTAATCTCGTCTTATAACTGAGATTTGGGTTATGGCAGCTAGACGGAATACTTCCTCGCGTTACGCGATAATATTTCTCCAGCGGTGCTCTCGACGACGGGAAACGTCGAAGTCCTATGTATTCTATGGTTTCTGAGCAATAGAATACGGGGCGGAATCGATGGTAAGTCGGCATTTATAATTGTAATATTACCACTTTGTTACTCTTTTTTTCTCGTTAAAATGGACTCGAAAATATCTCTCAGACACCTGCTTATCGGGTTTTAGGGATTAAACTTTACACACGGCTGACGATCATTCAGTCCACGTATACGCCACATCATTCTGTCTTAGAGGCGCCGCTTGACCGTTAAAGAGGAGAGACTCGACATCAATACACAGCACTAGAAGAGCAACTTTCTTAACTCCCCTCCTTCGGATTCGGCTATTGTGGAACTTCTATGAAGTTACGTTAAGACGGCCCCTATTCGAGGAAAAGAGCAGGGCGGGCGGTCGAGCATCAAAGGTGCTGCTGTGTGTTACTGATGATATTAAGCCGATGGTCAGGCTAGCGTCTTGATAGTTGGTTGGGAAGATATCCTGATACCCTTCAGAGATTAGATCTATAATCAACAGCCATCCTGAAGAGCAGCTCATGACACGAGTCTGCGCGTAGAGCTCGAGTAATATAATCTCAAGACTCCGCTCACGTAGAGCATAAAAAAATACGTAGGTAGTTTGCAATAATTCTTTTCATGGTCTTTTGATTTCGTGCCCTATTTTGTTTGACCTAGCAAAATCAGTTCCATTTTTTTCCAACAAACGCCGCCGTCGGGTGTCTCAAAGAGAAAGGAGAAGAAGAGAAAAAAAAAATAAAAATGAACTCCGTACATGCACGCACGCATTTCTTATCTACAATGCCACACTTTCACTACCACCACCGCCTCCCCAGCCATGCAACACTTTCATTATGCAGGTAGGTTTGACCTAACGCGATCTATCTCCGTGTAAACTTAGCCAGCCTAGGTAGAGAATACATCTAGACAGAGAGAGACGACGACTCCGTCTAGTACGTGTAGACCATATTCGTGACCTGCGGTCGGAGCACCTGGCACTTCTTCTTAAGGGTCTTCACCGCCTCGAGGAACAGCTCGTCGCTATCCCACTGCCCCGTGCTCTCGATGGAGAAGATGAAGTGGTCGCGTCTCCTGCCGAGCTTGACCTTGCCCTCGAACTCGGGGTGCCGCAGCGCCTCGCGGCTCACGGTGTCGCGCATCGGGTCCTTGACCACGGCCTTTAGTTCCCCTTCGTGGCCCTCGTACCCGCTGCCCTTCTGCCGCGCCTCCTGCCGCGTCACGGGCTCCAGCCCGATGACCCCGTCCATGAAGCACCCGGCGAACTTGCGCGCGTCGTCCCCCAGGATCGGCTGCGTGATTGTGATCGTCGGCATCAGCCGGTAGCTCGCGGTCGCCACCGGCGACCACTTGGCGTGGTCCCAGCCGTACCCCTTGTGCATGTGCATCTCGATGTCGACCTCCTGGTGGGGCCGCAGCTTCGCGATCAGGATGTCCGGGTTGAAGGGGCGGATGGCGTCCTCGCCCGAGAAGAACTTGGGCTGCGCGCCGAGGGGCTCGAACGTGATGTCCTTGGCGTACAGGTGCGCGTTGTGGTACAGCTCCTTCGGGTCCTTGGAGTTGGCCGGCGCGTTCTTGTTGTGCGTGCACTGCGCCTTGAGCTTCAGACACACCGTGTTGTTGTCGAACGTCGTGTCGTAGGCACCCTCGCCCTCGGCGGGTCGCCGCCAGAACCGCATCCACTCTCGCAGACCCTTCTTCCCGCCCGTAAAGGGGATAAGACCCAGCCTGTGAGCTAGAACTTCGTCCTGGATCACGGAGGTGTTGTTGTGGATGTACACTATGTCGATGGCGAGGGTGGGAATCTCGGCGATGAGAATGCGGCGGAAAGCATTGGCTATAGAGGCATCCACGCCGACGAGCGAGAACTGCGCCTCAAACTGCTCGTTCTGGTGCCATTGGACCTTGAAGCTGTTGCGGAAGGCGTCCTTATCCCACGCGTGTTCCTCATTCGCATAATTTTCTGGGTAATCGTTGGAGACGGTGTTTGTGACTGTTTCCTTGTTGATACCAACGATCTAAGCGTACACATGTTAGATTCAAACCCCCCAATAGAAAATTAGGAGAAACTTGAGAGGCATACATTACGCTCGTCTAGCTCTTCCGCGCTCGGCGGTTGCCGTCGTCCTGACGAAGGTGCCATTATGTGTTTTTGGTTGTGACTTTGAATTCGGGGGTGGGGTGAATTCAATAGATGGCGGGAAGCGCATGTCAAAAGAAAAAAATAAATTGCGACCGAAGAGAAGGATGAAATTATCTTATCGATTTGCTTATCGAGTCCTAGATAACGCTTTGCTAAAGCTACCCCATTCTTTAATCAGCCTACCCCACTAGCTCCTGCAGCAGCCCCACTTCCAAATGAATATTTAATTCTTCTTCCTCAGCTTTTCTCTTCCTCTTTTTCTTTTCCTTTCTTCTTCATACTTACCTTGTCCGAAGAACCCTCGCTCAAGAATGAGGGTTCTTAAGGGGAGAAGCCTGCATTGCACATCGCGGAGCTGACCCTCTTCTATTATCCCTCGTGGATCGTAGCGGGCGCAATTTTTGCTTTCTTTCAATCGTTTTCATTGTGGTTGGCGCCTGGACGCGTCGCCATGAAGAAGACTCCAAAATTCAAGCCAATCCTCGCGATCGTAACTTTTAAAAGGTCTAACACCTAACACAGTTAGGGAATTGGTTCGACCTGTCGCGATCTTATTTCTATGTTCCAAATAGTAATTCATCCCGTAAAAATAAAGCAGTGGGACGTAATCACTTCGACCTTAGCTGTGACTAAAATAGCTAAAATCATTAGAAAACGATCCTAATGGCGCCCTACTATTTCCTAGTTGCCTTTATCATAAAATGCTTGCGTTTTTTTGTACACGGGTGGTATATGAGTTGCACCAAGTCGGCCTACTCTAGCCTGTCCATATTTGTGATATCGTACAACTGCTCATACTACTTCGATTATGAGTCTAGAATAACTTGATGCCATTACCCGCAGCTTGCTCCATAAAGAAGCTCTTAACAGGTCCCAAAGCATTAATGGCACTCAACCCCAGCGACCTCAAAGGCACCAATGGCCCGCTACCCGCCGAGTAGATTTTATGCAGCTTGTCGCAGACCCCCAGGAGGACGTGATTAGGCCCGTACCTCTCGGAGTTGTAAGACTCCAATGACATCCGCGTTCCCAGGTCTTGTCCATGTGATACCGAGAACTCGATTGTCCGAGCTAGACTTTCCACGTCTCCTTGCCCCTGGTTAAGACCCTGTCCGGCGAGCGGGTGTATCGAATGAGCCGCGTCTCCGACTAACGCTACCCGCTCCCCGATGTATGTATCCGCGTGTCGCATTTTCAATGGGAACGACGCTATGGTGCCATCCTGCACGCCCACAACAGTCTGGGGTATCGCCCGACGGTTAAACTGCGTGTGCTGCAATCTCCAAGCCAGTTCTTCCTCCTGACCGGAACTTATCGTGTGCATGTATTCGAGATCCACGGGGCGGAGCCGGAAAGCCGCGTTGACCAGAGCAACAAAGTCCTTCGGCGACAGGCTCTTCAGCAGCGCAGCATTCGCGGGAGTAGTGGACCACACGAGCGTCGACAGGTTCCCGGGTAGAGGTAACATGGCGACAGGACCCGTAGGCAGGAATCTTTGGTATGCGATCTTCATAGCGTCGCCGCCCCAGCCTTCTCCCTCGAGCTCCAACGTCGCCACGACCCCATGTCTCTCGTAATCCCACCCTCTACTCTCAATCCCCGCGAACGCGCGCACGGGACTATTCGCTCCGTCGGCACCCACCAGTAGCCGCGCAGCTAGTCTCTGCCCACTCGCCAGATGTACAACGGGCCACTCGCGAAGGTCCAAGTCCTCCGTCTCCTCGCCGAACGAAATACCCGCGACCCTGGCGCTGTTGAACACCGTCACGCCGCCCAGCTCGTCTATCCGACGCAGCAGGCCGGAGGTCAGGTTCAGGTTCTCGGTCATGTAAGCGATGGTTTTGCCGGCCGCGGGCGGCGTCCACTCGAACTCGATCCGCGCGTCCGTCACGCCGTCCCAGACCTGCATTTCGTGGTACGGCTGGACGCGATCGCGGTGCAGATGCGCCCACGCTCCGACGTTATCGAGGAATTGCGCCGACGCCGGGGTCAGAGAGCTACAGCGGTTCGAGAAGCGATCGGGAGGCAATTTCCACGAGCGGACTTTCTCCAAGTCTTGCGCTTCGACGAGAGCTACTCGTAGGCCGGCAGTCGTCGGGTTCGATCCTTTGGGTTATGCGTTAGCTTAGATGGCAACATTGGTATGGTCGGAAGCTGGTGGGCGCACTCACTCAATGCCGTGAGCAGGCTTAGACCAGCGGGCCCGCCGCCAACGCACACGACATCGTAGATATCCGGTTGTTGAGAGCTGACGGCGGCATAGGACCGAGATAATCGGGGGAGTAATCGGCGGCTACAACTTCTACAGAGGCTGGAGAGTGGCCTTTGCAGTTGACGTCCAGACAGGACTATAGAACCCATTTTGTCTAAGTTAGCTGCTCGAGGAACGAGGAACGAGGAACTGTAGTGGGATGACAATCGTCACTTTTTTGGAGGGAGCTTATCGCGATAACCTTATAGAGCCCCGGATAAGAGCATAATACTCCCAATGCTCTAACGTTTAAACGCATTAGCTTCTTCGTATGTGCATATATGTGCATGTTCAAAGGCGCAAGTTTCTTTGGAACATGGGAATTTATCAAACCAACAATTATTCAGAATACCTCAGAGGTATAAAGCAACGCCTATAACAACTTGGAGTTTCTCATTATCCTAAGCCCTACTTAATATTTTCCAACACTTAAACCTGTTCCTTTCCCAATATATTTATATTCATGTCACCGACTCATAAAACCTCCCCCGTCATTAACCGAATCCAACCAGAGAGGATATAACTACATGTACTAAAAATACTAAGACTACCTAAGCCCTCCCCTTTTTTTACAGCAAGCCTCTCCACTGTAATATTATGATACCTGTTCAAGCGAGCATTCTGTCATAGCTTAGGCCCTCCTCTCATCATGCTCATCGTCGGTTGAAGTTGGTGTCGGGCTCACATACGGCGCCTCACCTGCTGCCCCAACCGTCTGACGATGCTCGCCTCCGTCAGCAGAAGCACGGCCAGCGCCAGTTATAACGGGCGTCTCACCACCCCTTGACCTGCCGGTAACACTCGGCGCAGCGCCACCGTCGCTAACGGCGAGACCGACACCTGTCATGTCGTCGCCTCCTGCAACCGAGTTGTAGCCGTCGGCGTTCTTCTCCCAGCTCTTGAGATCGTCCTCGGCGTCATTCAAGACCTGCCGAGCGGCAGGGCCATTCTCATAAGCCTGCCTTGCGTCTCCGGGCGTGACGGGAGAATCGTCTAGCAGATCAAGGAGACGACGGCCGTGCTTCGCAAGGATAATCTGCTTTTCTGCGCGCTCGATCACGGCGGCGAATTCGGCGTCATAGGCTTCCTTCAGCTTGCTACGAGTCTATTACCAAGCAGAGGATACGACGTTAGCATTTTCGAGCAGCCATGTCATTAATATCATTGGGGTATAAGGTGAAGTAAGAAAAAAAAGGGGGGGTAAGTTAAAGGCGGCGGTGATAGCATACAATGTTCGTCAGCTGGGCCTCGGCGACCAGATTCTCAGCCTCGGCCCTAACCAGCTCCTGTTCGAGGATCACAAGGCGCGAGCTCTGAGGCTCCTTCAGCTTGAGCCTCTGGATCTCATCGGCGATCTTGGCCTTCGCGTCGCGGCTGGGCTGGACGCTCTTCTCCGTGTTACGGACGTACTTGAGAATACCGCGGGCTTCGTCGAGACCGTGGGCGTAAGACTCTTCTTGAGCGCCTAGCTCGGATAATACGACGCCGACTTTGTCACTGATGTCGGACACGGCGTCATCTCCCGTCTGCTCACCCCATTCTGATAGCTGCTTCGCGATCGTCTCACGCTCCCGACCAGCGGTCTCGTGCGCCGATACAAGGTTGTTGGTTGACTTGATTACCTGGTATAAACGCCGCGACAGCTCCGGTTGGATTGACCCGCGCAGTGACGCGAATGAGAAACCCTTGCGGCGGGCGGGCGTTGGTGAATTCACCGGGCCCCCCTTATTAGAACGGATAGAGAGCGAGCGATTCCTGGGGTTCAAGTCCCAAGTATTAGCAGGTATTGGATTTAACCAGTTGAAAAGTAGATAAGATTGCAGAGGGGTTTACAGATATGTCGATCCCAAAGAACGACTGCTGCCTTTGCGACTGAGCTGAGACACTCGCTCGAGCTCGGAAACGCCCTTTGAGTTGCTAGTAAAGAATTGAAAATCCATCGTGACCTACATGATGTGACGAAGATGGAATCAGACGCGGTTGATCGCGTTCCCCTTTTCTAAGTACGATAGCTGTCCATCAACTACCTGTTAGCTACTTCCTATCTCTCGTAATCTTTCCATATTTCTTAGGGAAGTAATTTCCCTTTTCTGCCCTCATAGGTTCGCGACGCGGCGATAGAAGGTGCGGGAGGTTCATATCCCTTTGCGACATGCGGACTTGGCTGCGGAAGGGGAGACGTCCCATTAGACTTACAAGAGTATATGCCAGACCCAATATTCGAAGTCTTCTAGTAGCCTTATGATATCTGTTTAGGTATCACTTCCGGTGGGGCGTGATATGTATTCCGCAGATCAGATGTAGCTGAACAGGGATTTTTATGATAGCGGACGAACAAAGAGCTAGATGACACTTATATTGGTGTGAACTATCGTATCTAACCCATATAAAATATGAAATATAAAATATACCTTAGATATAGAAATAGTTATCCGTAACCGAATTATCAATATTTGTTGAAAGCAGTAAGATTCATGTCTCACATCGAAAACCCTCCCTTCTCCTCAGCCCTAAGAATACATCACATTTGCACAACTGAGCATGGATGGCGCCTGTCAGAGAATTTAGCACGGTAAGTATTGAGCTTTCTGTATACCTAGTGGATGACGACGAAAGGGAGCTAGAAAACCCATCTTGACGTCATTTTTGGAGCCCGCATTACTGCCTGTCTTTTGGAAAACCCCGGTTCCCCCGGCTTGGCCCAAGCTCCCAAATTCATGTAAATTCATTCCATCATGTTGCATTTGTTTGAAGAAATAGATATTAGATCCGTCCCGATATTAAAACATGTATTTGTATAAGTCAACTTTATCCCCCGCTCAGCGCAATCTTTGTAAATTCGTCTTGTCCGTATATTCCCCAAAAGCGATGCGGCGAATCTCATAACCGGCCGCATTCTAAGAGGTTCATGATTATTGCGATTTATCAATCATAAAAAGTAGTTATTATAATAACCCATCATTTATCAGCGGTATCTCGTCTGACTGGTCCTCTCATACAGCACGGGGGTGCTGCGGCGGTAGCTGACGGTGCTCACGCGGGGGCTGTGGTGCGAGTGGTGCGAATGATGCGAGTGGTAGCTAGCTCGCGGCGTAGACGAGTGGTGATGATGGTGGTGGTGGTGGGCCTTTCTCGTCGGGATGTACTCCTCGTGATAGTAATACTTTCGCGAGGGCTCGCCGCCGCCGAAACACATTTTGATTTTTCTTTTTCCTTTTCTCTATTTTTTTTAGGTGTTGAATATGGGCTTGATAAAAAAAAAGGTAGGTGTAGAATATATGTGGTATAGCGGATCTAGCCGAATATCCGGGGGATTCTTGACTTATACCCAAGTAGAGTGAGCCGTTTTAGAAGCTTCGAGACAACAACTCCGTTTAGGTCCAATAATATGCAGAAATTTGAGCGAATAGCGTAGTTGTTTTCCCGTAAATTTCTCAAGTTTTTACCTATAGACACGGATGGTGTTGAGATGGGCAGATGAAGACTACATAGAAATGTTCGAGTTCGAATTCAAGAAAACGGGAGCGAGATAGTTCAAGTATTTATCCAGTCTCGTACGACCAAAAGAGCTCAGCCTTGCTGACCCGGAAAAGGTCACGAGGAGCGAAACATCCAGTGCAACCCTTCTTTTTCACCTATACACACATACACACCGAACAAGATAACGCGTCCTAGGTCATTGGCGTTGTCATTGGCGTTGTCATTGGAGCTAGGATGGTTTTTAGAGATCTTCAGAGATCATCGCACGTATCTCATTCTCTTCTTTTTCCCTGTCGTAATCCCTGCAGCTTATACAGACGATAATTATTAGGCACATGAAATACGTACTTACACTTACATACCTACCTCTAACCTACACATAGACATATGCGCATAGGACTACATGTAAAAGTAAAAGAGCCGGTGGTACGAGAACCGCATAAACCTCGAAATTTTTCACGCCACACACGCAGCTCATCAGAGATGCCGGGATAGCCAAACTAGGTAGTACTATGTAGTCCCTAAGAAAAAAAACCCAAGGAACCGCCAAGGAACTGCTGGCTCTCTGGTCTTGGTTCTACAACTCATACCATGTGCCTATAACCTGCGACTCAAGCTGCACAAAGCAAGACAGTTCATCCTGTGGCAACCTATAAACACGAGGATAAACGGGCTGCATTCCTTGCACCGGCGGCATTAATACATATTTTTATATAAGACCCCTTCCATTTCTAAAGAAACCGATTGCTCTACTTTCCAAAGCTTCCAGATATTCTTCCATGACTTTAACCTCGTGTTTATTCGACACGATATCCACTATGCCATGCTATGTATAACACTTAAGCTTACCCACCTCGTAGTAACAACAACTCATCTTCCTCGCCTCGAGCATCCATCCCATACATCCCATACACGAACCCTTAGTCAAGTCATACATATGTAGTAATTCTTTCCTTTATTCCTTGAAATCTGCGTGCGCAGACAACAATGAAGACTAACATGACGCTGTGCTGTGTATCGGGTCTAGGCTCTCGCATTCCGTTCCCTAATCTGCTCATAAGAGGTACGACCTATGATGTTGCGCAGACGTCAGCTTGCAGCTCTAATCGCAGCTCAGTGCCGATGGCGCTAGCTTAGCTTCGTCGTATAGTAAACGCCCCCGACGCAGGACCCCTTGAATAGCAAGAAGCAAAGCTGGCGACATACAGTACTATCTTATTACTCGAAGCACACTTATAAAATTTCAGCCTTTTCAAAAAAGAAAATGAAGCGTCAAGTATTTACCGGGGCACTAGATTTTCAAGATGTTTACTATTTCCTTCTTCTCATTAAATACGAAGGATTCAGTTTACTTTTTGTATTCATTCATGCCATATCTAAGCCGCAAGCTTGTTCTAGACTTTTTCCAGGCCTTCGTTAAACCTTGAAAAAAAAAAAAAAAAAAAAACTTGTAATGTACATGCATATATGTACTTCGTCCTGAAAAAGAACCGAACGCCCTCATTATTTCGTCGACAAGCTTACATCCACTTTTGAGAGAGCCCATATCCCTACAAACACCGTTAACATGCTGGAGAATATGACGAATGGCTTGCGAAGGCTGGCAATCAGCGAATAATCGTAGGAGACAATAAGATCGCGGTCTCGGAAGTCGTCTACCAGGTTCCTCGCTTTAATCGTTAGCACTGTACGACCAATAGTATCCAGGTACGTCTTTTGTAGATCGACCGAATAATCTGTGATGGAGGATTCGGGTATTGTTGTGTAGAATCGAACATTCCTAGGGAATTGTTAGCAGGCATCCAATGGAGTAAATTTGCGGAAGCACTCACTCGGCACCCTCGGGTAAGAGCACGCGGACCTGAATGTGCTCATATGCAGCACCCTCAGCCTGCTTAGGGCCCTCGATAAAAGGCACATTTAGTAGGAAGCTGTCTCCTGACTTCTTCCTCAGGAACTGTTTAGCATCCGAATTCCAGCCAATCGTGAACGGATACTTCCATCCGCCGAAGACTGGGTAGCGGGGCTTGAGCTCAAGTACGGCCTCACGCCTGTTAGAACGGAATCGCGATGTCGAAACGTTACCGATAACGTCTGTGAAGTATGCATCCTTGCTTCCGGCTCGGAGAGGGAACTTCAGCTCCTTCAGGGCGTAAGTTTGAGGATTGAAGTATTGAGCCTGCGCCCATTTCACCCTATTGAACTGAGCCGAAAGGTTTGCGCCGTGGTTGTAGAGAGTATATCGCTCTTCAAACGCAATGTTTCCACCCCAGTGACTGACTTCAACATCGCGCTCCAGATGCGAAATGTGCGTAACGGGCTTGGTGAATTCATACCGCACCTTGACCGGAGACACTGCGCCAGCGGGCACTTCGGGGAAGGGGCCGTAGATAAGCTTCGAGCCTTGCTTCTGCGGGAACTCCTTCGTCTCACCACTGCCGGCGATCTTGGTGTAGTCGGGGATATCGGAAGATGGAAGCTTGACTTCCGTCTTCTGCTTCAACGTCGGGTAGGCAGATGGACAATACGCCGAGAATTCGTAGACCAGGTACTGCTTTTCAGACTGATCAATGAAAGCTGGCAATGGCGCGTACGCATTGAGGTAGTAAAAGGAGATGCCCAAGGTCTGTTGACCCTTGGCCGGCAAGGGTGCAGGTAATCGAATGCGATAATACTGAATATCGCTAATGTTATAGTTATTATATTAGTAACGCTGAGGACTAGATTCTAAGATAACAGAGAGCTTTTTTTTTACCTTGATCGATCGAATTCAACAGCTTCAACGGCAAAACCTGTCACGCTGGCATCCTTTCGATCCTTCACCTCAATACCTCCAATCCTCTCCATCTGGTCGCTAGTGAACGGTAGGAAGTATTCATCTTGAGAATCTGGTGACGAGTTCTCAATTAAGACATTTATAGACTCCTTCGCATAGTTCTTTTCTAGAGAGATGACATGTACCAAGTTGGCATTTTTAAATACCTGTGGTGGCTTGAAGGTAGCTGGGAGGGTGACCTTAGACGACGAGGGCCCAGAGATATTGGATTCGCCTAGGACCTGCGAAAAGAGGGAGAAGCAGGTAGCTGCAATTGCAGTGAACTTCATGGCGAAGAAAGACCGGATGGGCTACTCATGAAAAAAAGAAGATGAGTAGCGCCAATGTAGGTGATCAACGACTTTTTTTTCGGATGTTGACTTGGGATAGCTACAGCTACATGTGGCTTTTCCAGAGTTCAGAGCAAAGCCAAGAGGTACACCTTTCAAAAAGTTGCCCAAGAAAGTTCCAATACAGCTTACGTTGCCAATGCGCGGCCGACCCGGGATTGAGGAAGCACGTTAATCCGTCATTGCAACCCCCCCGGGCAGCTTCCAGCTGCTCTCGATCCGGTCGATGTGTTAAGTAAGTACCAATGTACTTGATAAGCTGATAAGACACATCTCAAGTGGAAGCATTAAGTCATCTTAGGGCCATAGGCTGGGATATGCACGGCAGGGTACGGTTAACCCCACAGCTTTGATGGGTCCGGCTGTCACCTAGGAAAACTAAAAGGACGGAAAGTTCCTGGACGGGCTAGATCTTTGAGAAAAATGTCAAACAAATCTTGCAAGTGTCAGAAGTTTTATGATTAGGCAGTTACCTAAGTTAATTACGATAAAACTGACCAGTACTAAAAAGACTCAAAACAGCGTCGTCTTACGATTCGATATCACATGTGATCATCCAAGATTTTGTCCTACTTCATGCTCAACAAATCGAACAAATCGCTCAAATATCCCTCTCAGGCAGCCCTATTATGTACCTAATGTAAGGCATAATCCAATGTGAGTATATGAGTGTGAGTACCGTATCCCTGGCAAGATAATCACCCCACGATAGCATAACCCCAGCAATGACAAGACCTTGGGCGTTGAATGCGGGGTGACGGACATGCAGGATTTAATATTTCGCACCTCAGCTCGTCCAGATATTTACGGAGTTCCATATTAACAAGTCCGCAAACCCGCAAACCCGCAAATCCGCAAGTGCTATCTCAGCCAAGATGCCCATCTTCTTGTTATCATCGTGCATTGGGCACAGATAATAGCTGTTCTCGAGTATTCTGGAAGCTATACAGACTGCCGATATGATGTAGTCTCAAACAAGCGCTGAGATATAATGGTAGTTATCTAACCTCACTAATTAGATGGTTAACTAAATTCGAAAACAAACGCTTCAAGACAAATAGTTTGATAGCAAAATAGTTCGTACCACGGGGATAACATGCCATATCCTCGCTGATTATTGTCGTTAGGTATAAACCTGTTGGAAATCGGCTTCAAATACCTGCATGTAGGAGGTACATGTAGGTAGTACTTAGTACATCAGCAGTACCTACGGTAAGGTATTTTTAGTGGTATCTCTAGTGCGACCTAGATCCACTCATCCAGGTCAGCTCTAGAAGCCAATAAGAAATACCAAAATTGTGGTTGAACCAATGGAACACGATATTGTGGGCCGAGGATGGAGGGGCATTTCGTCAACTTTAAATTCCCCCTCATCATTGAAAAGACCTTGAGCTCCAATTACCACCTACCAAACCTACTACGGCTATCTCTTTTCTTCTCGCTTGCCTTGCCTTGTCTGCATATTCATATATTATTATTACATATGTCAAAATCTGGTTGAGCTGAGTAAGTTGAATCATTACTTGAGATCCTTTTCTAAATTCTCTTATTCGTCCGGCTTCGAAATAGCTCCCCTTATTTAGGTATTTATCTATGGGGCTGCTAGAGCTGTTTGCATGATACTTCTTCTTCCCTTCTATGTTTCTTCCTCTGGCTTTTTTTTTCTTTTCCTGATCGTACCATTCACGACTTACACTAACACCTAAGGCATCAGATATCTCGGGACATATCTCATATCTTACATACTATTTTAATCAGACGTCCCTTGGATACTAATACAGATATACTATCAAGATGGTCGGTCTCGGTCCTCGCAAGCCGCCATCCCGAAAGGGTACGTGCAAATTCTCTTATATGATCTAGTCTTGGGTTTTTGTTCCTGTCAAGAATATTGTATTGGAACCGTTAGTCGAGCTACTCGAAGCTTAACTCAAGCATTCTGTCCAAGACCCCTTTTTTATTTTTATACCCACTCTTTATACTCTTCAAATCTTCCCCCTAGAGACTTGGCTACCTATTCAATTACACAGTTCCTACGCGTTAAGAAGTAGCAAGCCTTATCACTGCTGTTCCTTCCGTAGGATAACCATCAGGGATGGTTGATAACATGAAAACTTTTCCAAGGGGTTCGCCAGGCGAATGTCGCCGGGATCAGAACTCGGGTTCGGGGCGTACTTTCCCTGACCTTTACCTACCCTCAAATCTTTGCAAATATTCAGAGACTCGTTACCCTTACAAATCACACTACAAACCTCCCTTAACATTTTACACCTTTTCAAACTAGAAACTATTACCTAAATACCATCAAATATCATCATGCAATTCGGACACGCTCGTGGTCGTGTAACGCGCCTTCACACATATCACCACCACCCACATCAAGTCAAGTCGAATGATGGCATCAACGGTTCTTTTCACTTCTTGAAAAAAAAAAATCCATATATATACTAACATGAGATATTATAGGGTCTATGGCCGATGTGCCAAAGGATCTTCTCTCCGAAATTAAGAAACTAGAAGACCTATTCACTGTCGAAACACCTAAGCTCAAGGAGATCACGAAGCACTTTGTGTCTGAGCTTGCAAAGGGTAAGCGAACTTCACATGAATCGTATTGCAAAATAGATACTGACAACACAATAGGGTTAAGCGTAGAGGGTGGCAGTATTGTAAGCCCTGAGAATAAAGAGTGGTGTTTTTTAAAGACAAGTAAACTAACCTAAGGACAACGTAGCCGATGAACCCAACTTGGGTTATGGATTTCCCAGATGGATCCGAGACAGGCACTTACCTAGCTCTAGATATGGGTGGCACCAACCTCCGTGTCTGTGAAATTACCTTAACAGATAACAAGTCGGAGTTCGATATCATCCAGTCCAAATACCGTATGCCAGAGGAACTAAAGACCGGGGAGTCTGAGGAACTATGGGAATACATTGCCGACTGTCTGAAGCAGTTTATTGAAACCCATCACGGCGAAGTCCCCGAGTCAGAGGGAAAGATCCCACTTGGTTTTACCTTCTCGTACCCCGCCACTCAAAATTATATCGATGAGGGTATTTTACAGCGATGGACCAAGGGTTTCGATATCAACGGCGTCGAAGGCAAGAACGTTGTGCCAATGCTAGAAGCTGCGCTTGACCAGCAGGTAAGTTGTTGGACTAAAGAAGAGAAATACCCGGGAACAGTTGTTGACGGAATCTTAGGGCGTCCCTATCAAAGTCTCGGCTTTGATCAATGACACAACGGGAACTCTTATTGCTTCCGCCTACACCGACCCGAAGATGGCTATTGGATGCATTTTCGGAACCGGTTGCAATGCGGCATATATGGAGAACTGCGGCTCCATCCCCAAGCTGGCCCACATGAACCTAGACCCGAACTTGCCGATGGCTATCAACTGCGAATGGGGTGCCTTTGATAACGAACACAAGGTCCTCCCACGCACTCCTTATGATATCATCGTTGACAAGGAATCCCCCCGACCAGGACAGCAAGCTTTCGAAAAGTGTATCGCTGGCCTCTATCTTGGCGAAATCTTCCGCTTGGTTTTAGTCGACTTACATGATAATAAGGACGTCCATATTTTTGAGGGACAGGATATCAAATATCTCCGGAAGCCATATACTCTTGACTCATCCTTCCTCTCAGCCATTGAAGAGTACGTCATATATGAATTACAAACCCCCTCTCTAAATTTATAATGCTAACCCCTATGTAGCGATCCTTTTGAGAACTTGCAGGAAACCGCAGACCTGTTCCAGGAGAAGCTTCGCTTAACTTGTACTCGGCCCGAACTTGAGCTGATTCGTCGGACTGCCGAATTAATTGGCACACGTGCGGCTCGTCTATCTGCTTGCGGAGTTGCTGCTATCTGTCTTAAGAAGAACCTTCAACCCTGCCACGTGGGAGCTGACGGGTCTGTATTCAACAAATACCCACATTTCAAGGCGCGAGGCGCGCAAGCTCTCCGAGAGATTCTCGACTGGCCGGCTAAGAAGAACCCTAAGGAGGAAGACCCTGTTGAGATCCTCGCCGCCGAAGATGGAAGCGGTGTTGGTGCTGCCGTAATTGCCGCTCTTACATTGAAGAGAGTGCAAAAGGGCAACCTTGCTGGCATTTTACACCCCGAAAATTTCAAATGAGCAACAAGGCGGTATACGGATGTAGCGTAGCATAACTGCAGGAAAGGGCAAAAAACGGTATGTCCCTTAGAAGGATAGACATAGAGAAGATGGTCCAAACAACGAAAAAAAACAATTGGTGTCTGGCTACAGGACTAGAGACAAGATGTGGTACGGAGTTCAGCCCAGCAGGGTGCAGGTCGGTAGTCGATACTCTATCACACAGGTTAGCTTGCTTTGAAAAAAAAGATCGTTGCAAGACCAGATCGCAGATTGACTTACTGTCCAGAGTCCAATAACGTCTTTTAACACCTTGCCATTCTCCTTCCCCTTCCTTACTTAGATCCCTCATATCCACATCCAACTCTTGCCACTCTACATCCATGCCTGCGTCGCTGAGATGCATTTCGACTACTTGCGTGTAGACGTCGTAGCATATCTTTCGATCGGCACCCAGACCGTTAAAAAATCCAAATCTGCCTTGTTCCTCCAGTAGCCCGGGCACGTACTCGGTGAAAAACATGCGCAGCTGACCGTAGTCCTCGCCGAAGGTATCGAAGTAGATGGCGTCGTACGTCTCGCCTTGCTCCAATAGCTTGGGGATCACTTCTTGCCATTTGCCGCCGTGGACCTTGTAGGCGCCCTCGGAGGGGCCGCTGGCCTCCCAGGCCTTGCCGAACTTGGAGTCCGGGCTGCCGATGTGTTCGAGGACGGCCGGGTGCGCCTCGACGATGTGGTGTTTCGCGGGGCGCGTCTCGGCGAACATGCCGTCGACGATGCCCATGCCGAAACCGACGTTGAGGATCTTCTTGCCCGCGGGGAGGGCGGGGAGGAGCGCGTCGACGGAGGCACGCATGATGGATGTTTCCCAGGCCACTGTTTGGGGAAATAAGGGGTTAGCCTAGGTAGTTGTTACCTGACGCTTATTTGGAGAAATGGAAGTTGATGGGTAGGTATAAGGGAGGTACGTACTCATCACGCCGTTCTGGGCCGAGTCGACTAGTTTCCCGTCGCTGTACGTCAGGTTCGAGCGTAGATAGTCCGCGCTGTTGACGTTAGGTCCGATGGTGCCTTTTGGTGGGACGAAGGCGCGGTCCGAGTCTGCTACTACGTCTGCATCTTCCTCGGCACCCTCCTCGCCTTCGTCTTTCTCCCCTTCCCCTACTACCCCTTCCTCTTTAGCGCCATTGTCTTCTCTCTTTTCTTCTCCTCCTTCTTCTTCTTCTTCTTCTTCCTCGTCTCCGTCGTCAGACTCAAGCTCCTCATACCCATCTAGCAAACCGAACAGCAGCTCGGCCCTTACCCCGGCCTCGACGCACAGGGTATACAGGTCCTTGAGGCCGAGACGCGCGGCCACGCACCCCGGCGTCTCGTTGTTGTTGTCGACGTCGTTCCATATGGCGCCGCTCATGAACAGCTCGTGGACGACGGCCTTGGCGGCCTCTTGGACTTTGTCCGGCTCGTCGCTCAGCGCGCCCTGGTTCGCGGGCGCGCAGGCCCGGATCGCGGCGTGCAGGGGGGTTTCGCCCGTCTTGGGCTCCTGGACGCTCGCGCGGCCGGGGACGTTGAGTAAGGGCTTGAGACCGGCGAGGTCGTGGTGCCAGGAGGGGTAGAGGATTTGGGAGACGGATGGGGGGCAGGAGGGCGAGATGCGCGCGTCGATGGTGTCGTTGATGGCGGCCATGGTGGGTAGGTAGGGACCTAAGGTAGGGAAATTATTGTAATTGTACCTGCTCCCTATTGGATCATGAAGCTGTATGGCAAAGTACCTATAGACGGGCTCTCGCGATGTGTGTAAGTCACCATGCGTTTGTGTAACTTTTCGAGATAGGGGGGTAGGTATGGTGGGGTAGCGAAGAAAATTCAGGGTTCGGATAGCTGTAATGTACCTACGAGCTGCCCTTCTGGCAGGTGGGGTAGGTACATGTAGGTGACGGAACCAATTCCATGTGTACGGTGCGAGAGAATAAAAGACTGTATTTTTCCTCTGCCTGTTTAGTTCAGTTAGCTTCCTTTAGTGACGACAAGCGCTAAAGTGTACCGTTGGAGCCGCTAAAGTTCAGGCCAGGAGTCTGGACATTTAGAGGGCTGACACGTGCTAATCCAACTCTAAATGATTGGGCAATGGGCGGCTAGAAGGCAGGGGCACGGATATGCGACGAAGTGGAGAACAAACCTTGTATCATGACGCGAGGCTGGACGGTTTGTTTCCAAGCTTCACTGTTACAATCGATCGACCGTGTAACTTTCCACTCAAACCTCTGATTGTACTATATTCTTTTACACCACGCGCATTTTATTCAGCGCATACTACCCCGTCATACCTTAGTTTGCAGGCTTAATTACGGGACCGTCATACGATCTCCTCAATCGTTATATTTTCTACAATTTATTATTAATTTTTTTCTAGTTCCTTGTTGCGAGAGCGCAGTTACGCGATAAATAGCGATATACTCCTGTTGGCATTGGGGGCTTGGGAATAGCTTTTCTCTTTTTTCCTATACTGACTATTCCTTATTTCGTATGTTCCTACTAGTGTGATTAGTATCCTTCCATTCTCCTACATGCTAATTATTGAAGACTTGGCTACAAGGAAAACTACCTGGCGTTCGACTCGATATCCTAACACTAAGGAAGGGTGGCGCGCGCGCCCGGGTTTAATCGTCATGAAGTTCGGCGAGCAGTTGAGGTCTAGCATTATTCGCGAGTACCAATGGTATTATATCGACTACGATGGACTGAAGGCCGAGCTCAAGACGGCTTCCGGGCCGCTTGTCGAGGCCGATGAAAGCCCCTCGGGTTCTGGGAGCAAGAAGGGTAAAGCCAAAGCCAAGAGCCAGCAGAAAAACAGGTGGACCGAAGAGGATGAGCAGAGGTTCATTAGTAGACTTTATGCGGAACTCGACAAGGTCTACACCAAGACAAAGGTCAAGCAGTCGGAAATCCAACGTCGTATAGCAGTCAGCGAGCGAGAAGTTAAAGAGGTTGTTGCCAAGGTTACCGAGCGAGGCTTAACCGAACAAGGGCCTTCCGAAGAGGAATTCATATTACTTGAGGAAGACCTGAGTGATATTATTGCCGACGTCCATGATCTTGCCAAATATGTCCAGCTGAATTATACTGGGTTCTATAAGATAATCAAGAAACATGATGTTCGTATACCTGTTTGAGTGCATGAATTTTACTTGGAGACTAACCGATGACATAGAAAATGACAAACTGGCACCTCCGACCCTCGTTCGATACTGCGCTTAAGAACAAACCCTTTTATAATGAGGATTTCGACGCCGAAGTAGTGAAACTCTCTAACATGTATAACAATGTCAGGACGCGTGGCAATCCTGTAATAGGTGACAGCTCTGCCGGTGGTAACCAGGGAAGCTTCGTTCGTCAGACGACCAAATATTGGGTGCACCCGGATAATGTCACCGAATTAAAGCTTATTATCCTGAAGCATTTGCCCGTGCTTGTTTTCAATGCTAGCAAAGAATTCGAGCCACAGGATTCTGCTATTTCTTCCATTTACTTCGATAATCCGGAGAAATGGGATTTGTATGAAGGCAGGTTGAAGAAGACTGAGGGTGCTGAGGCTATTCGTCTTAGATGGTATGGCGGCATGCAGACCGACACCATCTTCGTGGAACGTAAGACCCATCGCGAAGATTGGACCGGAGAAAAGTCTGTCAAAGCTCGTTTTTCCATGAAGGAGAAGAACGTAAACGCATACTTGAGGGGAGACTTACTTCCGGCCGCCCTCTTTGAAAAGGCTCGAAAGGACGGCAAGAAATCTGAAAAGGCTATTGCCGAGGATGAGACTCTGGCAAAGGAGGTTCAATATTCGGTTCTGAAGAACGGGTATAAACCGGTTTGCAGGTCTTTTTATAACCGAACTGCATTCCAATTACCAGCCGATGCTCGTGTCCGAATTTCGCTTGATACTGAACTTACCATGATACGAGAAGACAACCTAGACGGTGTTAAGCGATCTGGAGATAATTGGAGGCGAATGGATATCGGGATTGATTATCCCTTCTCACAACTGCCTCCTGGGGATATCGTACGTTTCCCTTACGCCGTCTTAGAAGTCAAGCTCCAAACCCAGCATGGACAAGAACCCCCAGAGTGGGTTCGTCAACTTATCTCAAGTCACCTTGTGGAAGCTGTCCCCAAGTTTTCCAAGTTCATCCACGGAACTGCCTCGCTATTCCCTGACCGGATTAACCTTCTCCCTTACTGGATGCCTCAGATGGATGTGGATATTCGCAAACCGGTAACTCATGACTTCGGTATTCACCGCCCGACACATTCTCATACCAGCGGTACGACATCAGACGATGACGATGATGACCTTGACTCGGATGCTGAAGATACCACCGACACTGGATCTGCAGGTCCTTCAAGTCATGGAAATGGTTTGTCAAGGGGTGCTCAAGCTCTCATATTAGGAGACATTGAGGGGCAGACGGCTGAGGGCACAGTTGCTAATCAGGATTATCCCTTGTATGATTCAGATGACGAGGTAGATGAAGAGGATGCACTAGAGGAAGCAAGGAGGGTCGGCGGCTGGACCTACTATTCAACTCTGGCTAAGAAGTACGCGGGCGCGGCAGGTCGGGGGGCGTGGTCAGTCTTAACGGCTATTGCACCGCGACCTCGAGCTACAACGGTACCTCGAAGTAACCGAACACAAATGTTCTTCGGTGACCAGGATGTCCAGACCAAGAAGTTTAGAGCCCCGAAGGGCAAGAGGATTTACGTGCCTGTCAGAGTCGAACCCAAGGTCTACTTCGCGGCGGAAAGGACCTATCTTAGCTGGGTACGTGATATTATATTTATTAACGAACTCTTAAGCATATTTTACTGACGAGTCACTAGCTCGAGTTCTCGATTTACATAGGCACTATCGCTGTCACGCTGCTTAACTTCGGTACAAAACCGACCAAGCTCTCGTTTGTCGTGTCTGGGATCTTTACCTTACTGGCTATCCTGTCGCTTTGCTACTCTGTGGGTATCTACCTGTACCGAAGCAAAGGGATCCGCGAGCGCAGGGTCATTAAGTATTACGACAAGCTGGGCCCGAGCGTTTTGTGCACTGCCCTCTTTGTGGGAGTTGTGCTGAACTTCGCGTTTGAAGGCCGGGATAGAGAGCTGTGGTAGATTGGATATCTGTTTGCCCTTGGGAATATTGCACTGGGTTTGCTTAAGTAGGGTGTATAACGGAAAGGGGGACGGCAAGCGATGTTGAGGCCTAGATATTCATGTGGATCGATGCGTGGACCAGTATGCAATGTACTTATATAGCCGAAGATGGGGTTCGTTCGAGTTTTAAGTTGTTAGCGTTGTATAATGGGAATGTGATAGGAGCGTGAAATTGGTAGACCTTCTGAATAGTCCTAGGTACCTGAAAATTAGTTTGTAGACATTATGAGTAGTCGTGTTAGCGAGGATCATTTATAAAGGCACTATACCTATATGTCCCGACGGCCCCGTAGTTCTAGCGTGATGCTAATAGTAATATTTAGGGTTGGGCGCAGATAGCTTCTGTTCTCTTCCATTCTTGTCGGGGAAGTGCCATATTCCGGCCATCCCAGGCGAATGTTTCTTTCCTTTTAGCTTTCGATAACTGTCTGTGTAGTTAGGTAGGTAAAAGTTGAGTTGGGTTAAGTATTCTCGATCGAGTCAATCAATTTCGATTCAGCGGTCGTCCTTCTCGCGGGAGGCGCAAACGGCGTGGCCGATCCGTTCGGTAGGTTCAACGCGGCGGGGCCGTGCGGTGATTCTCCTCGTCTCTGATCTCCTTGACGCGGGCGGCGCACTCCTTCACGACGAGCTCGGGGGTCTGTCCGGGCTTGAGGATGGACTCGACGTCGACGAATTTCATGGGCGTCCTCAGGCCGTCGAACAGCTGGCCCATGCGGCCCGGCTTCGCTATCGTTTCCATCTTGCCGCGCCCGAGCTCGTAGCAGAACAGTATCATGGCGGCCGTCCCTGCGGCTAGAGCCGTCGCTGCGCTGCTTCCGCAGATGGGCTTGGTGTCGTTTTCCAGCATGACTTCTCCCGGGAACAGGTAGTGCACCTTGCTCGTGTCGACGATATTGAGCGGGTGGCCGGTCGGGTCTGCGGCGCCGACGATACGGAGCTTTGTGGTGTCGGATCCAGCGGGGTACACTTTAACTTCGGAGCCGCCTAGCTGGCCCTTGTCTTGCGCGGCGCAGTACATGATGATGTTGCGGTTCGCTGCGATCTTGATCTGCGAGGCGAGCGCGTCAATGTCCGCCTCGTTGGAGCGGCTGCGCTCGATGTTCCACGACATGCTGATGATGTCCACGTTCTCCTTGATAGCCCACTTAACTGCTTCCGCCGCGTCCCTAGCCGTGAACTGCGGGTGCGGCAGGTCTGGATCCTTCCAGCCATCGAGCTTAGCGACGTACAGCTGCACGAAAGGACACGCGTGGCAGATGAGCTTGGCCATCTGAGTCCCGTGGCCCCGCGTCGAGGCGTAAAATGGCTCCGAGTTTGACTTGGGTTCATCAGGAGGCCACCCGTGAGCGATCCTCTGTCCTAAGAATTCCCCTTCGGGATTCACGCCGTCGTCTATTATGGCGACTTTAGGCCGGCGGTGGTTATAGTTGACTCCTAGTTCCGTGCGAAGTTCAGCTGCAAAGTCTCTCATGTTGTTCATCCAATGGTGACGGCTATAGGGGTTTGTCGTTAGTATTTCTTCGGAGTTTCTGAGTAGGAGGGGGAGGCAAGAATGGACGTACTCTTGTGGTCTAATGTCCAAGTTATTATCTAGACGAGGAACAATCCGGGATCGCGGTGGCTTCTCGACCGACTCTATAACTTTTATCTTTGAGGGATCCAGAGAATTGATGGGCTGTCTTAGTCGTTCTTTAAAATTCTGTACATTCTCTTCGTTCCGTTTATAACTCTCTAAGCCTTTCCTGGCATTCAAATAGATTTGGCTCAACTAAAATTTGGGTGTCAGTCGTTGTCGTATTATTAAGATAGGGGCCTCACTTTTGGTAAGCTCCGGAGACCACTACTATCAGACCACGACCAAAGCACTATAGAATATTAGCCTGTGACATCAATCAAAATCGACTGGATGGGGTGTAGGACCAGAAACTAACCTGCGTTGCTACCGCTAGAATGAAGCCATAAATGTGCTACATTAGGAGCCTTCTTCCGTATGGTATCGACACATAAGTCAGCCTTATTCCAATCAAGATAGCGAACATCGAAATCGTCAAGACACGCCTCGATTGTCTCATCACTGCAGTTCCTATCGGGGTTGTCTTTAACCACTAGCTTGACTATTTGCTCCACGTTCTTTTTCTTTAACCATTTGAAAGTCGCGTGTAGAGCTTGGGAGTCTTTTCCCCAAATCTCTTGCTCATTCCTAGTTTCTAAGCTAACCTCCTTTTGAATAGGTTGCGGTCGTATGTCAAGCTCTACATAAGCGAGTATCTCATTAAACTCAAGAAATTCATGGTCTTCTGGCGTGTGGCCAGAGAGCCGGTGCTGCGGTCGAAAGACGGTTCGAATCTTGGAGTCCGCACTCCTGTTCCCGAAGAGACACCTGCAGGCTTTTTCGAAACTGCCCTGGGCAAACGCCATCTCTCGAAGGTATTCTTCGATCTTGGTCTCCTCTGCTAATTTATCGGATATGGGCAAGGGCTGGTGAGATTTAGTGATCTTGGGTCCTAGCTTGACTGAACGGCTTTTATTCTGTATGATAGGAGTTTCAGACTTGGGATTCTTCGCTTTCCTGTTTCCTTCGTAGGTTATAGCAGCGCCTAACTTTATGGCCGGGTTTGACTTTTCGATCCTTTCGATAGTTGTACCTCTACTACCCTCAGTTTTAGGGTTCCTAAGTGCCTCTTCTTGGCCTGCGCTTATATGCTTTGACTTGACTAGTTCAAGGCTTGCTCGTTTCTCCTGCCGAGTTGCCAAGTGATATGTGTATGGAGACTGCCCTAGGGCATTCAGAGTTGCAAGCGCTTCTGGATCTTTCTGTACCAGAGACTCGACAATATTTCTTAATCGGGTACAGCTACTCTCCAACTTCTTCTCTGCTTCTCGACAACGTCTACATTTTGGAATCTTCTCCGGCGGACAGGTTGGTACCTCTATAATGTAACGAGAGTAATGTACTGCGTCATGCAAGGGCGTGTTTCCGGTACCATACCGTATTCGCTGGTTACGCTGCTGACGAAAAGCAGCGATCTGTGCCTTGCTAATCAAGAATAGGGCCACCTCCAAGTTCTCCTTAATAGCAAGATGCAGGCAAGTTTCGCCGTTTTCATTTTGTAATGACATAGCCTTTGCCGCAACGTCCGGTGCCATCTCACACATCAGTTTTGCAAGATTCTCCTCTTTTCGCTTGATTGCTACATGTAGCGGAGTCTCTAGTGGCCCTTTCGTCTGATGCGCCAAATCCTCAGGCGCTTCCTCCAGCGCCAACCCAACGATGAAGTTCATCGCATCCTGAGTTTCATGGAAAATGAGGAGGCTTAGCACAATATAATGAAGCAACGTTGGCTCTTCTATATTCTTGTCGTCCTTGAGGCATAAGCGTACTCGAGCTCTGTATGTTTCGAGTACTTCCGTATCCTTAAACCTGGTTTCTTTGCTTACGTCGGTGAGGAGCTTAGTACGTTCAGTTCGAATGTCGATTGTACGTGACCTTCCTACGGAGAAATCTGGCTCCCCATCCTCCCCCTGTGAGTCGTCATCTTCTTCGATTCCATCTTCACCTTCATCGCTATATTCTTCTGAGTCGTCTGCATTGTCTAGGTCGTCCTTATTGAAAGGAATGGAAATCCTATCTTCTACAGTCGTTGGACTTTCTATCATTATGAAGTTTTCAGGCTCTGTCTCAGCGCACTTAGCTTAAGCATCCGCCGTCTTGTAAATTGTGTGGTACGTATCTTTGTTGACCTTAGGTTCTTATTCATATATGTTCGTACAACACGTCCTCCAAACACGGGCCTGTTAGATGAAGAGGGAGGACGATGTCATTTATAAGGTGATGTACCTCTGTACCCCTCTTTTTCGTGCCTTATTTGGGGGCCAAGTCACTCCCCGACGCTTGCCTACCTAAACTTCACGGCCGAGCGCCAATTTAATATGCCTAGATACATAATTCTGACAAGAGCGTACAAACAAGCCATCTTTCAGACCGCTCTTTCTTACTAAATTCTAGTCCTAAGTCGAGCGAAAAGATCGGTATTTTTCTCTTGCGTTAGATTCTTCTTCATCAGTTACCTAGATAACGAACTTACTATATGGAAGAGCGTAAGCATGGCCAACTCAAGTGACGGAGAAGCCTCCGGCGTGGAAAGTAAGCATTTTCCGGGATCGAATGAAAGTGAAGCATTTATAGCCGAGAGTGATGACGAACAGGTTTCCCAGGCTGGGAGTGGTTCTTTTACAGAATCCGATCCAGATCCTATCCTCCCTAAAAGCTTAATGATATTCGTCGCAGGACTTGACATGGAGTATCCTGACGTGCATATCAATGATAATGTAAAAAGGTCGACGTACATTGAAACATTTTCGTTCAACCCGGAGAGAATTTTCGGCGAAAAGGGTTCAATAGAAAACTTAGACGACATAGTCGAGGAACTATTAGATGTTGCTCTGAACTCGGCGACGGACCACAAACTGGTATGCTTCCTTTCTTAGAATATTATCAGTCGAGCATCGTTGTTTAACCATATCTTTCAGGATTTATCGGAGCGCGGCCTTGGCTTCATGGCGGCTGATCTGGGTGGTATGATCGTGAAAAAGGTCCGTCAGCTTCCTATTCCATTGATGTATACATGTAAGTATCTTAAGAAATGTCGTTACTAACCAAAGCTGGCAGGCTCTGCTACAGGCGTTGGAACTTGCCAAGTATCGAGAAATATACGAAAGAACCTCGCTCCTAGTAAGCTAGCTAGTCTTATAAGATCTTTATTGATTAGACTGGCATATTAATAACCCAGGTTTTTTTCGGTACTCCGCACCAGGAATCCAAGATATCAAGCTGGGCAACAACGATATTAAGTATTATTGAAGATACCTATCGAGGGCTATGGGGCCCTTGGATTCCGCATCATATCTGCCACTTATCGCTATATCTGGAAAAACTCCGTCTGGATTTTGATAAGATGTCGAGCAAATTCAGGATTATTAATTATGTACAAGATTTGCCTGAGTCTAGCTCCGAAGTTCTAGTAAGCTACATGCCTTTCCTATTCTAATAGTTACCTAGGTAAATAGTGGTAACCGTTGTTAATCCCATGACTTAGACGGTTCACAAATCCTGCGCAGAACTCCAAGGTCTCAATGTTACGAACATCAGATGCAACCTAACGCATTATGAGCTCAGCCGGTTCATAAGATATTCTTCTGCAGAAGACTACATTATAGAGCGTATAGAGGATGTTCTTACCCGTATGTTCCTTCTCCAGTACTTCATGATGCCCCTCGCAGCCACTAACAAAGTTTTAGACGTCTCTAAAGGCTACCAGGAACTCATTCAGTGGTTATCTCTCCAGTCGGATGGGATCGAGACTGAATATCAGACTCTCGGGGGTCTGGATAGCCTTGCCACGTTTATCGTCCGATCGAAATCATTAGAGTCTTCTATCCGTAACGATCGAGCAAACCTTGTGTCACTAGAAATAGAAGCAGAGCTCGATGGGGAACTATTTTTGTCCTGCTTCGGCAATGCGATCCGACAAGTTATACCAGAATATCCTGGTGTTATCGTTGCTTGCTCCTCACTTACCTCTAATGAACACTCCTCCTTAACCGAAATAGGACTCCTATCCAACTGTCTTCTCCAAATGTTGAAGCAATGCCCTAAGCTATACCATGAGATAAGTCTATCATTTGAACGAATCATAAATGCTTCGTACAATATAAACCCTGAACTTAGAATCCCAGCACTTTGGGAATTCTTGAGGTTGGCCCTTCTTCACTCTGATTGCCCATGCTTTTGGATCATCCACTCAACAGACACTCCAGCGGAGAAAACACTGCTCCTAAAAATAATAAAACGTCTTCAATTCTTCGGTGAACTATACGAAGGCTCGCGGAAAGTAATTATTGTTACCAGTACAATGTCTAGAATTGAAATTCCGTTGCCAGAAATATTTTTGCGGACATTCTTGGATCACGACGTCTTAAGAGCATCTATCGAGAAGGATCTTCAATTGCAACTGAAACTGATAGTCGCCACCAAACCTCGACTATTAGATATCAGAAAAAAAGATATCCCAGTTACTACATAATCACGGGTCGAATCACAAGTTGATGGAATTCTTGTTAGATATGTTACGGTTCAGTCACACCCCTATCCCGAGCACCTTGGCTCGCCTCGCGGATGATTTTACTTCTATCGATATGGCGTTCCGCGTCATATTCGACCAGGTTCCCCATAGCTGTCGAGTTTGGGCGCGTAAAGCCCTCGGGTTTCTATGCTGTTCAATGAGACCCATGTCCATAGGTGAACTCGCAACTATGATGGTCGCAGCCGACTGTGAAAATCTTGACCAACTCAGAGAGAACATAGATCCTGGAACGGCACAATATATTGTTGAACTACTGCCGGGGATTGTACGGATCCAGTCAGGAAAAGTATATGTAGCCCATGGTGAACTAAATTCCTTTCTTAGCCGAAACCCAGGCGACTGGTATTATCTTGAGGACTACCACTCGGAAACTGCGCTGGTTTGCTATCACTACCTTATCCTCCTTATAGAGAATTTAGGTGCCGCGGGTACGCCACTACTGGAACAAATCGTCCAGCGGGTACGATGCAGCAGATCCTACCCAGGAGAAATGAAGGACACTCTTCTGGGTGATCGAATTTTCTGGCTATCCTCCTATGCTTCCATGTACTGGTGTGAGCATGGCCTTGCTTCGCGAAGTGACTCATTTGCCGGCCTTCGACCTAAGCCTTGGCTAAAAAGTTCGAACCGACTGAAACAATTGCTCACCTTGAGGCTTTATAGTAAATGGCCATTTGATCGAGGTTTTAAAATGCCCGAAGAATCTATGCCACCTGACCTGAGAGAAGCGGTCCGCATGAGTGAGATAGATGCCTTTGAAATGATAGTACAACTGGTTGACCGTCAGCCAAGTAGGTCGTGCCTCGACCTTATATACTTCCCTACCTCTTCAGCAGAGGAAGCTCTCGGTCGTTGGATTACTGCCAACTTCACAAGCATAGGCCCGCATGAAGCAGTCACTCTATACCCCCAAGTTATTGAAGTGCTCCTCGAACGCGAAAAAGAAACGATACTCAACGAGATGCCCGCTCTCCTTACGTCTGTTGCTCTGCACAGCAACCTATCCTTCTTAATGGACTTCCTTGGAAGAATTGAGAACGAGGTTGATCTTAGAGAAGTATCACGCGAGGCGCTAAGCTACGCGGTTATATTGGGGTTTGTTGATATCGTAAAAGTATTGGTAAGTTACCAAGCAAGTCCTCTTGGAACTTTCCGAGCTGTCCCGGACACTGTCACTCTTCTGGGTGAGGCTGTATCGACTGGTAACAAGGAGATGGTCCAGCTACTTCTGGACGCTGGAGCCGATATAAATGTGCCGGATGAAGCTGGTTTTATGGACATCGGAACTAATCCACTTCACGTCGCCTGCAAACTCGGCCTCGTAGACATGGCACGTCTGCTGCTCGACGCAAGTGCAGACGCAAACCTCCCAAACGCCAACTCGAGGACCGCGCTGCACGTTGCAAGCGTACGTGGATTTGCTTCGATTTGTGAGTTACTAATTGAGCATGGTGCCAACATCACAACAGACGCACAACTTCAAACACCGTTATATCATGCAGCAAGGTGGTACTGTAAAGGGTCGCGATACAAAAAGACAACAAACATATTAATTGGGACTCTTAAAAATCAGTTCCCAGGCTATAGAGAGGGAAGCAGCTGGTACAGCAGCGAGGATGCCGAAAGCCTCTCAAGAACAGTCAACACGCAAACTCGTTTGAAAAAAAGTACCGCTCTGGTGCATGTGGCAATAGCTGGTGGCATAGATGTAGTATCGTCTATGATCGAGATCGGGGCCAACGTTAACATCGGCGACAATTATGACTACACTGCTTTAGAGAGAGCTGTAACGATGGGCAATATGAATATGGTTCGTTGCCTATTGGACAACGGTGCGCAACCCGGCCGGAAACGGGGGAATGGCGAATCATTATTGCATATAGCTTCTGCCACGGGGAAAAATGAAGTTATCGAAGAGTTACTCAAGCTGGACATACCAGTTGATCATCTAGATGAAGACTCATATTCCCCTCTTGCAATGGCGGTTATGTGGAAAATCGTCCGTGCTGTGGAGCAGCTGATTCCACGGAGTTCCAAAGAGACCATATCGATGGCATTGATATTTGCGGCACTGTACGGTTACCACGAGATATTGAACATGCTACTAGATGCCGGTGCAGATATTAATCATCAAGACAATTTTGGCAATACACCGTTACAGATCTCTTGCTGGAGCAACCATCCAAGAGTAACTAGGATCTTGCTAGCTCGAATTCCGGATATAAATCGTCCAGACAACAATAAGTATACTCCCTTATCAGATGCTGCTAGGAAGGGGGCAATTAGCTGTCTAAAGCTTCTGCTAGATGCCGGAGCAGATATGGAGATAGAGAATGTATATGGCAAGAGACCCCGTAAGTACCAACCTTCGACCTTCTTTGAAGCGTTAGTCTTCGAAGCTTAAATCTCTGTCTTGATTCCTTCCATAAACTATTTACCTTTAAACAGACATTCTACCCAGACTCTCTTCCAAGACCTTCTATAAAGTTAAAACTAATCGCAATATTCTTCTAGTAATTGTAGCTGCAGAAGCTGATAGCGAGTGCTTCGAAATTCTCCTCGAGCGTGGGGCGCAAGCAGTCTTGCCCGAGGATATTAGGAGACCTGAGATTCACCTATTGGAAGACCTTTCTTTCCTTGCTGGGATTGCCCATGCGTACTCCCCGAGAATCGTCAGAGCGTATGCTGAGTACCTTAAAAGCAAAGTTAGCGACGATGCTTTCTTATCGGAAACCAGCGAAGCTCTTGCTGTGGCGGCGTGGTTTCCACGTCGTGAGAATGTGCGACTTCTGCTGGAGTATGGCGCAGATCCCAACTATATGGTCGCAAAGTTCAACGTCGCGTACGGCTCGGCTATTGGCATGGCCTTGCTTGATATAAATACTGTTCGGCAGCTATTGGACAACTCTATCAAGCCGGTAGACTTAAATAAGGTGGACGACTATCGTAACACTCCTCTACAGTTGCTAGCGTTCATTGATCCCCCTAACATTAAAGAGATGCTTGAGTTACTGCTCGCACACGGGGCCGATCCTACAATCATAAGTGGAAATTTCGGAACCATTCTGAATGCAGCTTGCCTTTCCAGGCATGATAATTTTGACAGAATACTGAACTTACCTAGAGTCTCTCGGGATACTACAGATGATCTAGGGAGGCTTCCACTCCATATCGCAACACAAACATGTCCTGCAGACGAAAGGGTTGATTTGCTCACCACGGAGAAGTCTACGTTCAGAAGCACAGATAAGCAAGGGCGCAATGCTCTCCATTACGCTGCAACCGGCAACTTGGTAAACAGGGTAGATAAGGTGTTAAACGAATGCCCTGACTTGATTAACACCGCAGATCGTGACGGTTGGACGGCGCTCCACTGGGCTTGTCGGCAGGATGACGTATCGTATACTACGGAGTGCTTGATCCGCCATGGAGCCAACAGAGAAGCTAAAAGCCACGATGGGTGGACTCCTCGTCATGTTGCCATCTACTATGGCAATACGGAACACCTAGACTTTTTACCAGAAGAGAGCAATGACATCGATGATGAAGGACTACCTAGCGAAGCAGCTGAAATGGTTGCTGAACCCCCCTGCGGCTCGTGTTTCTGCGTAAGTCACAAGATCAATAGATCATTTAATCGTTATAACTGTTACCTGATACTGATTTTTAACTAGGGTATATATGGGACGGGATACCGCTGCAGCACATGCCCTAGTTATTGGCTCTGCTTCAAGTGTTACCGGTTCTGCGAGGAGACACATCCCAGGTACCATGTGTTCTCGCGACGCGATCAAGGCACACAGGGACTAGATACGCCGCTAAGGGACGAGCCAGAAACTCGGGATATACAAGACGAGGAAAGAAATTAACCCGGAATTGGACAGTCTCGGTATAGTGTTGTGGAATAGGTATAATAAATGAGAGATTTGAAGTTGAAAACGAGGCTTACGCGGTCCTGAATTCAGGGAGACGGTAAAAGCCATGAGACAGTCACAGATAAAAAGCAAAAGAGAAAGTAGAGAGGTGCCTTGAGCCTCTTACAGCACCTAGGTAAGACCTGGTTATGAATTGAATCCATTCGCTACCTTACATACTATAACTCTATACGAAATAAGACTCGCCAGATGCTCATGTGAATTGGAAATATATCGTAAGGCCTACTTCTAAGTGTAAAATGCCTAGCTGTCTTTACAAAGAACATGCAACTCTCATCCCCGTACTTATCCAAAGACTTTGTTATCGCTTATTTCAACAACTGAGAAAATCTTTCAATATCTCCCCCCTTCACGCCAACAACTATCTCTAGGTACCTATTGACCAGAATCCTCGTCCGTCTCGTCCCTATCCTCATACCCGCTCTCAATAGCGCACTCTCTGCTCAGCGACACCGAAGCCAGGTTATCAACAGGGTACTTATCCGTCGTAGGCGGGATCCTGGGATCAAAAACCACCGCATCGTCCGGCGGTATCCTTCCCACGACCCTGCGCACACTCTCTCTAGCGTCCGCGAACACGGAGACGTGAGCGCGCACGTTGACCGTAGCGAGGAACAACCCTTCGTCGCCTACGCGGCGCTCCAGAAGCACCGCGACACGCAGGTACTTCGGTACGCCGCTCTTCTGGGACGCGTTCTCCCGCAGCGCGAACCGCGCGGCATTCGGCTTCCCCGCCGCGCGGCCGACGAACGCCTCCGTGCCCTCGACTATCATGCTGTCCCCACACTCCGCCGCGTCGCTCATCTCATACGTATAGCTCACGCCTGCGGAAGCCACCGGGTCCGCAGCCAGCTGCACGCCCGTCTCGAAGCCGTGTTTCCGCTCCGACGCCCGCGTCGTGCGTAACAGGCTCCGGGGCCCGCGCGGCGCGATGCTCTTGACCCCCGGGTCCCAGCGCGCCGAGTCCCGCCCGTGCGCCGAGAACACGATGTCGATCTGCACTTCGCGGTAGCGCCGCCGCGTGCTCTTCTGGCCTAGCGCCGCGAACTCGAAGATCGCGAGCGAGCACGGCGCCGCCTCGCTGTCCTCCGAGTACCGCCCGTGCACGACGTCGACTAATCGGCCCAGGACCCGCAGCGCGTCCCGCCGGTCGTACCCCGTGATGAATTCCCGCTGCATCTCGCCGGGCTCGTTCTGCAGGCGGAAATGCGCCGACTCGTCGTTCGAGTCGGCAAGGAGGATCTCGAAGGTCTCGTCGTCCATATTTTCTTTTTCTGTGTTTTCTCTATGAGGTAACTTGCTATCTAGTTACTAATTGGAAATGAACCTTCTATCCCCACTTAGAGACACATGTACATAAAGAAAAAGATAAATCGACTTACTCGAATCCAATAAGCACAGCTGGAAGACATCGAGCCTTGTGAACGCCAGGCTATAAGGTCTATAGAAATAGGCAACGCGTTTATATTAGAACCCACTCAGATCATCCTTATCAAAAGGCTCAGTAAGGCAGCCAAGCTGACTCACGGTATTGCGCTTCTTGCTTAGTTACACAGCAGGCTGAGTACGATAGACCATTGGCCGGGTTAAAAAGGTGTGATACCCCGCGGTCTACTGGGTGGTAGAGGTCTTCCTATACTCCTCCATGTATGCTTACCTGCCTACCTAGGTAGATACCTGATATACTAAGTATGATGTTTGGTTAGACTTCAAGTAGCGATCATAAGACACAGGACATTATCAACCCATATGTTCAATTTCAAAATCGCCCTCTTTTCACGGCAACTTTGATTGATAGGTATATAGGAGTTTCCAGGTTCCTGCGCTCCCCCTTTTTGCAACAGGGTAATGTAAAAATATCATACAAAACAACAACAACATGAGCTTCTTATCTTTGAATAGTATATAGTAAGGATTAAAGAGTCACTTGCACACCTACATGTCTCTAGGTCTGCGATTTTATTTACATAATTTCTGTAAGACGTGCCAGGTGCGTATAAACTACTTATTGTTCTGTGAGTATCTACTTGCAAGGTTGGCTTGGTTAATCTACCTATCTATAATCTCTCAGTTAAACACCATAACAATTTAAAACTCCGTGTCCTATAACAGTTAGGCCTTGTTTCAAAACCTTTCATAAGGCCAAGAATATTCTGCAAGCCAACTAGAGGTTGTCGATAGTATTAAAAACGAGCCGGTAACCATGTCTACCATGTTAGGTTGTAAGCTAACGATACGCCTTCTCAGCAAAGAAGCCCATGATACATTGGCTACAATCATACTCACGGAACAGCCACTAGGCGCTCTCCCTTCCCCAATTGGTCCAATAATCAGATGAATATTCAATGATCTTTCAAGATAAGGTGTTATAGTGAATGTCCTTGGCAGAACTTTGATTACATTGACACCCCGAATTGCTCGTCAAGATCGATTTGGACTTGAGGGCTATTAGTTAGTCCTTCAATAGTATCATCAATACCTTTGCCACTACCCGGCGTGAAGTGACGAGTACGTTTAATGTTCTTTTCGGTGCAACTTGTGATACGAATCTCTGGCGCTGTTTCGCCGCACCCGTGAGAGTCTATACTTGTATGCGGAAAGACATTCGTACAATTGGCAAGGCCATTACCAAAGTCAGCTGCAGATGTGGATCGATGAGAGAAGACTGCTGAGAATGCGCCTTGGCTTGGGGGAGAATTGCTTGAGCTGTTGTCTCGGGTTTCCTTACCAAGGTTACTGAATGACGACTGCGAAATTTTGCGCATTTCGGCATGGTCTATGGTCGATGTGTTCTCGTTTTGTGAGCCTTGGTGAAGACGATTCTCCTTGCGCGACTTTACTTCAGGGGCTGATGGGGTAATACTTCCAGCATGAACTGGAAGCGGATGTGGCTGATTCAACAATGAATGCGTAAGAGAATTTGCGAGCTCGGACGAGAAATTGACGTGGCTGGTATTGAAAAAATCGTTCATTGACGTACCTGTCGTGGGATACTCATTAGCCTCACTCACTATGTTGAAATGGTGATTGAGATAATGGGCCGAGATACCTCCGGGCGTGCTGATCTTGCTCACGTCTAGGTTAAGGTCGTCAATGAAATTTGTCCCAACCAAAGTTGTTGGTGTGTTGGATGGCACTTTGGGATCATTGGTACATAAGTCCGCATCTCCAAGATTAGATGTTGAGAGGTTTAAAAATTGATGGTCTGATAAGCCCTGAGTTGTGTTCGAATTACTCAAGCCGTAATCTGGCATGCTAAGATCAGAACGCGACGTCTTGCTTACGCCAGTAGCCCTGCGGATGGATGTAGCGTTACAGTTAGACTTGCCGCTGCCGATGGTCTGATTGAATCCTATGGGTCCGAAATTGTTGTTCGTCCAGTCAAAGCAAGCGGTGGCTTCAGATTTCTGCGTGCTGAAGGGATCTGCCCAGGCAGACCCAGATCCAGATCCAGTCTCGTTACGCTGTAGCAATGCCTGTGTATTAGGCATGGAACTGAGCAAACCACTGGTATTTGCTTGTGTTAGACCTGGGGGGCCAGGATTATACCCGGATGAATTGGATGTCCCTTTCATGTAGCTCGTCGTTCGACGACGGGGTGAATGGAGATGGGCATCCGGACCGTCTTCGTGGTGTTGTGAAGGAACAGGCATGGTAGGATTGAAAGGAGTGCGTCGCCACATGCCAGGATTTGGCCACGCGATACCAGAGCTCTCGAGAATGTCTACGACGTACACCCGTTAGTATGGAACATCTTACCGTATTAAAACAGGCTATTGGGTTCCATACCAAGCGGAGCATGTTGGAACGAAAATGCTACAATATTCTTGACTCGTTCGATGGGGACAGTCAAAGAATCCCTTGGGAACCCCTCGCTAATGATGATTTTAATTCTTCCAATCTCGTCCGCCGGGCTCCAGTAGCTTTGCTGGAGAACTTCGCTGCGAAACGGAGGGAACCTCAGAGTTTCAAGATCACCATTCTTCGTGAATTCTACCCATGGTTAGCTGTGGAAACTTGGCTTATGACAAGATTGGATTACCAAAGCTATGGTTGATCAATTGAGGCCACGGCCCAGTGCGGGTTAAAGCCGAGGAACTGAAGGATAGCTTGATCAGTAACTACGCTCGGACCTAGGATACTCAGATTGAGGACCTACGCGACCAGACGGCCATCAATTAAGACTCGTGCTTCGAACTTGACTAATTCTGGATGCTTGCTGTAGTTTCTGGTGAATTGACTGATATCGGGTGTCTTCCAAGAGTGAAGCGAGATGTTGAACTGGGTGCCCGGGGACAGTCCTGGCATGAAGCATGTCATGGTTGGCAAGCCGTACGATCCGTGGCTATATGCAAATTCTGGACACGTATAAATAAGCTGATCTGGCCCCAGAGACACCGAATATTAAGATGCAAAGGTAACTTTAATGGGATACCTTACTAGAAGATATCACTCACCATTATCGTGGACCACATGGCAATTAGTCTTGAACTCCTTCATTGGGATTTTAGAATCCCTGGGAAATAATAGCACATCCCAATCTTCAAAACGCATCTTCACTGACTGAGGATACTGAACGGCAAAAAGTAGAGAAACCTCAAAGAATATCTGGCTGATACAACGAACAAAACTGTGAATATAGTTGATCACTTTCGAGAGGCATTCGCAGGGAGTTTGTGTTGTGTAGTATTTGGTTACATGGATTGTAGAAGTTGAATATCGCAAGTGTTGAAGAAGGTGAATTATTGTAAGGTAATAGCTACATAGTCGAGGAATTCCATGTGAATGACGCGCCTGTAAGATAATGGCTCCTTCGCGAGTTCCCATTTTATTATATACCTACCTACCTTAGGTACTTGTATAGATAATTCCTATTGAAGGTACCATGCAAGAACGATACCTCTATCGGCTCAGGTAAGCTATTGTATAAAACTGATACGTACCTGGCTTAACTCCAACCACATAACCTTATGTATTTCATAGACGAGTACATAACCTAATGAACCAAGTAAGGGCGAAAGAAAGAAAGAAAGAAAGAGGTATTGGCGTATTAAGTATTTTGCGCCGATGGTTTTGGAGTTGATGAACTAGGGAACTTGTAATCCAGGGTAGAGTTATAATCTAGATAGATATTTCCAACTATTCTTACGATGCAATGGATAGCACCTTGCGCGTTGGACATGTAAACTCATAGTTAATCACAGTAAAAATATGGATTACTAGAGCTCGTAATAGCCACATCGTCCTAAATTGGACGAATGGACATGATTGTCCACAGGATGTCTAGTCTCGATGGACTTACGTGTTCGTCTACTAATATTTCAGTTGTTAGGCTGATCTGATTCAGATTCAGTATCTCCGGGCGAATTTGCCTCGATATATGTACAATCGTCTTTACTCTTCCTCTACTTCTTCAATCTGATACGGTTCTGGATCATCAGGAGCTCTTGCCTATAAACATTGTCAATATCACGGCCATATTTACAGACTCAATCAGCTATTAACTTACCCGCAGAGCACCAGCACCGCCCAGCTCTCGTTCAAGACCGCCCTCAAATTCCCGGGGAAAAGACGGCTTATCTGGATATACTCTTCCGATCATCCAGCATACTCCAACGAAGGTAGCGATGAATGCGCCAATTTGCAGTAATCCCTTTCCAGGAGAGACCCAAGTGTACTCGTATGTAGAGAATATACCGAGAAGGTCATTATCCTCGTGGATTGGCTCTCCGTAGTTTCGTCGCTCTTGCTTATCCCACCAGTCTCCATACGGGTCGCGGAACTGCCGCTTAATAGCCGGGGGGTTAATGTAGCCACCATTCTGTATGTGTCAGTTATGAGCATACGACTAATAAATTCCCAAGGCCACCTAAACTGACCATGTTCGGATCTTCAGCATCTGTAAGTACGGGCCTATCCGGGTACTTCTCGTCTATGACTGCTCGGTCGTTGAGTGACGGTGGAAGGAATGTGCGTTGTTGGATGATGGGTAATCGTCGCGATGCCAGCGATGCCGACCGGAGAGCCGAAGCCCTTACAATTCGCTGAGAGAGCATCTAATGAATGTATGTTAGTTATTTTTTTACAATTAAAAAAAAAATCAATTGTAACATACTGTAAGGATTATCGGCTCAAAACCTTGATAGTATTCGGATTCTGTGTTGCTTGGGTAGTTTTATTGCCGAGAGCATCAATTGAAGCTTGGAGATGAACCACTGACGATGCAAGCTTACTAAGAATATTAGCCTTTGCGCTAAGGTTTTAGGTACCTACATGTACTTAAAAGATCTACCTCCAAATACAATTGATAAATGTACCTTTCCACTACGTATCCGTGAATAACTACACATGTATATCATACACCCAAAGTATATGCGTAGAAGATGGGGGAATTACGCACGGATCATCTTACGTTGGGGAACTTGGACCAAGCTGGGTCTATTCATGTCCAAGGCAAGGCGGAGACCCGACGAAATTTTTGAATCATCATCAAACCGCTGATGAATAGTAATTTTGATACTAAATTCATCGTTGTTATTGTTCTAATGCCCTGTGCAAGCTTAAACCTCGTCATGATCATCTCACGTTAATTCTCTATCTCTAGACATACTTTTTATCCCATCCAATGTCCATTTCATCGAGATCCGCGTCTTCTTTTTCTCCTTACACCCCTGGACAGCTATGACGGCTACCGCGTCGCCCGAGTCTGCGCCTTCACACGACACCGCAAATACCACCAACTTAAACAGAACAAACAACCAAACTTCTCAACCAATTTCCGATAACTCTACCTCCCCCTTAGACAGTCCACATCGACTCGATATAAAATTAGAAAAATCCACCGCAGACCAATTGTCTTCAACAAAGGCTGAGGCAAATGGCAATGGCAATATTGCAGCAGATAAAGTCGTCGACAAAACCCCCGTTAAGAACGATGATATTGACGAGAGACCCTCTAAACGTCGCCGAATACGTGACACAACACCCCATAGCGCACCCCGTCGACCTAAGCCCGAATCTCCCCCGTGGAAGAAGATAGAGGCTGATGGGCCCACCACTTTCACTGAAAATGGCAAACGAAGGTCTGGACGCACAAACCCGGTGCCCTTGGAGTTGCAGCCACCGAGCAACAAGAGGATGACCCGTGGAGCCCTCCACAACAACCAACCTGCCACACCAGCCAAAGACAAGCGCGCTGTAGCTAATAGCCAAGTAAATGGTTCACATAAGCACGTGCCAGCGGCCAAGAATACTTCATCTAAGGCTCCTACGCCTAGTGCCAAGCCGAACACAAGAAAATCTTTGACCAATGGCTCCAAACCTTCGCCAAAAACTCGAAGACGCTCCCATTCCCCGCCCCCTCAGACGACACCGCCGAGACGATCTACTCGTACGCGACGTAACTCTAAGACTCTCCGAGATGTTGTCGATACTCCCGATAGCAGCTCCAACCAGCCTGCGGATGGAAGCCCCAACTTGCGCCCAACGAAGATTCGATTACGGTTGAAAGGGCCTAGTATTCCTACTGTCCATCCAGCTCAAGTCAACGTTTTCCCAGGTCAGACTGTAGCGCGTGCCAAAATATCAACCGATTTTCGCGACTTTGTAGACCGAGCGCCAGCTGTGGATGTTAAAGATGGCGGCTGGCTCGACCTTGCCGACGAAGGGGATCCATATACGCAAGAAGCGGCTGAAAGAGATGCTAATGCTATTATTCGCATCGAGGCTGAAACGGAGCCTGGCGGACTGCTTAGTGAAGGACGTTCTACGCTGTTTGTTCCGGAGCCTGTCGAGGAACCTCCACGGCAGTGGGCGCACATGGATCATCTTGTCAAGCAAATGGCCAATTTTCGGAAACTGATGTTAATGGAACAGCAAAGACATAGAGCTACAGCAAAGCGATTAGCTGAGGCCTGTCGAGACGAGTGGGTACGCCGACAGCCCAAGACGACTGAGCAAATCGAAGCCGAGGCTAAGGCAGCATGGATTGTTCGGTATAGAACTGTCGTGAAGGCCGTTGCTGGGACATGGGAGAATGTCAAAGCCGAGGTCAATCGACGTCGGCTGGAGGAATGGGAAGCCGCCGAGCAAAAGAGAGTTAAAGCTGCTTTGAACGAAGCTGTCAGCATGTCGGAGCTCAAGTTACAGGCCCGCCGAGCACATTTCGATTCCGAACTTCTATCTGACGAAGATGAAGACGAACTAGAAGAATCAGATGAAGCTGATGACGAGGATAATGAACTTGGTTCTGACGAGGAGTTATCCGATGAAGCATCGGGCGAAGATGAGGATGAGGATAATATGTCTTCTTCCGACGATGATGACGACGATGACGCAAAGTCAAACGGCTCTAATGAAGGTCTCACGCAGGATCAATTAAGACAGAAATATGCGAATATCCCAGATCTGACACCAGATGACCAAGGCGAAACCACGGACGAATCCATTGATATGGATGATGATCTAGGATCAAGCGATGAAGGGGATATGAACAGCGGTGGAGAGGATGGCGAATCGGAGGAAGAAGATTCCGACGCTGATGAAGAGCCTTCCGGGCTACTGGGTCTTCTCTTCGGTAAATCTGAACTTCAGAAGATGAAGCAGGAGGCAGTAACAGCTGAATCACCATCTCAACATGACGTTGAAATGGCAGACGCCCCGGAACCTGCACTTGTCAACGGAATTGATGCCCCTGATAATGTTGCATCTGAGGAGAATACGAAGGATGATGCGGCACCACAAGGCGCAGATGCGCAAGATAAAACTTCGGCGGCATTAATGGAGGAAGAGGAGCGCGTTGGGGACTCTACTCTTAACCAGGATCAAGTGCCAGCAAACCCACCCAATATTGCGGCTACCACGGTTGCACCGCCAGAAAACCCGTGCGCAGCTAACAAACCTGATGCCCTTGTCACAGTGCCGGAACCGTTACAGGCACAAGATGTTGAAATGGAAATTATTGAAGCGGTTAAGCATGTCAACGACGAGGCTAATGAGAACGTGACATCTTTGGCAGCGGAACCAAAAGTGAGAGCGATACCAAGTGTCGAAGTTGTAAATGCGTCGTCAGATCAGCCACAAGTACAAGCGACTTCAGATACAGACGCAATCACAAACCCTCCCAGTCGTGATCGGAGCCAATCACCCCGAACGTCTGATACCAAACCTTCGGAAGTTGACACGGCATCTTCTGTCATCAAGTCGGGTACAAGCAGATCAAGTTCGCCTCAGTATCAGGTACCGAGAACAGATGTTCCATTCTTGCTTCGTGGAACGCTACGTGAATATCAGCATTACGGTTTGGATTGGCTTGCTGGTCTTTACAGGAATCAAACCAATGGTATTCTTGCAGATGAGATGGGTCTGGGAAAGACAATTCAAACAATCGCTCTCCTAGCCCATCTAGCTTGCCACCATGAAGTATGGGGGCCGCACCTGGTTATTGTCCCGACTAGTGTCATGCTGAATTGGGAAATGGAATTCAAGAAGTGGTGTCCTGGTTTTAAAGTCTTGTCCTATTATGGTAGCATTGATGAACGTAAACGAAAACGCCAAGGGTGGAAGACAGATGATATGTGGAATGTGTGCATTACATCCTACCAAATCGTGCTACAAGATCAGCAAGTCTTCAAGCGCAGACAATGGCATTATATGATCCTTGACGAGGCTCATAACATCAAAAATTTCAAGTCCAAGCGCTGGCAAACGCTGCTTACATTTAATACTCGAGCACGGCTCTTGCTTACAGGCACACCGTTGCAGAACAATCTGACCGAGCTGTGGTCGCTACTGTTTTTCTTGATGCCGTCCGAGAACGGGGTCGGCGGGTTTGCAGATTTAACAGAGTTCCAGGATTGGTTTCATAAACCAGAGTCCCAGATCTTGGAGAGTGGCCGAGAGCAGATGGACGAGGAGGCTCGCGCAATCATTGCCAAATTGCACAAGGTGCTCAGACCTTATCTCCTGCGTCGACTGAAAGCAGACGTCGAGAAACAGATGCCAGCCAAATACGAGCATGTCGAATTTTGTCGGCTATCGCGCAGGCAGCGTGAACTGTACGATGGATTTTTGGCACGTACGGACACTAGAGAAGCCCTTTCTTCGGGGAACTACATTTCGGTTATCAATTGTCTTATGCAACTACGTAAAGTTTGCAACCATCCAGACCTCTTTGTCGAGCGGCCCATCATGACATCTTTCCGGCAACGCAGATCGGTACTAGCCGGTTATGAGTCGACCGAAAGCCTCATTCGGGGGAAGCTGCTCCAAGACAATCCCGTGACTATTGCCAGCAAGAGTTTCCTCAATCTCATTCCAACCCAGTACGAGGGTTTGTCGAGGTCAGTATGTGACCGCGTTTATCAGCTCAGTGCCCACCGTCCATTAATGGATCTCCGCGAGGCTCAGAAGGCCCGAGCCCAGGCTGCTTATACAAATCTGGATCCCGCTACTGTAGAGTCGAATATTGTATATCTCGAAAGCGCGGCACGATGGGGTCGTTTTGAAGAATTGCAGCATTGCGTTTATCTAAACGCGCTTAGGCGACAGCAGCGTCCAATATATGGCAAACAGCTTACGGATTTCTTGACTCTTGGTATCAGTGCGCGACCACACAAGCCTCGGCCAAAGATCCCACAGAAGATCATGAGTTGGTTTGAAGAAGATTCAGCTGTTTTGAAATCAATTGTACCTACGCTCGACCAGCGTGCGGCATCTATGAAGACCATCATCTCCAAGTTCGCCTGTGTCACACCAGCAGTTGTCACTCGGGATTTTGACCGATTTGTACTCGGCTCTAGTGGTGTCGAGGCATTCAACGAGACAAATCTCAAGTTGTCAGCTCCAGTACGGTATTCGCCGTTCATGCAGAAAGAAGCACCGCTTGACCCATGGCATGAAGCTCGTATGAGGTTAAGCATTCAGTTCCCCGATAAAAGATTGCTACAATACGATTGCGGAAAGTTGCAGGCACTTGACCGTTTGTTACGCAAGCTACAATCCGGTGGCCACCGCGCCCTAATCTTTACACAGATGACAAAAGTGCTTGATATTCTCGAACAGTTCCTCAATATTCATGGGCACAAATATCTGCGGCTCGATGGTGCTACCAAAGTAGAACAGCGGCAAATCTTAACAGATCGCTTCAATCACGATACACGGATCCTCTGCTTCATCCTTTCTACACGATCAGGTGGCCTTGGTATCAATCTGACTGGAGCTGACACTGTTATCTTCTATGATCAGGACTGGAACCCTGCGATGGACAAGCAATGCCAAGACCGATGTCATCGCATCGGTCAGACAAGAGACGTACATATCTATCGGCTGGTAAGCGAGCACACTATCGAGGCAAATATTCTTCGCAAAGCGAGCCAGAAGCAGATGTTAGATGATGTAGTGATCCAGGAGGGTGGCTTTACTACCGACTACTTCAATAAACTCTCCGTGCGTGACGTTATTGGCGGCACACCGGACGAGACTGATGTGGTTGGCGACGCGATGGACCGTGTTCTTGGCGGTGTAGAGAGCAGCGATCAGCGTACGGTTGGACGAGTTCTCGAGCAAGCCGAAGACCGCGAAGATGTAGCTGCCGCCCATGTTGCGGAGAAAGAGATACAAGAAGACGAAGCAGATTTTGCTGAAAAACCGTCAACTGGAAGTGCGTCCGGATCTTCAAGTACCAGACTGGGTACTCCCATAACCCGGGACGGATCGCTTGCGCCGGGCATTGCGAGGTCAAATCTCGGGTTGTACTCCGAGTCGGCGGACGTGGATAACCCCGTCGGAGAGATCGAAATTAACGCGTGGGGAGAGACAATTCATAATATCGACGAGTACATGCTTGCTACAATGGGCAAACAGCTTGAAGGTACAGCATTAGAGCTCCCCAAGGATAAAAAGAAAAGCAAGAGTAAGAAGGGTAAGGACACTCGCAAGCGTTGATGCCATCCACCCTATGCGAGTTACGTCCTGTTCCTCGCAGAGTCAGTCAAAGCGTGTTAGGAAGGCAGTTCAAACAATTAAGCTGCATACTATGGACTTCGATGCCAGCTATAGCAGATCCGTGTTGGCAACACGCAAAGGCGTTGGTTGTAGAGACAAAAAAAAGTGTGGACGATAAACACTGGAAAACAGGCATGGAGATAGGCTTATACATTGCATATATTGGTGTTTTTTTTTTTTTTTTTTTTTTTTTTGTTTTTTGCACGGAATGAGCAAGGGCAAGGCGGCGTATTGAAAGGACTATGCATCACACATCACATTGGTATGATAGGCTTAGTGCGTGTTGGAGTTGGGGGGATGTTATGAAAAAAAAGGAGCAATTAGAAAACCTGTATCTGTATGAGCCAGGAGGTACTAGTAGATAATAACGTGACGAAAAGACGAGAAATGACCGCTCGTGGCGGAATTCACCACTTTTACAAGCAAAATCGATGATAACATTTATATAGCATATCTGCGTGAGAAGTGATAGAAGAGGTGACGCTAAGAGAGAATAGACGATGACGCCGGCAAACCGTGGCCGCTACTCTGTAGAAGAGCCGATATATTTCCCCGCGTAGGATCCACCAGGGAGAACCGACGAACCGTTCGATTTATTTAGATAGCTGCAGATAACACCGCCGGATGTAGTTCTCTTCTCTGTTTATGATCAACGCCTGGGGGGTATTTTATAATATTTCTCATGTATATAATACCAGGAATAATCTAGTGAAAGAAGGTCGGTTATTTATAAGTTCGCAACGGAAAGACAACCATAGACATATGATAAAAGTTATTGTGAAGGCTCAAATCGGCACTTATACCGCTGTCGCTGTCCTTGCGGCGGGCGAGCAACACAACCCAACGGCATTTATAAGAGTCTAAATTGCCGAAGATTTAAAAATAGCGAGCCGCTATTCACAAGCACGTCTAAGATGACATCCCAGACGGCTCAAGATGCCCAGCATGAGAGCTTCCGGCAGTATTTACCAGATCTAAACACTCCGCGGTTCCAGGCCATCGCAAAGAACGATGCGTACGGACACGCGAAGGAGTTACTGGAGTATCATAGACCTCCGTGGTTGTATGGGTTATACGTGCATTGGCGGAAGTTGTTCGAGGAGCCGTTTAAAGGCGTGACGAACGATGGTGTGTGTGTTCTCTCGCTCTTCGTTTATGCCACTGGTCTCTCCCCTGAATGCCTCTGTGCTGTAAAGGGGGCCAGAGTTGTATAGTATGTTAGAGAGAAATACTCGCGGTGCTAACAATTACTAGGCGCTGTCCGACCCAACCTTTTTAAGCTCCGCGACGAAGGCGTTCCCATCGATGCCATCACCCGCGCGGCTAACGCCGTAATATCGCAGTTGAGCGCCGAGCAGACCGCCCGCACGCTCCTGCACATCGACTCGCCGGAATGGCGGTCGTGGTCGAACCCCGAGTTCCTCGTCAGCGACAAGGGGATCCGACTAGACGAGATCACGCCGTCGCTCCGGGACTCCGTCTTCCTCCTCCTAGAGACCACGCTTAGCCCCGAGGGCTACGCCAAGGCTCGCGCGGCTATGCAGATTAACCATTTCCTGGGGGAGCTGGTCAACGCGCCGAAGGTCATGAACGAGCACAGCTACAACTTCGTGCTGTTCGGGGTCCCGGCCGTCGACCGGCCGTGGGGCTTCTCGCTCTACGGACACCATCTGTGTCTGAGCGTGTTCCTGCACAAGACTCAGATCGTCGTGTCCCCGTGGTTCACGGGCGCGGAGCCCAACCTCATCGACGCCGGGCCGCATAAAGGCACGCGCATCCTGCACGTGGAGGAGCAGTTGGGGTTAGAGCTGATGCAGAGCCTGAGCGATGAGTTGAAGCAGAGGGCGACGGTGTACGAGAAGATGAAAGATCCGAAAATGCCGCGGGGCCGATGGAACCACGACGACCAGCGGCATTTATGCGGCGCGTACCGCGACAACCGCGTAGTTCCGTACGAGGGGGTCCTCGTAAGCGAGCTCGCGCCCGCACAGCAGAGCCTCGTGCTCTGCATCTTGTCCCAGTATCTCTCGTATCTACCGTCTCGGTCGCGCAAGCTGAAGATGCGCGATTGCGCGGAGCGCTTCGACGAGACGTACTTCTCGTGGATCGGAGGGCACGGAGACGCGGACCCGTTTTATTACCGGATCCAGAGCCCCGTTGTCCTCGTCGAGTTCGACCATCACTCGGGCGTGTTCTTGAGTAACGCGGAGCCGGCCAAGTTCCATATACATACGCTGTTGCGGACCCCGAATGCGGGAGACTATGGGTTCGCGCTGAGGGGCCAGATCGGGCCTGCTGTGGAGCAGGAGTATGTCTGGGAAGAATAGAGACTGGATATCTGGTTCCAACCTAGGTAGTTATGTTTGATTTCATGTACATGTTGCTAAGTGGATTCGGGACGCGAGATCGGATTTGGGAAAAGGGATAGGGGGGAAATAGGTAACGTATGTGCTTCACTTCAACATGCATACTCGTACGGAAGTAATAGCGTAAAAACATTAGTTATTGATATATCGAAGTCTATCGAAGCAACTAGGTTATGCGTTAACTCCAATGTTCCCCCTTTTCGGTTTACTCGATTGTGAATAACAGTATGGATTTGCTCATTTAGATGGCTCAAGAATCTGAGAGGCAGTCTTCACAACGTTTTCCAAAGCCTACAAGGTAAGGGCGTTTTTACAGAAATCAACATAGAAATCAGAATAACCGAGGCACGCAAATACGACAAATAGTTTTGCATTCCTCTTACGATTCTTACTGTCACGTATATTAACTCGCATCCTCATATCAGAAATCTCACAGCCTCAGCCTTAGCTCATAAGGATTCAGCAAACTCCTCCACGTTACCTATCTCGTGTTTCCACGGGGCAATATACATGTAGACCTAATATAAAATAATATTAAACGCCTCAGAATCCAATCCATCTTAACAAGGACGACATATCATCAGATAAACCCGTATATATATATCGCATGAAAGGCAAAAAAGAAAACGCACCTCGCTCGCCCCACAGAACAACACATAAGACATCCCCAGTCAAAGCAAATGAATATATGAAAATTCAAACATCCCACACTCGTACATGGACATAACATCCTCCTACACAGACCAATGCGGCGAAGACGCAACAGTCCATGTCTTGGTCACCAAATATATTAACTACATGAAACCCAAAGCCAGAAAACCCGAGGTCTCTCCCTCTCCCTCTCCCCCCTCCCCCCATATCTCAACCAACCCGATGCTCTCAAAGCCTCCCCTTCTTCCATCGGAGCGAGCAGCAGTACGCATACATACCTCATGCACTACGCGCGCGCATACAGGCAACATATAAGATCCACCCAAACCGGTCACCACGTACATCTGGCCTCACCATGCAAGAAAGTGGATAAGACCCCTCCCCTCCTCTCTTCTACCCTTCCCCTTCCCCTTCTTCTTCCTTTCTGCTCCCCCTCCCTCCCCCTCCAATTCTCTCTCCCCCCCCCCTCCCTTCCGCATCCGCATCCGCGCCGGTATCGAACCCGGCTCGGCCACGGAGCCGTGCTACTCCTACCACGGCGTAGAACAGGCCGCTTTCATTTGTCCGTCTGTCCTTTCTACCTTGCCTATCTGACCTGAGGTATCCATATATATATATAGGTATATATATACCAATATATGCGTGCTATGCTCGGAAAGCGGATCACGTAGGGAGGAGTGGACTCTCGCGTAGCCTATCCGACCTGTCAAAAAAAAAAGAAGCAGATTCGTATCGGCGGCTCGTAATCATGCTGGGTCTTATATGATTTGCCTTTGCTTTGCCTTTGCTTTGCCTTTGCTTTGCTTTGCTTTGCCTTGTCCTATAATTTTTTCTTCCTTCCCCTCACTTATTCTTCAGCCAGCCACTGGCTAGCCTGCAGGACTTTCTCTCTCTCTCTGTCCATTCTCCAGGATGAAAATGTGCAGATTCTTCGAAAATGGGGGCGGTCCTGTGGATCAACAGGCCCTGGGAAAATACGCGTAATAAATTTCCTGAATCACCATTGTGCATACGCGAACCAGAGCTCTACCTAGGTACTCTTGCCTGCCGCGTGATAAATAGGGCGAATGAATCTAGAGCCTTGATGTGTCACGCTACCGTTTGTTATCTCGCTTCCTTTCTCGTGAGAAATGTGGAAAGTTTTTTTTTATACAGCAGTGTATTGTAGAACATGTATATTCCTGTTTACATTGCCAACTACCTATGCATAAATGCCATAACAGACCGCATTGGCGAGTCCCCGAAAGACGATGATGATATAGTCTATACACGAATACAAGGTAGACAGTCAACCCAAAAGCGCCACGCTGATATGCTCCTGTTGCGAATTCTTTCAATAAAATCCATCGTTGCGAACTCCTGTGTAAATCCAAGTCAAAGTAGCCGTCTCTAAGCCCGGCACCTTCAGTGACGGCCCTAAAGTCTCGTCCTCCGCAAACTTCTTCAGCCAGCTCTCGAACGTGCCTTTCAAGTCATGTACCTGGTACCCGCGCGGTTGCGGATCGTGGATGCATTGCTTCGAATGCCTTGGTAAGGCAGACTGCTGCACCTTTTCTGCCTCCGTTCGGTCGTCCTCTGGGTCGTACCTAACGAGCCTGCTCTGGTATGGCCGGCGTAGCCAGTAGTTGTCGAGATTAAAGTTGACGTTGAAATTGAAGTGATACGATTCGTATAAATCGTAATGGCGCCAGGGTAAGCTGCGCGGGCGATCGGGGCCGCAGCACTTGAGCCGGAGCCCAAAGGCCGACCGCTGGTAGACGACAAGGATGATAGTCTCAAGCTGGCGGAACTTGGATACGTACTCGAGAAACCGGGCCATGTTGCGCTTCGTTTGGACGCTCCGGTGAAACATGCGTAGGTGTAACCCGGTGTGCAAGCCCCATGACGTACCGAGAGCCAACCTGGTAGCGCTCCGACGGATAGGTTCAATCTGACTTAGAAGGCGAATTACTTTCAGAAGTCTCTTCACTTGTAAGTAAGAGTCAAGCAGAATGATGTCTCGGCAGAGGTCTAGGTGCTTGACTGTTCCGGAAAATGCGATGGGCTTGTAGCGACGTAAAACCGCTTGCCGGGCATCGCGGCAGACTCGTGCTATAGAGGGCGGGGGTTCGTTGCGGACGTCAGCAAACATAAGACGGCCTGAAGCCGTGGATTGAGATTGCGCGGACGATGGAGAATCGAGGACCTCAAAAACTCTCGGCTCCGGAAGAGCGTACCCCCATATCATATCCCGTAATTCCAACGGCAATCTCCCAAATTGCGGAAAGGTTAATTCGAAAGCCATCGTGAATCGTCAAGCTGATGGTTCGCCTCTTGATGATGGATAGATAGACCGTAATAGAATGTCTTAAGTTCTGTAGATTTTTCTTTTCTCCCGCCACACACACTTCTAAAATAGCACGTCCTACCGCTTACTCTTGAATCGGTCCGGTATTGTGGAAACGCAGAAGTCGATACGAAGGTGGCTAACTGGCAGAAGCCAATGCAAAACTCCTGCCAGCTACAGCCTCGAAGCGCTCTCAGCTGTTTTGATCTATCAGCAACGGTTCCCGAGGCTTCCACTTCAGCCCCAAGATCCTTTGAACAAATTAAATGCCTCGTAAGGTGCCCTATAACGGATTTCGCAGGCCTTACGAGGAGTGGCGGGCGATCCACGACGCTGGTGTAAGTTGACCACGAGCGGATTGTTCAAAGCTGGCGTGGGGAGGCCGTCGAGCAATAAGCCACGACTTTAATTACTACGCCGCGCTTCTCTTAAACTCTGCCACTAAATCCAATCTGAAAACTCAATGACGTTTTCTGACGCCGGAGGGAGAGAGAAAAAGCAAAAACGGACTGATCCAGGAGGAAGAAAAAGGAGCAGATTTATTCACAGGGGTAACCAGGAAGGAGCCGAGCCAACATATGATGTAAGATGTTTATGAGATTTAAGAGTCAACTTAGGGTCACTGGTGGAATCTGTGCCTAGAAATGCGTAGGATGCTTGATCACATGGGTCGGCGTCTCCAGAATATTAGAGACAGCGGGAGCCGCTAAGAGAAAAGGGTGGCTTGCAAAAGCCTTTTTTTTTTTTTTTTTTTTTTTTGCTTTGCTTCTTTACTCAGATGTAAAAATGGTTGGGGGCAGACAGCAAATAGTGTAAAGCCAGTCATGCGGGTATGGGACGGACTTGTGAGCAAAGACCAAGGGCGATGAGCTAACAGTTCTAAGAGGACGCTTGAACGGCGGAAACCTTCCAGAAAGAGACATGGGGGTGATGGTACAATACGGACACATACAATCAGCTACGAGTCGGGGCGCTGATGTACAACCAACGTAGCGAGGCAGCTCCTGAAAAGGGAAGCTGAAGCGTGCTGGAGAATCCTATGAAAATGGCCCGGGTTAATAAGACTACTACGATAGCCCGTGAGAGTTTCGAGGCGATAGATAGAGAGCTTACATGCGTTAGACGGTAGACGAATAGGGAGTCGAGACATGCGACGGTCGGAACTGGTCTATAAATGGAACAATTAAGTTGGATATTAATGCTGTATACCACGTTAGACAGTTTTCCCAACGCTGGTTCGCCTTTCTTCGTGCTACGTTGGAACCCTGCCCGCTGTGGCACACGTGCAGATATCACGCAGCAGACCATCATATCCAAGACGGAGGCTAGAGCAGCTGACGTCGACCTAGGGGGGTTTATAAGGGGGGTTGCTAGCGCTACTACTGTGTGTGCGGCTTCTGACGACTTAATAAAGCCCCATGCTGGTGGGATATAAGTCTGCTGCGTGACGTTGCATGAGGGGGAGAATTGGGGGTTCAACGACGAAGAATATGACAAAGAATGCGCAGAACAGTTAAAGTCGGGGCTGTAGACGAGGCTTGCCAATGGGTCGAGACGACGCATTTGTTGCCAGCCATTAGCTACTATGTAGAGTAGCGCCCCCGAAACCCGGAGAGTCCATTTCTCGGCGAAAGATCCATGGGGATGTACAGCGCATAGAGGGAGAGCAGTGTATTGGTCTTCGATATATGGGTAGGCAGAAATACAGTCGACTAAGGCGACCTAGTCGACCCAGTAGCCTACAGGTATCCGTAACATAACCAATTTACCCCTAGGACGGACATGTACACACGTGTGTGCCCCTCTTGCTCCCACTCCCACTCCCACTTCCCATTTCCCATTTTTCACTTGACGAGGGGGGCTGCGGGGATGTGCCGTAGACGGGGTGAACGATAGGAAAGGAAAGAAGAAAAAACAGGCCTGGGATTGTTTGAGAGGTATGGAAGGGATCCAAGTGGCCGGGTTATATTAAAACAACATGTTCGTTCCGGGGCCAGCTGTTCCAAGGGTCCTTGGAACAAGTAGAGCGTCTAGATTTTATGAGACGGGGAACAACTACATTTGTAGTAATTCGTTGGAGAAAGGTGGATTAACTTGATCCTTCTGTTCGTTTCAAAAGCATTGAATTAAACCCGCTTCAATTTGATGTGCAATGCGACTTGGGAAGTGGAGCAATTCTTTCTGAAAGCTTGGATTTGAGAAGCAATGGAACTTCGGAATAATTATTCAAGTTCCTGGGACAATATCGGATATCGATATGGATTACTTAGGTAATCGCCCTATATTACATACAATGAAGTACCGGCTCACAGTATATTGTACAGTACCCTGTTGACTCTACATAGTATCCGAAATCTCTGCAGGTGCCGCTTCGGTAGTCGCTCTAGCGCGAGAACCGACAGCCAGTTGACACCTGCAGGTTTTAGTCTCGCAGCTGGTCCCGACGCTAGCAGAGCAAATCAAAACTCGAGCGCGTTGCGACAAAATTTTATTTTCCTTTTCTTCTTTTTCTTCTTCGTGCGGCTGGCATGATATCACATTTCCCGTGTTGCTCGAATCCCTTCTTCCTTCAGTGGAATACACCTCCATGGATACATAGCGTCAATCATGCCACAGAGTAATTATAATTGCAAGCCGGCGACTTTACTTCTCAAGTCGGTTTGAGCCTGAAGCCTTTGGTCGCTTCTTCGAACCGCAGTGAAGATGCTGGACATTTAAAAAAAAAAACCCCCCTCTTGACCTATCTAACTCAGCTTACGAGAGAGGCTAGTTGGTAAAAATTTTCTGCTGTCGGATAAGAATATTATCTATCCCGGACATGATTGCAGTCTTCGGGAATACCCTTCCTAGAGGATTTAATCTTTACGTCGCTTACTCAATCCAGTGGCTTGGTTTATATATATCACTTTTAGGTATAGAATTTGTCACTGATTATAGTAATGAGGAAGAATATGCGAATCCAAGAGGGTGGTGATGAGGTCAGAACTAAACCTGACGACCAACGGGATATGCAGATCAGTAGAACCCAATCAACTTGAATGTAAGGAATAAACCGGTTGGTTCCCACGATGTTCGGTGGTGACACCAAATAGATGGGTAGACACGTATGCCAATCATGACCTTGTTAGCGTTTGCTGTGGCTGGATACGAGAATGGAAAGTCATAATGAGCATTCCGGTCATTGATTGATACCATCTATCTATATAGATGCGGTCTCAAAAATATTCGGACTCTATTCATCGCGTTCCATTTGCTACCCGCATTCGCCATAAGTAATCATGGCCACGATTGGTGCTTGCTAGCCCACCCATCCTTTTCTTCTTGTCGCACTCTATTCACCTTGCTGGTCGCCGATCTTCTCAAGCTTCCCCATTTCCCTTTTCTCGCCAGACTCCCCAATAAATCTTATTCGGTCTATGCGGACTTTTTCACCATCTCCATCACCGTCTACAACGAAGATAACGAGGCTGGTGATGTTCTGGAACCGGACGAATCGTAACCCCAAACTCGCTGTACCGTTAGAGTTCCAGTCGTTTTCGCCAATCTCAATGGTCTGAGTCGGGTCGATATCATCAGCTTCGTCAAAACCTAGGTTGTGCGGTCGATTCGTGAATAGCTTGAGAGTTCTAGGTCGCATCGGTACGTCGTCGTCATCTTCGTCATCAGTAGGCGGCAGAGAAGTGATCTATTCAGGTTCGTTAGCTTAATACCTAAATCATCTGTAACGGAACAAGTCTGTGTACCTGTATCGTGTGGAGCTTGATAGCTGAGTTGAATGGCGTATAAAGAAGCAACTGCTCGTCCGTGTCACTTTCTACCCAGTCCTTCTCACTGCTCTCGGCCTTGTCTTTGGATAACGCCGAAGGTTTGCTCTTGTTGAAGAGAGTTCGGACAGAGAAGTGGCTTTCATCGGCATTCAGCAGCTCTAATCCTCGCACGTCAATAGTGTCGGAGATGTCTATGTAACCTCGGGGTAGATCAGCTCCCCTCCAAGCAATACCTCCTGAGCCACCACTGCCGCTACCTTCCCCTTGAGTAGCATGCTCGATGTTGTGACTCAGAGTCTCGACAATAGTTTGTAGCTCCTTCGGATTGGCACCCTTAACCCTTTCAACGACAGAGCCATCACGGAATACTATAAAGGTAGGCAAATGCGTGACGCGGTATTCGGCTGCGACAGCCTTAGCTCCTTCGGCTTCTGTATTGACCTTGACGAACGTTGCAACCTTGGGGCGTGAAAGAGAGTTTGAAAGTTGTTCGTAGAAGGGTGCAATTTGTTTACATGGTCCGCACCAAGTCGCGTAGACTGCGCGTTGGAGCAATTTGTCAGCTTCGCGCCGTAGCTATGATGACGATGGCGGGGCAAGTTGGTGGTAGTGAATGAGGCTTTGGGGGGAGGGGGGAAGCTAACTTACAGTCTGCGACCACAATACGTGAGCTCTTCAAGAACTCGTTGAACTGCTCAACCGACGTGATTTCTATAGGCTTAGCCATTTTTACTGCTGGGTGAAGATTATGTAGCAGTTATCAGGTTAGGTACTTGGCCTAACAGTTGAAGAATAAAAAAAAGCCCAAAGTTTGAAGACTAGGTACGCTTGGGACGGCAGGACGGGACGGGCGATGGTAGTGGGGGAAAGAAACGACAATCCCTGCCAGGTACGAGGGGAAGAAACGCCCAGAAATGGGATAGCGTCATCTCGCTTTTGCGTAACTTTTGTTTTGCCCGCGACTGCCTATTGAAGACCCTTGATGTGAAATAGCATCGATAAGGAGATAACCAAAAGGTGAAAGATAACGTATTGTAGATAAGTGAATAATTATACTATCAAACCTTCGTATCCTTACATTTAATGACTATTTCAATAAAACAGAACTGAATAACTTTACCATAATTGTAATACATAATGTATACCCTCTTTATACCAGTAAGGACGACGGTTTATTACTACAGCCTCTATCCGGCTCATTCCTTTCTTAGGCACTTACCCATCAACTAGCACACCTCTAAAGCAACCCAAACTCCACGCATAATCCCTAATAGCCTAATAGAAAGAATTCAGACCAGACCAAGTTACGTAGACCCCGTATACTCGCATCCTCAAAGAAGCAGAAAACACAAACCAAAACCCCAATGTCATCAGATCCCCACGGCGTGGCTAAATACCCTCGTAGCAAGTTGCGCTAGTAGCCTCGCCCGATCATCCTGCGGTAAGTCCTGGAAGACAGCATAGACACTCTTGCCCTTGGCATCTCTCACAGCACCCAATCTATTCCCCGCGACAGCACCCGCAACCGCGCCCGGCATATTCGCCACGATGAAGCCTAGCACGCTGCCGCTCGCCGCGCCGAGTATGCTCCAGAACTTGGACGTCGGCCTGTTAGTATCCTCGTCTGCAAGCCCTTCCTCGCGCAACATCTCCTCGAACACATCCCCGAACTGCGCATCCTCAGCCGCTTGCCGCTCCTGTCGTGCGTTGGCTTGAGAGTTGGTGTTTCCACCTGTGAAGAAATTCCATGCCCATGAATATGCGTTCTGAGCTGCTCCTCCACCGGTCTCGGGGGGCACTGATTCCTCGGGGTCGTCTGCGTCATCGAACGTGTAAGTGCTGCGTCCGCCGCCGAACCGTCTGCGCTGGGCGTCATATTCGCGCCGCCGGGTGGTATCCGATAGTGTGTAGTATGCATCATTCACAAGCTGGAACTTGCGTGTTCGGGCCGGTCGCTCGGGCGAGTTCGAGGGAACTCTGTCAGGGTGGGTTTTCAGAGCTGCTCTAACAGGATGGAAGACTTATATTAGTAAAATGAAACCTTTCACATAATGTAGGTTGTGCAAGTACACACGTTCAAAAACTTACCGTTTGTAGGCATCGCGGATCTGCTGCGTGGTCGCAGTCTCGGAGACCTCGAGGATCTTGTCTGTGGTTCATCCCGTGTTAGTGGGGTTGACGTTGCGGGAACTAACAGGAAGACAGCTGATGACGTACAGTAGTTAGGAGGTGCTCTATCAGTCATATTGGGTATCGAGAGTTTGCGTGGATAAAATATATTAACTCAACCACTTTGAGGTCAACTTGAACAAAATATGAGGAAACTTATGAACCTGGAAGGCCAAGTCAACCTCATCTCTTGAATCAGGCTTGTCAGGCGGTGTTGGGTAGGTACTCAAGATAGTGGATGGATAAAGTGTAAAGGTGCATCCAATAGGGGACGTCATAGGTGTGGCTACGCATCTAAAGGCGACTTTCCGAAAGGGGCAATAATTAAAAGTTCTAGCCACCGTGGCTTGATAATTCCCCCCCAGTCTGCTTCTGCTCGAAAATCTTGACCCAGTTCCAGCTGCCTGAAACGGGATCTCATCCAACCTGCAAGTTCACCCTCGGAACCAAAGCACTAGAGCGGATCCAGACTAGCCCTAAGTCCCAGGGCCAGTTCTGGGTTTGTTTTAGGGGCTTTAGGGCAACGCAGATCCGTCCAGGGGGGTTCGCCCAGCCAGCCCAGCCAGCCCAGCCCCTTGAATTGTCGGTGAGCAAAAGGCGATCTCTCTTCTCTCATTCGCAGTTCTAATTCATGATACTTTTCCTTTACACAGTAGACCTCCGCAAACCGTAAAAAACCTTACATATTGTTTTTCCTTAACTCCAGCATTCGAGTCCCGCTCTGAAGTGGGTAAACCGTTTTTTGGAATCTCCAGCTCAGTGTTCACAAGCTGGCCGGTGCGCCTTGTAGCTTATCGAGAACCAACTGGAGATCGTGAGATCAAGAAAATCGATCTTGATCTTCAATAAAAAGAAAAGATCCGCTCCGGGCAGTTTTGCCTGCGAGAAATATCCCTTAGCTCCCTTCTACCGGCCCTCTTTCTCGCTTTTGCCCCGCCGCCTCAATTTGAGCGACGGTTAGCCTTTGGTTCTGTGATACCTTCGACGTTGCGGAACTGTATGCTCCAAGCTTGAGTGAGACAGAAAGTTTCATATATATAAACAATTTATATATTAGCATAGTTTCATATATATACCTGTATATATACTCGCGTCGTTCAATTTTTTTCGCCATGGGTTTCTTCGACTGGGAGGACGACGACGCAGACTCCGTCGTCTCAACTTCGACTCGGAAATCTCACTCCACCACCCACCACAGATCCTCGAAATCTCGAGACTCTCCTCGCTCGCACCGCAGCAAGCGCCACTCGGGTTCAAGTTCCGTCTTTGGCGGCGGCGATAGCCATTATAACAAGCACAGCAGTTCGCGAAGCTCCTTCTTCGGCCTCGGGAATGGCAGCACTAGGAGTTTCTTTAGCCTCGGTGGTAAGCATTTTTCTTCCTACTATTCTCTTCATATTCCTGTATGCTTTTCTGTGCGTTCGCTTGCTCTACGAGCCAATTCACCTACCAAACGGCGCGTGAGCACGAAGGGCGGATGTTTCAACATGCTTTACTTCGTCCGCGTAGGACAATATATAAATAACTGCTATACGTGTCACATAAAACGACTAACGCGAGAAATTCCTAGGAGGCCGTTCCAACTCGTACTACAAGCGTCAGCCGCGCTCGTCCTTCATCCAGCGGACGGTGAAGAAGCTGCGCCGGCTCTTGCGCGACCTGATCTACTACGCGAAGCGCCACCCGATCAAGGTGTTCATGCTCGTCATCATGCCCCTCATCACCGGCGGCGCTCTGACCGCCCTCCTCGCCCGCTTCGGCCTGCGCCTGCCCCCCACCATCGAGCGCATGCTCGGCGTCGCCGCTCGCGCCGGCTCCGGAGATAGCGCGGGCCTCATGAGCGAGGCCGTGCGCATGGCCGGTGGCATGGGCGGCAAGAATGAGAGCCTCTCCGTTCACCGCGTCCGCGACGGCGATTACCAGTGGGAACGCAGGAGGGAGTATCATACTGAGAGCCGCGGCCGTGGCTTCTTCGGTAGTATTCGTGATTTCTTTTCTTAATGGGGGGTTTTGTGTAAATAATAGGAGGCGGATTTGGGTAGGGCGGTAGGTTTTTGGGGCGGGTATATATATGTGACGGCTTATGATGAGTACCTACCTAGGTAGTTAGTGGGATGGGCGGCCGGACTTGAGGTAACGTCCCTACTCTACTACCTACACGACGTTATGGATGGCGTTTTGGGACTTGCTTTTCAGAAAGCAAATTTTGAGAGAAATTTCACTTCGTACCATTCCTTATTTCTTAAGAGTTGGGGTTGATTGATGCCTAAAAGAAAAGATTCATAGAATCGATACGATACCCTCGTGTTAGCTAGACTCCACGCAATTTTAAAAGTTGTTTCTTAGAAATGCCTTCAAGGCTAAAGTGGAATTAAGATCAATACCATGGAACAATTCACAGTCGAAATGCAATATGAGCCATTAGTCATATCAATACCATTACATGCTATGCTTTTGCTTATTAGGATACCTAGACGACTACTTGATTCATTTCCCTTTTCTCTTTTTAGGAGCAACTGCTTTCCGTTTGGCAGCTGCAGCGGGTTCCGAAGACCTTTTGCTCTTGGTGCGTTCTGGTGAAGGAGATGTTTGCACCACAATTTCACCTCGACTCCTTCCTCTTGAAAGCCGTGCATCGTTAACTCCGTCATCACTAGTTGTCTCATCCTCACGTTCGCGCCCATTCCTTTCCTCCCTTCTGGGATGTCTCGAACTACTCCTGTCGGAATACAGCGCACGAGGTCCCGCGGTTTGGTATTGGAAGGGATCTCTGGCTTCTGTAAGGGATGTGCGTGAAGATGAAGGTTTGGCTGTGGGATCCGAGGCATGACGTTGGTTGGGAGGCGCATGCACGTATTGGTAATCGAACGGAGGAGAGTCTCGTACAACAGACTGTGGACGACGAGTAGAGGATGAAGATGGTGTACCCGAACGAGGACGTGAGTGTGAAGAGTTAGGGGGAGGGAAACGTCCCATGGGAGGGGCAAGTTGGTTTTCTTCCGAACCAGATTGAGGATCATCGAATTGTGAAAGGGGAACAGCATATCGCTGCTCCTTTTCTTTGCGTTTCCGATCACTTCCACCACGTCGCTTTGCTGCCTCTTTCTCAGCTTGTAAGCGTTTTCGTCTGCGTTCAAGAGCTGCAAGCTCCTCCTTATTCAGTTTAACATCCGCCTTGCCCTTGGCTTGAGCTCTCCGTATTCTCGAAAGGGCTGATTGTACTAGAGCTTCGTCAAGCTCCCTCGTAAGAGCTGAATTTTCATCGTCTTCATCCTCCTCTTCAGATGCAACCTCTGAGTCGTCTTCCGTCGAGTCATTTTCGTCATCCGAATGTTGATAAGCATAACCGTTCCGTGGCTGGCTGCCACCGCTCAAATCTATCCCTGTGAACCGAAGAGGATCACTAGCAAACCGTCTATTACCAGAAGTCGTTACCAAATCAGTACCTTGTGTATCCACCTCATTCTCGCTTCCTAACTCCTCCACAACGCGGCGCCCAGTACTCCATATGTTGTCTTCCCCCTCTTCTCCCCATCCTCTTCGCGGGCGCCTCGATGGTCTTCCCCATTGGGGCGCAGATTTGGGAGCTCGCGGCCGACCACCTAGACCGCCTCCCCGGAAAAAGCCTCATCGATAGGCTTGTCCATAAAAGAAGCGTGGCCAAAGATGACCACGCCACTTGCACCAATCAGCCATAGGACAGTGCTGAAAGGTGACGCAATAAGAAATAGAAGACCGCAGGTGACGAGCAATCCGGTATACAGCTGGGAGGACGTGGCTTGGAAGGTACCAATGGTCAGGTCCTGTCCATTAAGCCGGCCAAGGAGCCACAATCCACCACCCAGAAGTATAATGTCGAAAAGCAGAAGAGGGTTCGTAATCAAGGCGTAAACGCTAAGGAGAACGATAACCAAGAGGTAATTGCTTGCGAAGGTGCCCAAGTTGTAATTGACACGCGACTGGACCTCACCGAAGTTCTCTGGTTTAGACAAACGCTTGAAGTCGAGGAACTCGCCGACGGGACGCATATTAGCGAACCGACTAGAGAGAGAAGTGTTACGAAACCCGGCGAAACGATCCTGAATGTTCAGGCGCGACGTCAAGACGTCGAGGGGGATCTGGATACGAGAAGCCATTGTGTCGTGTAGAGAACGTGAGATTCGATATTACAAAGTGCTTTGTCGGATCAAAAAATGGTACACGAGTAAAGCTTCAGATAAGATGATTGAGTGCCAGAAAGGGGTGCTGAAATCAATTCAGACGAAGGATAATGAGCTAAGATATTTCGGTCTAGACTCAAACGAATGCGAGTGATGGTATCAATGGTATTGATATTGTCGTTGGTGCCGTGGTGGAAAAAGATCTGGCAAACAGGCTGAAAGTTAGAATTGGACAAGTAATTTTTAAAATTAGATACACGCAAGTCCTGGGTTGCATGGATTGCATGGGTTGCATGGGTTGCATGGCTGAATAAGGGGGCAGAGCTAAGTAGCTTACGTATAATTCTTTTTCCACCACCAATTGGCCAACTGAGATTTTAGGCGATGTCAAGTAGGTATAACCTTTAAGTACCCCCGTACCCCGATGCCTATAAGGCAACAGGATTTTTAGGGACTAAGGAAGAAAAAGAAAAAGGAATAGTCCGGGGGGCCGAACAAAAAAGTGAAGGAGAGAGAGAAAAAACAAAGTTGAAATGGATGAAGTCTTAAATAAAAAGACAATGTCCAAGTTTATTTTCTTTCTCTTTTTTTCCTTCGTCGTCACTCGTCACCGGAGTGAATGACGATCTTTTTTTCGTTTGGCCCAAAGCCCAGGGGGTTAATGCCGATTTGCACTATTTTCCCCCCCCTGGTCTTTGAAAAGTTTCTGCTTTTAGAACGAAGCTCCACTGGTGCCAGGTATCGTGAAACGCTCTCTACCCGGTACCACAATACACGCAAAACCCTTCACCACGCCTTGAACGGGGGTGAAGGAAGATGGTGTTGAGGGGGGAAGTAGAGAAAGAGGAATCTAAGAGGAGCAATGAAAAGCAGAACCAGGACTTCCAATGCTTTTTATTCTACTCGGACTTATGGGATTGTATCTAAGCACATCAACTGCAAGATTAAAATGGATAATGCGGTGTGAGAAAGCTGGCAGCCGCTAACTGGTGGTAGATCTCGCGGGTTGGGTTGAGAAAAAAGTGGGATACAGCTTGTAACTTCTGCTACAGTGATGCAGTAGTGCTACCTTTTGCAACCTTTTGCAACCCGAGAAGCACCTAAGGAAGCATCTAAGAAGCATGTCTGGACCCCCGCACCCCAGTCAAGCGAGAGAGTTTAAGCGCACGGTCCACATTGCGTTCCTGCCCAACATCGCCTACAAGGTATTTACAATGGGAGATACACGGTAATACTGGTAATACCTTAGTACCTAACTGATAGTAATAGACTTTCAACCTCCTTTCCTTATGCAGATTATAATACAGATACTGCATACCTACTACCTACCTTACACATATGTGAGACACGGCTTCCTTTAACCACTGATATTCTCTGCCACAAAATCCATATCTAATTTTTTTTTTTTTTTTAGTAAAATCTACCTCCTCATCCAAGTACATAACCCAAACAAATTCAACCATGAACCATGACGATTAAAATGTGGCATCACTTTGAAAAACTCGAACGATACTAAGAAAAACCAAGGATAAACCAATTGTATTCGTATCGTTCCGCGTTCTCCGCTTACTTCGGCTTACACGGCTACTCCAGCCTCAATACTGGAGACAGATTTCAGCTCGGTCCAGTAGATTTAGAACCGCTAACGTCGTCTAGTTCCGAGTAAAGTGATTTCGGTGTTGCCACGTTCTAACCTAAGCCAAAGGATTATGCCGAACACCCAACTCCCAATGCCATGTTCCCACGCAAATCCAGCAGTTTTTACTAAAAGGCGTATCTATCTCAATCGAATGTTTTTAGTAAAGGCCTCTCTTAATCTTCCACGGAACGCAAAATCAAAAGCAGTCGTGTTTGACATCTTTTCCTTCAAGCCACTACGCTTCGGAGCTTTTGAAGAGTAGAAGTGGATTTGTCGGCAGTTACCCACCAATAAATGACGACTTGATTGCGATGTACATTTCCGGGACCGATCTAGATAGTTGCGGATACACCCCCGATCATATCCTACGACCACGGCCGGGGTAAACCAAGTGGAATCCAAACACCGAGAGCTATCCCCCATGCTTTCATATCAAGAAAATAGAATATAGAGAACAGTTCATATTTCATATACGACTTTCAGTTTACCTGCCTAAGTATGATGAGAGAATCTTACTCTTTTAACAAGACAACCTTCATTGAGTATTAAGTAGTCTCCGTATAGAATGGCTCAAAATAGAGGATAGAAAATGAAACCGTGATACAAAAGACTACTAGGACACCCGGCTACAAGGAACATGTTAACGAACGACAATACGATATAAGCATTATCAGACTAACAAAATTAATCGACTTATGCTGTCACAAAAAAAAAACCCCCGTCCTGGTTTGTTCCACGTAGTATGTGTATTCCCGGACTTCAAGCAAAGCTGACAACAATTATAGAAATTGGTTAACTAAGGAAGCACGTCGATTCCTATATCTCATTTAGATTCGACCTACGGTAGCTATCAGATCATATTGTGAATGATTGTGTAGACTTTTATACGCGGGGTTTGAAGTCTTCTCAATCATTCCAATGAAAACGATCGGTTGGATTCCACTCCGGCCGGCCTTGGCTTATCGTACCCATCTGGTTGATTAATCAGATCGGGTTTCCTCTTGTCCCGGTTCAACTTGGCAGCCCCAGTAACTCGCGGCACGGAATTGGGCAAGTCTCCACATGCTCATTGATGTGTATGCTTTATGGATATTCAGGTTTACTCGACTACGATAATTATTTACCAAATTACTATACGATAAATCGACCAAATAAAAGTGTGGTTGGTATAACATAATATTTAGGTGACAGTGGAATACTTAGGTATGAGACGGTAATTTTCCTGGTTTATTCTGAATTTCTATAAGTGATATAAACGCAGGATTCAAAAGGGGAATCGGGGTATACGCGGATAGCTTTGCCTTCCAAGCGCATGTGTGATCGACTCTTCAGAAAGGATACCTGACGTAAACGTATGTCCCAAATATGATTATATAACATGTACCGAAGAAATAGATATAAAGGGGCAGGTCCCAGGTAAGTCGTCACGTTGAACATTCTACACAGGTCAACTTGCTAAATCATCTCAGAAACGCATCACTCTTGCAATTATAGAACCATACTGAGCTATCGTTTACATATATTACATTATTCACAATGGCGGGCCTCCCATCTTATGTGTACGAAGGAGTCGGCGAGTGGGCTCGTGATACAATGCATTACATCCAAGCTATTCGTGTAGGAGATACCATATTTCTTTCTGGTCAAGGTAAAGTACTCATCCTAAGCAACTAGCTAAGCATCTTATTAAAGTCTTACTTATAAATTACTAGGTGGTTGGGATCGCGGCAAACTCGCGATTAAGGAGAATCTTCAAGAAGAGATAGACCAGGCATTCGACAACATCGAGCACGCGTTGAAGCACGCCGGGGGGAAGGGCTGGTCGCAGGTCTACCGCGTGGTTACGTACGCCACGGATATCAAGTCCACGCACGACCGCATCGTCGAGAATTTCAGGAAATTCATGCCGGACCACCACCCGGTGTGGACGGAAATCGGCGTCAAGCAGCTCGGCGTGGAAGAAATGCACATCGAGATCGAGATCCAAGCTTATGATCCGGAGGGTGCTGCTGAAGCTCGGAAGGCTCGTGCCCAGTCGTGATAAATCCGGATAGGGGGAAAGTAATGTGTCCAGTTTTGTATATTATTGAGGCTCTACTCATTTCACACTTAGCAAGCTATGGTGTAAGTACAAAAGGACCCGTCCACAACGAGAGAGACGCTATACTGGCAACATAGTTACTCAATTTTGTGGGCATAAATAACAGGAATATTGGATGAACTGAATCGTGAAATTCTAAGCATGACTGATACACAATGATCCGGGCTATGATATACACTTAATGAGATTAACTTGACCTTGTTTAGTATACTGTGGCTTAAGGATGAATCAGTAACGACCCAGACGGCATTTATCCGCATTCTTCTTTGACCTTTATTGTACCTAGTAAAAGACATAGTCTTTTTGGGCCCCTACTACGGCGTTGGACTTGATCGTCTTCGTCAAGGGACAAAATGCATGCATTGACATTAGTCAAGTCATGGAATTCCTTATCAGGGCAAGTAAACATTTCATAGTAGCATCCATCATATCTAAACCTCATGTCTTGCATTACGAACTGGGTATTGACATAGCAAAATAGCAAAATAGTAAAAAAAAAAAAAACACCACTTATATCCCGTATCCCGCGTCTTAGAAGCGTCTCTACCTACTCAGTTACCAATTACCGACTAGCACCCGTACCCAAGTCGTACTAGATACTACCACCGCCACCAGGGCTTCTGCTGCCGTCCCTCATCCTCACTGGCATCGCTTTCCTTCACCACCTTCATGAACACGGACTCCATGGTCGCCGCGGAAATAGAATAGCAATCGATCCCGAGCCCGTGCTTCCGCGCCTCCAGCGTCTCAATCAGGTAGCGAGTGAAACTGCGCGTCGCGGCGTGCGGCCCTGCCTCTGAGTCGGGCACTTTGCTGTCGGCGGGGACTACGAATCGCACTTGACCGCCGAGGCTCTCGCCTTCGAAGCGTAGCGCGTCGCCGAAGGTCCGCCGCACCCACGTCTCGACGTTGCGCATCTCCTCGGCCGTCGAGAGCGGCGCGCTCCGCAGGATCAGGTGCACGTGGTACTCGTTGCTGTGCGTCTTGCGCAGGGCCTCCGTCGTACCCACCGCCAGCACGCGGCGCGCGATGATCGCCGCGCGGGTCGCGAGGGCGTCGGCTTCTTCCATCGAGTGCGTCGTCAGCAGGACGGAGCGGCCGGGGGCCACGGCGGCCAGCGTGCGCCATAGCACGCGCTTCGACGCCGCGTCCATCGCGGAGCTGGGCTCGTCGAGCAGGAGCACGGGAGGGTCCCCGAGAAGGGCTATGGCGAGGCTGAGCTTGCGCTTGTTGCCGCCGGAGAGCTTGGCCGCGGGCTTGTTCGCGTGCGCCGTGATGCCGACGCGGGACATGACGTACGCTACCGCGCCTCTGATGTCCTCGACGCCTTTGCACCGCGCGTAGAAGGTTAGGTGTTCGCGGACTGTGAGGAGGTCTAGGGCGTCGAATTGCGGACACACTGTAATATCGTTTCGTTAGTACTTGTAATAAGGATGGGGTGGGGGTTTGGGATAGCTTACCACCGAGGTGCTTCTGAGCTAATCGCTTGTTCTTTAGTACGTCAACGCCTTCCAGGTAGATCCGGCCACTGCTTGGTGTTAGGTCTCCGCGGATCATGTTGATTGTAGTAGTCTTTCCAGCGCCGTTGGGGCCTAGCAGAGCGAGGATCTCGCCTTCCTGGAGACCGAATGACACGTCGTCAACCGCGACACTAGGGCCGAATTTCTTGGATACGTGAAGTACACGGAGAAGATCCATCTCCGATGCGGCCACGCGAGCCGTCTCGGCGTCGACATCCGGACGTCCTGACGAGGAACCGCTCTTCTCGGTATCGTCCACGGCTGGTGGTAGGGCCTTAGGCTTCATGATCCACGCGAAGCTACCGCCTTCAAGCCATAAGAGCAGGCTGAAGAGACCAATGTTTTGGAGGATGAGAAGCATGATGGGCCCGCCGAAGGCGTAAAATGAACTCGGGTTTGTAATCATATCCTGGCCTCGGCAACGGACGATATACATGTTCAGACTCACAGCCATGCCTCGCATAAGGTTCTGGATAGGGAAGATGATACCGAGGCCGTAGGCGGTTCCGTCGTTGGCCATCTGGTTGGAGCCGTCGTTCATTTGAATGACCTTGCTCAAGGGTTAGCATTAGTCCTACCTGGTATTCATGTTAAAGAAAGGGGGGTTATCTTACCAATAGCGCAATGATCGAGATGGCATACATGATAGCCATGAACAAGATCGAGTAAGCGAATGCAGCTGGCTGCGAGCGGGATATCATAGAAATAAGATACGCGAAAAGGATAGCGGCAAGTCCGTAAAGCACTTGTATGAACCAGATGTGTCCTAGACCAAACCATGGCGCGATAGGGGCGATCAAAGCGGTACAGACTGCGGTGATAACTAAGACGAACACGAAATCAAACATCCAGTACGAAAATAAGAGAGGGAAGGGTCGGACGCCGTTTGAATATTGAAGCCCTCGTACTTGGGATCTGCGCTCGTATGTCGGATACAGGGAGAAGAAAGCCGGATAGAGCGCCTGAAGCAGACAGAAGATAGTAACGTAGAACATGCTTTGCCCTCCCTCGGCCTGGTGATAGGAACGAAGAGTAGACAGATAGCCTGCCACACTCTCTCCACTGCGGACCTGGTTGACGAGGTTCAAAAGGCCAGTAGCGCCCGACGAGCCAGACGTAGCGGAATAGGCGACAAGCGGCTTCGTGTCATTGCCAATCCAGATTGCGCCGCCATACGAGATGTTCACGGTATGAGTGTGAACGAAGTTCTCGACGGCGTCCCTGCTGTCAAACAGGTAGGGCCCATCGCCAAAGCCCCTGTAGTCATATCTGACCGTGGAGTTGATCACCTCTTCGATGGTGTCGTTTAGAGACGGGGGGCCTAGCGCAAGGAAAGTCGAATACATATAATTCATGCGGCTGTCGTAGGGCGCGAACGAAATCAGATGGTTGCAGTCGGGGATTTCGTAGTTCTCGAGGAAAGTCCCGATAGCATAGGTTGCGATGATGGGAATGGCGAGGGCGAAGACGTACGCCCACCAGTTCGAGCGTAGGACTTGGATTCTTTTCAGGAAGAGAGCCCAGAATTGCTGCGAGTACGTCACCCATAGAGGTGGCTCGATGTGTGGACTCTTTACCCGGCTTGGCTGAGAGTCTGCGATTGAAATTTCCTCGGGTGTCTCACCGATCAGTGCGTGCGGCTCCTCGGAGACCTTGAGGAACACGTCTTCTATGGTTGGGCCGGTGATGTACAACTCTGAATCACTAGAATTCTTCAGAGAGGCCAGGAGTTGTGCAGCGGAAGTCGAGTCTGGTGTCCTGCAGATGTACCGATCATGCTGTTCTATGACTGGGTATGGTACGTTCGATATATCTTCAGTCCGTGGGATGTGAACACGGTAACCGCCGCCGTATTGGTTCTTTAACTCGGTTGGTGTCCCTTGGCACTTGATCTTTCCTAGTGTGATGATGACAACATGATCTGACAAGACTTCGCATTCGTCAAGAAAATGCGTAGTTAACACCATGGTTCTCTGGGATCTTTCACTGAGAACCACGTTCCAGATGGCGCGACGAGATAAGGGGTCAAGACCGGAGGTGACTTCATCCATAAGGCAGACAGAAGAGCCACCGACAAGCATGCAAGCTAGCTGGAGTTTTCTCTTCATACCGCCACTAAGGTTCCCTGCAAAACTGTTCTTTTTGAGCGCGAGATCACATTTTTCAATTAGCTGTTCAAGGGCTGCTGGATCCTCAACGTTTCCCTTAAGAGTATTCCAGATGACCAGATGCTCATAGACAGTCAGGTTGTCCCACAACACATTCCTTTGTGGACAAATGCCTGTATAAGTTAGTAAGAAATCTTCGTTCTGATTGTACAACATAACTTACCCAACTGCGATGGCGAAGCATTGATGTTTACTTGACCTCCAGTAGGCGTTTGAAATCCAGCTAGCATGTCCAAAGTCGTTGTTTTCCCAGAACCATTGGGGCCTAATAGACAGAGGATCTGGCGTTTCTGGCTGACAAGATTCAAACCATCAACAGCCTTCGTTTTCGGAGTGCGAGCACAACAGAAGAATTTCTTAAACCACGATGGCCGATACTGTTTCTCTAAGTTGACAGTCTCAATGGCGACATGGGAATTGACTGCTTCTGGGGTGTTGTGGAAGGTTCGGCGGCGATGGTTGTTCCCATGTAAGTAAGTCTCAACTAACACGGCTAACAACGCGTATCCAATGATCTGGACAATCAAGATGATCCATAGGAAATAAGGACCAGTTAGACTGACCCAATTGATCCCGTGTCCCTGTCCGGTTATTAATCCCTCATCTTGTAATTTCGAGTCTGGTAGGGGTTGCTGCATGTCGAGACGGGTTTCGATGATTTCAGCCTTAGCTATAAAGTTGAAAAAGTAGATGTAATTCATGCTAGGAAAGAAAAAAGACAGCGCAACGACCTGTCCAAGAGAAGCAGGTTCTGCTAGATTTTCCGAGAAGGCAGCGCAGATAGCTAATAACCAAGGGATCAACGAAACCCAGAGACTAGAAAAGGCGGATCGTTTAAAAAAGGCCGCTCCAAACACAGACGAACTTGTTATTGACCATCCTGTGAATATCTGCCAGAATATTGTAACAGCTGGGTTTTGGTTAGGGACGAGGAGAGCCCAGTATACTAATTCGAGTTAGATATAAGCGTCCAAAATTTGATGGCAAGGGATACTTACAAGCTCCCATGATTATCCAAAGAGGTAAATATAGAATGTCAAATGTAAAGACGTAGCTTAGTACTCTTGGCCAAGCAACACCTCCGCCCATTGCGTCGATCAAGTCTGACATTCCGGTTTCCCTCTCGAATGCTATCATGCCAGCAACGTGATGGCCAACGGGGATGAAAGTGATGTAGTAGACAAAAGACAAAAGATACAATGCCATAATGATGAAGCTCTTTCTTGACTGCTCATCCACTTCGTCTTGTGATAGATATGTATAAGGCATGAAGTCGGGGCTATCAGTTAAGTTGAGCATCGCGTTTTCGATAGCCAGTTGAAGAGGTAGATGGACCCTGTCGATCGCACTATTTGTGTCGAAGACGTTGAAAGACCAATAAGAGACGCTGGGGTCTACTCTGATAGTATAGTTCCATGTTGCGTTAACACGTCCGCTGAGAGGCGAGTCTTTGAAAATAACTACTGCATGGCACGGCGAGTTTCCGTGATAATCCACTGGACAAGTGGCGTCGATCTTGTTAGAGTCGTTTAGATGGACAAGTCTATTCGAGTCTAAGGGGTCTGTAATCTTCTCGAGGACGGGATGAAAGTCAGGTCCAAGACCAGGCTCTTGGACCAGGACAAGAGACTTCGTGTTACTGGCCATGCTGTCGGCAAGGCTGTCGACAGAACGAGGATTTGCGATTCCATATCGGTTAGTATCCTTAGAGAAATTCTGAACTTCGAGTAGAAGAACTAAAACAACTATAGGAAAGAGAAGAGATCGGAAGAAAGTTGAGCGCCATTTTCGAAGGATGGTGATGAGGAGATTCTTCCTCGTCAAGGCCCATGTCTGGCGCCCTAACGATTGTAGATTCATCTTTGTAAAGCCGTCAACTGGTGACGGAACCTATGCCATATGCGCTGCTGAATGGCTTGGTGCTATGTGAGAACTAATAGAGTTGATGAATATTCCTTACTATTCAGATCGGGGGCAGATATAAATCATATATGATACCGTTCTGTTTGGAATTAAAATTGGCATTGATCAAGCCCCCACAGCAGTATACATTCAAGTGCTTATCATTACACAACATTTCTGCTGCATCACTTGTATCTACAAGTCAAACATTGCCTGCTACGGTGTTACATACTAAACAGTCGAGTTAGCCTCGTCGAATTCCCTGTCAACAACACGATATTCTTCGACGCATTCGAGAAAGCAATTACTCCTATTATTTGGAAAATCACGGCGTAGAGCGAATAAGAGAACGCAAATATATGGAGTTGACGTCCTTTTGCTCTGATTTTGGCAATAATTGAGAGTATACCCCAGTATGAATAAGTCGCTGGTAGGTGGCTTCGTATCAGGCAGCAAGATTCTTTCTACTGGGAACAAGACCTCGTGGGAACCTGGGGGATCCCGCTTTGATGCAGGTCGGACCGGGATTCCTTGCCAATTAGCCCAATTACCCATCATCCTACATACCGCTCTTGGTAACAAAGAAGAGAGCCAATGGCTGAGCAGTGCCGATCAATCCTTGCTGTCAAGCAACATGCGCCATTCGCTCGATTTGAGCGCAGAAAAGCGACTCAATTCACGAGTCTATTCTATTACACACATGGTAGATGTGAAACGTGAAGAATACTACTAGGCATTCCAACTATCTTGCTCAGCCTCAACTTGTATAAACCGTTCATTCGGCTCAGAGAAAAGAGGATATAGATCTACGCTAGGTTAGATACATAGAGTAGATCAATATAGGTAACCAGGCTGCCAGGGTACTTGATAGCTAACGTGAGCGGCAGATTAAGGTTGCAATAGGCAAACGAATAAATACCGTTCTTATAGGCCAGTTTGTTCGATGGAGACTTTCGCATTTGTTGGAGACCTTTTTGGTCACATTTCTCTTAGCTATTGAATTTCTAGGGCTTATAGTAATCTTGAATATCTCTGTAAACCATACTCCCCTTAAAATATTTGGGTATCTCGAACATATTTCCACCTGCACAGTATCGTCGCCTTTGTTGGTACTAAGCATCAGCTTGACTGGCGTGGTTAAAGCGTATGGCTGATTTGGCGATGGGGCCAAGGGTTATATAGCTCATAACCGAGGATCATCTCGCGTCAACGGCATTCCCAAGTTAGTGACATGAACAGTGCTAGCGCATCGAATGGCTCTTCACCACGAATATGGAATCGCATTAGGAAGCCTAGTATATCTGAAGTTAAAGTTAGAAACGAATAACAAAAAATATTGGTCTCAGGAATAAATAAAAATTATTTTGTTCAGGTAAACCCAATCGTTCACATCAAAGTCGAGAGACTCAAATACAATCTAGCATAATAAATTGGAGATGTCATCATGAAATTAATCTGCTCATGCTTTTAAGGAAATCAACGTTCACTTACCAGTGGCTCAAAATAGCTCAAATCTTAGAGTATGTTCCCCCAAAATGAGTCGGACCGGAGACACATGGTCACTTTCCATTAGAGAAGGTAGAAATGTCTACTTTGCATGCATGCATATTTGCGATTGGAGACGCCTTGACACCTGTTAGCCTGTGATGGATACCAATACTGACAGATCACTTACCGGAAATACTTGTTCGACGGATCAGTAATTTACGTACATATTATTACCTACTTGATTCTTGACCCTGCTGTGGCCTCAGAAACGGTCCTCTGGCTTCTTCCACCCTGCTAAACGGGTAACTTCTCCGATAGCTGATAGCACGTTATCAACAATTACTTTTACCATGCCTTGCCGCTTATTTTTTCCGTCGTTGCGCGAAGGCTGTTCGGTACCAATTGTAGGCAGGACGTTATCGCTAGCGGACAAACTGACAAATAAGGCGAAGGGGATAAGCCATACGCACAAACCAAAGTACGATGCGATCTCGGTGAAACTTGGTACATCCGGCTGGTCATACATTGACGATAGGCGCGAGTATGACCTTTGCTGCGCCTCGGAGAAGTGCTGAAACCAAAAGTAATGATTGACCAGTACGAGCACTGCCGCCGCATAGTTAGCAATCCCTGAACCTCACTTCAGACGACATGACGACGGTATTAACATACCACACGAGACGATAAACAAAGGGTCTGTCAATCTGACGAATGGGAAGCGTCGCATATTCCCGAGGTATATAACATGCGACACAACCCCCATCAAGGTGAGCCCAAAGGGAAATCCATCGACAAGCCAGAGTATGAGCTGTAGTCCGATGATAGAGTAGATGAGTTTGGTTAGAAGTCGTTTCGCAATGACGGTGTGTTCCTCAACTAATTCGGAGAGGTAGTATAGGCCGGAAGCTATATAGAAAGTCCCATGTTAAAATCAATTGAAGATCTTAGAAAGCTAGACTAGGATATATCTATATCTTTCAGATGAAGAAATGAAAAAAAAAAAAAAATGATGCCAAGAACATACCTATGGCTAACGTCAGGAAACAAAAGCCGACGATGGAGCCGAGATAACCAACGAGAGGTAGAATCCACATTGTTCGTAATATCACGATAGACTTAACTATGATAATATCATAGTATACCTATCTAGTAAAGGAGAAAAGGGAGTTGGCTGCTACTTAGGTAAGGACGAACATGATGACATTGTGAAAGGCTGACCTTGGCCTTCGTGGGATTGGCCCGAACGAACCGACGCGACCAGAAAGTCTGAGCTGAGGAATTGAAAGCGTGGCCTTCTTTGACAGCGGAAACGGCGATTTGATTTTCCTTATTACGTCAACATTCCATTTGGACCTAGATCACCCCTGCATTAGGTTGCTACCTCTAACGTCCATCTTACCCGAAAATATCCCGTTCGATAAGAGATAACGATAAGATTCGAGACCGCCCCACAGAAAAGTTCAATGTCGGCGCATCGCAAGCAATTGCTAAAATGCGATCCGTTATCAATCTCCTATTCCTATATTAGGGTACAAAGTAGTACAATCCAATTGCTAATATCCGATACTTCCCCTACGTACAATACATACTCCATTGGGACTGACGATAGTAAAACAAGATTGTCAACATGTCGCGGCCAGAGGACACACTGTACGTAAAACGACCCCTCCCCCACCAAAGGATATCATCACCACTAATACCCGTTGTCAAGGTCCGCCGACGTCCACTACAATGACTCCGAAGCGCGCAAGTACACAACTTCTTCTCGAATACAAAACATCCAAGCATCAATGACGCATCGAGCTCTCGAGCTCCTCGATCTATCCTCCCCCTCTTTCATCCTTGACGTCGGCTGCGGAAGCGGCCTATCAGGCGAGATACTCTCCTCGCTACCGCCAGAGGAAGGCGGCCCGCACGTATGGGTAGGGATGGATGTGTCTGCGTCCATGTTGGACGTCGCGCTGCAGCGGGATGTAGAAGGTGATCTATTACTGGCCGATATTGGGCAGGGCGTCCCGTTCCGAGCCGGCACGTTCGACGCGGCTATCAGCATCAGCGCGATACAATGGCTATGCAATGCCGAAAGCAGCGACGTGTCGCCCGCGGGACGTCTGTCGAGGTTCTTCAACGGGTTGTACGCGAGCTTGAAGAGGGGCGGACGCGCTGTGTGCCAGTTCTATCCGAAGAACGACGAGCAGAAAAAGATGATCACGAGCGCGGCGGTAAGGGCGGGCTTCGGCGCCGGTCTGCTGGAAGATGACCCGGAAACCAAAAACGTCAAGGTCTACCTGGTGCTCACCGTCGGTGGCGGTAACCTCGAAGGGAACGGAGGTGATATCACTGGGGTAGTCAAGGGCATGGACGGCGTCGATGTGCTGGATTCAAGACATAGTAATCGGAACGGGAAGGGCGAGATTAAAAAGGGGAGCAAAGCGTGGATCATCAAGAAAAAGGAACAGATGGAGCGAAAAGGAAAAATCGTTAAGGCTACATCAAAGTATACGGGACGTAAAAGGCGGGTTGCCTTTTGAGTTTCGAACGATATCCTCTTTTGCATTGTATGGCGTGTTAGGAGTTCTGGAACCAGGATTAGTCGAGATTTTAAGTCAATTTCTAACAAATTTCCCAAGATTGCTACGAGGACGGGTTCTACGTCTTATATCTTCTTCATTGGTTCGCTTTATTGTGTACCTAAGTGGAAGCTCTGCTTTCGATGTGTACCTAGGTACCTTACCTAGCCTGTACTCTGAGATAAGAATTAGGTAGTTGTTACGATTTTTAACCTTTGTATAGAAATTTGTGCGAACATGGGACTTCGTACTTGTGGTCCCTTGAAACTCGTTGAAAAAGAAAATCATAAAATACATGGATAAAAGGCCTGGCAGGGCCTTTCCATTGAAACCCAGGTGCTTACATTGATATGATCCAATAGTACTAGGGAAACAAACTTCTATATCCCTAAGAAAATCATGCTTAGCCTTATCCATAAGTGCTACCTGAAATAGAAATCGCCTTCGCAATTTTGTGCTAAAAGTGGGAAAGCTGTGATAGCTGTATATAAAGTAGCTCTGGGTTGGTTCGAATGACTCGAATACTGCTGACCTACATGTCCACCTATAATATACACAGCTTCCTTTTGAGGGGGAATAGCCCTCGTAGTGCTCACCCTTCTGACCAAGGTAGTAACAATATACTATAGGTTAGCTCTATACCGGAGATCTATAACACTTCCGTGACCCCCGCATTTACCTGCTTAACCTGTGAGTATTCTTTACTCTGCTTTGCCAAGGGGGTGTTTTGAAGGTCAATTCTAATGAACGCGGGAGGGCCGGACGTATGTGTTAGAACAATAGCCTCTCCCTGTACTAGCGTAACCGGTGGATTTCCTAGATCCTCGAAGCGATATGCTTCGGGAATCCATAACAATCTTTCTCCTCCTTGGAGCACCCAGTCGTTATCGACATAAATGCAATTGAAGTCCTTGGCAGTAGATGGGAGTGGCAAGCGACCATAGCGGTTAACTAAGTATCCGCCATCTTCAATAAATGTAACATCGCGACATGGTGAAGCAGCGAGTCTTATTACTTCATTTCGTTTTGGATCCCATATCGAAAGTCCTTCTGGTTGCGTGAACACAACCTTTCCACTTGATATTATCGTCACTGCTTCAAGGCGTTGGACCCTCCGTAAAGTATCTATGACCTCTCCATGAGTCGTACTCCATAGGGTAATCTGATGTGCATTGTCGTCTGTCTTGTAACATCCGGCAACAAGAGTACTATCTGGAGAAAGCAATATTTGGTCCATGGCGGATACACCGCCTCGCATCTTGGCTCTCACTTTTTGTGTGTCTACCTCGAGTAGATTGATGTATTTGCTTGCCTCCTTTGGAAAATATGCCACCAAATTACCGTCAGGCGACAATATAGGATCGGACTTGTAGTAGTATTCTATTGGGAGAGAAATACCATGCGTTTGTAGAATAACTAATTGAAACAAATTTTTAAGCCAAATCGCTCTTTCCTGGAGCATTGAGAAGCAGATAACCTTGTTATTTGTTGAAAAATCAACGCATCTCGGGACGTAACCTTTTTTCAATGGGAAGCTTGCGCGCTCGTTCCATGTGTCGACTTCTAGAATCCGGATTGCATTATGTGAGACTAAAGTTAAAATCTCACCATGAGGTGAGAACTGGATGTGCTTGACGTCTGCAAAACGCTTGATGTGGTTGCCAGTTGTGGTGCACCGTATATCAATGGAAGAGTCGGAACGATATAGTGCAAATCTGTCGTTAGACGACGGCTCTAATTCGTAGGGGTCTACTCGTATGCATTTGAACTCTTTCAAGTTCCACACTGTAGTCCCACCTCCACGGCTTATCATAACAGTATTTTTGTCAGGGAGGGGATGAATCCATCTAATTTTGTCATAGGTTGTTGACCTTGTCTCGTTGGTAGTAGTGAGATCCCATAGTCGGAGGCGCTCCCTAGATCTAGAGGCCAATGTTTTTCCGTCAGGAAAGAATGTCACATTCAGAAAACCAGCTTCGATATCCACTTTGCGAATTAATTCTCCAGAATCTAGGTCATGAAGACATATTTCTCCGATTTGATAGTGTACCATGAGAAAATCTCCAGCGGACGAGAACGCAACTGATTTTGGTTTACAACCGTATAGAGTGAATCGCAGATACCACGTTTCAGTATTGTATATCTTGACTGACGTGAGTATTGCCACTGCCATGGTTTTTCCGTCGGGAGAGAATGCGATGGAGTAAATTTCATCGGTGCTATTATCGTAATCAATCTCAGTAGCCAATTCCCCCGTATTTATATCCCATACTTGCAGTTTGCTGCCTGGTGAAAAGCTATAAGACGAAGATCCTAATGCGACTAGGTTTCTCGGCGAAATCGCGACTTCCGGACAATATCGGTGTGTAGTTTGGAGTGTACGGATACACTTCTTTGTAGACATATCCCATACAGAACATGTGCGGAGGTTTATTGAGGCGAATAAATTGCTACCAGGAGATCTTGGAAAAGCCAGTTCATTAGCATGTCCGCATGGTAGATCTGAAGTTTCGCTCGTCTCTCTATCATATAAGCGAACTCCAGCTGTGATAAGTAAAGCAATGTATTTTCCGTCCGGCGAAAATGAAGCTCCCCGAATATCACAATTTGGTCGAAAATAAATCTTGGTAGTTTCAATGCCTGTAGCAGCTTCCCAGAGCCGAACCACGCTACCTGACACCGAAACAACTGTTTTACCGTCTGGAGAGACATCTATTGAACCAATCTGACCGTCCTCTCTCATATCAATACTCAGCAATTCGGCACTCCAGGTTTTGTCCACACAAGGAAGCATTGTAATCCACCCGGTGAGTGGCTCCAAGAACAAATGTCGTATAATGCTTGTAGAAGGACTGAATAGAACTGAGGAATAATACACCTGAAGAGGAGCTTTTCGAATGAGAGGTATATTAAAAAGGGTAAATCGGTATAAGTCAAAAAGGAAATTAGATAGTTGCTCGCTTGTTGACACCTGAAATAGTTAGATTCCATGGGCGTTGAGATAAATAGGGGGGTCAGGCTGTTTAAGCTACTTACGTTAACCAATGTCCTCAGATGGTTCATCGTGTGGACAGCGCTCCCAATTTCTCCAATCAAACTAAGTACCTCGAGCCAGTTCAGTATATGAGTTTTTAGGAAGTTGTAGATTTTTCCGTTGCTAGTCAATATATCTTGGGGTAGGTGAGCTTCCTTAATGAGCAATAGGTGGTCAACCCAGTACGTGCAAGCATACTGTAGATGTGGTGAAATAAACTTCTGAACCGAACCGGGTGGAACTTCGACAGAAAGTATGCCTGGCTTTCGGAGCTTACACATGTCCATGTGGAGTTGTTGTGACATGATCTTGAGACACCTTTGGAATAGATGGATATGCATTGTGGATGGATCAACAAAAAGGCCCGTTCCTTTACATCTCTTTTCGTCTAAGAGGAATTCGCGGAATGAGAGGTGCACCAGGCTTACTGGTAGTTTATGGTCTTCTGGGATATTGACAATGGAACGTACACTTTCGAGACATTCCACCACCTCGGATGCCTGACTTTTTGTTATCGCGAACTCCACTAACGAAGTGATTGGTAGGGGTTTGAAAAGCGCTGCGATCAACCGCAACGTCTCTTTACGAAGGTAGTTTGCTTCTTTTTCTTCTCGGGCCCAGTCTCTGGTAGAGGCGTTCAAGACTGTACGGTATATATCGTCCAAATTGGACTCCGGAGACATCGAGTTGGGAGTTCCTCCAAGGAGCGTACGCAATCGGTTTTTTGCTAGAGTTTTGTCATTGACACTTAAGAACTTGCATGCAGTCGCTGCGTAAATAAACAGTCCACCGCTCTTTTGAACCAGTTTGTCAAAATCAACCGGACTCGGCCACTGCAGACCGCTGCTATTGCACTTCTCATTCCGGTACAGTTCGTTTTTCATAAAAATTGCTATATCGTTGTCAGAGCCATCGAGTGTAACTTTCGAAAGTTCCAGTTCATCATATGAATCCTTTAATTGTTCAAAGGCTGTATAGATATGACTTTCGTTCCTACTAGTCACGAGAACCCTAGCTTGAATCTCAGAGAGCTCCCCAAGCTGTGCCAACGATTGGAGGATGTCTCGGATATTGGCTCTCATTGTGCCTGTTTCCCTGTGCTGACACTCATCTAACGCGTCGATTACCAATATCAAACGTGTTCGGGGGAGTGAGTTCTGAATCATTTGTAGAGGCTTAAAAATCAATTCTTCCCATTGCAATTTTAGGCTTTTGACTCCTATGTTAGGGCTTGCATTGTTTTTGATAGCATTGGCTATCTCGTTTCCTAGGCCGAACGGTTTGTAGGCTAGCTGATGTGCAAGTGTTGTAAACAACACATTAGCAGAGTTCCGGCTTATGTCGTCCTGCTTGAAGAAGAAAGTGCCACCGAGATATATCCCATCGGTTAGTTGTGAGTTATCTGTGAATCCAGTCTTCTTATCCAAAGCTGTGGCGATCGTTTGAGAAATAGTGGACTTGCCCGTACCTGCCATTCCGTGAAGCCACATGATTGGTTTTCCTGCAGGATTCTCTAACCAGTCTTGTACGTGACTCAAGGTCTTCGATTGAGTGCCCGACGTGCAACACTGTCGCCCTGATTCTGAGGACTCAAACGCTGCGTAATGGGCAACAGGGAGGTCTTTAAGGTCTGAGGCGCGTTTGATCTCCTAAAAAGGGAATCAATACACGATAACATACACCACGATAGGAATCGACTTACCTCTAGGCTCTCTCTCATAATCTTTTTATATTCCCCCAAGGAACTTTGGGTCTCGGACCAGAAATGCTGAAGCTTCTTATCTATCTCATTCGTTTTATGTGCTGAGAGGACTTTTATAACACTCTCGATTTCTGATTCTATTGCTCGAAATTGGTCGGCCTTCCCTTTCCAGTCATCTCTTACCCTGAAATCCTTCCAGAGTTTAATGAGAGTAGAATGGTTGAAGTGTACGATAATCGAGATCTGGTACTTGTAGATGTTATAGTAGAAATCAATAATCTTCGATTGGAGAGAGCGGACAGTCTCAAAATAACTTGCAGGGGTCCTTGAGGCAAGCATCAGATAACAATCTTAGGTATCTCAATGAAATTAGTGTTTCTTACCGGGAATCCAAAGGAGCAGGTTGCAGAAAAACATCCGCTATAAGTTTGCAGCGAACTAGAAGACATAAGCTAGATTCAAATCCTTTTATAGCCAAATTGTCTTGCTGCAACATAGTACTCAATAACTGGATGAACGCTTCAGTTTCGCATATACTACCTAAGTAATTATGATAGAAAAGTATTAGTTGACTTACCGGAAAAACGAACATAGCGCCAGCCCACCCTAGTGCAGCATGAGGTTCTGATGAAATAGCGGCTCCCACGACATCCTTGATTGATACAATGAATACTAGAACCCTCTCAAGTTGTTCACGAAATACGACGTTCTTCTCGCGCAGTTGAAAACTGAGCCTTTCTTTTTGATTTGCCTCCAGTCTTTCGCAGGCGAGCCTTTGAATCTGGGTCTGCCAGTCACCGCCATCAGTCTGTGGCTGATTACAGTCTAGGCAATACAAATTAGCACAGCACCCTTACTCCGCAGCATTAACTTACTACTATGTTCTTTACTTAGTAGGACTCTTTGGTAGGCATCCAGAAGCTCTGGATCGTCCTTCTCAAGCATCTTGTAGGCCGCCGCCCAAAGTTGGGTTGGACCAGATAGCTCTTCAGGGCCATTTCCATGCTGGCTGCCGGTAATGGCCCCAGTACTCTCTTCTTTACCTTCCAATGGTGTAACAAGACTGGACCGTGATGCACACGAGGCGTTATTGTTATTATATCCTGTCTGGGATGTTGCGTCGTGAGACGGTTCGCCCAGTGATCCATCTTTTTGGATTACAGAGCTAGGCGCTGATACGTAAAGTGGATGAGTTCGTTCGTGACTCGCGCTTCCCACGGCCGAGGCGAGCGGGATTTCATGGGCTATGGGCTGGCTTAGAACTGAATTATGATGGGATACTGAGGCATTTGTTGATGTCAGGCTTTCCGCTCGTGATGATGACTTCGAGGTCCTATCGTTAGAGCCCAACGATTGGAAGTAAATATATGCATACGGTCACTTACCTGGGACCCTCTACCCTTCATATGGCTCTTGACTTTCCTGTATCCTCTTTTCACCTGTCTGGCCGGTTTTTTCAACTTTTCCATGATATTCCTTGACCCCATCGTGATTTATAAAGTAATAACTTTTGGTATTTTTGTCCTTTAGGCTGAGCGAGTAATCAGGCATATATCGAGCAGTAAATAGAAATACTGTAGTATCGTGCGTAGAAATATTTTGCAATGTTAATAAGGCTGGAAGGAATAACATAAAATTGTATCAATAACCCCGCTTGCTACGTGTTCTTCGTCAGCTCGTATGTTACACGATCTATCTACGAACGCTACAATTCGCAGACCCGTCGCTATGAGCAATGTAGTAACCCGGACTTTAGCCAGTGGCAAATAATATACCTATTTGATAATGCATGATAAGAACTACCATACGCCGCCACAAAGATGGTGAGTGCATAGGTACCTACATATGAAGTCTTATTTCGTCAGAGCATAGTCAGTCACTGCCAGACAAGCCGTTTCCACTCCCTAGGACTCAGACTAATGTAAGAACAACTTCTTTACCTACTTCTCATGATAAAGCTATTGAAGTCAAGACCAACGTGTAACGGAACTATTTTATTTTTCTTATAGTTATTCCTTTTTTCTTTTTGTAGAATTGGATAACAAATATTGTAGTATAAACAGCTCCTTTACCTGATGACGTTCCACGGGCACTTATATACTACGATGTTGAGCAGAGGCCGCGGGCGCCACAGTCCATTCCTAATATATAGTGAGACTGTAGCGTTGGTGTATATAATCACCAAAGTAGCGACAGCTTAAAGCTTTCAGGTATACCACAGGCGTCTTGGGTACGAAGCGAAGTCATATAGTTAGTCCGAGGGCCACTGCGGGAATGATTTACTGGGTAATGAAGCCCTGACCTATACATCATGGAAATGGATAACTTGTAATCTTGCTTGTGAGGAGTCTTATATGTAAAATGGTGACCAAGGACTTTCTGTGATGTTATAGGTTGTGAAAAGGGGCTAACCTAGTAGTCATTTCGATTTTATTTATAGCTCCATGCACAGCTTTGCCTTTCATCTCAGTTTGTAACAATTACAATTGCAATAGCAATTGAAGTTTGTTATTGCCCAAGACAATTGAATAATTCCAAGGTTAGCTGTTTACCTACCTACATATGGACTTACCTAGGTAGGTACCTAGGCATAAATTTATAATGAATTTAATTGTTAACTATTCGGATAGACCAAAAACACATGATCAGGTTTATATGATCACCATAAAGAACGAATCAGAATGGCGCCGAGATAGTTTAGCCACTCCTTCTAAGAGATATTCTTAAAGATGTCGAGAGTGTATAAAAGCATACTTTGATGGCGACTATATTCACACTTGGCTATAATTGGGACAGTAGGTAGATTCACTTAATTAAATTCGCCGTTTTTCTAGAGCCTGACTCCTTTCACCTCTAGCTCCCTCTATCGAGAACCTTGTGTACCTGGTACCTAGGTAACATACCTACTCCTTACGTCCTTGGATGCATTATGTGAGAGTACCATAACATACAGAGAGTTCCATGACATTAACTGTTATCTTACCCACATTGATACTATATGTAGGTACCTACCTAAAGTACCTAAGTATGTCCGGACAGTGCTTTCACTTTCTCACATGTCTTCTTTCCAGGTTTCCTTAGGAGGTTCATAAATAATTCATCTCTGCGTCCATCTAGCCCCACAATGGGCATAAGTGTGGTCTAATTGATGAAATTTGTGCTAGGCTACGATTGTTCGTCAGTCACGTCCCCAGCAACAACTCTTCTCCTTCCTAGTTACTTTGTGTTCCTTCATTATTTTAGATCACAATTAGCCTTCAATCGTTCGCATTTATCGCAGCTTCTGTATACCTACATTGATTGTTCTTACTTTGGACTGACGCTACACACTACGCACCTTCCTACCCGTCTCTACTTCAGTCGTCGTTGCCTCATACAGGCCTCTAGTTGCACATTGGATTGGTTATCGGGTATTTAGGCAAGTACCTGCCTCATACCAATCCCTGGCATGTAATTACCTTCCTACATACCTGTTTATGTATATAATCGTAGTGATCACTTCCTCATACATCATACGTCGTCATCATACATTGTTAGGTACATATACCTTACAACTCAGTCTCTCCATTCCCACTTCTTTGCCATCAACCACTACTAATTAACTAGTTACTGATATATCCGCAGATCCTCAAGATGTCCGATCTAGCCCTCAAGCTCACCGAGAGCCTTTTTAACGCACTTCGACTCGATAATGCCGAAAGAGGTATGCTTAATGGTTACTTTGAGAAGCATGCGAAGAATGTCGATGGGAATAAATTGGCTGCGCGAACTTTGGAAACTGTAAGTACCTAACCTATTTATATTACTTCGAGTAGCACATCAGCTTTGTTATTTATGGCCTGCTAATATTCCAAGGTTCTTGCATCTCTTGAATCAAATCCGACTGTTACCGGTCTCCACCGAGAGGTTCTTCAGAACTTGATTCATGTTCTCCGAAACGAGGCTACTGACATCCAGGAGAAGCAGTCCATCTCAACCAAAATCATTGGGTTGGCACCCATAACTTCCACAGATCCGCCTGCGACTTATCATGCTTTCAAGCCCCTGGATAATCAGCTTGCTCGCACTTCAGAACACAGTCACTATGTAACTCCTCACATTGTTCGTGGATCTCCTTTCACGGGATCGAGTGACGGATCTCAGAAAGAGCCCAATCTGAAGGATCCAAACAGCCAGGACGATGAGAGTTCCAACCAACATGATTCGTCGTCTTCGGCAACTAGTGGTGCTAAACTTAACGGAACCCCCGGTATTGAGATGAATCTTGCTGTGGCACCGTTATCAAACGGTAACGTGACTCACAGTATGCAGCATGTACAGTCTGAGAGTCCTGATCAAACTTCTTCCAGCCGCTTCGGACTCGCCGACGTGCCCACTAAGCCGACGCCGGCTTCACCTTTCACAACTGTCAAGACTAGCGACTCGGGACCTGTCAAGTCCCGCCACGAAGAGAGATTAGATGTACGTTTATGCCACGCACCCTTTCCCCCAATGTAACCATTAATGAATAAGAACTAATTCTTCAACTACGTAGAGAAAGCTGTTGCCACACGAATGGCGGGAGCCTATTCCACTTAAAACATTACAAGCTTCTGAAGCGACTGGTACCCACGCGGACAAAGATGAAGCTGTCGAAAGTTTTGTTCAGCAGCTTCGTAAGAATAATGGGGATGCGCCATGGGTTGGTGAATCGCCCAATACGAACAAAGATAAAATCGCCGACTATAAACCTTGGGGCACTTACCAACCGGAAAACCCAGGCTATCATTCCCGACGCGGTGACCATCGTGGTCGTGGTCGAGGTCGAGGCGGTCGTTCTCGTGGTGGTAATTCTACTAGAGGGAACCAACCACCACAGAATCGTGTCGAACGCCAAAATCATGGCAAGGGCCGAGGTACTCATCAGGACGAGAGTCAGGTCAGCATTCGTACACCTCCTCGACGTCTTCGCCATAGGCACGACGGGTCCATTTCGGTCTTCGGCTGGGGCCCAGGAAGTGAAGAGCGGAAGGTATCCTTTAAACAGTGGAAGACCGCCGCTCAGCGCAAGGGTTCCCCGACACCATCAGAGTCTATCTCTCAGTTCACTGCTGGCTTCACATCAGATATAGCAGAGAACCTCCGTAACCATCCACCTAAGTGCAAGGAAGAGATCTGGTGAGTTCCTTAGGGTTTCCAAATAAATATATCAGACAAACAATGCGCCGCGCTTTAGGATTTCTTGATGTCAAACATCACCAAACGCAATAGCTGTTGGATGTTTCCTTATTACCCATGCGCAGCCGTAATTCATTTTGCGTGCGCCTTGATGGTATTTGTCCACCAAAACCCAAAATGGTTTAATAATGTCTAAGGTAGCCATGATGGTTTATTGAGTTTGAGAATTACGAAAAGGTCTACTGGGAGTTGGCCACGCATGGCGAATGAACCATTTGCAAAGAAACTATGATGTATTTGCTTCGTGGATAGAAACTTATGTCTTGCTCTTCGGGAAGTTCGGTTCAAATTCGTTTAGCATGATTGTATGTCGATTATCTCTAATGTCTTGGCTTGCCCATTTGTAGAAAACCATTGCAGTTAAATGTTTCTTTTTGTTCTTATTATCCCCACGGATCATGGAACGAAATAGTATAATTAGTGTTGAAATCAAACATTCATTTCGAGTCAAACTCGAAGTTTTATATTTGCTTTGCCACTTATCTCGTGTATCCAACGTTGTTGTCTGGGTAATTTGATGTTGTTTTTCTGAGAATCTAAATGTGGATCTCACCCCCCGAATTACACTCATAGCCCATAGGCTTACGTAACCTACCACAACGTCTACCTAGCCCTTTGCAGTGTTTTCAGCTTCCAAAAGTTCTAAATTATGATTGGTTGGAATCGGGCGATCCGTAATCTACCTACCTAGGTACAAGTGGATTATGCTACGGGTTTTGGGTTTAAGAGAGCGTGCGTTATTCCCGAAAATCGAACATTACTCCCCAATCCGTTATCTAATGATCTTTTCCAAAGAAAATCTTATAACAAATACAATGCAAGGACCTAAATGCAACCAACGTACGGACAACATGACGTATTGAGTTCAGAGTGCCTTTCAGTTATTTTTAACTAACAGGTACGTAAGATAGGTACCTATGTATGCTGGTGGATCTACATAGTAGCTGAGTTTCTGCCTATTCTAGCCCCATACAATCCTTTTCAGGGGTTCTTAGACCGTTTAACTCTACCTAGTAGCTAATAATATCAATGTAATATCGATGCGAAGTCGTTCTCGGTTAAAGGTCGCGCTCGTTCTCGCGTCCTTTGTCAGCCTTACTATTCGATATTCTACCAAGACATTTTGTCTAGATTTACGACAGCATAGATTCAACAATGGCGTCCGGCTCTAGTCTTCCCCTTCCCCACAGAGTCCCTAAATTAGGTCACAAGAAATCTATGTTCGGTATGCACCTTACGACCATTCCCATGTAAAATTTCTAGTCTCACCTTCTGCAGGATGCCAGCGTTGCCGAGCTAGAAGAGTCAAGGTTGTAGTAAGCCTATCGCCTCAACCGCGAACCCAACTAATAGGAATTTTGTGTATTTTTTTTATAGTGCAATGAGGAAAAGCCAATCTGTCACAATTGCAAAAGACATGGGTTGCCTTGCATTTATGATCGCGATGCATCCGCCAAAGGTTCTGGAAAGCCAACCCTGGCTCAATCACCTCCCTACAAATCTGAGGAAAGCGACCCACCAGAAAGTCGTACGCGTCGAATGACAGAAACGAGATTAATGCATCAATATGTTGTTGAAACGGGAGAGACACTTGCAATTGACAATCGTACTAAAGACCTGTTTTCTCGGGTGGTTCCGAAGTTTGCTTTAGATTCCGATGCCTTATTGTATTCCATGTATACCGTCTCAGCCCTACACTTGGCAAAGCTTGGTAGGGGCGAAGAGATCGCGGGCGGCGCTGAGAACGTGGCTAATACATATTACGCTATGGCCGTGCGGGAACATAAGAAAGAACTATCAAATGTTAACAGACAGACGGCAGACGCTGTCTGCTTAACGTCTTGTTTGATACGGGCCGTAGCTCTTCTCCAGCTTGAAGGCCGAAGCCTTCAACCTTATATTCCTCCATGGCAATGGATCGCTTTGATCCAAGCATCCACATCAACTTTCGTCGAGGTGGTAAAGCGAATGGGTCCAGATCCTCAGTCACCCGTGTTCCAACTAATCAAGGACACTCGCAGCATACATAATAATGGAAAACCACCGGATGTAAGAGACTACCAGAGATTACAACACCTGATGGACCGTTCCGATGAGATTCGAGCTGTTGAGCCTTGGGACGAGGATATTCAAGCTACTTATGAGGTTACGCTTACCTATCTGTGCACCATCCTTGACTTGATAGACGAGCAAGGACTATCAACCAGCGCTCTGAGAAGAGTGATCATGTTTCCTATGCTAGCAGGGCGACGGTTCGTCGAACTGGTCCGGGAAGGAGCACCAAGGTCTCTAGTTATCCTTGCTCACTATTTTGCGGTGTTGACGAAATTTGAGAATGTCTGGTGGGTTGCTCATGTGGGAGCCGACGAGCTCCACGCAATCGCTGGTGTACTGCCTGACATATGGCAAGGTCTAATTGCCTGGCCGCTAAAAGTTATAGAAAACAAAGAATTTTAGTGTTCATGGATACCCCCATTCATTTAACCTGCTCTATGGAATCCTTTATGGCGTAATGTCGCCAAGGTCCTATTGCAGCGGTATTGCGTGGGATCGTCGCCAAGAGATTTAGCGCATCGTTCTCGTCCTCGTTCTCGCTTTCGCTCACATCTCAAGGTCAATTCCTCTACGCGTCTATAATCAACAATCTGAATATTGGGTCAACGGCGACGACATGGGCTGCGCCTCTCATAATGACGAGTATTGGAAGATAACTTTTAGAATTGAATGATTCACAACGACAACAAGAAACAATCGAAATGTAGTATATATAATTTAAGGCTCTCCGCAGAGCCAACATGTTTTCGATACCAACAACCACTTTCAACTTCTACAGACAAGACAACCCATCAAGCCTTCAATACAACTTATTAGGTACTTAGGTATACACGACTTTCCAAGATGAAGTCCATAAGTATACCACTGTTCTTTCTTACTTGCTCAAATTTGGTCGTTGTAAGTGCATTGAAAGCCCCGACGGAACCTGGGATACCCTCTTCATCGACTAACATATGAACAATAGGGACTACCGCACGTAGGAAACAAATTCCAAGTCGCTCAACCAGCCAAACGAGGCAACGACTCAGACACAGCGTCTATGCTGCAGTTGAATCCTGATGAGGACTTTCACTTTGAGATTCTCCGCCCTCTAGCCTTTACAGCTTATCAAGGCGCGGATGTGGGCGAGGTCTTAGTTGCCGCAAACCGTATCGTAGCGGGAGACTTCGAAAGCTGGTATAACGCTTTCATCAGCCTAGCCGATCGTGTGCACGGCCAAGCGAGCGCGATCGACTCCAACCGTTACCCCGTTTCGGCGAGAAATGCATTATTCCGGGAAGCAACCTATTACCGCTCAGCCGACTTCTTCTTACACGGCAACTGGAATGATTCGAGGATCAACACGATATGGGACAAGCAACTTGCAGCTTTTGACAAGGCAATTTCACTACTACCAGACCCCGCTGAGCGCATCACGCTTCAAGGCAAAGGCTTCCAGATCCCGGCTGTGTTCTTTAGTAGCGGACAGCCTGGTCCTCGTCCCACATTGCTATTGTGCAACGGGTACGACGGCTCGCAAGAGGAATTGTACCACGTGATCGGCGCAGCGGCTCTCCAGCGCGGCATCAACGTGATCTCGTTCGAGGGCCCTGGCCAGCCGACAGTCCGTCGCCAGCAGAACCTCGGCTTCATTCCGGAGTGGGAGGAGGTCGTCACCCCCGTAGTCGACTACGTGATATCGCGCGGGGACGTCGACGCCAAGAAGATCGGTCTGTTTGGCCTCTCGTTCGGCGGATACCTAGCCCCACGTGCGGCAGCCTTTGAGCACCGGCTCGCGGCGGTCATCGCCTTTGATGGTCTGTACTCCTTCGCGCAGGCCATTTTCGACCAGTTCGGGCCGCAGATGGAAGCTCTGTACCGGTCGGGCAACGCGAGCGCCTTCGACGCCAACGTCGCGGCGCTGCTCGCGCAGCCGACGGGGGTGCCGACCTCGGTGCGCTGGGGCATCCAGCAGGGCTTGTGGGCGTTCAAGGAGACGAGCGCGTTCGCGTGGGCGACGAAAGTCGAGCAGTACACGTTGGACAACGTCGTAGGAAATATTACTGCTCCCGTGTTCGTCGCCGACGCGGATAATGACATGTTCTTCAAGGGCCAAGCGAAGATCCTCGCGGATAAGCTCGGAGACCGCGCGACGTACCACGTTTTCAAGTCGGCGGACGGGGCCGGGGAGCACTGCTCGCTCGGTGCGGTGGTGTTGAGCGGGCAGGTGATACTTGACTGGTTCCAGGATGTGGTTTGTGCTTGATTTAGGTATCTAACTTATTTACCGAGTTGTTGTAATGGAATTAGACAAGCTTTTGGGGGTTTATTATTTGGGGGATATATAACTAGGTCAATTTGATGATAGATGTTTATGATAATAGGGTTAACTATAATAGATTCTTCTAATGACAGGTACTTACTTATATATCGAATATGTTTAAATAAGACGTTAAATGATTAAGTTAGGTAGTCCTTAATATGCCACAATAATCCGCTTCGCAATGTAATGCCAGATACCTAGGCAAATTTATTACAAGTAAGCCACAAGTAAGCCGCCCATGAGGTTATCAAGGAGATCCGTTTGCGTTTGCGTTTGCGCTGTCAACGCCGGAATCTTCCGTCACCTACTTCGCCCTGGGACTGCAATATCTGCCTTACCCGTAAGAAAGACGAAACACTTACTTATTAATCACCTAGATCTCTTTTGGATAGAGGAGTCGTTTTCTTGGTAACTTCAAACCAATAAGACGGAGCGTTTCGAATCAACGTTCCATTCTTTGCCGCAGAACCGCATTGCAACGCCATGTTGTGCTCGAGGAAAATTTCCCAAAACGGCGAGGATTCAGCAATACCGGAGATAAGAAGCCCTGAAACTTGCAGCAGCTGAATACTCGGAATACCAGGACGACTTGCATATCTATTTTAAGCCTTGGTAGCGCTATCGCTTTTATATCTACATTGCTCCTGAATTGTTTCGTTTATATCAACCCCTTTGTGAAACGTCGTCGTAGGCGAATAATTTCCTCTTCATGTATTTGGGCAAATATTACCCTCTTCCTCCACCTGCATACCTACCTAGCATCTTTCCTCCGTTCAGACATTTCAAGGTTCTACGTCACTGCTTAACACACTATGTGAGGATATATCGGCGCGATGAATGTTCTTTCTACGCTCCCAGGTGTAGACCCGTCAAGAACCCCCCTCATCGACAATCCGAATGGAGACCCGCCAGATTTCGAAGGGGGGCCTACGCTTCAGTGGATAATTCTGGCGACGGGATTTGTGTTGATACCGATTAGTACGATTTTGATTGTCATACGGTTGGTGGTGTCACTTAAGCATAATAGGCAATTACACCTTGACGACTGTGAGTTGTTCTGTATCGGTCTGGCGGAGGTTGGGAATACACGTCATTGCTAACATCAAGATTGTCCATACTAAGGTTTATGTGTCGCGGGAGAAGCCTTTGGGATAGCATACTGGGTGGTATTATATAAGTGTACGCCTTTTGTTATTATCATATCCTCTTCGGCATTCATGGTACTTGGTCTAACTGGGAGAATCTAGTCCAAGTGAAGCCTGGATTGTTCAGACATACGTGGAATGTCCCCGTCAGCGCCCTTACCGTCACAGTATTCGAAGTAAGATTTAACAAGAACCTTCGTTATATGTAAGCCGCTTTGCTAATATCTAGTCCTTAGGGTCATTTTGTCGGAGAGGTCCTGAACATGATCGCGCATGCCTTCGTGAAATCCTCCATTCCGGTATTTTTCATCCGGGTATTCGGTTCGCTAAAATGGGTTCGCTACACCTGTTACGTGCTTACAGTAGCAGTTGTAATCTTCTCTGCTTCCCCTCTCGTATCGCTCGTGGTCGTTTGCATGCCCGTTCCTAGTGAACGCTGGGACTCTGCCTTCGTCGCTATGTGCGCCACGTCTTCTGGGCCACAGACGATAGCCATGGGCATCTTTGCCGTGATATTCGACATCATTGTGGTTATCATGCCCATCTTCATCACGGCTAGACTTGTCATTGACCCAGATAAGAAGAGGAATTTAATAATTGTCTTTCTCATTGGATTCCTGTAAGAACTTCCATGAAGTTTCATAGGCTTAAGTCCGAGATACTTGCTAACACTGTGGTAGTGTGGTAGCTACTAGCGTCACTGGACTCGCGTATAGGATCATCGTACGAGACGGCAATGACCCCCTATGGATCGATGGAAACATAGCCATCACATCGTGAGTTTTCACAATCATATATGGACCAGCTTCCAGACATATTAACTTTGAGCGTCTCTTAGATACACTGAGATCTTTGGAACCGCCATTGTTGGCTGCATACCGGGCCTGCGTGCATTTTGGCTTGATATGACTGACAAGGCCAGGAGATGGTCTAAACTTCCGTCCGGACGACAACACCCTGATAGAAATGAAACCTCGTCTTTGCCAGGGGAGTTTGGGTTCCCGGCGAAAGTTCCCCCATTATCTTCTTCCGGAAGCAGACGCCACTATAAACGTCCGGAAGCCGTGCGTTCTCTAGGGTCTACTCAGGGGCTTAAGGATCAGTTGACCCCCCTGACACCCTTGACCCCTACTCACAGGCCCACTGTAACACTTCACCGTGCTGTCGATAATACGCTTCATTCCGATGTTAACCGTGATGGATACTTAGGGCGTGCTAGACATGGAGTTAGAAGATAAAGAAATTTGCGGATTCTACGGGAGGCAATGGTCCTTTGGCAAAAGAGTAAAAATTCTCAAACGGAGTTCGGATCAATTCGGGGGGCGGGAAAGGGGCAATGGGTATTGGGAAATATTGATTATTATATCCATCACATACATCAATCTACTGGAACTCTCAAGGGAGTGCAGTTTGAAACATTGACCGCACAGTTGAATCCTACTGGGATTATCTACGAAGAATTCACGACAGGGTTAGACACAGTGAAACTGCGTTCTTGAGATGTCTGTGTAAGACTTGAAGTGCTCTTCTTTTCAATTTTCTATGGTGGCTTTCCGATATTGAAGTTCACTCCTGAGAATAGAGGGTAGCTCGAGTTTATAACATATTCTACATTACAGACGATGGACTGGGAGAATGGTATACCGAGCTCTCCATAGGAAATTGAAAGTTCCAGATTCCTTGAGAGACTAGGTAAGTATAATTTACTAGTATTCTGGTGCTAATTCCACTTTAGCTACCATATCGAAGTAAAGGACAGTTAAGGCACCTGCTTATTATCTCTCTTAACAGAAGCACATACACCCCTTTTCATATCTCTTACCCCATACCCGGGTGCTTCTGTCCGCTCAGCGCTTTCTCAGCTCCCTGATACGTGTAAATCTTCCTCGCAAACTCCTCCGACGTGATCGGCTCTCTATCTTCGTCCCCTTCCGCCCGTATGCCTCCTATCTCATGCGAGCGTCGTCTGACGAAATCCACGCGATCCTTGCGCAACGCCATGAACCTCTGCAAAACGTCTGGAATGCCCTCGGACGAGTCCACGTCCCGCAGGAGGTACCCCAGCGCTTCGGCGTCTTCGATGGTCATGTTGGAGCCCTGCCCGGCGAGCGGGGTCACCGCGTGCGCGGCGTCCCCGATGAGGAGCGCCTTGCCGGAGTACCAGGTGTCCAGGGCGATCACGTCGCGGATCCGCCACGCGTCGATCTTGTCGTGCCGGAAGAGGTTGACGAACGCTTCTCCGAACTCGGGCGCGAATTCCTCGACGACTCTGGCTGTGGGGACGTCCTTGATGATGGCTTTCTTGGCCGAGTCGAATTGTTCGGAGAACTCCTTCTCGGAGGTATACCCGACTACTTGTAGGGAATGGGGAGAGGTGGTGTACACAAGGATGTGCTTGTTCACTTGAGGACCTGAACTTGCATGCGCGTTGGCTAGGCCAGCTTCGGCGGTGGGATTAGACAAGTAAGCAAAGTTGGGATCAGAGCGGAGATCTTCGATAGATAGCTGTGTCATAAATGCTAAAGTATCGTAGGTCTTGATGGACGCCGATATATCCTGATCTCCAAGGATGGCAGCCCGAACCACAGAATGGATGCCATCTGCGCCGATGATCAAATCGCCCTCGAAGAGCTTTCCATCCTCAGTCCACACTTTCCCCGCCGCAGTGTCGACTTTCGCCACCTTCGCATTCTGAATGATCTCAGCCGGCGCGCCGGGAAACTCGGAACTAGTCGCAAACCGCATCAGCTCACTCTGGAGCTTAGCCCGTTTAACCAGCACCGAAGGAGCGCCGCCAAACCTCGCTCTCGTGTCAAAGTGGACAGTTTTGAGCTCTTCGTTATTGGGGGTTCTGGTCCAGACGTGGGTCATGACGACCATGTCAAGATTCTCAGGCTTAATGCCAGCCTTTTGCAGGAGATTAAAGGCATTGGAGACGATCGACATTCCATAATCGTCTACGGTGAAGTCGAGAGTGCCGCGCTCGAGGACAGTGACTTGGTGCTTGGCACGGAGGAACCCGGCGGCTGAGAGCCCTCCGATGCCGCCGCCGCAGATGATGATTTTCAGTGGCATTTTGCCGGCTTTTCCGGATAACTTATTAAATTAACAGCGTATATGGGAGGTTACGATATCTGGAATCTATAAGGTGTATTAGGAGCGATGCTGTCTTTTGAAGTCGTTTTACGCTTGGGGGCTGTGTATTTAAAGTGGGTGGTAGACAGTAAGAAATCGTAATTGGATGCTAAATTGCATACGGTGACTTACATGAATATCCACATATTCGAGGTAGCATTAGCCTTACGTAGCAAACGGCCTCGACAGAGTCGAAATGTAGCTACTGTTACTTGTTTAGCTTCAGAATTCCAATGTCGTACTCGATGGTGACATTTCCCATATTAGATGAACAGCGTGTGTATGACGAGGTGGAACCAAACAGTAGGGAAACAACTTCAACATGACGTGAATAACTCCAAATCACCGATGTATAGGAATGCATAGGTAATTATACGTATTAAACATACTCCTTTTCTGAGATATCTTATCTAGAATCCTGACACTGGCCAGTCGGGATATATATACACTCCCTCAGACTCAGGGGCGTTTATCCCAGATCGACGTTGTACTACTAGAATTTCAGTACAAGGTAGCAATGACTCATGCTATGTTAAACAGCTTCGAAGCTGCCGAGTTGGAGTCAAGCTTTTCGCGAGGATTAGCTCTCTGCTACTAGCCGGCGTGCCACAACACGCAAACAGTCATGTCAAATCGCTAGGGTCAAAGCTCAGATGCGGGTCGACACTTGAATCTTGGTGGCATTAACATGCAAGTCCACTGAACTCGGGGGATAGCTATCAAACCGCTATACTACCAAAAGGTATAACGTCGTCAACTCGAGGGGTGGACGTTGCTATCTCGACCTATAAAGACCGTAGTGTGACTAATGTGTCTTCAGTTTCGCGCAAGCTTGTAGGAGGTACTTGTCTATTGGCTGCCCGGTGATAGATCAGGCGTTATCCAAGATGCCGGCTTTCTGTCGATCTAACCTAGATGTACCCGGATAAAGAGTAAATGTGGTCGAAGTTTGTCTAAAGGTCACTTTTCTCTAACTGCCTTTCTCCGAGACTATCTTTCTCACAGGGGCCAAACGCCCAATCCCAAATACCGCTTACTTTCGGTTGGTCAAACGGCGCTCCGTGTTTGAGCGGGTGTTGACGAAGTCAGGATTGTTCAGAGTCAGCTCTACGCCTCCAGAGAGGATATGATCGACTGCTTCGACACCTTGCATAAAACTAGTTTGAAAAGTCAGCGCCCGAAGATAGATAGGTACCTATGGAACATATCAATAGACCCATCTGTGATCTTGGTTGCCGACTTCATATTTCTAGGCCCTAAACCGACCCCTAGAAAGAATATCTTTCTTTTGGAGGTACGGAAGAGCTTCCGCTAAGACCCCGTTGCGCTCTAAACTAGGAGTGGGGTATCCGTGGTCGAAGCGACGCACGTACGTACTGACAATCTCATCTTCCGGCTCTAATAAGTTGGTGTTAATAAGCTCCTGAATTGAGTCTTCAAGCAGGGTCTCGTGTTTAACGGGTTTGTAAGAAGACTCAGAGATAAGAAGACTCAGAGACTTCAAGCATGATTGACCAATAAGGCTTAGGCCATGCATCCGACGACGCAGGATTCTTCTCGTTGGCAAGCTGTTTAGTTGGAAGTTTAACGTCCTTGCCCGGCTGGTTGAAGGGTGAATAATTGGAGAAAATAGTGGCGCGGTAGAAGGGACAGTTATCCTCAACGAAATACAACTGTCGATTCCCTGTAATTAGTTTCCATCAAGTTTAAGAGTTTGGTTATAGAGACTCACCCAGCATTTGTCCCCTATACGTGAAGGGCGTTCTCCGCGAATATCCAACCGCCTCGGAAGCGGACATAGCTGACTCTCTATATTCACTCTTCAAATTTAGTAACTGGTCTATCTCTAAGTGGATGAGAGGAGTGCGACTGTTCCTGTCTCAAGAGATATACGTCAATAAGTTGGGGAACTGACCTGGTGGGTATACCAATCAGACTCTTTGGGAAGGGCCTCGTCGAGGCAGTCGTCGAAGTACTTATAATGCGAAAAGATAACTTGGCCGCCAATATCGAACAACTACGCGGCAAGTTGTTCCATAAGTATTCTATTGCCCAACCCGGCTACTCACAAATCCCCCAGGAGTCACATCTGTAGATGCAAGACCACCTGGAGTCTCGTTGGAATCAACAATAAGCCGTGATGCCTAGTTTTGTAGCGAATAGGTTAGGAGGATTCTCTGTAACTAGCGATATAAGGGTTTTTACTGTCTGTTGGAGGCGTTTCGCAGCACCTAAGCCCGTAGGGCCAGCACCAATGACTAGAAGATCAACGTCACTTGTAGTAATTCATCAGCATCAATTAGCGGTCAGACATAGAAAGTTGGTCTGGTCTCATACATCTCTTTGCTCGCCATGTTAATTATTTATGGAGGAGTAAATAATTCAAAGATAAGTCGATAGTATATTCTAATATCAGTTGCTTCTAAAGCGAGCTGACTTGAACCTCTGGAAGTTTAAGTCTTATTGAATAAGGTAGTTAGTTAATGTAGAAAGTAGGAAAATAGCTAACTGAAGTCTCCTCATGGAAGGTGTTTTGATCTCCAGAGTAGACGAAGTTTGAGCCAGGTACCTAGCAAGGTAAAAAAGCGAAGGACTCGCCAAAGTGTCAAATCAGATCAAGGCATTGAAATTATGTCCTGTCGTTCACCCTCCATTACGCAATGTTAGGTGCAGGTACCGAACGTGGACGTATCCGACCCTGGGACATAAACCCCCCTTAATTGCTATTCGACCATAAAGAAACGACCCCTGAATTCAGATCTTTGAAGCTAATAGGATAGTAGAGCTGAGTACTATGTAAGTGACCTTGACGAAGCACGCGAAAAGAGAATCAAATGTTTCAATGCCCCTCCTAATGCCCCTCCAGATGCACGTCACCCCTACTAGGTACTCTCCCCTCAACCTCCCCCCTGCTAATCTGCCAGGAGATGATTCTCATTGACTACATGGAACCGATCTATTTCAATCTTCGATGCTGACCAGTTTATAAACTAATTACCTCTACTTTTGACGCTTTGGTTTATGTTTAATCCGTCATTTCCCTGCTGCTTGTATGAAATAATTATAGCGATATTGATAATAGATTGTTGTCGCAAGGCGATGAAGGCAAAATTTCATAGCCATGCTAAATTCGTAGATTGTCCAAGATCAGCGTGATCTTCTCACCGCTATGTCTCGCGGCTACCAGTTCAACAGGTCAATCAAGCTGTCTGCGGTAGTTACTAAATTTATCTTACGATTTTAAGATAGGCCTTCCTATGAACACTACTTCGTTTATAAAGTTTCAACCTTTCATATCATAATTAGGTACTTAGACAATACTGGTCACACTTCTTAAGATCACTATAGGAATTTCTTCAACCATGACCAACCAAATGTATATTCTAGCGTCACCAACCTGGAATCGCCTTCTTCGTGCTGATTCATTCGCGCCTATTATGTTGAAATGAAATCTTTCTTGACATGGTCAATTCCGGCAGTTCGTACTCTTTACGGGGCTCTTCGGAATTATTTCTATCCCCCGAAGACCCAAACAAGGGCCAAAAATTAGCGCTATCCACCCCCCCCCCCCCCCCCCCCCCCATTAAATCAATCTCGGTACCAGCTTTTAATACCTTTATATGTATCTTTTCTAGAGATTAGCGTGTTTTTTCGTGTGTTTTGACGCGTTTGTACTTAAATTGACATTTTTGAAAATATATAAATTTATTATATTGGATGAAATGTAATGTAATGGTATGAGATTATTGAATATTATAAAATACGTAATACAAGATAAGTACTTATATTAATTGAAAATATTGTTGTAATGTGTAAAAGAAAAATAATTGAATAAAATAGTTATTTCAAATCAAGTTACATTTGAATAAACATTAATATTTAATCGAATTCATTAAATTTTACAATGAAAATTTATTTCAATGAATTTAAACCACATTTTGCGTTCGTTTTTTTATATTTTTTTTATTATAAATTTTATTTAATTAATTATATATTTTAAAAAAAATAAAAATATTAAACGCGAATATAATTTAAAAATTAAATATATGAAATTGGTTTTTTTTTAATTAAAAATATAATTTAAAATTAAATAAATTTATTAAATAAAATATTATAATAAATAAATAATATATTAAAATAATTATTAATATAATTATAAATTTAAAAAAATATTATATAATAATTTTTTATATAATAAAAATTATAATTGTATTTTTATTATAATAATTACGTTTTAAATAAAAAATTATAATTTTTTAAAATTTATTATTTAATAATATAAAATTTTATAAAAATTAAAAAAAATTAAAAATAATAATAAATTATTATTTTATTTTATAATAATAAAATATTAATAATTTTTAAATATTATTATAAAAATATATATTTAAATATATAAAATTTTTTAATAAAAATATAAATATTTAATTTTTAACATTTTTATATTAAAATTTATAATATAATAACGTAACATTATATTTAATTAAAAAAAAAATGTAAAAATTTAAAAACCATTTATTTAATTTTAAATAATAAAATAAAAATTATTTTCGATATTATTATTAATTATTTAATATATTGTTAATATAATAATAAAAATATATAAACGAGATTTTTTTTTCCGCATAAAATTCTCAAACTTTATTCAACTAGCTGTGCTTTTTGTGCCCCACATGTACGAACACACAGACCAGCGGTCCGGTGGCGCAGCCACCGCAGGTGGCTGATGAGGTCTGAGAACACTGAGATAAATGAAAATAGCCTCAAACGCGAAATATTTCATTGATGTATTGCAGTACATTGGGCTGACAAGGTTCCATATTAAATAGGTGGAGAGGTGTCTTAATGCTATGTTTTGATACGTCAAAACCAGTGGTTTGTGAAGCGCTAATTTTTGGCCCCTGTTTGGGTCCTCGAGAGATAAGCTCAGACCACATATTGCGTTGGGTGTTTTGTACTTCTCCAGCCACAGTATTTTTGGACAGGGCAAAATCTCCGAAACGCGACGCGAAAAAGCAAACCCAGAAGCCTCTCGAATGAAATCAAGATTTATTTAAAAGAAAACTAGCAACTTCATCATTTCTATATTTACTTCGAAACCACTATATGTATATAATTTATTTTCGTGCCATTTAGTAGCAGTCGTTCTTATTTACAATAACTACGTGATATTCTTTGCCTCACAAATCTATAATCATGGAATCGTCACCATTATCATCTGTCTCCCCATCCCCTCCCCAGCTTCCTCAATCTCCTCACAGTCATTTATCTTGGCATGATATAAATTTGTCACATCCTTCATCTGAGCTATCAAGCCTGCCGGATACCCCGTCGCCTATTTCTTCCGAAAGAGAATACAGTGAAGAAGATAATAGCGGAGAAGATGGGCGAGAAAACAAGCAAGGAAGCAACTTTGAAAGCGACTTGGACGACAAATTCGATGACAATCTTAGTGACAATCCTGACGCGAACTTCGACAATAATTCCAATAACGACGAGAATATACAGACCCCTGACCAAGTGTCAAGTAAAGTAGCCGAAGAAACTAGCAAATTCTGGCGGAGAAGACGTTGGCGTGGTAAACGATGTGGCCTAAAAAGCTTCATGGAAAGCTGGCTTTTAGGGAAAACCACGACTAACAACCGCTCGGGCTCGAGAGCGCATGAGATGGCCCGAGTCCTTCGAAGCCCACATATCCGAGAACGCCTGAGCGAAATAGGCATTCGAATGTATTTCGAAGAAGAAGAGAAAGATATCCCATACATCAACGACCTTCGCAAGGAATTGCCCCGTTTGGCATCCAAGCCCGCTTTCAAGAATTCTGACCATGCGTTACCTTGTATAGAACCAGGTAACGGGCCTGGTGCCGCCAGCGAGATTCGTCACGGGGACAGGGTTAATAGCGCCGTGGAGAACTCTTGGCCCCAAATACAAGACGCTTCGCCCAAGCTTGCTGGGTTTCTTACAACGATATTGGGTCACCAAAGAAGCAACCAAAAATCCTATTTGGCCAGGCTCAGTAGTGACCATTTTCACAACTCGGCGAGGGCGTATATGGTGGCCGCGTTGATATTAGGGGCTTATAGGCCTAAGACTTGCGATTTCTTACCTTTAACTATAGGCATGTACCTTCATAGTAACGGGGTACAAAGTCGCGTAATAAACACTCTTGCGCAGTTTGGCATATGTCCTGCATATAAGACTATTAAAAAAAGACGGGAGGAAATGTCTTCTTCTCAGGGGCGCGTACCAAGTACCCACACCTCAGTTGGTCCAGCGGGCCCAGCTGGTATCCTTAGCCCAGCACCTACAGCTGCACCTACAGCTACGCCTGCAGCCCAGCAGCTCAATCCTATTAGTAGCGGCCATGCCGAGTTCGCCCCACAAATACAAACGGACGACGCACTAACGGTCCCTATGGCTACGGCTAATGTGGCTGATATGGCCAATGTGGCTAATGTGCCTGTCTGAGGAATTGAGGATTTTGAACTTTGGGATTTTTAATAATGTTCAATGTTGTAACGCGATTTTAAACGATACATAATATTAAAGATCGACACATTATTTCACGTTTCTAACCATACTTACCTCGTTATATTTGATGCCGGACTGTTAGTTATGTGATTGTATCAAGGATATATCGTATCTGGCCTCACTTGTGCTATTTGACTGGACAAAAACTCCCAATCATGTCCCCCCCGGCAGTTAATCATACTTCTGATGATGTCGCGCAGGACGCTGCCGCTAAGCTAGCCCTCAGTGAAGGTCTGCTAAAGCGCGCCGAGTTGTTACAATCCGAGCTTCAACGTTTTGCGGATCATCTTTCCGAAGTATACAGCGATTATTTCCAACACATGCCAACGTATGTGCATACATCATTCACCAGTGAACTGAAGGCCGAGGTCGAAAGCTTAGACAGAGCTCTCCGTGATGCCAAATCATCGGACCCTCTGGCCTCACATCGCGCCCAGTCTACCAATCTCCCATTCCTCGAACCTGTCTGGGATACCGCGAAGAGGTCCCGGGATGTGGTGAGACTACGATGTGCTGTATCTACTGGTCCGTTTAAGAAACCCATCTTAGCTCCCGGTACTCGTATTGTTCGAACTCAAGGCGAATCGCAGCCCTTTAGGTCAGGGAGTTTTATCATTGATGTAATCGCAGATGGCGGCCATTCATGGTATAAAGTCTCCTCAATGACTAATAAAAGGCTACTATTTGACCTGGCAAAGGAAGCAATATTCTGCGGAGATAGTGATGAGGACGAGGAGAGCAGCGGGAACGTAGTTGAGGACTACTCGGATATCCCCCTTGTGAAGCTAGCAAGGAATCTAGCTGACACAGCTAAGGGACATCGCATTCAAACGAAGAATCCAACTACATTTCTTATTCTACCACGCATAAAGGAGGGAGAGAATCCCGAAGTCGATAAAGTCCTCGAGGTTTGTCGCCAGCTAGGTGTTAATACGCTCTGTAGCGGTGCCTTGCCCCCAGCTCCGCCTCTCTCAGATGATCTCCTTCACATAATGGCCCCAAGCCCAAAAGCGAATTTCACGGCAGTCTTAAACATTGATACTTCCCTCCTTGTTGCTCTTGCGTCTGACTTTTCTCATACCAAAGTCACTAAACAGCCATGGTTTAGCCATTCGCACAATGATCACGCTGATCTAGAGAGTGAGCAGTCGATGCTTTCGCTAGTCTACCCAATGATAGGTAATCATAAGCTTGTCTGCACAAAGGAAGCAGCTGAAACATTCTTCCATATTGTTGACACTCTAGCAACCGATTCTGAAAAGGCGCGTGCCTATTTGATACTTGACTCTAATTCTGGGAAATCCCAGGAGCAGCGAGTCAAAGAATTACAATCCTTGTCGATTCATCATGTTCCGTCCAACTTGCAGTTCCCCATTGATATCGTTGACATGAACGAGAATAACTGCCAGGCTCGTTTTACCGATCTAATCAAGGAGAAGCTGAATGGTGTGTTAAATCCTGGCAGATCCGTCTTTTCCTACGGCTGGGCAAGCGGGCGCACCACGTTAACCTGCAACTCGGTCTTCATCAAACAACTCGAGAAAGACCTCGAGCAGCTTCCTACTCTAGGGGACGTACCCTGGCCGTCAATATGGGCTTTCTCTACGTCGAGGCCGTTTGTCGGCGTTCCCAAGGATATTCGGAAACGCATACGGAAGCATATCGGAGACTGTAGTGTAGCTTGCACTTGCGGAATTGTTGAGCTTTATGGCCACCAGAGTAACGTTACGATTTTATAGCATCTAAATATCGCTCAGAATATGTCAACATTATGCTGTCTTCTCCGTGGGTCTTGACTTGCGGAAAAAGCCATACCAAGGCTCGGTACCTGATGACACGACAATCCCTGAGGTATTTCAGTTAGACTTTCCTCGGTCACTCGGAATCTTCTATCTCGGTAGCTACCCAGTGTGACATGATCCACCTCCGTTTACATGACAGGATGTGTCTTTTCCATCTTGTTTCAATGGCCCAGTAACAAAACTATGCCAATCAATTAAAAGCCGACTTAGTAAAATATCTTTGTCCAAATATTTTCTTTTCCCAGTTCTTCGGTGCGTGATCGCAGCTAGGGTTGCTATTAAAGGCAGTCAATTCCAATAAGTGACGCAATAATGCATCAATATGCAACCCCTCACAGCTGATATAGTGGAATGAGTGTTTGGACCTGGAGATCGGGAGAACGTTTAATCTGGGGATCCAACCCGGCATGTCGTTCATACTACTGTTGATCCGATGAGCCTCCGTAAACCAACATCCCCGGAGTTTTTCCTTTGCGTAATTGGAGCGTACGTGGGTATGAGTTGGAGTTATCTAGATAGTGCTGCAGCATCAATGCATCACCAATGCGGGGAACGGGAGGAGACGAGCTGCTATGCTACTCCACGGCTTGGAGAAGCTTGAAGTTATATAAGTGATCATGATGGGAACTATGAACTATTGTAGAAGCCACCAGAGAGCCTTTAAAGCCTTTAAAATTGAAACATGGCGCTTCTATTAGGATCAGTTATATGGTTTATGAGCTCTGGGGTCTTAGCCGTCGGGCACATATTTCCAGACTGCATAAACGGACCCTTGGCTTCCAATGATGTCTGCAATAAAGACCTCTCCGTTGGAGAACGGGCGAAAGCTTTGGTTGCGGCCCTCAAAACCGATGAGAAGTACGATCTGTTAGTTAGCACGTCACCCGGAGTTGAGAGACTGGGACTACCAAGCTATGAATGGTGGCGTATGTATTCTCCTTTTTAAATACGAGTAGTTATGATGAAAGTGTTAATAATATTTTACAGAAGAGGCTCTTCACGGAGTTGCGTCCTCTCCGGGAGTTAAGTTCTCGGATTCGGGTGACTTTTCTTATGCAACATCCTTTCCGCAGCCAATTCTCATGGGCGCTGCATTTGATGATGAGCTTATCGAAGCTGTAGCAACGGTCGTCAGCACCGAAGCTAGGGCATTTAATAATTTCAATCGGTCAGGATTAGACTACTGGGTATGAGTGTTTTTATCCTTTGTCATATCTTGGCCCCTTTACCCCTATTCTGGCGCACTGACTAGCTTATTTCACCTGCTGGAAGCGTATACGCCGGCGAGTGAATCCATCGCACATGTTACTTGTACAGGTTTTTTTTTTACAATTGCAATCATTAACCTTTCAGCCATAGACTCCTAATATTAACCCGTACCGTGATCCCCGATGGGGGCGGGGCCAAGAAACCCCTGGCGAGGACCCCTTTCATCTGAGTTCTTACGTGACAGCCCTGATAAAAGGTCTTCAAGGCGGAGAAGACCCTGAAATCCTTAAAGTGATTGCTACTTGCAAGGTGGGTTCCTAGGCATCTGAGCACAATTTGAAGATCTTTCAACCTGGATGTAGACTTGATACTAACTTGGCAATAGCACTTCACCGCATATGACATTGAAGATTGGTTAGGAAATGAGCGCTATGAATTCGACGCAATCGTCACTCCTCAAGAGCTAGCTGAATACTATATGCCCCCGTTTGAGGCTTGTGTTCGCGCGAACGTGGGCTCCATTATGTGCTCGTATAATGCTCTGAATGGTGTTCCGACTTGTTCCAGTTCGTATCTTCTCCAAGACATTCTTAGAGATCACTGGAATTGGACACGCGAATACCAATATGTTGTCTCGGATTGTGATGCTCTTCAAAATGTTTACAAGCCTCACGAGTATAGAGATACCCGTGAGGCATCTGCTGCTAGTTCTCTATTGGCGGGGACTGATCTCAATTGTGGCACATATTATCAAATTCATCTACCTGCGGCTTACGAACAAGATCTCATCAACGATACCACGCTCGATCTTTCTGTCACACGATTATACGCAGCGCTCATCAAGTTGGGTTACTTCGACTCGGAGGACTCGAACGAATATCGCTCCCTTGACTTTTCTGACGTGTCTACCCCTGACGCCGAAAACCTTGCTCGGAGAGCTGCGGAAGAGGGTATCGTACTGATTAAAAATGATGGCACCCTGCCCCTCCAGATATCTACCGAGAGCAACCTCACCGCCGCTTTTATCGGAGACTGGGCGAACGCAACGACGGATATGCAGGGCAATTATCAAGGCGTAGCCAAGTATCTACACTCGCCGTACTACGCAGCCAGCCAAGCCCCCAATATCAATGCCATATATGCAGGCATCCCAGGTGATCCGACAACTGATGGCTATCCCCGAGCTTTAGAAGCCGCGGCAGATGCAGATATTATTATATACGCAGATGGGCCGACTACGGCGAGTGAAGCTGAGAGCAAGGATCGTACCCTAATCCGTTGGTCTGGCGAGAAGATCGATATCATGACTCAACTTGCCAGTCTTGGTAAACCATTCGTCCTCGTGCAGTTAGGTGGCCAGCGCGACGATGCCCCTTTTATCGACCACCCCAACATCTCCGCCATACTCTGGGCCGGCTATCCAGGCCAATCAGGCGGGGATGCTATCCTGAACGTATTAACAGGCAAAGTCGCCCCCGCCGGCCGGTTGCCCGTGACGCAATACCCGGCGCATTACGTCGAGGACGTGCCCATGACCGACATGAACCTCCGCCCCAACCCGGAAACCGGCAATCCCGGCCGCACGTACATGTGGTACGACAAGGCGACCGTACCCTTCGGCTTCGGCCTGCACTACACCAACTTCAGCGCCTCAATAAGCGCGCCCGAAGACGAGTACTGGGACATCGCTGACCTAACAAGCTCTATCACGAGCACCGCAGCACATAAAGACCAAGCTCCATTCCAGACCATCCCCGTGACGGTGTCTAATACGGGCGGTACGACATCCGACTTCGTCGTTCTGGGCTTCGTAGCCGGCGCCCACGGGCCGGAACCTTACCCTATCAAGCGCCTCGTCGCGTACAAGCGGCTGCACGACATCGCGGCGGGCGAGGCGCAGACGGCGAACTTGACGCTGTCGCTGGGCAGCCTGGCGCGCCGCGACGAGGGTGGGAATTTAGTGCTGTATCCTGGGGAGTACAGCCTGCTTGTTGACGTGCCCACACAGGCGGTGTGGAACTTTACCCTAGAGGGAGAGCCGGTTGTGCTGGATGAGTGGCCGCAGGATACGGGGAGGTGAGAGTATCACCAGGTAGTTTTCCTTAAGGGGCTAAATTTGACACCGAGATAAAGAGATCTATTTGAGTGATAGAAAGTATACCTGCTATTGTACGAATAGATTTTCAGAGGACAATCTGTTGTAATCCCAGTGTTATCAGCAACCGATACTGTTACCCCGAGGTTTCTGGAGTGCCTGTCCTGGCACGTTTTGTTCCCGGGTGTTGAACGCATTTCGGGAGTTGATAGAGAGGTTTGTAGGTTATCTGAGTCTTCGATTAGTTTGCGTTTATCATCGCGCTGTGAACTGGGGCTTTTCTCCTTCTGCCTTGTTTGTACCTTCCTGACCAGGTTCTTGAAGCTCGGCCACCTCACCATCCCCCCTTTCTAGCTTTTTCATCTTTCTAAGTTGATGGGACTGCTTAATCTGAGCCATATGATTTTGTAGTGTGGAAACTATTATTGTAGGGTCCCAGTCCCATGAGAAAAGTTTGTAACTACCTAGGTGTCAGGGATCCCACTTGGGAACAAAGGGACTTTGGAGGACAAAGAAGATGTTTGTATATAGCTCTGACTTCAGAACTATCCTAGTTAAAGTTCCTTACGGAACAACGAAGTTGTTTCCTCACCTAATGCTCTACGGCGTGACACTAGGTATTTGATCCTCATTACTACTCATGGAAACCGTAGCACCTCGGTCAAGTAAATACTTGGCTACTTCGTTATGACTCGGCCATATGGCTGCTTCAAGCGGAGTTTCTAAACCTGGAAATCGAAAATTCACGTCCGACACCTTTACAGGAGGACGGTAATTTGACCGCTTCCAGCTTCCCCATCAGCACCACAATAAAAAGAGCCTGATTTCCATATGTTGCTAATGGTAGTCTTTAATATAGTTCCGTATTCATTATCATCCAGCTTTACCTCGGTTTTGCTCTCAATCAGATACCGGCTGACATGAGGAATCTTGTGATACGCCGCAAGAATAAGACGAGACGGTGGAAGAGAGCATATTTCTTGATAGATAGGGTCCAAGTTAGTAATGTCGTCCCAGAATATATTTTGCAGAATCCTCATGACACTCATCAATCCCAACACCTCCACAATGAGTCTCATCGTATGGGTTGAATGGCTTTTAGCTTTTGAGGCGTAGCGTATCCAATTACCCCTAGCGTAAGCGGCAAATGGGCAAGCCTTTACAAGGTCGCCTTACTCATATGTACTGTGTTGGCTTACATGAGTCAAATACGAAAGGCATACTGCAGGTATGGAATTGGTGGCTTGCTCTTTTCCCATTTCTTTGGATATCTCGTACTCCTTTCCTATCCTTGTACCCTTCTCAAGTGACGTTAAATGCTCTTTGACGGAGTAGTGCGCCAGTTGTATGGTTACAAAAATCTTGGGTCGAACCGCCGAGAAGCTGTACGTGAAAATATCGTCCCATTGGAATTCCTTTTCTTCCGAGGTCATAAGGCTGGAACAGAATTTTAGAATCTCCATCGGGTTGGGCGCTCTCTTTCTTGGGTCAAATCGAGGTTCTCCTGTTACATTCACCTCAATGGCGTCGACTAGTTCATTGATAAGTAGGGGTCTACCAGAGTAAACAAGGAATTGCAGGATCCGTATCGCATAATGTAGTCACTCTTCGGGTATTCCTGTCAGGATCCTGGCATGTCTCGTCTAAAGTTTTTGGTAGAGTCTTAAGTGCATCCTGGACCATTGGATAATTAATGCAACCTTTGAGGGTGTCAAGCTGGCATGCAGCCCAACGAAACCAAATTTATTCCAGTTAATCATGTCCGGAGACTTAAACAGTGGATTATGTGTCTACCTACCTCTTACATCCCGTTGGATTTCTCTATCAAGCTGGTAACAATTTCTTCCTGCACATCTGGTCGATTCTGCCATATTTTGAGCTGTCTGGATGTCTGAAATCTCGACAATATACACGCCTTGATATCTTCTCCTATTTCGTCATTTTGGAAAGGAAGAATGTCTTGTATAGGGACCCACTTCTCAATAGCTGATTTGATGTCCAGTTCCAGACGGCTTGTCATAAAGAGGTGAACGTTTCCGTGTGACTCGTGGAAACTTTGAAGCCAGTCAAGCAAACCTTCGTTCGACGGCGACTGTAACGTCGAGCATTCATCTAGGGCGTCGAGTACAATCCATAGTTCACCGGCCTGCTGAGACATCTTTTGGAAAGTCGAGCGGAGCAATCCGATACTCGGTTGACTTCCATTACACGAGGTAAAGAGCGAATCTAAAGGAGTCCGAATGCTGCTTGCTCCACGATTTTGAGAATATAACTGATGTATAAAAGATCTCAATACACTTTCAAGAGTCTGCTTAGTTGCATCGTTGAGGTCAAAAAAGAAATATAGGGTGCCCTGAGAGCAGGTCTCATCACCCTTCAGGTCGTCAATAACAGTCGAGCTAAGGACTGTTTTGCCGCATCCCGGTATGCCATGAATCCAGAAAACCGAGCGCTCTCCGGTTTTCCAATTTGAATATTCCGCTTTATGAAGAAACCATTGGCCAGTACCTGGAACATGTCTCTCTCTTGCACGGTTGAAATTGGTGCAAAAGTCGGGCGCAGAAAGCCAGGTTTTAAGCTTGCTGAGATGCTGGTCGTCTTTGACACCGTCGACGCTAATTCGCATGGAATTTATATCTCCCCGGACTAGGACATCATTGTCACCTAGTAAATTCGTCAGTGATACTAAGTATATAGTAGAATTAATAGCACACTAACCATCCTTCATGACACCCGACAAGCTCCGCTCAGCTTCTACCCTGTTCTGTGCAATGTATCGCAGCAGATCTTTTGCAAAAGCAGCCGCGGTCATTGCCGCATAACCTTGCCACCTCTTATTATTATGCGTGTCCGAGTAGGCACATATCCCGCGAATGGCTAGACAGGGAAAATGATTCATAAGTCCTGCGGCTTCCATTTCAAAGCACAAAACATCCATTTCCTCCGAAAGTCTGTCTCGTATCCGCGCATCTTTCATCAACTGGTTTGCCGAAGCAATGAGACCGTAGTGGATTTCAATTTTATCTCGCCCTTCAGTTCCTTCGGCTCGGGCGACGATATTTGACTCGTTATTACCACATACCACTAAGCAGTCTTCATTAGGTCCAGCTTGGTGCGTAAACTCAGAGTGGTATAATACGTCCGTGCTATCATCTGGTCGTTTGAACTTCCTCTGCAGTCGGGGTTTCCGCTGGAGAAGACCATCGATAGTCCTCTCAATTGAGTGACCATCGGTAGCATAATCAGCTTTAAGCACGCTTAGCGCCCCCAAAATGGCTTGTGGCGGTTGGTTGAGATGCCCCGTAACTGTGAACTTCTGGTCCTGCACCGTCTTCCCGTAGTCATACTGAAAGACGCCACCATTTCCATTGCCAGGAGCACTCACGACGACATCGCCTAAGCGAATATCATGCGTCGTACTTGGTGCACCTCCACCGATACCTACCATTAGGCCAAGCCGGACATTGGGAAAACTTCGCACCATATCCCTAGCAACGGCTGCAGCATTAACAAGCTCATACTCCTCTTGAGGTAAGGCTGCAATTACAACGGAATGCTTTCCAATCTGACCTAATACATAGGTGTTGTTGTCGTTGACGGGAATCCATTCTGGCCTGTCATGTCTTTGATCAAGTAATGCTTGCGCAGCAACAAGCTCGGTTGTAAGAGCACAAATCCAGCCTATCGTATAATTCTCGGGATCGGGCATAGTAAATGAGGAGAATCTGTTTAGGAAGTTGTTAGATATATCGCAGTTCTCACTAGGCGTCATCTCTTGACATTTGCAAGGCTTACTTGTTTGGTAGTTCTCTAATACCAAAGTGTCCCAGCAAAGATTAGGCACCTAATATTAACTAGTATCTGACCGCCTACTCTACTCAATATTTGATGTATGTTTCACTCATAAGAACTTGAAGACAGCTCAAGAGCCACCCAGATAATTCTACTCTCGATGGAATCAATTATATCAAAAAACAACCAGGCATGATCAGAAATTATGCCTTAGGCCGGTCTGCATGTAGGCTTACCCAATATGACCACAAGAAAAACGGCTGAAACTCCCAAGCCAAGGCAGGCTGAGCGGATAGCGAATGAATTTCTTTGGCTACTCTGCAAACAAGGCAGACTCGATATATCTGCACTATTACGTGCATAATCTATTCGTACCCCCTTGTAATCTGCATAGTGCTGCGCATTAGTTGAAGAATTGGGTAGTAATCGACGATAGATCCAAGATACTCCCGACCGAGTACGTTTTCAATCCATTGTAAAGTATTTTGAAACTTGCATAATATTTCATAAAAAGCTTAACTGCTCTTTTCTAAGAGTCTTAAAGTTTGTTAATGGAATTACTGTCCAATCCTCGATCAATGCACAGCACCTTGTTTATAGCCGGCACTAATAATATCAATCTTCCTATTTAATCTCTACTGGACCTCAATGCGCACAGCAACAGAGCCTCTGACTGTTTGCAAGACTATGAGATCATGGTCATATTTGATGTCCTCAATAGTAGTTTCGTACAAGCGAGCTCTGGGTAAAACGCGGAAAGCTAAGGCAGCTGTCATGAGAAAGAGCTCACAATAGGCCAGACTAGAAAGTGACGATTAGAAATACAATGCTTAAGACAAGCATGTCATATCAAAGGGTAACTTACTAAATACCGAGACATAATCTTGTGCCTTTTCCGAATGAAATTAACATCTTCTCCAAAGCATAATTCGGTTGGCCGTCTACAATCCATCGCTCGGGAATGAACTCGTCAGGACTTGGAAATATTTCCTCGTTGCTATGGTTGATAACCGAAGTCATCCCAATAGGGGTGCCCTTCGGAATAACCCATTGGACTTTGCAATCTTTGCTCTTATAGAATAAATCTTCTGTCCGTGCTATTCGAGCTGATCTATGCGAAACGCCGGGCGTCAGGCGCAATGCTTCGTGCACTACGGCCCATAAGTACGGGCGTTGCTCCAAGTCAATCCACTTTAGGTTGAGAGGGTCGACTCCTTGTAAAGCCTCCATCAAGCGAGCATATAGCTCTGGTTGTGCAAGAAGGTAGTACGTGATATATGTAAGTGTTGCCTGCGAGCTCGATTAGCCAAACCAGCAAGTTAATCCTATCCGTCGCAACTGACCGCCGTGGTTTCTGTCCCAGCAGCTATCAAATTAAATCCTTCCCCTGAAAGACGATACATGCTCTTTTCGTGATCTGGCAATACATCCGATTCCATCACGTCTGCGAATACCCTGCTATTTTCCGGGTTGTCGATAGCTGCCTTTACGTATTTGGGTATGATGACATTCATCCATTGTAACATTTTCCTTACATTCTCCCCCATGAAATTGCCTATCAGCGGAGAAAACCCGGCAAGTATCCTAACGGGAGTATTGTATCTAATCAAGTACGCGCTTTTGAAGAAATAGCTGACCCATGTTGCGAAGTTGGGTTCCCAACCATCTTGGTCGACGAATCCCATCGGTTCACCAAAAGCATACTGCGATATGACTGTAGCCCTCAAAAGTTAGTATTAACCTCTTAGGTACCTGGGTAACTTTGGGATCAGTAGTTCTAAAATGATACTTTTAACGAAGTTGGTTCTTAATACCAACGAGGAATTTTGGTAGTGAATAGGGTAAAAAGGATAATAAGAGACCATTCTTGATGCGTACTATCTGCCGTGAAGCAGTTATATGCTTCCTTAACATCGAACGGACCCCTATTCCCAAAGTGCAGCATCTTATCTATAGTGCGCTGCGCAAAATCATGCACTTCTCCTTCGAGCTTTAAGACTTGCTGCCGTGAGAAGAATTTGGCAAAAGGAGCCCTTCGGATCCGATGCAATTCATGTGCAACAGTTGAGAAACCAGTCACCGACACAGGGCTGGATGCGCCGGTATTGAGTTGATGCTGCCACTTGTCCCGAACGCGGTTCCCACCGGCGTAGATCTCGTCTGTGAAATACGGATCATTGCAGTGAAGCTCATCGGGGTTGATCCTCACAATTGGTCCTGCAGTCCATGAGTATTATGTTCAAGTAGCTTCAAGCACGAAAGCAACAACAAAGGTTTACCATATTTCTCATGCATTTGCCGTATTTCCCAACCATACCTTCCCACCAGCCACCAGTCGAAATAGGCTTCGTACAGATAGCTCATCGCCGCAATTTTGGGACCGGGGAATCGGTAAAGAGGATGTAGCGGCGATAAATTATATATAGAGATAACTATATTGTATAAGATCCACAGACCTAGTAGGACGGGGATATTCGTCCACGATAAAATTACCCAAACGTATTCCATGGTGAACGCTGCATTCAGATTCACGTTGCAAGCTCTGTGCTATGTCGATAGGTAAAACAGGAATATATCAAAGAGGGGAAAGAAGGATAATATATTCAATTCTATCTCTCAGGTAGGTAGGTACCTAGTCTCGTACTATCATGTCTTGCTTACTCGCATTATCTAGGTAGGTAGGCACTAGGTAGGATGGGGTGGACGAGGGGTTCTTTAAAGCCAATCAATGCTCTGGAGGGTATAAAGATATGCTTTAGTAGTCCGGATATACTATATAAATACGCTCTTGTAACTGCGACCAAGACTTGCCATATTACGTATCAACCCATTTGAGACAAAATTTCATGCCCAATTAGAAATTGTCGGCCAGCGATTTCGGTGCGCTTCCAGGAGGAGGTGATGTTTGTACAGATACTCCGCCAGCAGTATTGACGTTAATTACCAAGATGAAGTCTTAGGAGTACTTTGAATCGATGGTAATGATGGTGATACAATATAGTATAATTCAAGGAGAGTGAGCTGTGCACTATATACGGCATCGAAGTAGCCTATTTACACTATCTCGTAAATAAATGAATGCATGGTACGGAAATAACCGCCTGGTCATAGAGATTGTTAAATAAGCAGCTCACCCTGTCTAATGATGCCCCTCATCCTTCAAGCTCTCATCGAAGCCTTGTCGGACCTCTACCACAATCTTAAGGTGGCTTCGATTGAGAGGGGCACCATCAAACCTTGCCAATGTCCTCGCGGTATTTACGACGTTAGCGATCTCTCTTCCGTTCAGCTTGACATTCACCAGCGACCCGACTGCCCCTTCGACGTCCGTGTCCTTGGCGTCTGCCGGTACCCTGCTAAGACAATGCGACCAGATGCGTCTGCGCACGTCCATTTCCGGGGGCGTGTAGCTAAGGGATAGGTGGATTCTAGACTTCATAGCGATGTCGAATGAGTCTACACGGTTTGTAGTCAAGAAGACGACACCGCCGAACTATTCGAGTTCTTTCAGGAAGACTGTAGCGTTGATATTAGACATGGGTTAGAAGCGCTGGGATTAAAAATGATGTACTCACCAGCTACCAACGCGTTGCGCTCAGCATCTCCGGTGTCTTTTCTGGCTTCTAGGAATACGTCTGCTTCGTCTAGAAGCACCACTGCTTGCCAGATAGTTGCATACTGCAACATCTTCTTCAGCTGCTTTTCGAAGGATGCAGACCCATAAACCACACTAGGTCATGTCAATTAGAAAGAGCCTACGTCGTATCTAGAATTTGAAGACTTACCTCGCCCCTTTATTAAGCTCACCAACGGATGTTGATACAAGCGCCTTTCTACTTCCCTCCGCAGCTGTCTCAGCCGTGAGTGTCTTTCCCGATCCAGGAGTTCCGTGCAGTAAGATGACGAGGCCTTTGCCCTTCTGCTGCATAGAGTCGCGAACATTCTTGGAATACGCGTGGGACGAGATAAGAGCTCTTAGCAGATGCTTTTCTTTATCGGGAAGCACCAACGAGTCCCACGCATTCGCGTCCCATTCAACATTCCGGATGTTGTCAACGAAGAACCTGCACCACTGTTTACGCCCGAGCGAGTAGCCAAGAGTATATGGTGGACAGTATATCGGCTCCGTGTAGGCCTTCTTAACCTGAGATTTACCTAGGGGCTGCTCCTCGCCGAAAGTCTTTCGGTCTAGAACTATCCTGCCTGTTTCGGTGTATGGGAGCCATACGCCGCGGAACTTACATCGGGAGGAATCGTAAAAGTCGTACGGAGGCTCCTTGAGCCACTCAGCGGAGCCGTCTATAACTTGTATTAGCAACTTATAAAATTACTTGGAATATAAAATGCTTTTCTATCATTATACGTACCGTAAGCCATAGTAGAAAGGTCCTTCAGAGACAAGTATTTCTCTCCGCGTAGCTTAAGGCGCTGTTCAAGACTATCTCCCTCCTTAATAAACCTACGGGGGAAGATCTCCAGTTCCGTAATAGAGACTGGGTTGCCTGCCGGGAACATATTTCTCTGAATCATAGACACAACATGCAAAGCCTGACCTGCGACAACGCCGTTGTCATCCGTATAGGTACAGTGGACTTCGAGGTAGGGGCCGGTATCCACGCTCTCTTCGTAGGCAGTCTTCTTGCAAACCACCAGCCAAGGGTGACCGCTAACTTCAGTGTAGAGGATGTCTCCTGGCCGATAGATGAACCACGCATTGTCGTAGGTGATTTGCTGCTTCTGGATCATCTTGAGGGCGCGGTCACGATCGGGCTTGACCTCATGTTCCATGAACTCGAAAAGAAGATCCAGGTGCTCCCGCGTAGTTGCGTCAGCTGTGGACTTGCGGTATTCGTCTAGCTCGTCCCAGTAATGGGCGAGCATTTCGAATGGACCATAGAGCTCCACGGTGGAGGTGAAGTCCGATGCAACGGCGATATACGACTTGATCACGTCACGGAAGACTTTCTGGATATAGGGAGAGTTTACCTGCAAGGTGATCTTGCTGGGTTGATGCTCCTCGAATTTCCTTCGGACAACCAAGGCATAGGCGCTGTCTTCGTCGTGGGAGCTGCTTCTATCAAAGGGATCTGGGGCAGGCTCCGTAGTGCTTTGGCCGTGTTTCACAGTCTCATGGTAGGCCTTGAACTCGCACTTTTCGCCAACGGTTATGTTGGTGTTTACGCCATTTGCTTTGGGGTTCTCCAAGTCAACTTGGTCGGAAGCCATTTTGTGAAGGAGTATAAATGGCGGTACAGATTGTTTCGGGGCAATACTGGGTTGATAATCAAGTAGTTAATCAAGAATAAGTTCTTCTGGAGGGAAAGAAAGAAATAAAAAAGTGCACAATCTTAAATATCTCTAATGAGGTTTTTGAGTAGCACAATCTGCCAGGAAGAACAGTCGGTCGTTAAGGGTATTTATATTTTACTACCTAGTCAACTATACCCAGAGCCGCGCAGGCTCACACGTAGTCCATGATCAACGTTACAACCCCGTGATAAGATGATTTGTAGGGTGCTTAGTGGTATTGAGTAACGATAAGCAGGCTACATTACGTTTAAAGTAGGTGTATAAGAGCCTTGAATACCGTCTAAACCAGGCTACCTCCCAACTGCCTTGGATAGGTGGGATATTAGATTGGTGAATGAAGGCATTCGGCTTGCTGCAATCCAATCCAACCTACTGCAGCAAGTTACGACACATCTTACCTACTCTAGATTAACCTTGTCCTAGGCAAGGATTTGGTACAGGGCTGGAGGTATGGATGAACTAACCCCATACATGCACGTACATCATACCTAAGGCAAGTCATAAATGCGGCTCTCCTGCTGATGCATGGCTGCGTTATGTATCCGACAAAATGCAAACTCGACGCATTTTTCACCTCTTAGACATTCATACTGGTGTATTTTCAATCAGAAAATAGGAACTAAATACGTTGCATTGTGATGATAGCCTCTTATCCCTGGGACCAACGTGGCTTGACTCATTAGTTATCACAGGTAACTAACTCTTTTTTATTTCGATTCGCTTAGGCTTCGTCAGGATATAGCAACTTGCACTTCAAAGTAATCATCCGATCTTGCCGATACATAGTAGTTTTGCAGTTATCTGGTTGGACGATAATTCCCCAATAGCGGCTCTATGCTGATTAGTATGTAGGACTCCGCTACTTACTGCACAAGCAACATGCCCGTTGAAGCCATTTGCACCTAGTTATAGCACATTCATTAATGAGTTTGCCTCACAATAGGTGGAAATGTTCCTAGCAGTTTACGTATTCTTCCTTCTAACCTTTCGCCAGCCATGTGTGCCTGCTAAGCGTTCGTAATAGCAAAGTACATCCACGTGTTGTGAGAAACGTTCCATTCATTGCGATAGGACAAATGACGAGTGCCTCCGCAATAAGTAGATGGGTTACATTCTAAGGCAATTTAGATGCCTACGCGGTACTTAGCAGAGTCCTAGACAAGGTTGTATTGAGGATGAAATGCAGATAAGTACTTACTAGTACCTACTGTAAGTCATCAACTAATAAACCTCTAACTACCTACTTCATACTATGCGTTGGTTCTTCGTATCGTACATCATGCGTCATGCTATTATTCAATACCTAGAGGCAACTAACATCAGTCGATGTTGTTGAAATGTTAGGTACCTAAGAGACTGAGTACGATCCCTACAGAAGCATTCTGCAGCTTGGTGCCTATGGCATTACCAACCCAGTCCCTGTTCCTTTTGAAGTATCTAGAATAGGTAGTGTTAGCTATGATTGTACATCACTCGCAGTAGCCTGTATTTCTTCTTTACCCAATCAGATTCGTGACCCCGCCATCCTCTGCACCCAAAACCCCAACATCCAGGCGTCTTTGCTTTCGGGTTAGGATGGATATGGGTACACTCAGATCGTTGAAGGAGCCAAACCCTTGACTGCTACTATGTCGGTATGTATGATCTCCCATTCCACATATACCTAGCTCAGTGCGGCGGCTGCATCATACCATGTTGGGTTGGTGTGTGTGCCAACAACATCGCATAGCCTTATTGAGGTTAAGACGCTATCTATTTCCGTTCCAGTGGTAGGACCTTTACATGTAATTCAACAGAACTCAACTACCTCTCAGTCGGATTGCAGTGGTGTATTGTTTTTTGTCTTTTTTTTTGCGCTCTAGTTCTACGGTATATCTAACAAACTCTCTTCAGCTTACGTCCAACCGTACATTCATAATTGTCTAACGACCATCAACAAAACCATGTTGTACCCTAGTCCTGTCAGCCACCCCTTCGGTGAAGATAGCCGCCTAGATTTAGCGTACAGTAGTAGTTCCAGTCGATGATAGTAGTGTAAGTGTTCTCGCGGTTGAATGCCAGTTGAGGAGATGTGCATTTGCATTTGCAACACAATAGCCTCCCATCTATCAAATCCCCGCCGTAATAATGCCATTCGCGAACCCTTTAACACTTGTTTACATCATGGCGTGGCCGTCGATACCGATGACCTTGCCGTTCACCCACTCGCCGTCCTGGGATGCCAAGAAGCACACCACACGAGCGATGTCGATGGGAAGACCGACACGGCCAAGAGGCGACCACGTGGCGGCGTACTATAATGAATGAGTTAGTTGATTTGGTCATCTCTTATGCGCCCCCCCGGAAAGGGGAATGAGCTAAAAATATGGGTTAAAAAAAAAGAGGAGCGTAAGCTCACCTCGTCAACCTCCGGGTCACTCAGCTTGTCACCACCGGGGATGTACTCCCGGCACACAGCTTGGTACATGTCGGTCTTGATGCCGCCGGGCGCAATCGCGTTAACGGTGATCTTCTTGTCGCCAAAGTCGACCGCCATACAGCGCACGAATGTCTCGATAGCGCCCTTGCTGCCGGAGTAGACGGCGTGCTTCGGCACGCCCTTGGCCTGGCCCGTGATGCTGCCCATGAGGATGAGGCGGCCGCCGACCTCGAGGTGCTTGTGGGCCTCGCGCGCGACGAAGAACTGGCCCCGCGTGTTGATCGTGAACACGCGGTCGAACTCCTCGGGGGTGACGTCCTTGACGTGGCCGAAGGACACCACGCCGCTGTTCGAGCACACGATGTTCAGCTTGCCCCAGACTTTGACGGCTTGGTCGAACAGCTGCACGATCTGGTCCACGTCCGACACGTTGGCCTTGATGGCCACCGCGTCCGAGCCGCTCTTCTTGATCGCTTGTACCACCTCCTCGGCTGACTGCGTGCTATTGGCGTAGTTGACGATGACCTTGGCGCCGCGGCGTCCGAGTTCTAGAGCCATCTCCCGGCCAATACCGCGCCCTATAATATATACATGGTCAGCTCCGATCCTGCACAATCTTATTTTCTTTCAAATCTGCGAAAGTTTTCAAGAAAGATGCTATCCCGCTCAATCACAATTCAGCCACCGGACATCGGTTGGGGGTTCCGAGGCGTTTTTAATTTTCGTGTTGCCAGCACCCCCGCCATGGTCTCGGGTTGCGCCTAGGCGCTAAAATGCGACTTTGGTAGTTTTCGCGCGTGGGATTTGGGATTGAGGATTCGGCCGGGAATTCCGACGTGCGGCACAGGGCTTGGAAGACGAGAACAGGAAAAGGGTATAATGGGTTACGTACCAGCGCCGGTAACGAGAGCTACCTTGCCCTCTAGAGATGCGGACGCAAGACCTAAAGGTCCCGGGATAGCATCGTACTTGCTCGTCTGGTTGGTAGCGCTAGGCATCTTGAATGTATTGGAGCTGCTGATTGCACAAGGTGAGAGTATGATCGTTATCGAAGGCGATATAGAGAAAAAAAAAGCTTCTAGAAGTGTTTGCAAGGATGAGAAGATGGAGGTTTGGGGAGTTCTGGTATTGCAGTAATGAGGACGGTGTAGACGACTTTGGGAGGGCGGATGTTTGCTATATAAGGGAAACGCCTTGCCGGTATCCCTTCTGTGGGCGCACACACAACTCCAAGCCAAGGGCTGGTTTCGGACCATGTTGGAGATACCGAAGCGCATCGGACATCATAGTACCAAAAAGGGGAATATGTTGACAGTCCATTTAAAGTTCATGCTGTTACATCGGCCCCCATTGACACGCGAGCGCGAGGTCCGGAGCACCGTAGAAAATATTGAATTATATCGAAGTCCGGCGGGGCTTATTAAGTTGACCTCGTCTAACTGGGCTCTTGGATATATCTAAATATGTAATGTGACCACTTGGCATATATTACCTCGGACCCGCTTGAAGCCGGGGAACTATCAACCTCTTGGGTCTGTAGACGTCAAAAGTAATAAGAACGCATTTATACCATGTTTCGGTCCCGGTAGAACGATCACGATAGGCTGAAGATGTTGTAAAGGATGGTTGGATTCAGCCGGCCTACATTGGGATTCATATCAGATGCAACAGAAAGAGGTAGGTAATGAACATTGTAATACACATCCATATAACTGAGATATCCAATCTCAGTGTGTATTCAACTAAGCGCTACACCATATCAGTATGTATACAGCGACTTGAGCTGAGATACACACTAGCCTTGGCTACTAGTAGACGCTAGAGGGGGTTGACTGGCGAATCTTGGGATATAGTTCAAGCCCCTGCCGCATTCCAGCCGCACGGAGTTATAGCCGAAAAGCCACCATGGGGAAATAAATCGCGGATTGGTCCAAGTCTGACACTAAGTGTGGATGATAACTGAATAGCCAAGCTAAGATACTTGGAATTTTTCGTAAGATGAGGAAAAGGTCAGGAAAGTGTCACACGAGTTACTTTCCAAAGTAAGGGCCTAGATGAGTGTTGTGGAACGTGTTTGTATGACGTGAATTGACACCTGTAGTACGAGATCAGATCCTACATCTATTCTAGAAGTCTAGGTTTACGTTGGAATCCTCTAATAGAGTATGATGCCTAGCCCGCCACATTGGTCCTATTCTGTTGCGCCTCCAGTAAGCCATCCCGTACGAAATGTTGTCGGGACCGACGATAATAAGGACGTTATCTCCGAAACTATCGGCAGTTACCTTAATTATGCGACGCTACTTTAAATGACGACTCAACAGTTTCTGCCAATGATGTTATACATGTTGTTGTTATTTACATAGAAAATTCTCCGATGTATTGAAGGCACGTGGCCTTCCTTCTCAACATATATACTCTTGGCCAAGGGTGAGATATTCGTATAGGAGACCAACGAGAGGATGAAGGATCATAAGATATCTGCTCATTCCATACGACTGCCATGGTTGAAAATAGTTATGATGACTTTAGATTAACTTTGCCGCTCAACGGAGTATATGATGTAAGACATCAATGGTTATCATTGCCTCGATATAATGTTTATATTCGACCGGTTCATATTTCTGCACGTAAGGGGTCGGAATGGCCCCGCCCTTAGCTTCGGGTGTCAAAGTTAGGGTTGCATGGGATATTCTTACCCGAACGAAATATTGAGTAAACAATCTCGAATGCCCCTGACGATACAACTCCATTGCATGAAGAAAAGTGCGGGTATGCTTATGGGTTATGTCAGGCTTGGTATGCCAACCAACCAATCGTCTTAAGCTCTGATGACTTCTCGATGCATGGCATTCATAATGACAACAGGTAAATGATACCACATGATGTGTGAAAATGTAGTATTTCGGCTCCCCTTCGGCTAGAAAAGATTAGGTTTCGACAGCTGAGATTCGCTACTGATAAAAGGACGTTCCGGAAAAGGGATATGATAGGGAGTGCTGAGCTATCGTTTCGAACACAGCAGCTCTGGGCGTGAGGTGCCTTGATTCTGCAGCTAGCACTAAATGTTCCGAATCAATTTAATCTCAGCTTAATTGATTGTTAAGCTCAAACCGTGTGGCGTCGTTATTTCGCTATTCGCTATTCGCCATTAGAGATAACACCGTTCCTATTCAAACAATCCCATTACGCTGATAAAGCAGCCGGCGTGTCGCTTTTTCGGGAAACTTGTTTGGATATATTCCTAGTCCGTGATTTTTAACTTCTGAGATGAGACCTCCGCATCCGATTAATGTTCAAGATCCCGGATCGCCCCGGACCCGCCAACGGGAATAAAGCCTAAATGTATCGCCGCATGCCGGTGGTGGACCCGGCCGAGAGGCTTAAGTAAGGCTAGCTCTACCGTAAAATGGCTTGCCTGTCTGGCTTACAGCGGTGAAAAAGGAAAAGTGGTCCTCAGGTGTAGCTTATATGAACGACAATGTCAAGAGTAGGTGCTTAAGCTATATCATCTTCTATCTCCTTAACTGGTAGGTGACATCACCACTGTTGAAACTTAGTGCAGCACTCAAAGCACAGTTTTACTCATTAATATAAAAGGAAAAGGCCGTATAGTATACCCTGGGAACCCCAAATAATAAATATGATTAGCCCATCCGATATCACATGAATCTTTCTTTAACATCATTCATATCCTCAATCCCATCCATTTTATACATCTTCATTAAATCTTAATTCCTCAAATTCTACCTACCCCCCCCCCCCCCCTTCTACAAATCTATATCTACTATTTCGAAGATGACCCTTGCCATGGGCGCATTACAATCGGGATGCCACCAATAACATCGGGTTCCCACAACACGTCCTCCTCGCTGCAATCTTGCCTCTTCCTCACCGCCCTCTTCGTGCATCCCCTGTGTCCTGCGACAAACAACACCGCGCTGTCGTCCTGCTTGACAAACAGGTTCATGATATTCTTGCGTCGAGGATACCGGTCCCGAGCCCTCAGATCCTCCCAGTTCTTATAGCTGCTGAGCCGGGTCCCCGGTAAAAATTGCCAGCCCATCGTTACGGAGCCCATTAGGCCTTCGCCCGACGCGAGCAGATCGTAGAGTAAGCCCATGGTTAAGATTCCTTTGCCGCCTTGCTCTTCTGCTTCGCCTCCTCCCCCTTCTTTCTCTTTCTCTTGTTCTTGTTCCTTTTCTTTTTCTTTTTCACCATCATCCTCATCTTCTTCGTCTTCGTCTTCATCTACTTCTCCTTCCTCCCCGCTGGCGTCAGCATCCCCAGACACCTCGGGCGAAGAAGTAGACGACGGGATAACGAGCTTTGTGCAGCGCATACTCATACCGCCGTACACCGTCAATACCTTCACCACATCTACCGACCTTACCCCAGGCCCCGCACCGAATGTGACGCTGAGGCGGCGCCAGCTCGCTTCGGGGCGCAAGTACGGGGAGTCCCGCATTTCAACCTCTTTGACTTCTGCTCCCTTCGAGCGTCCTGCAGCCCAGGGCAGACGACGGAATGCTAAGTCGGTACTCCAGCCCTCATTGGAACCCCTTTGTTCCTTTTCATGCTCGAATAGATCCTTGAATTTGCTTAGGAGGAGAGGGCAGACACCAGTGGGACCTGTTCTATTCCATTCTTTACCCAGCGGCTGCTGAAATAGAATGCGTTCAATGCTTGCTTGGAAGCTCTTGCACACGCGTTGGGCGAGTATTAGAGTTGTTAAGTCTTCATCTGCGAGAAACTCTAGGACAAGAGACAAGGTCTCGGGGGGAAGGCTTGATAGGGGCATGCTTTAGTGTCTGGATTGGAGATGTAAGGTGAGGTAGGTCAAAATGTTGACTAAGAGAAGTAGTTAGGAGTAAAAAGAGAAGTTGGAGAAAGGGGCGTAAGAGGGCTTTATATAGGTAAGGCAGCAGTTTGGGATCCTCTGAATTCTAACTATGTGATTGGCTGAGCCATGTTGGGCGAATATCGCTTCTACTATTGTTGATTATATAAGACAACTGGGAAAGAAACGTTCTAGAAGCAAGAGCTGAATTGGGAATTGGTCTTGCAGCAATGTATTGGAGGTATGCCTATGCAAGTCTACATCTCTCTTAACCGAGTATGTTTATAGTATATTGATGCTGTCTGTAACCCAACAAATAAGAAGAAAAAAAAGGAAGAAGTGGAGGAGAACTTCGAAGCCGTAGAGCTTCATCAGCACAACTCCCAGAGGGGCCGTGGGAGAGCAGACAGCACTGGCGAGGTGTGCCTGGTCTTCATTTGTACGTATACTACCTTTCGCTTTGGGTTGCCCATGAAGACCGAACGGGAGTTGAGGCCGTAATAATCAGAAATGGAGTGCGTAATCCATCGTCTAGAATCGTTAGTATCGTTTATATAAACCAAATTAGCATACTCGCGATTCAAAGGCTCATACCTGAATGCACTATCGGCATCATTACCCAAGGCATCGAAGATCATCCCCTCTTCCTCCGTCTTACCCTTGGTTTCTCGCTTCGCTTTCTTCCAGCCATCTCGCATACTACCGTCTCGGCCCACAAAAACGATTTCCTCATCATCGGTGTCCTCACTTTCCGATGCGGCAGGTTCTTTGGCAAGCTCCTGCTCGACGAGGTACCGGCGGACAGGTTCCTCAAGAGAGCGGACCCAAGTCTTAACGGCGGGGATTTTCTTGGCACGTTGGAATAATTCACGGGGCACTCTTCCGGCAACATGGGCGTCACCTAGAGTTCTAGTCTGCATCTGCTTACGATGAGCCGCGATTGCCTTCTTCGTCTCGACTTCATCGCGAACACGTTTGTCCCAGACGACTGCGATCTGATAAGGGACGTGGTTGACGGGGTATAGCGGACGCGGCTCCCAGTCAAAGGGCTGGGGAGGTTGTGCGTTGGGCACATGCATTAAGTGGTCTAGGAAAATGGCAGGATGTCATATTAGTTTTGCTATTATGCCCATTCACCGAGGGAAAAATGGAGCCAGGTGAATCGGGAGGGGCTGATAGGTGCAAGTACCATTTTCCCAACGCCGTCGCTGTCGGCTACCCTCTTTGCCTTTTAACAATGCCTCTCGTTTGCGTTGGCTGTCACGGCGGGATAATGGACGCGGCGGTGGCGTAATGGCAGTAGATTTAGAGCGAGGATCTTGAATGGTAACGGAGGCCTTTCTCGTAGACTCTTGCTCATCTAGAGGAATCGATAGCGGGGCACCGGTACCGCGAGCAACCGGAGATACACTAAGGGATTCGAGTGCTGATATGGTCCATGCCTCGATATCAATCCCGTTGGAGGCTATATTCACCGTTGTATCGTTCGTACCTTGGGACTGATGCTGTTCTTGGTTCGAAGTAGTTGAATTGTTGACTGAGGTGGTTAACTCCGGAGGGGGCGGGACAGCACTATAGATAGCCATATCTACGATAAATAACTTGGTTTTGAATCAGAGGGAGAGAAGGTAAAATATTGATGCCCTTATGAATTCTAAAAGAGGGTTGAGGAAAGAGTTACAATGTTGGACGAAACGATCCTCGTAATGAAAGAATTGTGAGAATCAATCAACTGTGGCGGCGTGACTGGAAATGGTGATAAAAGCCCCCCCTTTACTATCTTGAGGATAGGAAAGTGCGATTCGTGACACATCCGAGCTTGACTCAACATTTAGTCTGACCAATCAGAATCGTAGCGCAAACACGCGCATCACTGGTTCGTTCTACTACTGCGGCATGTACCCATAGCTTAGGGTATCTTAAGTGGATGCAGCCGCGGTACGACTGCTCCGGGTTGAATTGCCGGGTAGCTTAGCTCGTGTGCTTCTTACGTGGTTAGTTTCTTACCAAAATAGGAATCTTGGAATGAAATCATTATGCTCCATGCTCCTTCCACTCTCGGACAGCTACATAGATGATAGTATAACTTATAATTGATTGCAAGTAACTATAGGCACTTTAAATAAGTCTTATCAATGGAACTTTAAACCGACTAGTTTTCCTAGTTCATCTAGTCTTTATATTGGTGTCTTAAGTTAGTTTTATTACGCCCTGCATGTCAAAGCATCGCATAGACTTGTATGTGATTATATTTATTCTTTTTAGACCCAAGTAACACACAATTTCAACCAACTATAAAGCAAATGGGCATAAATATTCTCGTCGTCAAAGATAGATGTTCGGAGAAACGAGAGATAAAGCAGTTACCTTACTCTCCAAAGCTAATAAGCTAGCGAACACCTGAGCTGCCAAGTCCACCAGGGGCCAAAAGGGGTTGGTTTTCTCCTACACCTTGAACGCTCTCGCGGTCTAATGCACGTTCGATTTCTTCTTGCGTTTCTCCATAAGCTTGTAAGTGGGCGGAGTACGGGCCTGGTGAAGGCAAGACCCTAGGTGTTGTACGTCGGTTGTATGGAGGGCGTTGCGGTTGCGGAGTAGCATGACGACGCTCCTCTTGTGACGGCCACTCGTACGAGATGGCCATGATCAATAAGATTCCTTGCATTATAGCTGTTAAGACATACACTCCCCAAGAGCTCCAACCCGCCCAACCAAGACGTGCTGCCAAGCTACCCGCAAAGAGAAATCCACCGGGAGTTTGGATGCACATCATTAAAATACTCAGACTTCCAGCGTGCTTCAGACGGTATGTAGTCCATATCTGAGGGATATATTGGATGGCGGCAAGCGAAGCAGACATAATTCCCAAGAAATTCGCCCATGCACCCAGGTACGAAGGGGCACCAAAGGCAAATGCAGCTGATATAATAACAACGAGCAGGCCATGGAGCAAGCATAGAGCAGCTACGATAACAGCGGTCCTCCATGTTGGTTGATCAGGGTCTCGTTCGCAGTCATCGTCCGACAGGTCAGCATCCTCCCTACGGAAGAAAACCAGAAATAGAACTAGGCTGTATTAGGTCAGTTAACAAGTTCACGTAAGATTTGCTATAACGGGAACGGACATGATAGCGAAGCAAACCCATTGCGTCCCAATCTGCGCAATTCCGAGTAGTCCGGCGGTACATTCGAAGGGGCTAACTACTTTGCAGCAGGCAACGTCGGCTCGCGATTGAGGTAGGGTAAGGATATTCCCAAACTGGGAGTTCGCTGAGGTGACACCGAGTAGTACGAAGTAGGGCGAGATTCCTTCGGAGGATCCGCGAGAGATAATTCGATAGTGTTGTGTGACATATGATAGCATGATGCCGATGACAATTAGACTGGACGGAGAATGGTCAGTACGGTTGGATTATTGTAGATGCGGTGGTTGTTAGATTGGTTAGATCCACTAACATGGAGATAAAGAAGTTGGTAAAGCCGCCTTCGCGGAGCGCGTCACAGCGATCCTTAACGAAGAGACTATCCATGATGGCGGTTATCTACGTAGACAATCCAGAGTTGAAAGAATCGGTAGAATCGGGAAATGCCAGAAGCAATGTAGCTCCCAAAACGGATGGTTGCTAGATGGCTAAGAAGTAGGTCACCCTGAGCTGATCAGGCAATAAGGCGATCGTCAATGAAACCTTCAAAGCGATCAGGGCAGAGATTAAATAAAGATGAAATGAACGTCCGTCACGCCATAAATAGATAGCCTACTTGCTATCTAACATGGCGGATAGGACGAGACCCTTTACGCAGTTGCGATGGTTTTTGGAGGTCTAGGGTTGATTTGATGATGGATACTTTGATTTTATGGCGACCCTTAGGTTAAGTAACAAGCTATGATAGGCGACCTATCAGTACCTGCCTAGAATCTGGGGCATGTGATAGGATGCACGCGGAAGCTGCGTGGCGGACCCCAGAGCTAGCCCCTGCATCGAAAACCTGATAGTGAGACAAGCTTAGCGTGGGTATATTGTAACCGTAAAAACGCTTGATCGATACAAGCAATGCTAGCTCTTCTCTAACAGATCCACTATGTCTCTTGTGGAACCTTGTACATGTAGACCCACTTACGTACTCCAGTTCCGTCCATATTTGACGGATATCATCAATTTTATCCATTTTACTCCCCAAGACAGTTAGTTCTACTCAACCCTTTTTTTACTGATTCGTCTCTTTACATGTCGTAGAGATGAGAAGCCGTAATTCTAGAAGCTTTCTGGCATGGATCACAAAGAGGAGCTGTCCCATAACAGCAAGGTAGAACTTGTAGCTTCGACCGGGGATATTACACAACATCTCGACGATTCAGACGATGGACTCCAGGGCTACTTCGAGACAGCTCAGTGGACCGCGGACGGCACCGCCCTTCTAACATCGTCCTCCTCAAACCTGATCTCCGGGTACATCGTGCCGGAAGACCTGCTCTCCCCCACAGCTAACCGGCCCCTCAAACTCGTCCCTCAAGCCACCATTCAACTCTCGGAACCAAGCAATGTCCTAGCAGGAGCGCCGTACTTCCGGCTCGCCGAGCCCTGGACCCAACAGCTCCTCGTCTCGAGCCGAGACCATCCCATCCAGCTCTTCTACCTAGCCTCCCCCTCCCCTTCTCCATCTTTGACCCCCTCCCCAGCATCCAGCTACCCCCTAACCCAAGCCCGCTCCGAGACCTTCCTCACCGCCACCGCGCTCGTCTGGCCCTCCCCAGGCACGCACTTCATCACGGGAAGCCGCAACCTCCTAGCGCGCTTCGACGTGACGCGCACGGGCGAGGAGCCCATCCTTCGCGTCAAGACCATCCCGTCGGAGCGCCACTTATCCAAGGGCGGCGGCGTCGGCATGCGCGGCACCGTATCCTCGCTGGCCGCTCAACCCCCCGACGCGAACTTCGCCAGCCTCGTCGCGGCTGGTACCTGGACCCGCTGGGTTGGTCTGTACGACTTCGCGCAGCCGGGCGGGTCTTGCGCCGCCACGTGGAGCGTCGCGAGCGCGGCGACCGAGGACGCGGGTATCGGAGGCGACGGCATCACCCAAGCTATCTGGAGTCCCTGCGGCCGGTACCTACTCCTCGGCGAGCGCAAGTCAACAGGTGTCCTGGTGTACGATGTGCGCGTAACCGGGAAACTGCTCGGCTGGCTAGCTGGCCGCGAAGCGCTCGGTAACCAGCGAATTAGCTGTGATGTTTTCCCCGGCCAAGACGGCAGTGAAGAAGCGGGGTTTGAGGTATGGTCCGGGACGACGGACGGCACCGTGAAGATGTGGGAAGGCGTGGGGACTCGCGAGGGTGCGCATGAGCCAGCGTGGAGTTGCGATGCTGCCAGGAACTCTACTGTGGGAAGCACATGCGTTCATCAAAGCGGCACTGTGGTTGCCACCTGTTCCGGATCCTGGGAATTTCCGGATGATAATGGGGATAATGATTCTTTGCTGCAAGACTGCAGCGACAGTGAGGAAAGTGATGACGATAGCAGTGATATTTCCAGGCCTACGTCACCTTGGATGCGTAGACGAAATAAAGAAAGCAGCTTGAAGATATGGAGTATATCGAATAATTCCGAGGCAGAACCTTAACAAGAACATGGTACGTTAGACGGCAATGATACCCATATATGAAGAATTTTATGTCTATTTTATCTCATATTGTCACTTCCCATGCAGGAACTCATCTTCACAAATACAAACCTGCAAGAAATGTCTAAATATGATTTTACTCTACCAAGCTATATAAAGCAGTAAACAAGCCATTTTCAAGCAGGGTAGCCAATGCCTTCTAATCGTCAGCTAGATTTCCCACCGTATTTCGTGACCGCATATTAGCTCGGAGATTTCTCATCGCACATCAAGCAAGCTTTAAATCAACCCCATTGAGTCTCGAGAGCCTCGTTGACTCTGTTCAGCACCCTTTCCCCACCCATCAAACCTCGAAACGTCTGGACCCTCTCCATTGGCGCCATCTTAATGAACGCCGAAAGCCCGTATTCATTGATTTGCTCCTCCGGAGTATCGTCAGGAGCCTTAAGTTGTCCGAGGATGGTCTGCGCAGCATACGCGTTTAGGCCAGCCCGCCGTAAGAACAATTCCCATAGCGTCTCATCTTGGATAAGAATATCTTTGAAGACAGCTGTATCTGGTGCGTGTCGGACGAGAAAAGAGACTAGCCATTTTACAAGTGTATCGTCACCACCTCCCACATAATAAAGCTGCACATCCGTATCCAGTCCGGTAGCGAAACCAACAAAATCAACATAGCCAGCACACTCTGCAGGTGTAAGGTTCCGAGCTGCCTCATCGACGCGATTCCATTCTGATACAAGGATAATGAGACGTTCGTACCGAAGCGCTACATTACGAATACGTTCTCGAATGGAGGAAAGACCTTTCTGACCGGGAAGTGGCTTCTGTATAACTCTTAGTAACGTAGTGACCACGATTCCGATGGCAGGAGAAATGATTATGTCCGCTTCAGCGGCAAGTGGTGACTTGATCGGTGACCGAGATACCGAATTACGATCCCATGTGAGAGAATTCCAACGCTCGAAATCACGTTCAATTATCTCGATACTCTGATAAACCTTCTCGAGACGGGAAAGAACACCTCTTTCAAGTGTTAGTGCTTTAATTATCACTATACGTGCAAGTTTCGATGGTAATGGAGGACATGGGGCTGGCATGGCCACTTTTGTCTCAGGTTCCATTTTTGATACTATTGTTTCTTCAGGTTGATTTATTCTTGAAGTCTTTAAGACCTTCTCAGTCCTCGCTTCGTCAGTCTGCTCGTAGGAACTGGGGAAGAAAGAACTTTTCAGGTTCTTCTGCCGTTTTGTAGTATGAAAGTAAACATAATTAGAGAGCAGAGTCGAAGCAGCGTTAGGCTCATCACAACCGAGAAGAAGGTGGGGGATCTGGTCTTGTTTACCAGATGGAGTCCGATATGGTGCCGTTTCTATGGCTTGGGAGGCCTGAACCAATTCAACTGGCGAAGATGAAATTATTGGATTATTGAGTTCTAGCCTCCTTTTTCTCACTAGCGACTCGATGGTTTCTGCCTCGCTTGATACATGAGGCAATTCTTGCTCTTCCTCGTCGTCATCCAATTCTCGAAGAATGGTAAGTCCTGGCTCTTTCCAAACATAATCCCCACTCGTCGGATATTCAAAGTCACTCGAGAAATTGAGTAAAGCTTCCGCAGTACCATCATCCGCGATTACGTCATTCATCGGTACATGGGATATCTTGGATAGGAAAGGAGACCAGCGTAGGTTTCGTTCCGCTCGAGAATCCTTCGGCCACAGTGGCATGTTAAACGCTTCGCATGTACTTTGTATATACCCCAGTTGCAATGCAGAATCTATCGGTGTGTCTGTCCAATCGGGATCGGGAAAGGAGAAATCCATTATAGGAATCTCTATTCGAGAAATCGCATCTGCAGTTTGCAATTTCTCTTGCTCGATATTTCTCATGACAGATTTGGCCTTTTCTTCAAGAATTGTCATAATATCGTCCTGGAACACGGTATTTGGGTTAATTTCGCTTTCGGCGTCCGGTATACTAGGCTGCCCCTCGTCGAGGATGTGGTCGACATCAACGGCCTTGGCATAGGCTACCATATCTATACCTAAGTCGGAGGACGGAGGCAAAGAATTCAAGGGGGTCAAAGGACCTTCGACTTTTAGTGTGTCTATTTTGAGAGGTGTTATGATTGACATGCTGAAATCATCTGATGGGGAGTTAGTTAAATGTTTAAAATCAGCGAGCGATGTGGCATCCAAATGATAGTCGTCCTCTCGTAAGACATGTGCCTCTGCCTTGGTTAAGTCATCATCGAGAAGTGTTTCAGTATCGGAAGATACCGGGACTTGACACGCTGCTTCATTAGGAATGAAATACCCTTCATCCTGTTGCTGTGGACTGAGAGGAGGTGTAAGAGCTAAGTCTCGAAGAACCTGGTGATAAAATTAGTAAAATATACAAGTCAGTCAAAGCTTTTTGGCTCACTACTCACTCCACGACTGGATATTGTGTCTAACAGTTCTTCGTTCTTTTCTTTGGTCCAGACATCCTTTAGCATTCCGGAAAGATAGATGAGTGCTTCTTTTGGGACATCTATCCTCTCATCGCGAATTTCCCTCATCAATATCTGTGTATATTGATAGGATGGCTCCGGAAAATCCAAGGTCTCGTCGTTTGACCGGCTAAGGGGTTCCGACGGTATATTTGTTAGGTCTATGTCTGCTCGTCGCACCTGCTCTATAGATCTGGCGAGCTCGCGACAATCGTATTCAGGGTCGCTTTGGAGCAAAGGAAGTTCGAATTTCAATCCCGAAAGATTCATACGAGTGGGACAGCCAAAAGAACTGATCTCTTCGCATCCCAGCAATGCCGCCTGGCTCAAAAGTTGCAGTGACTCTTTAGACACACCGTCAAGTTGTTCGATTTGAGAAGTAAGGCGCGGAATATGCAGTGGAGTAAGAGAGGCATCATCTACCCACTCATTTACTAGTAATAAATTGCTTTGCCTCTCGAAATGGTCGAGCAAATGAGAAAGCTGGACCTGAGAGTCAACCGATAACCCGTTCACACGAGCATACTCATCGGGTTCTAGATTAGAGTCGTCTACTGGTGATTCTTGGGGATCCATCCCGTAATTCTATCTTAGAGACGGTGGGTCATTTAAAATCTCGATATTGGTAGCATTCTGATAAAGCTGTCCGATAATTTTAACCTGGTATAAGAGCCCAGTCGGAAATAAATGAAATGAGTTGTGAGATGGACAAAATCTCATAAGCGTCTTGAGTTCAACTACCACGTCTTGAATGCACCCAAGGTACCTTACATAATGTAATTACATTGCTGTGTAGCAGGAAAGAGTGGATGCACCTTAGGCAGGAGCTACTTAGAGTAGATACCTATTGTGACATTATGCATGTTCATTAGGAAGTGGAAAGTTCAACTAGGCTTTATGATTTCCTTAGAGGTTAAGATCACGCACACAGGGTTTATATAGGGGGTACTGTGACCCGAGTGAGGTAACCCCGATTTTTACTTAAGGAAGTAGCAAAAATGACATTATTCCAGGTTAGGTAGTTTTCTTGATCTCCCTCTTATAGCGAATTTACATAATTATCAGCCAGATCTGCTACATATACCACTAGCTATACGGAATCCGCATAAAAAGTTTCTAATGATGAAAGAAAAATACAATCTTCGGGAACCAATCAAAGAATGATATCATAGCAGCTGACTTACAACGAATAATAGCTTAGCAAAGGTTTGTAACAAATAGATTTCGCATACGGAATAGTCACGTAGCTAGGTCTCTAGACGCTTTGTTGCCTTCTTAAGAGTCATCGTATCCAAAATTGCCAACCAACTAGATACATAATGCCCCTCAAATATGCCATATTAGATTGCTCTCAATCCTTCCCGTTACTTGATTCTTGATACTAGCCCACGTAACTCCTACTTTGATGTTGATATCAGGACTCATTGCCCGCGGGGCCCCTACATTTCCTAAGTTTCTAACATATACCAAGGTTACTCTCATTATTCTTTCAGTAATCGTCTTGGTTCTAGCCTCTTATGTGCTATCTATTCAAAACAGTACTCTTCTTTATGACTCTGGGGTCCCAGAGTATCTGATATTTCTGGTAAGGTTGCCTTACATAGGTACTTGATAGTTTAGACCTAATGCTAACTATAATGAAGACAATATTTAACTGGATCGTCTATGGTGTTCCGCTAGCCATCGAGTATAAAGCACCTCAATTTTACTACCGCATAGTCGTACTAGCTGCTTTTTCTCTAAACTCCATATTTTGGTTGACGGGTTGGGCTTGGTGCGCATATTGGGCCTCATATGGCATCTCTCTAAGTAGTGGTAACGGAGAGAGCAATGGGAGAGAGGAATGGGCCACATTTGGGTCTATAATGGGAGCCTGTGCGGGTCTTGGGGCTCTCGCATGGATATTATCCATAGCAGAACTTGGATTCTTCTGCCACTTCGCGTTGCGAAGCTCCGATCCGGTGCATACCAGGAACTCTAGGTCTGAGCGAGTTCTTCTAAGGACCCAACATGAAGTTCAAACCCCCGGACCCTCTCCGCAAAGTTACACTACACAATCAGTTTATGCGGGACAGCCTCAACGGGATTTAACTAATCAGTATTAAACACAGAATAAGCCTGATTTCTCTATCGTATATCTATTCAATTCGTACCTACATGGTAACTTGCCGGCGAGTTCCACCCGTACCCGCCGTAGTCTACGGCAAGATGCCGATGGAGTTCCAGCCCCACCAGCCCACGCTGTTGGATTTCCAATTTTCGGTACAGATATCGTACAAGATAGGGGATAGTCTGCATGCTTTATATTGAATAAACCAATAAGAAGTACATGCGGGTACGAGATATGATAGATAGCCTTTGCGCGTCATACCCACGGGATATGAGCACCAGTTAGTAGCATCGATTAATGATGCATTAATAATGGCTCACGGAGATGCAGTGGGGATTATAAAAACGCCAAACGAAAAGGGGGAGGGGAGGGAAAGGAGGGAGTTAATGAACTGCCGGTAGGTGGGGAATCCGACACTCCGGCCTCGGGGTTAACTTTTACGACTTGCGACAGGTAGGAATAGGCAGGGACAGGCAGGAAACAAGCAGGACAGGCTAAACGCAGTACCGCCCGACTTTACCGAAACCCCGATGATTTGCCTACCCCTACACTATTGCGTTAACTAATTATTTTACTCCACTCAATTCCAACTTGTATATAATCATATAATCAGCTGTAGTAGCTTACTACTTGTTATTGAGTTGTCTTGAGATCTAGCTTCTTTTTTTTTTCTTCATCTTCGGATTTCGTCGTAGTAGAACCTTAGATTATATCGTGTCGCATAGAGGGGAAAAAAAAGAACATCATGCCGGCCTTTTCTGTAAGTAATAACCCCTCAATGGCTACTTTATTTTAGCCAACCAATCGCAGTGGCGTACCTGAATAAGTGCGCCCTATATTTATACGCCCATCTCACTAACTTGTCTTAGAGACTCGTTCGCTTTTTGGCCAAGAATGGCAAAACATACTACGGAGATGCCATCTTACCAGAGGGAGTGACAGACATTGCTAAGACGAAGAAAGCGCGTGTCATCAAAGGGGATATATTTGGCAAGCATGAGGTTACTGACCAGGTTGCGGACGTCCGACTACTTCTAGCGCCCCTCGCATTGGAGGATGTTAAGACGGTTCGATGTTTGGGTCTCAATTACGCATTGCACGCGAAGGAGGTCAGTCTATATGATCTACGCAATATTTCATTCATAATGCTAAGATAACCTAGGCCAACCTTCCGATACCAAAATACCCAGTCTTATTCGTAAGTAGGGTCTTGAAGTCTTACATGAAATACTTGTGCGACAAGACGACGCTGTGCTAAACTAAGTCGAATAGTATAAGCCGGTCACTTCTCTGTCGGGACCCACAGATCCTATTCCCATCCACCCAATTGCACAGGAGGAATTGGGACTAGATTATGAGGTCGAGCTTGTTGTTATCATTGGCAAGGAAGCCAAGGACGTACCGGAATCTGAAGCACTCGACTATGTTCTCGGATACGCTGTCGGAAACGATGTTTCGCACCGCGATTGGCAAGTCGCACGCGGTGGTGGTCAGTGGTCGTTAGGTAAAGGATTTGATGGCTGGGCACCGTACGGACCAGGTATTGCCACTAGCAATGTTATCAAAGACCCCCAAACGCTTAAGATCAGCACGAGAGTAAATGGGCAAACAGTACAGGTGAGCGAGATTCTCTATTAAAAAGAGCCTCGATGCGGGAAATGAGGATGTATTGGTTCGAACGAGAGTAACTGACGTAATATTCAGGAGAGCAACACAGCCGATCAGATCTTCAACGTTAGTCAAACTATCGCCTTCTTGAGTAGGGGTCACACGTTGTTGCCTGGCGATCTTATTTGGACGGGAACACCATCGGGCGTTGGAATGGGCCGCAAGCCTCAGCTGTGGCTAAAAGACGGCGATATAGTCGAGGTCGAACTTGAAGGCGTCGGAATTGTCTCCAACAAGGTTGAGTTCATCAAGGAAGACTCGGCTAAGTTGTAATCATAGATCTGACCCCACACAACCTAATCGGCGATTAAGTGAGTCGGTGAGATACTTAACTTTTAAGCGATTATTCTTAGATATTGGCATGTTTTGTACGACGTAACCCTCGCCTGTCGGTGATCACTGTAACGTCTTGATTGGCTACGCGAGTGTCTTGACATAAGCCAGCGGAAATTTAATCGGGATGTTAGCGCTGTGGCTGAAATACTCCGTCGAATTTTTTTTTCTCTATTCCAATACCTTAGCCATTACCATCAGCAGGTCGCAACTTATATATACCTATACATACCTACCTAGGTATATCATGTGGAATGGCAAAGAGGTGCGATCCAAATCTACTTGGATAGTTTAGGGGTACCTGGTATTGGAGGTCAGCCATAGTCCGTACATATGAGCTTTTTGCGCTAATTCTAATGCATAACAGATCTACTTCTTCATTAATCACTAAGGTGTAAGCAACTCTGATCTCACTGCCTAATGGGAGCCCTCCCATTCTTACGAGGCAACATTAGATAAGCAAGTAGGCTGGTACTTCAAGTATATTCCGCGTTACACACCATGTTATTCTTGTATTGACTTGCTTGTGTTTGGTGAGGTGGTTTATTCCTCATACAACTTTTTAATATCAGTACTTTGATCTCATCTGCCGCTGCGCTGGCCACGTAATCCAGTCACGTCAGTCAGGGTTTACTAAACTCTCATAACTGCGCTTCCATATTCAATACCCTATGGAAGTTGGAATTTTCTATTCTCTAGCTTTAATCTTTTACAATCTAATCCGTAAATATGAGCTCACTTTCATATAACGAAATTCACAAGGATTTGTATGGCCAAATTCATGAGAAACTTGAGAGGAAGGATCTTGCAAGTCGGCGCTTTGCGAAAGTCGGTACCACTCAAGCAGTTCTGGCCCCTTACAATTTGAAGCGCTTATTCTACACTTTGGCACCTGCCGACAACTCGTTGGAAACGCATTTTGGGCCTGGGATTACTGCAGATCTTCTAACTACTCGTATCGAAGAACGAAGCCTCCATAACTTCTTGGCTATCTTAATCTACGCCCGCTGTAGTATAGAGTCGCTTAAGTGCTTCACTAGGAAACTTCTTATGTGTCCTTCAGATTCTGGCAGCTGGCCAATTCCCTACGATGAAGAGACCACACTGGATCAGCTCCCAGCAAAGCGTTCACAGCTCGAGCAAATCCTTGGCGTAGATAATAGTCCTGATATTAACAGCTTCATGGATATGCAACCTTGTTTTTGCCCCATTGTTCTTTATGGCGGAGATGTCCAGTCTGTCGATGAGAAAAAGCAAAGGTTGCCTTATATGACTGATGAGGAAGAGATTGGTATGGGCTCATATGGTGTGGTTTATCGTGTCATTATAGCCAAAGGACACCTGGTGAACAAATACACATCTATGGCGAACTCGGAACCTCTGCCAATGGCCCGAAAGGATTTCGAAAAGAATGGCCATTTCCAAAAAGAACTCGAAACCATGAAGCAGATCCTATGTACACCTCGAAAGTCAAGAAATATTGTGGAGACATTTGGTAGTCTTCAGCTCAATGATAATATATTCAGCTTGTTCATGCCGCTTGCTGAATGCGACCTCCGAGAATGGATGCGTAATAACGCACCCCCAATTCTCGAATCAGAAAAGGCCGATATCCTGGGGTGTGCGTCGGGCCTTGCGGACGGTTTAGAGTTTCTTCATTCTGAGATCAAGGACTCTGATGGCAATCGAATGGTGTGCTATCATATGGACCTAAAGCCGGCGAATATCCTTGTCTTTAACGATAAAGAACACGGGAAAATGGTATGGAAAATTAGTGACTTTGGTATGTCGCGTGTGAAGGTATCACATAATCACACCAACACAATTGATCGAGATATCAGCGTTCTGTTTGATAAGAGGAGAGGTGATACTTCGGTATCAGGAACTGTAAATCGCCGGTTAGAAGGCACCTACCTCGCGCCAGAGTCAAGCATCTCGGTGCGGAATATGAACGAGAAGAGCGATATTTGGTCTCTGGGGTGTGTCGTAAGCGTTGTTCTGACATATATCAACGAGGGGCAAGGGGGTATCGATACCTTCGCGGACGAACGAGCAACTGTCTCTAGAAGCTCTGGTGCAGGAGACAAAGACCATTTCTTCCTCATTAACCGATCTCAAATACCGAAACCTCATCCCGCAATAAAAGCACATCATAAGCGTCTCATTAGGCAAGCCAACTACAAAAACTCAGATGAAGGTAAAGTCATGAAAGAAGTGCTGAACTATATTGAAGAGAAAGTCCTTGAGCTAGATCCTCGAAGAAGAGAGTCGGCGAGGCGCGTCAGGGATAGACTCCTTGACACATCAGCGGCTTACCGAAAATTAAGCGAAAACTCTGAGCAGTATGAAAGTCAAACCCGGGAAAGAATTATTTCTGGTATAACTCCTCGATGGTGGAAAAGACGGTAGGCCCAACAGACTATCTTATCGCTTGCCTTAATCCTTATATCTGACAGCACGCTTAACAGACGAGACCACAACCAGACAAAATTAGAAACCTGGTGGGTTTCTAATCCAAGAGCCATCTCCGGATACTCTATAGCCTCCACTGAGCCCATCGTTGCCTATTGGACAGATACTTGTATCTCGCTGTATGACATACAGTATTTTCAGCAGCGGAGTGAACACATGAAGGTTCCAACTTACGAAATCCGAGGATCTGTTGCATGGAAAAGCGTCAAGTTAAATGGAGCCTATCTGATTGCTTCAGTGACGGGACGCCATTCTCATGTGAGTTTAGCAGCATCCACGTAGCGAATAAGGAAGAGCGCTTATACTGGCCTAGATCTACCTGTTTGATATCAAAGGAGGCCGACTACCGGGTCTTAACTTTGACTTGAATTACAGAGTTGAACTTCCGGTTGATATATCTAGTCGCATTGGTCGAATAGCTCTCTCCCCAGGAGGCAGAACCCTCGCTTGCGTGGTGCCACGGGATCTAGAGAGTTCATGGATATATCACGCTGGAATCAGCGATTTGATTGACCATAGAGTTCCTAGGTATTTATATGGCAACCCCAATAAACTCTTGCTAACATGATATCAGAGGAGATTCTGAAAGCACAATATCATCTAACGGCGCATCCCAGTACAGAATCACTGATGAAGAACCATGGGGTAGATTCCCGGTTAATGCCCCAGCTGGAAGCATAACACATTTAGCCTTTTCTTCTGATACAGTTCTTTATTACATTACTCAACCAGATATCTCGGAAAAGCGTGATATAAAAATTTATTCCGTACCATTATTAACTAGACGGGTCAAGATTAGGTCTGTTGAAAATCCCGCTCAAACACCATCGGGGGTAAGTCATAATTCACAGGATACAGGAACGACTCAGTCAACGTTAAACTAACACACAAAAGGAAGTTGACAGTGGCAACTGGGGCCGCCTCCTTACAGCTATTACCGTGATAGACGAGGAGCCGACTTTCGCGGTTGTGCTCTATGAAAATCAACTCCGCATTCGAAACTTTGGTAGCATGAATCAAACATCAAACAGTGATATGACTATTAGGAATTATTTCGTCAGCAAACTCATCATTGATAAGCAGAGCTCGCGTCTTTTTGCACTAGCGTCCAAGTGTGGCAACAGTACAATGCTACTAATCGAATTACCCCTACCCTATCTCGGAAATAGAGAAAAGCCTCAAGAAATCAAAGAACTTTCTGACCTCAGTTATAGAGATAAAGTTACTGCCATGCTTTTCAACGAAGGAAATGAGAGAGATGAAGATGGAGGATATATCATCATATTAGCTTATGTTGCTACTCGATTGATGCTATATAAGATCAGCCTTCCAAAGGCTTAGAGAACGAGAATTATGAGATATGTGCTTCTTAGAAGTGAGTATATATTACAACGTTATTAGAGGAGGTGGTGTATTGATATGTTTGAATATTAGTATGAGGGCCAGCAGTTGCGAGCTGAGTCTTGCTACGCCTCGCCGCCTGTTAACCAGAACCGAACGTGGCTAGTCTACTCTTGACATCGACGTTGACGAAAGCGTCAAGCTGTTTACCCGCTAGTAAACAACCCACAGAACTTAGCAGGTTCCCAGATAACAAGCCCGCGGGTCCGCGCATAATTATCAAGGCATTTTAATACCTTAGACTGGTACACAGCCAGTCCCGCACTTTGGAAGCACATACGAGAAGGAGACCTAAATAAGATCCAATTCCACGAGCCCTATCCTTGAGGGAAGATACCGTTCACTACAGCGAGAAGATATGAGAGAAGGCTTACGAGGGCGTTTGGGTGGAGTAGAGATACGTTCGTAATGAAAGGGAAATGAGGAGTTCGTCAGGATTCTGGATGAGACATCGAGGACAAAGAGTATTTTCAGTACCTACCTCCCAGCTGCCTCCCTTGTATACCTCTTACACAGGTTCTCGCAGCAGAACAATGAACCTGCTTCCCTGCCTTTTTGGTTCTACTCGTTACAATTACCTCATATTCCCACCAATGCAATTACTTTACTATCGTGGCTCCCCCACTCAGTTAGTATGGTAGGTTTGCCTCTCACTGTGGTTGTCGCTTCCAAGATTCTTACCGTAAGGTCGTTGGGGTGCCGGCGTCACTACCCCCCCATTCAGTATCTAGTGTTTTCGGACCACCCCTTATTTTACACCAAAACATAGCCTTTTCAAATATACAATATTCTCACCGATAGAGGTTATAAAATTAATTAAATATATTCCCAATCTAAGTTGGTGGGGTTATCACAGAGTGGTAGTCGTGTAATGGCTGTTTTTTGTGGAAGTCTTGGGGTGCTCTTTTTAGTGCGATCCGGTTTGCTTAATTGAACTGAAGACTCCACGTTTGTAGCATAAGTCATGAAGTCGACAGCCATGTTTGAAATGATATGTTAAATACTTGCTACTTAAATCATAAAACGCTATGCAGGCCCGAATAAAAGTATTATGCTTACACCGACATCTTCTCACCCTTCTTTGTGGGGTCCCCCTTTATCGTCAGAGCGCGCCGCGTCAACGCTCGCCAGTCACTCGTGTGGATCTTTGGTGACATTTTATCGACAACGACATTATCATGATGCAACACCCAATAATAAACCGCAAAGGTAACAATCGTCAACAAGATAGAACATACTATATATATCCATACCATAGGTGTACCGATGATTCGTTTGGAGTTTGAGTCTAAATCAAAAAAGTTCATACCGAAGAAAGTCTGGCTGTTGATTAGTGATCGGATGACAATGCGAGATATACTGAGCTAGCTCCATACTCACTGCCACGAAGGAGGCCGGAAGGTAAAGCAGAGTCAGTGTCGTGAGGAAAACAGCTGACTTATTGAGCTGCAGCATGTTTCCATTCTGTTGCTTGGCAAGAATCTGATCCCGAAACGACAGCGTGTTAGCTAAGAGTTGGGCAGTAGTCTGCGCTCGCTGCTGCAAAAGATTCGCAACACGACAGTGAGCTACGCATCGTCGACGGTAATTATCGAGCACGTTGATTGTCTCTGGTGCTATGCTTAAATCCTCTTGAATGAACGTCGAGGAAAGCTCCTTCAATACATCTTCAGTATGAGACAATAGCGTATTCGCTTGAAGGAATTTGTTATCGAGGCTTGCTAGAGAACTAAGGTTATCATAGCCTACGCGCAACGGCTCATCAATGAACGTCGCGAAAGTGGTACTCGTCTATATCCGCCAAAGGGTTAGCGTTTTCCGTATGGTACCCCTTACGAATGATAAACTTGCCTCTGGAAGCAGCTTCTGTTCCAAAAATGAGAGATACTCTCTCCATGCAGGAAAATAGGCGTTAAATAGTATTTCGTGAATATGCCACGGATTCAGAGAGCTTTCCAAATTCTGTTCAAGCAAGGAAGCTTCTACTTTCTGATGGGATGCCGAGTTAGGCGTGGGGTTGAATAGTACTGACACAGATTGACTAGTTGATGCGTCGAATCGATAATAGAGACCACTTTGGCGGATAGCCCAAATCCCACCGTTAGGTTTCAGCTCGGGATAGCGAATAGTGTAGTAAATCTCTTGTACCTAGTTAGCGATAGTCATGCCAAGATAACATGGAATTTAAAAAGCCTACCAATGAAAGAACCCGTCCTATTTATAGTCACGGGAAGACAGAAGTTTATCTCTACGTCGTCATTGCGATGATAGAAACACGATGGCAGATCCCAGAATGAGTCTCCTATATTGTGTTTTGAGACAAAAAGCTCTAGTAATCCCCTAGTGATTTGCAGCGAACTCCACGACGTCCGTTGGCATATAGATCTGGAAAGCGTTAGCACTATATCGAGTATCCCTCTTTCAGTTCGTACAAGTGACGATGCGAGTAATCGCTTGGCTCATTATCATTTAGGTAATCCTCAATCTCCTGCGCTGTAGATACTTGCCGTGGAGATTGCCCCCCGTCGGGTTGATTCGGAGGAAAGACTTCTATGAGTTCAATTGGAGCAACAACATGACTAACGAAACAGTTAATACGAGACATTTCAAAATACAATTATAAAATGAGTGCTGTAAAGCTAGTGTGCTAGTCCGACTACGCGTGATGATATAGTGCCAAGGTATGCTTCACCAAAGCAATGATATATAACATTCTCGATTGTCAAACACTTTAATTCCGTATACTGGGGCACGGAGCCCCCGATACAACATTACACCACTATGCCACCACTATCATGCGCCATGCTAAGTCGCGGTGAGACCAAGGCTCAATTGTCTCGTATGCCGCTGATTATATTAGATGGCATTCCATAGCAAGTCAAATTGCACATCTATTTACTTACTTAATATCATCCTGCTAGTATGTTAACCTTTTGAGTATTCCGAAATATGCCTTACGCATATAAGAAGACTCACCACGCTGACTATGCTAGGTACAGTGAATAACCACTGATCGTCTCTCAGCTGTGCCAGTCAGCCCAGATTCAAAATCCTTGTACGACACATCCGCCACTGACCCGGATATTGAAGTTAGCCTGACCCGGGAAAAGCCGTTGGAGAAGCCTTAGTAGGTTTTCCTCCTTAAGATACCGTGTATTGGTATTCTGGGTTACCGGCATGCTGATGAAGGCAAGTTAAAATTGCAGAATAGGAGCTGTCTTTTACGTGTAGGACCGGGTAGGCTGATTTTTTTGACACGCCCGACTACTACGATTTAAGAGAGGAAAGGCAAGATCAGAGAAGGCAACTTGAGTACATGGTCTACTCTATTAATATACCCAAAGTAAGATTTGATAACGATAGGCCCAAGCCTGTGAGAGCCAATGGCAACTCTGTATCCCAGCCACCGCGTATCAAGTCCAGATAAGGAGTCTTTTGACCTCCATATTGTCCTATTTTTAATGGTAAGGACTTAGATAACGCCTGTTCGGTGAAGAACTGTCGGTATACTAGTTACTATTGGTCGATTTCCTCATCTTCCTTGTCAGCGGCAAGAGACCAATAGCAGCTAGAAACGCCACGTTTCCCCTGAATAGAACAATCAATCAATGTTTAACCACCGTCTTGGATAGTGTGGGCCTATGATCGTTTGTGATTGAGTACCTGTAGTATAGCCAGGTCACATCGAAAGAATAGCTTGGCAATGCTGAAACCGCCTCGAGCTAATAACATCTATCGCTATAGCGCACTAAGCAGCCTGAGTAGTAATCAAGTAAGCCTCAGAAGGCCATCAGGATATGACACAATGACAGCTACTTGTCCATGGGGCGTAAGTGGTAGTGGCTGTACATACATCTGCGATAGAATGTAACACACAGATTCCTACTGAGGCATCCACGGCAGACAGAGGACTCGTACAAAGTCAAGTCGCACATGCACTCGTAATCTTACAAGCCCTCAGCCAGTCCCAAAGGCTTTCATTCTATCTCAACCTTGCCCAAGGTCACAAAAATGAATATGGGGTTTTCAGAGCTGTAATAGGAAGGAACTTGAGACTAACACATCGATAATTATGGCCGAAGCCACACGAGGCCGATCCCATCCAGTGTATGATTCGTCTGAGAACTTGGAACTTTCGCTAGGTTACGGCTCTGGTAGCAATGTCAGGACAATTTCCATTCCGAGCAACAATGAGACCCGCCACCTAGACAGACATACCTATGAGATCGAAACGCTGTCCCCGATTCGAGCCAATACAAAGAAGGGAAGAGCGACGCATAGAAAGCTGCTCCCTATTCATGTGTTTGTGAGTGAAACCTTTACCGCCGTGAACCACGGGGTAGTTAATAGGGAGTAGATGATCACCGTCAATGCCACACTAGGAACAGGTCTGTACTGGCGCGGCGGACAGATCTTGGAGCTAGGCGGTTTCCTAGCTGTTATCATCTCATTCTTGACGCTTGGGATATTGTCGTGGCTAGTTACGCAGTGTATCACCGAGCTACTTTGCATTTGGCCCGTCCCAGGGGCTATGTCCGTCTTTGTACGCGAATTCGTGGACTTCGAACTTGGAATTGCTGTGGGTATCGCATACTGGTTCGCAAAACATGATGCGCTGCCCCATTCCAGGTTACTGACGTACGGCAGGTTCACATATTCGGTTTCCTTCGCCGCGTTGATAGCGTCTGCTGCGGCCGAGGTTCACTACTGGACCAAAGATGTACAGGTTGGAATCGATGCTGGAGTGCTATATTTGCTTGTACCGATAATCTTGATAATCCTTAATTGTTTTGGAATTCAGGTAAGTCCTGCATGATCTGTCTAGAATACCTGTCATGCGAAGGTCTCTAACAAAACCCCCCATAGATATATGGATGGTTAGAAGTTGCCACCGGTGTCATCAAGCTCCTCTTTCTCGCGGTTATTACTATTTCCACGCTCGTATTCGGTTCGTTACCTCCATGACAATCAAGTCCTCTGCTATCAAACATTATATTAATAGGGTTCTTCAGCTACTTGGAGTAGAGACGGCGAAAAACATAGTGAGTTAGGTCTACTTAGTTTGACTCGCTAGACGACACGGTGGACACTTACCAAATCATTAGGTTGGACGCAACCGACCACGTTTGACAGTACCGCCGCGAAAAGTTGGTTTCCTGCTTTGTGGTAAGTCAGCTCCTATCCTAGGTAAGGTACAATAGGTAGGAAATCTAAACTGAACCTTAACTCAGCATATGTCTATCTACTGCAACATTCGCCTACGTCGGCGTCGAAACACCGGCCGCCGCTGCACTTGAGGCAAGGCCTACGAGGGCTTCAGCACAGAGGCGGAACCAGGCTAGCAACATTGGTGAAACTATTAGGTTTGCATCTAAATGGACATCTGCTTTCGCATGTGTTGCATATACGTTGAGCGGAATCTTCGTATCCCTAAGCGTCGACCCCACCGACTGCCGGCTCCCTCGAGTCGGTTGGCTAAATTATCATCGCTGTAATACCGTCCAGTCAGCCTTTGTCCTCGTTGCAGAGAATCGTGGTACTACAAATATAGCAAATGTATTCAACGCATTTCTTGTGTTCACTGCGTTGTCGTGCGCCAACACAAACCTTTATATAGCATCCAGAACACTATTCGGTCTAACCAACCAGATAGATGGTGGCCCCGATGAGCCTTGGTATTTGAACATCCTTGCATGGCTTGGACGTACCAACAATTACAGGGTTCCAATCCGGGCTATGACGGTATCCGCGTTCGCCTTTATCTGGGTACCGTTCTTACAACTTTACCAGCCTTCCACCACATCGGGTAAAGATGGCGGCTCCCAGAAGGACGGCGCCATTGGAGGCATAGACACTGTAAGCCTTCGGAGATCGGCGCCCATATGATTACGCTAATGCCGTTCAGTTCATCAGCGTCCTTTCCGAAATGGGCTCCGTTGGAGTACTGGTCGCATGGGCTTGCGAATGCTGGGCATTCATTCGATACTACAATTGGTGAGCCACAAGTGTACACCAAAGGAGTCCCAGCGGAGTCTGACATATTATTTCACTAGCATAAGCAAACACCACCACGAGCTCGTGGAACGAAAAGTACCGCGTGTGCAACGCTTCAGCGACAAGGACGACAATGACTACCCATACATAAGTAACGGGCAACCAGTTACGGCTTATATAGGTCTGGCGGGGTGTCTGCTCGTCCTTCTCGTACTCGACGGTGCTTCTCTGTGGAACGGATTTTACGTTGAGCCCTTTCTGTCATCATATCTTCTCGTAAGCCCTACTTACGGACCTCAAGACTAAGAGTAGAAATATCTGACATGAAACCTATTAGATTGCCGTCTTCATAACAGTATGGGTTGCTTTGAAGCTTTGGCGGGGTGCTAAGTGGTCACTCGTCGACCTTTCCAACCCAGATCAGGCAATAGGTATAATCCGTGGTCTCCACGAATTCAGCTATGCAGGATTTCAGCCCGAACCCAATGTCAACCGTCGTCGGCGCTCATCTATATGGGCCATCAGGTGACTATCTACTCCCAACACAGCAAGGAATGGTGAGTAATATACATCATACAGAGAAGTAGTATGGTTTGATTTAGGTAGTTTTGGAACTTAGCGATGCCGAAAAGGGAAAGAAACGGCACTCATAGATCACGGGCTTAACGGTGTCTTGGGAACCTAATATATAAAAGTATCTACAAACACCCAATACCAAATTTGAAAATCGGGTGTATCAAAAAACAAGTCTATAAGTATCAAGTGACGAAGTGAACCATATGAATCCCAATCTCTTCTCTGCCCTAGTAAATCTCACAAGTAGGCTTTTTCACGGGGCAGTTGAAAGCCTTCCTAAAGCCGTCCGAGTTGTCCATCATGTTCTGGATCCGAACCTCAGGGGGCGAGTGGATATCAGCGAGGAAAATCTGCTTAGCGTCATCCTCGGCTTTAGTGCAGAAGAACTGGGCGGTGGACACGTAGAAGAGCTGCTCGCGCGTGAACTGTTCCGACAGCCCGGGCAGGTCGAAGTCGGACGCTGGGTCCTGGCACCGCTTGTCAAGCCACGCGTCATATGCCGTGTTGATACCACCAGCGTCGGCGATATTCTCCGATAATGTCGTGGTGCCGTTAACGGAGACCTGCGAACCATCGCTGAACGTTACGTTTCCGGCATCGTACTGCTTCACAAGACACTCTGCGCGCTTGTTGAATCCCGCTTCACTCTTCTCGTCCCACCAGTCGCTAAATACGCCTTGCTCGTCGTACATCCGCCCGTTGCTATCAAGCGAGTGCGTAAACTCGTGGCCGAGAACCATGCCAAGCGCACCGTAGTTCACATACGCCGGCAGCTCCGGGTCTAGGAGTAGCTGTTGCAGCGTGCCTGCGGTGATGATGATAGAGTTCTCCTGTGCTAAGTAGAAAGCGTTGATTGTGAGAGAAGATCCGGCTGCGGCTGGCCATGCACCCTTCTCCCTCTTCTTTCCAAAAAGCGAGGCGGTTGACTGCGCTTTCCACTTGGAATAGGAAACGGCGTTGTCAAAGTATGAGTCCGAAACATCGAAAGTGGCGTAGTAATCTTTCAACGACTGAGCATCATCGAGGTTGGGCGACTATAGCGGTTGTTAGATAAATACTCGGGGCTGGATCAATAGTCCCGTAGGTATTCGAACTCACCTGAGTTGGGTAACCAAGCTTCGGCGTAATGGCTTGGACCTTGTGCTTCGCGATAGCCTTTACCTCGTCGGTCATCCATTCAATATGGTCGATATTGCTAGCGAGGCGGTTCTGAATCCTCGTCGTCATCTCCCGAAGAGTCTTCTCGATGGCGTCCGTATACTTAGCTTCGACGTACGGCTTGCTTATCAGCCACGCCATCTTCGATTCCGCTTCAGCAATGCAAGTCCGCCATCTTTCAGGGATGTAAGATTCCTATGTACTTGAAGTCAGAATTCTGATGTGAAGTTTGTGCCTAAAAGTTGAAAGAGCTGAACCATACCTTCCCACCGACGACTTCAGCGAACTTTTTGAGGGGCTCTAGCTCAGGCCCATTGACAGCTGGCTCGTAGTTGATGATCGCCTGCCAAATGAAATAAGCCTGGATGGCAGATTTGCTAGTGTTTGCCAGAGTCTTAGATAGCCAGGTAGAGTATTCTGGAAAGTTATAAGATATTCTATCGATCGGAGAGTCGCTTATCGCCTTGAATACGGAAACAAAGTCAAATTCAGGGGCTAGCTCTGTAGCGTTATCCAAAGTTGTGACCGGGATTGTACCCTAATTCAAATTAGCGATAAAGCTTCCCTGAGATGCCATACCAAGTTAGCACTCACTGTATTATCATTTGAGATTGGCGGGTTTGCAGCAATCTGCCCTTCGAGCTGGACTAGACCCTTAGCCATTTCGGCCGCCTTCGCCTTTAGTTCTTTTGTAGGTAACATATTCTCAAAGACTTCAGTGACCACCTGTTCATATAGGGAGCGGGTTTCTTCATTCTCGTAAACGCTACTCGAGAGAAAGTTGTCCGAAGGTGCTACAATCGGGATATAGTTTTCCTACAAATAGATTTAACATACTTTCTCGGCGTAGTTAATAGGAATATTGTCCATACTATGTTGTCAGGATCTAAAGCAGCATCTATAGTCAAGAAAGGAAACATAGAGTGCTGAACGAAGTAGGTGTAGGTTTGGCTGAATGCCTCATGATCATCAGGACCGAATCGGCTAATATTTTTATGTCCTTCTAGTATGACCGGAAAGCTTTCGGTGACGTTTCCGACAAAGTTTATCAGAGGTTGGACGCCTATTTCCTCAATTGCAGTCTCGTTTATGCAGGCGTTGTAGCCTGTGACCAGCTTCTTGAAGTTTTCTTCGTCGATAGATCCAGGAGAAATCTAGTAGACTGATTAATAAAGCAGCCACGAAGACAGTTTTCAGAGCACACGTACCCAAGAAGTATCAGATGATGTCTCTAAGATATTCTTCATAATAATTCGGTTCGTCTCCGCCAAAGTAGATTGTTCTGACAGAGCCTTTTCCCAGGCAGGGATCACATTACGCTCCCAAAGGCCGCCACAAACGACTGTCCAATCCTGTTAGCAATAGCTCCCATACATTTCTACCTGCTATGAGAGGGCCAGTCAAAACATACGTGTAGGGAAATCTGTACAAGGGTCAAGATTCTGGAAGTTGGGACTGAGATTAGAGTATATAGCTTCTGACGCATGTATACATGACTGCGAAAGGCAGACGGAGGAATTTGTGTATGGCATTTTGAAAGGATGGATGAGAGTAAAAGGAGAAAAGAAAAAGAAAATAGAAAAATAGAAAAACACAAAGAAATTGTGCGTTGGGCAGAGATTAAGCGATGATGTTCAAAACTAATATGTCCATTAAGTCGTGAACTCGTGGTATATATATACCTTGAAAATTTGTATGTGATAGCCCTGTGGAGTGCTGTATAGGCAACGATGGCACCATCAAAGTGGCTCAACAGACATGGAAGCCTAGAAGAAATCATCCATTGCAACAAGGCCACGAGAGCTGAAATATTGATCTGCAAAAGCTGAAAGTGTAGACCATGTTGATGTATCTGTAACGAAACACATGACGATGTGAACTTAGATTTACTTATAGGACTAGTTACAGTCAATACCCAAAACGACGGCCAAATCCCAAAACCACCAGATAATATCGCGAGAAAAGGAATCGCCAATGAGTGTCACAAAAGCTCTTCATGTATCCAATGTCTAAGTCCCATCTCACTGCAATATATTTCTAGACTGTATACTGAAGTGAGGCTCGTTCTATAATCCCCTACCAAGGTAGATTACCTACGCAGTACAGCATCAGCTCATGCACTTAGAATGGATTACTGGACCTAGGGTACTAGGTTGTGAGTCTGGACGATAATCCTCGCTGCATGAACCTCATTAAAGATGTTGCTGTTTGTTTATTAGTTTGCTTTTTAAAAGGATTTCTTCTCCCCATTCAGCGTCAGCCACGATCAAGTTGAAGTGGGCAAGGGTAAAGTCCTAGAGACCATCTAATGTTACTTGAGTCTTGAACGGTTAGTAGGACTTGGCATTGCCAGGAACTAACTAGTGGTTTAATATTATAGGGAGGCCAGTCTGCTCATGACAAACCTACCAGATTTTAAAAAGATTTACGTGGGTATAGCTATCCTGGGTATGCGTCAGCCTTCAAGTCCTATATCCACTAGGATCAGCATAGATCAGCATACTGTATAATCGGGAAATTGGTGTTGGTGTATAATTCCTCATGATTTTTTGTTTTGTTTTGTTTTGTGTATATTAGGCCCTCTTCACGATTGGCTTGCTGAAGAATCAATTTGCAATATCCTAGCTCTTGATAGGGAGAGACACTAGAACCAACTTGTCATTATAAGGTGGAATAAAAGATAGGAAAACAACTTTGTCCCTCGAAGAATTTTAACCTGACTATACCTGGAGACTAATGGCTAGAATTACGCACCACATCTATGTGCATTCCGGGTACCTATATCATCAAACAGATAGATAAATAAAAAAAAAAGTGTTTAATTTATCTATCGGGGAGTAATTATCAATTAGAATTTACTGTAAGATATCTAAGGATATAGGTAGGCGGTCTAATAAGTATAGAAAAAAGCGCATCCATCTTTGTTGAGTTCCTCATAGACGAACGAAACTCTTTCTGTCATGGCAGATGCCTACGACTCGATGAATGGAGACCGGGAAGAAAATTATGTATTGAGTCTCACTCCAATCTTCTTTATATTTCAAAATAATATACCCTGGTTGGTAATGTAAATAGTGAAGTGCGAGAGAGTCATGAGTTGTCTCCTAAAACTGGGAGGAAAGTCCCCGGCCCCCATTTAAGCCAATCATATTTCTTTTTACTATTTAAATGCAAATAATTGTATAGCTTGCGCGCACCTTTGAAAATAGTTTTGACAGTAATGTCTCGGAATATTTAAGTATCTTGTTATTTGGTTCTTGCATAATGTATATATATGGACTGTATAAAGTCTCGAGTTCGAAGTTGAGATAACTTTCACATGCAAACGAAACTGCAGATAGCATTGGATCAATAGTATCCCTCAATTCTACAAACAAGGATTGGCTGCACTGCGTCATAGGTAGTGCTTTGAAGTAACATCAGCGGCTATCGATAGGCACCGCTAGCGCGATCTTGCAGGGTCCCGGCAAGTTCTTTGTGTTAAGCCGAGCAACATGTGCACTTGCCGAGGCCGAACCCCCAATTCAGCCATCGTCATTCTCCAGCCGTTACCGAAAATACATTCCCTTCTAACTTCCACTAACACATATTCTTATTATAGCTTTCTGCCATTTTCCCAATAATTGAACCTCCCGTTATACAACCAAATGATCCGATAACATCAGCGACCAAATCCTCAACTTCTCGACAGTTACTACTAGCGCCGCCGCCGCCGCCTCTCCTTTGTATATCCGCGGCGACGCGAATATCGGCCGAGCTTACCCTCTCCTCCTCCTCCTCTTCCTTCCTCCCTCCATCTCCTAATCCTAGCCAAAACCACTCTCCCCGCCAAGATGGAACCGTCATCAGCCTCGGCTCTCGAGGGCCTCAAGGCCGCCGTCGAACAAGTCATCCTCAACCCGGCGTACCACGACCTCCTCGCCGTTGTAAAAGGGGCCCGCAACGGCGCCGTATACGGTGCCAAAGTGCGCTTTCCGCACGCGCTCGTCATGGTGTTCCTCTTCCGGTCCGGCACGTTTCGAGAGAAAGTCTCGCTGGTGCTGCGCGCGACGCGCACGCACGCGCAGAACCTCGCGCGCTTCGCCGTCATATACAAGCTCGTGTGCTTCCTGCTCAAACAGTACGGGCCGACGCCCGGGAAGCCGGGGCGGTACGACTCGTTCATGGCAGGGTTGCTGGGCGGGTACGTGGTGTTTGGAGGGCGCTCGCGGCGCACGGGCAAGATCCCGAGCGTCAACCAGCAGATCGTGATATACGTGTTCGCGCGCGTCGTCCTCGCCCTCGCGCGGCTCGCCGTCAAGCCCGAAGGCGGCACCGGTCTGCCCCTGATATCCCGCCAAGGCGTCTCCGAGTCTATATCGCACTACGCCTGGCCCGTCTTCGCCTCCCTCTCCTGGGCTTCCGTCATGCACCTGTTCCGGTACCACCCCGACGACCTGCAGCCATCGCTGCGCGGCAGCATGACGTATATCTACCAGCAATCAGACCACTGGGATAGCTTGAGGAATTTTATTTGGCATAATAAATAAATAACTAAATAAGTAAAATAGCGAACTTGTTTTTAGGAAACGGAATGATAGACTTCGCATAGGTCAGAGCTTTGGAGAGGGGCTCCGGCTACTACTACTACTATACGGTATCACTAAAGGCGTTTTGTGTCGAATTTTGGGGGGTTCATATTCACATATGTACAGATATACCGAAATACGCACCTAGCATGGACAGGCAGCTAAGTTTGCGTAAATGATGCGAGCGGCGTAGCAGAGGATGAGTGCTATTCGTCTGGATGGGGAATCAACTGTAACAACGGTATTTATTTTCACTAGATTCAGCCCGGGCCCCCTTGCTAGCATATGTCACCCTGTCCGTTTGAACTCAGGATTGCCCATGGCTATAGAGTTAATCGAGTCGAATAGCCTCGGGCGTTTAGCATCTGGGGAAATAGTCTAGCAGATCCATCTTGGCATGCAACGTGGAACATGGCATAGGATCTTCGGCAATGAAGTTATACATAGTGGTTCAGCTTATCAATTCCACGGGGCTGCGTTGGCCTCCTAGCATAATAAACTCAACCCAATGTCAGATAATCATTACATTTTCTCTATTCCGTTTTTTGTCTATGATCTATAGGTGCATCCAGCCGTTTGACCACATTATCTGCATTTCGTTAATAAGACACGCCTCTCCTGGTTCGTACCTCCGAGGACCTCCAGTTGGAGCTTCTAGTCTCCATTGCTCTAGCCTGGTTTGCACTACTCGGTTTTCTAGTCGAGATTGGATGCCGGCGTGCCAGCCGTTCAGCCGATTAACCCACGCTCCTACAACAGTCCAGAAAGGATTGGGAAATCGATTTGTCCGGATCTGGTAGTAGGCCTTCGAGTCGTAACCGACACGGACGTTTGGGTTAAGCCATACGCCCTTCCTATCAGTGAGGTAATTGTCGGCATGGATCAAGCAGCATTCCGAGCCCTCGAGATGAAAATCTGCTAGACTATCATCAATGCCGCGGAACTTCAGAGGCGGATTGGCGTAAAAGGGCGCCGCGTCGAACACTACAATTCCGTTCCAGCACGAAGTCACAGGGATGGGCGCGTTGCGCTCAGCTGCCGCCCTCGCAATAGGGGATTGGAACCAGGGCCAATGCAGGGAAATGGTTTTCAGGCCAAGGTCGTCTCGCAAGGCAAATGTGTCGTAGTAGAAGGGTGCTACCTTGTAATCCATGGCACAAGCGGCGGCATAGTCGTTGTCACGAGTGTTAAACAGTGTGACGATATCCTCGATCTAGGTTATTCGATGTTAGCCGTCTAATTGTCACAGGAATGCTTCTGCACTACACCAGATCATGTGAGCATACGTCAAATACAACATCGTTCAGCCAGAGAACCTTGTCAAACTCTCTTCTCTCGCTTCGCAGCTGCTTAAGCGGTTCCATTGCTTGATTTCGAACCTTGGCAAGGTAAGGTATCCTACGCAGCTCAAATTGACTTTCGGCAGCATTCCATATCCATCCGGGCTCCCGCGCGTCCGGCGGCGGCCGAGTATCAATCTCTTCCAGCTGCTCCCAAACCGTCATCCCTAAGCTGATTGTATTAGAGGTATATCTCTGATCGAGAGCCGCCTTCAACTCCATCAATGCTTCTTTCGTTTCATCTTGGGATCCTGATTCTACAGCTGAGAAATAGACGTTTTCTGGACCGAAGAAATCGACCAAATCCAACACCGCCTGGCTCCATGTTGATCGAAGTATTGGTTCGGTATTGCGGTGTACCGACGCGATGAAGATGCTGGTGTTTCTCGGAAGGGGAGAGTCGGATCGTCGGTCAATGTCCAGGTTCTCGCGGTAGGTATCGGGACGGCGCCGGATCAGGGATATAGCGTCGATAATGAATAAGAAGAAGAGGACGAAGAGAAGCGGGCGCAAGTAGTTACGCCTGAAGCGGCGATACTTGATGATCATCTAGAAGAGCACGATTGCCTAGGAAGGCAGGGGGAACTATCTGCGCACAAAGGAAAATGGAGCAAAGGAAGGACTGAGAAGTTCTAGTGAAATTATAACATTATTGAATAAGACGACAGCTATCTCTCCATCGACCCCCGTTTCTTAATGAATCGACCAAAGAGTAAAGATCATAGGAAATATCATAGGAAATTCTCGACAACTGTCTACTGTCCTTGTGTTATTGTGCTATTGTGCTATTGTACAGTGACCGACATTAAAAATGACTAAAGAACTGCAACGTGTAGGAATGTCATGGAACTGTAAGCCAAGGAGGCCGCGTACTTAGGGATGCTCGGCGTTTAAAGGCTACTTAAGTTAAAGTGAGGGCGTCGAATAAAAAAGATGTCGAGCTTCTTTGAGGCGTGTTAGCCTATCCGGGCTTAGGATGTACCTTGCATAGGTACCTTGGTACCATACTTATGCGCCTAAAAAGGTAACAAGCACCCTTTCCGGCCCCTGAGCTAGGGGCTCCTTACATCTATGTAGAACTTATTGGCGGTCGAGGCTGACCTGAGTAAGAGGCTAGAGCAGGTATTGAGCATAGGTGTTACACTGTGCAGGGAAATGTGCCCATATTTAGTGCAATTGAACCTTGGAAGAAAGAGGAGCGTAAAGAGCGTATTTGGTAGCAGCCGCTATCCGAATTTAGCTACAATACCTTAGTACCTTAGTACACGTATAGAATACATCCCTGTTACGCATGCCGACCCCGACCCAATAGCTTGGGTAAAGTGTGCATTCAGAATTCAAAGCTGGGGGCACAGCGTTATTATGTAGGTAGGTATACACAATAACGTAATACATAATCTATACCTGTCACATAATAAAGTTATACACAATGCTACGTGGTACACGCATTAATACATCACTAAATGCAACACGGGATCCAACTTGATCGGATAATACCTCAGTAGCACCAGGGTGTGGTTGCCGACTGTATTAATGTAGTATGAAGCTATTTGGCTGTTGTTGCACTCCCAATCCAAACTGACGCCATTGGGATGGGTTCGAATTTCCAAGGATATAATTGTGGGGATAAGTAACCCTTGTGTACTACCGTCATCAGCAAGCCGCAAACAACTCCAACTTTCCTTCATACCTACACATACTACACATTTCTAGGAAAATTCATGTTAAGTTAAGAATCATGGCATCTCACGGTAGCGATCTTCCAACAGCCGCGGAAGAAGGATTTAAAGATGCTGCGTCATATGATGCATATCGTCCCTCCTATCCTCCAGAGGCCGTGGACACCTTCCTCACGAAGCTGAAAGTTGCGGAGCAATTTGGTTCTAAGATCGTGGAGATAGCCTCCGGTACCGGAAAATTCACAGAGCTTCTAGCTAAGCGACCCGAGTCCTTCACTGTTAAGGCGATAGAACCCCATCATGGAATGAGGGAGAAGCTTGCGCAGAAGGATTTGACAGGTGTAGAGGTGATCGATGGCAAGGCTGATAAGATGCCGGTTGAGGATGAATGGGGGGACGCTTGCATCGCCGCTCAAGTAAATCTTTACCTACCTACTTTAGCCGGTGTATACTATGATTTGAAGCTAATATCAATAATATAGTCATTTCACTGGTGAGACACATATTTAGTCGTTCTATTATGGATATCAATTTACTCATATGAATTATTTATGAAGGTTCGCCACTCAAGAAGCTCTCAAGGAAATACAACGTGTGTTGAAACCTGGGGCTGTGTTTGGTGCCATATGGAACATTGAGGACTGTAAGTCCTTTACAATTATAGGAGACCTATTAGAATGCTATGCGGAAACTTCTGACGATTAACTACCTAGATAATAAACCTCAGAGCTGGAAAGCCACGACAAAGTGGGAACAGAAGCTGAATGACTTCATTTGGTCATTAGATGATGGACTTCCCCGGTTTAGACATCAGGTTTGTAACCCCTATCTAGCAATGGTTCCAGTTATACATAGCTGATGTTCGCTGTCAAGAAATGGAAAGAAGTGTTTGATCAGCAACTACCAGGGAATCCGATTCAGGTTATCAAAGATACCTTCACAGATCGGCTACCCAGATTCAGCCTTCCGCTTGGGGAGGATTCTATCAAATGGACAGTGTGGCTTAGCGAGGAAGCGCTTGCGTCGCGACTCAACACTTTAAGTCAAATCGCTGTTCTCAAGGGTGAAGAGCGAGAAACTTGGGTGAAATTGTTTAAAGAGACTATCCAAAACGATGATGTCGAGAGGAACGAGAAGGGTGAAATTGCCGTACATGGTGTCACATTCTTCACCTGGACCGATAGACTATAAGTGTCATTTATGAACCATATATACGGAGGAACCAAATTAGCATTGTTCTATGTCATGAATTTAGATAAATATTGTCAGCTATCATGCTGCTCAAAATTCTCTACATCCATATGAACTAGATGAGGACATGTGTCAATGAGCAGCCCTTCTTGTACAATCTCAGAACCCATCTTCGAACGACGTACTTGTTATGAAGTGGTGCCCCATACGTTACTAAAGACCCCTGATGATAGTAAAAAAGAAAGGCCTTCCCCGCCGTGATTCCGGTTTGAGTGAACCAAATACTCAGATCACGAGTCGGCTGAAATATACATGACTTGAGCCAGCAATTAGTGTGCGTCAAAGATTTCACTGTGGGTGTGAGTTTTTTTTTACCATTATTGCCTCTTACAAAGGCATCTCCGTACGTTCTTCGCTTAACGCCATTCACGTATTCCTCCGTCTTTTCCAAAGCGATGTTCATGTATCCATCCACAGATTGAAGCTCGCCTATGGAGAACATATCAGTATTACTATTAACTTAGGTAGAAATCTCATGACATAAGATCCTAACCTTTGTAGACAACCCCCGAATTGAGTTTGACCGTGACAGGATTGCCGATGATGTCTGACAAAAACCCAGATGGGTCCTTACCCTCACCTTGGGTATTCGTGCCGTTTTCCATGATGACTGTAGGAAACAAGGAATTTGGGATTTAGTAGGAGGATATAGGCTGATCAATTTTAGTGTTGGTTAGAGCACGTCTAAGAAAATGTTATGTAAGGTACATAAGGTTTAGTATCTTACCTAAGGTATACCACAGGATATGCTGACTGCTTGCCAAAAATCCCGTCTGGTTCTGATTTAATAGGGCTAGAAAATGCATAGATAAAGTTTAGGCGGGGTAATTGAATGTACATACAGTACTAATTTAGGTAGGTACATACATAATTCACGGTGGGGGTAATTAACTTGCGAGGAAAGAATCACCCTGGAAACCGCGTCTCGCGTTGTATCACCCCAAACTCTGCTTTATTCGTGATTTTGTTGGATCTCCGCATGTTTGCACTTTACCACTCTTTGTCAATGATACATAAACTGTCGCCAACACAAACTTAACCCATTTTTATGACCTAATTTATTTTAATTTGGAACTCTTCATTTCAGCGACCTGTGGCCTTGCTCTGCGGCTATCCATAATGGCCGATCTGCAGCAACCTTCCCCGACTAAGCGGAAACTCCCGTTCAAGCGCACAGCTAGACGTAAATCGACTGAGGCAGCTAACGAAGATGGCCTTTCTCTTTTTAGTCGCTCAGGCGAGTTCTTTGAAGAACAGCAGAGACTCGCTAAAGAAAAGGCAGAAAAAGAAAAAGCCCAAAAGGCAGCAAGAGCAGTTAAGGAGGAACGAGAACGAAAGGAGCGATTAGCTAGACAGCGTGAAGCGGAACGGGACATATCGAATAGAAAACACACCCACGAGCCAGAATCTCCGAAAAAGCGACGTCGCGTCTCGCTTCCGGACGAAGAGGAAGGGAAAGACAGCGATGACGAGGATATCTTCGATTACAAGCCAACTAAGAAGCAAAAGTCACCTTCTACGCCTTTCACTCCTGATTACAGGCGGGAAAGTTCGTTTGTGACGAGTACAAAGGGTTCCAACGGATCAAGAAAGCATGGCACACGCTCCCATTCGGTGGATGTTGACATGCCTGTGATCTCCTTGGATGATGACGATGACGATGACGATCCAGCTTTCTTGCAATCTCCAACGAGGCTCGCTGTTCATTCAAATAAGGAAACTGGCCAAGGGGTAGTTGCACTGGAGGATGACAGCGACTTTCAAGCCGAAGACACTAAAGGACAAAGAGAAGATGAAGAAGAGGATCCCTCTGAGTATTATGTCAGGCTCGCAATGGAACGGGCGAAAAAGGCCAAAGAAGAAGCGGAAGCAAGACGGAGAGCAGGCAGCAATTCGTTAGAGGATCCAAATGATCCAGTTGTACAGATTCTCATCCATTCTCATCTAGACGGCGTTCATACACTGATGTTCCGGCGAAAGTTGTCCCAGAAATTAACAATAGTTTACCAGACATGGATCGAGCAGCAAGTAGCCAAGCATAGTGTTGTACCTCGTTCTGTCTTAGAGACCATGTTCTTCACCTGGAGAGGAAATAAGGTGTATCCACACACGACTCTACAGACACTAGGCATTAAACCGGAACGGGATGGTACGCTGTATCCAAGCTGGAAGGGGGACCAAGAAGGATATCACGGGCGAGACAAGGTGTTCTTCGAAGCATGGACACAAGAGCTTTATGAGGAGTACTTGGAGGAGAAGGAGAAACAGCGGCTACGTGATTTGGGAGAGTTGATAGATGACGAACCTGAAGAAAAGCAGGAACCAGAACAACTACAACATTCGCAAGGGGAGCAGAAGGTCCGTATCCTTTTCAAGGCGAAAGATCTGCAACCAACGAAGGCGACTGTTCGCCCCAGTACTACAGCTGCTCAGCTGATTAAGCTATATCGGCGACTTGCGAATGTTCCAGAGGATAAAACTATCGAGCTTCACTGGGATGGTGAAGTCTTGGAGCCTGAAACTACCGTGGAAGAAGCGGATATTGAAGATATGGACTCACTCGAAGTCCATATCAAGTGAGATGGTGGAGGCCGAATATATACCTAGTGTTTAACCTTGCAAAAGAGGTACCAAATTCTAATATTTATAAACAACTAAGGTAGGAGAGGCATGCCCGATGATTAACGGTTGCCCTTTACGAAACACTTAACATATAGCTCATGATACCCATGATATTCCTAGAGGCTTTACTAGCTCTACCAAGAGACAACACTTCATGTCTCATAATCTACGAAGTACAAATAAACCTTGCTTTGACTCCAGACCATAACGCCGTTGCCCATGAGATGTAAAATTGAACCCCGAAATTAGAACCTCTCCTTCATCCGCGCAGACACGGTGCGTAGATTGTTGTAGACCTTGCCGGGAGGCTTACCCAAGATAAGGCTCACTATGGATTCACGAGCTATGTGGATGTTCTTAAATCCTATATTTCCAACACGTTAGCGGGATATCCATCAATGAGCTATATACTTCAAGACGTAGAGCATAGAGTAGCAACTCAAAGCCCACTCCTTTTTTTTTAGGAAAAAAAAAACTTACCTCCTAGAATGTGGATCTTAGAATCGGCCAACACGACTCTCGTGCGAGACGCATTCTCAATAGCGAACTTGGTCTTGCCATCCTTGCCCGCGATACGGCCGATAGCGCGAGCCAGATGGTCGCCATTCAAGGTCTTGACGTCCTTGACCTCGAAGGTCTCGATGTACAGGTCGTCGAGGCGCAGCAGAGCGATAGCATCGTCGACGTCGAAGCCGAGCGCGAAGGCGCGAACGAAGTCCTCGCCCTTCTGCAGCGCGCCGGCGTCGGCGGTGTGGCGCGAGGTGCGCAGCTCGACGCGCTTGTGCTTGACGTTCATGCGCACCTGCAGCTTGAGGTGCTCGACGAGCGGCGGGTAGATCTTGGGCCAGGCGCTCTTGAGCGGGGTGAAGCGGTGCGGCGGGATGCCGACTTTGCGCGTTTGGATGTGCGTTGCGGGGTCCTGGGTCGTGTTCGTTAGATGGGGTATAGACTCTATCGGAAGGAGAGGTAGGAAGGTAGATAAAAAAAAAAAAAAAAAAAGAAGGTTAAGAGTGAGAGGGGAGGAATACGTACGATGTTCTGGACGGGCGCAAAGTGCGGCTTGTCTTCCTCGTCTATCTCCATGCCTTCTTCTCCCGATGTTCGTACCGGTTGGAGCACGGCGTTGGCGTCTTCGGGAAGCTCGTTTATACCCTCTAATGTGAAGTCCTCATCTTGGTTTGTCTCGGGAACTGGGAAGTTGGACGGAGGGGTGTCGTCGACCTGCTTGAGCAGAGCTGTCGGGGCAGGCATGGTGATCGATGAAGTATCTTTTTTTCTCTGCTCTTAGTAGTTATGTGTATAATTGACTGTAGTTCGGTACAAGACTGAGGCCTGTAAATTGGTTCCGGATCGGATTGCGAGGCTTGTATAATCGGTCTCGTTTAGGAACTTGGCGATGGTTTTCCGGCGTTGCACCAGAAAAAAACCAAGGTCCGTATTTGGTGGGCTATTTTCCTTTATCGATAAGATTAACTTTTATCTTTATCACTTGCATACAGGGTACCTTAATGAACTAACCAATATGAGCTTAGATGGGGGGTTCAGCGGAGCAAGGGACCTTGACAGTGGCGTTTTCGGCATGGAATGAGCGGCTACGGCTGTCTTAGCGTACGATTTGATCGTTATCAGTTATAACCGTTAGTCCGTTATGTCCGGCTACAAGCGTAGGTAGGTTTTATTGATGTGCTAATGACGACTTTTTTCTAAGCTTGAAGCCAAGGAAAATCTTGGATTGGGATTTCATGCCTTTTTTTAACCATACCTTATGCTTTCATGCCTTGCGCCTTACTCCCCAGCCTGTTTGTCGTTAAGTGCTGAAGTAGAAGGTTGTTCTTGGTCTAGATTGTCTTTTTTAATTCATTAGACTATTCATTGATCACAGTTTCGTCAAGTTGCTGTTTTTGCGATTTATAGTTCAGTCTCTTGTTCTGGTTCCAAAAAGTTTGAAAAAAATGATACCATCATCATGAACCTCTACAATGTCCTCAGCAGCTAGGTCTACTATCCTAGGCCAGGGACGTCAAGCCTGGCGATCCCTTTACGAATTGGTCGATACATTCACTTCGAAAGTATCACCGAGGCATAACCCAGTTAATCGTCTTGGGCCGCATCAGATTACTTCGTCTTTTTCCACAGCAACCCCGCGATTATCAAAACCTCCATGGTCTTTCCCGCGAGCACCAAAATCCTACGGTAACAATGTTCGCCGTAGCTTCACCTCCAGTGGGATACTCTTATTCGGGTTCGCATCTCCGTGTTCAACAACTTCTTCCGTCACTGCAACATGTTCGGCAGCTGCGGATTCTGTTATCCTCGGGAGCGCGGGCCAATCGTCAAACATTGGCCGATTAGCGAAGCAGGCCTGGATTAGGGACATACATACCACTACTAGGAGAAGAGTGGTTAGGGTCCATCGAAGAACGAAGACGTCTAAGTCAGGCAAATCTAGTACTGATAATGGGAATTCGACTGTCGCTCAGCAGAAGAATGGATCTTCGTCGCAACCCGCTTCGAATGCGAAACCCAATCCGAAGCCCGACGCTGGTCCACCCGAAGCGGAGTCCACGTCCGCGTCCGTGTCCAAGTATTTCCATCTGCCTGCAATGCCGCACCTACCCCATCGACCCACGAAAGAGGAGTTCTTAGCCGCCGCCAATGGCTTTTGGCAACGGTTAAAGGTTCGTTTTAAATGGTTCTCTATCAGAAGCATGAGACCGTGGAATATCGATGAGTGGGGTGCTTTTGTATCCTGGTTTCTTTTTGGTCACTTAGTCTGGATTCTGGTTGGCACAACCACTTTCTTCTCACTTGGCATCCTCTTTATTAACACTGTCTTTGCGCAAGGTAAGAAAAATGAATTGCATTGGAGGTCATATAGCGTCGAGCTAATACATCTTAGAAACCCTGGCAAAATGGGTCGGCGACTATTTGACCGAGTCCGCAGGGGTTACTGTTGTCTTCGAGTCTGCCATCGTTCCTAGGTGGAAGGACGGCGTCATCTCCTTTAGGAATGTGTTCGTCTCTCGAAGGCCAGGTCAGGTCAAGTCTTCTGTTAGCAAGGGATCATCGTCCAACGCTGCTGCAGTTGCCGCTGCCGAACGAGGAACTGATAAGGAGACCCCTGCTCCTGTCGAGGTAGACGATGGCAACTATACACAATTTGACATTACGTTAAACGCGGTTAATGTTACGCTCTCATTCGTCAAATGGTGGAATGGTAGGGGCCTGTTAAAAGATGTTGAAATCAAAGGTGTTCGAGGAGTTGTGGATAGGACTTCGGTGAGGTGGTCTGGTGAGCCTGCCGATCCCTTATCGTACCGCCATGAGCATAATCCTGGCGATTTCGAAATCGACTCCTTCAAACTAGAAGACTTACTTCTCACTATTCATCAACCGGGAGGATTCCGACCCTTCCCCGTAAGCATCTACTCTTGTGAGCTTCCGCAGCTCAGGAAGCAGTTTTTGTTTTACGACTTCCTAGCTGCCACTCATATGTCGGGATCGTACGATGGTTCATTGTTTACTATACATCCTCGTCAGATCCATGGTGTCCCCGCAGGACGCGAGCACATGGCTTCTGATCCATTGGGGGAGCCAGACGTCTGGAAGAAGTACAGTCGAATCCGGATTGATGGACTCAGGATAGATCATCTGAACAGGGGAGTCGAGGGACCTTTTGGGTGGATTTATGAGGGCAATGTCGACATTGTAGCCGATATTAGGTTCCCGGCCGACGACGATGATGGTATCACGAAAGTCATGTCGGATTTCTACGAGCGACTTGAAGAGGCTGTCACGTCCAATCGTTATATTCGTATTCTTGACCTGGATAAATCACGTCGACACGAAGAAGCCATCTCCAATGAGCCAAGCCACTTTCAGTCAGGCGAGGCAGCAAACGAAATAGACACTACCCCTACCCTCGCTGAACAACCATCCAACAGCAGCTCAACCCAAGCCTCATCCACCTCATCGACGTCATCAACCTCCAACGAAGAGCCCCCGCGCTACCTAGTCATGGATGTACGTATCCACTTAAATGATGTGAAGGCTACCGTACCGGTCTTCACGTCTAACTTATCCTACGTGAACCAAGCTTTGGTACGACCCATAGTAGCGTATATCAACGCGAAGCGCACGTACATTCCTATAAGCTGCCGCATCGTTAAACGAGCTTCGGACTTCGACGGCTCCTGGACCATCTACGACTGTGGACTCATGGACGACGCATCCGCCGAGATGTACACGGCCTTCGCCCGCGATGTCGAGGACCAACAGAGCCGCGTCCGCCGTCTCAAGAAGGTCGGCTTCTGGACCCTGAGTCTCGCCGTCCATGCTCTTTTTATGGGTATGGCCGGAAACGTCATATAAGGAAGAAAAGAAGAAAGCCAGGAATGGTTTATCTTTCTTTCCCCTTCTTCTGTACATAATAATAAAAACAAACTACGAAATGGAATATTTACAACGATGAACGGGAATATGTATTTATGTATTGGGGAGAAGGGGGGGCAAAAAGGAGGTTCGCGGGTATGAGCTTATATTCGGACAGGGGTGATAGGGCATATATCATTTTTATTTGCGAAAAAAAGGTATGGAGTTATCACGGCGTCTGGAGTAGTTTGCGGCTTTATCCGCGGATCCCATTCAAACGTTTTGGGTCGTCGTTTAGAGTCGGAAATACCCCACTTAGGAAGAAGAAGTAACTAAATATAAAAAAGCAAATATCTACGTGTAGACGAACGAAGCTTACCTACCTATGTTCCTTGTAAGATGAAGCGGGAGAAGTCCACAGAGCGGCCTATAACGAAGACGTCACAGCTGGTTTTAACTATCCGCGGATTTAAATTAATCACTAAATAGGTACGCGACGCTAGCCTCATCTATCTGCCATTCTTAGGGCCACACGGCACTCCAAGCCCAACCGGTCAGCTAACTAAACCCCACCAGCCTCCGTTGCCAGAGCCCATAGCATAGTGGCTTTGGCTCGACTCTACCCATTAGCGTAACGCAATGGCGAGTTTATGAGTCCCCCATAACTGGTTTTGGTATGGCCTCAACTCGGCGAGGCCCAACGTAGCTGCAGATTGGTCGTCGCATATTTGGCCGGTCTCTATAGGCTGATTCATCCATCGTCACGAACTATCATCAACAACATCATCGCTAATCTCGAATTAAACCCTCGGCTCGGGGTGTTGGGGTGTTGGGGTGTGGGGAGGTAGAGGAGGAGCAGGTTTAAGGGGAGGAAGAGGGCAAACTGGCATTCCACAACCTATACTAGAAACGCAAAAGGCCCGATGCTGCATATGGGGATATAGCTCAAAAAGGTCCATTAGGACGGGGCCTTTGGAAAGGGGGGCAGCCCATATCAAGATATCGTGAAGGTATCGTGACCAAAGCCACAATATCTGGTATCCTTCACGTTCTTCACATGAAGTCATCACTGGTGAGAGCGTTAGTTATAGGAAACGTGTGTGAACCAGCATTATAACTTACTCTCCGAAATCATCGTCATATGTACCGACGTCTGTGGTATTGGCTCTGGAGGTCACCAATGTAGTCTTGGTCTTCTGAGCCTTTGTCTTCTTGCCCCCCTTCTCCGCTGCCTTCTCTTCCTTCATCTTCTCATTGCTGAGAGTAGTCAGGGTGCTGGCAACCTTCTTAATCTGATCGCTCGGCAGTTCTTTGGCAAGTTGCTTCGCAAGGTCTTGGAGGAACAAGTGGTAATGTGCCTTCTTATGGTTATTGGCCAGTATGGGAACCAAAGTGTTGCGCAAGTTCTCGAACTGAGTCTTAGTCTGAGGGTTGAAAAGAGGAAGAGAACTAAGATCGACGGTCTTGGTAGGGTCTGCGGGATCAATAGGTACGGCAGAGCCAACAGTAGTAGCCTTGCGCCCATTGCTAAGACTAATACCGGCATCTCCAAAAAGATCCTCCGCGTTCTTTAGGTCAGATTCCTTCTCCATTCGGCGCATTCGTTCCCGTCGCGTGGCCTCGTCCTCATCTTCAGATACGTCGGAACCCTCTGCTAGGCGGCGGGCTCGCTCAGCCTTATGTTCGGCAATGCGCTGAGCCTTGGATTTCTTGTTAGCGGCAGCTTCGGCGTCAGCTTTAGCCTTAGCCTCGGCAGCCTTCTTGGCTTTCTCGCGCTCGACCTCCGAGTCTTCGGCAGCATCCCACGAATCGAGGACCTGCAAAGGAGAAGTTAATACGACAGGGTCGATCAAGTTCGTAAATCAGTAGGCTTCACTTACGTCATCGTCCTCGGCTTCTTCATCGTCGAACTTACTACGACGGATAGCACCGATGGGAGGGGAGGCTGGCGGTGTGCTGGACTCGTTGTCCTCGTCGTCTATATGCAAAAAGAGTGGTTAGCCAAGATTAGCCGTCTGGTTTAGAGTAGCAGCCGCAAAGGCGCATGAGCGCATGAATGTCGCATCAAGAAATAGCAAGGTAGTCCAATGAATAGAGAAGAACATGGTAACGATTTATCAAGTCCTATCAGATTCCACTCCCCCATGAATTTAGAAGACTAAGACTAGAATGCGCCTCATGGTGAGTGCCATGTGGTGATACATCTTGCTGATGTGGCAACTTTGAAGGAGCGTTTTTTTTTTGTGTAAACATGACAAAAGGAGATGGATATTGACTCACCCCACTGCTTCTTAGGAGGCATCGTGAATGTACTAGCGCTGATTTATTTCTGGGAAGATCTCAGAGAATTTGTATGATTAATAAATGTGTCGGTCGGCGATTGCAATAAAGGTGATATTGGAAGAAATATATGATCAAAGGAAAATATGGGTGAAGAGTAAAAAAGTCGACTGGTTCATAGAACTTGGTGGGGATTGGGCATAAAATAAAAGGAAAGAGAGGTATTTCTAAACTTTGCCTAAAATTTTGTGCGGCGTTGTGCGTTATGGGACTTAGTAGAAACACAGTAGGGGTTCGTGCCTGACGCTCGTTGTTCGACTTGAGTTCTACAGCGCTCTTGCTCCATTTATTTTCTAGCTTTAGGTAGGTACATAACGCAATCTTATGTACCAAATCTTATCTAACACTACATAACTTTAACCTTTTCATGTCAAAGACAATGTTATCAAACATCAAACAATAGACATCTGCCTTTTTGTTACCTGTGCTACCTACTTCATACGCAAATTGTCCAGTATAAAACGGCTAGACGCGGGGTGGGCGGGGCATCGAATTCTTTCCAGTTCCAAATCTCTACTAATTGACAGGGCCCATGCCACCTAACGGCGTCATCACTAGGAAATTCCGATTTATGCTGTATGACGTTGGTATCCAGGTTCAATATCTGAAAATAGATCAGACGTAGATCATCCCGAACCTTGTTCACGTCCTTATATATTAGTTTTTTCATTAGCCACATTTACATTCACGATAGAAGGAAAAGCAGGCTACGTTATCAACTTTGACGTTTTACATATTTTTAATTCACTTTGTAACTGCTCCATATTTTGAACTTTGAGGAAAACAAGCATGAAAGAAGTTTTACTCGAGAAGTAAAAGCTCAAGCGCTTCAAAAGAGGTACAGACATACTTGGACATTTTCCGATCTTACCACGACGTTGGGTACGTCGACAAAGTGTGTACATCTTCACAGCGTTATGTAAACAAACAGAAATGCCATACATGCTTATAATGAATATGAAAATGCAAAAAAACGTAGGAACTTAACGTGTACAGGTAGGTTTTTCTGTTTTTTAAGATGCCACGGCATAAAAAAAGAGCATAGTCTGATAAAAAAAAAAAAATGATCTACAATTTCTACCACTAGGCCTCGCTATCTAAGGGACCTTTTCACAAACATCGAGGCGGTCCCTCGGGACCTCTCAAAACGTTTGGCATTCGGAAGCGGCTTGTAAACAAGCCTACCAAAGATTGAAACGAGTCCAAGGAAGTAAACGTCGTAGACCAGCACGTGCAGTTGAAAGTTTGTTGCCTATTCTTATTGATATACCTTTATCACGGCGTGCCTTCCAAAGGACTTTCTTCTGCCGCTACCTACAACTACCTCGTGCCTACCTAAGATAGGGAGGGTATGTAAGCAGTTTGCATTTAGATAAAATAATCGGATCTTAATTAGAAAGGGCCATCTACACATGTCACGCTAAAATTCGATATCCATAATCCTAAGGTGGGTACGTACCCAGAAATATCGAATCGCATTGCAGATTTACCACTTCATCTTTTATGTCGCCGTCCATTAAAAGAGATAGGAACTGGAAGTACCTTTTGCCTTGAGGTTCGTATTTTTTTTTCTATCTTTTTTTGGTGAGTCTGAGTCACCTGCAAATTCCTTCTGACAATTAGAAGGAATCCGCCAGAGTTAGCATATTCCAGGTTTCTTCTTAACATGCAGCATTCGTCTAATCGATTTTCTTGCGAAAAATCATGGATGCAAAATTTTCGAAACGACTCGAGGCTCTAGAACACGAATTATGGAGCTTGGTGACTACAATCTCCACGTATTTGTTTCTTCCTTTGACCGGTCCAATGGGTGTTAAAGCATTTCGTAGTGATAAGAATTGGGGTATATTGTAGCGCTTTGGCACCTGTAATCCCCCCCGGAAGGAGCAAAGAAAAAACCCCTTGAATCTCGCCGACAGCCGCTAAGAACGAAGCGGTCTCCTGCCCGAAAATGTACCGGAACGCCCCATTTCTCATATCGCTAACCTCCTACAATTCCCGACTTACAAGACCACCTGACTGTCTCAACCAGACCCCCAGCGATCAAAATATTTCGTACTACCCGGATTACTTATGCTATCTATCATATTTAGATCTTAGCCATCCTTGCCAAGCATGAGGCTGTATGGCTATGAGTAAGAATTGCTACCTTAACCTGGACGCACTAACAAAGGGAGTACAAAAAAAAAGTATCCGCCTCTTCGGCGTCTGTACTCGGGGACTGGTCTTTGCTTCTGTTTCCCACCTAGCAGCTAGGCATACCGGATAGTCTTCGTAGCGTACCTGAATACCATCTTTTTTTCTTACTGTAGCCCCATAGTAGTTTTTTTCATGTGTCACAGGAGGCACATTGAGGTATTTGTTCCAAGGGGTCTGACAGTTAACCGAAGCTGTCAGCATTGTAAGTCAGAGGTATAAGTATTTCTGCTTCCTGAGGCACTCTCACGTCCTTCCCTTTGTTTGCTCCAGACCACGTTGAACAGAACTAGATACTCGAATAGTTCTACCATCTTTACCAATCCGTATTCCTCTATTGGTTGTGATAGTTCCATCTTATACATAACTATTCACCAATGCTCTCAGCTAAGGTTCAAACAAACATTTGCAACCCAAAGCAAGCCGCTCGATTATCCCGAGTGGTGACACCTTTACTTCAGAATTATTATCTGGGATATTCGACAGGAATTCGTGTTGGGTTTGTTGCGTCAGTCCAGCATAATGGAGGGTCACGGGCCTTTTCCACAACGCCAGCAACAAACTTTAAGGAATTCTTTCCAGTAAAGGAGACAGAACACATTAGGCTCACACCAGCTGTCTGGCCCCATCATGGATACACGGAAGAGGTTAGTAATGATGTATTCTTATTTTTTTACTGTTTTGGGTTGAGCAAGATTGGTTCCTGAACCATAACTTTGGTTCTCATTCCCACGACTATTGGCTAACAAGCTAATCCGAACTAAAGGAAATGCTCAGTGTTGTTCCCGCTCACCGCCCGGCTAAGACATGGGGCGACTGGGTCGCCTGGAAGGTTATGCGTACATGTAGATGGGGAATGGACTTCTTCACAGGAATGAGGAAGGATCAAAAAGTCGACAAAGCGAATCCGACCACGGCTGTCGATACCATCAAGCCCCTGACGGAAGGCCAATGGCTTCTACGGTTTCTGTTCCTCGAGTCCATCGCCGGCGTGCCTGGAATGGTTGCGGGAATGTTAAGACATCTTCACAGTATCCGACGACTAAAGCGTGACAACGGTTGGATTGAGACTCTCCTTGAAGAGAGTTACAACGAACGAATGCACCTTTTAACTTTTATCAAGATGTGCGAACCAGGTATGCTTGAAGTCTAAAGGCGTCTATTGGTCCCATATGCTGACATATTTGCCAGGCTGGTTCATGAAGATCATGCTCATTGGCGCTCAGGGGGTTTATTTCAACGCCCTTTTCTTATCCTACTTGATATCGCCAAAGGTCACACATCGATTCGGTAAGCACTATAGTTGACTTGACTAGTTTTCCTAGTTGGAAACTAACCTCTTCTCAGTGGGCTACTTGGAAGAAGAAGCTGTGCACACATACACACTAGCCATTAAGCAAATTGAAGACGGGCACCTTCCAAAATGGTCCGACCCGAATTTTGTTGTCCCTGATATTGCCGTCAAGTACTGGCATATGCCAGAAGGAAAGCGGACCATGAAAGATCTCATCTTATATATCCGGGCAGACGAGGCCTGCCACAGGGGCGTCAACCACACGCTTGGAAACCTCAATCAGAAGGAAGATCCCAACCCATTCGTCAGCGAGTACAAGGATGGCCAGAACCCACCCCGACCTGCCTTAAAAGCAGAAGGGTACGAGCGTCACGAGGTCCTATAAACCATTGAAAGGGGTACATTAACGACTTATTGCATTCAACATCATTGACGCGGGACATGGGCATAGAAGACTTCACGCTCGGTCACGGTTGCGCTGTATTTTGGCGGTTGGTATTGTAGCATTACATTGGAACGGCGTTAGGTTTGGTTTGCATTTTGGGTGGTTCGGGAAAACAGTCCCCCCACGGCTGGGTTTGCGGCGACGACTTAGACATCAAAAAAATACCCATAGAATGGACTCGGGTAGAATGCGTACGAAGACTTACATAGCATTCTTCCAAGTTCATATCTCAGCTCCTCTTTTAGACTAGATTAATCTCTACTTTCCATTTACTTCCCTACCAGATCTGAAACTCTTACACAAATGTGATCCTGACTGAGATCTTGCCATGGAATTACCTTTAAATGTGCTGGAGGAATTCTTCTATGGTCTGACCTCGCGTTTTGCAGATATGTTTCGGGCTTGCTTCGGAATATTCTAAGACAGATACCAGAATGCAAGGTAAGCATTGTGCCATCGCTAAGCAATGCGACGATAATTACTTCTCGACGCAGTTCCAATTCGTACGATAGGCTCGCGGTAAGTTGGCTCACTCATTAGTGCCATTTGATTGGCCGAACGGACTCTGTTCTCCTCATATGGAGCCCACTCCCTGATATAGAAACGCATGCCTGTCACCAACAGGAAGATTTTAGTTTCAACAGATGGTCGATGAGCTTATATAGTATAAGCGACACCGAGGGAATACTGCAACATTGGGCGCGGTCTCAGTCATCCTGTTTGGTAGCGGTCAATGGCGTATTCTGAAGAATATTGCAGAAGTTAACCGCCAAGCACATTTTCTCTCGTAACATAGCTCTATATGTGAGAAAGTTGACACGCGGTAGTGAGTAGAGGATCAATTGGGTGCTTATAGCATTCCATAAAGCTATAGTGTAAAGTGATTAAAGGAGAAGTGTTCATGTTGTTTCCGGCGCATTTCAATGTGAGTTACCTAGCTACTTGGGAGGTTTACCCAGCAGTAGCTTTGGAAATAGGCACTCTTTGGTGATGTGCAACCTCTTGTTGTAATACTACACGAGTGATTAGACTTCTAATGGCTTAGTTGATAGGAACTGAAATAGACTTCCTGACGATATCCGAGGAGGTAAATACTTCACCCACAATCTTGGTATGATTATGTCTCTGATGGGTCCGTGGCTATTTGAGACAGATTAATATTTTCCTGTCGCGCATTTGGAAGCGGAGACTCAACTCCAGTAGGATGCTATACATCGATATATATCGATATATTAGCTCCTTTATAGATTGCCTCGTTGTGAGATGTTTAGATATGAACAGGAGCAAATTTATGTGCAAGAAAAAGGATAGTGAATATTTCTTCTCACGCAGCTTTCACTGCTAGGTAGGTACACAATGTGATGTTGCAATAGGCTACTTGCTGCTGGCTGTTGGGTTGTCCAAGCCTTAATTCCTGCTAATATAATTTCTAATGCGCCACACGATAAGACGTTGTGGTATTAGCTGCTGTTGTAAACCCGCGTATATAGTTGATCGCCAAGGATTGCGAGAGCGATAGCTTGCTAAAATCACCATTTCCTATTCTATTGGCGTGTTGTACGGGTGATCCCTGAGCGTCCAATTTTTCTGGAGGACTTCTAAATTACTGGCATTATGCAGTGTCCAGTTACCTATCTTGGATCTTCACGCTGTCTAATATCGGTGATATGTTGCAGTATCTCCCCACTATTCGGGATAGTTGCCAAGAAGAACTACCAGATTGTGTAATATGTCTAACAAGGGAGATTCATGTGGTGTCTAAAAATAAGACAAAGGCTATGTACAATATCTGGGTGATTTATGCGAATGTGCGGAATTCGGCGCTTGGCTGAATATTTCGTACCTATCAGCGTTATGTATGGCATGTTCACATATTTTCAAGTTGGTTAGACTGGCGGTTATGTCTCAGTAAGCAGAGCGATGACGTTTCCTATAAAACGGAATCCGCGTTTGCGGAGAGGTGGATCATTCGAATTGATAGACGTCTTCCAGAATGGTTCGGGAACGCGGGCATGCGAGGGGGAACGGCGAAGCACCTGTGGCGTCACAGCCACGATCTTCCGCTCGGCGGGAAGAGATGATTTCGCAATGGTCAAGCCATTGTAGATTCATGATAGGGCTGACAGTTAAAAAGGTAAAAAATTGCTTATTCGGCAAGTACCTACGTATGCATTTCGTCGAGTCAACCACTCCGTCTTAGACAAAACCGTATTCTCAACGTGATTTGAGAGAATACAGCCGAATTTTAGATCAAAGCAAACTCAAGACTGAATGGGCGTTTCTGCCAAGACGGCAATAGGTCACCATAAAAGGATTCCGTCAGGGGTGGGGGTGACGTCTCCTGGATTTGGAGCGAATGAGACTTTGATCGGTACCCAACGTCTTGTTCTGTCGAGACAATTGGAAACGAGAAGATCCCCGTTCACCGCCTCGAAAAGGGGAGGTCCCTTCGAGAAATTCGGTTGCCTGATAATTAGATTAACAGCGATGCAGGACTATTGGCGGAGCTACTTACTACTTAATATGATGTCTTTCTTGTCCTACTCGCTTGCTCGCAAAATACACACCTTGCGCCCACTCATATCAGACAGCCTAACTTGAACGGCCAACATTTGGAGGTGGGCTATAGATCAATAAACGGAGGTTTTTGTGCGTAGTTGATGTCGATCACAGATGCTAAGTAAGGTATATTTAAAGGCCATTTTGTCTTGATGAGGCTTAGAGGGTATTCATATTGGTATTTGTATTTGTATTAGTTAGCTATATTAGCATCTATTAGCATCTATTGGATGTAATGGAGAAAGATGTATGGAGCAAATCCGAGGTGGATTACCTAGGTTATTGTCATCGATGCTACATACCTACCTATACATACCTAGGTACTTCCTCGTTCCTCGTCCGATGTTACAGGTGCTTGACTAAAGAAGTGCTAGACCAGCCCTAAGGTCAGGGGAGTGGGCCCCGGACGATTAATAACAGCAGCAGAGTGTTGCACGTGCTAGTTTATGTAGGTACATACCAATTTTGGCACTAATTCTACAACTATGCAGCTGTTGCTATTTTCTTACGGCCTAATAGCGTTACCATGTTATTAGGCCATCCTGGGTGCCCAAACGGTTTCGGAGATAGATCTAGTACTACTACTATTACTCTTCTTTTTTTTTTTTTTTTCGTATTGTTCGAATTGTTATTTTAAGACGTAAACGACTGAACTATGTGTATCAAGATATATTCTAGTTAACTAACCTAAATTTAATTCCTAAGTTACCTATATAATACCAAAGACTGATTACCTTACACATTTGTATTAACTAAATATACATTTCTACTAGTTAACATGTTTTTACATAAGAGTGATGTATCGGAGTTGAGACCTCATTACATGTATGTATGTGCTTGAAGGGTACCCTACCTACCTATCAACCTAGCACACTTGGTAGTAACAAATTTCGCCGGTGATAATAACATCTTAAGGGCAGGTGGGGCGATAGGGCGGGGTGATAATGGGAGATTAGTGCTTGCCCGCTACAATACCTCACCACCTTGCGACCGAGTGAAAGTGTGACTTATTAACTTACAACTTGCGCTCCTTACCTTTTTACCTGCTTCAATCACTTCTCTTCATCACTTATTTTGGGCCCAACGTCTGTTAGCCAGCACCTGTCGCTATTCTTCAGAGCGACCTGGTTGAACCTCGTTGCAATAGACCCCCAAAATCCTAACTTATCGAATTAAACGGTTAGTCTTAATATTATCGTCGGTCAGAGTGTCGCAACACTAAAAAGAGGCCTCTTCCAACACCGTGATTATCGTATTCTTTCCACGACAGCCGCACCGAACCAACAACGAAGCCATTCATTCCGCAGTCGAACCGGCTTGGAAGGTTTTCAGAAGAATTATTTTAAGATACGAAAATAGGACAATTCGGCGGTTAACTTAGACAGAATAGCTTGTGGCACCAAGATATCGCATCAATTGCTTTAAGTCACTGGGCTTGTTCTAAGGCAGTAGGCTTGCTGTTATTATCGAGTCGTTTACACTGCCCCATACGCCGTATAACAACGAGAGCGTTTTCTATTTTGCGCGACACGTCACGTATCCCCAGATAGCTACTATTTCGTCCCCTGGCTTTGCCTGGCTATTCGGAAAGGAAGTGCCAAGCCAGGGTATCACAGTCGCAGATCTCACAGCGAAGGGTTGCGATTTGCAGCCAGCTAAGCACCTAAAAAGTACTTGGGCGCATTTCCCCCCATTCTGTTCCTGCAGTTTTCTTTGTTCGCCCTCTACAGAGGGTAGGAAAAAAAAACACTCCTATACTGTATTACACAGTACGGCACCAAATACAACAAAGGCTTCATAATACTAGACTGGATCGTATCGCCCACATTTACAATATCCTCTCAAACAGTCTAAACTGAAAAAAGAGTCTCTTTTGGTCCACATCGTACGTCAAAAACGGCATTTGGAACGGGTCAGACTCGCCTAACACAGCCCCCTTCAAACGCATCCGCGGCTGCGCCACGCTTGTAAGGCAGACTCGCAGACTCGTGGTCGAGTGCATTCAACCTTGCCAGACTTGGGGTTTCTAAAGACAGAAACAACTTACGCGCCATGGATCAACAAGCTGTCCAGTCTGCAGGGTCGGCTCGCGGCCGTTCACCATCCGCCGGGAACCAACAGCCTCATATAAGAAATAGTCATTCTCCTTCGCCTCATCCATATCAGTCCCCGGAGTCATCGATCGGTCTCGGCATTGGTATAGACCCCTCATCAGCTAGTCCCCAGTATACCTCCGACTTCAACACCTACCCTAGCAACAACGGCAACAACCAGTTCCTGAATCCAGCGCAGTCGCAATCCTACGACCAGCAGGGCCTTACTGATCCAACAGCCTTTGGACTTAACCAAGACTACTCCCAATCTCTGACGTCTCAATCGCAAACCACATTCTCCCAGAGCCTTCTGGCTCCGGATTTCAATAACAGCGATTTCTCACTGTTCCCCCAATCCAACCAGGGTGACCAGTTCGGTACACCTTTATTTGGTGACCTGTCTCAAACACATGCGCAGTCTCTCGACCCGAACGACTTGACGAACATGACGTCCCCACAAACACACCACTCACCTACTCCGCCTCACCTTCTAAAGCCAGAACCCGGTTCGGCCCACCAGTCTCCATCTTTCAACCAACATCAATTCTCTTCACCTGGTCATTCGAGGCATGCATCTTTGGGCCCTGAGGCAGCTCTCATGCCAGGCCAGTTAGATTGGAGTCAACCACAGTTCCAGGGACATCGAAGAACGCCGTCAGAGTATTCGGATGCATCGTCGGCCGCCCCATCACCAAATCTAACAGGCCACGATAGTTTCGAACACCCAGAGCACGGACACTCGCCCATGCAGCGGCCACAAGACTTTTACGATGGGGTTGTAGGACTGGGTAATTTTAGTATAACAGGTCCCAATCCGAATAGCCGTAGTCCATCGCATAGCCCAGCTATTTCGCCTCGAATACTCCCTCAGCAGATGCCTGACGCCAGTCAGCAAGGTCAAAACATCATGTTAAATACGGGGTATACAAACGCTCCTATGGGCTATTCTATTCAAACGTCCGAAGAGTTCCCTTCTTTGTCTCAAGAAGCACCAATAGATCCATTAATAGCTCAACCTATGGCTCCGCCGTCTATCAATATCGACTTCGCGCCCAATTCGCGGCAAAATAGCTTTGAGCCTCCGAAGCCGCCAATGGATGCACAATCACTAACCCCGCCCGATAGAGGTAAGTCGTATTTATGACTCTAGGCTTTTTTTATCGCTAAGCAGACATATAGGTCGCCCACGATCCCGCCCCCGGTCGGTGACGGACCCCTATAACAGTGGAGGAGCTGTTCTCTCGCGACCTAACACCCCAGGGAGCCTGTCACCTCACCTTGGCGCCGATTTGGCTAACCGCAGCCGTTCCGGATCCGAGTCTTCAACTCGTTCGCTTTCTCCCGGAGACCGGTCAGGTAGTGCCAATGCTGTCTCAAGGAGACGCCAGTCTATGTCTGCGGTTCCCAACAATGTAATAGCGCTCCGTCTAGCAGACCCGGAATACCAAGCTGCCCAAGATAACGGAGGAACGAAGCGAGTCCAGAAACATCCTGCCACTTTCCAGTGTACACTTTGCCCGAAACGCTTCACCCGAGCATATAATTTGCGATCCCATCTCCGTACCCATACTGACGAAAGACCATTCGTATGCACGGTCTGCGGAAAGGCGTTCGCTAGACAGCACGACCGAAAACGTCACGAGGGGCTTCATTCGGGCGAGAAGAAATTTGTTTGCAAAGGAGATCTCAAAGCCGGTGGGCAATGGGGCTGTGGGAGACGGTTCGCTCGAGCAGATGCGTTGGGCCGGCATTTCCGGTCAGAAGCAGGCCGGATTTGTATCAAACCATTACTGGACGAAGAAATGCTTGAGAGACAACGGGTGTGGCAAGAGCAGCGAATGCAGAGCATGGCACAGAACATGGCTCAACAGCAGCCGGTTATGAACCCCAATATCTATCCTGGTATGGAGACGGGTGGTTATGCCTTACCGGCTGCCTTATTAGCACAATACCCGGCACTAGCACAGATGAACTGGGGCCAAACAGGCGACATGGGTAACGTGGAGGACGAGCTTAGTGGCCGTTCTAGCTTTGATGCTTCGGATTACGACGATGGCGACGATACGGGCTACGTGAGTGGCCCGGGTACTGGATTTGGGGAGGGCGGTCTCCAGCAAAATTTCGGCGAGCAAATTGGCTACGCTAGCGACTACGGTGGTCGCTAGTAATCCTAGTCATTTCTTCGATTGGCATCGCTGAATTTCTTTCCGAAAAGAGCGGTATTAATACTGGTTTGAATTTGGGTTTTCACGAACATAAGCAGCTGTACGGGATCTGGCGCTCAGCGGAATGAATTACATGACGACTTACTACCTCGAGATCGAGGCTGCTAATCATCTTAGACGGCATGATAGATACCAATATTGAAATTTTTGTTCTTTTTCTGCCTCCAACTACGGATTGCGGCTTTATGCAAATGATGACAGTTAAATCTACAGTAGACCTAGCTACCTTTACACAGAAGAAACCAGTGATATATCTAACATATTTGAGATCAAACTAAGACAGATTCCTCTCAGTTGACTTGTAGCAGGTAGTTTCAAAGAAGCATCTAAGTATCCTTACCAGCAGCCTTACTGAAAGCATGCTTGTTGAACTTTGCCACGCGGGAGCGGCTGCATCTAAGATCAGCTCAGACGTAACCGAGTGGCTATGATGTGAGTTTATTCTAACTTACAATGATAGTATACGCATATATATGCCGTGTTATGATTGGCTTGCTATTTTTATATTTTGGCACTTACAGTAATGGATTTATGGCAGTTAATACTTGTATAATGGTATTCATTTAGCATTGCATCGTGGAGCTGATTATAAATCAAGATATTCCTACTCAAATCGTAAGTTTTTTGGGAATCAAATTACAGCAGTCTCTCCGTGTGGTCATAGTCGACAGCGTTTGCAGTTTAGGCGAGCGTAATAGGGGTGCGTGGATTAGAAGAACTGGAGGCGACCGCATAACGATACCTAGTCTTTTGAGTCTCATTGACATGAGAATGAACTAGGAGAGCTAGATTATTCCTATGGCGCAAATATCATTTTCATTCAGTTCAGTGGAATAGAGTCCGATGACCATCCTTCGAAGTGGCTTAATAAATCGGTATCGGTATGCCGGGCGTGTCATTGCCCCACTTTCTATCAAGTCCACCGAACGGAACGGTCCATACGGCGCTTTTAACTCGGAATCTTAGTCCCCGGGGCAGTTACCACACGCACCACCCTTTCCTTATAGGGGTCGATACTTATACGGGTATTAATTCAACATTCTAGTACATTCAATGTTCCCGGGATGGAAATATATAATATGGTATTCTAATTGAATGAGTTCACATTCTACGGAGATGCACCCGTTATGTCACCAATACTAGGTAGTCTTAGACACCTTGAGGATTAATCTCGGAAGTATCAATATCACACTATGGGAATGTTAGCTTAGACACATTGTGATTTGGCCAATAAACTCACTAATTAAATCCTCTTCCTACGGATATAATATAAGGATGGGAAATAAATCTTTATTCGTACTTCTTTGCACGGGACCGTCTAGTCATACTTCCTACACTGCTCACCGCGGAGAAATCAAAACACACCAAGTCAAGATAACACATGCTTTAGGCAACAGATCATTAATTCTATAGAGCGTTATAAATCAAGCGAGACATGAAATAAGGCTTATATCGAGTGAATAATCACTTAGCACACACTGTACTTCATCGGCTCCGTGGGAATTTTGATCTAGGATTCATGTTTCTAATAGCACCACGAATGAGTCTAGGGTGGCTTTGCAAGTCTTGAAACTAAACTCAACAACAACTAAGAGGGCATTTTGTTATTTCAATATACATACAAATGTAAAACATACCGAGATATGGACCACGGCTCTAAGGGGTAGCGTATACTGCTATACCCATATCCCGAGCGAACCCCGAGGAACACCGAACAGGGGTATTCAACACTCACATCCACCAAGTTGACGAAAGTTCGGACTTCCGGGATGAATATTATCAGTGATGATGATTCACCAGATGCCAATGCTACTATGAGAGAAGTAAGCAAGCAGCATGAGATACAAGCTTAGTGTAATGTGGCTACGATAGATTTTACCTCGATGATAAACCAAGTGTCTTGGGAAAGTATAAGATGAGACGATCAACTTCTGTGAAAAGAGAATCATCAGCAACTCAGAACCTACCTTATAATATTACTCACCAGAATTACAAGTCCTTGGCTTTTTATTCGCATCTTCACTTGTATTCTTATTAAATTACATACTTGGACGAACGTGCCAAACTTGCTATCTTGGATTCAAAGCCCACAGCAATTCTAAGACGCTACTTGTAGCATCGAGAATGCACTCAGAAACCCCGTACTATACCCTAGCAGAGGGCCAGCCTCTTGCGAAGAATGATACTTCAACCCAGATACGCACCGGGAGCGGCGGTGGATTTGTTCTCCTCACCTCGACTCAGCTAATCGAAAACCTGGCACATTTCGCGCGGGAGAGGATCCCGGAGAGGAGTGTACATGCTAAAGCTGCCGGGGCGAGAGGGTATTTTGAAGTCACCGAGGATATATCTGATCTTACGGATGCCGACTTCTTGACCGGCATTGGCAAGAAAACCGAGGTCCTTGCCCGCATTTCCACTGTTGCTCCTGAGCGAGGCTCTGCGGATACTGTACGAGATTTTCGAGGATTCGCTATGAAGTTCAAAACGGCACAGGGAAATCAAGACTTTGTATTCAACAACCAGGCATGTAATGATTCTCCTTCTATGGTTGCCTAAGTGTACTAATAAGATGGTTATAGCCGGTCTTCTTTGTTCGAGACCCAACGAAGTTCCCGTCGTTGAACCGTAGTCACAAGCGAGATCCAAGAACAAATAGTAAGACAATCCTTGCATTTCAAAAAAAAAAAAAAAAAAAAAAAAAAAAGAAAAAGAAAAAGAAAAAGAAACAGAAAAAGAAAAAAAAAGGGTGAATATACTCGTGCAATATAAAGGGCTTTCGGTTGGGGTACAAAAGAATGGGTGCTGATCGAGAATATAGTTGCCAGCTCGGACATGTTCTGGGATTTCCACGTCCATAACCAGGAGAGTGTCCATGCCTTAATGTTCGTCTTCGGAGATCGAGGTCTCCCATCCTCGGTGCGCCATGTGAATGCCTACAGCGGAAACACATACAAGTTTACCAAATCCGATGGCTCATATTGCTATGTCCGAATACATTTTTTAACGAATCAGGGGATTCGCTACTTTACGGATGAAGAGGGAGCTAAGCTGGCCGGATCCGAACCTGACAAGCATCTTGCCGACCTCCAGGATTCAATCAAGGCAGGCAACTTCCCTTCATGGGACATGTACGTACAAGTCATTCGCCCAGAAGATATCGCAGATGCGCCGGTAGATATTTTTGATATGACTAAGACCTGGCCTCTCGCCAAATATCCGCGGCGCAGGGTCGGCCGTATGGTGTTCGACAAAAACCCATCGAATTGGTTTGCGGAGATTGAGCAAGCTGCATTTAGCCCGAGTAACATGGTATCAGGCATCGAGCCCAGCCCTGATCCAATGCTGCAAGCCCGTATGTTCGCCTACCCCGATGCTGCTCGCTACCGCCTTGGCGCTAACTACCAGTTCCTACCCACCAATGCCTCAAAGAGCGAGGTCTACTGTCCTATCGAGCGGGACGGCTTCATGAACTTTACGACGAACTATGGAGGGGACCCGAACTATGTGGGGACGAAACTTAAGCCGGTAAAGTTCATCCGTAACGGAAATACCAATCAAGACGGGGTCGTGGATGGTAATGATTCGAAGAGAAATACAAGTAGGTTCGACCATCCACTACCTGATAGCGGAATTCCGGTGGTATTTTCCTCAGAGGTCACGGATAAGGACTTCGAGCAGTCTACCGCGCTGTGGAATGTGATGGGGAAGCAGGAGGGCGCACAGCAGCGGTTCGTAAACAACTTATCCGCTCACATCAGCGCCGCGCAGACGCAGTGGATCAGGGATGAAGTCTATGGTACGTGATCCCCAATAACGTGACCCTTTTTTTTCTATATTTCTTCAATTTCCAATACAACGTGGCTGACTGAGTTCTTTACAGCGATGTTCGGGAGAGTCGATGAAGGACTAGGACAGATGCTGAAGAGTACAACGGAGGCTGCTATCAAGGCTAAACTTGGAGAAAACCTTCGTGCGATTGAAGGCCACTAGAATATGACCTCCTATTAATACTTACATATCTATTTCCTCCATATTGGCAACGAGACGCGTCATGCACTGGGAATATCTTTTCCTTTTGATTGGAACAATCTCCACGATGCCTTCTACTTATAAAACCTTGTATATATTGATAGTACTCTGTCTTATAATGTATTAGTATTTTATTCCTTTCGTTACCACCCATCCACCTATGTTACGCCTTTTACGTATGTCCAAAATATGTACTGCCACATTAGGACTCCGAGGACAGCACCAGTCGCGTTGCGTCTACATTACGTGGTACAAAGCGCACTGTCCTAGCTTTCGGCCCTGCGATAGGATTTTCCCGAGTTAGCAGGCCCTCTATAGGATCTGCAACGATGGGGTCCATCGTTTCCTCCGCTGGTAAGATCTGGAAGTGCGCGATGAGGTGGAGGAAAACAGCATAGAGAGCTTTGGTAGCGACGTGGCTCGCGACACACATTCGACCCCCGATGCCAAAAGCATATTGGTGTCGATTCGCCGTTTGATCGCCATCCATCCAGCGCTCCGGCGCGAAGACATCGGGGTCTGAGAATACGGACGGGTCTAGGCGCGTGAGTCGTTAGCTAATATTATACTTATTACATTGTTAATTTAGATGGGATCCTTACCCCGTGTACATGCCCAAGAGTTTAGAAATAGTAGCGTGTTTGGAGGAATAACCGCCCCTTTCCATTCGACGTGCGAGTATGTGGCCTTCGGCAGCGCAAGACGCTGTACTACGAAATAGCGGCCAACTTCCTTGGTAAAGGCCTCTACATACTCGACCCTGGAGTGCGCGACATGTGGAGACTCGAGCAAACGGACGTCTGTCTCTACAATCTCTTTATACGCCCTTTCCTGAATGTCCGGGCGGTGCGCTAGCAGCAGGATAGCCCACATCAATGATCGTTTAGTAGTGTCAGCGCCCGCGAGCATGCTAAGACCAATGCTGAGTAGCTCGCCCTCGGTGAGACCTTTACTTTCGGGATCTTTGAGGACATTCCCTTGGATACAAGGACGATCAACGCCATCTGCAATATCTCTCTTGAGTTTCTCCTGCAAGACGTGGTGATACGCGTACCGCCGCTTTCCCACATCGGCCATATGAGAGTTTTTCTGTAGCCCTAGCCACCCCGCAATAGTGTTGAGCGGACGGAGCATCGGGATGTAGTTGGAAAAATTGCTGGTGGGATTTCGAAATTTAGATATTTCTTCTTCGATATAGATAATCTCGGAGATTACGAGGTCTCTATGTAAGTCCTTTACATCTTCGACACTTTCCACCGCTTTGGTTAGTTGGTATTACCTATTCTACAATGAGAAGCAGCGCCTACCGTGTTCCATAAGCCAGTGTTAGGCTGAGGTTCAGGGCGAACTTGCGCGTGAGATCGAGCACATCAACGGACACATTGCCGTTCTTACAACTAGATAAAATGTCTAGCGTTAATGCCCTAGATTCGAGGTCTAAGATCTACGACACGTGAGATTAGGTGGGAGAAGCAGATTTTCTTGCATGAAACACATACAGGTAGATAGCTCTCTGTGCTCGTCTTATTCAGGGCCGTGGCGGCAACTTTGCGCCGTCTCTTACAGCTGTCATCCCAGGGACTGGTACCAATGCTTGTCACAGGTCCTCCCTGCTGTACTTTCTTATGCAGAACATAGAATATGGGACGCGAATTTGTCGCTTCTCGCTGTCCTATGAAGAGTGCGCGGGCTGCTGCTGTACTATTTACCACTACAGCCGTGACGTTACCCAGTGGCACTTGAAATACGTCTCCGTAGCGCTTAGCCCACTACGACATAAGATGTTAGTAGAATTTTTCATGTAGCATAGAAGAGGCTGTAAGTGAGGTAAGATACAATGATATTATAAGAGATGCCCAATCTTTCTGTTACATACTATTCTATATTCGTCTGACGTAGCTGTGCCTCGTAAAGATGGAAGACTCCCTAATAAGGGGTAACCCCATGGCCCCGGTAGTTTAGGAATCCGACCTTGTAATCGAACAATCTCATTAAGGAGGACATAAAAGAATAAAGATAGTGTTGGCACGATGAGAAGGAACTTAACCAAATAGTCAAGGAGAAATATATCGAGTCTTATGGAGTCCTCCAATAAAGCAGACAGCCCAGCCATGTTGGCCCATATAGATAGAAGACAAGTTCGTCAATAAGATATGAGCAGAACGAGATAACTCTGAGATGTTCTGAAGCGATATCATCTTATGTAGGGGGCATCTCTTTTAGAGCAGGGTTAAGTCACGCAAGACCCCCGCATAGGTGTGTACCATGTAGTAATGTCCAACTAGCCAATAGCCGGTTGTGTATTGCAATGTAACTATAACGGAGATAAGTACTAGGGCGGCGTATGTTATGGGCATCTGCTAGTCCTCGCTTATTTATAACCCATGTTTTGATTCGGAACCGGATCGGCCCCTAGGTCATAAGCTATTTTAAATAGAGTACTAGAAGTCCCGAGCGGTTGGTATCAGAGAGGACCCTACCGGATATTTCGGTCCCTAAAGGCCATCAGACTTCTCCTCGTCCCTGTTTATCGGTATAGCTCGTATCGACAAAGGCTTAATTCGAGAATTGCGCAATACAGTGGATCACTGACGACTTATGGAATATAACTGTTGCCCTGACCAGGGGTAGAATGGTATAAGGCTAAGAGAGATAAGATTATCTCTCCGCGAAGCAGTTCAAATCCTAAGTAGCAGCGGGTATAGATCGAGGGTACGACTGTAAACTTCCGTAGAAGCATCTCCGGTAACGCTTTACAGCAATTATCAGCTCCTGATCTGAGAAATGAATACGCGTTACGTGGCAAACACTTGCCCCTTTAAAATTCAATAGCCTCCATCATATAAAGCTACTTGTTCTTATTGTAAGGCTAATCAAATGTCTTTCTCGTCTTTCACTATAGTTCCGTGTTGCCCGGTCTTACCCACGTTAAATTGGTCAGGCTGACCCCAATCCTCCCGCGCTGCCCTCTCTCGTGTTTCTCGATACATGTAAGGCGAGTTTTTGTAGCCTTTATGCCACTTTCGTCCCTCCCATTCCTCCTCAACGGGCTTTTCTCCCCCAGATTGGATCTCGCGAGCTCTACGCTCAATCGACTCCCAAACACGTAGAATATTTTCTCCTACTAGGAGTTTGATCTGGTCGTCAGTAGCCCCGCGAGCCATTAAGAGCTCGATCAGGTCGGGATATTTCGAGACATCCTAGAAAATGGTGAGACAATATATCCTAAGGATTAGGTTCATATAGTATCTGAATAACCGCTTACCTCAAGACCACTTGGGGTAAAAGGGGTTCCGCTGAAATCAGACCCAATCCCAACATGCTCCCAACCGGCCACTTGAGCAAGATGCCATATATGGTCTGCAACATCGTGTATTGTAACTGCTCCTGGATCCTGCATATTCAAGAAGCGGTTTACAAATACGGCCATCACGATTCCCCCGTTTTGACGAATTCCACGAAGGACATCGTCAGGTACGTTGCGCAAATGCGGCGTAACAGAATATGCCCCTGAGTGAGAGAAGATCACGGGTGTTTGTGTGATAGACAGAACATCTCGCATAGTCTGATGGGAAACGTGCGATAGGTCAATCATCATGCCCAAACGATTCATCTCCCGAACGTAGGCAGCGCCAAGCGATGTGAGGCCTTTATCCGGATTTCCACGGGCGACAGTCGAAGCAGAAGTTGCCCATGCATTGTCGCAGTTGTGTGTGGTCGTAATGTACCTAACGCCCAGGTCGTACGCCTGTCGAACGGCAGCAATTGAACCTCCCAGTTGATGACCGCCCTCGATACCTAGCATACTGGCAATGCGACCCTTTCGAAATGAGGCACGAGCGCATGATGGAGTTTCGCAATAAGTGAAGACTTCCGGTGACTCCGCGATGAAGCGCTTGGCCACGTCGATTTGCTCCAGAGTATCACGCACTATCCACTGATGGTCGTATAAAGTGGTTAGAATCAATAGATTTAATTCATATTCATTACCAGATAACAGGTGCTTACAGATGGATCTTCAAAGTGTTTCTGGGCTGCATCGCATTTAACGTGCACGCTCCAGAATTGGCCCCCCATCATCCCCTGTCTCATTCGGCCAATGTCCGTGTGGCCCAGCAATCGCTGGTTTGGATCAAACTTCCCATCGTAAATACGGTTGTGCAGTTCAACGCGGAGTAGCCATGGGAAGTCGTTATGACCATCAATTAACGGCGTCGTCTCCAGTATACGCCTTGTTCGTAGAGCATAGTTTATCGGGTCAATGGGAGCTCTCGTTAACGAGAACCAACTACCTAGGGACGTAAAAGGGGCGATCAGAACAGCGAGACCCGCCACGATGATTGTGCTTCTCCAGCGTCTCAACCAGTCATGTTGAAAAGCTTGGGGGTGGACGATAAGAGAATTTTCGTCTGGGTTTGCAGCGTTTAGTCTACCCGAATTTTGAAAAGGTGTATTCCCTTCCGGAGGTAGATTAGTTCTTGGTGTTGTGCTGGCCATTGCTTCGATGTCCTAGAGGTTTTGCCTGCAACGTGCGCAAGTAGACCCCTGAGTATGATGGAGAATTTCCCTTCTCAATAATTCCCGACATCTCTGTCCTTGCTCATCCGTTTTTTCGTTTTGATATCTGCGATGTCGGTCTCCTCGGGAATGAGATTCCTAATACTTCGTAGTCCATGTTCGCATCCGACGACACTAACGATCAAATTCGGCGTCTCGGCTGGCGAGCAGTTCGAGTTGTAGAAGCACGTCGTTATCAGGATGACAAGCTCCAACGAACCATGTGAAGACTAGTCTTATCGTCAGCCTCTCAAAACTCTCGGTTTCTATAACGCAATGCTACCCTTGCATCACATCACGACCCGGCCGGCATGTTCATGTGGGGGATAAGCTTGGCTTGGAGCTAAAGGAAGAGCCGTCCATGGAGATAAGCGGGGCTTTACCGACGAAGAAGTGCTGCTTTTGTGGTATTTCCTGAGGTTTGAAAACCCGTGCCTGACGGATGAGGCACGGGTTTTATATACCTCACGTCCTCGGGGCCCCAGCTCCGAATGTCGGGGGGTAGGCCCGATTGGAGACGACGACTACGGGGATTGAGTTTACCGACATGCGTCTCGGCTACGATATTCCCAGAGGCTCCAAGCTCGATTACCGATTCGCTGTCCATACCTTGAGGTCTTATCGTTCTTCGCAGGGGTTGTAAATAGTTGGATATCACGCAATCATAACGACCCGAGTCTAAGACATGAGCGGGAAATTCGTCATGAGAAATGGCTTCCTTGTATTCACATTGCGGTTTTCAATATTTTCCAACATAAATCCCAACTATTTTATTATAATAAATCTATTGTATTATAATCTACAAAGAATAATTCCCGTCTCTATTCTAGGTATCTGCCCTATAAGTGCAACATTAACGAACTATATACCAGCGTGTCAGCCATGGCGGATAGCGACAGAGAGGAAAAGCAACCTGATACCGTAGCCGTAAGCGATAATGGATCCCTAGAGAATGACACTGCATCGGAGAAGCGACTTGTGAGGAAAACGGACCTGTTGATGATGCCAGGATTAGGTGAGAGTTACTTGCAAATATTCCTAACCTTTACCAATTCTAATTGGAATGTAACTAACGATCGAAGCTCTTGCTTACTTCACGCATACTCTTGATCGTGCTAATCTTGGGAATGCGAAGACCGACGGGTTGGAAAAGGATCTAGGCCTTGTTGGCAATCAATTTTCCCTTCTGCTCGTTCTATTCTATGTTCCCTATGCTATCTTTAATATTCCATGGTCTATACTCGCAAAGAAGTACAATTCCGCTCGGGTGATACCATTTACCATCTTAGCATGGGGAGCTTGTACGATGGGCGCCGCGGCCGCAAAGAACTTTGGCGGAATCATGGCAACGAGGATAGTAATGGGTGCTATTGAAGCAGCTTGGTAAGGAAGATAGTATTTTACAGTTAAAATTGTTAATGCTAACAGGTGTTTTAGTACGTTTTATTTACCTTGATTTCTTCCGCTACCCCATTTCCGTAGACCCCAAGTTCAAGTTATGAAAATATTTTTCCAATAAACAACTCCTGAACCCTTAGATGTGGAAGTGTTGGGGTTTTCAAATGCTTTCGGACTTCTCATAATGATACTAACAAAAAAACATAGATAAGCCATGCGAAGTTTACTACTTGTCGTTATTCTATACGCGAAAAGAGATGGCATTTCGAGTGTCTTGGATTGGCCAAATGGGGTTCATTGCAGTAAGTACTTAGTGATCATATACGCCTAGGAGTCTCACAGCTTAAAAAGTCTCTAGGGAGCTGTATCCGGGTTGATTTCATGGAGCGTATTTCAGTGGGAGGGCAAGTTACACGTAAGTTACTTAAAAACGTATCGCTAAAAGGAGTTTTTCAACTTTCCTAACATCACCTATTGGAAAAGGGCTGGCAATATCTATTTCTTATCGAAGGGGCAATCACTATTTTAGTTGCAGTTTACCTGTATGTCTTTGCTCCTCAAAGTCCTGAGAAGTCACGATGGTATACGGAGGACGAAGTCAGACTCGCCAAGTACCGCCTTGAGCAGGACTCGCAAGATCAAGATACGGAATTCCGCTGGGAGGAAGCAAAGAGACAGTTAAAGCACTGGCCGACCTGGGCTTTTGCGTTTATGGCCTTGATGTATGGAGTTGGCGTTGCTAGTAGCTCAAACTTCTTACCGGTAAGTTTGAACGTAGATTCGCTACAACTATCTTATGTTATGAAGCTAATAAATCCCCTTCGCTAGACAATGATCAAAAGACTCACTAGCGAAGCTACTACAGCTAATCTCTACACCGTCGGACCCAACCTAACAGCATCCATCTTCCAAGTCACAATCTGCTGGCTTTCTGACCGATATCAGCAACGCGCAACGTTTGCTTGCAGCACAACAATCATTTCCCTAGTGGCTTGGATCCTCCTCGGTACATTAGACTTGGTTCACCAACCCCAAGTCGGCTACTTCTTGACATACCTTATCACTTTTGCTACCTTTATTCCAAGCAACTTAGTCCCGGCATGGCTCTCATCCAATACGCCGACCACTACAGGCCGTGCTGTATCACTTGGCCTCAATTACATGGCGATGAACTTAGCTGGAATCATTTCCTCGCTAGTCTATCGGGCTGAAGATGCACCCGTCTACCGACCAGCACTAATTACAGTCGGTTGTACTCAGGGGGTATTTGTTATTACAGCCTTGGCGATGCGACAGTATTATGCGCGTTTGAATAAGAAGCTCGACTCTGGAGAATTGCCCTGCGCACCTGGGATGGAAGCCCGTCCTGAGTACCGATATGCAGTCTAAACATTCAGCTACGGAGAATAATCGTTTTATCTAATTGATATAAAATAGCATTTCAAAAGCACCCAGGCTATTTGCCAATTATAGACGAAATTGACTTATATCTTCAAGAGTATGAAGGATATAGTGATGGATTACTTCTTGCTTTGAATAATGATTTGTTTGAGAAGAGAACCTAGACTACCTACTCTGTATCAGCATATGTACCTCCTACGCATCGCCGTGCGCCATAGCCACCCTTCACGTACGAAATACCTGGGTATCCTCCCAATATAACTACCTAGGTATATAATACAATCTGCTACCGCTTGACAGTACTCCCAAGCTGATCCAGAATATTACTTTCCATCATTAGACAACACAGCCCTAATATTCCTCATAGATGTAGTATGTGCCTAAGGTACCCCTTAGAACGGTCTTGTAGCTAGTCGGTAAGGCCCCGTAAGCCTATTCACAGGCGAAAAATTATGGTGAGAGGAATATCTCTCTTTACATGGACTGCCCGGTTTATCCATCTTATCTAGTAACAGGCTTCAGGTAGACGTTTAACGCCGGCTTGTCCCATAAGGTGTATACAGGCTGGTCAATCCAGTTTCGACAGTCGTCGTCAATTCTCATATCGAAGTTGTAGATGATCCTCGTTAGGATGAGACGCATTTCAGCATAAGCCAGACTTTTTTCAAACATTAGAACAAGGTTTGAGAAGAGCGAACAAGGAGGTAAAGAACTTACTTGCGGCCGATGCAGTTGCGCGGGCCTACACTGAATGGTTGCATCGCATCGAGCTTGTCATTCTTGTACTTCGGGTCACCCAGGAACCGCTCCGGTGCGAAAGCATAGGGATCGGTCCAATGGTTCGGGTCATGGTTGACAGCATATTGCCAGACAGCCACAATAGTCTATAATTATTAGTTCATATCACATGCGCGGCCCTTCAAGGAATACTCACGCCTTCAGGAATGTATTTACCCAGAACGTTAGCACCACCCTTAGGTGACTGGCGAGGCATTCCAGTTGGCACAGGGGGGTATCGTCGAAGGGACTCATTAAGAACCGCCAACATGTACGATAATTTTCCGACCGAAGTTAAAGTGATTTCGTCGTCATTCTTGAACGAAGAACGGACTTCCTGGGTGAGCCTTTCTAATTTATCCGGGTTAGTCGTGAGCAGGTAAACGGCACCGCTTAAAAGTGTCGCAGTCGTTTCACTTCCGGCTATGATGAGAGTGCTCGAATTGGCGGCAATTTGCATAAACTCCATTTTTCCCTCGTTCTTCTGCTTTATGAGACCCTCGATAAAGTCTGGCCTCTCGACACCGGATTCTATCCTCTGCTTCAGCTTCGCTCGGACCAATGCCTGGTTATCCGTAATCGCGAGCTTCTTAAGTTTCAGAATTGCCCTTACTACAGGTTTGAGCTTCATGTCTGACAAACTAAACATAAAAGCAGTCTGTCGAACTGAGTTGGCGACGAGCTTGACCCATGGATGATAGTCACTCTTCTCAAGACAACCGAAAGCAGAGCCGAAACCGAGGTCGCCGATAACATCAAAGGTAGTCCAATTTAGCCACTCGCGCATATTCAAAGGAACCGAACCATCGCCACATTGTTCTTGTAGTCGGCGAATCAACAGATCCACGTATGATCCAATGATGGGTTCTTGAAGCTGCATTGATCGCTCTGAGAATCCGTGTGATAGTTGGCGACGCAAATAGCTATGTTCCTCGCGATGGGCGTTGATGATACCTCGAGGCACGTTATCGACAGCCCGGTAGAAACGATCATATTTGGGAAACTCTAGCTCGCCATTGTGGCGGTGGCCGTAGATATCCTTCCAAGCTTGGGGGTCGCTGAATGCAAGCTCGTATGGGGATACTCGCACAATCGGTCCGTACTTGGCGTGTAACTCTTTCATATACACGGGCAAATCACCCTTAGTCATCCGTAGATGTCTGAAGATAGGGGAGATCTTCCATAGGAACGGGCCCGGGAAAGATCTTAGAGGGTGCAGAAAGAGGTTATAAAAAACCTTGCCTACAACATAAACACCCGCCTTCCAGTCAGTTAGTTACGCTGTTCCTAATTCTATAGCATTGTATAATCCCTGTAGAAGGAGGGGGATGAACTTACTAGTGCGCAAGCTATAAAAATATAGTCGACTGGAGTCTCCAGACCTAGCGGCGCCATTTCGTCAAATATGGTGTAGACGCGACAGTGAAACCTTAAGATGTTGACGAGTTATCTCTATCTCAAGTGACAGGAATACTTTCTAGCTTATAAAGGTCTAGAATCCCGTCTCGGGATCCCGAAGCGCGCTCCCATGGCTATCGGTCGGGGCGCATTAGCGACGAAGACCTCCAGGACTTACCACTTTGACTATGGTGGGTTCGGTGGGTGGCCGGACGGTCGGATTTCTAGGGTGGCTCATGGTGCATTGGGTGGATGTATCCCAAATCCACACGGTTGATGCCCTCCCCCCATGTTGCATATATCCCTTACATTTCCACCATCGTGAGGTCATGTTCAGGGGTCGGACGGAGACGTTGCGACAATATGTCTCCGACCGTCCGAATTCGATGTAACGCCAATAACTCGAGGTATAAAATCTGGGTCTATGCAGAGTTTTATTGCTATTTCCATCGGTAAGGAAGATTCGTATGCAAAGGTACCTGGGCCATTGGGCGGGTGAACGGGATTAGGAGTTCGAACAACACCGAAGTAGGAATCGTTTAGTTGATGGTTAGTTAACTGAAGAAACTATCTGTTAAGCGTTAAGCTTACGCATGCAATCATGCTTATTTCAACCATCTGCCGGTGACTTATACTTATTATGGAAAGCTTCAAGGGTCATTCAGCTAGATTATGATTGGATGTTTCTTTGAAACTGGGCGACCTAAACTGGGGTCTCATGTTAGTTACGGCTAACTAAAATGACAAGCATTCTGTCATTCCAAATATCTCCACATAATTACAATTTATTTTAATGTCCAGACGATCCGAAATAACAGATCATGTTACATCCCGCTCATTCTTCACAACACAATATTTTAGGTTAGGTAGTTATTATCTTTTCTTTACCCTGCTCGGATTTGTTCTCGATATATTACGAAGTTATAGAAGTGAAAGGATGCACGCCAAGGTAGTTTCCTCCGGAACGTATCCGGGACGTCACATAACGGCTCGGGCCACGGAGACATTTTATTTCCTCTTTGTAATGTTTCATATAGTTATCCCGAACCCCGCTGCTAAGCCTCGAATATTACCTACCTATATACAGATATTCCCGGTCGACTCCTTCTTTGATTCTGGTTGGTCAATGATCTAATGATACTTCATCATACTATGCAACTGCTGCATAGTGAAGTCACCAGCAATAGCCTATAGGATCTTTATCCGGCTGTGTATAGCTCATAAACGCGTCAACATACTATATCTATTTGCTCACATAGTATTTCGTATAAACCCAAGGCCGCCCGTCGCCAGGAGTGCGGGCAAACTATATCTCAATCCCGAGCGAATTGACACAAAGATATGACCGGTTCTAGCGTATAAGATACCTATATTTGTACTACTTCGGAAGATAGAAGACCCTGAATCCATAATTTAGGATCTACCATATAATAAAAGTCCACGCCACATGACAATGCAGTTGAGGATAACTGCAGCAAAAATAATGTTGTATTACCAGCAATGATGCAAAGACTTACAGCTTGTTGGTCCAAGCTTCGGTACTGGTAACACAACATATATTGATTATACCCAGTTGCTTTATAGAAAACTGCATGTATCTCACTTCGTTCCAGTTAAGCCATCCAAGACGAACCTATACTAAGTGCTGGAGCAAAAGGCTAAAGGAGTCGCTGTCAAGTGCGGTACTAGATTTGCCAATGAAAATGTATACATGTTATATGTCAAGTTTCCCCTATCACATAGTATTCACCAAGAACCATTCTGACTCACAGTTAACTCTGTTCGTTGCCGTTCTTTTGAAAAACATTGCATTCATATAGTTGCTCTTGTAGTAGGAGTGGCTCTGAGAGATTTCACTTCTTCTCCTTTCTTGCAAAGGACCTGTCACATCTGGACTAATTAGGTTCCTATCACTTCCACGAACCAAAGCGTCGTCTTCTACTACTTCAAGTTAAATAAGAAGTAACACAGGAGGAAAGCTACTAAGTTTGATATACAGCATAAAAGCGAATATTAATGGTAAATATGACGTTCATACTGTTACTTCAGCCCTAGTGAATAGTATCAAATGAATTCAAAGTGGCTATTTTCAAAGTAAAATTACTGATCTCTAAGCGGGTCAATTATAATAGTATTTAAAGCCGAGGATCAGTCTTATAAAGGGTTTTGAGAAAACATACTATGTAAGAAGTCTAATCTTCCTGGCGCCAACAAAGTATAAAGAGAGCTTGTTCTTTAGAAAATATTCATCTACAATTAACTAAGCATACTCAGTTAAGGACCATTGCTATAGCTTGAGCATTCTTATTTGAGTCCCGGGCTAACTTAGACTGAATTACGCCGCTAATAGCGAAGGTTACATTGAGTCTTAGCGAGCTATACTAGTCAAGACATCTAATGCATCCCAAGAGTAACTAGGTTATCTGCCTTATCTATAACGCTCTTAAGACTTCCTTGGCGGGATACTATGAAAGCTTTAAATCAGGTAGGCGTTTAGAGTAGACTACCTAAATAAAGATCACTCGTCGTAGAACTGCTATAGTTCAGCCAAGTTTATGTGAGTTTCTATAGTTAACTAAGTTAAGTCCCAATAGTATTTCCACCTCTGTTTAGATATTTCCCTCCAATAGCAGTAGAGATGTTAAACACGCTAGAATGCAAAAGTCCAGAACACGACACTCAGCCAGACCCCTCAGCCCCCGCATACGCATGCTATCGCGCAATCTCCGCCAACCTTATCGACACGTTCTGCCGTCTATCTATTACCTTCCGCTTTAAGTTATCACCTATCTGCATGCCGAGCTATGGAATGCTTCGGTGCTTGCTCCAGATGAAGCAACTGTCGTTCCGTTTAAAGCGTAGTTTGCGTAAGCTATACCGATGGGGAGAATTTCCTTCGGTGGATTGCGCCTTGCAAGGAAGGAGGATCGTCAGGTACCGAGTGCGGGGAGGAGACGAGATAGTGTGTATATATAAAGTATCTAGTGCTACGATCTTCTATGCCATTTGATCTCGTAGTCGACCCTTTTATTACGATCAGCCCTTCAGACGCCACTTGACTTTTTATCTACATAACCGAGTGGTCCAATGAGGATCATGCAGTTTGCCGGCGGCTTAGTATTTCTGCCCCTTGCGGCTCTTATCGCGTCCGTCACCGCCGCTCCTATTGTCGAGGACCGGGCTGAGCAAGCTGCAACGACATGCGGTTCTACGCACTACACCGCGACACAGGTGAATCAGGCCGCCCAAAAGGCTTGTAGCTACTATAGCTCCGGAAGCGCACCTGGTGGATACCCTCACACGTACAATAACTATGAGGGTTTCTCGTTCTCCGTGTCTGGGCCGTACCTCGAATTTCCCCTCTTATCTAGCGGTAGCGTCTATACTGGCGGTTAGTCATGATAGCCTTTCTAGAGGTTTACGGTGAGAGCTAACGCATATAAAGGATCCCCAGGGCCGGACCGGGTTGTCATTAACACATCCTGCAAACTAGCAGGTGAAATAACTCATACTGGAGCTAGCGGCAACAATTTTGTCGGTTGCTCGGGGACATCTTGAACTATTATAGGCGCAAGTTAGCCAGCTATAATAATTATGAGCGCCAATGGCTGAAATATGCTTTTTACGTGACTTTCAGGCTTCTAATTATGAACCCTAGATATATACGTACAAATATTTTCCCTTTACCTATTTACAACTCAACTTGACCAGGAACAGCGTTGCTCGGGTATTCAAGGTTTGCTATAGATGTTATAGTTCTGATGAACCTACGAATGGGGTGGGCTGGTTTCCAATAGAGACTGTCGAATGTGCATCGCTTATCTCAACCGGCTCGATGCTCTGCGACGGGGCCTCCTGAGTAGGCACTCGTTCAAGCTCGTCCGGCTGCCCAAGATAATAAACTGAAAAGTAACCTTGGCCGCCACCTGTTCTCTAGTTAGCCTTATTCTAGCTTCATGTATAAGTGGTCATGTTCATACATATATTTGTTGGATATCCGGGACAGCGCGAGTTGCAGAATGAATCCGGCTTCTCTAGTTGAAGCGGAGGGGTGGATTGGCCACACAAACAATCAGTGCTGTTCGTCACGGCCATTACAAGCTGGTTTTGGCCTCGGCACCGGCTCGCGCATAAACCGACAGTTTGGAATATAGACGCTCCATCAAACTTGAGGTTTGTCGGTGAGCCGAAACAGCCCACGTACTCTAGTGGTCCAACAGCTGATGCGAACCCGAATAATGCTAGTGTACCGTAGATTCGGCTTAGCTGGAATTTCATATTGGCGGTGTATTGTATCGAAGTGAAAATGGACCTAGAATGAGTATATATCACAGTAATGAATTATGGAATGGTTGCGTAGAGTATACAGTAGAAGATGACTGAATAGCTATTAGCGGGTTTGGATAATTCCGGCTGAAGTTCGGACGTCATTTGGGCTGATCTCGGCCAATAGAAGGATAAGTCATGTGCGGTAGTTACTTGAAGTCCGAGGCTCAACATAGCCTATCTGACGCAAATTATATACATATAAGATCTGACGTCAAAGGATTCATTTCGCGTTATCGGATTTATACATGTGGATATGTAGTATAACGATTCTAGAACAGGTCTCTGTTGAGTAATTCTGCAGTGTAACTTGATCAGGAGCTAGCTGAGATGTACCAAAGAAACCACTTAACTTAGGTACTTAATTTATACACATTAGATAATATATAATAGTATATATTTACTACGACTTAGGATCATTGCACTAGATAGACACCCATTCATCTACTTAATCAATATCTATTTTCTTCTCCTGTGATGTCCAACCACGTACATAATTACTTTACTTCAGGCATGGGATTTAATACATGCAACTTTATTCTCACGAGTGGGCAGCCTATGGCATCCCAGTACGTACCTTTCTTGGACCCCAGACCCACTTCCTGTCGTACCACCTGCAAGCGCGGGACATAGTGCAAGTATAAACAGCCAATGAGAATCGTCATAAAACTAAGCACAACCACCCAAGCTCCCAGCTCCTTGCCCAAAGCGGTTTAGAATGACGTCGTGCCAGGACATAGGACGAAGGACGAAGCTCGAGAGCCTTCGGTGAGCTCTAGCCCTCTTTAATTCGAGGCCCTTTTTGACCCGCAAACCTTAAATAAACTCTTTCCCCCCTCTTTCCTTTCCCTAGCCTCATCTTCCATCTCCTCAGACGAAAATTCATCAACCGCAAGAGCTCGGCTTTTAACAAAAATTTACTAGATAACTACCACTTATAACTACGTACTTACACGATATCAGCTCCTCAGCTCGCAACCATGACCGCAGAAGTATGCCCAGTCGTTGGAACTACCAACCACACTCTACCCCCCTCGCACCCCGAGATCGACCTCTCGAAGCCAGGCCAGACATGCCCTGTCGTGGGCGCTAAGACGGAGCACCACACGAAGCTACACCAGCACCCCTCCGTCCCCAAAGACGAAGTCTCTTCCGCAACCACCAAATCCGTCGGCTCAGCCGATGCCCAAGCCTGCCCCGCGCTCAAGAACGTCATCAACGATCCCAAGAGCAAGGAGATGGGTATGTGATTCCACCAACGTTACGTTCCTCTCGTAGTAACTAACTGCTAACCTTAAAAAAACATAGACGACCAAGTATGCCCCGTCGTCGGTCCCGTAACCACAGTCCTACCCCCAGACCACCCCAGCACAACCGACAAGGCCGACGGAGACGTCTGCCCCGTGACGAAGGCCAAGGTCGGCCACCACAAGGACAAGGTCGTCGTCCACCCCCAGGTCGAGGGGTCCGCAGGCGTCTGTCCCGTGACGGGCGCGAAGAAGGCTTAGATTCTTGCCCGCCAGGCACCAAAACTAACTAACTAGTGTGTGAATCTATTTTATCTAATCTTACTTACGGCGTCATTTGGTTAGGTGGTAGGAACATGCATGGTCTTATTATAGGTACATTATTCGTTTCACCAGTGGTAGGCTTTCTTCCTAGCTACGCTGACTGTCAAACGACAGTGAGCTGTAAGGATGTATTCCTTTAGGAGTAGAATACACAGAAATAAGTAGGAAAAGGAATATGAATATCAGTTTGTTTAAAAGGCGTTGCGCAGATCACATCTTCGTGACTACTTACTGAACCTTGAGGTAGAATAATTCATTCCGCTCACCTACAGATGACTTGACCTTATTGAGATAGGGGGATAGCTTACGGCAGTTGTAGAATCCCTAGAAAACCAGCATTTCGTATAGGCTACTATTTCTTATTCGTTAAGCTAGTATAAACCATACTCTAACGCTGTGAGAAAATGCATGTTTCCCGTGTCAAATACGGCGGACAACTAGCTCAGGATAGATTTTCCAAAGGCAATTGTAGTCGCATAGGGTGGGCCATGAGCCATAGACCACCAAATCCAACATTTAAGGTTGTATCCCAAGTTTAGCATGCCCTGGCAAACATACAGTGCTTCCACCCGAAAACCTAGCCGAGGCGGCGGCCATAATGTCTAATCGTCACATAATCCAGTTTACTAGTCTCATATGGTTCGTGGAATAGAATATAGTCCCGCTCCTGCTCGGGGTCCATGGGTTGGAAAAGCCAAGCTGAGCCGAACAGTTTCTCTGCCGTAAACCCCATGGCTATCATAGCATTGACAAGGTCGTCCCAGGAGATCTCTGCCGGCACGGAAGGGTCAATTCCGTCAAATAATAAGGTAGTAAACACCTTGAACGTTCGACTGTCAACGGTGAAAACGCCTTTCTCGTCCTTCGCTATGGAGTCCTTTGTTTTCGCATCAGCTTCCTCTGTCATGCTTATAATCTCCTTAGCGTTTTCATTTACTTGGCCAACAATTTGACTTGATAGTCTGTCAGTCCCCTCGCTGTTCTTCGTTTTCTCCTTCGTTGCTTTAGCTCGCTTCGATCCTAACCCAGTGCTCTCTCCTTCTTCTGTCTTCTTCCTTTTCGCTGGCTCCCACGGCGCAGTCCTTTTCAGTTCGCGGCAAAATACACGGTTTGTGCACACCTCCGGTATACGCGCCATCTTCAACTGGGCCACCACTTTGTCCCAAAATCGATCGAAGCCTTCCTCTGTCTTGCATAGTTTCTTAACTACTTCCTTACTGCGGGGCTCGCGCACGGGATATTTTGTTTCTCCTATCAAAAGGTCCCGCACTATCTGCGACGCGTTATTCCAGAATAATGTAGGAACATGATACGCATTGAATGAGCCCCCAAATTCAGTTTGGTAAAAGCCTTCGACTTCGCCTGGACTTTCTTCGCGATATCGCATATAGCCTAAAATCCAGGGCTGGTATCCTTCGAGTGCTTCAAGACATTCGCAAAAGACGCCCAAGATTGAAATGTGAGCACCCACCCAATTACTTATGAAGGACTTTGCCCTGGGATTACGCAAAATAAGTAAGTCTAATTCGGTTAGGAGATATCTATTGCCGATTGGCATCCCATCCATTTTGTTAGCTATATGTTCAAGCAAGTAAACGGCATCGGCGCAGGCTTCGGTCATATTTACCCGAGGTCGACGTCGAAACTCTATGGACTTCGGGTTATTCGGATCCTCCAGTGTAAAATAGAAATATTCCCTCAGCGGGGGCGAGCTGTAGATGCTTTCTAGAAGGTGTGAACGATTCATGAGATCTTTTCCAACAGACGCTATGCTGTAGAAAAGTCCGTAGACTGTCTTGGATATGCGTGATGGTAAATATACCGTTCGAGAAGGATCCGCTCTCCAATTCTCGAAATCGGAGTTTAGGGAATAGAATGCATTATGGGTCGCCTCTAACACACAGAAGATTGAGAAGGCTTCAGAGAGGACTAGGCCAATTAGTTGTCCCCAATAAGGATTGGGTTTGTGAATAAACGAAGGGTGTTTCTCACTATTGAGGTCAAGCAAGCGCCCAGTGGAATGCTCTTCCCTCTGAGTCAAAATCGTCCTAAAGTAATCTGGATCTTCCCTCAGAGACCTAAGGTGATCTTCGGCGGCAAATAGCATGGACCCAATGATAGATTCCACACGCTTGAATTGGGTACCGAGGTGAGATTTATAAAAGCCCTCAAATACATCGATAGCGAAGAAGCGAATTGTTGACGAATTGAGCTTCGACGTGACCACTGGGGGCGAGTCAGGGCAAGACAGATCGCCCTCCAGCAAATCTTTGGTCGGTATATCATGGAGAATTTCTTCACAGAATCTAACAAGAAAGTAATATAGGCGATCTTGGACGGCCAGGACACGGAAGCCTACATCTGGATACCAAAAACCCTGGGCCGGATCTTGTACGAATTTCACATGGCCCTTGGGGCTATAAAAAGGCTGGCCGTACTTAGTCGCCGGATTACCGTCTCTGAATGACATGGCGTAACCCGGAAGTATTACTTTAGTGTAATACGAAGTCTTAAAGCCCAAACGTATTGATTTGAAATCATGAAAGGTGAAATGACCAGGCCAATATCTTGCTCGAGCCTGGACCATTAATAAAAGAGGCTCGGTTTTGCAGAGATCTTCCAGGTTTATATAAGGCCACATGAATGGACTCATGTTCATCTCTTTGATTGGGACGGGGTTCCTATAGACGGCAAGATCAGGGCGATGCGATAACGGCATGTTGGGCCAAAGGCCAAGCAACATATTCTTTCGTTTGATCTTAGATTTCTGGATCCAACGCTTCTGGATGGTCTCTTCATGGTATTGAATGATCCGATTCAACGTCTCCTAATTGTTGAAAATATTCTTGGCTATCGCTTGAGTAAATTTTTGGGCATCTTCTATTGAAGGATGAAGATGTGGCATTACTGCTGGTGAAGATGAAGTGGATTTGGGATCCGCGCGACGGCTAATTTGGAGTGCCATGGTTGGCTAACGTGCTTTAGCCAAGGCTATATAGTGTAAGTACCTACTATAGGATGATAGAAAAGAGAGATATAGGAAACCGAGTTGGTATGAAGTGAGTTAGTTTGGCTGTGTTTATGGACAAGATAAATATAAGTCCGGGGGAAAAGGTCCTTAGGTATTCTAACTGCGCAGGACAATGCAGGTGGTTCTAATGCAGGTACAGGAATTAAATTGGGGTACATGTACATGTAAGGTGCGAAGTATGTGAAGTACCTCTATTTGACCAATCACCTAACGAGAACATTTGTGTAACCGCGGGAAGTACCTACCATTTTTATTATGTACCTAAGTATCTACCTATACCCAGGTACATGCACCCATTTACATGCACGCTCCAGCCACCAACTTATTCAAACGTAACCCCTACATCTTCCCTATTGAACCCCCTCCTAATGTCATCCCAAGCTGCTACAAACAAGCCTTGTTTGTTTCCCAACCATCCGAATATTTTTAATCGTAAGCGTCATGCGTAATAAAAGCCAGTACATGTCACGGTAGGTTGTAAATTCTCTTCTTCGTCTTGCAGATCATTCCCCTCCCTTAAGTTGCAAGGTGCAAACACCCGCGGCCCTCAACCAGTCCAAGCAAAAAACCCCCCCCTTGAGGCGTCGTTCAAGATGCATCTAAATCTGTCGATCTCTTTTCTCTTTATCCTCTCTCTATTTGATTCTTCTACAGCATTGCCATTCATTATACGAAAAAAACAAACAATTGAGTCATTGGCTGCTCGCGCTACCTATTCGGTAGTCCCGATTGACGGGAACGGAGATGGCTCAGGTTCAACTAAGACTCCTGGCACGGTTGAGACAGTTGTTATAACTCCTACCCCGAGTACGAGGACAATTGTCGAAACTTCTCCGCCAGTTACCAACACGATAGTGATTACCGCAAGTCCCGCGACTCAGACTGTGGCTACTACGATCTCTATTATAGATATTCAACCCATAACGAGCGTTGTAACCACCACCGTGACTGAAGATGACGATGTATCAACTTCGTCTTCTGCCTATCCAAGCACCGTGTCTACTTTGACGACGTCGTCGGCGTCATCGACATCAACTAGGTCTACTATCTCGTCAACCACACTCCCGACGCCATCAAGTACGGTAGTCACGTCGGCTCTGCCAACAACTTTCACCAGCAGCCCTTCCACAACTGCATGGACTACATCCATACCAGTAACCAGTTGGGTATGGAGCTCAACTACTTCTCATGATGACGGTTCATGGCACACATCTTACCCTGCCTGGAACGCCACCGTGAGCCGTCGTTTTGCTCGTCAGCAATGAGAGGGCAATGCGTTCTTTCCAGTCATTGATACGTCTTTAGCAATTAAGCCGTAGGAAGATGGGAACCGGCATCGAGGGGGTTTTTCGGGGGAGTGCGTTATGAGATGTATGGACTAATGTAATGAATGGAGATTAGGTCCCATGGCCTAGTTGCGGAATGACTAATGAATTTTACGCAAACCAAGCGCTGGGGCGCGTCGAATAGGGGGTTATATAATTAGAAATATGGACATGGAGATATTTATTTCTACGTACCATAGTTCTATCCAAATTCCTATCATATATTTCATGGGTCAATATAAAGCGAAGTTTTTCATACATATGGAGCATATCAGAGTGAACTATACTGAGATATCGAATGCCGGAATGATGGCATTTAACTTTGATGTTGTCATGCCTATCCATTGCAGGTTAAGCGGTTATGGGGTCGTATATTTGGGCCATAGTCTCTTATGTTCTACTGCATTCTCATCACCGCGGGTCCTTCTTGACGCTGGGAAAATTGTTTCCCAAAGAGGCAATAATACTAACAGTACAGCCAATCACTTCACGAACTCTTATTATTGGCACGGGATGAAATTAATGATTCATGTTAATTTTCTCTCGTCTTAATGTATTTTCCATATCATGCCAAGTCATTGGGGGGTATCAAGCCATAGTCCTGCTTCTGGAAATGCCATTGCCCGTAAGGAATGTCTTAGCTTGGTTTGCCCAAGTATATCCCTCGAGCTTACTTGTTAGAGAGTTTGACTCGAGCAAAAAAACAAGAGACCATGTACTCTAAAAAGAGCTAGGTCGCTGCGAGTCTGCAGAGTGGCAAATTCATTCTCAAATATACGATGAATACGGATGAGTGGCCGGAATCAGCATCTCGCAAATGTACAGCCGGAAAGTCGAAGACCTAAATATTGTCTATGCTCTACAATTACTGCCGGTGTGCGCTATATACAAGCATGATCAAATCTTTCCGCCCTTTAGTTTGAAAACTGCGCTGCCGTTCATCGGCTGACTAACAACAATTGCTTCCTCCAAGTCCTTTTCGCTCAAGTTTCGCTTAGAGTAATATTTGTCGATCAACGCCTTCTTGATGTCGTCGATCTTATCGGCAGGCACCAAGTGGACGCTGCATCCACCCCAACCAGCGCCAGTCAGTCGGCTACCGTAGCTACCAGCCTCACGCGCAATCTTACACAGCTCGTCTATTTCGGGACAACTGCACTCGTAGACATCGCGGCACGAGTCTTGAGTTTCGTTCAGCAATTTTCCGAGCTTCTTGTTGTACTCGACTGTATGCTCGGAGTCGGGTGCTTGCGCCGGGTCTTCTAGAAGGGCTAGGAACTTGAGAACACGCAAGGCCTCGGTAAATACGTGCAGGGCGCGCTGGCGGAGCTTGAAATACTCGCCTCGTACGGGGAAGCTGGACATAAACCGAGCTTTCACCTCGTCAACCGAGATGCCAATACCGGATGCAACTTCTTCCAGAGTGTACCCTTGCTCCTGGGTGAGCGTAGACTTGGTCAACTCAATTAATTCGGTAAGTTGTTCGGGCATGGACTTCGCGCTGTCCTTAAAGTAATTTTGGTGAAACCCGCGGATGGAAACGCCTAGCGGGCCAGCATCTTTGGGAAGTTCAGTTCCCTTAGGACATAACTTGGCATTTAGATATGCTGCGGCCATGCTGCATTCGACAACTCTGAGGTTATAGTGGATTGGGCCAGTTTCTTGCTTGTTCGAAGTAACGAACGACTGCGCTACCATAAAGCATAGCTCAGGGTTCGTCTTGGGGAAGTAGACTGGCCGCGCCGAAAGAGACGGGGTAAAAGAAACAAGGAGGGCGGACCCTCGTTCGGAGAATACTGAAGCAGACTGGTCCATTCTGCAAGATATTAATATTTGCTGCGCAATTGACTCGGTAGACTTACCCTCCAGAGTTAACTCCCACGGCCCGCTCACTGACAATAGCAACCTCTGTCAGAGCTTTCTTGTCGACATCGCGTTCGCCGTTGGCAATCATAACGGCCAATGCGCTAGCGCTCACAAAGGCGGCGCTAGAACTGAGGCCACCACCAGCAGGCACCGTACCGTCCATCAACACTTGCATACTCTTAGGTTTGAAATCGTCCCCATATTTCTTCCTTAACAGTTGCAATGCTCCTCTTAAACCGGATTTGAAATAATTGGTCCATTCATGTATCGTTGCGTCGATGTCGACCTCAGAGTAAGGCACATCGAACTCGCGGGTGGGAAATCGCTCGTTATCGACATTAGCTATCTTGATCTTATAAGTGCCTTCCTGGGAGGGCTCCAGATCGGTGGATACAGCGAGAATAACATCGGGTGTCATTCCCATAGGCAATACTGAGTAAAGGGAGTAGTCGATATGCTCGCCGATGATGTTCACGCGACCAGGCGACCGCGAGACGAACTGAGCGGGGGTGCCATAGAGGGCTTGGAATTTATCAAGAAGCTTGTTCCACCGCACTGTCTGATCGTTTAGAGCTTGTTGGGTGTATATGTCCTGCAGCGCAGTGACTGTAGGTACAGGACCCGACATATTGTTGAGTTGCAATTTTGTCTTCTTAGAGAGGTTCCCCGATTTCTAAGTTGCCAGAAAAGGTCAAAGGAAAAGGGAGGGAAAATAACTCCCGTTTAGTAAAAGTGTCGATGTCCCCGCTTCGAGCTTTGAGAGCTGGATATTTTTAGGATGCAGGCGTACTTTGCTTTTTTTGTTAGGTAACTAATTGGACTTTATAGTAGTTAATAGTTTTTTGACTTGACTTGAACTCGCAAAGCATAAAATTTTGAATTAGTTACCTAGTAGTTGCCTATATTTATATTTAACAGTATTTACACAAAATAAAATGCCGAGGGATTAAAAGATGCAAAGAAATATATAGTTGTAGGACAAACGAAAGACACATGTCACAAGATCGCAAAAAATGTTTATTTTCCCATGATTATCGTGAGGTACCTGCCCACCTTAGCTAAGATTAAGAATACCCCGCGGACACCCGCGCCGAGTAATTGGCCGGCCACCGTCAACCTTGAAAGTACCTAGGTCCCATAGGTACGGGGACCCGAACCAACCGACAACTTCCTTGATAAAATTCCTACCATAACCCCGCTTCCCCACGTCTTTCGTCACTGACAATTAACAATTTTTTTTCTTTTTTCAGATAGTGCAGAGCAACCCTCGAACAATAACATCATCTAATTCTCAATTCGCATCCACCCAATTACATTTAGGTATACCTTTTTTAAGCTAATATATGCACGTTATTAAGCGAGAACAAACTTCTCTTCAATCATTCGAGCGCCTCAAACGAACAAAAGATTGGTCAGGTACCTAAAATCACCGGGATTCTCCCTAGCTCAAGTCGCCCAACCGTCTGGGTGGAACGCCATGAGATCATACCACTGGAAAATAGAACCAATCAAAAATGTCCAGGCGCCGATAAATGTAGCAATTGTCGCAGTACTCATATCCCCCATAAAAGAGGCAAAACCAGTAAGTGCAAAATCGAAGGAACCGACCGAGCTCCAAAACGCCGCCTGCCAGGAAGCCGAGCTTGGTTTGGGCTTATACCAACGGTCTTGTAGCCAAATGAGCAGACTCATGTTAGCGAAGAAGAACATAGTACCTCCAACAGCCAACGGCGTAAAAAGGAAAAGCTGAAGTCCCATGGGATCGTCAGGTGATATAACACCTGGCCAGCCGCCTACAATGGTGACCGAAAGGATCAAACCACCAAAGAATTGTACTAAGGAAGACTGAAATGGAACAGTTCTTAGGGCTGATTTCAAATCCGTGATTGTGGGTACCCACGACCACGCGCTGCTGCCAAGCAAGGCCGGCTTATATGTCTTGGTATTACCATCCCCAGTTTTATATTCCACGGGCTCCAGGGTACCCTTATCAGCATTCCATCCCGCTATCAAGGTGAGAGTGCCGCCGGAGAGGAAGAAGAGGGCGCCGAAGAGCGTTGTTATAGGAAGAGCTAGCTCTACCTGCCCAGGAAATATTGTTGACGGGGCGAAGACAGAGAGTAAGCCCAATAAAGAATTGAGTCCGAACGATACAGACCCAACCACAAATAACATAGCAATTACCCAATTCGCGTCTCGGTATGGCCAAATAGTGAACATCCTCCCAATTTGGTTCCTTATTGCTGGAGGTTCTGGCGTCTGTTCAACCTCGGTGATGGATTCTTCATTGGTTTCCTCTTTCATCCGCCGGCAAAACGAGCTATAGTCGGCGTAATTGACCGGTACAAGGGTCTTGCGCCAACGGAGGGCCTCGATATCACCGGCCATAGTATGCCGCTTCGGTTGAGGAGGTAGGCCGAGTGGGCCGTCGGCCCCGTAGAAGGAAGCCCGGAGCGATGCTGAGGCATTCATTATGAGTTAAGGCCAAGGTGCAATTATCGGCTATATAACCAATAGAGATCCGAAGAAAATAGTACAATAGGAATTTTCCGTTTCTAACACCTAGGCGAACCGGTCGCGCAATTGAAGATGCCTACTTCACAGAAGCAGGAACAAACGAATCGAAACATAAACCAACTCAAGGAAATTTACTCAAAAGAATGAAAAGCGACCTGCGCGAGAAACAAGAAAAAAACAGAAGGGAATATTTACTGACAAGTTTATTTTATGCCACGATCTCTTGACAGGAAGATGCATCGATATAACAATGGAAGAAGCCACCCAAGCACGGTAGTTGGGCGATCATCTTACATTGGATAACTAACGATGTCACAGTATCCTGCCAATCTTTCTACCCAGCGTGTTTAGAAGCACACGCCTTGACTCTTTTTACTATTCGAGGATATGCTCTTTGGGATACATAACAAAACTCCAAGACGAGATCAGCTTGATCGTCGAATGGCTCACTGGGATGCCACATATCCTAGGCAATACCAGCGTGGTAAGTTCTAATTTATTGAAGCCTTTCCTAACATTTCACACTTTTAAATGCTATATGCGAGGTGGCTATACTGGCTCGTCACTTCCCAGCCAATTTACCTTCATCAATCACACTCGACGTTTGGTTTCAACGGCTCTGAATGTGTCAGATGTAACTCCCGTTTTGAAGTTGCGACTATGCTTCCTAAAAAAGAAAGGCGTGGAGATTCAATGTAGTGGAGCCAGCGGCTCAACATGACGATCGCGCCCGTCTTGGACGTGTTGCTTGGCTTCCTAATCAGGCAAGATGGACTGCCGGGCGCAAAATGCACACACTAGGTGAGAGTCACATCTAGGTCCGTGTCGGGCAATACTTATTCTGCTATATATCCAGTATAGAGAAAGGCAGGCACCCGTTCAGGCCGGACCCTAGTCTTAAGAACTACATATACGTCGCAACTGAGTCAGTTTTGTGAGCTTTCCATTGCTAACGACATATTTTTTTCGGGATGGGGTTGGTCAGTCAAGGTAGAAGGAAAACCTCGGACGCACGACTTGTGTCTTGGCTTCCTTTTCGGTGATCGCGACATATAGTCACACTTCATAACTCAGAACCGGATAGCTTTCAAGCTCCAAACGTCAAATTCCAAACTTTTTCGCCTTTCGTGGATGTATTTAAATACAACACTTCATCATGGACATCATGATTATAATTTTGCTATCACCAGGTAGCTTTACGGTTTTGGAAGCCGTTCAACAAACACCCTGAATTTGGTCGTCGTTCCGGCTACATATCTCCCCGAAGAGCAACCAAGCCTTCAAAATGGCTACCGATATCGAGTCGACGGCTGTCCATGCCCCGGAGACCCCCTCGCGCAACAAGAACGTGTCTTCCTCATCCTCTTATAGCGGTCCGATCGACACCGAGAAACTTGGAAGAAGTAGACCCGACATCTTTGCTAATGGCTGGGTGGAGATAGGGTTCTGCATATCCGTCCTCGGTTCGATGATGATGGCAGAATTCCTCATCAGCGGATTCAGCGTGTTGCTCCCTGTACTCATAGAAGACACAGGTATCGACCCTAACCAGAGGACATGGCCGATTACTGTTTTCTCACTCGTTACCGGCTCGTTGCTATTACCATTTGGTCGGCTCGTTGATATGTTTGGCGGCTATCCAGTCTATCTCGGCGGACTATCGTGGCTTACTCTATGGGCAATAGTTGGTGGGTTCAGCCGCACCTTGCCAATGGTACTCGCGACTCGGGCCCTCCAGGGAGTGGGAGCAGCTGCTTTCCTACCAGCAGGTACGACGTTGTTGGGGACCACTTACCGTCCCGGCCCCCGAAAGAATACCATATTTAGCTTATACGGAGGTTGTGCACCGTTGGGGTTCTTCTCTGGAATTATCGTCGCCGGTCTCACTGGCGAGTTCCTTTACTGGGGCTGGTTTTTCTGGATTGCGTCCATATTGCTGGCTTTTCTGTGCGCAATGACATTTTTCTGCGTTCCCCATGAATGGAAGCGTGGCGACTGGTCTTTAATGGATTGGTGGGGTTGCCTTACCAGTATTTGCAGTTTGAGTCTTCTCACATACGCCATCACCGATGCCTCACACGTTGAGGGCCATTGGGCATCGCCTCAAATAATCGTCACATTTATACTAGGGCTTATATCCCTTGCGGCTTTCATCTATGTGGAAGGATGGGTGGCGGATTCCCCTTTACTGCCTTTCGATTTATTCTCGATCAAATCCATCGGACCACTCTTCGTCGCACTCTTTATGGCGTGTGGCTGCTTTGGCATATACCTATTCTACGCAAGCTTTTAGTGAGTTGTCGCCCCGTTTACGATTCAAAGAGTCTTAAGTGAAACATACTAACCTTTGCTAGTATACAGACAGTCCTCCGAGTCCCTCCGTTGCTCGCCGCGCTTTGGTTTTCGCCTATGGCTGCCGGCGGAATTATTATCGCTCTCGTGGGTGGAGTCACACTTCATCGCTTGCCTGGAACCATACTCCTCCTCCTGGCTGGGACAGGTTTCGTACTATGTTCTCTCTTGTTCGCCCTTATCCCCGAAAATCCAAGCTACTGGCGGTGGGTATTCCCGGCGATGGTATGTACGACGATAGGTATCGATATCAGCTTCAACGTGAGCGGTATTTTCATCACTACTAGTGTGCCCAAACATCAGCAAGGCCTAGCAGGAGCGTGCATCAATGGTTTGGTGTTCCTGGGCATCAGTTTCTTTCTCGGCTGGGCGGATTTTGCAGTCATGAGCAGGTCGAGCAACGGGCTAGGAGAAAGTTATAAGGTGGCTTTCTGGTTCGCTGTCGGATGCGGAGCTGGAGTTATTTTGATAGTCTTGGGGTTCATCAGGATTGGTAAAGCTAAAAGTGACTTTACAGTGGATGAAAAAGCCCAGCAACGACAAACAGTTCACGAAAATGAAGAGGCTAGGCCAGAGACTGTGGCTATGACTTGATTAACTAACTGAAGCTCAGATACCCTAGATATATCTAAACCACCATCACGAGAAAGCACTATAGGGTTTGCATTGAATGGTGAGGCGCATGTTCTTAAACGAATAGTAAAGGGCAGCCAAGGAAAAAACTATATAATAGTTAATCAGAAATACGAAGTGGCCGGCAACGTGACGTAATTGGTCAATTGTTTGATTTCAATACATTCTTAAAGCGGCCAGCCAAACGTTGAAAACTAATGGCCTAAATGGCCTATTCTTGGCAATTCCCTTCAGAAACACCACTATATCTAATATTTAAAATGCTGAAGGAACAAAGTCATAAAACATAAGAAAAAGCAATTATTATATGTAGAAACTCCTAACGAATATTGCTATATGTATTTTAACCCTTTGTTAATAGTTGCTGCTCTAATAATTCTGAATTATCCTCGAAAGTCTGTAAAACTAGCATGCCAAGACCCCGGCCATCGATTCTCGAAGGAGGCTGAGCGGCTAAGGGGCTGTGCTGCTAATCCGTGCGTTCGTTTTCTACTAATACTCCTAAATAGTCTATCAGACTAACTTCGCCTTATATGGTTGAGCTTTTCATCAAGATAAGTAAAGGGGATTTTTACTATCTTGAAGAATATACAATAGGCATGTCAAAATGGATGAACAATTCGAATTTTCGCCGAGTCCCTGTTGGACATGTCGTAGGAAGCGACTAAAATGCGATGGTCGTTTACCAACTTGCTTTAAATGCAAGACACACGGCCGCGAATGTCTCGGATATAGCGCCAACAAACCACTGGTTTGGACCGGTCCGGCAAGTAGAGGAAAGATGGCAACCCTGAATTCTAGGAAACGGGAGACGGAACCGGCGGATAGAAGACAACAATCTACCTCCTTAGTTCCTCTCGTAGCCAAAACCTTAACAGATCCCATCTTCCAAGACTTGAGTCCCAGATCCAAGCAATACCTCTCTTATTGTATGTTATATTCGATAACTATTCTATATATATACTAGTCATCCTAACTACTGACCCGGTTTGCAGACGTGCATCGGTGTTGTATGGAATGCACTCTATATGAACCAGCTTCTCCAAACGGCTTTAGACAATTTCTAGTTATGATACCCGATAACCCAGCTCTGGCTCATAGCATTCTTGCCATCTCTGCCATTCATCAAGCACAAGAAATAAAGTGTATTTCCAACAACAACAACTTATCCAAAGCTATAACATTCAACGAGTCATCTCCCGATTATATGAATGTGGCAAATGATAGGAATAATGATGTCAGATCTTCGACTCAATATACGGACGCTCTGGTTCATTCATCATCGTGTATAACGGCCCTGAGAAACGCATTGGATAACGCCCCGGATGCATTCGGAGCTCTAATAGCTTCAGTGCTTTTATTAATCTGGGTCGATATGCTAGACTCAGGCACGACGGTCTGGAAGCATCACATAGATGGACTGAGAGTCCTTGTCTCTTTACAGAGGTCTGCACGAGTGAGGAATGCAAATTCACGAGTGAGGGCCACTTCGATTCTACAGACTTGGTTCGAAGAGACATTTTCAATGTTAGTCACCCCCATCTCCAACACTAACTCCTTTTCTAAAACCTCTACTGATAATGGAGCAGATTATCCCTCTTTGGATCAGCATTTAGTCCTAACCTATCGAAGCTACTGGATATATTCCCGCCAGCTGAATTAGTCGAGATACTCGGGAGAACCGAATCACACAGCTGGACTGGCTGTCCCGCCGATTTACTTAGCACCTTACGCTTTTTCAGCGCCTTCTCACCCGATAATCCCCAGAACGATCTCCCTCGCATATTCACTCAGTTACAACAATTCCACACTATCGAGTGGGCCAAGAAGTCTCCCCTGCCAGAATCAATACCTACGCGACGTTCATTGGGGGAAGCCTGGAAAGGAGCTATTGAAATTTATGGTCGACGTGTCGTGGGCGGGATACACCCTGAATTTCAGGAGGTATCCAGCGATCTAGTCGGGACAACACTTTTCCACCTCATGCAGATCGACTATAACGATACTCATTTCAAAGGAACAATCTGGCCTGCATTTGTCGTAGGAGCCGAAGTCCAAACGCCCCAACAACGACAAGTCATCTTAGAGGTTTTCCAACATTTAGACGAAACTTTACACATGTCAACCATCCACCTGGCGGTCGCTCAGCTGAGAAGGATATGGACACGTGAGACACCTTATCCACCAGGGAGTTCCTGGGTCCATGACATCTGGGAACGTGGAGACGGTCTGTTAATTGTTTGATAGAGTCATTCGGATATACAACCCATAAGACTCAGGAAATGATCATGATGAGAGATGGGTAATGGATCAATTACAGTGCTAGGTCACTGGACTCTACTAACAAATATTCATGTCTATAATGAAACGAGACTTTGAACGAACGAACGGATAGCAAAAATATAAAGTTAAAAATGACCGGATCTATTTCTATTTTTCCTTTTATGAGACCGCACTTTCTATGCATCTATTTCTTAGTAATACCATCATTCTGTTTCTTTGCGAGCTCACGATCACGTTTCTCCTTTCGCCATTTCATCCCATACTTGAGGATGAAGAATAACATCGGCGAAAAAACTATGTATATAAGACCTAATATCGTGAACGCCCACCCAATACCAACGCCATTTATCATGGGCCCTATCACCGCTGTCGCTGCTGCGCCAATTAGACACCTAGTCAGGTTATTACTCGCGGTAGCGGCGCCCGCACTACCCACGTTCACGTCGACGAGCAGTACATTGAGCGTATTGCTGAACCCAACTACAGCCCAGCCCAGCAAGAATAGCAGGACGCATGGCACAGCCACGTGTGCGTGGTATTCGAACGCCCAACCCCAGGCGATTATACACGCTACGCACAGACCAAGCATTGGAATACCGATCTCAAGCCTCGCGCGCTCGATCGGGAACTCAGAAAGGTCCTGCTGCTTGCTACGCTCGAAGGGAACGCCCCGCAGCTTACAATGCCGCCGGTAGTTCCAGTTCATCAACCTCCCGTTCACGACGGCGGCAAGTACACTGCCGCCGACCATGGGGAGGTACATAAGGCCCACCTTGATCTGGTCGAAGCCGTAGTTATCAGCTAGCTGCGTGGGCATGACGGTAGCCACGCAGTAGAATCCCGTGAAGACGACGCCGCCGTACCCGAGCAGCAGGAACATCTCCTTCTCGAGCAGAATCGTGATCGATTTCCAGACGTTGAACTTCTTCACGTGGAGGCTGCGTTTCGTCGACGCGCGCGACGGCGCGTGTTCCAGCGGAGCGCCGGACCGCTGTTTGTTGCGGCGCTCGCGGCGCCGCCGCAGCGCGTCTTTGCTTAGTTGCCAGAACGTCCGATAGGCCGGGGGCGGGCGGACCGAGCCGTCTCCCACGATCTCGCGACACGTCTCGGGCAAGAAGAAGGCGTGTACGACAAACACGACGGCGGCCAGGATGGCGAGGATCCAGAAGATAAACCGCCACCCGACCTCCTGCGACAGCACGCCGCCGATTATAGGCCCTATCGCCGGCGCCAGCAGGATGGGCAGCGACGTGTACGCGACGTAATGGCCCCTCTCCGCCGAAGTAATCACGTCGGCGACGACGGCCTGGCAGAGCGCCACCGTCGTGCTGGAGCCCGCGGATTGTAGCATGCGGAGGACCAGCAGGGCCGCGTAGCTGGGCGCCAGGGCACACCCGATATTAGCACAGATGTATATAACAAAGCAGATAAAATAAGCCGGCCGGCGCCCCGCGGAGTCCGCTAGGGATCCGACGAACATCGGGGTAAGCCCTTGGAAGATCTGCACAGTGAATAGTATAGGCGGTTAGCAATGGCGGTCGTTGGGGAATAAGGGATTTTTAAAAACGAGTCATAATATATATTATATACCCCCTTTTATGCCTAATTTGTTGATTCTCATTTTTATTTGTAATTTTTTTTTCCTTCTTTCTTTTTTTCGAAAAAAAAAAAAATAATACATACCATGTAAGTAGTAACAGTCAAGTTGATCTGACTATTCGTAACGTGGAACTCCTGGGCCAGGACCGTAAGCGCGGGAAGGTAAATCTGCGCCGTGAGAGGGGAGAAGAAGGCACCGATAGCCGCGCCAAGAACGATGCCCCTTTTCTCCCATTCCGTAAACGCGGAATAATTTGGTCGTTGGTCGGCGACGGGCTGCTCGCTCGGGGGCTCCGCCAAGAAGCCCGGACTACCGTCGATTTCCCTATCCTTATCCTTCTCCGGCAAACTTGGCTTTGTGTCGAGCCCATCTTCTACGCTCTTTTCCGCTACGGCGGGTTCGCTGTGGCTGGTGCAAGAGGATACTTCCGACATAGCTCGATGTTAAAGGGGGTGGGGGACCCGGTAGACCACAAACCGCTATAACTTTTTTTAGCTCTTGAAGACGCCAAGATCAAGACGGCTCTATTCAATTCTGCACCGGGTCCCCCCATTGCTTAAATATCTCTCAAGTCTGAGAGGAATGTTAGGTGAGTTGAGAAGAGCTATACGGCGTTGTTAGCCGCTCTCGGTTATAACAATTTCCATTTACGGTTAGTGATCCGCAGTCCTGCTTGAATCGTCCTACCGCTTCGCCTGGTTTAAGTGGGCTTTCGGAGCCGAGAACGGGTTTTGGACAACCCCCGGTAGACTGTAGCCTCAATCAGGGGTTTATAAGATAGAGATATTGAAATGGTTAACGTCACCGCCATATGCTAACTTTGCAAATACTGTCATGTTATTTTATCGGGTTTCGTGGTCGTATCCTTTAGGTAGCTGTGAAACATACTGCTAGGCTACCTAGATAGGTACTTATTGAATGCTTACACTGTCCAACATTATGAATGGCATCAAGAGTTCCGGTAAGGCAGACCGCTTTATTACTTGGCAATGGTTATATCTTAGTAATAATCTACGACAAGCCAGCAATATTATATCCCATCCACGCCGTAAACGTGGGTCATGAAGGTTGTTTACTATATCGCGGCGGCCAACATTTATTGGAGGCTTTAGAAGTAGAAGCCCTCAAATTCACATGTATTACGCATAATTTCTTTTCTCTATTCTCACGAAATAAATAATTAGAAATATCAACTTAGACTTAGAATATATGTAGCGAAGCTTCTATATTTTAGGATATGTCAAAGCTATCTATCTACAGTACCATAGCATCAATTACCTCCCACAAACTTGAAGTCATCATATATTGCCCTAAAGTAGCGCAACATGCCCGCCTGGCCACTGTCTAGGTACTAATATGCTGTTCTCAAGAATAGGTCTGTGTAACCCCGAGGTTCTCCTTCATTCTAATTGGTCGGTTATAGTTATAGCTCCTAAAGCAACGATTCCAACGACAAAGCGGAAGAACATTTACTAAACCATGGAGAGAAACTATGTGGCTCCTATCTATTAAAGTTAGGATATTGCTTTCAACTTGGAAGAGCTACTGTAAGATAATAGATATTCACACGTTGACCAGTAAACTACCCAAAGTGCCTAGGCACTTATTCGACTCGTATTCCCTTCTAAGTAAAGAGATAAGAAGGCGGAAAAACCAAGAAATTTATTTCTTCTATATACATACGATAAATACTCAAAGTAGAAGGAAACCTTGTGTATGTGCCCGGTTATTGGGAGATAAGCATTAATGTTTATTATGTTGCTATGTACTGCGACAGGCTAGCTGGTGGGTTGCCCCGGCGGGAGGAAGAATAAAAGGGGATGGATGGGGTCTGGTTGCCTAGGCCAAACTTAATTGAAAAGCGTAGGGAGAAAAAGAAAAAGAGAAAGGCCTGTTACTAATGGATTCGAACTAGTGGTCTTCAGTGACAAAGAATATACACAGTCATTCGTGAGTCAAAATAGCAAAAAGAGAAATGCCTCCTCAGGCCCAGCCTTGGAACTCTCAGTGTCCGAAGCTACTGCGCCCCGATCCCCGCTCACTACCTGCATCATCCACACCCTTCTATATGGTGGAACTAAGCCTAGAAGCGCATGTCTGCGAGGTGGGTAGATCTATGTATTTGTTTGCGGCTCCTTTTCAGGAATAGGTCCTCTATGGTTCCTGCAATCTTCGAGGTCCGGCCGTGTCTGGGCAGGGACCAGCTAGGCCACGAAGGCCTAATGGTGACATGGTATGCCGACTGTTACAGGCTGACTTGTAATTGGACCTTATCTGCTTGTGTGCGGTTACTAGGTAGTAACTTGCGGTTGTACCTGCGTAGGTACTTGGGTACTTGGAGCGACGACGAGGTGCCGCCCCGCAGATACGAAACTCCCTGCGCGTACTTAAGGTAAAGCACAGAAGCCCGAGCAAACCACCCTGGTAGTACGGTAGGATAAATTCTCCCAGAACAGGTATGCTATTTCGTTACTTATGCACAACCCCCCTATTTTTCTAAGATCTCAGTACTACCCCCTTTCGATATATAAGCCCAACCAACGCAATTTACAACGGAAAACATATATCAGCTCTACTACTTGATCTAGGACCTGAGTGCCTAACAGGTGAAAACGAAAGGTTATATTAATTATAAAGTAAGTTGCGTTTTAGCCCCTAATAACCTCTTGTTAATGTGCAATGACCTAAATAGAACTCATCAACTACTAGGTATGCTTGATGTAAATTTGAACTATACCAGCGCATGGACTATCGACTAGTGTTGCTAGAAATACATAAATACCATATAGGTAGGTAGGTATCTACGTAACAGGACACTAGGATTTGAACGAAATAAAACTCAGACTGTTAGACTTGGACAAGTACGTTAATCTAAAGCATTATCCTTCACGTAGTTCGAAACGATTGCATGAAATTAGACGAAGTTACTTCAAAAGTGACTTAGTTTGCACCAGCATGATGGCTTGTATTTGCCAGGGGTATGATAGCATATCATTATCCTTGGTAACCTCAAAACTCGAACTCAGAATGCAAATTATATACAGACACAAAGACGGTGAGGTATGCACCGACAGCAACGCCGATTATTTGCCAGGTTTCTCCTGACATAGATGCCAGATGCAAGGCTAAAAAATCACTTTTAGTTCCTTCTCTTCACTGAACTCAGCCTTTTCCTTTTTTTATAGTGGCTGGAAACCCTTCTTTAACTACTTCCCTCCATAACTGTCCCAAATAAAACAAAATCGCTAACTTCCGATGCAATAAATTCCACGTAAACACACAATTAGCTATGTAAGCCGCAAGTTCGAGTGCGCATAAGCTCTCTGCGTTGCTTATCTTTTTCTGTTTAACTTCGTTAGTGAATCACTTATTGATGAGATGTAAAGGCAGACTATGTACTTACCACCGTCCCATGCTAAAAATTCGTGTAAACCTGATCCCGCAGGTACCATGGGAAGCACAGGCACCTTTTTGTCTGTCATAACCTCTAAGAAAGCAGGGCCATCAGTGTTGATAAGCCATTCTAGGCATTCTACTGTGTCTTCGGGCTTGACAAGTCTTCGGTGTTGGACACCCATAGCGTCAGCCAGCTTCATGAAGTCGGGGTTCTTCTGGTGAGTGTGGGCGTATCGGTCTTCGTAGAAAAGGTTTTGCCACTGGGTCACCATACCCTGCTCCTCGTTGTTAAGGACGATAACCTTGACACCGATGTTGAATTGAGCAGCGGTAGATAGTTCTGTGAGGGTCATGTTAAACGAAGCGTCGCCATCGATATCGATAACAAGGGCATCGGGTCGGGCAACTTTAGCACCAATAGCAGCGGGAAGTCCATATCCCATAGTACCGAGGCCTCCAGATGTAATCATAGTCCGAGGGTATCTCCATCTGAAATGCTGCGCCGTCCACATTTGGTGCTGGCCGACACCTGTCGTAAGAATCGTGTGCTCCTTCCGGTTGGCCGTCAGCTTGCTAAGCTCTTCGATTAGAACCTGCGGCTTAATCTTTCCCGCTCGTTCAGTTCTTTCGAAGTCGTTCATAGGCCACTTCTTCCGCCACGCATTGATCTGATCGAACCACTCTTTACGGTCGGACATGCTCTTCATGTTGATTAAAGGAAGAAGCTGTCGTAAGTTCTCCGTTACATCGCCCTCAATAGCTTCGGTCGCTTGTACAACCTTGTTGATGTTCTTTGGCATGACTTCAAATTGCACAATACCACCACGTCCCTCGGCGGCAGCAGCCTTGGCCGCAGGCGCAAACTTGGTGACATTGGTAGTCACACGATCATCAAAGCGGGCGCCGAGAGCAATAATAAGATCAGCAGTCTGGATCGACATATTGGCAAACGCAGAGCCGTGCATGCCAAGCATGTAGAGAGACTTCTCATCTAGCTCGTCGAAAGCACCAAGACCGAGAAGGGTCGTAGTAACAGGTATCGAAGCCTTATCAGCGAGCTCCTTGAGGACCTCTGGTCCACCGATCGATGAGACAACTCCCTGACCAGCGTAGATGACGGGCTTCTTGGCGATATTCACCAAATCGGCCACACGGCGAAGGGAAGCCTGAAGCTGTTTCTGAGAAAGTTCCATAGCGGCGCGCGATGCCGCACTGGGTAAACCTGGGATGGCTGACTCGGCAGGGACGGCTCTTCGCAACACACCCGCAGTAACATCTTTAGGGAGATCCACAAGCACAGGACCTGGGCGTCCGCTGGTTGCGATATCGAAGGCCTCGTTGATGCGTCGTGGTAGTTCAGCGGTGTTTTTAACCATGACATTCCACTTGGTACAAGATCTCGAAATTCCGACGACGTCGGCCTCCTGGAAAGCATCGCTGCCAATTGCTGACGTAGGAACCTGACCGCAGAAAACAACCAGTGGCGTTCCATCAGACATAGCATCTTGCATCGGGGTGATGACATTTGTGGCACCTGGACCGGAAGTGACTAAAACAACACCAGGTTTTCCGGAAGCACGCGCATAGCCCTCGGCCATATGTCCAGCGCCTTGTTCATGCTTTGGTAAGATGAATTCGAAATGTTTCGAGTTGTAAATGGCGTCAAACACAGGTAGAATAGCTCCACCAGGATAACCAACTGTGACTCATGTTAGACGTCTCTTTCAATGTCGTGTAAGTCCAGATATAACATACAGATGTGTTTAACACCTCTTCTTAACATCATTTCATGGAAAATCTCTCCTCCTGTCTTGCCAATGAACCTGGAAATACTTGGTTAGAATTTATCGACTTTGACAAAACAGTCCGGAAGAGATAGCACATACGACTCGTCCATCTCGGGGGCCCGAGGGCTGACCAATGGTTGAACATGACTTCGGTCTTTCGTATCGGCGGTGTTGAATGCTGGAGCAGGTGCACTTCTGACCTGGCTGTATAATGTATAGTGTTAGTGGCGTCGTTGGAGATAGAAGAAGTAGAGGTGGAAAATAGCCACCAAGTAGGAAGTGTGTAAGTGAGAACATGGGTATCAACGTACGCAGGCGATTGGGCCGAAGTGGCTTGACTTCTGACGCCTGTAGGTGCATTCTTCTTGGTCTGAACGACAGAAGAGATAGATGAGTTAGTGAGGAAGCGACGTTGTTGTTGTCGTGAAGTCTGAGCCAAAGCCTTGAAGGCTTGGCCAGCTTGTCGTGTACGAAGCATGGCACAAAGAAGGTCGATGGCAAATTAGGAGAAAAAAAAGGAATAAAAATTAAAGATGAGCAGCCAAGGGGGTTTTTGAGGGTATCAACAAACCAAAATCAGTCCCGTGATGAGATATCCTCAAACACTACTCTCCTGCGACCTTGGTTAGGAGTAGTTGACTGATCAATGGCAAGAGATGTTACGATCATAGGAAGATTTATTGGATTAGTTCCAAGAGTCATAAAACTAAAATCAATTCATTGAAACCCGACAGCGGAACACAAAAAAAAACAAAGATTGTGGGGTATATGCAAGGGAGGGGCCCTCAGGGGTCCGTGCAGCGCCTGCTAGTACCACCGTACCACCGTACCACCGTACCGGCCGTAGTACACTACCGTTTTGTCCCTCCAATAGAAGCCTGCTTTTTTAACTAACAAGCCTAATAAGCCAGACAAGCCAGTAGTTCGGTGGCAATTGGCGATATCGGCTTTTTCCCGAAAATTTCTTTAGCAGCCGATTGGTCCCCACATCTTGATTCACGACTTCCTTTCAAGCGGTTTAGATCATCAGATCTATCATCCGACGGTTCGAGGTTGTGTATAAACGAGCAGTAGTACCAGATCTCTTCCCTATATGATACCAAATATGAATTTAGTTTGTGGTACGTTCGCTATATAAATCATTAGTTAAATTTCAATTTTTTAAAAAAAAAAAAACTCGTTAAACAAATTTGCGTCATCGGTTGTTCGCATAAAATTAAATTTGATATAAGTTTTAAACGGTTAAACATTTTAATCATATATTACATGGGCATCGAATGCCCGAATGTTCGAATTTACGAAAAATATTATGTTAAAAAAATTGAATTTTTGGAATAAATAATTCGTTTGTACGTAACGTTATTACATTTTTATTAAATACATTTTTTAATATAACGGGTTATATTAAAATTTTTTATTTTTTTTTTTTTTTAAAATATGTATTTTTTAAATTTTAAAAATTGTAATTCGAATTTTATATATATATATATTTTTTTTTTATAAATATATTTTATTTTAAAAAAAATTTATTATTATTATTAATTTTATATATATATAATTACGAAACGCGTGTTAACGCGTTAAATAATTTTACGCGCGTAAAATTAATAATAATAAATAATTTTAAAAAAAAAATAATTAATATTATAATTTAAAATAACGTAAATTCGAGTTAATATAATAATTCGTAAAAATATTTTCAAATTTACGAAAAATATTATATTAAAAAAATTAAATTTTTAAAATAAATAATTCATTTATATATAATGTTATTACGTTTTTATTAAATATATTTTTTAATATAACGAATTATATTAAAAATTTCCATTTTTATTTTTTTTTTCGAAATATATATTTTTTAAATTTTAAAAATTATAATTCGAATTTTATATATATATTTTTTTTTTATATAAATATATTTTATTTTAAAAAAAATTTATTATTATTATTAATTTCGCGTGCATATGGTTGTAAAATGCGCGTTAACGCGTCGAACGGTTTTACGCGCGCGAAATTAATAATAATAAATGATTTCGAAGAAAAAAAAATAATTAATATTATGGTTTAAAATAACGTAAATTTAAGTTAATATAATGGTTCGTAAAAATGTTTTTAAATTTATAAAAAATATTATATTAAAAAAATTAAATTTTTAAAATAAATAATTTATTTATACATAACGTTATTACGTTTTTATTAAATGTATTTTTTAATATAATAAATTATATTAAAAATTTCCATTTTCGTTTTTTTTTTCGAAATACATATTTTTTAAATTTTAAAAATTGTGGTTCGAATTTTATATATCTTTTTTCTTTTTTTTTTCTTATAAATATATCTTATTTTAAAAAAAGTTTATTATTGTTACTAATTTCGCGTGCGTATGGTTGTGAGGTGCGCGCCAGCGCGCCGAGTGGCTTTACGCGCGCGAAGCTAGTAACAGTAAATGATTCCGGGGGGGGGGGGAGAGAGAGAGAGAGGGTGGCTAGTGTTGTGGCTTAAAGTTGAGTGGTGATGTGGCTAAAAACAGCGTAAACTCGGGCTAATGTGGTGGCCCGCAGGGGTGCCCTCAAGTTATAGACTACGGCAGGGCTCATCCTTTTAGGAAAGAAAGATTTCGATTTCGGAACTTACATGTTGCTGCATTTCCATGGTAGATCTTGAGTCATTCGTCTTTACGACATACCTAGTGCATGTCTATTGTTAATTCCAAGGGTAGGTTTGCGACTTTATTGTTAACGAGCTTGCGTGATCTCTTCTAACTTCAAGAAGATAGAATGATCAATACCCGATTATAGTGATTATAGAGATCAAGTTAATGTGTATATTACTGTAGATCCTTCCCTACTTCGAAAGAATCGACGGCCTGCGTACGTTCTTGTTCATATTCATAAGGAGAACCGAATGTATAGACTATCTTTCAGCACAACATAACTTGATAGGTATGGATTAATTGAACTGGCCATATAAATAGCAAAGGGTACAACTGCCCTCGAACACTTATTACTATCAAAACTACTTCTCAAGTCTTAACTTATACCTGTCTTGAACAGTACTTGGTTATGGTTGAAACTAGCAGAGCGTTATGATGTTCCTGCATGCGTCTTGAAATCCTATTTGCAAGGGTTATAAAATGATTTAAAAAAAATTGTACTCAAGCCTCCTTCAAATCTGAAAGAAAGTATAATCGAATTAGGAATTTAATCTAATTAAGAAAGTAAGGTACCTATTCTTTGAACTACCTACTCTCGACATAATGTAACGAGAGCAATATTACGTAAGCTAACAATCAATTTCACATGCACCTTATATATAGGTGGTATCTTACGTAATGTGGGCACTTCTAGGTGTCTTGACTTAGATGACTTATATGTTGTTTTCAGATGCGGTTGCCTTTTATAAGTAGGTACTGATGTTATCAACTTGCCGCTTAGCTTTTTCAATTCCTCATTTTCAAGTTATTGGTTACTCCATAGATAGAGTTTATTACAGCCGCCGCACTGGGAACTTTTCAGTCGGCTGCCCCACCATTGTGTTTGGTACTTCTTGAACATTCACCACTACCCTCGCTTCGTTACCAGCAATTAAATTAATTCAATGCTTAACGGTTTAAATGGTACCTAACCTTAATATTTTAACAAGGACATTTAAAGTGCGCTCTGTCTGTTCAATGTATTGCATGCATGTGTAACAACCCCATACGCGACTTAACGTGTCTTGACTACAAATGCTGTTAACACAGTCACGATGCGACTTCGAAAATCAAACCAGGGAAAGCGCTTCAACGACGCCCTGGCTTTTGATCTTTCTGATGGGGAACAAGCAGTTTCGACGCAGCAAACCCGCGACTTGTCTGACGAAGAATTTGTAGTGGACGCCAACCAGCCTCAAGATGACAAAAATAAGCACAGCAATGACCCTCAAGATTCATCAGACTTTGAATCACTAGATGGCGCGCAATCTGAAGCAAGGCGCAAGAAAAACAAGCGCTCCTGGGCACCAAATCCAGCCAAACCACTTGGCGAAGTACAGCCCTACCCAACAGATCCCGCACAGAAATGGACAAGAACTTACGTTGGCCCAGTCAAAAGATGGACCCGACTTGAATTCCTCGTCGATTATTGGTATGGTGATGTCGAAGACCGAAGAGAGATTTTTGACGAATTCATGAAGCTTTGGTTCAACTATCAGCTTTTGCCTCCAAAACTTCCTCAAGGATCCCATGAGCTAGAGGTAGCCCGGAACGGTTGGATGCCTGGCTCTTTCACCCAACACATGGAAGAAAAGTATCGTTATTGGTATGAAAGATATCTAGTCATACGAACTATATCCCAACGCTCAACTCTGATAGATAAAGCGAAGGCATTCCGCTGGTTTCTTCCACGAGCCGAGGGCGAGTTGCAGGTGCTGCTCGGCCATGTATCAAATCAGAAAAAGTACCTCATGAAGCAAGGAGAATCCATATTATTCTCGGATTCTGGACTTCCAATTGAGGATGCAAGTAACGATACGTCACAGGCCGGAGGCTGGCTACTTGATGTAGGAGGCATCGTCCTTGCTATGGGATGGGCACCAATCAAAGGCCAAGTTGACCAGCTCCTAGCTATGTCAGTCATCCCGCATTCGGATCAAGCCTTTTATAGAGATCTGAATGATGCCCCCAAACCATCGGAGTTAAAAGAAGGAGCTATTCAGATTTGGAAATTCGGAGCCGAAAACGACTCGGAAGGAATTAGTCGACCGGCACGAGCATCGCCAAAACTAATACGTACGATATGCTTCTATTGGGGAAGAGTAAAAAGAATACAATGGTGTCCCGTCCCTCTCACCACTACTCACGACGTAGCTCTCTTAGCGGCACTATGTGGTGATGGGAAGCTCAGGATTATAGAGATCAAACGGGACCCAGAGAGAGACAACACTGAGACTTTTGGTAAGCATCTATGATATAACAGAAAAAATGCAAAGAATGCTAATAATTCATTAGAGGAGATGCAGGAATCCATGGCCACTATTAAGCCCCCTAAAGAACATACTCTGGAAATCAATTGCTTTTCGTGGCTGAACACGAACCGTATTGTTGTTGGTCTTTCGGACGGTTCTGTAACACTATGGTCGATTTCGCCCTGTCAGCAATTACAACGTCACCCCGTCCACTCAAGTCCTATAATGGACATCGTAACCGGCTACCCCTCTAAACCCTTCCTTATTGCGACGATGCCTATGGGAGGCGTATTCACTTTGACAGACTTAAACCGGCCCACCGCAGAAAAGACGTACCACGGAAACCCATTAGTTTCCCTTCAGCCGAACGTCCTTTCTTGGAGCGACCAATTAAGGGGTTTCGCGTCCATATGGCCTACGTCATTTCCAGGGACATCAACTGTTTCATTCGTACATTCTCGAGTGTTCCCCCTTTCCCGTCACATATGCACTGTAGAGGGTCAGACGAGCTGTCTTGCGTTTGGAATGTGTCACCCATGCCTCCTTGTCGGGAGCTCAGACGGATCGGTTTGGGCCCTCAACGTTATGCGCAAAGTATTGTCGCACAGGGAGAAAACGCACAAACTCAAGATCTTTCAGCACGAGTATGCTGCAATCCCGCCGCTTGACGCCGCAAACGATAACGATGATCAAATCCCGCGTCGTGGAGGATGTCGTATCCTCCACGGCTTTCTACCCCAGCTTAACTCCCATCCCTTGGGCACGAGGATTGCGAAGGAGAGCCGAGTCAAGCGTGCCAGAGGAGAGAAGAAAGCGGCGAACAAAAAGGGCAAGAAACTGGAGGATGAAGTGACATTTGAAGATCCGGCAGATTCGGATGAAGATTACTATACTATGGTTCCGGCCCCTATCGTCGTCCACGAATCCCAAACCCGCATTACGGCCTTGGCTTGGAACCCGAATGCGGAGTTTAGCTGGTGGGCCGCAGCAGCCATGGGGTCTGGGCTAGTCAGAATCATGGACCTTGGTATCGAGAATACACAAGGGGGGTCAGAAGATCACCCTGATGAACCGGAGTCAGCCGAAACAAACCTTGGCCGTAGTGACAATGGAGATGTTGAAATGGGAGATGACCTAGACGATGATGTCGAGTTAGTTGAATAGGTATGGCGAAGCGGTACATGATACAAGGACAGCATTGTCCCAATGCGCGAAGCCACCCATATAGAGAAAAAGTATAAGGGCCTTGGAAGTCGCTATTGAGAGCATACACACATCCTTATTGGTCTTGCCATATATCTACCTATTCATAGACCTAGGTACCTTAAATACCTGGTAAGTGATACCAAATTATATTAATTGCCTCCCCCAGGAGTAGTCTGTGCTCAATAGATGTACATTTATATGAGTATCCCAATCTATCTACAACCTTGTTCTCGCCTCTGCCCGTCTTCATAAGTGTATAATGACCATACTCTCAATCGCTCACAATCAGCTACATACCAAACACCATCAATTCTAAGAATAATACATATTAACCGGTGGAGTTGTCTCCGCACATACGAACAACTTCCCAAGGAAAGCATGACAATGAGTTGTCGGCCACCTAGTAGCTTTGGCAGTTAAAGTTTCCGGCCCTCGTGAATAGTGCCCGGTGACGAAGGGCGTAAGGACCATCATGCCTTACGGATCATATTTAACATTCTCCCCCCATCATACTATGGTGATGGTCGAATGCTTTAGTCATGCCCATCAAATGCGATGCAGCCGCAAGTAAGACCAGGACGTGGAATATCTGATGAGAGCTACCCCAGATATCAAAAGTCCCTGGAAAACTTCGTTCCGGCCATCGAGCCCATATAAATGTTAGTATTTCCCAGTACGATGTGCACACTCGATTAACTCACTGCATACTATATAAATCTAGCGTTAGCAGGTTATACTTATTGGGTACTGATGGGAGCTCGGTTTGAAAAAAGAAAAAAAAACCGACTATAGGGCCCTGAGAAAGACTTACAAGAAACGCCCCAAAGATATATAAAAACCCTTGGAGTAGAACCCAGTTCAACCCCATTCGTTCGTCGAGTGCTCGGTAGCCGTAGATACGAAGCGCATGGCATATGGGAACGACTCCAGAAAATCCTAGGCCCACAAATATGGCAGCTCGGTAGGGTCTCCAAAGTGGTGTTCGGAACTTCTCTACCCAGGACACTACACCGCAGCCGAAGCCGAGAATGAATATCTACATCGAAGAAGAATATTTTAGCACTGAAGCATGCGTTTTTCTCTGTACAAGACTTGTATTGGCGATGTCTGAAGAATAGGGGCATACGTACCCCATACAAGTAGACCGTCATTAACTTCGGTTGACAGAATAAGCCGTAGTAGAGAGCCGGGACGTAACTCCCTACGATAAGAAAGACGATGCCTGAGTAGTCTAGCTTGTTTCCCCATTTGGCGACTCCCTCAGAATGGTTCGAAAGCGTATCTTCTGCATGTCAGGAATATTCACAAAGGGGATGTATCTTATTGGGGAAAGGGGATAAGGGGGTCAAATGGAGCATGATGCATTGTGCTTCAATATTTCCTAAATAATATTATAAAAATATTATGGGGAAAGTAGGAAGAACGTTTAATACTTACTATTCACCAGTCAGTAAAGTAATGTGAAGGGATAGTTTAATTGTTCAGACATACCGGTACGTAGCGCTCATGCCGAGGCACAGAACAGCGCCGGTGAAAAAACAAGCGAACACCAATATATCCGAGCTATTTGCCGATCCATATCGGGGCGCAATGACGTGGTACAACCAAGCTCCTACAGCGGGGAAGAATAGGGCGCCGAGGAGATGTGTCCAGATGTTAACAGACTCGTTATGGACGTAGAAGATGGAGGTGAAGGACCGCCAGTAGCTGTTGCTGTCCGGACGGTATCCCGAAATGATGTAGTGGTTATCGCGCCGCCAGGACGGCAGGTCGTCCCATAGCACATGCAACGCAGAAGCAATCTTGTGCTCTACGTCCTTGGCGGTTTGCATGAGCGTGGACGAGGTCGAGCTCGCGCGGCGCCTCCGGAGGCCGGAGTCCGGGTGCGTTTCGGCCATGGTTTGTGTTAAGTACGGGAATTCCGGCTTCGCTCGGTTCGATCTCTAGATCACTATTGTTATACCTCAACTAAAAGTACCTAGGCATAAGAAACACAAATTCTTAATCCAACGAATATTGTTATTTTCCTTTTACTCTTATGTTTAAATTTTTCACAAGGAAATGTTGGGCCATGTAAGTCTGATAAGTTTTGTTGAGAAATTAGTGGCACCAGACGAAAGCCCTGGCAGCTGTTTTCACTTGGTAGACCAAACTCTTTTAGATCCCCTTCGCCTCTTCTACCCCGTGCCATTGATACGATTACAGAGGCCAAGGTCACACCCAGAATACAATATCACGTAGTGTTTTGCGGGAGTATTATATCAGGTGGGATATGAGAGTATATTGAAAGTCATCGCGCTAAAATATTCCCATAAAACCTGACTATAATATGAAAGTCATCCATCCGTAAGCGCCCACGCTCTATGTCTCCATGATTTCGATGCCATGGCCTCGTCGCTTCCGTGAATTGTAGGATCGTAGGGTCGTGTATCTCATTTCTTGCCGCTCTTCTTGATTCCTTGTCCACCAGTGTTCAATGGTCCTTTTCCGCCGGCTACCTTGGCCGCGAGCTCTTTGCGCTCCTTCTCCTCTGTTAATCAAGGTTAGTGATTAGTGATGGACTATAGTATTGATTCGGTAAGAAACATACCCTTTCTTCTCTTCTCGATTTGGGCGAGATCATCATCGTCAAGGTCCTTCTTTCCTTGCTTCTTCGGAGCCTTTAAGGGTTTGACCTTGCCGCCTAATAGAAACATCGGTGTCAGCCGAAGCCTTACTTAACATATGGAGATTTTGAATTACCTTCTCTGTTCTGGCCACCCATTTTGGATGATTTACTTATGTGCTGACGTTTTTTGATAAAAGTACTGCTTGCGCAAAGGTACCAGATGAATTGTGATTTTATCCGTTAAGAGTGGCGGAAGAAAAGGCTGTCGCGAAGAAAGAGAAAAGCAACCAAAGTCTGGAACAGAGCGAAAGAGATGTGCTGACCGCGGGGCACTAAAACGGAAGGGTCCAGTGACACTAATCCTAGTTTGCATTAGCTTAGTACGCTAAGATACAAAGTTCAGATGTACCTACCTAGGTACCTATCCCGCGGACACGAATCGCACGTGCGTTAGTACCTAAACTCCATCCAATCTATGGAACTTGACAGCTCGGACTCGGTAATACATAATTCCTCTTAATGAGCCCGGGCGTTTCGTTTCTAACGTAATTCGTTTTATCACGTCGTCACCCACGTGAAATCCTAGACTTGAAGCGATTCAAGATATTCGGATCAGCAACATCCATAGCCACATTGAACACCCCCCTTTCAACGGAAAACATCCTACCCGTAATAACTTTGTTTTCTCCAGCCATACGGCATCCAGCATCCCGCATCCCGCATACCCTGCCGGACGCTTTATATTACCATCCCGTCTTCGATGTTTTGATTTTATAATGCGACGGAATTGAAGACACGCTTTGACGGTTCGACTCAATTCTATGCACCTTCATTAGCGAAATTTTTGTGGCTAACAAGTATTCCCTTAATATCAAGATCAGGAAGCTATTCGCACTTCCTACTTCCTATACCTAGTTTCTTGATACAGTGAGCAAAATATGGCAACTCCTGCTAGTTCTGACGAGGGGGAGATTGTGGAGAATGGCGTTGGAGACTTGAAGGCAACTTCACTGCCTCAGTTTGAAGGAACCGGTGTTGACCGTATCGACAGAACTCGAGCTAGATATTCAAGATCAAGATCACCCGATAATGTAAACGGCTCGAGATATGCCTCCAGCTCTTCCCGACGAAGTCGTTCTCCTCGCGGACGTAAGCGTCCCCGCGATGATCGTGACTCCCATCGTGGCAGCCGTCTAGATCCAGATCCACGACGATTCCGTGTACACTACGAGGATGCTACCGATGGTTACCGCCGGTCGCGCTTATCATACGATGACGAAGACCGTCCCCCTTCACGTTCCTCAGCGCCCAACCTCTACTATGACGACAGAGATCGAGACTATCCTACTCGTACTAAAGGGAGAGATCGAAGTCGTGACCGTGACCGTGACCGTGACCGCCACCCTAGAAAACGTCATAGGAACCGAACTCGTTCTCCGTATAGACCACCGAACGATAGACATAGAGGAGGCAAGCCGCGATATGATGATACTAGGCATCAACGCGCTCCCGATCAAGACAGCGTAGGAAGTGTTAGGTCGAGCCAGCAAGGCACCCCTGGCCATGCGCAAGATCATACAAAGTATAACGAGCGACAAGATTCGGTAGAAACAGAAGGTACTAGCAAAGATGACACTAAACGTGCACCAGGTGGTTCAGAGGAAACTACTCTTACAGCTCCACCCGCTCAGTCTGATGAGCCGGATAAGGACTACGAAGAGAAGCCTGAGGACATAGAAGCAGAATTAGAGCGTCGACGTCGGCGTCGTGAAGAACTTCTTGCCAAATCACGCGGTGCTACACCTATGTTAGTTCAAGCTCTCCAAGCTTCCGAGAAGACGAATGTATCCTCGCCAGGGCAGACACGAGCAAGCACGCCTATGGTCATTGATGGAAATACTCCCGGTTCCTGTAAGACCATCCTCCCAGGTCCGTAAGCATGTCAATTGAGCGCTAATTCATTTACAGTTGCCTCATCGCCGAATTCGCCAGCCCGTGGTCTTCAGGAAGGAATGTCACCCGCAATCGAGATATCTAATGATCAGGAACTCATCAACACCCATGGTAAATTTAAAGGTACTGATGACGATGGACCTTCCGCCGCAGACTATGATCCAACTGTAGATATGAGAGAGGATGAATTACGAGATGAGCTTCGGCATGGCCATCTTGGTCCTCATGGAGAGGTGCTTCCTTCTAGTGAGAAGGCTGAGATTGCTCCAGTAGAAGAACCGCAAGTAGCAGAGAAGCCAAAAACTGATGACGATGACGACTTCGACATGTTCGCCGAAGAATTCGACGAAGAGAAGTTTGCCGCTCCCAAACCCACCCATTTAGACACTGCCGCGGATGATCACAACGCCCCCTTCCCTGTTATTCAGCCTAATGCTGGTGGGATTCTGGAGGGAGATGATAAGGATGGATACTACAAAATCCGAATCGGTGAGATTATGGATGGTCGGTACCAGGTCCAAGCAACCCTAGGCAAAGGCATGTTTTCCGGTGTGGCTCGAGCAGTCGATATTACGAGTAAGAAACTGGTCGCCATCAAAATGATGCGAAACAACGATGCTCTTCGAAAGGGTGGTTTTACCGAGATTGCGATTCTGCAAAAATTAAACGACGCTGACCCTGAGAACCGTAAGCACATTGTTAAATTCGAGCGCTATTTTGAACATAAGGGCCATCTTTGTCTTGCGTTCGAGAACCTCAGCTTAAACTTAAGAGAGGTCTTGAGGAAGTTCGGTAACAATATTGGTATTAACCTAAGCGCAACGCGCGCCTATGCACATCAGATATTCGTGGCCTTAGCTCATCTTCGCAAGTGCAGTATCATCCATGCTGACTTGAAGCCGGACAACATCTTGGTAAGCGCATCACGCAGAGCGGATTGGACCATCATTAATCGTGTGCAGGTAAACGAGACTCGCAATGTTCTCAAGATTTGTGACTTGGGCACAGCTATTGATAGATCAGATGCCGCAACCGCAAACAACGAAATCACGCCGTACCTAGTCAGTCGGTTTTATCGAGCCCCGGAGATTATTCTTGGGATGCCGTATGATTATGCCGTCGACATGTGGTCCATAGGCTGTACCTTGTATGAACTTTACACCGGCAAAATTCTATTCACAGGCGACAGTAACAACCAAATGCTCAAAGCCATTATGGAGATCCGCGGCAAGTTTAGCAGCAAGTTGTACAAGCGCGGCCAGTTATCTCATATGCATTTTGATGACTTCGGAAATTTTATCAGCCTCGAGACAGATAAAGCGCTTGGAAAGGTACGTTAACATTCCCATTCTTACCAGCAACCGCCTACCCCCTGTATCTTGCTAGAGAACATTTAGTGTGGTTCCCCTTTAGTTTCTATTTATATGCAGCGTTTAAGTAGGCGCTTTGCTCAGAATCAAGCTGTGGGTTCCGGGGTGCGGCTGCAATCTGCAAGCTGCAGGCCAGTCACAACGCAAGCGAAGGAATGCATTCGGAGAGATGCAAGCCAGCCGCACGGATATCCTTGTCTAGGCTGGCTATCCTCTTACCTTCCAGATTACTCTGCTGTGTGTCAGCGAGCTGCCAGTATGGAATCCTACGGCCAGATTCCCTTATTGCTCTGTTATAGTCGAGCGCATTTAGTACGTCCTGTGATGCTACCTGCGTCGGGTCTTACGGCGTCGAGCTGACACTTCCGACCAACGTCCAACACCACCCTTCATCTTAATTTTATGTTACCCCGCGTATATTTTGTCTGGCTTTTGAAATAGTCCAATTTGGATCTGCAGGCTGACTGAGATTTAGACAACCGTACGGACCCTAGCCGTTGTCAAGCCAACCCGTGATTTGCGTACTCGACTCCTAGCCGCCTCCGGCGGGATGAATGACGTGGAGTCCAGGGATCTAAATCACTTCATAGACCTCTTAGAAAGATGTCTAACACTCAACCCGGACAAGAGAATTACTCCGTCTGAGGCCCTGAAGCACCCGTTCTTCGCGGCTAAGATGATTGGACCCACAAGATAGCGCCGTGGGGTTCTCGCGTGAGGATCGTGGTAAGGGGTTGTGCATTGACGCTACTGGTTGTCTTCAATTCCCCTACCTACGTCGCTCACTTGCGAGTATCGAAAGGATTGCAAGACCCACCTCTTCGAGGTATTTTGGACTATCCCAGTACCATTGAGTATGATGATAGAGTTACGTTCCCAGAGGCTCGATCTCAGTCGTATTATGCCGACTATGATCCCTCGAACAGTAAACTTCGCCGATTTTGCCTTCGTCGGGGGGCTCTGCCTACGTGATATAGGGTTGTGGTCCAGACAGACACCTTACCAATACAATTCCCATGAAACTGAGTTAATTCAAGCAAGGAGTGCAAAGATCAATTTCACCTTAATTAGGATTTAGGACAAAGAAACAACTATTCGATTGTTGGATATCCTCTCCTGCAGTTGATGCTGACCCGTGTAAACTTAACCCTAATGCATTTTCTTTTTCATATTTGTAAAAGCCTACGCTTTGCTAGTAGCGTCCTTTAGCACAGGGAAGCACGTTGACACTAGGCTACAGGTCCGGTCATGCCATATCACAGGCTCCTCATGCCTCGGCAGACAGGCACTTCGCATAAAAGAGGATCAACTACTAACTACTCAGGCACGTAGCTACCTCAACGACATGCCAATACTAGCTAATCTACGATAGTAAGATTTATACATATCGTCCTATATATTAACTCTAATCGAAAGTGTTTACCTTATCTGGCCAGTGTCAAGGATAGGTCCAATAGGTAATACCTAGATGAAGAGCAGTGTCTCACTGTAGATTGGATTTGAGAGTCACACAGAAATATAGGTGCACCCGAAATTGTACCTCCCATACGTGAGTTATCTGGCTGGTGTGATTCATTTCCCATCGACGGGTCACAGTACTACGTCTTCATAGCACATCTCATCATACACATTATCAAGGTAGAAAGATCCGGCATTACCATCCATGTCCCCCATGTAGGCTCACGCCAGCAAATAAATCACATATTTTTGCCTCCATCATTCCATCGTGAGATGTCATTAGGATATTTTCTCACATATTCCTTCCGCTAGATCAATACTGAAAACTGCTGCCTAGATGCTGTCATACTTCTATTGGGATATTTCGAAAGTACAGCTGTAAGTCATATTGTAACGACCAACATAGCCTTTTAACACCCGTAGCCAGCTATGCCTCCCCATCTTACCAATTTCCAGATCCGGACCCCAACAGGATCATTAAGCTGCTCACAGACCCACGCCAATAAATTCCGGTTGGCGTAGTTACCAAAGTGACCATTAAATGGACTTTCGATATCACCCAACGCCGATATATAATCTACCAGGGAACAATTAGCCGCCAAGAATTCACGGCAGCGTTTGACAGACCCAGCGGTCCGTTTTCCAGATCTAGCATTTTCTTCCTGCTCTCGGGCGGAGGCAGACGGCTCCCAGCAAACTTTGTCGATGGAACAGGGCATGGGGCGGGAGAATAATCCATTTCGGTCCCTACGCGCATACCTTACTATGACGGGGCGTAAACATAAAGGAGCCCGGGCATCTGAACCTATCTGGGACTTCCATTGGTGTCCTTTCTATGGTCGTCGGGCACTGCGAGTTCTTCAAGGGGCATTATTTTTATCATTCCTCCTCGAGTGTACGAATAATGTGCCCCAATCATCATCAATATTGTACTATCGATCTGGTTGTCGTAAGCTATAACTTAAAACCGGAGAGCACGCATCGAAAAGGCTTCACGTATGTGATACGACCTGAGGAATGATCCGGGGGGCCATCCTATGACCGAGTGAAAAGTGTTCTCGTCATTCCCGTGGCTGAGCCTCTCATCTACATACAGATAGCCAGTGTCACTGGACTTTGGGTTATTATTAACGACAAGCCGTGTCGTCGCCTCTTCTTGCATTTTCTACGCTATGAACCGAGAAAAGTAAAGTAGTATCGGTGGCATTGGCCAAGTAGTAGTAGCTTTTTGTCCTATCTGATCAAATTCGTTGTTCGGATTAAGTCGTACTATAAACGTGCTTCCTTTTTGCCCCCTGGATTTTATATATATGCTGTAGAACAGCGAGGCTTAATAACAAGTCAGCTAACACCAGCTAACTCAATAAACTAGCGAGATCTATCCAGAGGCACAGCTTACAGGTACAGGTTCCGACCCCAACAACGGCGCACACGCGTACGGGCCAACATAGTGGTCTAGACTTTGAGATACACAGCTTAGACATGCAGAACGTGAAAGATGCTGGTTTAACTGACTAAACACCAATGCATATACCCGTGGGAAGCGCGTCAGGTTCGCTGTCGTGGCCCGGGGCCGGACCAACGACACACGAACGAGCTGGTGTCGATGGGGTGGGTGTTGAGGCTGTGCTTTGGGAAGTCGTTGCCGCTGTCATGTATCACTGGGAATAAACTTGCTACGGCTCACATTCAATCGATATCGTACACCGATGCCGTGTTGGAACATCCTTGTATCACGTTTCGTCAGATCGAGTTGCAACGATATTTTTTTTTCGTTTCTTTTCCTTTGACATAGCTGTATATTTACACTGACGTCGTCATCGCATTGACCAATGAGATTTATGTGATTGGATCGAAGGGGGCATTCTCTAAATATAACCCCCCAGATTCATGCCTAAACAGTACCTAGGTCAGATAAGAGGCCGCCGCCACGAGGCTAAGCCCTTGAGAATACGGCCCAACTTGGGAGAGGCCACACACAGACCGGCGTCTAAAGTGTATGTAGACTAAACCTCGTGGCTAATAAGAGACGTTTTGTTTCCCGTACGTGAATAACACGGTCTCAGATCACAAACGAAAAAAAACTTCGCCGCAGATCAAACTCGAATAGGGGTCCAAGAAGATAGATAGATGTTGGATTAGGAATGCGTTGCCGCTTCGGTGCCCCGTGCCATGGTTTCCTCGCAGCAGAACACGGGAATGCATGTGCGCGGCTTTTGTCTCAACCCGGCGGCAAGTTACTCATGCGCTCTCATGTAATGCAATATGTATAGGTATCTAGAGTGGTAATATTGGTGATGGTGATAAAAAAACCAACAATAAATGCGTGGGCGTAAGTGAGGTAGGATTTCATTGTGTCATATCTAACTTAAAGCCGTTGGAGAGCTAGACAATGTTGCAACGGGCTTAACTCATCAAACAGGAAAACGCTTGACCATTCGGGATAATGGTCGGTAGCTACCCGAAACCCGCACCTAGACCTTTTCCTGGTAGCCAGACCCGATGGGGTCCATGTCGGCGTCCGGCCTCTGGGAGAGACAATGCCAGATCTGGGCGGCCGGCGAAGTTGTATTCGCAGTCATTGTGTTCCGGTATCCAACGGGTTCCCAAGTTACGGAAGGGGGGGCGAAGGGAGATCTATCCGTACATGGACCGTAACACACGAAGGAACAACTTTCTCCACCAGGTATGATGTGCGTTGGACATCTAGACCAAAGCTGGGTGCAAGCAGAAACACCACAGCCAGCTCAAGGGGGGGCGAAGGACGACGACTGGTTTTCTGTTTACCTGTGATGTAAAAGGCTTGAGCACGGCGTAGAGAGATCCTCGAGCCACTGATGAAATTGATGATGTGTAAAGGAGGACCCTGAGACAAGTAGGGCTCTTGATTGAAATCATGGCGGATCCGAACCACGGCTTTGGGAAGCACCAATAAGGAAGCTCATCGTCAATATTAAAACATAGGTTAGATATGTATTAGGAAGCCGGCCGGCGGGGCTTACGGATCGGCAAACTAATTACGCAACGGGCGCGGTCTAGTTAGGTTGATCTTTTTTGAGTCCCTGATGACGGCAACGACGAAACCACCTCTTTTCGGCGGAGCGCCCCATTATCAGTTTCTGGCCCAATCGAACTGTCAATTCTCGGTCTCCCCCATTTACACACATACGCACTTCCTCTAAGCCTCCTTCCAGTTTACTGGATCATACGAGAATATTCCCTCCCCTTAAGTTCTATATCGCTATCTGTTATTGCCGCTGTTTACTAAAATTCCGGCAATTAGATTAAAAGCTGGGCGATCCTGACGTATCTTGGTGCCCGTGTTTGTTTCGTGTGCCTCGTCTCGGCTGTAACAAGTTTCTAGGGCTGCGTAGGACCAGCTGTGATGGGGAACTAGCCAGCTAACCACGCCCCCTGCAACTAAGAGAAGTTTCCAAACAGAGAAGAAAGAAAAATTAGATGTCACTATTCGTGTTTATTAAAACATGATACAATGCTAACGCCAGCTTGACCTCACCCGATAGGCAAGGCTTCCTATCTGATCACAAATTTGCATGCATAGGTGATGATCTATCTGTCCACCTATGCGCCCTTCTCATTCTTGTGTTGCTCATCAGTAGGTAGGCTAAGAGTTAGGACTCAAGGAGCTTGACATCATACATAGCGCCTATCATAGAATAAATGAGGCACGGTGTATGAGGTGACGATCCAGCTCGGTGAAAAGCGACCTGTGGCCATTCGTGATGGTCACCCCCCTATTCAGCAACATGCCATTCGTGACGGTGATATTGGATTTCGGTGACACTGGGAATAGCACATATTTGCTTCTATTAGCCGCTGAGAAGCTGCAGAATCATTGGATATCTTGGAGAACGATGATCCGGCTCGATCTCGAGGATGCTGTGCTAGACCAAACCGGGAAGCTAGAAGACGTAGAAGAATTCGATGATCAACAACATTCAACCGGCATCCTATCCTATTATCGATTGATACACGTAGTAAGCATGTAACAGAGGCAAAGAATCCGTAGCGTCGATGTTCATCGACGGGACTCTTCCGGAAACGGGAGGGGCAAGAAGCACAGCGGCGATGATCACAACGTCAAAAATACGGGGTTGAAGAGCATCTGGGACGTTTCTTATTGGGGACCCCACGATCCAATGACCGAGCCAAGACGCGTCTTACCTTCGTCGTAGTAGAACCTCGGGATACGTTTTTCCTGATTATCAAAAAAGCTATGGTTGCTTGGTTCCTCATGTACGACATGGACAAGAAAGGGGGCAAATATGGTCCTTGCTTTCCCTGCTAAACACGTGCAGGGTGCCGGCGCTGCGCACATAATATTGAAAGTGGAGGAAATTATCAAGATTCAAATCTCGCTCGAGGCGGGCGGTTCCCTCTTAGGGCGTTAGTATTGGTGGTGTGCCCACTTGATTGAGATCTTCCATCGCCGGCGATCTTTCAGGAGGAAGGATTTACCGAATCACGAGGCGGCATGGCAGCATGGCAAATGGTAAGGGTTTGAAATTGTTAAGGCTGGACAGTCAGACAGTTCTACTATGGGCATACGTCCGTACTAACGGTCCAGGATACTGTCTTGTGTCTTGTCATACGTCGGAAAATATCCTAATTCGTGTGATCCAATAACTTGTTCGAAACTCATAAGTTGCGCTGCTTCACCTTCGCTGAGAGAGAGAACTGGCGTTCGAGGTTCTAGAGATTGGAAAAAGTTGTATTACGTGGTACGATGCAGATTATTAGGGCGTCCAGACCCCTGATAGTTCCCCGGCTAGAGGCCCATAGTGAAGATTAACTACGACGACGCAATTGTTTGAAGCCAAGGACCCTTGGAAGCTTGGCTGTATTTGGACCGCGAGGCTACAAGGAAGACAAGGAACAGGATGGCCTGAGCGGCGGGTGGTAAAAGCAAGGGACTTCCCTAACCGAATAAGTTCGACGCGATGACATCCCAATTCCATGTCTCGGGATTGCACTAAGGCCTGTTGCCCACAGACCACGCGAGCACAGATGATGTGTATGTGTTTGAGCTCTCGTGGGAGACAGGGTTCGAAACATAATGGTCGAATATTAAGACCATATCCGTATAATAGCGCACATCTTATGAAAATAACTAATTACCTAGGTAAGTATGATAATTACACGCTCATAATGAACGCCTCAACTATCGTGAGATCCGGGCCGTGTTGAAGTTAGTTTTCTATGTAGTAAGCACAGAAATATTATGGTAAATTGATCAAAATGTGATGGCGGGTTCGCCAATACCATAGGATCGGGACGTCAATCTGATACGCTACGGCGCAGGCGAGGCATTAATCCCATACGCAGTACAAGCCATGTTAATCAATAAGTTTATGCACAACCGTGATGACGTTTGTTGCGCGGTGTGAATAGGCTAAATTAGGAAAGTGGCATAACTTGGCTCAGATTGGTTGTAAATCGTCGAAGGATATGAAGGAGATCAGCCATACAACGAGCAAGATGGGACAAGATAGACGATGAGAGAGGAGAGAGATATGTGGTGGCTCACAGCGGTGAGTTTCGAAAGGGAATGATGATCTCTTCTTTCGTCCCGCGGTTTTCTTACCACATACACATAATACACACCTTGTCCAATCCGCCGTCTGCCTTTTAGAACTGTAGATTGGCGAGGAGGCAAAGAAAGGTGAGATTACAATGTTAGCGTAACGTTGGTGGTCTATGGTGGTCCCTGGTAGTCTCTGGTAGTCTCTGGTAGGCTCTTGTAAAAAGCGACCGAAATAATACCACGGATTATTGCACACTTATTGGGGGCTGGGCGTAAATATTGTATGACAATATTGTATGACAGCACAATGTAGAATGAGAATGGCCACTAATAGCGAGTTGAGAGCCCGTAAGCGGTTCTAATGTCTTCGGGTTGGTGGTCATGTGAGATAAAAAATCATAGTTGTAGGTAGGTATTTATAGACCTAGAACAATGGTGTCTTAAAAGGGGCCTCCAATGACTCTTATCGTGAGAAATATTTACTACGTATATGAAAATAGTGTGGTGGCGGTACGAAGTGACGGAGTTGATAGGCATAAGTCGCAATTTCAGCGGAAGAGGGCGGAGTGGCTTAGAAGGAGGAACAGCGGTTCAAAGAATATTCCGATCTTCCGATCTTAATTCGATTGCCCTAGTGTGACATGCTTCTTTACCTTATGTAAGTTCCTTGTCACTTAAGATACGTACTAAACAACTTATTTTATTTTAATCCTGGTAACATATTACATTTTCAATCTTCCATCATCAAGGCTTAATTGACCTCATTATCATTACCTATTCATTACCTGTCTCTCTACAGTTAAAATAGATGCTGCGTTGATGTTGATTGCGTACGGTACCGTACTAACCATACATTTGACATAACTACTTACCGTCTCTTTGCAGGCTGTTGGCTTATTTCAGATCTGAGCATCATAAGCAGTCAGGACTGTATCTCGTTCATGGATTGGCCCAGATGCCCTGGACCGACAGCCTCACTTCTCGGCAAGACATCAGAAGGCGCCGACCAATCTCATCGAATCAATCCTTCATCCCTTTGCCGTATTACGAGGCTACTGCATGCGGTCGCCCACGCCCGCACCAAAGAGATTATTCAATACCACCCACACTGTTCGGAGATAATCCCTCACTTCAAGGCCAACAACCTGCAGCCTCGAAAAAAAAATAAAAGAAAAAAAACCTGGGGCTCCATCAGATTCATTACCGTCCACACCCACCCGTTGATGCTAGCCAATCACAGCCACCAACGGCTAGGAAGGTCTCGTCTGTAGACCCCCGGGATGCAACGAGAAGTCTGAGCGCCATTGGACACTTTCTTGCATTTGCTGCAATGCTACCGCTGCCATTTTACGAATCCGGTATCGTTACCGCCACTAGTAAATTTTCTGCAGCTCTGTAATAATCGGTCGGTCAGTTTTAGTCGCCAATTCAGAGAGCGCCCTGAGGGCGAAATGGCAAAGTGCCCATCTACTCTAATGAGTAGGGAATTAGTACCCATCACTCATCTATACTAGGCAGTAGTACCAGTAGTACAGCATCGCCAACGGCCGAAACCCTTCCATGTAAAAGAGAAGAAAAGAGACTCTACAATGAAGTAAAAATAAAAACATGCTCAAGGCTTGCGCAATAATACCTGTCGAGCGCGCGGGTACAAGCGGCCCCAGCGAACACCCCCCCAGGTAACACATCATCATCACCTTTGCCGCTCGACTAGTAAATGGCTTAGACGTCAAGTTCATTTCCAGCAAACGACATGTTTGTGGCGGTAAATCCAGATCCAGAGTGACACAGCAAACAGCTGCTAATTATGCATGAGATGTTTATACTCAGCATACCAAACTGCTACATAGTATGCTGTAGTATACGGGCGTGCCGCTTAATTAGTTCGAAATAGACCAAAGACAAGGGCCAATACCGCTATGTATGAACAGAAACAGCAACGTCAGTACCTACGTGTAGGTCTCCGTGAAAAGGTACAATGGAAACATTAGCCTACAAGCCAGATAATCAATACGTACACTACATACATACGGCATAAACTACCAGCACTGAAGCGTGTCAGTCCATGTGGGCAGATTATCGGATTATTCAGGTCTCTCACAGACTAATAACCTACATAGTCGAAGGTGCGACATAAACAGAGACACCGATCTTCCGCAACGGAAAGCCATTGGCCAATGTAGCATTAACCAGAGGGGACACGAGGCAGTCTTTGCAACAGAAGAATTACTGGGTAAATTCCTATTCAAGATGTTGGTCTCAGATACTCTGCCACAGCTGGGTGACCTTTATGCGTTCTCTTTTATGAACATTCGTAGCAACACAGCTGCCTGGAAGAGCAAAAGTATACGATACGAACTCTTCATTCCCTAAGAACCTTCCCGAGTCACAACGCTGGCCTTGGCTTAGAAAACCGCCTGGAACTTTGTTCTAGTACTATGTATTAGGTGTTACGAATATGCGGGATTTTCATTATTATTTTATTACTCTAAAAAAAAAAACGAAAGGGAAAGTTTGCCCTAAAACAGCTTTTCAGAGGCGGAGAAGTCTATTAATCAAGCAGGTTTGCTTCAGGAGAGCTTCATTTGAAAACGAAGGGGAAAAAAGATGCAATATTCATAGTTAGACCTTTCTCAGTATGTCCCTACAAAGTTTGACCAGAAGAACTGTCTCTTGTCAGCCAAATCAAGGATCTTGCCAACCGCCCGGCGTCCCAATGGCAAAAGGGCAAGAAAAAGTTATGCGAGTCACGGGTCGCCGATTTATGACGATTCGCCCAGCCAGTGAGAGAACAGGTGTGTGAACTAACGAGACGAGAAGAGGTGGAGAGTCAGCAGCCTGTACCAGTCTTGCCAGTCTCTCTATCAACAAGATCACACGCACGCCCCCCCTTCTCTTCGGCTCGGTCTCTAACTAGCTCGACTGGGATCTTGGGCGTGGTATTAGATATTTGATATGGCTCTATTAGGGTAACAGTGGCCCACCTTAGGCCGTTGAGTGGACCATTTATTTTCGTGTGTCAGACCATCCTTGTCTTCGTATATTACGACGAGCCACGAAGATCTTGGTCCTTGTTCGGGCTGGGTTATCCATCCCCCCCAGTGGAGCGCCCTAGAAGCACTGGTCCCATTCTTGACACCTCCCCTTGCTCCCTTCTCCTGTGAGCTCCACTCTCGCCAGGCCGCCTTCACAGCTACGTTAGCGCGTCAAATTCAAGAATAGCGCATGCGTGGGAAGTGGCACCAGTAGGTCAGACATGGATGTGAGCTGGCTATTGATCATTGTGGATTGAAGAGTCAAGCCAAGGTGGCCAGGGCTTCTCTGCTTGAGCCACTCCAAACACGCAGAAAGACCAGGCCCCTGATGCTCGCTATCTTCAATATCTACATCAACCTCCCAGCCTGCACCTTGCTTCAACCTCACATCGTTCACTAACCTCCGTTCATTGCAAAAAAAAAATCACCACCCACCCTTCTACCTCACGACTACCTTTTTCCCACTCGGATTCGTCGCCATAATACCAGGTCGCCATCAACACTCCCTTATCCCTAACATTACTGGCCTTCGACAACCCGACTCTTCCCCCTACACGGCGACTACTATTACTAATTCCATGGCCCGTTGACTCGACGCCATCTACATACGACCCAGGAACATAAATTAGATTTACAACCCAAGGACTTGCCCGTGAATTTGCTTCCCAGGACATTGCTTTTGGTTTGAGGACGTTGTTCCAGTAGAGAAGGCCGTTTTCTCTTAATTCCTTTCCTTATCTCTGTTGCCTTTTAAGATCCAGTCCCGGGTTTACCAGGAAAGGACCCATAATCTGTCGCATACGATGCATAACGTGGCAGCGTACGGATATCCTACGCCTCCGGCATCCCCCTCCTACGACAACACCAAGTGTGCTTTCCAACAACCACCACTAGCTGTGCCTCCCGTTTGTCAACCTCGATACACTCCCGTTGCTCCGGAAGAGAGACTAGGAAAGTTCCTTGGAGAAAGTCTGCAGTTAATAGGAATTATTGGAACCGGTGCCTATGGCGTGGTCTACCTGGCGGTCGACGTCAAGACTGGAGTCCGATATGCAGTGAAGACGCTCAGCAAATTCAACGCAGACGGTTCGGCTCTGGATCGACGACAAGTTGCCTTCCAACACCGGGAACTACGCTTACACTATATGGCCTCAGCACACCCCAACGTTGTGTCCATGCACAAGATTGTGGACGACCCAGACTGCATATATGTTATCCTGGAGTATTGCCCAGAAGGAGACCTTTTCCTCAATATTACAGAGAGAGGACAATATGTGGGTAAGGATGCATTGGCCAAGAGCGTATTCCTACAGATCCTGGACGCCGTTGAGCATTGCCATAACCTTGGAATCTACCATCGCGACTTGAAACCCGAGAACATTTTAGTTTCGAACCGGGGAGACACAGTAAAGTTGGCAGATTTCGGTTTGGCCACCTCATCAGACCGATCCGAAGATTACGGATGCGGTTCAACTTTTTACATGTCACCAGGTAGGGACTCGTCGGGAATCTTCTTATTACTTTATTGGGGATATACTAACTAGTTCGTCTTCTCTTACGCAGAATGTCTGGACCCGTCATCCCGAAGGCCGTATTATTATTGCGCCCCGAATGATGTCTGGAGCCTTGGTGTTATCCTAGTAAACTTGACCTGTGGCCGTAATCCGTGGAAGCAAGCCTCGTTTGAAGATTCCACATACCGTGCCTATACCAGGAGTCAGGATTTCCTACGGACTATTTTGCCATTGTCGGATGACCTCAACAATATACTAGGGCGGATCTTTACCCGCAACCCAGACCAAAGAATTACGTTACCAGAACTTAGGAACAGCATCCTCGCGTGTTCCAGATTTACGATTTCACCTACGGCGCCTGCCCCTCAGGTACTCCCAACACCGCCCACTTCGCCTGGGCCTATCGAATACGTTGACTGCGAAGAAGCCATTGTCGAAGACTTGAGCTACGATTCGCCACCATCACCCACCGCTTCGGATTCCGACGCGGAATCTACATGTTCATCCGACGATGGATCTCTTACCTCGAGTGTCTCGACCATCGACGATATAGACGACGATGACTTCGTTATCACGGAGGATGAGATCCCTTCTGTCCAGGAGCCCCAGTTGTATGATTCAGAAGAACCAAAAGTTATGTTTCCACAGGAGTTTGTTCCGCAGTACTCAGGACCTGTAGAGTCCTGCCAGCCTTGCCCAGTTCAAGTTCCCGTGCAGCCCAGCTGTGCACCAACCAAATTCGCCTTCCCATACTTCTGGGAAGTAGTGAATAGGTACACACAACCCCCACCCATACATTCCATTCCTTTCCACCCACAAGTTCCTCTGTTTTCCAACTTCCAAGGCTGCTATTAGCTGCATTGAGTACGTGTAGCTGGCCCCCGTTGCCTTGGAGCCATTTTAACCTAAGGTCGTGTTGGCCTGAACTGCCGTAAACCTGGAGATAAGGCCCATAGGAGTAATTATACCATGGATTAACCCAGCCAACGGACCCGGACCCAGACCCAGACCTTAGGATATACTTCGACAAAAACCAATTCAACTTGATATTACGTTTATAATACACATTCCATTGGATCCAAGGAAATATAACCCAGGAATCCATACCCAAAAAATGGAGCTCTGGAAACAAAACGTCGCTTCCCACGAATGCGGCGCATTTTGGGAGCATCTTATCCCATTCGAACCTGTACTTACTTCGACGTCATGTTTTTTTCTTTGTTTATTCAGCGTGGAGTTGGTGGATGAACTTGAGAGATGAGGATCAATCCATAAGACCAAAGGACCAAAGGAGCCCACTATCTATCTTATTTTTACAGTCCAGGAGTGAAACGGGAAAGCATTTATTACACGGCGCAAAAACATACAACTGGAGATGTTTGAAGCTGGAAGGCTATTTCTGCACAAACTATTATTTTCTAATGTGTCGTTTTTGCTCGGTTTGCATTTAAAGGGGGGGATGTCGATACTTTCGTTTGGATGATACCAACATTTTTTTTTCTATTTACTATTGGATAACAAAGGCTTTTATGGATCTTGAATTCGAGAGCCATTTGGGGAAAAAAGTTTATCGAGGCCAGTTATGGATGGATATGAAGCTGGATTTGAATAGACCAGACGAGGGCCAATAACACCTCACCGCGCTTAACAGCATCTGTTGGCGCAGAATTATACGTTTATACCTATGGACACCGATCAGATACGGTGATCCTCTCAGGGAGCCTTTGGAGACAAATATTCTTTCATAGGCTCCTCAACAAAACCAATACAATGTTTTTGCGAGCAGTCGCAATAACCACCAAAATATGGCTAGCTTTACCACTTGCGCACAAGTGAACGTGCTTCGTGATTGTCATCCCAGGCGTTGTGAGAAGTCTCACTATTCGCTACTAATGAACTTCAGACTACCATGTCTTGAATTTCCAAGGTTCCATCATATCATCATATCCTGAACAACTAGGTACTTTGCTACTACTGGTGAAGTCGATTCTCACTTCAGCCCTTCGAAATCTATTCCTAGGACAACTTAAACCACCAAAGCTTTACAACAAACACCATTGATGATCATGAGAATACTGACATCTGGGTCGGGGTGATGGCTTCACGGGTGCTCTGCGCTGATTGGGCGAAAGCTGCCGACGCCACTCGCCTTACTTTGCCAGGGCAGGGCTTGTGAGTGTGCGTCGACTTGCAGATTTGCTCTGCCTTCATAATCACATTTCTGCCATCGATGCAACGCAAGCCTGCAAGCCTGCAAGCCCGCATTAGCTTCTACGGTTTCTACGGCCGTCCTAAGGTTGGTTACGAGCCAAGAAAAAAAAAAAAAAAAAAGAACAGAACTCGAGTCTCCTCTTCTCTCTTTTCATTCATTCATTCACTCATTCTCATTCCCCCCCATTTTCATTACGGCGCCCCGACCGCCCACATACACCCCTCCCCCTTACCCTTCCCTCGATAATCTGACGCTTTGTTTCCCTGTGTTATTTCGCTTCGGCCTCAAGTCTCTAACCGGCCCGCTTCGCTATGAACCTAACTAGACCAGCCCTACGAAATTTGCAATTTGGCGCGAAGCGATTAGAGCAAAAAAAAACAGCCCCCCTCAGACTCACTATGTATTTGTTCGAACTAACTAGACTGACTTGAACTAGCTTTGGGGGCTTGGCTACTTGGGACTAATAAATTACTGACTTATTACATTCATTAACCTCATTATGTCGCTAACGATGATGATATTGTTGATGCTGATGCTGTAAGCTTGGGTTAACCGCGCTCGAGACTTGCCCGGATCGGGTACCTGGATTCCCCCTCTCTCTTCTCTCTCTTCCCCCGGTTCACCCCTCCCTTACCAACAACAGCTCATCTACATAATTTTGTATCCATCCGGCTGCTGCTTTGCTTTGCTTTTGCTACGTACCTACCTAACCATGTACGATGGAAAATGGGCCATGTGTGGGTTTTTGGGGAACTGAACTTATGGGGAACGACTGGCTGGGCTGGCTGGCTGGCTGGCTGGTTTCCCCCTCCCCGTTTTGGGCGCAAAGAAAAGAAAAAAAAAGAGACCCGGGCGCAGATCCTTGGTACATGGAAAATTGTCACGATATGGGGCGGTCACCTATTCAATTCATCACGCTACATACACATGTCTATCTGTCTGTCTACCTATACTTAACTACCATTAACTAAACTACGGTTAAACCTAGGTAGGTTATACCCAGCGCAGCGCATCTAGACTACTGCACGGGGTTGGTTGGTATTAGTAAAAAATTAAAAGCGACAGAAGAAAAGAAGCGAGGAGATCCTTGGATCCCCCCCTTTCAGCCTTACTTGCGTTGGGACTGCAGTGTTGCGCGCAAGTGTAGAGGGGGGATATGCGCAGTAGCTCGGGGCCCGCTGCGGCGAAGCTTTCGCTGGTCTCCTCTCTTTCTTTCTCTTCGATAACCTGGAAGAAGAAGAAGAAGAAGAAGAAGAAGAGAGAGAAAGAGAGAGAGAGGTGTCTTGCTTACCCAAGTAGGTAACGTAGAAGAAGCATTATTGCGCCCCTTCTTCCGTAGCATTTTTATTCAGGTCATTGATATTCGCCATGTTGCAGTGCATCTATTTTTTTTATTTCTCGACTCTGCCTAGCGCGCTCCCGGCGTGTTGGTGTGAGTGAAGTGAAGTGAAGTGAGTAAGTGTTGCGATGTAGGTAGCCTTTTCTTTTCTTCTTCTTCTTCTTTTCCATTTTTTCCTTGATTTTTCCTTTCTTTCCCTACCGTCTTTCGCCTTGGGCAAATCAGCTTCGACGGGGTCCATGTCCCCCCCTAGTCCGGAAGTGCGTATGCAAGTCGATGGTTTGGGTATGGTGATGGGTCGGCTTTTCCCTTACTTCCCGCGTGGTGATTGGACCGACGGCTTGGGTTCACTGGCACATGGCGGTGAAAGGTCTTTGCTCCTCTTTCTTTTCTTCTACCTACTATATAGCATACATACCGCATCCACTAAGAAAGACTTGATTCTAGGGCACGGACCACCTTGTTTTAGTTGCAAATTAGTGGTAGGTGCTTAAATAGGTTAATTGTATAACATTTATTTTTATGTGTTGTAAAAATTGTAAAATATTATTTAAAAATTGATTGAATTAATGAATAAAATTTAAATAAATTGTTAAAATTTTATTAAAAATTTTTTAAATATAATAATTATAAAAATTAATATATTATATAAAATTTTTATTAATTAAATATTGAAAATTTAAAATATATTAATTTAATTTAATTTTTTTTTAAATATTTTTATATTAATTTTTAAATTTAATTATTTTTATATTTATAATATATATATGTTATATTATTAAATAATTTTGTTTTTATATTTTAATTTAAATATATTTTTAAACGATTTTTAAAAATTTTATTATAAATGAATTATGAAAAAAATATATTATTATATGGAATTATATTTATAAATAAAAAAATATATATAAATGAAAATTATACACGTATAAAAAAAATTAAAAAAAAATTTAAAAAATTAAAAAAAAATTAAATAAAATAAAAAAAAATTTAAATTAAAAATTATAAAAATTTATATATTAAAAAATTTTATAAAATTTATTAAATTTAAAAAAATAAATATAAAATACATTTTTAAAATTAAAATTTTATTTAATTTTTTAAAAATTTAAAAATTTAAAAAAAAATAAATTTTAATAAATTTAAAATTATTATTTTATTTTTAATTTTTATAATTAAATTTTTATTAAAATTAATTATATTTGTTTTTTATTTTATAATAATTTTTTTAAAAATTTATTTTTTATTTTATATTTTTAAATATTAAATTAATTTAATTTTATTTTTATTAATTTTAATTTATTATTAATGGTAAAATTTTATTAATGTAATTTTTTTTAAAAAATAATATAAATTATATAATAATATTAAAGTTTTTTTAATAATAATTAAAATTTTAATATTATTTAATTTATTTAAAATTATATTATATTAAAAATTTTCAATTAAATAAAAAATTAATTAATTATTTAAATGTAATAAAAATAAATTAATTTTTTTAATATAAATTAATTTATTTTTATTTTTAAATGGGTAAATAATTATTTTAATATAAATAAAAAAATTTTTAATTAAAATTTTATTATAAAATTATTTAAAACGTTTTTAAATTTTTCCAATAATATAAATAATTATAATTTATTAATTTTTAAAAATCCATTTTTTAAAAAATTTATTTATTAATTTTAATTTATTTAAATATAAATCCGTTTTTTTTAAAAAATTTTTTTTAAAAAATTTATTAATTGTAATATTAAAAAATTAAAAATAAAATATTAATTTTAATAAAATTATTATTATAATAATATTATTATTTTTTAATTTTAATTTTAAATTATTAATTTTATAAAATATAATTATATTTATAATTAATAAAATTTTTTTATTATTAATATATGGTAATAATTTTTTATTAATTTACCATTTAAATAAAATTTTATTATTATACACCATTTCATTAAATTTAATAATAATATTAAAATAATAAAATCGTTATTTTTTATTTTTAACATTATTTTTATTATAAAAAATAATTTTAAAAAATAATAATATAAATTTATTTATAAAAATATATAATATTAAAATAATTTATTTTTTATTTTAACCATTTTTATTCGTTTTTTTAATTATTAATTTAATTTTTTTTAAATTATATATATATTTTTTAAAAAATTTAAATAATAACGGAATTTCATTTATATTAAAAATTAATTTAAAAAAAAATTAATAAAAAATTAAATTAATAACGAAATTATTAAATAAAATTATATTAATAAAATTTTTTTTTAAAAAATTTTTTAAATATATTAAAAAAAATTATTTATATATTTAATAATTTTATTTAAAAATTTAAAAATTATATATATAATTTAATATTTTATAATTTAATATTTTTAAAAAAAAATTATAAACCAACCGTTTAAAAAAACAAAAATTTAAAAATATTATAAATATAAATTTTAAAATAATATTTAAAATTTTTTCTAAAATTAATAATGTATAACAATTTTATAAATTTTATAAATAATTATAAATTAAATTTATAATTAATTTTTTAATAATAATCATTTTAATAAATATTTTTTAATTATAAATTTTTAATTTTTAAATAAATTGTATTTTTTATTTTACCAATTTAATATTATTTAAATATTTTTTATTAAAAAATAATTTCGAATTTCATTTAAATATAATCGTTTAAATTTTTTTTAACAAAAAATACACCATTTAATATACGTTTAAAACATATAAATTCATTTATTTCATTATTATTTAATAAAATATAATAATTTTTTAAAAATAAAATTATTTTTCATTTTTATTAATATAAATAAAATTAATAAATTTAAAAAATTTATTTTAATAATATATAATTATCACGTACAATAAATTTTCTTTTTTTACTTTAACATATAATAATAATAATAATAAAAATAAAAATTATTTTCATATAATATTTTATTTAATAATTATAAAAATTTCTACAAAAAGCTAAATCTTTTCGTATAATTTTCGTAATATTAACTAAAAAAAACCACACCCACATACGGCTTAAAACATATTAAATATAACAGGTGGTCCGTGCCCTAGAATCAAGTCTTTCTTAGTGGATGCGGTAGTACACTTCTCATGTCCTTCGTGTGTATGTATGTGTGTGTATTCGACCCTCCATCTTCCGCGCCCCCCCTTCGTGGGCCCAGATTCGATTTACTCGAGATCCCCTTCCAAGGCTTCATCACGACTGGGACCCACACGTTTCCGCCGGTCCTCTCAATGAGAGAGGGAGAGGGCTGTGAGAGGGGGGGTGATATTGGGAAATTGAGGGTAGATGAGATATGGGCGGAGATTGGATCGAAAGGCTCAAAAGCCTGCTTATGATCACTGTTACAGTGCCGCCTGCTTCCGAGTGGAGAGGCACAATCATTTCGTACAGACAATACTACGATACTACATAGTACACACATGCTTCGCACATGCTAATGCTCGTGCCAATGCTCATGCTAAACGGAAAGGACTCGATATCATAGATGGAGTACATACAGACCATACATTTCGCATAGGTCCTTAGGTTCGCATGGCGCAGGCACCGGAGGCGCTCTGCATTGTAGTAGTTGTCAAGTTTATTGCCAGGCCGCAGGGTTAGACGGAAGTTATCATTCGTCAACTCTTCCATTGTGGTACCCATATTAAGACGTCGTTCTCGACCGCTACGTGTGAGTGTGCTCCGTAACGCGTGCCTGACTAGGCCCCTAGGTATATCTATCTACCTAGCTAGCTAGCTAGCTATGTAATGTAATGTAATGTAAGGTAAGGTAAGGTAGGCAGCATTAGCACATAGAAGGCAATGGAGTCGGCGAGAACAGGTTCTCACAGGTTCTCAAGAGACCCGAAATAAATGCGTAAAAGCAAATCGGAGCGGCGGTACCGGCCCTGATCTCTACCCAGGTCGGTAGTCTCGCGGTTCGATGAGGGCATCGCCAACCCAAAAAGGTGGCTCGCAGCCTCCACACCGCACAACCCGCCGTCAAGTTCCTCTTGGATCCCCGTAAAGTTTTCTTAGCTGGCTATGGCTCTGGAAGGCTGGGGCTTCTTCTAGGTTAGAACGAAGCAGCAAAAGAGAGTTTGCGCCCACATGTGTGTGTGTGGGGGGAGGGACATGAGCATGTAGTGACGTGGTCCCGTTCGACAAAGGGGGAATTATTCTTACTTTTTCCGCTTCCTTTCCTAACCCAACGGGTATGAAGAAGATTGGGGCGATGCCAAATCGCTTCCCTCGATCTATGATCTCCCCGGCCGTGGTTACGCTACCCATTGGGCTGGACCTCTCCTCTTGTCCCCCTTCAATCTCCACAAGGACGGTACGGCACAGAAAAGAAACACCCACAGTCTACGTAGCCTTCTTTTTGTTTTCGAAGTCGTGGCACCTGATCCTCCTTAACTGCGTGTCATCTCGATGCCTCCCACGCTGGGGAACTACGGTACGCTAAAATAAGGACTGTCATTAGGGCTGTCCATGCGTCTTTCTTTTTTACTAGGTTAGGTAGTTAACTTTTGTTGCGCGCCTCATCTTTGCTAAAAAGGGAGGCGGACGGGCGGGCACCAAAATCCTTTCGAGAACGCACGTTTCAATCGGAATGGGTAAATATCGTCAATAGCGAGACCCTCACCAGGTGCCTGACATCTCATCGTGAACGATGCCTTGTGTGAAAGACAAACCAAACCAAACCAAACCCCATTCGAACCTCCACAACACAACACAAGTTTCCCAAAGTAGAACTTCTATTCCCCACTGACAAGTCCTGATCCGGTCAGATACGTAGACAAAGTAGTTAAGCGGCTCAGCCCATTACTATAACAAGCGCCTAATAATGATTGCGTGTCTCTTTACCCAAGGTGCGGTGACTACCTTGCCTAGATAGGGTAGGCATTCTACAATGACACTTCAATACCTGTCTCCATGCCGTGCATGCATTTTCCCTTCCTAAGCGAAATCATGAGAGGCAATTTCTACCAAGCCTCATTGGACTAGGTACTCTTGCGATAAGTTCCAGGCAAGGACTTTCGTAGTAAGCAAAAAGCTGTTCTGTCCCGGGGGAGGGGGGAAGCGTTCCACGGCATCCGCCTGTGGTTGTAATATTTGTCTCAAGCATATTTCATGCGTCTAGGCGAAATGCCATCGTCGCCCTACGGCAAATGAATAAGCGAAACGATCCACGGGGCGGGAATGGGTTGTTGTCCTTCCTTTTCTTTTTTCTCTCTCCCATGTTCCCCCCTCCCCATCTTACAGCGCAGCGGACGCTAAACTACGTACGGTTTATTTCTTTCCTTTTTTTTTCCGCTCCCCCCATGCCGATGCGGAGGCGGTGGAGTATCCTAGCGGAGCCGGCGACACGGTCAGATCGTCGTCGTGTCTCGATATTATTAGCGTGGCAAACGTATAGTACAAGTCTTATTATAACCAAGCCCGGGGGGGAGGAAGGGGGGGGGGGAACAACCCTACGCCAATGGGGCCGCCTTTGTTTTGGGAAACACGAAAGGCGATTGCGGCTCCGTGTGGGCTGGGACGTGTTTCGGCAATTTTTATCCAATCCGGATCTCAATATTAACGAGCCCATGTTGTTTACTTTTACCACATACGTCTTGTTTGGATCACTGGTTCTGTTTTCGTATCAGGCAGCGTTTGGTTTTTTTTTTTTTTTTTTTTTTTTTTTTTTTCGAGAAAGAGAAACAAGAGAGTCCACCACCACCACCACCCCCTGAAGACGTTGGTCACGCGCCCGAAATGTGAAATTCTCGTGAGGTGAGACCGAAGATACGCAAATGTGTTGCCGGACCGACGCTCTGCCAACCATATTGACCAGGTAGGTTAAGGGAGTATTGGGATGGGTGAGACAAGTTCTGCCGTTCATTCTGCTAGGTACTGCATGCCTACACTACTGTGTATCAAACGCGGTACCATGTCAGCCTGGTAGTTAGGTACATACGCGTGTCCTTCCTCTGGGGCTTCCCGAAACATAAATCATGGTGTGTAGTACGCGCGCTGAGGCTGAGTGTCTTAGAGTTAGAACAGCCGGCAGGCTCAATGTCTTGAAACTGATTGGTCCCGATAATCAAAACGCCCGAGGCTGCTTGTAGAGCCACGTAGGTAGTAATATCAAAGTTACCCTTAAGGGTCAGCGGTTGCCCATCCCGCTTAGTATCCGTCCCCATCATGGTATCATCTCGGGCATAGCCTTACGTCCCCGTTTCGCCGTTCTAAGCTTCCATTACCACGCAACAGCATTCATTCCCTTCCATACGTGAGACCAATATGTCTCTGATGACGGGAGAGACAGGCGCGACAGCAACAACAACGTGACATGCTTGCTATATTGCTTATTCCTACGTACATATTTTCCCTCTTCATCCCTTCGGCTGAGACCCTACCATCAACGTGGCCCACTCAGGGTCCATCCATGTCTGGAACCGGAAAGACGAGGGACCCGGTCTCACGAAAGCATGAGAAGCTATGGAACTTAGAGTCATGGTGTTTTGTTTCGCCAGATGTATTTGACCCTTTTTTTTTCTTCTTCTCCATTATTGACATTGTACTGTAGGCTGACCCCGACATAGTCCAACTCATCACGTGGAAGACATGTGGATTGTGATCCGTGGGATTAAGTTGGCGGTGGGTGCCTTACGCTCATCAACGGTAGGATTGACGATCGTGACAACAATATGGTTTAGGGGCCCATCTTATCCATATTGTCCACAGCATGCTCGATATCGATGGCGATGTGCCGTTCCAGGAAACACGAATCGCGGAGTCTATTTTGGTTCCTGCGCGAACCGGTTCGCGAAGAAGTCAGGCTCGGCCCCATAGTCCAACTGGGTCTCTCAGGGGGAGGGGGTGTCGGTATAGGCAGTGTAGAGAGCCACATTTCGACTAAACAAAACAGCTCACTTGCTACTGGGACTTAGGCATGTGTGGGTTGTTGGTAAAATGGGTAGCGTCTATTATCGGGCACTTTTTCATCGCATTCTAGATTCGGCCTGAAACTAAACACCTCTAGCTCTTCGCAAGCCCCCTCGAGTGGAATTCTCGGTGACCATTTCTTATCCCGTCATGCTCACGAATCATCTCCGCGGGACTCCCCTAGCTCATTAACTAACCAAACCTAACTTACTGCTCCCATGAAGCTGCCATGTGTACTAGTTCCAATTATCCACACGCTCTGGTTGGCGATTTGTTGGAGAAAGGAGGCGCTGACGCAGCGCGAAAGTTTCCTTTTAAAGTTATCAAGTGACAACTCAAAAAGATTCAAGGTTTCCCCCGTGGGCCAGGCCGCTTGGTTGGCTTCGACACACTTGTTGCACATAGCTGTGCTGCAAGCGGTGAGTTTCGTGTGCGGAACCGTCTCGGAATATCGTGGGTTCTGGCAATATACAGTTGGGACTCACCGTAGTCATTACGCTATAGCTGTACCTAAACATCATACTAATTTCACTAGTGAAGGGGTAACAGTATACTGGCCGACCGGCCCCGAGCTATTAGATGTTAGGCTTTGCCAACCTGTATTAGGCTGGAGTTCCAGCGGTGCTGTACGGCACTCATCTTGTTGTTAGTAGTTCATTCTAGTCGCCTTACCTCGTACGTGGATGTCTAATGGCCTCTTAGTACATACTTGCTGGAGGCGTTATTTGGTTATTTGTCAGAACCATGACCCAGTCGTCCCCGGCGCCTCGCTTCCTCTCGTAGCTAGTTCGGGGCGGGTTGGGCAGAACATCTAGAAGAAATCTAGCCATTGATGTGTTCTACCACAGCCTCACTTTCTGCGCTATTTCCCCGCCCAGTAAAATTAACTGACTCGCGCCGTCGCAAAAAACGGCCACGAGCACCGCCGTTTCCTGTATCCGAATAACGGATCGTCCGGTTCTCATAAACACGGTAGCAGACCCCACCGAAGTGCGGAACTCGTGCCTAGAGGTGTGATTTGTGGCGGGCTCTAACTGGGCTAGTCTTAGGGAGTGAGCTAAACAGCGGAATGATGGAGGACGCCGGTAAGAGCGGGCATTATTAGCTTTGTTGGAAGCTCACCGAGCCTCGACCGAAAGAGAGCCGGTGAAAAGAGGTGTATGTGTATGTTCCACATTGCATACACGAAGCTTTCTAACAGCCCTACGATCTTTTTAGTGTATGGAGCTTGGAGCTTGGAGCTTTGACTCAAGAGATAACTATAATGGGTCTACTATGTAATCTTGAAGTGGGCTTCCACAGAATCTATCTTCAGCTACTGGCATTGCTGCCGGCATTTCGCAATTAGTCCATTACGCAAGCATTCTGAAATTAGCAAGTCACAAAGTGGTTCTAGAACGCAGCACTAATAGAGAAAAAGCGAAGATAGTAAGTACCTAAGCGTAAGAGGGGCGTCAAAGCATCAATACACTACTAGATCCGTAATAACCATAGCAATAAATAAATACTAAATAAAAATAATAAAACTACTAAACTATTGGTAACGATCTAAGTGGATCTGAGAACGTCAGAAGGGAAAATAGCAACCCGGATATCGCCAGCGCCCCTTTGGATCCCTTCGCTTCGGTCTTTCTTTTTTGCGCTCGACGTGTCTTTTCGTACAAGGAAACATCCTCCATTGCCCCCTTATTCAATAAAGTAAAAACCCTCCCCACTTCTCCGGCGTTGCTAGCGAGTGTTCTGTGATTGCTCTCCGTTTAGTCGCTGACCTCGATGGGGCCTCCCGGAACCACGGGGTCGGGGGTGACCGGACTGGGGAAGCCCGGGAGAGGGAAGAAGGGGCCGCCGGGAAGGCCGTCATTGTCGACGACGTCTCGCTTGCCGGGCACGAAAGTAGTCGTAGTGCCGTCGGGAGACTGGATGATCTTGATGCCGTACTTGGTCAGGAGCTCGTCCTTGATAGCGGCGAGGCGCTTAGCAATGGGCTTGGGCGGGTGTTCGCCGAAGTTGTGAAGCAAAGCCTCATACTCGAGCTCCAAAGCCTTAATGTGAGCCTTCACGGGGTCAGTGCTGCCGTCGCCGATTCCGATCGTGTCCTGACGCTTCTTCTTGTCGGAGGGGTTGAGGCCGCCGGTAATAGGCGGGAGAACTATGACGGTGTCCTGACGCTTCTTGGTCGATGGCTCTAAGCCCCCAGTGATGGGAGGTAGTAAAGTGAAGGTTGGTGGTGGCGGGCTACCCGCTCCGGGGAGCCAGCCGCTCGGGTCAGGTACGATGAAGTCCCTTTGATCCACGGTCTTGGACGGCTCGGAGATGGGAGCTGCGGAGACCAGAGCCGCGAGGGCTAAGGTGGTGATGCCAACTCGGTGCATGGCGGACTGCTTTACTTAGCGAAGATTGATGTAATTAAACCCAGCTGATATGCTGCGATATTTTTTTCTAGATGATTAAGTATTTGATGTCGTTGAGATGTCGTTGTCGTCTGTCTGGTAGTTCTTAAAACATACCCTGATCGTCGCCGTCGTCGCCCACATTTATACAAAAGCCTCCCAGGGCAATTCGTCATAACTCCCCTCTTCCGCGAGAGATAAGAAGAGTCTAGTCGTTCCCTGAAAACAAGGTTGACTTCATTTATTGTTAATATCGGTATATTGGAGCTACGGCGCGGCTGGGCCTTAGATAGCACAATATACCCGGGGTGACGGCGATTTTAACCGGGTCGAGTCCTTCCACCTAACGAACCACCCACGAACCACGCATGGGAAGACTTTTTCTTCGCTGTTCTTCATTCTACCTTTGCCGCTCATCCGCTTATCTTACTGGAGGCCGTCAATCATAGAAAAAAAAATATTGAAATGTGGTCATATCCTTTTCGGCTCGAGCGCAGGCTGATGTCACCAGAAAGTAGACATCATCGCGGGGTTTTGCGCTAGACTTAGACGTTCAATGAAGCCCTCGACTGTTCGAATGAGCCGGGCCAGGGACAATGACGCCCACAGACAGCTCGAGATCCTCTATTTTTGGATACGTCAACTTCTAGAACACTGTCCTTCTCAAGATTTTAGACTATTTCGCTTGTGCGAAGCCATCCATGAAGCAATATAATCAACGTCTCCGACCCAAGCTACTGTGCTATGCAGTAGCATAGTAGGTGGGTTCGAGATTAGTCTTCGCTACCTATGTAGGGGAGCATCGTCGAGGTGTCACGATATGTTTAGCTTCATGCAGGGGACTAGCAGGATTGACAGAACCGAGAATCCGGAAAAGAAACACCTGGACAGGTCTTTGAACCAGGGGATGAAGAAAAACTGCATTACTGACCCGAAGCAGAATCGGGAGACTGGCCGTTCGAGGCTGGTCTGATAGAGAAGATTCTGGGTTAGTTGGACCTAATGGCTGAGGGTCACGCCATTAGATCAATGGCTGGTATAAGGCTTCGTCGCCGCATTGGGGTTGGAAACTGGTAGCTCGTCCCGAGAATTCTGCTTCGGGAAAATACAATATGCCAGAAATAGATCTAGCGTAACATCGTCTGTTCTCGGGGTCCAAACCTCTATTTTGGAGAACCGATATTTGAAGCTTTCCAGTAGAGCTTGTGAAAAAGCCATTTCACTTTCAGACAAGATACTACTCGTTAAGTGACGCAACCCCTAGGATAATATGTTGCTGACATGCGGGGAGCCGCAATCCGACTGCGAAATGCACTGCGACATAGTGAGATTAGGATTGCTATATGATGCCGTACATAGATACCACGGAGACCGCCAACGAGTAAGTAAGCGGTCGCCCATCGAACGATATAGATACGGTATAGATCAGATCTAGAGCGTCGGTATCCAACGACTGTTTGGCTTTTCGTCATGGTTTTTGACAGTCTAGAGTGAGATCGTCGTAAGCTTGACATCAGGTTCGGCGATCCGTGTATGTCCACATGGTCTCCCGATGTTGGGGTTAATGGCCGACTAAGGATCTAGATCGCGTCGCATGCCACCCGGCTGGGGACGGAGCTTAGATAAATTCCTCCTTTCGGAGCGTCTCAGGATTATGTGGCATTGGACGGTTCCAGCTCGTCACGGACGTCTATTAGAATACCCTGGCCAATGCTTACGTAGAAACGCCGACTTGAGGCCTAGCGAATAGCACCGAATGCCGCAATATGTTGCTTACACATGCCTTGGTCCCGTTTTCCAGACTTCAAGCCATCACGTCACTGGTACCAACCCAAAATTTAAGCACAGCTTGGGTATGCAGGCCCTGCTAACTCGTACTTTAAAGCTGCAGGATAGCACGCTACCCTAAGCTATTGATAGCATCAGTATTTCCAATTAGCGTTATGACAGGACTATACGTCGAGTTAAACAATTCTATCTTCCCCCCACTGCCGTTGGATGTTAGAACCAGAAGAGTCAAACCTGTGCTAAATATGGATTGCAAGGATCCATGCTGTTGTAATAGTTTATCAAACTGTCCACCTTTTCGGGCTGGCCTAGAACTGAATCTGAGGACTCGATATTTCCTGTCTGGCGAGAAATGTAGCAGGTAGTTGACTTATGAGGGTGGGCTGTGTTGCTTTTCGAAGCAATTGACACCATTTCCTTGTAGCTGGAAAGCCTGGATCATAATACCAAGCTTTACCATCTCTATTAATCATGGGTTTCTTCAGCAACTGAAAATCAAAACATCTCATAGCTATCAAAGTAGCACGGTGTTTTGGTTCCGCCTTCGTCGTCAGCATCATTTTATGGTTACTTTCTGTTCTCCTGAGAGCATTCTGTGTTGGCAATGGCATGAACGGTTTATAGTTCAAGCTTGACTTCCTACTAGCAGTCAGATGTTAACAAGATATTGTGATTTAAACTTATCATTGTCGATGAAGTTTGTCGTTAACTTCACCAGTGGAGTTAGGTTGTTACCTCGTATAACTGACATATGTTCGTTCCTTTCTTTGGACCTGTTCTGCTTAGGGTATAGCCACCTAACCTATATTTGGAATCACCTTGATTACCTACTCTTTGCTAGAAGCCCAAGCTAGCAAAGGATCCCCCTATTCGGATAAAGGGGTATATCGTGATAGCGTACGTAGATCACAGGGAAACGAATAGGACCTCGCCGTAGGGGACATTCATCTGCCGGCCCCCTTATTTCCCCTATAATTTCGATGATAAGCAGACTGTGACGGTTCTATATTGTGATCTTGGCGATCTGTCCGAGAGGAAGGCTCTTTATTGCCTTCCTGTGGGAGTGTAGCGTAGGTGACGATTTCCAGTACCCGGCCATATGGTAGCCCAACAGAAAATGCTTGTTGAGAATCCCTAGTGCCCGACATAAAATTCGGCATACTCCTCTTTGATAAACCTGTTCTTGATAGGATCCCATGGATCATTGGCCGAGGAAGCTTGAACTGACCAAAATCTGCCATAGTGGCTGAGGGCGGCCGGCGCCGTAGGAGTCTGCAATGCCACTCCCTCGTGACTGCTCCGATCGAGTCTTTAAACAAACTGGTCATAAGTTGAATGAACCATATGCCAAATGAGTTTTAAGGATCGTATCCAGTGTTGTGATCGTGTCCTTCTCTACCCACCTGGCTCGCACATGATCAAGCAGCGGCCTGAGTAGTCTCGCTTGTTGAACCCGACTTGTCATAGGCGATTAAGCGCGGATGAGTATCAAAGCTGCCCCTATTAAGCGGGATATATTGCCGCCACCGGTAGATCCTACCTCCAGCTTCTATGGCGTATCCTTGCTCGCCCTCGAAGCCCTCGTCAAAAATGACGCTTTTGACGAAGATATTATGACGCATCCTCTGAAGTACGCGAGGCCTTGGCGCTCGGTGTCCAATTGAGATTATTCAGAAGAGAATCCGTTGGAACATCTGTAAGAAAGAACGTTGCCGTTGGTCCGAGTGCAGGCGGAAGTGATGCGCCTATTTCTAAACGCATATACTCTAGTTTCGGAATAGTGTCTAACACTGTAGATGTATACTCGGCCCTGGTAATGTGAAGGTTTAATAGTCCATTGGACTCGGCGTATATGATGTAGGGACCTGAAACCTGCACTTTGGAAAGATACTAATCTAGTGGAGCTGTCTGGACTGCTTTGGACTGCTTTGGATAGCACGAACCGGGCGCTTGATGCCGTCCACGACAAACTTGGTAGTACAGAAGGGGAAGGTGACAGCAGCAGGAGAACGCCAGTCTCTATTAGACACTCGGAGGCTTGCCAGGCTCAAAGTCCTATGATGGTATATCTAGGCACGTATAGTCTCGGTCTTGAAACAAAGCTCTTTGCATATGATATAGGTAGTTGCTGTTCCCTATACTTGCTGGCGTCTTCTAAATCTCGTAAGTATGTTGGAGCCCGGGTGTAGTTCGGTTCCAATTTACATATGACATCGATTAGAGTCGACATGATTTACCCATTGGGGCCCGTTATTTAATTTTACAAGATATTCGGTATTTGTAGCACTAATATATTCTTTGTGTCACTGAAGACTCAAACCGTTCGATGATATAAGACGTGCCCCTTTTATTCACACCTCGGCGGGGGCCCGTGCACCATCGCAGATCCACTACCTATCCCCTCCCGGGACCACCCCGCTATCTAAAGATTTGATAAAGATAAAAAAAAAGATTCACGATAACACTGCGAACAAGACAATGATGTCGCATCCAGTTTCTTCGATTACACCTTAAGCAAGTCGAAGGAAGCTTGCAAGCTTATCCATTATGGTTGCCCACGTGTCCCCTTTCCTTCGCCGGGCGATGTTCTACGGTAAGCAATACACATATCTACTTGCGGTTATAACTACCTACCTACCTACCTACCTAACCTACCTACTTATAAACCAAGTCGCTTTGTTCGCCGTTTCTAACCGACCAGCGCAGTCCCGGCATCGTCCCCTAAAATGCTGGCCAAATCCCTCGACCTCAACTGCGACACCATCGTCTACGATCTCGAGGACTCCGTCGCCCCGGCCGTCAAGACCGACGCCCGCAAGGCCCTGAAGGAGCACATGAACAGCCTCATCAAGAAGCCCCCCGGCGTGTCCGAGATCGCCGTGCGCATTAACAGCTCGCGCTCGTCGCACTTCGAGGAGGACCTCAAGCTCGTGTCCTCGCTGCACTTCGTCGACACCATCGTCGTCCCCAAGGTATCTACCATCGCCGACGTCCGCGACGTCTCCCACGGCGTCAAGCGCAAGGAGAACCAGATCATGCGCGAGAAGCCCCTCGGCATCATGGCCCTCATCGAGTCCGCCCGCGCCGTCACGAACCTCGCCAACATCTGCGACGGCCCCCGCCTCAGCGGCCTCGTCTTCGCCGCAGAGGACTTCGCCTTCGACCTCTCCCTCACCCGCACCCCAGACCTCAAAGAGTTCCTCTACGCCCGCTCCGCCATCGTCACCACCGCCCGCGCTAAGCTCATCCCCAACGTCATCGACCTCGTCTGCACCTCGTACCAGGGCGACCAGGGCCTCGCGCAGCTGGAGAAAGAGTGCATAGACGGCAGGGCCATGGGATTCAACGGGAAGCAGTGCATCCACCCTTCGCAGATCGAGACGGTGCAGCGGCTATTCACCCCCTCCGATAAGGAGGTGGAGTGGGCTGTCAGGGTCGTCATAGGGGACAGGAAGGCCAAAAAGGCAAAACGAGGAGCTTGGACCCTAGACGGCAAGATGATTGACGCCCCGGTTGCCAGCAAGGCCACGCAAATACTTGAAAACGCGCGAAGGTGTGGTATAGATGTCGATGCCCTAGAACAAAAATGGAAAGACCAAGAGCCTGAATAAACCATCAATTGAAAATTAACCTCGAGATGGATGTAAGTGTACATAGGAATATGGTGGCACTAATGTTTTAACCTGTAGTATATATCAGAATCGAGAGAATCGATTTGGCCGCCAGAAGCTTGACATTGCAAGACGCTCATCCTCAAATTCCTCCACCGACTGTACGACACCAGGTATAATAACGCTGGGAGTGCCAATCCTTTGCTGGGCATAAGGAGCTTCGGTATCTAAACCCTTTTCGCATAGTTCATCCATCCTCGACATTCCTGTATTCGCATCATACGAGCGGAAATTGGGGGATAAGTTAAGAGGTGTCTCCTGTTCCGTATTGCAAACTGCAGGTTGCTTATGAGATAACCCTGTATGAGTTGAAGACGAGTCTAGCGCTACCTCTCCTAGCCCTGACATACTGCTATTCCCGTATGGAGTAAATTGCCACCGTGACTCGTTCTCTATTCTGGCAATAAATTCGGTTATGGTCTCAAATTCCCGTGGTTCCATAAGGTCCTCCTGACACGGATCCTTGCTTAAATTTCCTTCATCTCGACTTACGTGAGTAGGTGAAATTGTGGTTGGTCGTGATAAGCTACTACCCCTTTCTACCGTGGAGACTGGCGGCCTGCTTCGAGGTGTCCATATGGCGCTACTAGAATTCGACAGGGCGTGTCCATTATTGGCAACTGATTCATACATAGCCTGGCTGCAACTTTTGAGGGGTTTCTGAGAGTCGTATACACTTTCATTACTATCTGTTATATGAGGGACTTGTGAAACTTCTGGATTAGCCGGGGCCGCATTTTGTTCCGGTGCATTAAACTCTATGTTGTCGTAGGGCGCAGCTAGAGAAGCGTTTCTACTATATGGTTTGGGCGGAGGAGGCATCGCATCCCTAGAGGCTACGGATGTCTCATCTTTCGCCTGCTGTTCTTGTCTCTCCGGACTCTTTAGTGGGTTTATAGTTGCCATCTCGGGGTATTTATGGATAGTAGTTGTTGTACTATCTAAGCCATGTGGAACCTCAATATCTTGTCCCAAGCCACCCCCTTCTATAAGGGTCAGACGAACTTTTCTCACAATTTGCTGGCGGTCAATATCATTAGAGGCCTGTGGCTCATGAGAATTTTGCTCTCCAGGAGACTTAGACGGACGAGAGTCTTGTGTTTTGTGAACGACATCTGGTAATCCAGCGAGTTCAAATGGATCTTCGGTCATTATGGCTTGATCTCGATACCTCACCTTATTGGAATTAATAGACAATGGATGTAAACCTTGGTCGATATCTTCTGATTCGGGGTCGCGAACGTTGGATACTTCTCTCTCGATCGTCTTCCTTCCTGTGCTCAATTCAATTTGGTGATCATCATATGGAGGAATCCTAAAATTGTGATATGTTCCTGTTTCTGTTAGGTCTCCTCTCGTTAATTCTAGGGTCGGGGTTTGGATCGAACCCGATGCATTACGACTTGAATGACTGTCCCCTTGATCAATCCCAATCCGCGGCGATTGGTGACTACTGGACCATGTTAAGTATGTAGTATCTCTTTCTGCATGTTTTCCGTCCGTGATTGATTCAAGAGAGTCTGCTCCGGCAGTATCGATGGTCTCATTCCGAGCTCGAGGAATGCGGCTATACGTATATTCACGGTGAGTTGTAGGCGAGAACCTAGATGGCCCTTTACTACAAGTAGAAGTGGGTTGTTCAACAGCATGTGCCATATGCTGGTAGTTTCTACCAGTATCTGTCTCACGAGGGATTGATCTATGAGTGTTTGCATCTGCTCTAGGAAGTAGAAAAAAGGACGATACTTCCTCCATTTCTCGATCTTCTCTTCGTTTTTCTCTTAGGCGGGACTTAGATAATGCTTTTGGTTGAGTAGTATTACTCTGGTGCTTTAGAAACCGCATGTCTGAGAAGGTCAAATCGGATACTGTTTGCTATTAGGTTCCCGCGAGTCAAGAATATTCCTAGACTATCCTTACTTGGCTGCTTTTTTGACATCCTTCCATTGTCAAATAAGCCAGGTTTGAGATGTGGTTGAACCTAAGCGTGGTTTAATATAATATCATTGAAATGTAATAGGGCCCTTACTGTGATGCGATCATTAAGAACAGCATTAGAGGCGAAGTTATTCATCACGTTTTTGCTAGATGTCATAGACTTCCTCTTTTCGATTTTCTTGCGTTTTTTATCCCGGTGTTGGTGAGTATTATGGGCTATGGCATCTCTCTCTTTATGATTGTGTTTTCTTTTCTTAATTTCATATTTGTCCTCCTTAGTCTTTCTCCTAGGCTTCTTTTCGAAATTCGGCTGTTCTCCTGTATGAGATGTAGTCGATGAGGCATCGAGAGCCCCCAAAGCTGCGTCTTTCGGAACCTTGGAATTTACAATGTCCACACGATCCCGTCGAGTGGAGCCAGGAGTAGAGCTAGGAGGCTTCATAGTATTCTCAAAACCACTTATGAACGAACTATCGCTGAGCGCCGTCCGCCTTCGCGTAGACTTTCTCGAATCATTTAGAGCAGAGTTGTCAAATGGAGAACCTGATTGGTGTGTATAATGATGAGGAAAGTCGTGACGAGGACTCCATCTCGGATCTGCACGCCTAAGGTGTTTATTGTGTGGGGACGTCGCATCAAGTGGTTCGCATAAGAAGCTATTCCGTTGAACTTCGCTTCGAAGTCCTTGTGACGTACTTGGCCGGGGGTGGGAATCTGGCCTCGCTATCTGGTCTAGCCAGTCTTCAACAATGTCATAGCGTCGTTGCGGCTGTGACACTCCGGTAGACCCTACTACGGTCGAGTTGTTCTTGTGGGGTTGACGTGGACGTTTCAGCCGTGACCTATTATTGGACATTTCGTATGAGTTGTTTTCGTCACTCGGCCGAATACAGAGATGCCGATAGTATTAAGAACGACGCGGAGGTTGTATAGAGGCCTCCCAATAACTTAACTCGAAGTGCAAGTTGAAACAGCCAAAATGATTCCTGAGACGAAGCAAAGATATTACGTCAGGACGGCAAGTATGAATAGCATAGTTAAGCCTAGTTATAGTATAGCGTAGTAGATCATGTTCTATGAGCCACGAGAGAGAGAGAGCAAGTATAGACGAGGTGGGTTGCGTGGGACCGGGTTCTGTTTTCGGCAAGACGGTTAGAATATCCCAGGGCTGCGGAACCTAAGACTTTAGCTCTAGTTCAAGTTTATGCGAGTGATATTATCTAGGAATTACTAAGCTTATACCCTGTCTGCATGTGAGCTTATGTAGGTCAGGTATGTCAGGTATGTCAGGTATGTACATACACTACTTAGAAGGAGCTACCCCTTCACGTGGGGTTTGATATCATTACCTCCTGAAGACTACGGTATATGCGAATATTCGTACTTGGCTTAAGTAGGTACACAAGTACATATCATTATTTACATACGAGGTATATTAATACACATATTGGATCGGTGATGGACGTGCATTGGGGGATATATTTGAGCAGAGTATATACATGTTCTAGGGGTGTAGATGCTGCTAATGGAGACGTGAATGGAGATGCATACGTGTAGGAGGTAAGCTTGTCACTCAGACTCAGTGGAAACATAGGTACTAGGTAGACCCAATAGTTAAGATGCTTGCTAATATTTTTAGTTGATTACTACCGGACTGACAATCTTTTGGAATCTACCCGTTCAATCTATATATGTTCATAGTATCTATAAGCGTCTATAATTAGAGCGTAGGGCAGGATCGGCGCTTGTTCTTGCTTGGCGAGTTTTCATCATTTATTTGGCCTACCTAGTAGATGTCCATTGTACACAAGTAGGTAGGTAGAAGGTACCTTAGCGCGCGGGGGGGGTATTTGAAAATGGTCGCAGCGATGATTTCAAGGGTAAAAATGCTTATATAATGATATTTAAAAAATATTATTATTTTATTTTTTGAAAATAATTATTATTATAATTTTAAAATAAAAATAATAATAAATTATTATTATTATTTTTATTATATAATCATTTTATAAATATATAAATATTAATTATATAATTATTTTTATTTTTAAAATAATTTTTTTAATAAAAATAATGTTAAATTTATTTTAAAATGAAAATTATTTTTAAATATACGTATTAAAAATTTTTATTTTACGAGGAAAATAATTTAATATATTTAAATAATAAAAAAATTTTATATAATTAAATGATTAATTAATTTAATAAATTGATTATTTATTAAAATAATTATTTATTTGAACGTTATTTTTTTTAAAAAAATTTTAAAATTATTATTAAAATTATACGTTCGAATTTTACGAAAAATAATATTTAATTTTTTTTTTTTTTTATTTTTTAATTTTATCGTTTTTTATTTAAATTTTATATTATTTTTTTTAATTTAAAAATAATTTTTAAATTTTAAAATGATTTTTTTTTAAAAATAATTTTAAATGAATATAATTTTATATATATAAAATTATATTCATTTAAAACCATTTTCGTATAAAATGATTTTAAAATTTAAATATTATATTATAAATAAATATATATTCATTTAAACATTAATTTTTTAACATTTTCATTCTAAAATGATTTTTATAAATTAACATTATTATTATAACCATTTTCAAATATTTTTTTAAATTTAATAAATATGTTATATATCATCATGAATGTTAAAAATGCTATATACCAATAAATAAATATTTTACATGTCGATGTGTACGTATTTAAAGTAAAAACTTATTTCAATGTGCTTAAATTTTATTTTTACGTTATACTTTTTTAATTATAATTTTTTTAAATTAATTAATTTTTAAGAAAAAAAAAAAATTAACGCAAAATGAAATTTAAACACTATATACGCAAAATTTAATTTTTTTTCACCAAACCTTTATATTTTTTAATTAAATCAAAATATATTATTATTTTTAATTTTAACAAATATAAATTTAATATTTTAAAATTATTTTATATTAATAAATTTATTTTAAATAAAAATTTTACATTTATAATAATTAATTTTATATTAATAATAATATAATGTAATTTAATTTAAAATAATATTTTTAAATATAAATTTTTTATTAATATTTAAAATTTTTTTTAATTTTTTATATTAATTTTTTTAATTTATTTAATTTATTTAATATATTATATTTAATAATTATATTATTACATTATATTTTATATTTAAATTATTAAATTTTTTATTTACCCTATCCCTAATATCTTTACCTAAAAAAAATTATAATAACGTTTAAATAAATAATAATAATAATAATTTAAAAAATAATTTTAATAACATAAAAAACGATATAAAAAACGATATAAATAAAAACGTTAAAAACGTTAAAAATGTTAATAATAATCGTTTTTTTAATAAAAATAAAATATAATAATTTTTATAACGTTTAAAATTATTTGTTAATTTTATAATAAAATATTAATGGTAATGTTAATATAACCAATTATATATTTTTAAAATTTTTTTTAAAAATTAATTATTTAAAAAAATTATATATATGTAAATATAACGTTTAAACTTAAAAATATATTAAATGGTATTAATTTTTAAAAATTTATACATATAAAAACGTTTAAAAAAATTAAATATTAAATTATATTTTAATAATAAAAATTTAAATAAAAAATATATAAAAAAATTTTATAAAAAATTATTAATTTTAAACGTAAAATTTATTTTTAATAAATTTGAATATTTATTTCCCATATTAATAAATGATATGTTAAATAACGTTTATAAAATTTATAATATAAAATAAATAAATAACATATTAAAAAATTTTTAAAACCAAATGTAAAAAACTTTATTTAAATTTAATATTTTTTTTAAAATAATATTTAATTATTACTAAAATAATCAAAAATTATATATTTTAAAAAAAAATATTAAATTTAAATTTTTAATTAAAATATATATAATAATTATTTATATATTAAATATTTATTTTTTAAATGTTTTTAATTTTTTATTATTAATAATTAATATATATTTTTATAATAATAAAATATTATATTATATAATAAATATTTTAATTCAATTTAATATTTATTATAATTATAAAATTATTTTAAAATAAATAAATAAAATATTTTTTTAAATGTACGTATATATTGTAAAAATAAATTTTATTACAAAATAAATTAATATAAAATTTTAAATTAATTTTAAATATATTTTTTATAATTTTAATATTATTTTTATATATAATAATTTTAATTTTAAAAATATTATAAAAAATTTAACGTTAAAAAAAAAATCAATAATATGGAATTTAATAAATTATTTTTTAATAATTAATTTAAATATATATAATTTATTTTATTAATTATAATAACGTTTTTCCATATTATTTAATAAAAAATAAATAAATTTTTATATAATAATTTTTTTAACATATAAAAATAAAATTTTTAAATATTTAATAATTAATTTAATAAAATCTTTTTTTAAATTAAATAATTTAATTAATATAATTTTTTTTTATTTATTATTAAATTTTAACGTAATATTAATTATATTTTACAAATATTTACAATTTTAAAAAATAAAAAAAAATATTAAATATATATTGAATTTACAACATATTATTTCATAATATTTTTAATTATCGCAATTATAAAAACAAATTAACATTCGTACATAACAATTAAAAAATAATTTTATTTATTCGTATTATAATAACATTTTAATTAAAAGTTGGTAAAATTTATAATTAAAAATAATAAATATTTTCAATTTTAATATTTTTTTATATTATGATAAATTATATTTATTTAATTTTTTATATTTTTTAAAATGCGTTTATTTATAAAATTATTTTGTTTTTTAAATAAAAATAATATATATAAAAAAATAATATTAAATATCATAAAATTTTATTTTTATTATAAAATATATTTAATAATTATATTATTATTTTTTTAATATATAATTTAATTAAAAAAAAATTTTAATATTTAATGGTTAAAACTAAATAAAAACCAAAACTTTTAAAAAAATTTTATAAATTATTTCGGGTAAAAATAAAAAAATTTTTAAAATAAAATTATTAATAATAATTAATAAATTATTTAAATTTAATTATTAAAAAAATAATAATTTATAAAATCTTAATAATTTAATTAATATTAAATTTTAAAATTATTATTACTATTTTTTTATTATTAACTATTTATTAATAATAATAATTATTATTTATATTAATGATTATGGTGTTTTGTAATAAATCATATTTTTATTACCTATTATTTTTTATAATAAAAAATCAAAAAATTATAAAATTAAAATATTATATTTTATTTAATTTTTCTATTTTAATATTACAAATATTAAATTAATAAAAATTATTTTTTAATCAAATTTAATTTAATATAAAATTATTAATAATAATTAAAAACTTATTAATTTAATTTTAAAATATATTAATAATATATTTATTATTAATATAAAAAATAATAAAAATTTAATTTAAAATATAATAATAATTTTTAATTAATTATTTATTATTAATCCATATATTATTACCATATATAATAATTTAAAAAACATTATATATATAATATAAAATAATTAATATTCAATTATTAAAACCAATTTTAAAATTATATAATATAATTATAAATTATACCAAAATAAAATAACAAAAATTAATATATGTAATAAAAATATAAATATAATACTTTTTAATATATTAAATTTTATTAAATTAAAAATAAAATTATTAATAAATAAAAAAATTAATAATTTTAATATAAATATTATTTAATTTATAAAAATTATAATATAAATTATATTTTTAAATATATATATAAAAAATAATTTAATTATAAAAAATAAAAAAAATTAATGATTATATTATATATTAAAAAAAAAAATAATAATGGTAATAATAATTTAAATAATAAATAAAAATAAAATTTTTTATTAATAATAAAATAAAATATTTTTTTATTTATAAAAATTTAAATTTAAACTTAAAATTTTTAACAATTATAATTTTTTTAAATTTTTACCGTTTTTATTTAATTAATTTAAAATGTAAAAAAATAATATATATAAAAATATATATATAAAAAATAAAAAAGTTTAAATATTTTATATTATTAAATTTTTTATATTAATTTATTTTATAAAGTAATTTAAAAATTTTTTATTATTTATTTATAATAATATAAAAAATAATATATTTAAAAAAAAATAAATGATTTTATTATATATTGTTTTCAAATATTTTATTTAAATTTGTTTAATATTATTTTTTATTTAAAAAATATTTAAAATAATAAAAAAAAGTTTATTATTAAAATAATAATAATATAAAAAATTTATAAATATGTAAAAGTTAATAAAAATAATTTTAATAAATTGTTATAATATATTATTAAAAATGATTAAGTTTATAAAGTTGTAAGTTATTTGTTTAAAATATTTTAAAATTTATTTTATAATAAAATTATTTTTTAAAAAGTTTATTAAAATAATAAAAAAAAAAAAATTAAATTTTTATATATTATTAATTATAATTAATGGTATAAATTTAAGATTTTAATTTAAGTTATTGGTTTATTAGATAATTTAAAAAAATTATAATTTTTTTTAAATGTATTAAAAATTTTTATAAAATATATGTAAAATTAAAATGAAGTAAAAAATAAAATTAATTTTTAAATTTATAAGTGTTTTATATAATAAAAATATAAAATATGTTTTAATAAAAAAATTATTATATTAAATTTTAAAATTATTTATAATAATGTTTTAAATATAGTTATAAAAAAAATAAAAAAATTATTTATTTTATGTTTTAAAAATATTAATATTGTTTAATTATGTAAAAATAATTTAAAAATAAATTGATTTAATATTATAAATTTAAAATAAAATAATAATAATATTTTTAAATAAAAAAAATTGTTAATTGTTATAATTATATTTGAAAAATAATATTTATTTATAATTTTATTTAAAATATTATTAATAAATATAATAAATTTAATAAATATAAAAGTTTATAAATAAAAAATTAAAGATTTTTATTAAATAATTTGTTTGTAAAAAAATAAAAATTTTTTATTAAATTAAAATTTTTAAATAAATGATAAAATATTAAATTTAAATATTAATATTTTTATTAATAATATTATTAATAATAATAATAATAAAATTAATTATAAAAAAAAAATTATAAATATTTTAAATTAAAATATTTTTAAATATTATTTTAATTTTTTTAATTTTTATTTTTTTAATTTTAATTTTTTTAATTTTTTATAAAATTATAATGGTTTTATATTTTTTTAATTAATAAAAATTTTTATATTAAATTAACATATTTATAAATATAAATAAAAAATTTTAAAAAATTAATTATTAATAATATAATATTATAAAAAATAAAATTTATAAAATAATTTAATATTAATTAAAAAATATAAAATTTAAAAAATTAATATTAAAAATATTTTATATTATATATATTTATATAAAATTATTAAAAAAATAAATATAAAATATTATTAATTATTTTTTTAAAATTTATAAATTAAATTTAATAAAATAACGTGTTAATATAAAATTTTTATTTATTTTTTTTTATTAAAATATTTTTGATTTGTTAAATAAAAAATATTTTATTAAAATTTTTAATACGTTTTAATAATAGAAATAAATATAATAAATTAAAATTATAATTAATAATATAATATTATATGAAATTTACAATTATAACACGTATGGAAATATAAATATACGTTAAAAATAATTAAACATTATTATTAAAAAATATAGAATATTAACGAATGAAAATAAAAAAAAATAAACAATTTAAATAATAATATAATATATTATTTTTACGTTATATCTTTATTATAATCCCATTAATTTTATATTATTAATTTTTATAATAATAAATTAAATAATAAATATTAATATTAATTTTATTATTAAAATTTTATAAAAAAAAATTAAATTTTTTAAATAAATTAATTAAATTACATTAATAAAATTTATAATAAATATAAAAAAAAAAAAATTTTAAATTAAAATAAAAACAATAAATAATAATTAATAAATAAATAATAATTAATAAATAAAATATTAGATATATAAAATAAAAAACATATTATTATATTTAAAAATTTTTATTAAAATTTTATAATAAAAATAAAAATAATTGCGAAATTTAAAAAAATTAAATAATTAATGCGATTATAAAGTTATTTTATTATTAAAATTGTTGTAAAAATAAATTTAAAGGTGATATTATATAAATTTTCGATATATTATTAAAATATTTTAATGATGGGGATATTATTGCGTTTATAATAATGTTAAAAATAAAATAAAGGAAAATTTATTTTTTTGTAATTTTTTTTTATATAAAATTTTAAAATAATTTTTTTTTTATTATTATTATAAATTTGATTGGTATTAAATTTTAATTTTATATATTTTTTTTTAATAATTTTTTTAATGATATTGTTAAAAATATTTTTAATAATAATAAATTGGTTAAGTTTATTAAGGGAATTAATAATAAAAAATAAATTAAAAATGGGATTATTTATAATAATTTAAATTTAAGGTGCGGTTAAATTTTTAATAAAAAAAGTAAAATTTTTAAAAAGGGTAATTAATAATAATATAAAAAATTTAATATTTTAAATAATTAATTTTTAAATAATAAAAAAAAAGGGGGATAATTAAAAATTCTTATTTTAAAATTAATAAGATTAATAAAATTTAAATATTTTTTTTTATTTAAAATTAAAAATTTATTTTGTAAAAAAAAATATAAATAATAATAAATTAAAAAATATAATATTTATTAATATATTTAATAATAAATCCATTTATATAATTTATATTTTATAATAAATATATATTTTATATTATTTAATTTTAAATTTTTAAAATTTTTATTTAAAAATTTTTATATTTATAAAAATTAAAAAATATTTTTTAAATTAATTATAAAAAAATAAATAAAATGATTTATATAAAATTATTATAATAAAATTAAAGATATAGGATAATAAAAGTTTAAATTAATAATGGTATTAAAAAAAAACGAAAAATAATTTTTTTAATAATAATAAATAAAAGTAATATAATGGAAAGTTTAAAATAAAAAAAAATAAAATTTATTTTTTATATAAATAAAAACTTTTTTTTAAAAAAACCATTTTAATTATTTAATAATAATATATTTATTATTTTTTATTATAAAAATATAAAAAATATTATTAACATAATTAAAAAAATAAAAATATAAAATTAATTATAAAAATGATTTTGTAATTAATTTTAATATAAATCAATTTTTAATATTAATAAATATTTTTATATTTTATTATATAATTATTTAATTTTTTATTAAAAAATTATTATAAAATTTTATTTAATTAAAACAATAAATTTATTCATGTTTTATTCATATTAAAATTATGTTATTAAAAATAACCAATTAAAAATGATTAATTAATTTAAAAATGGTTAAACATCGTACAATCGTACGTTATATTTTATTATTTTAATAAATTAATTTTTTGTTTTTAATTAAAATTTAATTATTAAAAATTATTAAACTTATAAATTTATAAAATTATGGAAAATTTAATATTTTTAATTTTATAATAAAAATAATAATAAAATCATTATATTTAATAAAATTTATAATAAATTAATTATAAAAAAATTAATTAAAATAAATAAAATTAAAATTAATTCGATTTAATATAAAATATAAATTTTTTTTATTATAAATAATAAAGTTTTATAATTATATTATTAAAAATTAATAATTAAAATTTTTGTTTATTATAAAAATTATTTTTATTTATTTTAAAATTAAAATATTTTTTATATTTAAGTTTATTAATTTTTTTAAATTTAATTTATTTTATAAATTTTTTTAACAAACTTGGTAAAAATATTTAAATTTTAGCAAAAAATCAAATTATATTTTGCCTCGTTAGTAACAACATTTTTAATATTTTAAAAATTATTTTTACGTTAAATTTACCATTTACTCATCGTTTCGAATAATTTATTAAATAATTCTTACCCACATTTATCATTTTAAAAAAAATTATACTATAATAATTAATAAATTTTTAAAACCAAATTAAATTATTAATAACAAAAAATAATATTTTATATTAAATTAAATAAAAATTTTTACTTAAAAAATAATTATTAAACATATAAATAATATATTTTATAACCCATTAATTTACATTAATTTTATTATATATATAATACATATAATTATATTTTATTAAATTAAAAAAAAATAATAATTTTAAACTAATATTAATATTTATTTAAAATTAAATATTTTAATTATTTAATTTAATTATAAATAAAATATTAAAAATTTTTAATATATTTATTTTAAAAAAATTATAATAAACAATTATATCATTAAAATTATTAATTATTTTATTTAATAAATAATAATAAAACATATTTTATAATAATTTAATAATATTTTATATTTTATTTTAAAATTAAAAATTTTAACTTATATTTAACTTTTTTTTTAACGTAATTAATTATATTTAAAAGTTTTATTATAATTTATAAATATATATAAAATGGATTAAAATATTAAGGTTATTTTATTATTTAATAAGATATTTTTTAATTAATTTAATATAAATAATTTTCATTTTAATTGTTATTTAATTTTAAAAAATAAAATTATATAAAATTATAAAAATAATTTCATTTATAATTTTATTTTATATTATAATATTTTTGTTTAATTAAATAATGTATTGTTATTATAATAAAAAACTAATTATAATATTTTAATATATTACGCATATTATTAGTTTTTTAAAATACATTTTTTCTTAATAAGATTTTTAAATAATTTTTGTTTTAAATAATTATATTAAAAAATTATTTTAATAAAAATAAAATTTATTAATAAAATATTTTTTAATTTTTAAAATTTTTTAAATATTTAATTTAAATAATTTAATTATATAAATCACATTAATATAATTTTGTTTTTATAATATAAATTAATTTAAATTTAAAATAATGATTTAATTTAATATATATATTAATAAAGTTTAATTTTAAATTAACATATTAATAATTGATATTTATAATTATAATGTTTTTATATAAATTATGAAAATGTTTTTAATTTAAAAAATTAAATAATTGTTTTATATATTATATAATTTTATATTATTTTTAATTTAACATAAAATATAATATAATATAATTGAAAATAAAAATTATTAACAAAATCGGTAAACAAAATTAAAATGAAAATATTAACGAAAGTTAATAAAAAAAATAAAATAATAGGTTTTTATTTTTTTTTATTATTATAAAAAACTTGTAAATATCAATTTTTAATTAAAATTTATTTTTGAAAGCAAATAGCCCTCCTCTTATATGTAATTTCATTAAAATAATAAACATTTTTGTATAAATTTAAATATTAAATGATATCAATTTTATTATTTAATAAAATTAATTATAAATTTAATAAAATTAATTATTAAAAAGTAATTAATTTTAATATTATAAATATTATAATAATATAATTAAATAATAATATATATATAATTTAATATATAAATTAATTTAATAAAAATAATATAACGTAAATTTTATTAATATTATAAAAAAAATTAAATTAATAAATTTAAAATATATTTAAATTTATAATATTAATTACGAAAATTAAAATAAAAAATTTATTTAATTAAATTAAATATTTATGGATATTAAATTTAAATATATTAAATATTAAATATATTTTATATATTTTAAATATTTCAATTATTTATTATTAATTTTTGAAAATTATTAATATATAAAATAAAAAAAATAATATTAATTATTTGGTGTAAATAGTTAATATATTATTTAAAAAATAAATGTTAATATAAAATAATTATATTTATTATTTTTTTGAAAATTTGGGTTTTTAAAGAAAAATTTAAATTTTTAATTAGGATTTTTAAATTTATAAAAAATGTATAAATAAATTTGAATAGTTTTATAATTTTGTTTAATTATATTAATGTTATTAATTTGAAAATATAAAAAATTTAAAATATATTATGGTTTAAATATAAATTTTATTTATATATTTTTATTTAAATTTTTTTTTTATATTTTAATTTTTATATTAATTTAATTATTGTAATTTAGCATAATATTTTTTATATTATTAGAAAAATTATATATTAATTTATTATAAAAATAATAGTTGAATTTATTTTAATATTATTGTAAAAAAAATGATATTAATAAAATAATATTAATATTTTTTTTATTTAATTTTATTTAATAAATTTTTTTTAAAAAAATAATAAAATAATTATTATATTTTAAATTATTTAAAATATTTATATATATTTAATTAAATAATATTAAATTATTTATTATTTGTGGTATTTTTTTATTAATAATTTTGTAATTTAATTATAAAAAAAAAAATTTATTATTTATAAAAATTAAGTAAATATTATTTAAAATAATAATATGGTAAAAGTTAAAATTTTATATATATAAATTTTAATTAATTAAAATTTATAATATTATATATAAATTTTAATTTTAATTTTAATTAATTTTTTTAAATGTATTTTTTTTATTTTTTTAATTTTATATAATTTATTAAATAAATTATTATTATAATTTAATTACGAATATTTATTTTATTAATGATATTTAATTTTATTAATTTTATATTTATTTAATAAATATTGTTATTATTTTTGTTTTTATTATAATTATTTTAGATTATTTAGTAATAATAATTTTTTATTATGTTTTAATAATTTAATAATAATAATTAAGTTAATTAAATTTAATATTTTATTTATATTTAAAATAAATTCGAAAAATTTTTTAATATTTTTTATTTTAATTAAAATTAATATATTTAATATAAATATTATTATTTAATTAAATAAAAATAATGGTGTAAATGAATTGGGTAATATTTTTAATGTAAATAAATTATTAAAATAATTAAAATATATTAATAATTTTAATATATTTTAAAAAATTAAATTTAAATTAATTGTAACCATTTAATTTATAAATTTTAATAAATTTTTATATTTAAATAGGTTTTATAAAGTTTGTGAGGTTAATGTGGATATGTTTTTTCGTAATTTATTTTATTTTTAATTAATAAATGTTTTTTATTATTAATATTTTTTAAATAAAACTTTTATTTTTTTAAATATATTAGGGATTATATTTAATAATATAATTTTAATTTTTTTTTTCTTTAATTATTTTTTATTAAAATATTAATAATTAATTTTTTTTTTTTTTTTAAATTATTAAATTTTTTAAAAATATTAATTAATTTTTATTAAATTTTTTTTAAAATTATAATATTTATTAAAAAATTAATTTTATAATATTTATTAATAATAATAATATTAATTTAATATATATAAAAAGTTTTTATTTTTTATAATGTAAAATAAGTTAAATTGTTTTTTAAAAATATTATTTTAAATAAAAATTTTAAAAAGGAAAATAAGTAATTGATTTAATTTTAAATTATAAATATTATAATATTTTTTTATTAGAATAATTTTAATATTTTTAATATTATTTTATTTAAATTATTATAAGAAATTTAAAATAAATTTTTTAAAATAATAATTATTAATAAAATTATATATATTAAATAAATTTTTTTTTAATTTATTTATTTTTTTAAAATTTTATAATATTTAAAATTTTAAGGTTGTTTTGTTGAATTGGTTAAGTTTAAGGTTTAATTATAATTTAATAATTTTTTATATTATAATATTTATTAAAATAAATTTGTTTAAAATAAATTTAATAAATGTATATAAATTTTGGTTAATTATAATATTAGTTGAGTTAATGAAAATTATATTAAATGTGTTTTTGTAAATATTTATAATATTATAAAATATATTTTGCGTAGATTGTTTTTTAAGTTTTTATTTATATTATTTTAATAATTTTAATAAAAAATTTATTAAATAAGTTTTATTTAACGTTTTTGGGTTTAAGTTTAGATTTTTAAAATATTAATAAAGTACGAAAAAATATGTTTTAATTATTATTTTATTATTTTGAATTACGCGTTTAAATTTTTATATAAAGTTGGTAAGGTTTTTTAAAGTAATAATTTTAAATTATATAATATATTTTATATTATAAATATTTATTTTTATATTAAAAATAATAATAATAAATATAATATAATAAAATGATTATTTTTTAATAAAATTATTATATAATTATTATTTATTATTAAATTTAATATTTATATTGTAATATTAAATTATTTTAAATATTTTATTTTATAATAATTTTAATTTAATAATTTATATTAATAAATAATATTATATAATGATTATATTTTTTTTATTATTAAAAAAAATAATAATTTTTTTTATAATTTAAATAATATTTTAATTTAAATTATTTTTTAAATTTTATTTAAATAAAAATTTAAATTATTAATAATTTTTATAAAAATAATTTTTATTTAATAAAAATATAATATAAATTATATTAAATTAATTAATTATAATTTAAATAAAAATTAATTATTTTTTATATTAATTTTTTTTTTAAAAATTAATTTTATTTAATATAAAATTTTAAATTTATTTATTAAAAATAATAATATATTTAAATTATAATATAATATTAAAAATCATTTTTTTTATTTAATATAAATTAAGATACGATATTTGAAATTTTTTTTATTAATATATTATATATAGTTTATTAATAATTACCATTATTAATTATTAATTAAAAATTAAATTTTAAAATAAAATATAAAATTATTTTTAAATAATTTATTTTAATTTAAAGATTATATATATATATTTATTTTATATTATTTCATATTATATTAATTTGTTTTAATAATTATTAAATAAGAAATAAGGTTATGAATTTAATAAATATTAATTTTTTAAATTTTATTAATAATAAATAATAAATATAATTTAAATATATTAATAAATGTATTATATTAATTTTAATTTAATTAAATTAAAAAATAAATTTAAATAATAATATATTTTTTTATTATAAAAAAAATTATTTAAAAAATAAATGTTTTTTTATAATTAATTTAAATTATAAAAATAATATTATTATAATAAAAAATAATATATTTAATTATTTCAATTTATTTAATTTTTAATTAAAATTTTAAAATATTATTATTATAATTATAATTAAATATAATTATAATTATAATTTTAATAAAATCACATTTTAATTTATTTTTATTTAATGATATTTTTAAATATTAAATTTAAAAAAATATATATAAAATATAATTAATTATTAAAATATTAATTAATATATTATTATTTAAATTATTAAAATTTTAAATAATAATAATAATTTTTAAAAAATTTTTAATAATAAATATTAACAAATATTAATTAATTTTTAAATTTTATATTAATAAAAACATTATATATAATATTTTTTTTTATATAAAAAAATAAAAATTAATTTTATTTAAATAATAATTTATTATTATTATAATAATATATTTTTAATATAAATTTAATATTTTAAAAATATAAAATAATTAAAAAAATTATAAAAATAATAAATTAAATTCGAAATAAATAAATAAAAAAAATAAAATTTATTATTATTTAATTTTACCACGTTATAAATAATAAATTATTGTTATTATAACTTTAAATTTTATATAAAAATATATAAATAAGATCCTTTTTTCCGCACGAGGTTTTTAGACTTTATTTAGCTAATTGCACATTTTGTGCTTTATAAGTACGAACATACGGACTAACGGTCCGGTGGCGCAGCTACCGCAAGTGGCTGATGAGGTTTGAGTTCACTGAGATAAGTAAGAGCTGCATGCAATGTTAGATGTAATGTGTTGTGCATTGTGGGTAGTAGCAGTGTTGTTAAAAGCTAAGCTTCAATCTCAAGACGTCTGAGAAACCTTGCCAAGAAGGCCCCTGATTGCCCCTGGAATAGGAGGTACATAGTAGAATTTCTGATCCAAATTATCTGATTGGCCCGCGTAACCCCAGGCGCGCCTTATCAAAACTTCAAGTGCATGTGGATAGATTATGTACCTAGGTACCTCAAGTAAGCATGACCTACCTCATGTAACCTTATCTACATGTATTGTACATGTACATGTATGCTTGAGTAAAAGCTACACTAGAGGAAGAATTAACTACCGTAACTTTGAACTTTTTCACACCTTCAGCTGGCAATTCTGATGCTACCTCTATCATACTAACATTCTATATTCAATGGTCCACGTCAAGCGTCCACTTTGTCCCTGAACCTAGGGGTTTGATCAGCTTTATGATTGCCGATAAACTTCTTCTTCTAGCCTAGGTCCAACAGGTTTCATTACCCTGTGTTTGTATTCTACCCAAGCTACCCAAGCTACCCAAGTTCCCCCGAATTAAGGGATGAGATTATTCGGGGCACTAGCCGGTCCCATCAATAGGCTGCGCTAAACGGTATGCACAATTCCACATAGCCTTACCTACCTAGTATGATCTGATAACTTAGGTACTAGCCTACTAGCACTAGGTAACTAGCTGAGGTCTTCTCCTAGGTCTTCTCCTAGGTGGGCTCGGCATATGGGATCAAAATTGCTCAACGATCGAATGTGACCTCCACGACTGCGTACAACGTCGCATCCCATGTGAACGAGCTTTTAGATACGCGGAACGCATCTTGTATCGAACCTGAGCCGAATTACCTCTGCTATCGGGTCGTCCATTCGTTATAGTCGTTGGTTACTATCCTTTCCTACCTAGGTATGCAATCTTTCCCATATCATATATTCTATGTCCCACACCAAGGTACCTAATATATCATCTTACAATCTTACCATCTCGCAGGCAACAGACATATGTGCATAGGTACCTAAGGTACTTAAGGCTTATAGCACATTGCTAAAACCGTTACCTAGATAGATATTCCTTGATAACCTCGGCACATAACAGCTTCATATCACGTATCGGATTAGGTTCGGTTTTCTTCACCGAAGCACTACTATGTCATGAAGATTTGTGAATATACGACAACTTCGCCTAAGGACCAAGCATTACGATTTAGGGCAGACATTTAGGTTCTAGACAAATAAGTTGCACGAAGACGGTTCCGGCATCCCGTCTAAGAGCGTATTTCCCGGGATTTAGTATTTCGACGTTTCACTTTTGCCCACATCTAAATGCAGTACATTTATCATCCTGGTCCGTCTCGAATTGTACCAGGATATTCGGTGTCGCTTGGTTTTCTTTTTTCGGAGCTCTGCCGTGTCGCAAGGTCTTGCGGTACTTTAATGGTCTTAACTAATACATTCCCCATCGTGGAAAGCAGCGTGGTTTGTCTTTTCGTTATAGTGATTTTTGACACTAACGCAGGGTCTAGCCTTGTGGGTAAAGCCCCTCGGGAGACTAGAATGGAGAGGCGCTATGTTCTCTTGCATTATCTAGCCAAGCAAATAAGACTTCCTGTTTCGAACTGATGTCCTACAGCGATTGGTCGATCACAAATGTCGGGGACCCAAAATGGTACCCTTGCGTGATTGGATATCACACCTTTCCTCATATTCTTCGAGCTCGTTACAGCTATTTCAAGCCTAGCAAGTTTGAACCAAGACTATGTTCATAGGGCCTCAAATTTTTCCGACTAGACGGAGATGGCGAACAGACTATAGCATTCTTTTTTTAGCCCCCAGGCAAGGATCACGAAACTCTAGTATTCACTATTCTCTACCTAGGGTGCCACACATGAGACCTTGACAACTACGTTCGGTCGTATTCAAAGAGAATAGGTGGATGTGAAGTATAGCCTACCTAGGTAATCAGAATGCCAACTATGCAGATGCTTCGCAGATCGTTCTCGAAGCCGCTACACCTCCTTTAACCGCAGCACGTCGAGCAAGCTGGACCACACGAAGTCAGCATACCGCCGATTACTGGCATTCCATTTTAGGATAGAGCCGACTTAGCAACTCGTCTGGCACATGTAGTTTGCGCCGCGTGGAGTCTCATACCATGTCCTTAGGGCAATTCTAGGTCACTTGCACCTCCTCTGTTTGATGCTTGTTTTGAAGCCATCCCTGCTGGCTCCCTCTTTTCTCTCTTTGTTGATGATGGGTGTAGGCTTATTGAAGTCTTTCGGCTTGATAGTATATGCTCAGGGTAAGTACAAGATATTGTATAAAACCAGGCGGCCTCGAATACATATTCAGGTAGATATCTTTCTATTCCTCGTTCTAGCTAGCAGGTACTGGTTAATTTTGTTACGAGAACTCCTTCAGATTACTTCAACCAACTCCTATAATCCTTGCTTAACCGGCCGTCTGGATCTTGCATTTCGTACATTATCAACCCTTGCCGTCCAGACTCTGCCGAAATACCTAAATACTTCTTCACTCATTCACCCTTGCAGCTGTCAGCTATCAGACACCTACGTCACCCAAGTCCTAGCATCTGCAGACGCTTTGGCATTTGTCACTGGTCAACATTGAAAGTTTGCAAAACGGAAATAAGGCAACTGCAGTTTGTGAGGTTGCCAGTCAGGATTTGAAAAAGAAAAGAAAAAAAAAAAAAGAATGTTCGTGCATTTCTTCTACATCCACGTCCCCGTCCCGCCCCTGCCAACCATATAATCAGCGGCGCTAGTAGTTCTTTCCTCCCTTACTGTTATCTTGCGAACCGCTCCTCCCAGTTTGTTTGGACATCGGGTCCCAACCACAACGCCGGGTCCATAATCTTGGTTACCTACATACATAAACTTTCCATTACAACATCCATTCGGGTCATCTACACTTTATCAATATCTTACCTAGTACGCATCAATTATTAACCTTATTCAATAGAGACCTTCCCCCGGGTTTTCGAGTCAAATCTCTCCAATCAGCAGCAATGTCTAAACTCTTCATCGGGTAGGATACAATAGAGTTTCCCATCCGTCATTCACTTGGCTAATTTGAATGTTCTCATCTATTTTTAGTGGTCTTGCATGGCACACTGAAGACGCCACACTCAGACAGAAGTTTGAAGAGTTTGGTCCTGTCGAGGAAGCGGTATGTATACTTGCCATGTCTCCTATATTTACTACACTATCTCCAATACATGACGCCATAAACCCCGACATCAAAAACCAAGAGCTTAACTTGAGGCTGATGGAGTTCATCTGATTAGGTCGTCGTCAAGGATCGCGACACTGGCCGAAGCAGAGGCTTTGGATTTGTCCGATATGTAAATGAGGCAGATGCGCAGAATGCCATTGCGGGCATGAACAACGTAGAGTAAGGTTTTATCACCTGTGATTTTGAGATGTTTCTAACAGGGTAAATTAGATTCGATGGACGAACTATCCGCGTCGATAAGGCTTCCGATACTGGCCCGCGGGGTGGTAGCGGACGAGGTGGCCCCTACGCGCCGAGGGGTGGGTACGTACAGCAGCCTCAGATGCCCTATGCTGCTGGCCAGCCGGTTCCGTACGGCATACCGAACCCGGCAATGTACCCCCCGGCTTACGGACGCGGAGTAGTCTACCCGCAGCCTGGTTACGGAACACCCCCGCCTCAAGGTAAATATATAATTCCCTTTTCCATAACTCTACTTTAAATCGATAAGGACTTAAACTGAGACCACTTTTATAGGTTATGCGCCCTACGGCTATCCGGACCAGCAGCAAGCCGGTCAACAGCCTCAGCAACAGCAACAGCAACAGCAGCCGCCCCAGGGGCAGCCGCCGTATCAGTAGAACTGGTTTGGACAACATAGGTGGTGTTTGATTCAAAGCCCAACGCCAATATTATCCTGGAAAAATTGGCATCTACTAGAAAATTAGCCCAAATGGCACACTCGTTATCGGTGAATTCGGCGCTCGGAGGTCTAACTTTCTCATATCCTCGACACTCCTTATGCGCGCCACCAGCAAAGGTGGTACCTCATTCGTCGCCATTTCATCAAATCATCCTCAATCATTGAGTCTCTATCTCTGAGACCGGAGGATTATAGTGAGATCTACTCACCCATGTACATACATTCGTTCGCCGTAACTTCTATTCGAGGCTCTCTAGCCCTCATGATTAACGTGAATATCAATGTCACTCATCATTTTACGAGTCTAGGAAGGACTAAAGAAGAAAAAAATCAAGGAAAATGTCAGAGACGGCGGACAAGTCGAGGATCAAGGGCCCATCTCGTTTAGGGACAATTCGTCATGGAGTTGATCTCAGAGGAAGGGTAGGGGAAGGCAAAGCCGGGAATGAACTGTAGCGATAGTGCTCAGATCAATCGACATGATTTTTCAAAACCCTCTGCACAAGTCCTTTTTTTTTTTTTTTCTCGTTGTGCAATTCTCTACTTGACGTCTATAAAATTCCGACCCCTTCCCTGTAGGATATCGTTCACGTCTTCTCCGTTTCTTCTTGCTCGTCTACACTGCTGACTTTCTTGAACTCATGCGAAACGGGATGCTCAAACCCTTCTACCTGCAGCTGGCCTTCGCGACGCTTGCGGTCGATCTCGCGCACGCGATTCGATAAATCCGTGACGTGGGCATCACCACTCTCGGGGCTTAGTTCGTTCAGGGCCTTCTCCAGACTCAGTAGGTAATCCCTATTCAGACCACTAGGCCCTTCGCTGACGTAAATGTGCTCGGCGAGTGCCTGCGGATCCTGGGGGCCGGTGAACTGGTCATTATCGGGGGTGCCTATGTAGACCAGGGTACGGATGGTGGGGGATCCATCGGCCGGGTGGAAGGGGGTATAGTGGATAGTGTACCCGTTGATCTCCCGGATGTCGAGGTATTCTTTCACTTCGGCGACTTTGTCCGCTTGAATCCGGTACGCGGTGCCCCATACCTTCTCGGGCGCGGAGTCGTGCGCGTCGACGAGAGAGGCCCAGAAGGACCGCTCGATGAGCGTGACGACGCGGCCGGGGGCTTCGGGCGTGCCTCTGTGATCTTGGCTAGGGAGTGCGTTGACATTAGAATAGGTATGATATATCCCGCTTAAGATAAAGTGCATGCAGCGACCCTTGCCATGCTCATATATCCACCACCGGGGTTTTCCTCCTCTGGGATTCAAGCTTACCTTGCCTAAAGACTGTGTTAGTTATACATATCCCTAAGCTAAAAGAAGGGAGGCTATCCATACCTGCCAGAACCTTCTGACGTAGCCCGTGACCCAGCCCGGTACCCGTCGATCTGCGCGGAAAGTCCCGGTGAGTTTCGGTCTTGGAACAATAAATGAGCAGCGAAACTGCTTCTACTGTAGGATCTCACCATAGTGCGGAGGGGGTTTCCATATCAAACTTCTGCAGTTCTATGAGTAAGGTTAAGCTACAAAAGCTAAGGGTAATACCCAAAATCATAACATACCCGTAACCAAATATCCAGAATTCGTCCGTTTCGGGCGGTGCTCCGTTGGTTGACATGGTCTATTATCTGATCAGGTCTTCCTTGTCTTCTGTGTCTACTCTTCAGTCTCTCTTTTGTTTTAAAAATTCACACGCGCTTGCTCGAGCTATTAGTTGCTGATCTAACTACTTTAGCAAAGCTCTCTCGTTTACTTTTTTGTTTTTTGCGAATAAATTATCTGCGGTTTCGAGTCATCGTCGTTAATATGACGGAAGTCGGAATGGTACAATAATGCCAAGCTTTTTCGTCTTTGGCGGGTTCATAAGCCATCGGGACTGCCGTCTTCTGCGGGCGCGGCTCCGGCGAACGGAGCATGTGCCACACAGTACTAACACCGTACTAAGCCTTATTATTCCGACTATTATTTTTAGCACATAATGGAACCTTGAAGATGTCTGATCCGTACTGGATCCATCTTTACTGTAGCGAACAAGTACAGCTAACCTACCTACATAGGTACCTACCCTTAAGCTCCGGAAATTTGTCATTCAGGTTCAGGTAAGGTGCTACGACATAAGTGGTCTAACCTAGGTAATTGCGATGAACACTGAGAAAGGCTAATAGGCCGCGTCACGAGGCGCCTATACTCCAAAAAAAAAAAAAAAAATCGAGAAGATTCCTAAAACGTGACCTCTCATATTTTATCCCTCCTCTCCCTCTCCTGTCCCTCTCCTGCAGCAATTTCGAAACCTCATGCATAGAATACATACGAAGCAGCACGTATGCACCCCGCGATGACTTAAAGAGAATAGGGGGAAGCATGCGCCTCAATTTGTACTACTGGTTCTCAGCCGGAGAGCTTATTATTTGGCTTCGTCATACCTGCTACGTTATTATAGCGCACGCACACTTGTCAATATTCCAATGTACCGCATCTTTTTTGGGGGGGTTTTCCCATTACCAACAACAGCCTTGGGTGGATTCAGCCCAAATATGGAACCAAACCCACTTTCTAGGCAGTAAGAATAATAAGTAGTAAGATGGTCCGGGATGCGGGACGGGACGGGATCGTCATGCCTGAGCCTCACCAGGGAAGCTGAAGCTATTCCTAGTCGTATAGAAGGTAGGTAGAGGTATTCTTGGAATAAAGTCAGCCTTCGAGAAAGACTTGAGGTTCCGCCCCGGGGTTTTAAATTTCCCCAGGATCTCTGCCACCTTCGGTCAAGAATAGCAACCAAGCAACCAAGCAACTAAGCAAACAAGCAAGCATTGGGATTGATGCGACGAGCTACCATGCATTATTTACGTACTACCCAAAGCAGTGCGTACCTACTATGGAGCTGGAGCATAAAGAGCGAACAACCTAGGGTGTTAAGAAAGCTTTGTGGTAGACGATGACACAGCCCCGTGGTGCCCCGCCGGTCAGCGTCGGTGTGAAGTGTCTTGATTTTGATCGCCAGTCTGATGCTTTGCGGATCTTTAGTATCAGTCAGACGGACACTAGCGGTGCCGAATATCCATTCAGATGGTTACCTAGCTGCCTTAGTCCTTAGTAGACAAGCCGGACAAGACAATCAATCAGACTGGCCGGACTGACAGATAATAATTTATCTGGAGAACCAAAAAGAACAGCTTGCTAGCAAATGATTGACGACCTAACCTAGGTGGCCTAGGTGGCTGAACTAACAAATAAATAATCGACAATTCGGTTTATGAGACATCAAAGCAAGCCATAATATTGTTTTATTTTTATTTTTATTTTTATTTTCTCGGCAAACCCATAAAATTGTTATCAGTTTAGCTCCTTTAAAAGTCTTGGGTTCTGGGTCTTGGGTCTTGGGTCTTCGCAAATGCAGCCCTAGAAGAAGTTGCTATCCTCAAAAACGAAAGACTCAAATAACATTTTACTACATCCTTTCTTTCCTTCTTTTTTTTCCTCCAAAACCCCATGATCCTTGAACTTTCCTCCTTGACCCCGATTTTTTTGCGGCTGAATTTAATTTATTAATTCTTTGTCCGGCTACGTGACGAACTCTTGGTTGCACCGCCACTTATATCTCATATTACTCTTCCGATACCTTTTACGGAGGCCCATTAGTATAACTGTGCCAAAATTTCATCTTAACAAACATCATACGCATTTCGCATTCGTTTTTTGATATTAATTTTATTAAAAAGTTTTTAATTATTAATATATTTTTTAAAAAAATTAAAAAATTTAATTAAAATAATAATTTAAATAAATATATAAAATTATATTATTTTATATATTATATTTTAATAATATTTTTATAAAAATTTTATATATATTATTATTATTAAATAAAATTAAAAAAAATTATAATGTTTTTTTATTAATTTTTTATATTTTTTATATTATTTATAATTTTATATTTTAAAAAATAAAAAAAATAATAAATTAAATAAATAAAAATTTTAATAAAAATATATTAATTATATTTAAAATTATTTTTAAATTAAATTTTAAATATTATAATATATATATATATAATTTAATAAATATTTGAAAAAAATAATAATATATATATATAAATATAATATAAATATATAAAAAAATAAATAAATTATTAATATTTTTTTTATTTTATATAATAATTTTTTATAAAAATTATATATTAAAATATATTAAAATAAATATTAATTATTAAATTAATTTTATTAATTTTATTTTTTTTATTTTAAAAATTAAAAATATAATATTATTTAATAAAATTAAATAATTATTAATTATATTAATTTATAAATTAAATTAATTTAATAAAAATATTTTAATATTTTTAATATTAAATTTTTATATATTTAAATAAATAATTTATTTAAAATATTATTAATATATTAATTTTAATATTATTATAATTTATTTATTATTATTAATTTATTTAATTTTATTATATATATATTTATTAATATTAAATATTTTAAATATTAATTTATATTTATTTAAATATAAATTTAATTAATATATTTTTTAAATATATTTTAAATATTTTAAAATTTTAATATAAATTTAATTTTATTTTTAATATTATATTTTAAAATTTATTATAATTAAATTAATAATTTATTTATAATAAAATTATAAAATTTTATTTTATTTAAAATAAAAATTATTATAAAAAATTAATAAAATAATTAATAAATATTACGTAAATAATTAATAAAATAATTATTATAAATTTAATAATTATAAATAATTATTTTATTATAATTTTAAAATAATTAATAAATATTATATAAATAATTAATAAAAAATTTAATTAATAAAATAATTATTATAAATTTAATAATTATATATAATTATTTTATTATAATTTTATATTTTTATAATTTTATTTAAAATTAATTATAATATTTTTTAATAAAATTAATTTATTTTATAATTAATTATATTATAAAATTTAAATTTAATTTTAATTTATTAATAAATTAAATTTATATATATAAATAAAATAAAATATAATAATAAATAAAATAATAATAATAAAAATAATAATTAATTTTATATATATAATTTATTTAATTTAATTTAATTATAATATATAATATAAATTTTATTAAATATAAAATAAATATTTTATTATTAATATATATTTAAATTATTATTAAATATTTATTAATATATTTAATATATAAAATATATTTAATTTATTTTAAATTAAATATAATAAATTTTTTTAAATTTTATATATTTTAATAATTTAACTTAAAAAAATTATATTATTATATTTATTTTAATTAAATTTTTTAAATAATATAAATTTTATTTTAAATATTATTTAAAAATATATTTAATTAATATAATAAAAATATTTATCATTATTAAAACGTTTTAATTTTAAAATAAATTATATAATTTTTTAAAATTATTATTATTATTATTATTATATATAATAAATTTATATATTTATAATTTTTAAAATAAAATTTATATTAAATAAATAAAAATATTTAAAAAAAATTTAATTAAAATAAAAATAATAATATAATTTTAATAATTTTAATAAAAAATGTAATAATAATTATTTTTATAATTATTATTTTTTTTTATTATATTAATTAATTTAATATATTTTGAAATAATTTTTAAAATAAAATTTAATAAAAATAAATATAATAATATAAATTTTTTAATTTAAATTATTAAAATATATAAAATTTAAAAAAATTTATATTTAATTTAAAATTAATAAAATAAATAAAATATATTTAATATATTAAATATATTAATAATAATTTCTTTTTATTTTTTATTATATTTATTATATATTTATTAATTAAATTAATAATAATATATAATTTTATTTTATATTATTATATATATATATTTTAATTAAATATATTAATTTATAAAATTATTATAAATATTTTATTAATTATAAATTTTATTATTTAAATATATATAATTTATTATTTAATTATAATATTTTAATTTAAAAATTTAAATAATTATTTAATTAAATAATATTTTATAAAATTATAATAAAATAATTACGCGTAATTATTAAATTTATAACATTTATTTTATTAATTAAATTTTTTATTAATTATTTATATAATATTTATTAATTATTTAATTAATTATTTAATTAATTTTTTATAATAATTTTTATTTTTAAATATTATAAAATTTTATAATTTTATTATAAATTATTTAAAATAAAAAATATTATAAAAAATTATTTAAAATTAATAAAATTAATAAAATTAATAAAATTAATAAAATTAATAAAATTAATAAAATTAATAAAATTAATAAAATTAATAAAATTAATAAAATTAATAAAATTAATAAAATTAATAAAATTAATAAAATTAATAAAATTAATAAAATTAATAAAATTAATAAAATTAATAAAATTAATAAAATTAATAAAATTAATAAAATTAATAAAATTAATAAAATTAATAAAATTAATAAAATTAATAAAATTAATAATTAAATAATAAATTATTTATAATTAATTTAATATATATTTTATAAAAAATTATATATTTATTTATATTGAAATTATAAAATTTTATATTATTTAAATTAAAAATTATTATAAAAAATTAATAAAATAATTAATAAAATAATTAATAAATATTATATAAATAATTAATAAAAAATTTAATTAATATAATAATTATTATAAATTTAACGATTATACGTAATTATTTTATTATAATTTTATATTTTTTATATATATAAATAAATTTTTAATTATTATTATAATATTAATTTTAATTTTATTATTTTATTTATATATATATATATATATATATATATATTTATTTATTAATAAATATAATTATTATAAATTTAATAATTATTTATAATTTTTTTATTACAATTATATATATAATATTAAATTATTAAAATAAATTATAATATTTAAATTTATTTTTTAATTATTTATAAATATTAAAATAATTTATATATTAATTTTATTATTTTATTTAAAAAATTTTATAATAAATATTTATTAATAAATAAAAAATAAAAATAATAATAATAATAATAATAAAATTAAAATAAATAAAATTATAAAAATATTTTTAAATTTTTTTTAATTTTTTTAATTTTTTTTTAATATTTAATATTATATTTATATATATATTTTTTTATATTATTGTAATTTAAATAAAAAATAAAAAATAATTTATAATTAATATATAATAAATTTATAAAATTTTATAATATTATATTAAATATTAAAATTTTTTATTTTTAAATTAATTATAATAAATTAATATATAAAATAAAAAAAATAAAGAAATAAAATAAAAAATTTTAATTAAATTATATAAAATAAAAAAAATATTTTTTTAATTATTTAATACATATGATTTTTAGTACTTTTATTTCGTTTTGTTCAATTGAGACTAATCGCACTCATTTTCTTGATTTTGGCACAGTTATACTAATGGGCCTCCGTACCTTTTCCCAATTTGACTGCCTATCTTAAAACGTCGGTTATCTCGTACGAAAAAGAAGCTGGACTACGTTTACAAATACGCATTCCACTCGCTTGGCTCATATAGTAAATAAGCGTCGCAGTTAAACTCCCTCTCCCATACCATCTTCATTCCTTTACTATATCAAACCACAGAGCGACGTAGGCAGCAATCAGCAACAATGGCTTACAACAGACCGTACAATCCGGACGAACTGCCAAGGTGAGTTCCGACTTAGTGTTATTTTATACCCCGCCATCGTCATCGCTTAGCACCCGCAGGTGGTGTCTGTAATAAGAGACAAAGCGTGATTTCGAGACAGACACATCACCGTTCCATCCTCTCGGGATCGATAAATAACATATCTTTTATTTTATCTTTCATGCGTGATAGAGTGATGGGCTAATTATATTTTGAAACCGCAGATTTGCAGAGCCCGACCAAGTATGCGCACGAACCTCTCTCCGTTATTGAAACCCTTTTCCTACCCTTTTCCTACCCTATATTAGACCCTATTTTGACCCTATTTTGACCTTATTTTGAACCCCTGCGCGAAACTCCTCTTTTATCCACTCCGTATTCAGTTCGGCCGCAAATAAACTAACTTTAGCTAACTTTACTTCTCTCTTCGTTAGAAAGGCGGCGCGCCTCACCCATCGTCCTCTCGCTACGACACCAAACCCCAGCCGATCCCTCCTAGTACCCGACACGACTCTCTTCCAACTCATCGCACGAACACTGGACGACTAACTCCTACCGGGTACGCTCCGGGCGGTTATAGCACCAGCCCTAGCCACAGCAACAGCTACGACCAAAGCTACAGGCCCAACTTACAATCGACTATGTCGCCGCCACCTACCGCGACAGGCCCGCGGCCCACGGCTCATAATCGCCCGCCTCCTGCGAGTCGACCACCGCCTTCGCCTACCCCTCAGGAAGGTGCTGCAGACCCTACTTTGCTGCCGCTATTCAAAGCAGTAGATAAGAACAGTATGCTTTCCTCAACTTAACTGTATACCGTCTCTTTCCCAGAAAATAACTAACTAGCCAACTTCTGCGTTGGAATAGACACCGGCCAGCTCTCCGAAAAGGAACTCTCCGCCGCTCTCGTGAACGGGGACTGGACGGCCTTCGACCCGCAGACGGTGCGCATGATGATACGCATGTTCGACAGCGACCGATCGGGCACCATCGGGTTCGAAGAGTTCTGCGGTTTGTGGTCATTCCTCGCCTCGTGGCGCGCGCTCTTCGACCGGTTCGACGCGGACCGCAGCGGGAACATCAGCCCGGACGAGTTCAGCAACGCGCTCATCGCCTTCCGGTACCGCCTCAGCCCTGGCTTCGTCGACCTGCTGTTCCGCACCTACGACAAGCGCAACGAGGGCGTCATGAGCTTCGATCTTTTTGTGCAGGCTTGCATTAGCCTCAAGCGCATGACGGACGTTTTTAAGAAGTACGATGAGGATCGCGATGGCTACATCACGCTCAGCTTTGAGGACTTCCTCGTGGAGATCTTGAAGCAGCTCAAGTGAGGCAAGAGACAAACTTCACTTGCGTCTTATAAGGGCTTCCCGCAGAATCACTACTGCTGTTAGCGTTGGACGGGGGGAGAGCATAGTCCATGATGGATGGGTAACACTGCCGTATTTATATAGGTACGCAATGGTTTGGCAAGGGGATACGGAGAACGTATGTCATATTACCTGTGGGGTTCACGAATACGTTGCCGAATACGCGCGTGTGTAAGCGATCTACAAGCTTATAATTTCTATACGCGGAGAAGAAAGAGGATATGTATTTGAGGAACTTTCGTCATATGAGCTAGCTACCATACTTTTCTCACAGGTGTTTTTTAGAAGAAGCAGAAGCCGGGGCAAGGCGAGGTGAGGCAAGTACAGGTCCGTGGATCTATCTTGTTTTTGTTGTTGCTTTCCGGTAACTAGATACCATCATCATCATCATCAACAACCTTTTACGGTCATAGGGAAATGCATAACGAACGAATTCATCTTACAAAGACAAAACAGAAAAAAGACAGTGTTAGATTCTGTAATCTAATAACGATAGTTGATATCCCCCCTCTCCCGATTTCCCCAAAGCCCATACCTGAGTAAACTTTTATCTGTGAATAGTAACGCCGTTGACTTTTTAGCCCTATGCTTTTGTTTCTCTCCCCTTAGAAGGTAATATGAATAAATCCTAACCCCCTATATTTAAATGATGATACAAACAGACCCGTAGAATCCAGTCCACCAGAATAACAAATAATCCGTACAGTCAATTTTTGTCTGTCCTTTGGTATCACTAAAAAGAATAAATTCACCACCTTAAATGCGCTAGAAACCCCGATGAGCCTGATTCCCTCAAACATAAGAAATACTAGAGATGTCATCGGTATAGTAGACGAGCTGACCTTGCCCTAAACAAATGAATGGACGAACAAGAGGAACCTGTAAGTTTCGGCCTCAGGTAGGAGCAGTCACAGACCTGAATCTCGGTAAGGACCCCCTGAACGACTTCTTCGTCTTCAGACCACCGGGTGCTTTCTCGCCCCGCGCGTGGATGGCTCTCAGACTGTACTGGCTTTTCACCCTGACGTTCTGCCGGGCCTTCGCATCCCGAACGACCCATTGGTCGCCCGCGTTCTCCGGCGAGCACCACAACATACCGTTTCCGGAGACGACTACTTCGTCGCCGCTGCCGAGGCGCATGACTTCCGTAGCCATGCCGCCGATGCTGCTGCTGCTGGACTTCCGCGCGTGGCCGAGTTTCTCCTTTCCGGATTTCCTTTCTTCGCGCAGATCCAAGGCACCTTCGACTTCCTCCCGCCGCCACCGTTTCGTCTTCAGCATCCCCGTCACCAGGCCCCGGACTTCTTTTTCCGCGTCATGCGCACTTAGCCATATGCGCGCGCCCAGCCGCGTCGCAATCTCGGCTCCAGCAGGGACGCCGGCGCAGATATTACCGCCGAGCCACCAGGGGTTGGAAACACTATCCATGCAGTGCAAGAGGGCCGTTAGTGGAAGTGCTGCCTCGGCTACAAGGTGAGATGTTACGTATGGCGCGATATTGGCATATGAGATACCGTGAGGCGAGAAGAGAACCGAAATAGGACGGACCATACCCGTGGATGTGACGGGGTGGATGTGATTTTGGGAAACGGACCGTGGAAAGGAAGGGTTTGGGCCTGACCGCGCTGGAGATGGGAGTAAAGTCGATGCGGATTGGACGGAGCGTAAGGAGTGTGGCGATACTGGTGGAGAGGGCGGGAGAAGGAACGGACTAGATGCTGATGAGATATTCATAGGAGTCGTGTTTGAACCCAGCGTAGTAGGCGTATTTGGGGTGGTAGGTGGCGAGGGTGGTTTCGATATAGTAGGTATGCCGAGTTGTAAGTGATGCGTTGGTGGAGGTCGGTACGTTATGCCAATTGCGCCGTGTAAACCACCTAGATCGCGTTTCTGCGGTATAAATGCGATAGTAACTTCACCTCCTTGACCACCGGGCGTTACGGGCGGGACAGGAATTCGTACAACTGATTGCTTTCCTGTCAACCTCGGGTCTTCCCATCGCTCTATCGTCCGGATCTTCTCCTGGTCGAAGTACTTCCAGCTCTTGATCAATCGTGCTGCCGCCGGCTCGGCAAGGATAATCGTTTTTGACCCGTTTGCGGGAAGCTGTCGTAGTGTAGCTTCATTGCAGTGGTCAGTTTTATGTTGACTGATAATAACGAGGTCCGGTGGGGACGGAAGTTCCGAGAGTGAAGATATGCATGCGGGGTGTATCTGAGTCGTAATTGAGATCTTAGAATGCAAGACCTTAGAAGGGCCTGTTATCCAAGGATCCAGGAGAACGGTAAACGGCTTCGGCGTCACGCCGGGGTGTGCGAATTCGGGGATGATGGGTTCGAAGGATAGGAGAAATGAAGCGTCGGAGTTGAGGTGCTTGATGGTCAAGGCCATTACGGACAGACGTCGACTTCTCTGTGGGACTTGTCGTTACGATTCCCTCTTAAAGGGGGGTAGGCGAGTTGGTTAGGTTATCATCTGTGGTTAGAAGAGCTTGAAGGTCGAGGCCAATTAGACCTAAGGGGTAAGTAAATGAAGGATGATAATCGACCTCAAGAGCTTTAAGTGGGTTGGATAAAGCAGCGAGATGAGTGATGACGAAAGGAAAGTTAAGAAGAATCTCTAGTCTCAGCCCCGATTAAAGAGCAGGGGGGAGTAATAAAAGTGAACTGTCTTACCGCGGGATGAACGGAGGATGAATGGATGATGAAGAGAAGAAGTAGGCGTACGAAGGATCGCGTGGGAGAAGGGAATAATTGTTAAGAGACAACCCGCGCAGCTTTAGGATCAGGTAATTGATCAAAGTCCTTCGTCCAACAATTTGATGATGGCTGATAGCTAACTAATGGCTGATCCAATAAACTTACCATGTGATATTGGACTAACTAATTGACCTTAGTTATATCGAATTAGATTCCAAAGTTAAGGCTATACAAGAATGCCCTTGTCCTTTTTTTTTCCCGCTTAACTACAAGTACGTAAAATAACCAACACTTGTTGTGGAGGGAAAAAAGGACTTGTTTTAGACAATGGGATAAGTAGGCCATGTTTCACTTGGATCGAGCTGGGGGGAAGAGTGGATATTGCGATATTATGATATTATGATATTGCGAAAGCTTGTAAGCTGAAGATCTGCAGATGAAGTGAGATGTTTCGGTGTTTTGTTGCCAAGTCTTTGTACGACGCCGGTTGGTATTAATGCCGGGGCTTGGACCGTGCCCTGTCCGGCCTGTACCTTTCGTGGCTTTCTTTGTTACACTTGGTACTACTAATACACTTACCCCAAGTCGGAGGACGCGAGCCTCTATTACTGATTGGTTGGAGCTTTCAATATATAACACAGCTGTGGCTTCAGGCTTAAACGTTAAGGGTCTTTTCTTTCGTACATATCTAGATACCTATCCTAAAATAGATATTTTCTATCGAGTATTACACGAAGGCGTTTACTATTACTATATTAAAACTACTTAATTATGCATAAAAACTCGACTATTTACTTACTAGCTTGCTGTCGTCGAGAATTAGCAAACACTTCATGAATCCAATCATAATTACAACGAACCATACACAAACATACCTCGTGCTTTTGTCACATAACTGGTTAGGAATGCTTTCTTCTCAACCGTTATATCCATACTTTCCACCTCGAGTATGACGTACGAAGTAATTTACCTAATATTATTTAGATGCCCGAGAAGACAGCGACATCCTATCGTTCCTGTATCACAAGATCGCATCTCATTTCCCAATAACCCATTCTCTGAGAGGACAACTTCCACTTGCCATACCAGCATTCTCCCGTCATGAGATCTGCAATTGACCAATCAATTGAGGCTGGGGTAAATATACGACGCATTCCAAACTCATTTATCATGAATGATGAATGTGCGTGGAATGTCATAGTGGTCATACGGATAACTCAGTACAAAAGAAGGTTGTTTAGGAGGTAGGTATGGAAGCTTTAGTTAAACATTTCTCTCAAGTCTGTGCAACCTACAGCTTCTTCAGTAAAGACTGCAAGAGACCAGGGGCCTTGTGTTGCTTTTCAAAAACCTTACAATAATCATATGTCCTGATGTAGAGATCTTCTGCCATGAGAACCAGAATCCATGTCCGTCTTAGAAATCTAGCCAGGTTGTCTATGACAACTAGACTCGCGATTATATAAGAATGGTCAACAATGCTTGGACGTACGCTATAACAGCCCTCAATTTAGACGCACGGCTAGACGCACCATTGGTGTCATACCTGACTTACAGGATTCTGCGGTGTTGCAGTAGTCCTACTATATTTTACACCAGCCTCAGAAGCCATGTGCCTAAAAGTCTGAAATAGGACATCGTCTTAGATACTAAGTCAATAGTAATGGGAGCTAGTTTATCCCGAGCCGCATTCCATGAGGTTAGATAGGTAAGTAACCGCTTGAAGATTGCTGTCAACGTAACAAATCAGATATCCGTATAGCATACACGCCAACTTATTGGCATAAAAACCAACCATTTAATGGTAGACCGCGGGCTCTAGGCCTGTAGAAGGAGAAGCGGTAACTAAAGATATAACTATCATAATTCTCTTCGCGCCTAAATTAGTGGTTGTCCTTCGGGATGTCAAGGTGTAAGATGAGCCAACCGAGGCTAACACCACCGCTAGCTTGCAGTGATATTTGTGATTCATGTGCCTTTCCCTATCACACGTGAGGCATTTCTCGCGTTGCTTAAATACTCCTCATAAACAAAGCTATAAATGCGTCTAATAAGCAGGCCATGCGTGGTTATACCGATATACGAGTAATATATCAAAAGACCATGATTATTTATACTGCCTTGATTCTGTTGTAGAGAGTATCATATAGGCAGCTCGTTCATGGTTTTTAAGCGCTTAGATGTGTCATTCCGATCAATTATGTGCTCAAGTAAAATAAGGGTCTTCCCATATTATCGATAAGAGTAGTTTCCTGTATGCCTTCGTCATTCTTTCGAGTTGAGACCCTTGTGAGGGGCAAAAGTACACAAGAGTGTACATGCAGTGTGCCGAGAATCGAGGTGAGAGAGGATTCGTCAATTCCTGAAGCTCCAACAGCAATTAGATCAGCAGTCACACAACTCGGATAGGTAGCTGCGATTAGGTAGATACAGCTTCCTCACGGAGCTCATGCTTACGATAAGGGATTAGCAGAACACCTTCCTGGAGCTTAGGGTAAAGTGGTAGAAAAAGCAAAAAAAAAAATAAAGGGTTTGCAACCTAGCTGCAGTAGCGTAGCGTGTACTCCCTTCCGTATTCTCCACATCAAGCCGAGTAAATCATGTGTACATATCATCATGTACCTTCCTACCTGAAGTAAGATACATGGGTACTCGAGGCTTAGTAGAGGTAAGTAGCACAGCGCCACTATGGGAAGGAACTTTTCAGCTTCAAAGGAATTCCCAATTAAAAGTTTTTGACTCATGTAATTGGAACCGCAATTCTAACAATAGCAAAACACCGAGCCAACCTCTAATTACGATTCGATTTTTATTTTAAAAGCTCATCCATACATAACTACGAACTAGCAGTATTCAGGGTGTAGGGCTAGCCACCGGAGTGGAAATCTTGGGTGAAGGCAGCGCGTACAAGAAAAAAAAATTATGACCAACTGATACGATTGACCAGGATAAGAGCTTTCTACCACAAGTGCTGCTAGTCGCATTAACAAAGAAGAGAGTTGGGTAGCTATCGTACCCATGCTCGGCTGCCACCTAACTAGGGTAGGTAATCCGGCTTCATCTGGAATGAAATGTGTCAAAAAAAAAGCCACATCCGCAATCAGACAATCAGAAGAAGCGATGGCAACGATGGGAAGCTGATGTTCCACGTCTGATGTCATAAGCTGACGAGCTTAACCACGGGTTCTCTTTTACCTTTCCGCCGACAGGTACGACCAAAGGCAATTCCTCGCCTTTCGACTGGTGAAGGAAGATGTGTGGAACGAATAGGTAGCATGCATGTGCATGTGAGGGAAGCGTGAGATGGAGAGAGAGAGAGCTTTGATAATGAAACGAGAAGCCCGCTAGGCCCGCCATGCTACCCGACAGAGTCTTTCTCTTTTTCATGCCCCGCCATTTCGAAAAGGCCTCCACTCGAACCTCCACCTATCGTATCACCTCCGCAAGCTCTTCTCAACCAATCCCGAAGCTCCTCTCGTCAGTAGATGGATGGATTCGGTCAGTGCATCCACCTTACCCACCTGCAGAACCCCTCGCCCCTCGAGCTTCCTGCTGCTGCGGCGGTACTGCAAGCCGGGGCTTCGCCTAGGCTAGTACCTAGGTAGGTATGTAATAATGCATTCAATGTCTCGTGGGAAGCAGCTGGCTCTATTCGTTATACACCACGAGGTACAAGGTCACATTAAACCCGTCTTTATCATTCGAGGATCCCACGCCCTGCCCGCTTGCTGCAGGTATTATGTGCTTGTACGCTTAAAGGGCACCAAGGTACAAAAACCTTGGCCTTTTTTTTTTTTTTTTTTTTTTTTTTTTTTTTTTTTTTTTTTTACGCTTAGCTTACTCTATCCGAAGCTAAAGAAGCTTTGCATCGCCAATTCCGAGTAACAAGATCTGAAGCTCTGAAGCTCTGACGACGCTCTCAACTCGAAAGGGAACTTTGGAGCTTTCCGGAGTTATATTACTACCCGAAGTACTCGTTGTCGTCGGCTTTTCTATTTTACCTCCTCTCATCATAAAAGAAAACCCCACTCGTAAGTTTTTCAAATAGCCACTCCGTCCCAGCCGATCCTCGATCGAGTCAGAGAGGAAGCTGGCCGGTTGTTTAAATCGAGTTAAGAAAAAGACGGAGTGGGACGGAACCAATAAAATGGGTTCCTTTTTTCTTTGTTTTGCACCAATTTGAACTTACCGAACAAGTTTTTGGAGGGAGAGAATTGGTTTTGTACCTGATGTATGTATGTATGCGTGTATGATACAATGCCTGCTTGCCTTCAACGGGATGCCCGTCTCCTCGCCCGTCTTTCACCCGCTTTGGTTGGATCATCTATCTTTGGCTGGTTTGGATGACAAGCTTACCAGTTTACCCTGTCCGGGGGGAGAGGCTTTGCTCTCTTTGTTAGCAGCTACTTTAATGCTTCCCGCATTAACACCTTGCCAGGTATAGTACCTATTTAGGATATTTATTATACCACCTGGGCACTTACATTAGGTATATGCTTCATCTGCTACCCAGCCGGCCCAGCTACACTACAACCCAGCTACATACTAACCTTACCAGGCTTACATAGATGTATGTATCTTATTGAAGGCTTGGTCCATGCCCTTGTGGAGTACAGTTCCTACAGTACCTAAGTTAAGGTCAGGTACTTTACATTACACCCTCTGACCCTGAATCTCTTCTAATGTGGCCACTGGCCACTGTCCGCCGCCCGCCACTGGCCACCCTACATGTACTATGTGTACTATGTATACTATGTATTAGTTGTATTGGTACTATTCCAACGGTGTTCCCTGTATACGGGCTGTACCTATCTAAGGTAAGTAAGGTAGGTAAGTATTCCTGTATTCCTTGTGTGTCCAGTGTTTAATATTCCTTGTCTTCTTACACTACCGACCTATCTAAGCTTGGAAATTCCAGTACCGCTGCTTTCAGCTACCTTTCCCCCCTCCCTCCCCAATAAGGTCATCCTTCCAGTCTTTTTCTCTTTCCTCTACCTACACCACGAGAGGTTCTTCGAAACACCTCATGTAACACCTGCACCTATATGGGAAAGCTTAGAGCTACCTCGGCAGAGCTGTTTTTCTATTCCATATCGAGTTCAACTCTTTCAATGTTGCATGTCTAAAAGCTTCACAGACTGGGTCTATCATCAATTGATCATTATCAGCTGCAACTTCTTATCGTCACCATCCCTATCGATCTTGCGAACTTCCCCCCGCCTTGGATTCCCGACCAGTAAATGGCGGGGTCGATTAGGTCAATATGCCGCCTCGATCTTCCTTAACGTCTTCATTTTCTATTACAGACTCCAACAATGAAGTCGTATGTCCACTGCGAAACCAAGATGGCTCGAGCTGTCGCAAGCGTTGCATTGGTGTAAGTTGCAAATCTCTACTGATTCGCCTCCCCGGAAGGATTGGATTACGAAGCTTCATCGCATTCTCAAGTTAGAAGCTATGTCGCAAAAGCACAGGAAAGACAATGTCTAACTAATTTACTTTGGAATAAATAGGAAAAGAGATATCGCTCAATGCAAGAACATATTCGACGAGCGCATCCAGAACATTATATTTCTAAGCTCCCCGCGACCGAGGAAAGCTTCTTACTTATGATTAACACACCTCCTTCGGATCGATCTCAAGTCCAGAACTCTGCCGGCCAGCCGCCAACAGGTCTTGACCCGACCAAAGGATATCCGCACGAGCGTCATGCATACTCCCGAGACGCATCCAGCGCTCCCGGGACCCCTAGGAATCATGACGAATACTCCGGAGGTTCGCTATTACCAGCCGCCAGTGCCGCTGCTGCTTTGGCCCAGTTAGGTGGCCAACACAAATTTGAGACGGACTGGGATAATGAAGCAGTAAATACTTACCCAGCACTGATATCATAATTTTTATAACAGTAATGCTAATTCTGATTATGAAGGGTTGGCAATCTGACAACGACGGCCGGAGAATACCGAGGAGTACAATTGAATTACCTCCAATACATTTTGGAAACGAACCGACTAGCGAACCATTCCCTTCAATGAACTCTGCGCCACGTAGGGATTTGCTTCCATCAATTCTTTCAAATTCTCCGCCAGGTCGTTCTTCGACTCTTCCTCCACTTCAAAGGTCACTTGGCCCCAACCGACCCAGGAAACAATCTATTACCAAGCGCGGCCATAAGAAGCAGAAATCTCGAGGTACCACTAATGACTGGCTCCGGAGAATTCAGAACGATGAACGTCTTAAGCCGGGCGGAATTGACCGTAAAGCTCATTCCGTTGAGCCCTCAGCCGACTACGGCAAAAGGTGGGAAGACCTCATTGATGCCGCTGCCTCGGCTACGGAAGATATTGATGAAGACAGGACTCCTGTAAGTCGTGCCCGGCACATTCAATTTCCTTCTCTAACCTCTCAGGTTCCCCAATCTCCTATATCAGTACACCGAGCTTCTTTACCCCCATTCCCACATCAGCATTTTCAAGGCTATCAAGCTTCTCCTCTACAACAAGCTCTTACTCCACCCTCATTTGCCCAAGAGATTCCAGAGCCTTTCCCCTCCGTCGAGAGTGGCGAGAGCGGAGAGAACTTCCACATAGGAGCCTCGGGACTTTCAGACTCATCGCCTGGCTATTCGTCCCAGGACGTACACATTTATTGCGCTGCATGCCAAAGGACGTCAAAACTCCGGGAATCTTACGCATGTACGGAATGCATTTGCGGCCTGTGTCGAGATTGTGTCAATATCTTGATGGAGGAGCAAGGCGCCCGACGGAAATGTCCCCGCTGTGCCACTATCGGTGGCAGGTTTAAGCCTTTCCAGCTGGATATCCGATGAAGCGTCTCGCCACTCAAAGGCATGCCGTTTATATACCTGTTGGCTAGTGATGGCTATCGGCGGCGGCGTGCTTATTAGGAAGGGATAGATCACTAGGTCACCGGGCTAGCTCTCTGGAACCGAGCATAAAAAGGGTCGTGGGGTTCTTTGATGTACCATACCAGAACCCAGCCCAAGGCCCGGATGGATATGAGGAAAGGCAAGATCATCAAGCAGGCTATCCAAGGCTTGTTTTAGGCTCAGAGCCACAATTAACGATATGACTATCCACTAAACCGAGTAACTCCTCCCTATTAAGGGAATATGAGGGGGCTCTCGTAAGCTGCCACGATCTCTTATGAAATATAGGATTGGCGTACTTAGGAACAGGCATAGAGAGCGTTTGCATTTGGCGACGGTCATTCCGGATGACTTACTCGCTACTATCCTTACAACGAGGCACGATATATGCTGCTGGCCGCTTTACGTACCGGAATTTTTTCTTGAGTTATAGGGAGAGGATTGATTCCCCCGGCGTTCCATATGGGAGATTTGATTCTTTTTTTTATTTCATTTAATAGTGGGTTTCAAACCCTTCTTTTGAAGGGAATCATTCGCCTCGCTATGGTTCGATTTAGGGTTATTCTTTTTTTTGTTTTGACAGCAGCTGCAAGACACGTACCGAAACGCACCGCAAGCTGGGCCGGGCTCTTTGATTTATCTGGGAAAGGAGAGACCACTATATGAACGATCTGGGTAAGGAGGGCGTTTTTATGGTTTTGAGACCAACGTTACAAATAGCAATGTGATCATGATGAACATTACGTTATATCCGCTTATATAGCCCAGTCATATATATACGAAATGAAGAGTAGAGCTCTGAATTTATATGTTACTATTTTATTAGTTTACTAGGGACGAGGTTATTGTGGTCTATGATTGTAGTGAGCATTGCTCACATATGCGTGATATCAGGCTCGCAAGAGCGTATTTCAATATAGGATATAGGATTGAAAGTGTATATTGTAAATAGATTTTGATGCTATATTCCACCTGCTTTCGTAGAGCGACTACGTACCTATATTATAAAGCCTAATTTATAAGATCAGTTAGGGTAAACAGTAGATGGAAGGACTTGAGCTGTAAAATATCAAACGGTGAAGAAGAGCCGTCTAGCCTAGCGAAGAAATCAGGTTGCTATTCGGCGGTAGACAATAGGGACTAATAAAAAGATAATATATTAAAAGTACAATATTTATTCAATGTACTTGGGATTTGCCGTGTTTTACTGCAGATGTACGCATACCCTAAGGCCGCGGCGGTCATCTTATATCATGTATATTCTATATGATATGCATGTCGTTTTCCCAAACACACACACACACACAACAACAACAACCCCCCTGATACCGTCACGAAACCTCCGTTAACAAGCTCCGCACTCGGCCCCCTCCCTCCCTATCCTCACCGATTCTTCCCCTTGGCCTCCTTCGCCTTCTCCAGCAGAAGATTGCGCATGGCGGCGCGCACGTTTCGACTGCCGCCGAGCTTCGGGCCCTTGAGCACGTCCTCGTCCGCCGCGGCGCCGCCCTTGCTGCCGCCGCTCCCGGCCGCGGGCGCGTTCGTGGGCTTCTTGCGCTTCTGCTTCCGCTCCGCCATCGCGTCCATGAATTCCCGCCGGAACTCCTCCGCGATACGGTCGTCGGCCGCTCCGACGTCGTCCACGCCGTCGCCTGCGCCTGCGCCTGTGCCCGCGCCCGGCGCGAGGGGTGGCGGGGTGGCGGTTTCGTATACGTCGACTGCGAGGGGGGGGGGGTGTGTTAGCGTCGGCGGTTAGATGAAGGGATGGTAGAGATAAGGGTCTAAGATAAACAGGAACGGGGAACGGGGAACGGGGAGAGCTTACGTCTGCTTTCCCGGAGAATCTCCTCGACGAGCTGATCCCTCTTGATATCGTCGCTATTCCGCCTATTGCGCGGACGCCAGGGCTTGCCGTCGCGACCGAGCCGTACTTTCTTAGGCCTCCCGCTCTGCGACTTATCATCGTCGTTATCGTCGTCGTCGAGCCCGGCGCTCGCGGCGCGTCCCTGCATCATCATCATCTTGCGGGTGGCGCGCTCCGTCAGCGCCTCGTTGCGGCTGCGGGCCTCATCGCCGAGGTCGATCTCCATGAGCTGGCCTTGCAGGGCTCTGTTCCGCAGCTCGGGTCGGGGAGGCGCTACGGTAACGGCTGTCGTCGTCGTCGTCGTCGTTGGTGTTGATGTTGATGTTGTTCGCTGCTGTTGCTGCTGTTGTTGCTGTTCTCGATTACCAGGCGATTGTGCGACAGACGAGGTCGAGGACGAGTTCTGCGCCGCTGCTGCGTTGTGGCGCCTGGCTAATTCGGCTTCTATATACTCCTCCCTTGCTCCATCAGCAGCCTGCGCAAGACGTATTGCGCGTCACCTGGGAGGTGAGGGGGAGGGAGGGGGAGAGACTCACATGTGCTTGTTTACCAGCTCCGCCGCCATGCCCGTCTGCGGCGCGAACCGCTTCTTGACGCCCGCGACGATATCCAGCGCTTTGTTTTCCTCTTCCCGAATCATGAGGCTGAGGTCGTCGAGACTGTCTCCCGCCCCGTTGGTATGGGAGGCTGCTGCATCGCCGGAGCCTTGGGTGCTTCCCGCGCCGAACTTGACGCCGCCTAATCGAGCCTTTCGCGCATTGCGTAGACGTAGGACCTCGGCTACCGAAAGTCCCTTCTCCTCTTCTTCCTCCGCGCCCTCGTTTTGGATTGACGTAGCACCTTCGGTCTTCGCAGGAGCGTCTGTTACGGTGGGTGTTCCTGGCGTTTCCACGGATTTCGATCGCTCGTTGTTGTTGTTGGTGTCGTTGTCGTCGGCGGGATCTATTCGTTGCCTATAAGTCTTTCTCTTCTTCCCGCGGAAGATTACCGGAGGTACGGGTATCGATTCCGAAGCCGTACTATCCATCATGGATAGCCCTAAAAACGAATTACCGGAGATGAGCTTCTCGGTTCGAAATTGGACGGTTTGTATGTCGCTGATGTTTTTTAAGTGGAAGAAGTTAAGGCTTGGGGGTACGTACACCGCATTGAAACCGGGAAGGCAAAACAAATTACCCGAAGATCTACCGCTTATCGCTTTCTCCACCAATAACCGCGTCGATAAAGCTCGAGGTCCTTCCCGTTGTCGTCATTGCGCATTAGGACCCATCGAAGCTACAAACTGTTATATCTACCACAGTGCATGCGATTTGCTACACCACATATTACATGCTCAAAATGACACAACGAGTAGGTGATATACTGCTTTGGATATTGTCATTATCCGAATAACAACTAAGCATGAATCTTAGGTTTACTTTCTCGCCCACGGCCGAGTTCAAGGTACGGACTCCACTCCCCATTAGCCAGTTACGTACTCAAAGCTGTGATTAAGAGAGGACTGACGTCACAGTGCGACAGGCGTGAGCTACCGCTATTTCGCGCAGAAGAAAGCAGCTGAACACGGTATCACTGGATGGTGTCGAAACACGGAGCATGGGAAAGTAAGTAGTCGTTCTTATTAGCTATCTACCTGGTTCATGTATTTTACTTCACGGTAAAATGGAATGGGAACTTATATTAACTTATATCATATTCTCAGGTTGAGGGAGAAGCTCAGGGACACGAGGACTCGATCCAATTATTCCTAAAGGAACTCGATAAAGGCCCAACGCACGCCCACGTTGTTAAGCTGGATAAGGAACCTCGAGATGTACAAGAAGGGGAGGCGCACTTTGAGGTACGAAGATAAAAGGACCGAGATGTGAATAATGTATAAGTTAATTATATTCAAATGCCTATGTCGTGAAACCGAAAACTGGCTACTGTCACTTTATGCAGATATCATAATATTCCAAACATCGTCAAGCCTCTTAAAACCCCCTACCTTTCCTCTTGGCTACAGGTTTCTTCACTGCGCCGGACGTAATAATCTTCTTAGTTTCCTTGTTAGCCGTAGGTTTCTTCGCTGCTCTTTCTTCCTCTAGTTTCTTCTGCTCTTCGTATCTCCGCTTGTCTTCCGCCATCTTCGCCTCGATCTCCATCTTGCGATTGAATTCAGTCTCCGTGATGCGCTTTTCTCGAGCCGAGTACCCTTTCTCCTTTACGGAATAGAACACACCACCCAACTCCGCAAGCCAGTGGGGGTCGACCGACGTTACTGTGGACATGTATTCTTTCGAGGTGAGGATAAGCTCGTGGTAAACTACGTAATCGGGGAGAAAGCCGAGACCGTACAGAGCGCTCGTAGGATGAAGCTGGACAGTAACCGACGTGCGTAGATTGATATATTCTCCTATACCCTTGACCTTGGCTGCTTGGTGGTAGTAGCCGGAGCAAATACACTTGCGAATGATATCCCAATCCGTACCGCAGCTGATCATCTGCATCTTTTGCATCTTCATGATATCGAGAAGCTGGTCTCTGATCTCCTTTGCTCTGCGAAGAGACTTCGGGTGCAAGAAGTGCCGCGTACACCAACCGTCCGAATAGCCGTTGGTCTTCCACTGTGAATACACGTGGAGATAAGTCAAATGATCGGACTCGGGCACGAAGAATTTCTCGCGCGCAGCGTCGGACTCCTCCTGCCTTTCCTTCGGACGGTAGAAGACGTTGGGGACAGAGAGCATAGAGACGATAGTAACCATTTCCTCGCTACAACCATACTCCTCAGACATGATGAGGAGTTTTGCCAGGGACGGGTCCATAGGGAACGCATTCATCTTCGAACCAAGATCCGTCAACTCCCCGAGGTTGTCTAGCGCACCCAAAGCCCAGAGGTCGAAAAGGGATGTGGTAATAGTATCTTGTGGCGGCGGATCCATAAAATCAAAGTCAAGCAAGTCCCGAACACCCAATGACTTCAGCAGAAGCACCGTATTGCTGAGGTTTGTCCTTTGAATTTCAGGTATCGTCTGAATATAAAGCTCGTCTTTAAACGCCTTCTCGGTGTATAAGCGGAACGCTTTACCAGGCCCCGTTCGACCAGCACGGCCTGCACGTTGACCGGCATTCGCTTGTGATATCGGTGTGATTTGGAGCGTATCCATACCCATCCGAGGGTTATATACCTTTAATTTCGAATACCCTGCATCCACCACGTACATAATACCGTCGACTGTCAAACTGGTTTCCGCAATATTAGTAGCCACAATGCATTTCCGCACCCCTGGAGGTGCCCGGTCGAAAATTTTGGCTTGCAGATCTGCTGGCATCTGACTGTAAATCGGAAGAATGCTCAACTCTGGCGGATCGTTTAGGGCGTCTAGGCGTTCTCGCACCAATTCGCATGTACACTCAATATCCTCTTGTCCCGTCATGAACACTAGGATGTCACCAGCGCCCATTGATACGTGGATCGCAAGTACCTGTTGAACTGCCTGGTCGACGTAATCTTCGACGGGCGAACGATGGAACATAATATCAACGGGGAAAGTTCGGCCTGGAATGGTAAACTCAGGGGCGCCACCAAAGAAATCCGAGAATCGCTTCGAATTCATGGTGGCAGACGTAACGATTAACTTGAGATCTCGTCGGCGTTGCAAGATCTTGTTGAAAAGTCCCATCAATACATCCGTATTGAGCGCTCGTTCGTGGGCTTCGTCCATAATAACGCACGAGTAGCGGTCCAGATCCCTCTCGTTAAGCGATTCTCGAAGTAAAACACCGTCGGTCATATACTTGATGACTGTGTCTTTACTAGTACAGTCTTCGAATCGGATAGCGTAGCCAACCGTACTGCCTAACTTGACCTCCATCTCCTCGGCCACACGCTTCGCTACACTCATCGCTGCAACTCGTCGAGGTTGAGTGCACCCTATCATGCCTAATTTCCCGTACCCGTCTTCGTATAGGAACTGTGTAAGCTGTGTCGTTTTCCCTGAACCCGTCTCGCCAACCACTATAACGACTTGGTTGTCTCGAATAACCCTTAATAAATCTTCTCGGACCGCAAATGCAGGCAAAAACTCTCTTTGCTCCTTTAGGGTTTTGCTCTGGCTGAATGCGCTCGCGCCGTCGTTCTTTTTCATGTGTTCGCTGAACTTGTTGTCGCTGGATTTCGGTGCGTCTTCTTCCGTTGCTATCGGCAGGGCGCTGTCGCCCTCGTCCTCTTTCACACCCAACACATTTCCAAGAGCGGTACCGGCCATATTCGTAGCTTCTTTAGCATGTCGCTGACGTTCCCTCTGCTGTCTCCTTTCCCTCACCACACGGCTTCCTTTGCGACTGAACACGGCCATATCGCTCTGGTAATCCCTAACAGCTGGAACTGGTTCTAGCTGTTTCGTGAACACGGTACGTCCGTCTAAAAACGGAGGTTTTAGGTCGTGGACTAGTAGATGGACGCGGGTCCCCTCGTCTTCGTCTTCGAAATCATCTCCGAGAGCACGTCTCTGGGCGACACCAGAAGTAAGCATACGATTAGTTTCCCAGGCATCGTTATCCTTTTGTCTCTGTAGTTGGCGCGCGTTCATATGCCGTCCAGATTTCTTCTCGATTAACTCGGCTTCTCGCTGTTGTTGCTCGACCCAAGAGGTGTCGTACGACCCGAAAGGGTTATGAGAGTCGTCACCAAAGGTATGTCCACCTGTCTCGTCGCCGGTATACCAATCCCGATCAAGGGCGTTCTGTTCATCCGCGCTCACTAGGGGCTCCGGGCCGTCAAACTCTTGTTGCTTCGGGGTCGAGGCGTAGTTCGATTGCGCGCGAGGCGTGGAAGCGCGCGAACTGGAACCATGTTGGAAGCGGCCGTGTGGTCGAGATGAGTGGCTCCGATTTGGAAGGGAAGTGTAGCGGTCATCGGAGCGTAGAGGATTAAAGTCGATTTTTCGCCTCTTGGGGCTGAAATTCCCGTCCTCCCTATCCATCTCGAGAATATTTCTATAAAAATAAGTTTGAAAAAAAAAAAAAGTCGAGATGGTCCCAAGCGGTGTAAGTCGATAAATTATTTTATTTAGTTAATTGAGTTGGAGAAGGAAAACAAAAGGTAAAGTTAGGCTCGGCGGTCTTGGCACTAAACCCGCTAAACCGCTAAACCGCTAAACTGCTAAGCTACGCTAAATTTCCTTATCGATCCTTTATCGGAAACTGCCCCGCTAAAATTTTATCTTGCAATTTTTAGGAAATCAAAAGTTCGCGGGGCTTTTTGCAGAATTGTTACGCAGTACTAACTTATCTGTTAAAAAGATTTTCTCAAGCAGATAGAGTCGCTAGCAATCAGTCATGTCGTCTATGATAACGACGTCCACATGGGTACCGCGAGGCTTCGCGGCGCCGTTCCCTGCCAAGTACGACTTCGACGAAGCTGAATTCGATAGGATAGCCAACCTAGCTAAGTTACAATTAGACGACGCGAAGGAGGATCTAGAAGAAGCGCAAGAAGGCGAAGAAGAAAATGGGGCAAGCGACGATGATGATGGCGACAGAATTGCGAATGAAACAAGCCATAAGTCTTCGGCGCCTAAGGAAGAGGCAGAGGCAGAGGAGTAAGTCTCTATCGTTATAGGTTATGCGACTAGCCACTAATTCCCTTCAAAGCATTGACATAGATGATGCGGACCTTAAGGAGTACGACTTGGAACACTATGATGATGACGAGGAGGACGCCGAGGGTCAGAGAATGGACATGTTTGGAAACATCAAGTCTCTGGCATATTACGAGTCGAATAAAGACGATCCTTATATCACAATACCCGACGGTCAAGACGAGGATGACGAAGATAGGGAAGAGCTACAAATCCTAGCTACAGACAATCTTCTACTGGCCGCTAAGGTAGAAGACGAGCTTGCGCATCTCGAGGTGTACGTATACGAAGACGAAGCCGACAACCTCTACGTTCACCACGACATCATGCTTCCTGCGATACCCCTTTGCGTCGAATGGTTGGACATTCCCGTGTCGAAAAACAACGTGGATAAGGATTCGGTAGCCAATTTTGTTGCCATAGGAACGATGGACCCCGACATCGAAGTCTGGGATCTGGATACCATAGATTGCATGTACCCGAACGCGATCTTGGGTCAAGGGAGCAACCCACAGGAGGAAGAAAAGAAGAAAAAGAAAAAGAAGAAATCGAAGAAGGCCAATGATGAGTACCACGTGGACGCAGTTCTGTCTCTCGCTGCCAACAGGAAACACCGGAATCTCTTAGCCTCTGCTTCGGCGGATAAGACGGTTAAGCTATGGGATTTGCACACGACGAAATGCGCCAAGTCCTACTCGTATCACACAGACAAAGTCTGCTCGTTGGCATGGCATTCTGTCGAGTCTACGGTATTGTTGAGTGGAAGCTACGACCGAACTATCGTTGCCGCAGATATGAGAGCCCCCGAGGCCAAGGCTCCACGATGGGGAGTAGAGAGTGACGTCGAGAATGTCAGATGGGATCCTCACGATCCCAATTTCTTCTTCGTCTCTACCGAGAACGGAATCATACATTACCACGATATTCGGAACGCACCGCCAAATCCTTCTGCTAGCAAGCCGGTGTGGACCTTACAAGCTCACGATGAGTCCTTGTCGTCTTTCGATATCAACGCGCACATACCGGGATTCATGGCTACCGGCTCAACTGATAAGACTGTCAAGCTCTGGAACATCCAGCCGACAGGGCCCTCCATGGTCGTGGCTCGCAACCTAGACGTTGGCAAGGTATTTTCGACAAACTTTGCCCCCGATGCCGAGGTGGCATTCCGCCTTGCCGTAGCAGGAAGCAAAGGAACGATGAACGTGTGGGACACCAGCACAAACGGGGCTGTGCGACAGGCGTTCGCACACAAGATCTCAAACAAGTCAGATGGGGAGATCAGAGAGAGGCTTATCGGTGTTGAAGAGGACGAGAGCTCCTCAGATGGCGAGGATGGTGAGGATGAAAACGGCGAGCCCGAATCCATGGATGAGGATTAGAGGTGGCCCGTCGGGTCTGGGCCGTCAATGTTTCACGGGTAGATGCATTTGGTACAACATAGATAGGCTAGTTCCGTCATTGCACGACCCAGAGTTCGTTTCTGGGTTTCGAGAGTTCGCATGAACAGGACGATTTATTTATATTCGTCTTGGCTGACGAGCTGAAACAAGAAGGAATTGGTGACGATCTGGTTTGGCTCAGATCTTCACAACCATTGCAAATCCATGTGCTTCCTGTTGTACCTACCTAGTTATTAAAATGGAAGACATCAAGCTGTATAGTTATCCTGTCAAATCATAAGATCTGTGAACCGAGTACACGCGGTTCCTGTCACACCGGAAAGTCGAACCGGATGTCAGTTGATCGCCGTTGTCTTGAGATGCACTCAATCCAGACCAGCTCGAAGCAGGCGTAAGTGTCTGTGCGCCATGGTCGGAATCCGAATATCTGGATCCTTTTATACTACAATCGTCTGTATAGGGCGCAACTAAGTTCTCCATACAGATTTAACTCGTAGATCATTAATAGATAATTAAGATAATGCGTATGAAAAAAACCATACTTACCCAAATTACGTTAACCATGGAATTCTCGAAGGCAATTGTTTTTGTGGTTGAGGGCTTAGCATGTGATACGTGTGGCTACCCCTATTGATTATTAAAGACGAGGTGTGAAAAGCAATGCGAAACAGAAGAACAAAGTACACAGATACAGCATATCAATAGTGTAAGGTAGTCAATGTTTGCTGCCAGATCGGATACCCGGGAGGGAACAGACCTCGGGCTCCCTCAACTTTTTTTTACTATGCAGGGAGGAATATTGAGCCATTTCGTGCCGGGATGTCGATACGATCGGTTTTGCTACCAACATCTTAATAAAGAGGCGCTTGACCCATCTGAGGCTGAGTCCGATGCAGCTTTTCTCACCTGCCGAGCTCGCGCTTAGATGACGACGACGACGTCGTCTCTTACTACCGCCTTCTCGGCGACAAAATCGGATGAGATCAGAAGAGGTTTGGAGGAGAAGCACCTGAACATGAAACACTCGAACAGCCAGAGCCAATGGTCAACGGGAACAAGCATCCAATAAGATTTTCTCCGCAATTAACGCCCTACATGCCTTCGTCAGTTTCAAACTTCGGGACCCCTGCTCGAACCGATCAGTTTGTTTCCTCTATTCTTTTCTCGCCCTCCTCCCAAAGGGGGTAAGTCTTTTTTCGGAGGCCCCAGTTAAGCCATGCAATCAATTTGACGAGTTCAAACCTTCAAGGGCAAGGATGATAGGGGGATATCCACTCCCATCGATTCTCTTGGTGGATCAACGATGATTGATCGGATCCATGCCCACCGCGTGAGGGGTGAGAGTCCTGGAACATGGGCATGGTAAATTGCACCGTTAGACCTTTTACGCAAGCGCATTAAACAATAAGAGTGAGGCCTTTACGTATATGCGCAACTCTGTATTGTGAAGACGTGGCCGTCTTTGTTAATGTGATGAATGTGATGAATACGATGTAAGAAGCATAGATGTCGTAAAAGGGACGGCCACGTAACAGCGCAATCTTATGCTGCAGGAACGGGATGAGTTTGCGCACTTGAAGAGAAATGTATGTCATTGTGTAGCACTAGCAATGGAGGGTAAGGGCTCAAAGGATGATTCGAGCATTCTCGGGAGCTCTCACGTTTACCTTCATCCTACTGGCTGGTCTCGAACTGGTACCTGCATTTAATTGTTGATAATCTTTGCTCGACGTGGCGTTGGGTGGTGGCAGTCGGGAGACATTGGCCGGGATGCCTAACAAATAAGAATCAAGAAATCAACCGCTAAAGAGAACCCCTGGCGAGATCGAGACTTGATTCGTCAACCCTCCACCTGCCGAGCTTTTTAGGGACCAGGGGCAATGGTTGAGTCAGCCAATCTTTGGTCCCTGTCATCAGATTCGGTTAACTGGGGGTTCCCGTGCTGCGCTAACATGTAAGTGGAAGCACGAAAAATCATTAGAGGACGTCGCAAGGGTTTTTTTTTTTTTTTTTTTTTTTTTGAGTTCTAGGTCGTCGTCTCTGAGTTTTCAGTGCCACTGTCGATCGATCAAGTCTTTCTTTAGCTTGGATGTTAGAGGGGTTTTTAGTCCGTACTAAGAAAAGAATTAGAGAGGGAGGATATGCAAAACTGAAGCAGATAAAGAAAAAAGGGGGATATAATTTGTAACTTGGATTGTGGACAAAGAAGTGCATGTGGTTTGAGAATCATAAAGAAGTTGAAGATAGCTTCCATACTACCTACTTTGTATGAGATACATATGTACATGGACCTAATGTTGGATGTTTTGAGAAAGAATCTTGGAAGTTAAGCTGCTGCGTCCAAGTGCACTATGTATATTAAAGTCCATGTGGGTTGTCAATGCCCAATGGATGGAAGCAAGCATAAAATGAAAGAACATGCGAGGATAATGTAAGTTTGTAACTAATACACCGATCAAAGGTTAAATCGGCATAAATTTGTATTGAACTACAAAGACCCGTTATAGTACCTGAAACTTCTCAAATACTTCGCCCTAAGTTCCTGTAGACTCCCTGCAAGTGGGGACATAGATGGGATATAGGCTTGTTTAGGGCTTCTTTCCCCATGTCTTTCTCTTTTTTTTCCTTCTCTTCTCCCCCAGTCCGGACTAAGAACCCCCCTGGGTATGCTTTATTAGTATTATTTGCGCGGTTCCTTTTCATCCCAAGTGCATGCACTCCTTCTCTTTCCACTCATTCTAACCACCTGGCCCGTCTTGTTGGCATTATTCTTCCTATTCATTCATTCCTCTTTTCTCCGGACCCTCACCTAAGACTCGTCGCCGGTTACGAATTAACAAGTCTTTTGAGGCTTCAAAAAAAAGAATAAGAAAAAAAAAACATATTGTCCTTCCTTTTACACTTCAAGATATTACGACAAACTTATTGTCAGAAGAACCCTTGATTCTTATCAGGAACCTGGTTGTTTCACAGTTTCGTTCTAGTAAATACAAACTCTTTTTCTCACCAACCTTTCAAACACGGTTGGGAAATCATTAGAAAACAAAAACGTCAGCTCTCTCTTTTCAAATAGTCAGCTCGTCATTTCGGATTTGGCGACAAGTTTGTGTGAATACTTATTACACAGACACCAAGACAAGGAGATCCACATGCTACCAATTTAAGGGATCTCGTGAGAGTTTGGTATCACACCTCGATAAACCTTGGACGGGTTCGACTACGATTGTTACGCTTACATTTCACTTCGGCGTGGTGACTACGGCAAATCTAAGTCACTCAATATTCTCCTCGAGCTTCATTTAGGGATTCCGAAGAGGCGTCAATTAAAGAATTCCGGTAATTTCTCTATACCTTTTGTGTGTATTCCCCGCGCCCTCGCCCGCGGCTAGCGCATTTGTCATTTTCTGCGAACTTAACGGCTAAGTGTTCCGCAACGTCAACCTTGCGTTTACAACTACTCGATTCGGTCATCTTAGACTCCTTGGGCTCCTTGGTCAATCAAAGTAACGATACACCTAGTCTCAGAAGGGAGACCCCGCGATCTCTTCATAGGATCACATCAGGTTGTTTCGCCAGGACCCAACCACACTGTCCACCTGCCTAATCAGGGTAACATCGTCTCCTGCACAAGCGTTCTCTTAAGCGCGTCCAAAAGTGGTATCCATCATCCGCTGGAAACAAGCCGTAGTGTACTTACTGTCACTATATCCTTTTCATTCAACTTAGGGTTGTCACATTTACCCAACTTCGTCAATACCAACTTTGGGCTTTAGGTATCACATCAACCCTACCGCCTTTGCGTGAAGAAAAACTTGGTCTTCGGAGCAGATTCGCGCAGGCCGAGGAAAGCTTATAGGGCGTGATTTCTACAGGTCCCCCATTACCAGCTTACGTTTAAGGGTATCTTCTAAGCTGGACTACCGCGTCTAGGTGGCACGACATAAATCCAACGCCATACCTAGCCTCCTCCTGATTTCGCCTCATATTCTGGAATTCTTCCAGGGTATAGCAAACTAGCTCTTAGTCTTTATCTCACTAAGAAATTCTTGAAACCGTCAGCCAATATGTCTCTTGCGCGCGCCTTTACAACTAGGCGAAAGCAGTCGTCGCAGGATCTGGGGATATTGCCTCAGCGGAGCAATACCACAGCTAAGAATAACTCTGCGGCAATTCGCAATAAGATATCTGGACCTATGGCCCTTACCCACACAACTAATATGCTTGCATACAACGCACCCGATTTATATCCTCAAGCAGAAATCTCGCCAACTGAGTCCAGCAAGTCTGAAGACTCTTCTTCTGATAGTCCCCGTACTAGCGCATCATCACCGCCGACGAGTCCAGACATCCCATCGGCCGCAGATCGATCTGTCACGCCGGAGGAGAATCATCTTTCGTGCTACTTCGTCGCTCCAGGTCAGCCCAAGACGCCTTCAGCTACCAACGAGGCGCCAGTTATCCCAAAGCGATCGCCATCACATACCAAGAAGGCATCAATCGACAACTTAGCGAACAAGTTCTCGCGCTTTTCTAACCAATCGAGCAAGTCCATCTCCACCAAAGCAAGCTTTTCGCTTTCTCGCTCGTCATCAACCTCAACGGCAGCTACCTCGGTCTCGTCTGGTTCTTTTTCGCGCAAACCCTCCGTTTCATTGGCTACGGCACCCCCTATGCCACCCGTAGTCACATCACCACCCCCAGCTCGTCCGACCTTCCGACGAGATTATTCCGAAGCTCAACATCCTTTTGGCAACGAGCTGGCGCAGGTGTCAGAACTCGCGGAAGAGCTTGGCATTAAAGACAAGATGCAGGTTATCGACGAAGAAGAGAAGGAGCTCCTTGCACGAGGTCTCTGCAGGTTCCGACCCGAAGATTACTTGGCTGAGGTCCAAGGACTTTTCGCAACCTTCTTCAAGCCCGAGCCGGCCGAAATACAGCAGGCATGGATTTAAAAGGGTACGAGTTACGTTCTACCCGAGTCTCACTGCCGGAGCTTCGGGGATAGCATTATATGCGGCATTTCAATGTATATATTTGGACAATGGGCTACTGGTCTGCGCACAAAGAGGTACCTAGCAAACAGGTCCCGACATAAGGGGTCATAGCGATCAGATTTACGGATTAAAGTTGTGGAGTTTGGGATGATATTGCGCGCGCCGGTTAAGGTTCAAACAGAAGGGACCAAGGCGTTCGAGACAGGGTTGAAATTTGTGGTTTTAATACCCAGACACTTAGCACTAGACCTATACCGGTCATTTCTTCTGTTTTGTCAAAGTTTGAAGGGTTGAGATGGAATATACTGTTTATGAAGCGCCTTTAGTAAAGGCTTAAACAGTGTTTTAAGAATTGATGTGGACATATGCCCGTTTGTTTATGAAACCTTTTTTTTTACGTAGTGTCAAACGATAACTGAACATTATTTGCGAATGAATCTATGGACATTTTACTCAAATTTTTTTTGGCCAAATCAATAGTCCTTCGGAAGCTATAAAGTGACTTGTAGAGTACCAACCTTTGTCAATAAATTGATATCTCGATCTCCGTCAATGACAGCCATGGTGGTTAAGCTATAATTAGAGTGTTGGGAAATTCAAGACTTCTGTATATTAACCAGTACAATAGCACAGCACAGCATGGTTCCAGAGCAGTCTGCCAGCGATTAGGCTAATCTACATGTGTGGACGCCATTAAGTGGTTTTTTTTTTTTTTTTTTTAATAACACCATGGCACCATCATAAGCACCAGTCTTGGAGCTATCTTTCTGCTCGCTACCTAATGTTACATGAGGTCTGGTAGAGAGAGGTGACCATCTATCTAATAGCATCACACGTTCCCCGCACAATAGCGCTGTGGCTACGCGGTTGGAGAATGACGCCCCTCATTGGGTGACGGTATCCGAAGTGGTTCACGATAAGAGTCTTCTCTCCTCCTTTTTGCGGTATAGTATCGGCGTTTATATTACCTACTCAAATAAGTCTTGGAGGAAAAAATGCGGCCGAACGGCGCACGATGGATGCACACGTGCGAACATGACCCGCATGACTCGAAAGGGTCAAGTATGACTTGATGGATGTGGACTACGTACGCAAAAAGCACAAATGTGTAAATAGTAACGATGATGCGGGTATCTGTAAGTTCTTTGGAAGGGGAAGCTGGAACTACCGAACTCGTAAGCAAAATGTGCCTCAGCTCTTACCAAGTTGGATTGAAGATAACATAAGGATTAACTAACTACCAGGTACCTACTAAGCTAACTACCTAACTACCTTGGTAACATACAGGCAGGTGGTGAGAGGTAGGTAACTAATAGGTAACACCGCAGCATAACGGATAGCCTAAGACATCAGAACCTTATCTCAGCAGATCGTCCCGCAGCTTGTCCAGTCAAAAGACCCACGTTAGTCAGCTATACAAGTCTAGGTCTATTATACCTTGCTTAAATACTTTAAGCTATTATACATAGCTAAGTACTTCGTAGTAACGATACATTAGTAATGATACATGGTAGTGTCCAATTCATAGCTACGGCCGCGACCATGGCGTTGCGAAATTCCCTTACGGGTACCTAAAGCAACATGCATGTGAATATCACATATCATTAACTTGATTCATCCAGGCTTCTCGAAATACAAATGTTTATGCGCATCCTAGTCACGAGATCTCCGCAACCATGTTTGAAAGACGGTGGGCGGTGAAAAGGCGGAAATGGCTCCGGTGGGAATTAATGCGGCTCATAGAAATGTAGAATTTGGCAGTTGATCCCTCGGTTTCATATGTACCAAGGTAGATATAAAAAGAAGGGACGGAACCAAACTAGATAACTAGCAACTAGTTAGAACATACCTCTGTTTTACTTTTTAAGGAATGCTTTTGGGATGAAGCATTAATAGCAACTAGTTGTATTTCATAGCAGCTGTGCAAAGACATTAGGGAATCATGGGAATGTTACTTATACTCAGGCACCTATTATACCAACATTGAATTCCTTTACATAAAGCAGTTATGCTTAACTTGTCAACTAGGGGTTGCGCTTGGCTTTATGAACAACTAAGTTACGTGTTCGTCCATAAACCACAAGAGAGACCCAGCGTTGAAACATGGCATCTGATTAGCATGACAGGTGTACGTACTGCAGTGGAGAACCCGGCATTACTGCGTGCAATGCAACCACTAAAATTAGCACACCAGGGGGATATCCATTGAATTGAATTGATCAACGCACTAAATCCACTGACCCAACCCCTGAAAGCCCCTAAAACAAACATGGGTAAAACGACGCAATTGACGTACTTGCAGTTCTTTTTTTATTTTCCTTCTTTTTTCCCCCCTTTCCTTTCTTGGCTTTTGTGCCTTGTTTTGTAGAAGAAACAAGAAACGCCAAAACCAAAAAAAATAACCACCTTCTTTTCGAGAAATGCCCCCTTCCTTGTCCGACGATACACGCGTGACGATCAAGTCCGAGCCCGAACCCGAGTTCCTTTGCACTTGTAGTTGCACGACGCCTGCGTGCCGAGGTTCTCGCCAATCGATGCCCGAGCCGCCATCCTGAAAATAATAATAACAACGGGATAAAAAAAAAAAAAAAAAAAAAAAAAGAATCCATACGCCCCTCCTCCTACCCCCCAAATATATCATCGAATGCTACCCTCTTGATCCACATCTCCCTCCCCTCCTTCCCCCCCAAGAGCAAATGCTGCGCCTGCCCGCGCTCTTCCGCCTCCCCTCTAAGCTACGGCGGCGGGCCCGGCGCCGGAGGATGACCACCCTAGTCTCCCTGCTCGTCATCCTGGCCCTGCTCGTGCTGCCCTTCTACGTCGTGTACAAGCCGCCGCGGGCGCTGATCCGGTACTTCTCGCGGCGGTGGCCCGACGTGCTGTGGGAGGTACCCACGGACCAGAAGGTCGTAGCCCTGACGATCGACGACGCCCCCTCCGAGCACACGCAGGAGATCCTCGGGGTGCTCAACGGCCACGAGGCGACGGCGACCTTCTTCGTCATCGGCGGCCAGGTGCCGGGGCGCGAGGAGACGCTCGCGGACATCGTGCGCAGCGGCAGCGAGCTGGGGAACCACGCGATGCACGACGAGCCGTCGCGCGCGCTGTCGGACGAGGAGCTCGCGGCGCAGATCGAGACGGTGCGCGAGCGCATCCGGGCCGCGTACGCGACGGCCAACGGCGTCGAGCACCCCAACATGCCCCCGCAGTACTTCCGGCCCGGCTCGGGGTTTTTTAGCGACCGCATGCGCGCGCTCGTCGACAAGCTCGGCTACCGCATCGTCCTCGGCAGCGTGTACCCGCACGACGCGCAGATCGGCTGGGCCTGGCTCAACGCCCGCCACGTCCTGAGCATGGTGCGTCCCGGCGCCGTCATCGTGTGCCATGACCGCCGCAGCTGGACGGCGCCGATGCTGCGCAAGGTGCTGAAGAAGCTGAAGAAAGACGGGTATCGCGTCGTTAGCCTGACGGAGATGCTCGAGATCACGGGGCAGCGATGAAGTTCGCGCCATGGCAGCAGTATTGGCAATAGCAGGTTGCTATGAACTGTACCTGTGCGCCACTCACGCACGAGAGGAAGGATATTGCCATCTAGGATAGTGACAACCCGCCATGGTTACTCTCTGTCGATATCGAACAGAACTTGCCTCACCCCCAAAACAACATGTTGCCATCTGGCTACGTCGTTCGGCACGTATACAGTATACCAGAACTAGTGCTACCTAGGCTCAGGATACATCAGACCTCCTGACATTTTTCGATACGTTAATAATAATAATGAGGCACGAGTTGGCGTATCGGGCGGGGGATATACATACGAAACCTAGGTGCATATAAGAAGAAGGGAAAACCAATCCTTGGTATTATAGGTACCCATAGAAAGAAGGCATTGTATATATAAAATCATTATCTAATTCCTAGTTACGAACTAGACGCTCCAGGGAGAGCTGGTGCCAGGATCCATATAGTTATTCGGACCGGCTTGGAGGGAATAGAGGATATTAATTTGGAGCTTGTAGACATAGGAATTGGCAAATAGGGTATGAATAACGAAGATTTGGGTTAATATATTTAATAAGCCTTGAGACTTGAAATAGATTGCTTGGGAATACTACATTACTCGCGTTAATGTGAAATAGACTCCCCCTCTCCCTTTCGGAAAAAATATATAGGTAATATCGTGAGTTAGCCACTACTATGTGTAAGCCTCATAGCTTGTTTCTAATTCTATTTCATGTATTCTCTATATATGCCGCTCGAATTCTATTCGATAAGCCGTGTAATTCGCAGTACTCGGGGGAGCTACTATCAGGGGTCACTCCTTTTCAAAGTCAACCAAGGATGCTAAATCTAGAAAGTGCTTCAGTATCCCAACGCAGTACTATTGATATCTTTTTATTATCATGCTTTCACGGTCAAGCAGTTCACGTTGTAGGGTTTACAGCAGTAGATACCTGAGATAGATAGTCTAACGGTCCCTCTAAGTGGGATAGTTACCTACTCTAATATACTGATCTCTTAAACCGTACTTCTAGGTTAGGTAGGTAGGTAGGTAGGTAGTTATTTATTTACATCCATACCTTTATATCTAGGTATATATCTTTCACTTTTATCCCACATCTTCAACAGCATCAAGCACATCCATTACACTCCCCCAATCAGATTCGCTCCACCGGCCGCGACTTTACCAGCAACATCTTTCTTCGCCCTCTCGGCCTTCAGCGCCTCGAACCCTCGCACCAAATCATCCCTCAGATCCTCAAAACCCTCGAGCCCAATGCTAAACCGCAAGAGCCTCTTGTCGACCCCGGCGTCCGTCATGGCCCGCCACTCGATCAGCGACTCGACGCCTCCGAGGCTCGTCGCGTGGTGGAACAGCGACAATTTACTCGGCAGCCGGCGCGCGTCGTCCGCGTCCCGCAGGTACACCGCGAACACGGGGCCATACCCGTTCGGCATCTGCTTTTTCAACCACCCCTTTTCCCCTTCCCCTTTCCCTTCCCCTTCCTGCCCTCCTTTTTCCTTTTGTAGGCTCGCGTGCCGCACCTCGGCTACCACGGACCCGACTACGCTCTCGTCCCCCTTGCGCGCTTCCGCCGCGAGCCAGGAAACGAGCCTCTCCGCGTCGGCGCTCTGCTTGCGCACGCGCACCTCGAGGGTCCGCAGGCTGCGCACGCCTAGCCACCCCTCGAAGCTCCCCATCACGGAGCCGAGCACGAGCCGCTCCTCCCGCAGACCGGGGATCCACGTCCCCGCGTGCCGCGGGTGCACGGCGAGCACGCCGCACAGCATGTCGCTGTGTCCGCCGAAGTACTTGGTCCCGCTGTGCATGACCACGTCCGCGCCCCACGCGAACGGGTCCTGCAGCGGCGGCGGCGCGAGCGTCGCGTCGACGCTCAGCCACGCGCCCCGAGCGTGCGCCTTCTCCGCGAAGTACCTCAGGTCCCGCGCCTCGCCCGTCGGGTTCAGCGGCGTCTCGACGTGCACCACGTCCCCGCGCTCGAGCTGCGAGAAGTCCGCCTCCAGCGACACCGTGCGCAGGCCCGTGAGCTTGGACAGCACCTTGATGACCCCGTGGCACCCGTGGTACCCGTCGGTGATGGCCACGCGCCGCGGGTTGAGATATACGAGGAGCGCGTGGAAGGCGGAGAGGCCCGAGGAGTAGGTTAGCGCGGGGCCGTGCAGGATGGATGTGAGGACGGCTTCGAGGCGCGTGGTGTTGGGTGCGGTGTCGCGAGAGTAGACGTGCGAGTCGTAAGGGTTATTAGGCTATTTTTTTTTTTCCTCTCGTTAGCCTTTTTTACTCCTGAAGAATAAGAATGTCATATCATGTAGATATAGTTAGTTGAAAGGCAAAGGTGGTAATATTAAAGCATACGTTAATATTCGTCCACGGCTTAAGCTCGTCCGGGTCGTCGTTATACCGAAACGTAGTCGAGACGTGCATGGGCGGAGCGACGGACTGGTGCGAGTTAAGGAAATCATCTGCGTGGATGGTCTGCGCCGACAGCGACAGGTGCTGCAGTCTAGAAGCCAGTTCCGTCGCCGTCACCGGCGTCTCCGTCTCATCTATACCCACGACCGGTTTCTCGTGGGCAACCCCCTCGACGAGCTCCGGCTTCGAAGCATCTTGCACGGCTACCCCGTGTGCGGTGCTCTCCTCTGTCGCCATGATTTTCGTCTTCTTCCGATCGCTCTAAGCTTGATATCCCTTTGCCCGGTTTACTCAGGGAATATGATTTAGCTGGAGGTGGTATGTATGAATGAAGAATACCCAGCTTTTATTTAGCACTACGTCTAAGCTGTAATGTGATGGTAACTAAATATATTTTTAAAAGATACGGGAGAGTAGCTAGAGAAGCCAAAAGGGTAGTGCCGGTTTATAAACTTGGTCGTATTTCTACATAGTATCACCCGAGATGAATATTAGAAACAGATTTCTCCACTATGACAACTTATCGAACCTATCATTGCTCATATTTTCATACTATGTATGTTATAGCTCTTGGAATCGACTTGATATGAGACCGAGCGATACGCCAACGTTACGCCATAGTTGGATTCGTACAGGTTGAATGGGGCTTGAATGGGGAAAATAATAGCGCCCGAGGTCGATTCCCGCTCCGTTATCGGGAATCCGTTGTCGTTGATTATAACTTATACAATCCGGAACACCGAGAATCCTATACTACCATGTAGTTAACAAGCTTAACTACACCTAGGTACCTACACATCGAAATCGCCGAAATCCCGAAAAAGGGAGGCTTTAGCAATACGCTATTTTGAATTGCATAGGTTGTAATATTATTATATCTTCCATTCTCACCCCTCTGAACCCCCCCCCCTCCTCCCTTCTCCTTTCTCCTTTCTTCCTTCTCCCCCTCCTCCCCTCTTTTCCACATGTAATTATATATGCTACGCCCTTCCTCTGACATGTACCTTATTTCCAACCTCCTATACTATACCCTCGCCATTTTTTTAATGCGCCATCGCTCAACACAAGACCACTCGTCGCGTTACGAGTATAAAAAAAGGGAACTGGTGAAAAAGGCATTGGAATATCGTTGCCAATAAGATGTGAGTGATCAGATCCTAAGCGCCTTGCTGGTTCCCAACCGCAAAATTTCAAACCACCTCGCTGAAATCCCTATTATAACCCTTGCCAAAGGGCTGGTCGACTCTATACATCCCTCCTATACAGCGATTCAAGAAAATTCGTTACACGTGAATATGTAATATTAAAGTGCGTGTGTGAGTTATCCGTGACATGTTTAGCGATCAGATCGCCTAGATACCGACGAGCCAGGGCTTGGTTTCCTCGACACGTCGAATACCTCTGCCGAGCTTCCCAGTAGATCCACCCCCTGCTCCGGGTCAACTTGACTAATATTATGTTGATGGACGTAGCCGTAACTTGTAGGTCTGTCTTCTGTGCCATCCGCAGATGGCACGTGGCTGGATGCTTCTGTTCCCGCTACTGACGATAATGAAAGACGCTTTTGAGAATTGGTCCGGTCAAATGGTAATCTTGTTGAAGTGCTCCCGGCCGGTCCTGTATTATTGGATTGTGTTGGCGCCAGTGGCACCCCCAACGACGGTCCAACGTCAATAAGTTGTCTGTTCTCTAACGGGTTTACGCTGGAATTTCGTTTCGAACTCTTCCTAGGGACTTCGGGAACCGGTAGTTCCTCAACCTCTGATGGACCTCGGGCCGTTCTTTGCGATGGACGCCTGCTTGCCTTAGACTGCACTCTACTAGGGACCTTAAAGCTTTCACCTGCATCGAGATCAGGTAAAAGGGGCGGTTGTTCCGCAACTTTGGGTATCTCAACGTCTATCTCCTCATCATCCGATTCGTGGTCACCATCTGACTGGGGCTCACCGTCTTCATTAAGCAGTTCACCTTGTGCACTATCTTCAACAGCATGCTTGGTCTTCTTCGACTTTGGAGTATCATCCTCATCATCACTCTCTATTGGGCCATTTCGAAGTACGCCCATTGCTACGGGTATGCCCTCCGGTGGCTCTTCGGCAAGTTCACCATTCCTGGTCCTCATCGCGGGAGGCATCCGGGCGCTTCTGACTACCTCGAAGCCCTTGCCCTTCTCTTTAGTCTTACCACCAAAGAGGCGCTTAAGCCATCCCGTCGCTGTTGCCACTGGACTGGTAGGATCTGCGGGACCGGTACCTAACTTACGGCCAGGCCCCTCCGAATTTAATGCAGGGCCACGCACCCCGTAGTAGAAGTCGACTTCGCGGGTCGAATAATCTGCCCTCGGCGCGAAGACCGGTATATATGGCGCAGGCGCCGGAGCTGGATTTATCTTCCCTCCTGGTAGTGTCTCATCATCTGCGCCCATCGTGGTCCCCGCAGGTTCGCTCAATCGATGATTCGATAGGTCAATGCTAGCTAAGGAGCTACGCGCCCGATGCGGTGACGAGGAACCCACCTCGTCGATGGTAGCCCGTCGAGCACGTGGTGGACGGTAGTAGGGATCAGCCGTTGGTTGAGGACGAGTGGCTTGTCCCGGAGACGGCAGAAAGGAGAATGTACTAGTATCCCCAGGGGTTGTTGTCGTTGGCGTAAAAGCACCACCACTACCAAGCGGAATTGAGTACGCATCTATACTCCGAGCATCCAGAGCGCTTGAGCTTCTCTGGTTGGGATTGGCGAGCATGCCGATGCTACCGGCCGATTCGCTTCTTACCCGTCCATACCCGCGCTTTGTTGCAGTTTCAGATGCCAACATGGCCGTACTACTAAGCTGGCTTTGACGGGATGGGCCGCCTCGTCTGTCCACGCGTCTCGATAGTTGGCGAGCGCCGAAGATCTTGGAAAGCCCCCCTCTTCTCAGCCCATCGATATCATCCCCTCCAGCACCTAATAGCCGTGCGATGACCTCAATAATTGTCTGCAGCGCATTTAGGAGGAAACCAAAAACGAGTACACATGCGTGTATTAGCAAGATCGCGTAGCCGATCCAGCTCTTCTGGCCCTCTGAAACCCCTAAGCTTGGCGTGAACGCAACCATGAGGATTACGGATACGAAGCGGACCACTGAAAACCCCGTATGATAGGCATTCATCGAAGTAGGCGAATGGAAAGGTCGAAACGCGTGGAGGGTTAGTATTTGAATCACCTCGCACACGGCCAATATTACGACCTGTGCGGTACCCGAGGGTTGCACGGCGCCCACGGCAATGCCTCTTGATATGGTTAGTATAATTGGAATTAAAGCGAAAGCAGCCGCTTGGTCAGAGTATGTATTGTAAAGGGGTCCATAAAGAAGCACCGTCGGGAGGTCGTCAAACAGATGCGCCCTAGGCTTGGTACTTATAATGAGGTATATAAGCCATATCGCAAATCCGATGATCAAGACCAAAGTGAGAACAGCCAGCCCCACAAGATAGCCCGGGGAACGGTTTGCAACCACCAGTTGAAAGGTGGTCAAGGCAACAACGGGAAGTAAAAAATAGCTGAATACGAGGCGAATGATATTGCCTAAGGAGAAAGGGATATTCTTGGACCGAAGATCCTCCTCTGGGACGTGGTTGATATAGCGTAACAACCATCGTCCGAAGAACCAAATTTGTAACAAGACGAGCACGGCAGCAATGATGACCAGTAACCATACCATCATACCAGCCCAAATGTCCTCGACCCGAGCCATGCCATCCAACTGCGCAATTCTCTCAAGACCGTAGGTGCCATTAGTTGTATAGAGCCCGTCGACTAGACTCTGCCAAGGCTCGGCCTTGGAGACGAAACTCTGATTAAACATCAAGGTAGACCACGAGACCTGACTCGTAACTGGCTGGTAGAATCCAGGGTATTCCAGGGTGAGACTACCGGTCAGAAGAATGTACTGGATGTACTGGAGACAATCACCGAACCCAGGGGTAACCAGACGTAAAAGATCGGGATCTCTACCGTAATTTGACGTCCAATGGAACACATCGCTCGTACCCCATGGGCTAAAGATACCCGCGAAGGCCGTCGCAAACCCCACCAAGATTAATACGAATAACGGGACAAACTTTAGAGACCAAGCGATTCCACCAAGATCTGGCGTGAGAATCGTAGAAACACATCCAATGGTGGTCTTGCCCGAGTCGCCATACCAAATAATAAAAGTGGGAGCAAATGATGTGAAGGCATAGGTCGAAGACATGTCCTTCGAAAGGTTGAAAGACGGAAAGTCGTAGGGTGGGGAGTCACTGCATAAATTTAAATGTTAGTTGGTCATAATATTCATTTGAAAAAGCAACTCTCTCTCTCTCCTTTCCTTTAGTTCTGCGGGAGTCACCTACTCGGGAATCTGATCCTTAAACACGGGGCCGAGCGGACACGACCCGTTCATAATATTGTTGCAAAAGTTCACGGTATTATGATAAGGCTCGTACGTCGAGACGTCAACTTTGTAATATAGAGTCGTAACTTTGCGTTGAGCGGCCGGCACATTCGGTTCGGGCTCGTTTTGTATCTTCCCATTCAGTACTTCGTCTGGATCATTCCAAAGCGGAGAATCCCATTGTGGTAGCGTATCGGTGCCAACGCGACCCGTCACATTCCCCCATACCGTCACGATCAGGTTGTGGGCTGGGTTCTCGGTATCAAATTTGGCGTCGGCATATAGGGGAACCCATTGGAGTTGGACTTGTTCCGCTGGCTGGTTGGAATAGATATAGTTGTTATCCAGGCAGTTTTCGAACGTGACGTTCACAGCGGAT